>OV656835.1:49325425-50575425 GCA_927399475.2 Acleris emargana | reverse complement strand
CCCGGCACCCGACCCGCACTGCCTTGCCTCGAGGCGGTTAATATTCTTTATGTGGTTTTGTATGGGCATGCGCTCACTACATCAACTACGCTAACTACGTACCGTGAAGTCGTCTAAGTTTGCCCGATTTTCTGCTGTTATTTTGATTTTCTTTAAAAAATATAATGTATCGCTGTGCTTTTTCATTTCAAAGGTGGCCTTTTGACTATAGCATTGCGTCACCGTTGTTAATTCAGTCTTATTTATACATGAGCACAAGCAATTTATGATTTTCATGGCGGGCAAACTTACCTTCACTTGAGTCCATGCCAAAATGCTCGTTCTATCATAATATCTAATGCGTACTAATAAAGGATTCGTCTAGAAAGTAGTACTCAAATTTACCTGCTTATATCCACTTGTTTTCATACAAGCAGTTTGTAGTTGCTAGGGTTGTCAACTGTGATTAACAGCTTGATAACAAAATTGCAGTTTAATAAACGTACGTTGTGTCCACAGCTCTTTTATATATATATATATCTTAGTCATAAATACGTGGCACTTATTAAAGTTACACATCAGTGTCGACTTCCATACTGGTTTAATTCAGCAAACAAACGAAAACTTAACTTTAACTTTAATTCCTGCGTTAAATAGAAAAGTGGCGTTAATCAAAAAATCTGTTTTTGGTTTTATTGCATAAATGGCCTACAAATTAAGCATATTTTATGATGTAAAACGGCCTTTTGCTGTTTTTTGCCTATCGGGGTAGATATAGCTCAAGTCACTTTTCTACTACGCGTGTTCCCTCCATTTTTTTATGGAATGGTGTCCCATTCGCATTTGCAGCGGTAGACGTATGAACGTTAATGTAAAAAAGTGACATATTTTGCAATAAGCTACGAATTATATGAGAACAGCGTATTTAAATAATGTGATAAAATACGTCACTGTAGTTGAGAAATTTAGATCAACCTGACGGCGTATTACATTATTCAAAAATGACACTTTTTGATTTAAGGCTTGAAAGTTGCTGTAGTATTTGGTTCGAAAGTGACACTTTTCGGATATTGACATTTTTCTATATTGTGTGTGTAGTGTTTTATTGCTATTTTTAATAAAATGTGTAAAAGAGTGCGCATTTCATTGTTCATTAAAAATCTATTAAATTAAACCGAGGAAGAAAATGTTTGTCCGCCTGACGTAAACAGGGTTGCTAGCTGTGATTGGAGGAAAAAATGCTATATATCGGTCTAAGTGGAGTGCAATAGGAAATGCCTATTTCCACTATTACAGTGACGCGCGGTGATATAGTTAATTATAGGGAATCTTTACATTCCCATTAAGTATAATTTCAAACTTTCTATCAATAATAAAACATATTTTTACCATGATTGGAATTTAATTTAGAGATAAATCATTGGTATTCATTTTGCAATTATCTAGAATAGTAACAGTAGTAGTAGGTTGCCGGGTTAGAATAGTGCCACTCCATGTCTTCCCGTGGATGTCGTAAGATGCGAAGGGCTTGTACTACTGTTAGGCGATGGGCTTGCAACCTGTCACTAATACGCTGTTAACACCTTAGCCTAATTATGCAAAATGTGGTTACAGAATTAACAACAAGGTTTTAGAGTTGCTGATAATTCTGTAGCTCTGCCTACCACACTTTGGGAATGAAGGCGTGAGTTTATGTAGAATAGTAACATTTTGTAGCAAAATAAGGCTTTATTATGAATTTTCACATTAAACTTTAAAACCATATTGTAGACAAAAAAACGCTTAAAGAATTGATACATAAAACTTGAACACTTATACGACACTAGTCTTAAACTTTTTAAAAATTAATTTTACCGTACAGAAAACTTCGCCTTGTAAAATTTGGTCATTTTGAATAACGTCACTTTTCTTTTTAACGCACGAATTATTGTAGTTGTTAAAAGTGCTGTACTTCCCTTGGAAAAGAAAATTGACCGTCTAACCGACATAATTTGTGAACTACAATGCGAAATACCCTTTAGGCGAGCCAGGACAGGTTCGAAGTAAGTCAGTTGAGATTCAGGTTAAAATCTGAGTAAGTACGATTATGGTCAATGTCACATTTGCCATAGGTCTTTTTCGGAATCAGGCTATTTCGGGATGAGACTAATGAAGTAAAAGTCAATTTCTCATTTAGTTAATTTCTGAGTAGGTCAGATTCGTAACAAATCTCATACATCTCAGTATTACTTCGGATTTTTAATATGCCAGATACGGAGGAACGCAGTTTCTCATTATTACCGAATCTTATCACGTCGCTTTCAAAATATATCAGATTCTTAAAAAGATGTATTCTGAAAAATATGCTTTCTGAGTAGGTATTTTTCTTTGTATATTATATTCTATAAATCCCAGGTATAATCGGCAAGTAAAAACACTCGGTATAACTACAATACATCTAAAATGTATATCAGAAGTACTGGCCACTTAAAGATAAACCACGATAAACAATACTTATTAGAAGTAACTATTATATTCTTAGTGACAATTTCAAATTAACATTGAGTTCGGAAAGCTACAATGGAAATAAACAATTTTTCATCACACTTGCACGTAAACAGTATCTAAACATACAGGTTAACTTGGCCGCAATGCCCCATATAAAACCCTCGACCTTTCTTTTTACCATGAAACCCAAGGTCGGTAAGTATTTTTTTTTTAATTTATGGCACAGCTCACAGGTCATGCAAGTTCAAGCAAAGAGTTTACACGCAATTGGGAAATTGTCTTAAAATGTTATTTAAACAGGAATTTCATTGCAATCTCGCTGCATGTTACTTAAATACTCAATTAATGTTCTAAATAATCAATTAAAATAGTTTTCTGTATCAAATCGTCGTTTTTTTTTACACTCCTTCAGGGCTGTACGTATACCTACGTAAGTATTTGCCCTTAACGTTTCTGAACGAAACATTCGCATCGCATCCGCTTAAAAAAGTTCAAGTAATTCGTAATAATAGTTGTGCTGACTTGTGTATTATAAGTTTTTTCTGTCCTATAATTTTATTTATTTACTCGCAAATGTGATGAAAAACATTGTATGTTTCACGGGCGGTACGGGAATTACGAACCTCGACTCAGAAAGCCCTCAGTCTTCGACTTCGGGCTTCTACTAGAGCCTCGATCGTAATTCCTTACTTACCGACCTTAATACACAATGTACTATTAAAATAATAAAAACCGGTAAAGACCGACCTTCTTCGGCGTTCTTCTAAACGGTTACAAATACTGCTACCAACTCGAAAACAAATCAGGAACAATCAATTTCAGATGTTGTACCTAATAAAAATATGTGCAGTGCATCTTTGACAATGCATTCCTCGATGACAACTGTAGCTCGCGTGAGTGACCACACGTGCCTACCAGACTTTGAACGGAACTCAATTGACTGGGCGATGTTCTGCTGTAAAGAGAAAGTAGCCGAGTCATTTGAGCCGGTACAACCTATATTTGAAGAGTCTTTACACGAGCTCAAAGATCTGCACCACTCAATACTGCTTCCTACCTTTCTGTCCAAAAAATACTTTTTATATGCGTGGAGGAAACGGGCATTGGGCACCGACGCATCGAAATTTGAGTATCCAAAAGACGTCCAAATATTATGGATACCCAGTGTATTGGACGGACGGACCCAATTGTTACGGACGGTTGGCAGGGGAACTGAAATAATTCTACACAATAGACTAATAACGGATATTTAATATAATAATATAATCTATCTAAATTTCTAAAATAGTAATATTGTAATGCTCTTACTCCGCGTTAAAAAGCGCGTTGCGGCAAGCCCTTTGTTATCATCCACACTAACACAGTACTTAGTAACTATGATTTGCAATTACACTGCCAATATATCGTATGTCCAAAGAAAGTAATCACGATAATATCTGTAATTTCGGTAAGGTTATTATATATAATATTGATTTGTGAGGTTGGTGAAGAAAATGATAAGATATTTGTGTTCGGCACTAATTTGTCCAAAAAAATGCAGATTTATTGGAGATGGGACATTCAAAGTAGTACCGAAACCTTTCTACCAACTGTATACAATCCACGCAATGTTGAACTACGAGTCAGAAAGCAGCAGTACTATTGTGCCCGTCATATATGCTCTTCTGCCTGACAAACAAGAAAGAACCTACGTCAGACTATTTCAAACCTTAAAGACCGTTCTGAATGTAGACATTCAAAATTATAAGGCAGATTTTGAGCTGGCAGCTTTGAATGCCGTGACCCATGTATACCCACAAGTGAGTAAATCAGGTTGCTATCTACATTATATAAAAGCTATTTGGAAAAAATCCAATACACTGGGTATCTGCAAGGATGATGGAAAGAAATTTGTCAGGTTACTAACATATCTGCCTCTGCTACCTACTGAAACTATACTTGAGGGATGGTATGCTCTAATCGGAAAATTTCTGCAAGTGAATAACCTTGAACAGTTTACGAATTACTTCGAAAAATATTGGTTAACTATAATTACGCCGAAAATGTTTGGATGCAGCGAAGAAAAGTACCGCACTACAAACCATTTGGAAGGATGGCATAACAGGTTAAACAAAAAACTACGTAAACAGCCAAATATTTTTAAATTTTTGTTTTCGTTAAAAAAGGAAGCAAAACATTATGATATTAGCATCAAACAAGCCTGTGTTGACAGAGAAACCAAGAAATCCAGGAGAATCAATTTGAAATACGATAAGCACATAAGAAACTTAGTAACAGATATTAAGAAAAAACATATCGGGGTCTTAGACTTTTTAAATAAAGCGTCTTAACTGAGTTTTGAAAGACATACCAGGAATTTACTGGACAGAGATAATGAGCCCGAGTCCGGCAGTACGTCTTCCGATAGTGATTGTTGGAACGATTGTGCCAGTGATTCTTCAAGTAATACGGAATGAAATGAACAAGTTGTTCATTTGTCAACTTGGTAATTATTCTCATTACGCAATAATGTAGGTAGTTAAGGACGGTTTGATTCGAAGAAGGGCGGGGGAGTCCTTACAGTTGTTTTTATTTTCAAAGCGAGGGCTACTTATTAATTATTTTATTGTTTCTGAATAAATATTTTAATTTGAGAACGTAATGTTTTAATTCCCTTTGACTGTACACTCGCCCAATTTACCCATAACTTGACAGACTTATAATCTGTCCTACTACTAATAAATCCAAAAAAAAAACAGATCAGTCTAGAATCGGTCTTACTCAGAATTAGACGTACTGAAATCCTGGTCACATTACGAGTCTGACCTACTCAGAATCCGCTATTGTAAGAATCGAACATGCTCAGAATTTGACTTAATGAGAAACTAACGTTTTAGGATTGCGACTAACTCAAAAACTAACCTATCCGAAACTATACCTACCAAGAATCCGGATTAAATAGAAACTGGTCAAATTGATAGTCCAATTTACTCAGATTCTGACAAATTGCTCAACTGCCTTACTTCGAATCTGTCCTGGCTCGCCTAAAGGCGAAATACGATCCCTTAAAACCGTTAAGGCGGTTGTAACGAGCGCAGCTGCAGTGACGTGCGCGGCGCCATCAAAACAAAAGGAGGTAGGCGAACAAAAAATCGATTACGCTTCTGCGCTGTCCCGCAGCGTAACTCAGTCGCCTACGAAAAAACTAGCCCAGAAGAGCGTGACAAGGAGACCGCCAAGAGATGCAACAGGAAAGATTAAGGAAAAATTGGCCTCCCATCAAACGAAGCGGCAACCCAGCCATCAAACTACCCCAAAAGTACATACATCGTCCAGCCATTCCAGTACTCCAGATGTACGGAACGAAACCAACAAAAGTGAGTCACACGACAACAACAACAAAACCCGGACATCCATAAAGATCAAATATGTGTCATGAATACCGCGAGACAAACAAAAAGAAGCGAGACAACCTAGAACGATCAGCACAAAACAAACCAACGTACCAAAATGTCGAAGACCATTAAAGGGACCGCTAAGGACACGAACCTGGAAGGAGTAGAAGCTAATGCTAAAGGTTCACCCACAGATCACAGAAACAAGGAAGATATGTCAGGAGTTTTTATCTAAATTTACACCTGCAACTTTCAGTGTTTGTCCTTGTGCCTTATTTTTCGTCATCGCGAATGCTCATCAATGATCATTTCAGGAATCGAAAAGCTGACAATTAAGTAGCACTTTAACGAAAGTATAGAGTAAATAAACATAAGTAAAAATCCTCTTCCCTGTAGTAGTAACCAGCTAGAATAAATATTACCCTCGTAGGTTTGATGGACATGTATGAATAAGAGGGTACATATCTAACATGTTGATTCCATCTTAAAACCTTCCTATAAGGGATTAAAACGGCATTGCGGGTTCAAAATATTTCTAGACCATTTTTTTTTAATATTATAGGGAATGATGATTTCACACAAACTATCTCTTTACCAAAAAACCATGGGCAACTTTGTATGGAGCCTGGTTCTGAAACCAACAGAGCTGAAACTTAAGTCATTAAATAGGTCTTTAAATCTACTTTATTTCATTATATGGGCACAAAGCCGAATTCCATTGCAGAACTGAGATATTCATATTTAAGTTAGAGTAAATAGGATCTATTAAAAAACAGGTTTTCTTTGAGAATAGAAATTCAGAATTATTAGGGTAGGGTTAGTGTGTGAAATAAACATACGTTTTGTAGCAATTAATTGTTTTATTAATAAAATGTATATACAGGGTTATTGGTTATTGCATACATTCCCGTTAAGGGGTTATAGGGGAGGTCATTTGCAGTCATTTTGACGCTATAATGCATTATGCAAAAGTGAACCATTTCTGAGTTATCGCGTTTTTTAGTTTTTTTTTAAATTAGTCAGAAATTGAACTTGAAAACTTTATTACAAAAAAGGTATCAATTTAAATCGTATTTTTTTTTCTGATTTACAGAAACGATTAAACACTGGTTATTTCTCAATATTAAAACAGTAATTGTCGGTCTAAATTTAAAAAAGCGAGACGGAAAACGATCTCTTCCCACTAAAATGCCTTAAAAACAAAAAAAACGTTATGAAACTTGGCTTGCAGATTATTTTAAAAACTTAACTGTTTTCTAAGCTCTCCAAAAATGCATAACAACTAGGAACTTATTTAAAAAAAAACTGAAAAAAAATGATCACAAAGGAAGCGGGCGGAAATTCGTATTCGAACTAAACTAAAGTCAGAAATGCAACTTCAAAAATTAAAAAAAAAAAAAATGCCAAATTTAAATCCACTTATTTTATTTGCTTTTGTACAAGATGAAATTGTTGTTCTTATGCAATATTAAAAATAATATTATCTGTACACATTTGAGAATGCGAGGCCGAAAACTAAAAAATACATGTTTTTTTATCAAACTCCTAAAGTTACTTTTTACATAAGTTATTGTTGTTCTTTGTGTTTACGAGTATAACAGTTATTTTTGATAAATTTATTAAGTTAATTTTAAGTTATGTTCGGACGTGACTTCCTTGTTGCTTCTTTTGTGATCAATTTTTTCAAGCAATCTTTAACAAAATTCATATTACTTTTAATAGCTCGTTAGAAAGCTGGAAAAATGTTTTATGTGTAATCTGCACGCCAAATGTATTGGTACATTTTTCTGTTTTTGTATAATTTAGGTTGGAGTTTGATAAAAAACATGTATTTTTTAGTTTTCGGCCTCGCATTCTCAAACGTGTACAGATATTTTTTTTTATATTGCGTAAGAACAACAATTTCATCATGTACAAAAGCAAATACAAAAAGTTGATTTAAATTTGGATTTTTTTTTAATTTTAATTTTTGAAGTTGCATTTCTGACTTTAGTTCGGATACGAATTTCCGCCCGCTTTGTGATGATTTTTTTTCCGTTTTTTTTTAAATAAGTTCCTAGTTGTTATGCATTTTTAGAGAGCTAAGAAAACAGTTAAGTTTTTAAAATAATCTGCAAACCAAGTTAATAACGTTTTTTTTTGTTTTTAAGGCATTTTAGTGGAAAGAGATCGCAAAAAAATATTGAAAAATTTTCGTTTTCCGTCTCGCTTTTTTAAATTTAGACCGATAATTACTGTTTTAATATTGAGAAATAACCAGTGTTTAATCGTTTCTGTAAATCAGAAAAGAAAATACGATTTAAATTAATACTTTTTTTGTAATAAATTTTTCAAGTTGAATTTCTGACTAATTAAAAAAAAAACTAAAAAACGCGATAACTCAAAAATGGTTCACTTTTGCATAATGCATTATAGAGTCAAAATGACTGCAAATGACCTCTCCTATAACCCCTTAACGGGAATGTATACAATAACCAATAACCCTGTATATACAGCAAGTTGTCACCTCATTACATCAATAATTAAGTCATTTCAATGACCTGCAGGATGATTAAATGGTATGTGCCTGCCTAAATCGAAATACCATATAATTGAAATTGTGTGTGCACAAGATCCTATTGTTCGTCTGCCAGTCAAACATGAACAGTAATAGTGTGGGATGGCATCGGTGCCAGTTTGACTTTTATCAACCAGAATGTAGACGAGTACTTACGTGCTCGAACATGTCTAGATTGCACACGGCCTCTAATCAACCAAACATTTTCAGCCTGGATACCCCGTCCTGCTAAGTCATGTATATCATTTTCACGGTACAATTCTATTCTATATAATATAACCCATCCCGTAAATGCTCGCTACAATATGATTTTGCGAGATCGATTTGATATGACCCAAGTGATATCATAAAAATGTCATGATATGTTAATCGTGGAAAATCTTCCAACTGGTTAGCATCCATTGAAATAAATG
Organism: Acleris emargana; assembly: GCA_927399475.2. Taxonomy (NCBI): domain Eukaryota; kingdom Metazoa; phylum Arthropoda; class Insecta; order Lepidoptera; family Tortricidae; genus Acleris; species Acleris emargana. The sequence continues at coordinate 50,566,615 of OV656835.1, read as the reverse complement.
CGACTCTTTGTCTATTAAGATTCCTCATTTGTACGTAGTCATATAACATATTTGGTTCATGAAGTAGTTCATTGATTTTATATATATTATCCAGGGACTATCACAGGGACCATGGGCAACAAAGGTTCTCAATACCTACCCTCCAGAATATGAATATTCCCCGAATGCATTTATCGTAGCTCGTACTCACCGTGACTAAAATACAAATATCTTAGTTCTGCAATGGAATTTGACTTTGTGCCCATATGATGAAGTAAAGTAGATTTTAAGACCTATTTATTGACATAACTCTCAATACTGTTGGTTTCAGGCCCATTTTGACGCATGGACCTTTCCAAAGTAGACCAAAAAAAAAATTAATCTCAGCTCGGCTCAGCGGTTTAAGCGTGAAGAGGTAACAGACAGACAGACAGACAGGCACACTGTTGCATTTATAATATTAGTATGGATATGGATTGTATGTATATGGAAGTATGGATTAGTATGATTTCATCTAAATTGGCGCAGCGGTTGAAGTATCTCCATACAAATTTTAACACCCCATTTCAACCCTTTAGGGGATACATTTCGGGAAAAAACTATCTATGTCCTTTCCCATAATTCAAACTATCTTTGCTCCAAATTTCACCTAAATCGGTTCAGCGGTTTAAGCGTGAAGAGGTAACAGACAGACAGACACACTCGCATTTATAATATTAAGTATGGATATGGAAAAGTCAGCCTCGACCACTTTGACAGATATATTACTTTTTTTTCTAATCTAAATCTACAACACTGCTGCGTATCGATATACAATTTAAAAAAATAAACAAAACTAAAACTATCCCACATATATACACCGTTTTTTTTATTTACGATAACTTTAAGTTAAGGGAACGTATTTAAGGTCAAATAAAGTTAATTTCCCGAAAACAGACAAATCATAACTCTTACGTTTATAAAGATATTTAATTTTTAAATTTAATCAGTTAATCACGTTGAACTGGTGTAAAAGGCTCTTAATTGTGTGTGTATGTCACGCCAACATTGACGTATTTGACACTGACTATTAGTTAACTCTAAAGGCCCTTTTAGAATGACCAAATATACAACATTTAATTGCTTCGTTCTAAACAGTTTTTTTTTTGCAATATTTAAAGGTCTATTTTACCACTTAGTTTCTATGGATGACCTAATAATATGCCGAAGTAATCGTAAATCAAAATAAACACGGTGTATATATATGAATTGGTTTTCGTATTTGTGTTGTTATTTAGTTTTAATGGTTAAACTAAGATAGTAATGGTAAGTTCTTGTTTTATGAAGCATAGTTCATATAGAATTGGAACGCGATGGAAGGCATATAATTATCAAATGAAAAGAAAAGAAATGTTTTTAATTAAACAATATAAAAGATTATTTATTCATTTATGGCGTGTCACATAAATTTCATTTACTAACTTAACAACAAACGTATATACGTTGTCTTGCCTCGTTATTTCAGTCCGCTTTTGCAAACCGACCGTCTCGAGGGACACAGGCACTCCTTACAAAATCGTTACTTTGTAGAATCTGGTGGGCACATGTAGTCCAGTCGGTTTATTCTTTGGACCGTGGTAATCATTGTTCAATAATTAATATTTTTTAATGAGTAAATAATGTGTTATGTGGAGTTAAGAACCGAGCCGACTGGCGACGCGACAAGGATGGACGTCATGACCAATATCAGGGGCGATTGATCTGGCAAGGCATAGCAGAACGAGGTAATAATGATGGTATTTTTCTAATTTGACTGTAGGTTATTTCGACACAACTCATTCTATTAAAGCAACTCGTATAAACATGGCTGTTAAAATATACCTTCAATTATTTTTATGAAATATATTCTTATTATAACTGCAATAAAAATACAACTGAATAGCAAAAAATAAGCTCTGTAATCTATAGAAAGTTGTGAGAGCAATGATTTTAATGATATAATTTATACTAATTATATACAAAAAACTTGAATATTGGAAATGGTTTTAAAAGAAAACAGTGTTTCAGGTGAAAACAAAGTAACACGATAGTCCAAATGTTTTTTTTTCAAGAAATAGTTTTAGTACTTAATTCATTGTTTGTCGCCGCAATTGTAATTGTATTATTAAGACCATTGCTCTCACAACTTTTTATAGATTACAGAGCTTACTTTTGGCTTTTAATGTATATTCTTATTGCCGTCGGGGTATTTGTTTTTTTTAGTAACTTAGTTTGTTACTCTCTTTTTATATTTTATCAATAAAAGAGTGGTATACTTTATTTATTATAAGTGCCAAATTACAAGAGGAACTCTCTTTCTAGCAAAAGCCCGGCTGGCTGTTCACAATGGAGTGCTGGCCCCTAACCTGATGTATGGTAGTGAATGTTGGGTGTGGCAGAACAAGCATGTAAGTTGTGTAAATGCAGTTGAAATGCGCTCTTTGCATAGTATGTGTGGTGTGAAACTGATTGATAGAGTAAGAAATGAAAAAATCAGAGAGAAATATGGAATAAAAGAAGATGTAGTGACTAAGATTGAAAAGGGCATGCTTCGATGGTTCGGTCATTTGGAAAGGATGGATGAAAGAAGATTGACGAAAGAGATATATAGATCGAAAGTGAGTGGAAGGGTCGGCAGGGGCCGCCTTAGGCGTACTTTTTCGAATCAAATCGGAGAAATACTGGAAAAGGGCCGAATCTTAAGTACCCGAAACCGACGTACATGCATCGACGTGCATGTTTCGATTTATGAATGTTGAAGAAGCGAAAGAAATTTGTCAAGATCGTGGCAAGTGGAAAGAAGTGGTCTCTGCCTAACAACCTAACTCTGGGAAACAGGCGTGATTTAATGTATGTATGTATATACGTATTATGTCGCAGATAATATTTTCCTACAAATTTAATGTTAATTTGATAACATAGTTGCTGATTTGAGCTGTATTTTAAAATACTACAGTGAACGCCGTGGCGCTAGTGTAGCACCTCGTGGACAAAGTCGGTGAGTCGTTTCCGGTTGGAACAGGTGGGAAACCCACCTTATAAATATGGGTGCCTCGTAGCACCCGGGGACTTTTAATCTGAACTCCAAAGGGCAAACGTCACATCGAAACTGTCGGTTCACTGCCATTTTGTATTTGGTACCTAAGTTACTTCAATTGAGTAAATGCTAAAATAAGAAGTGATTCTGCTGCTTTCCTTGTCGCCTGAGTACCCAGCCCTACAACCATGTCAGAACCCTTATCTAAAGATGCAGAGGCCGGTTTTCCGAACACTCAGCCGGTGTCTGCGTCGACATATACATATTTTTTTGGATTTTTCTGTGAAAATGGAAGCATTAAAGTGTTATAATCAGGGATCGGAAATTCGGATCGATATTTACCTACAGTGTGCAAAATCCCGGAAAAAAATGGCTTCGGATTCTTAAAAATATTATTTTAATAATATTAGTTCCGGGATTCTGGGATTCTACAAAACGTTAATATAATAATTATAATTACTTTACATGTAGGATAAAACATTCCTTTTTGCTCCTATAAATTCGTTAGGTTAATGAGTTACAGGTAAATTAAATAACATTTGGTAAAATTATACATGAAAAATAACTTCAAATAGTTAATATAAATACGAGGGTGGATTGAAAAGTTCTGAGCCTGGTAAAAAAAAGTAACGGGCTCACTTTTTATAACAATTTTATTTTTCGACATATTCTCCATGAAGGTCAATGCACTTAAACTACCTCGCCTTTGACTTCATTATCCCATCAAAAAAAAAAGAATCGCTGAGGTCGTTAAAATATGAGTCTACTGCTTCTTGTACCTCCATATTTGTCGAAAATATTTGTCCTCCCAAGTGTTTTTTGAGGTTTGGGAAGAGATGATAATCGGGAGGAGCTAGATCCGGCGAGTAAGGGTCATGCGGCAGCACTACAAATCCACAATCATATATTTGTGCCATTGATTTCGCCGAAGTGTGAACGCGAGCGTTGTCTTGGTGAAACAGTACTTTTTTCGACAGCATTCCAGGTCTCTTTATTTTAATTTCCTCACGCAGATGACGTAAAAGAGCACAATAGTAGTCCGAATTTATTGCTTTGCCCTTTTTGAGATAGTCTATCATGATATTCATGATAATCCCCCTGCAATCCCAGAAAACTGAGGACATTACCTTATTAGCTGACAAAATGACCTTGGCTTTTTTGGGTGGTGGTGAACCTGGTCTTTTCCATTGCCTGGATTGTTCTTTCGATTCTGGTGTACTGTGGTGGACCCATGTCTCGTCCATAGTTATAAAACGATTGAAAAAATTGTCGAAGTCACGTTGAAACATACATAAACAATCTTGGGAAATTGTAACACGTACTCGTTTGTTCTCGACTGAAAGCAGTCTAGGCACCCACCTGGTTGACACCTTAGAAAATCCAAGAACATCGGTGATGATGTTCTGTGCCCGCTCATAAGAAATACCCATTGCTTCCGCTATCTCCACAATCTTCAATCGCCTATCCTTCATTATCGCATCTAATATATTATTGACATTTTCGTCCGTAGTAGCCGTCAACGGCCGCCCACTCCTAGGCTCGTCTTGAACAGTCTCCCGGCCACGTTTGATGACACTTAGTACAACAACTACTGTAGAAATACGAAAAAGGTGTCGCGAATGTATCAATTGTGTAGGAAGACAATTTGAACAAAATTTGAAGTAAGTACCTAATTATTAAAATAAAGATGATTTTTAACCATATTGCGTTTTGTATTGTGCATTTAGCCCATTTAACTGGCTGGATCTACTGACCGAATAAAACAACCATTTTAGATTGAAACCATATTTTGACGAAAAACTGAACGTGATTCTAGACATGTGGTATACCGTAAGAATCGTCAGGAACTGGAGAAGTTTTTATAATGTTGGAAGATCTGAGGAGCTTCTACTTTTTTTTTAAATCTGCCGTAAAGTTGACCGTGACGATTTAATTTTTCTGTCCTTCACACTTTGTTGGCTAATATTTTTTTATTTGTTTACTATATGAATAAAAATTACATTTCATTAGAATGCGCAAACATTAAAGATAAAAAAACTACAAATACTTTTGTGCTGTCACATAAAAAAAAAGATAGGTGAACAAAATGGTTAACTTTTGGAAGATTCCGAGATTTTTTCAAAAAAAATATAAAAATAACACCGTGGGTAGGATAAGTGTTAATTGGCCCAAAACGTGTTGCAAGTGACCTTAGCTACCCACCATATTCATTTGGCACACGACTTGCAATACACCCTGTATAACTCACTTCACGCCGAAAAAGCGGAAATATAAAATCTTGTTTTATTTTATGTTAACTCCTTCGAGAGATTGACAAAAATGAAAGGTTGTGCATCGAGTAGGCAAGTGTACAACTATATACAGGAAAAGAGCAAAAAAAATGAACCAACCAATTAAACCTACCTCCAAGTATAAAAAATAAATACATTCAAATATTTACATAAACAGATAAAGAAATATACTATATTTATACTTCTACCTACTCTATGTATCTATTTTTTTGAAATAAGTCGTTAACAGGTTTCTTTTTAATGTTTTTTTTTGTTTTTATTTAATCGCCGAATAAATGAATCAACTCTATTCTATTCTATCTACTGTGTGGCGGTACGGAATCCTTGGTGCTTGAGTCCGAATTGATCTCGGACTGATTAGTCGCGATCCTGGAAAAATGCGACTCGGAATATAGCTTCATGAACAAATTGCGTTAACGGAACCCCACTAACAAATCGCTTGAATTTCTAGTCAGTCGAAGTAGAAGCTAGTTCATAAATGTCTCACTTTATCTTAAAATGTTTCAGGGTTAAAGTTGTGCAAGTAAGTTTGGTGTAGGAACGTTCGTTCAGAAATGTTAGCCCGAAACGTATCTGGATCTATTTTTATGACATTACTAACTTTCTTTGAAAGAAACGGCTTTTTAGTGTTAATATTCATGGTACCTACTTACCTACCTCAAGATTAATATTTATTCAGCATTTATCAATACTTTAGTTTCGTTTTTTTCTTCGTCAGTGTATGTTTCAATATAAATGGCATTGCATGTGAAAAAGGCAAAATTACAGTGCAACCATTTTCTTAATAGCTATCGGAAATCATTTTTTTTTCTATAAAACACAAGTGATAAATATACAGTCAGATGCGAGTGCAAGACCGAGTTTAGGTACTGGTCCCACCAAGGGCGAGGAAGCGATAAGCTATAAACTATTTTCTCGCTTAAGAAACGAATAAAAGATATAGATCCCGTGTCAATAAAAGAGACTCGTGTATTAATATTTGATCGCTGGCTGTTCACACTGCCGGCGAGACCTCTTTCCACTAGTTTGTTGAAACAAAAAATAAAGATCACGTGTCAATAAAAGAGACACAAATATTAATAGTTGATCGCTGGTTGTACTCGCTTCCCGCTCATCGTCGGCGTAGGGACCAGTGCTTAATGTGGCTACTTTATTTCGTGAACTTAACTACTTAGCGGTACACATGAAGATCATAATATATTGCAACCATAAAAGGATATTTAATAGTAGTTTATGCAACAGTTGCATAAGAGAGGTCAAAAAAGACGAGTGGTGTGGTTACGATGTGAGCCGCAGGCGAACATCGTAAAGCAAGACGCCACGAGTATTTTTTGACTTAGTTATACACCGTTGCATACAATACTTTTTCTACGACTAGGTTTCAAATAAAATGCAAAATTAAATTAATATACCTAGGTTAGAATACGAACGAACGAAGCACAGAACAACAAACGAGCGAGAAACATTCGAAAACAACAAAATATGTGTCTATGGTTAACTTTGTTTTTAAAATGATGTGCACTTGCCAGGTTTTATATTTTTTTTAAAGTTGCACAATCGATTTAACTTGTGAAATAGGGACTAAAAAACACCTAATGATTTGAGAAATGAATTATTTTACCTGATTGGTCGATTTTAATATAGCTGCGTTCTGGTTGGTTGATACCAAATAAAATGTTTTTTTTTAAAGAGTTAAATTAGTAAAAGAGTTTACATACCAAAAAGAACCTAACGTTCCGATTGACAGTCAATGTGTATTGTGATTGGTGGTTTAATTTGGTGAAGTATTTTGATTGGTCAAATTAACCTAGGTGTAAGCTTTGGCAGCTAGGCATATCGTTTTGGCTCAAAAAAGCACAAGTGCTGTTAAGGGGAATAGACTAGATAGACTTTTCTACGGAATGTTCTGCGGACATATTATCTATATTCTTATATTAGTGTTCGTGACTATATAAATGACAGATAAAAGTACAGGAGTAGGAAAATTAAATTACAATAGACATCATACTTACGCTTTGGCTTTTGGCGACACAGCGAGCGCGGGTATTTTTTAGTAAAATTCTAATATTGTATAATTTGTTTCAGCCGAATTGTATTTGTGCCGAAATTGTTCTCGCATAATTTGCTGTCGCCGAATTCTGTCACGCATATCTAATTGTAGCCGAATTGGTTAATCGAATATTTTCTGAATTTCGCCGAATTAATAAATTGAGTTTCCTGTCAGAAATTACGTTTTTTGTAAACGTTGCTCAGTAAATAAAGCATGATTTTATATAATAATAAAATAACCGAGGAGAGTAGCCTTATGTCCCGCTTTCTGGGGCGGTGTTGATGGGGCGGGTCCGTAGCATAATTTCGAAACTCAAATTTCTTAAGTACGAAATTCCTAAAGACTAAACTTCGAATATCAAAATGTCTAACGTACGAAATTCCTAAAGATGCATGGCCTACGTTTAATTAACCTATTTTTTTAAAGTCTAAAGTACAATACTCCGAGTGCACGAAAATACTAACGATATTTTTCCTACGTCCAGTTGATCTAAGTTTAAAATATACAAAGTGTGAAATTTCGAGCGACATTTTTCCTACGTCCAGTAGACCTAAGTTTAAAATGTATAAAGTGCAACATTTCGAACGATACATATTATTAAAAAAGGGAAATTAATGAAAAAAATGTATTAGGCCTGTGAATTTAAATCGAATGAATTATACAAATGCAATGCACGTTTAATAACAAACAGTTATGAGTACAATTTAAAAGTGCTCAAGTCTAGTGACCACCAATCATGAAGGAAATGCAGTAAAAACTTCTATAGTAAATAACGTAAATGATTTAAAGAGAAAGACAAGGGAACAAACCTATGTTCGAATATTGTGTTTTAAAGTATTGTCATTAGGCTTTTTGTAAGTAGCTATTTTGAGCACTAGAAATATTGAGTTTCTAAGAATTGCCAATAGGCATTTAGTACAAAGGAATATTGATTCTCGAAAATGAGATCATTCGACCAAAAGTGTATTAGGTCATGCATCTTTAGGAATTTTGTACGTTAGACATTTTGATATTCGAATTTTTGTCTTTAGGAATTTCGTACTTAGGGAATTTGAGTTTCGAAATTATGCTACGGACGCATTTTGTCGATATCCATTATGAACGTAACCATGGTAACCAAATAACTAAAAGCAAAACAGCTCCGTACCGCAAACGTTTTTGTGGTATGGCGCCAGTTATATACAGGGCGAACGAAGTGAAGTGTTACCAAATTCAAAAGGCTACGATTTTTTATTGTTGTCTTAAATTATTCATTATTAAGAAAAAAATGAGAAAAAGATATCAAATTTTTAAGATTACTTTATTTTAACTCGATATGACCACCTTCTGCTGTCTATGGCCTTCAGACGGTAGAAAAATGAGTTGCACGCTGCACGAATGTGATCCTGCGGTATGCAATGGCAATTACGTACGATCGCTTTCTTCAATGCATCCATACTGGCATGTTTTCTTCTCCTCACCTTGCTCTCCACAATGGACCAGATAATAGAAGTCCAACGGGTTCGCGTTTGGGGAATTCGAAAGACATTGTGTGGACGAAATAAATTGTGGCACGCGTTGTTCAGCCATTCTTGGTTCACACGAGCTTTATGAGCCGGGGCCGAGTCTTGTTGTAATGTCCACGGTCTACTACCGAAATGTTTGCGTGCCCAAGGCTCCAACGCAGCTTCCAAAACATTTTCCCGATAGTAAGTCGCATTTACTTTGACACCAGGCTCGATTTTGTGAATTTGGTAACACTTCATGTCGTTCGCCCTGTATATAATAAAATCCCAAGTAGTATAAGACAGCAAAAAATCCATAGATTTAAGAATGAGCTAGCTGAACTTCTAATAGATAAGTGTATTTATTCAGTCAAGGATTTTCTCATTTAGTAATTAGGCTATTATAAGTCATATCTAATGATTGTAGTTTTTGTAGAATAAGTCAGTGGTTTATTTTGATATTCTTTTTTTTGTTTTTTGTTCCTACTTAATTAAGTTAATTAATTTTACTATCCTGTTTTAAAAAATAATCAGGACTCCAAATATGTACACCTGCGGGTAAAGCATTCGATGTACTACTATTTTCCAACCAACACTGGACCTATGTTTATGCAAATAAAATTATTTCTATTTCTTTTTCTATTTCTATGAACCATACATTTTTAGTAATTTAATAAAATAGTGTAGCGCGACATAAATTGAAACCACTGCGCTAAGTAATGCACCTAATATAGAAGCGCAAGCGTCCCGCCACTACGTAAGCTTTCCGCCCGCGCGCGCAAACCCCTGCGGCGCCTGGCCTCTCCTTATAAGCGCCGCGCCACCGAGCGTACGGCCAGCCCTCCGCCACTTACCGCCTCGAGCGATCGCGGCGGTAACGTACCTCTTTAATGCCATCCTCCGCACCGGCCATTTGCCAGCCAATTGGAAATCCGGTCATGTGATCATGCTGCCCAAACCGGGGAAAAACATCTTGAAGCCTGAGAGCTATCGGCCCATCACCCTCCTCCCGTGCATCTCGAAGGTGCTTGAAAAATTGATGCTGACGAAGCTGGTCCCGCACGTCACGCCTCGTCCAGAGCAACATGGGTTCCGCTCGGAGCACAGCACCACGCTCCAGTTGTCCAGGGTGCTGCACCACATGGCGGTCGCCGCGAACAAGCGCGAGCACACGGCTGCAGTACTCCTGGACATGGAGAAGGCTTTCGACCGGGTCTGGCACGCAGGCCTGGTCTATAAGCTCGCATTGTCCTCGGCCCCCCGCAGACTGACGAAGGTGGTCCAGTCGTTCCTGACGGACCGCACCTTCAGAGTGGTTGTGGAAGACGCCATCTCCGAAGATCGCCCCATCGCAGCCTGAGTCCCCCAAGGCAGCTGCCCGGTATGTTACGGCCTTTACACCGATGACATACCGGTGGTTGACGGATCCCACCTGGCCCTGTACGCTGATGACGCGGCGTACTTTGCCTCCTCTTACAAGCCAGAGTACGCCGTCATCAGGCTGCAGAAACAACTAGATGCCCTACCAGCTTGGCTCTCCAAAACTCAAGCGATCTTCGTGAGCAATTGCATACGCCGCCTTCCACAACTAACTCTTCACGGACTCGACATCCAGTGGTCCCCGGTAGTCAAATACCTGGGGATCACCATAGACAAGAGACTTACCATGGGTCCCCACACAAAGACCGTCGTCGCCGCCGCCAAAACAGCCAGAGCATTGCTGCGTCCAGTGCTCCAGTCCAGCCTCCCTCTGCGTGTGAAGCTCGGGGTCTACAAAACCTACATACGACCCCGCCTCACGTACGCCGCACCATCCTGGTATGCCCTCTTGGCCGCAGGGCACAGAAAAAAGCTGAACTCCCAGCAAAATCTGTCCCTGCGAGCCGTCACCAATGCCCCCCGCTACGTGAGGAATGCCACCATTCAGAGGGACCTCAAGATCGAGAGCCTGGACGACTTTGTCGGACGCCTTGCCACGTCGATGTTCGCGCGAGCTGAAGAGTCGCGCTTCCCCCACCTGAGGGACATCGCACCGCAGCACGCGCGACCCCCCGACGGCAAGGCCTACCCTCGCGACCTCGTCAAGGCGACGACGACACCCACATGAAGACCCATGAAGACGCTGCTCTGCTCGTAGGTCGCTAGCCGGGCCTCCCCCAACGGGGTTTCACCCAGCTGGCTCGACCTCGCGAGCAGCGTACACCCGGACATGACGCCCAAACGCGCCGTCGGCGCCGGCCTCTCACCAAGGACCCGGCCGTATTCTCGGCCGGCGCAGAGTTCCCCGGTAAAGAGCCCACAGCTCGACACCGGCTCCTCGTCCGCCTTTCAGGCGGACCGAGAAGACCGCCCGATCGATCGTACGGCCAGTTCGCCTTGCGCAGTTAGCCGCTTCCAACTACTTGGAACGACCCAACTGACCTGTCGAGCGCACAGCGTTCCGACCGCCCGACACTGCTTTCGTAGCACGGAACTTGTCGTTCGGCCGTGACGTATCATAGGCTAACTATTTTGTTAGGAAGTACACTTCATGTACTTAGGGTGTAGCTGCGCGGCAACGATACTTCCGTAGTACAGAATATCCGAAACGCACTACGTTCGACGTCGTCTCCGTCCATGCTCATTGTACGTGTAGGAGTAACCTTCTATTGCTAATGCTTGTTATTTACAGGGTTGGGCAGATTAAGTGTCCTAGTTAAAAAGAGCCATAAAATTAAAACAAGACAGAAAATTTTAAAATTTATCACGTTTTTATTTTTAGCGTACTATAAACATAAAAAAACTAATTCATAAGTTCAAATCGCTCGCCATCAGCTTTAATAACTTGACGCATTCTTCCATAGAACGCACTACCTCGTCTGGTATTTCATCCCATATCTTGACTAATCGATGCTTGAATGAGTTTAGATTCATGCCCTGTGTGCTCCCAATCTTGCTCAGCATGTAACCCCATATCGAAAAGTCCAAAGCATTCGAATCCGGCGATGATGCAGGCCATTCTTGCCAAGGTATAAAATCTGTCAAATTTGTTCTACACCAGTATTGAGTGCGTTTAGCTTTGTGAGATGGGGCACTATCTTGTTGGAAGCAGTAATAGTCGTTTCCATATAATTTTTGAGCATTTTCTAGCAAATGACCCTGTAACACGTTCTGGATGTAATAGTCTTGGTTAATTTTGACACCTCGATCAATAAACAGCAGCGGTAACTTGCCTCTAGGCGATATCGCACCCCATACCATGACAGCTGATGCACTCTGGAACCGTTGTACGGCTAATTTGTCCACAGGAATATCCTTCAATGAAGCACCATAGACACGATCGTTTTGTTGGTTGTGACTGTCTTGTAACTGGAACATCTTTTCATCGGAAAAAATAATATCATCGCCGTCGTGCCAAGCTAGCAATTCCCTACATTTTTTCACTCTAGCTTTTTTCTGGGCATCTGTTAAGCCATGAATTTTTTGTTTTTTGTAGGCCTTTAGCCCAAGATCATATTTTAAAATACGACTCATTGTTCGATGGGATATTTTCATATCTTTAGCAAGTTTGCTTGCACTTCGAGCTGGATTTCGTCTAATACGCTCACGAATATTTTTAATGATGTTTTTGGTGCGAACAGATGGCTTTCTCCCAGGTTTGGGCCTGATTTGTGAAGATCCCGTTTCTTTGAATCAATTGACGGTCCGCGATATAAACCTTGTATTGATAATTAAATGTTTCAGCGTCTTCAATATCTCACACGGTCGGTATTTTTTCTGGTACAAATCGCACACGAGCTGGCGTTTCGCATCCATTGTTGAAAACAATATAAAAACAATATATCAAGCTGACGTGCAGAAATCATAAAGAAGGTTAAATTGTCAACAAAAAAAAAATACGAAGTGAATAAGAAGTTTAGTTATATTTAAGTAAAAAAGCCATACACAACTAGAACACTTAATCTGCCCATCACCTCCTAAACTAGCTTACGAAATTTATCAGGAGATCATTGAAGTAAAGCAAGATGAGGATACTCCAACGGAGATTTTTATACAACGAAAAAGAGCACTTATAGCACAACTACCATTACCTCGTCACACAGAAACGCAGGAAATAGATATGGTGTTTGGTCAAATACGTTTTGAAATAAGGGACAGGATAGCAAGAGAATCGGTAGCAGACTTTCAGGATTTGTCCGCGAATGCCAGAAACATAGAACGAAGCTTAAGTGAAAAAGCAACGAAAAAGGAAAAGAAAGAAAACGCTCACAACACAAAGACAAGGTTACGTTGCAATTACTGGAGAGCTCCTGGTCATACAGCTGACGTTTGTAGGAAAGCATCAAGAGCGAACGAAAGACCAGTGGAGAAGTCAAAGGTTCCTACGATGACTTTTGCGTCGCCGCTAGATCCTACAAAGCCGAAGTTCAAGTGTTATGGTTGTGGAGAGCCAGGTGTTGTGCGAAGCCGCTGTACGAAATGCAATATCCAAAAAGTCAAGTTGGAAGATATCGGTTTCTGCTCCACCACTGACAAACGCCTACGGCCTACGATTCCCATTAGTATTGGATCCATTAAAACTATTGGCTATGTTGACACGTGCGCAAAGACGAGTGTTGCCTCGTACCAATTGTATAAAAGCCTGTTAAAGGCAGGATACGAATTTAAAAAAGAAAGGATGTATATCACTTTTGCTGACGGAATAGCGAAGATGCAGAATGTCCTTACAGTCACGGCACATGTCGTGGTATATGGTAAAACCGTACCTACGTCATTTATAGTGCTGCCGGACGCCAAAAATAATAAAACCTTGTTGGGAGTAGGTTTTATACAGGATGCCATGATGGTCATCAATCTGCCTCAGCTCACATGTCGCTTATTAGACGACAGCGTTTTCGACCTGACCCAGGAAGACATCACTGAAACGATTATAGGCGAAGTAGTCTCTGATGTTGCGTTACCGGAACTACTATCACCCATGATACCGACCCCAGAGAAATACACGACTCCGAAGCATTGTACCTCTGAGACCGAAATGAGTTTGGATCGTCCATACGGGCCTTCTTTTAGTGTTGGGTTGACGGTATCCCCAAATATGACCGTTAAGCGACGACTTGAACCGCAACTAGCTGATGAAGCCCCATCAACCGTTGCGCAAGTCATGTATTCGAGCCAGCTGCCGCCTGAACCGAATTCTGAGAGCTTCGGACCTCTAATATCAATAGATCTGCGTACTCCACCTAAACGTCAATGTTATAAGCATCTCGATGGATATTCCCCCATTATGGATGACCTTTATAGAGATGCTGAAAAAGCCGTCAAAGAATCTGCTCTATTTGATTTCCCGAGTACAGACATTGCATCTATCGATGTTGACGACCGTGTTCTAATTCATGAGGAGAATCAGCAGTTGAACGATTTTTTAAATCAACACGAACATGTGTTTGTTCCGAACGGCAAACCAACTACGCAAACAGAGCTCGTTATTGACACTGGAAATCACCGTCCCATCTCTGTTCCACCGTATCGCTTGCCGCCCGCAAAAACCGAGATACTAAAAGAGGAAATCAACAAGATGCTCGAAGAAGGGATAATAAAGCCGTGCATGTCGCCATGGTCCGCACCTGTTGTAATGGTCCCCAAGAAGTGTGGAGGAACGCGAGTATGTGTCGATTACAGACAACTCAACGCCATCACAACACCTGACGTTTATCCCTTGCCTCGCATCGACGATCTATTGCACAATGCTAAACGCACGCCTTTTATGACAACCATAGACCTCCGCGCTGGCTAATGGCAAATTAAAGTCCGTGAAGAGGACCAAGTGAAAACCGCCTTTGTGACGCCATTTGGCATGTATTTGTTCCACAGAATGCCCTTTGGTCTTCGTAATTCGCCAGCGACGTTCCAACGTCTTATGGATGGTTTTCGTATTTCCTTGAGTCATATAAAACTATTGACATATCTCGACGATCTCATTATTATGTCCACTTCATTTGACGAGCATTTAAAAGACTTACAGGATGTCTTTGCACGACTCAAAGAGTACAACCTGACTGCAAACAAAGGAAAATGCAGATTCTGCTGTGCAAGGATTAAATATCTCGCACATTATATCACGGCTGATGGACTAGAACTCGATCCAGGGAAAATTAGCTCAATCGTGAATATGCCAGCTCCTTCTAATCTCAAGCATTTACTGTCCTGGGTCCAAACGTGCTCGTGGTATCGAAGATTCGTGCCGAACTTTGCTGGAGTTGCTGAACCTCTCACGCGTCTGACTAAGAAAAACGCTGAATGGAAATGGGAAAGAGAACAACAATCTGCATTTGAGATCCTGCGAAATCTCCTAGTTACGGCTCCCGTATTAGCACAGGCTGATGATAGTAAGCCCTATGTAATTAAAACGGATGCAAGTAACTATGCCATTGGTGCAGTTTTGGTGCAGGGGGAGGGGGATAAAGAACATCCCGTCGAATACGCAAGTCGACTCTTAAATCAGGCTGAACGCAACTATTCCACCACAGAGCGTGAGGCCTTAGCGGTCGTATGGGCGGTAAATAAGTTCCGTGTCTACATCGAAGGGACACCGATCACTATATTGACGGATCATCAGGCCCTCAAATGGCTCATGACCCTTAAATCTCCCACGGGTAGACTAGCCAGATGGGCTTTACAGCTGCAGCCATTTGACCTGACCATAAAGTACATAACTGGTCGAACAAACGTTGTTGCCGACCTACTATCGCGTCCTAACTGCGATTCGGAAACAAAGGAAAGTTGTGGAGTTTGCAGCATTGTCATAGATTTACCCACAAAGAGTCCTAAAGAGATGAGAAACAAGCAAATGGAAGATGAAAACATAGAGAAGACTATTAAGGCACTAGAAGGAAATTCAGAGGAAGATGCAAGATACTGGAGTTTTAAAGGATATATTATGAATAACGGCCTATTGTACAGATATAATCCTGATAGTGACGCTGAAAATAGTCAGCTTGTAGTGCCAAAGCAGGAACAACATAATGTTATCTCTGTCTATCACGATGAGCCTACTGCAGGGCACTATGGAACCGAGAAAACTCTCGAACGTATCAGTAAGAGATATTTTTGGAAAGGCATAAGGAAGGACATAGAAAATTACGTCCGTAACTGTCTGCTGTGCCAGCGATACAAACCTTCAAATATGAAGCCCGCTGGACTACTCCAAACTACGGCAATGAACAAGAGATTTGAAGTCATTGCTTTCGATTTATTTGGCCCGTTACCGACATCGACTGATGGAAAGACATGGATTTTGATCATAGAAGACCTGACTACCCGATGGGTTGAATTATTTTCCTTGGAAAGCGCAACCGCTGAACAGTGCGCCATGACGCTGATAAACGAGATCTTCTTGCGTTATGGTATGCCAAGACGGATGATCAGCGACAATGGCACTCAGTTTGTTAGTGCTGTGATGCAACAAGTGACGTATGTACTAAAGATCAAACATGCGTTCACACCGGTGTACCACCCCGAGACCAACCCCGTAGAACGGAAGAACAGGGATCTTAAGACTCAACTCGCAATTCTCGTTGGTGATAATCACCGAATATGGTCTGAGCAGCTCCCAAGCATTCGTTTCGCGATGAATACGTCAATAGGCTCAACCACTGGATATACACCCGCTTATCTTACATTCGGTCGCGAACTAAGAACTCCCGATGATAACGCACATGATTTAAGAGAAATAATCTTGTCAGAAAACTTCATTCCGGAAATAACACCAAAGTTAATAATGTTAGCGGACACATTGAAGAAAGTGCGAGAAGTTCAAGAAATGAAGGAAGAGAAAAGGAAGGAATATGTGGACAAGAAAAGGAAAAGTTGTCCCAATTATAAACCTGGAGACCGAGTGATGGTAGAGACACATGCTGTCAGTAAAACGACCAAGGGTTTTAGTGCTAAGTTTGCTCCCCGACGCGATGGTCCATATGTGATCATGAGCAACCTTGGACCGAGTTCCTTTCAATTAGCAGACCCTAGCCAACCAGATCGTAGCATTGGATTGTACCACGCTTCTGCATTACGCCCGTACCAATCTGATAACACCGACTCACCGTTGCCATCACCAGTTTTCCCAATCCGCAAAAGAGGTCGCCCACCGAAGGTGACATCAGAGCCATCCCAAACTTCGCATCCACGTGGTCGTCCACGTCGTCAACAAAACAATCTGACTTCCTCGCCGAGACGTCTTCGGAGCCAGAGGGGGAGATTGTAGCGCGACATAAATTGAAACCACTGCGCTAAGTAATGCACCTAAGATAGAAGCGCAAGCGTCCCGCCACTACGTAAGCTTTCCGCCCGCGCGCGCAAACCCCTGCGGCGCCTGGCCTCTCCTTATAAGCGCCGCGCCACGGAGCGTTCGGCCAGGGACAGCTACGGACCCATACTGCGCACGGACGTACCCCTACTGCACCACACGAGGACTGCTCAGCGACTTCGCCTGCAACGTCTTGAGGACGTCATGCGGACGAAACGCGCCCGACCACCTCTGGGTGATCGACGGGGACCACTACGCAGCCCTTACGAAGCCCTGCACTCGGCCGCCCTCTTCGCCTCTCCCGACCCGGTCCCGCTAACACGGATGCCCCGGGAAAGGGTTGGCGAGGTCCGGCACTGCGCCGAGTGTATAACGTCGCGCCGCGGTCCGTCCCCGACGAAGAACCCCAGCGGAATTTTCGCTGAAAAATCTGAGGGTAGATCGAAACCAGCCGGTTTTTATCTACCCCCCGCCGCCTCAAGATCACCGAAGTTGGTGGGTACCTGGACTAGCGATAGTTTCGGGTTACCCACCCAACACCAAGCCACCCTGGACTACACCACCACGTCGTCTGACGACACGCCCTGGTCGCCAGCAGCCGGGAGTCTCCGCGTCCGCCTCAGCGGGCCGAGCGTAGTACCGGAATTGTCGTGGGAGCACCATAATCAAGATTTGATTATGGTGTCCTATTTCAGCGGCACCCGGCACTGCTCGCCCGGCCTGAAGGAGTGGATGAGGATGCACGTCCGGATGCAGGCCTACAACTTGGGCGATAGCGAAGCCCTCTCAGAAGATGAAGTCGTGCTGTTCGCGGGGCTAGGCCTCATCACGAGCAGCACCCGCAAGCACCAAAGGCCGAGCACACGTGAGCGGGGCACGTCGCCGATCCGAGAGGTGAAGCAGCACTGCCCCCCTCCGCCATCACCACCAACACCGCCGCCGTCTCCCAAGACGTCACCACCGCCACCTCCGCCCCAGCCGCGCAATTACGCGCAGGCCGCGGCCCGCAGAGCCGCACCGCCGGCCCCAGAGGGCACCCGCCCGACAGCCACCATAAGGAGGCAGCGCCCATCCGCTGCCGCAGCTGACACCACGCCGGCTGCACAAAGCCCCGCTCGCTACCCACCACTGGTAGCCGTCGACCTACCCAACTGGCCGACACACCTTGCCGCCATCGCCGAACGACTCGGCAGCACCCCCAGAGCGCACGCCTACGGTGGCGGCGTGCGCTTCACGCCGCTCTCCGAGAAGGAGCATAACTGCGTGCAATCATACTTTGAGGGGTTGCACGCAGACGAGGCCACCACCGACATTAGGTGGTTCACCTATTCGCCGCGGAAGGAGAGGTCGACGAAGATCGCCATCCGCGGCCTCCCCGATAACACCAACCCGGCGGACATTCAAGCCGCCCTCGCAGCAAAGGGGTTTACGGCGACGCACGTGGGGTACATTCGGGCGCGTAGGGGACGCCCAGAGAGCCTATTCCACGTCGTGCTCGCCGGAACAGACGCCGACAACTCCGGGGTGTACGGGATGCGCGAGCTCCTGTACATGCCCGGAATATCCATCGAAGCCTGGCGTGGAAAGCAAGGCTCCGCCCAATGCCACGCGCCCGCGCAATGCGCCGCCGTACCATCGCCGGACGACCGCGAAAACGAGTTAAGAGCCGCCACAATAGCCGCGCTCGACGAGAGAGCCGCTATAGAACACGTTGAAAACCTGTTCCTGTCATACACGGACGAACTGCTCAGGAGTCAGCCCGGGCCAGTGGCGGAAGCCATGAGGGCCGCTATGCTGACCACCATGAACAAAAATGCGGGCTCTGCCCGCATCGACGAGTTTGTCCAGAAGTGGACCCACGAAGAACCCGAAAAGAAGGACGATGACAGCGAGCACCCTCCCGCCCTGTCAGATGGTCCCCCAGTTGCATTAAAGAAACGTGGGAAGAAGCCGAAGAAGAAATAAAATAAAAGCCGCCCAGGAGGAAACCCAACCCAAGATGGGTTAAAGACCAGCCCGCCAGTACGGGCTGCGACAGCTGCCGACTTTAGAGGGCCATAGCGCCCTGAAAAGTCCCCCCCACA
The DNA here is from genome assembly GCA_927399475.2 of Acleris emargana. NCBI lineage: Eukaryota > Metazoa > Arthropoda > Insecta > Lepidoptera > Tortricidae > Acleris > Acleris emargana. The sequence goes on along the minus strand of OV656835.1, from coordinate 50,547,391 downwards.
CCCCACCTCGCTTCGCGAGGCGGTGTGTGTGAGAAGATCGTGTGTGTGTGCGTTCGGCCAGTTCGCCTTGCGCAGTTAGCCGCTTCCAACGACTTGGAACGACCCAACTGACCTGTCGAGCGCACAGCGTTCCGACCGCCCGACACTGCTTTCGTAGCACGGAACTTGTCGTTTGGCCGTGACGTATCATAGGCTAACTATTTTGTTAGGAAGTACAGTTCATGTACTTAGGGTGTAGCTGCGCGACAACGATACTTCCGTAGTACGGAATATCCGAAACGCACTACGTTCGACGTCGTCTCCGTCCATGCTCATTGTACGTGTAGGAGTAACCTTCTATAGCTAATGCTTGTTATTTAGTTTTCCTACTCCTGTACTTTTATCTGTCATTTATATAGTCACGAACACTAATAAAGTGTGCCGGGGTGCACTTGCCGAGGGTGCTGGCGGTGTTGTTTAACCTATGCATTAGTCATACGTACCTACCATATGAGTTGATGTATACAGTTGTTGCTCCTATTGTTAAGAATAAAACCGGTGATGCCTCCGACATGTCCAATTACAGGCCAATATCATTAGCTACTGTTATCGCTAAAGTGCTGGATAGTTTGCTTGATAAGCATTTGAGTGAGCATATTATTCTGAGTGATGCTCAATTTGGGTTCAGGGCTGGTTTATCCACTGAAAGTGCCATCCTTTGCCTCAAGCAGACTGTTCAGTACTATACAGCTAGAAAAACACCTGTTTACGCTTGTTTTTTGGACCTGTCGAAGGCATTCGATTTAGTGTCATATAATAAACTTTGGGAAAAGTTACAGTGTGAGACTCTTGTGCCGTATGAGGTTATATCCATATTTAGATACTGGTATAACAACCAGATGAACAGTGTCAGATGGGCGGGCGTGCACTCGGACGCGTACAGGCTGGAGTGCGGGGTGCGGCAGGGGGGGTTGAGTTCGCCGCGGCTCTTCAACCTGTATGTGAACGGGCTCCTCGAGGAGCTAAGCAGCGCCAGTATCGGATGCTCTATAGACGGAGTTATGATGAATAATATTAGTTACGCTGACGATATGGTGCTGCTCGCTCCGTCGTTGGGTGCTATGCGTCGGCTATTACTCGTATGTGAGAAGTATGCGGAGGCCCATGGGCTCAAGTACAATGCGAGGAAAAGTGAATTCATGGTGTTTAAAGCTAAAACTAAGGCATACCATCCCGCGCCATCCATGTCATTATGCGGTATTCCTTTGAATCGTGTGCAGCATTTTAAGTACTTGGGCCATTGGGTCACTGAGGATCTATCTGACGACATGGATATTGAACGGGAGCGTAGGGCGCTGTCTGTGCGATGCAATATGGTTGCTCGCAGGTTTGCACGTTGTAGCGATGAAGTTAAAGTGACATTGTTTAAAGCCTTCTGTCAGTCCTTCTACACGTGCAGCCTGTGGGTCAGCTATACGCGGCGGGCATATAGCGCTCTGCGCGTACAGTACAATGATGCGTTCAGGATGCTGTTTGGACTGCCGCGGTGGTGCAGTGCGTCGACTATGTTTGCGGAAAGGCGGACCGAGGGCTTCCATGCGATAATTAGAAGGAGATCTGCGTCGCTGCTCCACCGCTTCCGCAATAGTGCAAACGGCATCCTGATCACCCTACAAAATAGGTGGGATTCACCAATGTTGCGGCGCTGGATTGGGCTACACGTCTCAGGTGCATAGCCTATGTTCAGTGCTGCTGCTTTGGATATTAATAAGGTAGTTTGTAAGTTTTATTTCTAATGTATTGGTAGGCTAGGCACTAACATTATTAATAAGTTCTTACTGTTTCTAACACATATATGGATGCGTTATCCGAAATAAAGATTATTATTATTATTATTATTATTATTATTAATATAAGAATATAGATAATATGTCCGCAGAACATTCCGTAGAAAAGTCTATCTAGTCTATTCCCCTTAACAGCACTTGTGCTTTTTTGAGCCAAAACGATATGCCTAGCTGCCAAAGCTTACACCTAGGTTAATTTGACCAATCAAAATACTTCACCAAATTAAACCACCAATCACAATACACATTGACTGTCAATCGGAACGTTAGGTTTTTTTTGGTATGTAAACTCTTTTACTAATTTAACTCTTTAAAAAAAACATTTTATTTGGTATCACCCAACCAGAACGCAGCTATATTAAAATCGACCAATCAGGTAAAAGAATTCATTTCTCAAATCATTAGGTGTTTTTTAGTCCCTTTTTTACAAGTTAAATAGATTGTGCAACTTTTAAAAAAAAAATGAAACCTGGCAAGTGCACATCAATTTAAAAACAAAGTTAACCATAGACACATATTTTGTTGTTTTCGAATGTTTCTCGCTCGTTTGTAGTTCTGTGCTTCGTTCGTTCGTATTCTAACCTAGGTATATTAATTTAATTTTGCATTTTATTTGAAACCTAGTCGTAGAAAAAGTATTGTATGCAACGGTGTATAACTAAGTCAAAAAATACTCGTGGCGTCTTGCTTTACGATGTTCGCCTGCGGCTCACATCGTAACCACACCACTCGTCTTTTTTGACCTCTCTTATACAACTGTTGCATAAACTACTATTTATTACTTGCTTGCCTTTAGTTTGTTAAATAATCAGATCTGATCTCTCTGCTTTGTTATAGTTATATTTGCTAGATTTAATTCATGTTTTGCTTCAAACGTAACGCCTTTATGCTTATTTTATATAGAACTCTGTCATATTAAGTTACCTACGCTTGTTCAATCTTTTCTTCTAGTTATAGTATTATTGTTTCCTTTAGATGCACTTTTGATATTGATTGCCCGTTTTCTTTGCATTTGCTTACCGTACTGTTTCAAAATATTTACTGTGGTTCGATTCTTAACCCAATATACGTCTTGAACTTTTCCGTGGTGGTTTTAATTAAGTACCCGCATTACAATAGTACATTATTGACGTTATTTGTTAATTGCTCGGGCTGCTAAATTATGAGTCAGGAAATCCTCGTTTCCGCCGTGGCATATACAATGCTGATCTCAAACAATGCGAGGAAATGATAGAAATACATGATTATAAGTATTTTTTCACTTCTCATGCTCTTAAAATGTTAGTTTAGTCTCTGCGTATCGGGGCTAAAGCTCCTAATTAATCTCTATGGATTGAAGGTTTTTTTTGGAAACCTCTTAACATCCAATCACGCTCTTTGCTTGTGTAACACACACACAAGCAAAGAGCGTGATTGGATGTTAAGAGGTTTGTGTATTTTCAGTGATTTTGCAAAGACAAGTTTTAGGGCGTAGAAATAACCTCAAAATGACAACTCGCACCCCCAACCGAATAAACCGGTTATATCAAAACCCTTACTTTACAGGACAAATAAAATAAGGAAAACTGCTCGTATTGCTTACGTCTTTGATGAAATATTTATTGTTTTTATTAAAAACAACGCTGAAATAAATTAGCTATTAGGTATATGGTTCTGACGAATTAAGACAACATTGCATAAACCTTTAGAAATTAAACAAAATACATATTACATTTGTATTCCCCTGCATTTGTGCCGAGTTCATTTTCTTAACCGTTTATACGTCTTTATTCGCCTAAATATGCTAGTAAATCCTTTTTGTAACAATGATAAACATACGTTATTAAGCAGCATTGGTACCATAATCATGCAGCATATCGCATGTTTACGTCCTTTTTCGTCCAATTTTAACTTACCATTGTCTTGGTATTTTTATATAACTGCTTTATTCACTCGGTGATATAATTAATTAATTTGGTATAAAAACTCTGTAAAAATTGTTTTATGAGGGATAATCAGAAAAAAACAAAGGATAATAATATAGTAATAAAACGTGGATTATATTAATGAACTATTAATAGGGTTTCCGATTTCTCGAGGTTTTTTAGTTCTCGGGTGTCGAGACTTCTCGAGCCTGATTTCTCGGGTCTTCTCGGGTTGTCGAGAAAAAATAAAATACGTCTAAATTTTTGTTTAATTAATAAAAAGAGTCTTTAATTTAACTGTGTTTATTTTACATGAAAAAAATCAACATAATTTTTAACAAAAAAAACAAGTTCTCAATAAAAAATCAGCTCAAAACAAAATTGCTAACTAAAAACAATCATACTTCTTCTCCTTATCATAACTAATCTCATCTCACTAATCTGTAATAAAAAACAAAATCTCTGTTAACAATCAGCTTAAAACAAACATCTTAACTAAAAACAATCATACTTCTTCTTATTATAACTAATCTCACTAATCTGTAATAAAAAACAAAATCTCTGTTAACAATCAGCTTAAAACAAACATCTTAACTAAAAACAATCATAATTTTTCTCATCATAACTAAAGATCACTCACTAATCTCACTATGTGGGTGGTATGGTATCACAATTTTTGGCAGTTTTAATGTAATTAAATAAGAGATATCTATCTACTATTAATACGAAAAATATAACTGTCTTTAAGCCTGCTTATTAATTCTTATGAAATATGCCTTAAGATAAACCAAAGCATTAATAGATTTATCAGACAGCCGGCTCCTAATCTTACTGACCACATTTCCCGATATGGAAAATACCCTTTCATTTTCTGTTGAAGTCGGCTTGACTGAAATTAATGCTTTGTATAGTGTTTCCAGATTAGGGGTCCTCTTGCCTGTTTTTTCAAATAGCAAAAACTCTTTTTTTATAATTGATTTGGAAAGCACCACAGCATTAGTTGATTCACCATTTCTCGAAACACCTTTTATTGCTCTCTCTAATTGAGCTGCAAAGCTGTCTTGTTCAGTTTCTGATTCGCTTACGCCTGCTTCGACACCTTCTGAATTATTTCCTGTCGAAGGTTCTGTAGTAGTGGGAACAGTGGGGTATAGGCGATTGAATAAGTCTTCAGCGTATCCAATTAAAAATGTCTTGCTATTATCGGTTAAATAAGCACTCTTTTTGAGAATAAAATTATCGGGGCTGTTTAGGTAGCGTAGCAGCGATATTAGAGGTGTATTCCGACGATCTGATATTTTCATTTTAACCCTTAATTTGGCAATGTGCATCACAGTGTACATACTATAATGTTCACTTTTAATGTTTGGAATCTTTTTTTATTTTTTTGCTGATTCAAAATCAAAAAGGGTTTGAATTCCCGACTTTTTTTATTTTTGCCAAATTAAGGGTTAAGAGATTCTACTAACTGAAGAGCCAAAGGGTCGTCGATACTTTCTAATTGTTTTAGCAACACATCTGTTATAGCCTCTGCAGTTAGTAAATTGGCATCTTGTCTGCTCAATGCTTCAACTGCAAGTTTAGTTGGCGTCAATATCAACCGCAATTTTTGTAGTATAGGAATATTTTCCTCCTTCCATTTAAATGAGCTATCTAAATCAATCAAGGCTTTTTTAATGGAATTTTTTAACTTCAAAAAACGCTCAATCATTGTTAGCATTGAATTCCACCTAGTTCTGACATCCTGTAATAAGACTAGTTCGGCCCCGAATTCAGTCTTCACATGTTTTTGTAGTGTGATATTTCTAAGGGGACTCTTTCTGAAAAATCTTATGATCGAACGGGTCTCATTTAGCACTTTGTTTATGTCGTCAATAGGCTGCAATATAGATTCATCATCAGATTCTTCGTCATCGTTATCAGTGCTGGCTTCATCAGAGCTGCTGTGTTCATCGTCGCTAACAGGTGTGTTTCTTCTAGCAACTGTAGTTACTGTTTTTTTTTTGCAAAAGGTATCAAGAATAGCCAAATGGATGGCATGGTTTACACAGAGGACCATCTCACAGGGGCTCTCTCTGCCAAAATTTTTCATAACATTTGGCCCGTCGCTTGTTACGGCCAAGACATAATGCTCGAAGTTTACCCCAAAGTATTTCAAACGCTCCTCTACTATTTCTCTAACCTCTGCGGCACCGCATTTTCCGGGTATGTAAACTAGCCCCAAATTGTAAACTTTTGCCTCTGCTGTATGAACACAGACGCTAAAATATCGTCTGTTTCGTATGCTCGTCCACTCGTCAATTGTCACACTTAGCCGGTTTCCTGATGTGCAAAGCTGAGAAAGCTCTTTTATCATCTCTTTCTCCTTTTCATCATAAAACTGCAATATTAGGTTCATAACTTCGGTTTGGGTCTTTGGAAGTTTATACCCCTTGGCAGCAAGTGATTCACGGATAAATTCACTTTTAGTAATGCCTCTTATAGTAAAACCATCTTGGGCTGAAAGTTTAGCTAAAATTTCACCTAACGATTTTCTGGGTTGAACGTCAAATTTCAGTGTTTGCTGTACGTGCATAGTTTCAAAATCACTTCTTAATTTTTTTGGTGCCGTCACCCCGGAACTAGACGAACTGGTAGATGCTTCTTCTGTGTCCATTTGAACCTCGGTGGATCTTACATCAATTTTGTGTACATGAGCTAAATGCCTCACTAGTCCGCTTGTGTTTGATCCTTTACAGGCTATGGTTTTAGGACATTTTAGACATTGCGCATTTGAGGCGTCCTTATTTTTCTTGAAATATTTCCAAACTTTGGAAGTTTCCATTTTGGTTCATTAGTTGTAAAATCTATAACAAACAGTTCAAGAATTAGTAAGTATTTTAGTTTAGTACCTACAAAATAGCTGACGCAACAGTGGGGAGGCCTATGCCCAGCAGGGGGTTGATGTGGTTAGGTTAGGCTGATGATGATGATGAAAAAATAGCTGTGTCCTTTTGTATACTACGTTTGGTAGGATTGGTTGGATACGTTTTGTGTTATTTGTAGTAGATAAATTGCCATAAAACAACGTCTTAATATTATGTGTTTAGTTTAGAACTTTAGGCTTTTGTGGGATTATTACAACATCTGCAATACAAATGCAATTAATGAAATCGGTAAATATTTATGCACTAACAATTCTCTTATTTGATTAAAAACAAAAGTTTTATTTCTTTAACATACCTATTCATTTTAAACAAAAATATTATTTTGGTAATACAAAAGTACTTACAAAACAAAACAAACACTTGAACTATTTAAATAAATAATAACAATACTTACCTGTTTGTTCTGCGATTCTATTACTCGTGCGTCACTAAATAGTAAATACACTCACTATGCTGGGTTTATGATCCGACCGATCCGAACACGGCGGGAGTTGAAACACGAATGAACAAAATACAACTGGGGCCGCGTCGCGCTTGCGTTTGTCGGCAAAAACAAAGGATACCGACAGACACGAGCCGTGCTGTCAAAGGATGCCGCTGCCGCCTCGCATTTACAAAGAAAGCTAAGCGTAAAAATGTTTATTTAAACTTCTCGATGTCTCGACTTTTCTCGAGCTGAATTTCCCGGGTACGAGACCGACCGATTTCCCGGGAATTCCCGGGACGAGAATTACCGGGAACATACCCTAACTATTAAGGAACAATCACTTTTATTATGAATATACCTAAAATTAGAGTGTAATTAATTATAATTATATCTTTAGTTTTATCTGCACTTAACTGAAAAATAGACACAACAAACTTAAATCGTAAAATAAAAATTTATGATACATAAAATTAGCTTAAATAATCAGAATAGGTATCATGATTAGTATTAAATGAGTTTACAGAATACTTTTACTAGATTTACTAAAATTGTAAGACGTTAAACGTCTAATAAGAAAGAAACATTGTCAGTTTCTGTGCACAAAACAAAATAATACAAGTTTTATCCTAAAACTACTTAAAGTATTTATTTATTTGTACTGAAGTATATGTTTTAACAGGTAACTTCTTAATTGTCTTTTCTTATTACTTAAAAATAATGATTATAATCATCACAGAGAAGATCTAGTAATCCAGTTAATTATTTAAAATTAAGTTTGGAGTCTAGCTTGTTCGTTACTCTCTTACTTACTCATTTTAACTTTTAAGTAAAGGTATAATAATACACTGATTAAACATATTATTTCTATTCAAATCAAATATTATGTATGTAAGTATGAAAAATAAATCATAATTACTCGGATCAATCATCATCACTAGGCATCGGAGTTTTTGTCGCACGGTAAGACTAATAGCAAGCTATGGAGTCGTCATTTGCCATAAATCAAAACTCTTATTCATATTCATACTCATTTATTTAGGTTTTTTTTATAATCAAGGACAACAACGTTGGCGAGATTAGAAACGATTGTTTAATGTTATATTTGGCAAATAAATATTACAATAGAAAATAATTACTGATTAAATTACGAAATTTTATAAACAAACAAAATATACATTAAAACACGGTAGAAGGGAATGTTTTAGTCCACACTAGTGGCGAATCGTATGTTAAAATAGTTCAAGTCATGAATTTATAACCTAATAGTTTTTTTTATATATAACTTGACCTAGATAATTATACACAACCGACCTCTATAGAGGCATTTTTAGATAAATTAAATAAATGAGTATGAATATGAATAAGAGTTTAGATTTATGGCAAATGACGACTCCATAGCTTGCTATTAGTCTTACCGTGCGACAAAAACTCCGATGCCTAATCATCACTATTTACAGCGGCGGTAGCTGAAGTTTACGTTTGGGGAATTTTTTTGTTTGTAAAATTCTTGGTAATGTATTGGCATGGCCTTTATGCATAAACTATTTGAGTCGTTAAATAAAGGCCTTGGTAAAGGAATTAATTCCGTGTAAGCCAACTGCAGTTCTTGGGAAGAACGATTAACATACGTATATAGATAAATAAATACTTATATAGGTACATAGAAAACACCCAAGACTCACTAATACTCGCGCTCATCACAGAAATATTTTCCCTGACCGAGAATCGAACCCAAAATCGCTAGCTTCGTAGGCAGAGTCAATACCAACTAGGCCAACCACGCCATCACAGAAACTCATTTTTCACTAGTTTAAAAACTTGTGTTTAAAGATGTTCAAAAGTTTTTTAAGAAAGGCCAGACCAGTTATAGACCAGTTTAATATCGTTCATTAGGTACTTGACTTGTTTTTCTAGATTTCAAATTCAGGTAAGCATGTATCCAAAATCACAACTCGCATTTATACAAAAATCATATACTTACTTATGCTTTGTTTAAGTAAACCTTGAAAAATTACCTAATCACTTGAGATGCCTCTTCCTTTCAAATAGTGAGTCAGTACCTACCTACCCTTATAATAAAATACTTATGTCTTCCACTATACTGATCTTCTTATTAAAAGGGACACGTGAGCAATTTGATAGTCAAAGCATATTTAATCCCTATCTTAAGAGATAAGGTCACTTATTCATACGCAGTTCTATGATGTGACATGCGCCCATTTTTCTAAGGAGGGTAGTATAACTAACAACATTTTAAACTAGGACCCACGCAAGGGATAAGGGACACATAGACTGTATCTGTATGTTTACTAACAGTAACAGGGCAAGTTAAATAAAATCTTGTAATAAATAGCAAAATATACATTAGGTACTTACACGCACTCTCATCATCTATCATGTAAGCATTCGTCGGCATCGCAAATTCCATAAGTTTTCGTCGCGTTTAGAAGACATAATATACTGTAAAAATACATTCACGTAATTGCTATAACACTTAACACAGTCGTTTGCACTTTTTACGATCACACTAGAAACAAAACGCACGTGTACGCACCGTTACAGATCTAAAAAACAACTGATAAGAGATGACCGGGTTTATTACTGAAGTGCGACCCCGAATGTGCGATGTACGATTGTGCGACATCTCTATTGAACGACAAGTCAATCGTACGAAATGATAATATGCGACGTATGACAGATCGACATTACAAATGTACGGCAGTATTTATGTGCGAATTTTAAGTTTGCGACGAATCATTGCTCGACAAAACAAATATACGACAGTATTTATATGCGAAGTTATAGTTTGCGACGTATTACTGTTCGACATTATATCTGTGCGAATTGAAATTGTGCGGCGTAACCATTACGCCCATACTGATGTTCGACAGTTCCTTTGTGCGAAATTAAATTGTGCGACGTATTAGGTACTGTACGGTAATACTAGAGTGCGACCGTTTAATTTTGCGGTTTTGACTATGTTTGACTAAGCAATGAATATTTCGAATTGAAAGACTTGTAAATGGGTGGGAACGTATTTTAATGATTAAACTTAATTTATGGCATCCTTATTAACAAATAACTTATTAAATGAATAAAACTTAACTATTCGCTGGTATAATAACGTATCACTAAAACATACTAACAATTAACTTAAAAACGAGTGATGTATGCTAGCCCGAGCAAATAAGCATATAAATGTGTGTCGTTTTTTTTTGCCATTTGGCATTGTAACTGTGCCTCATAACTTTTTTTATTCCTAGATTTGGAGGCATCACAAATTCCTGCCAATTGTCGTTGCAGAATTTTGTCTGTATTTGATTGTTCTTTTATAAGTTCGTCAATCGTTTTGAATATATTTTGTTTTTTCCGACTTAACAAAGTATTCTAGAGCGTTTTGTGTTCGCGGAACGGCACCTTGAATGGTATGCCACACAGACCACATTTCAGGCGGAAAATTTCTTCCCCTGATGTAGTGCTTGTTAAACCAGCCTGTGACAGCAATTGACTCATCGGGCAGGATTAATCTTGCGATCTTATCGAAGGCACTGGGTATTTCATCAGGGGGAAGAAAAGGTAGAGCTAAAAGGTGCCTCATTCTAACAGCGAAATCTATGTCTTCGGTATACTTTTTCACTAATCCTTCTTTCTGGATATGCTTCCATACATTTTGGCACAAGTGAAAGTAGCATCCTTTATGTTGGCTTTCCGGGAATGTTTTTTTAATAGCATTGATTGCGGCTATCTCAAAGTCAGTGATGATGAAGGATGGAGAAAAGTTAACTTCAAATTTGACTGCTTTTCGGATAATTAGCTGAAGAAAATAATGATAGCATGTCTACGTTTTATGTGACAGCAATCCAAAAGCCAGAGGAACAATAACGTTTCCAACAGAACCGAGAATAGAGTATAACTGCTGGAACGGTTTTGGGCAGCATTTAAATGTACCGTCCATAATAACGAATGCACATTCACTTAATAATATTACATTTTCTTCTGTGGTAAAAAGTAATACTCTTTCACCGTTGTAATAAAGATCAGCCATCAAAAATCAAACTTTACACTTATCTTCACACACTACTACTTATCTATGGACTTGGGAATTTTGGGTTGGTCCTTGGTTCTGATTCTGTGTATCATTTGCCTCATGGCCTCCTTGCTAGAAAGAAATGGACCACTGGTTGGAGGCAGAGAGCTTGAGCACGCCTGTATAATTTGCACGGGTGCTTCCAACGAAAATTTAGCTCTGGATTTGATGGACTCATTTAGTTTCATTTTTAGGAGGTGTCCTGGATCACTTGCGTGATTATGTTCTCTACTATTTTGAGCCACTATAACGTGTCTTTCATCTTGCAATTTTGATTTAATTGCACTTGGACATTTGTAAGCGTTTTTCTTCAAGCAACTCCAGTAATAGGTATCTTCTCGTTTCTTATTTAAGGAATATAAATATCCGCCCGAGAATATAAGATCTTTTCCACACTGCGATTTTATTATTTGTGCAAATCTCGTTTGTAGGGACATTTTTAACAAATAGACGTAATAAGAAATACAATTTATTTTGACACTCTATGACATGTGATTACTCTTTGAAAAATATTCAAAAAAACGTCATAAACCCCGTAAGTATAAATACTTATTACTCGTAAAATAAGTTGCAATATTAACAGTAACTAGTGTTAACGAAAAGAGTTTTATATCGAACTACGAGTAAGTAGGTACATACTCCTTGGATCTTGATAAACTAGATAAGTATATTGTATACTATTATTATGTACCTACTAGCTTCTGCCCGCGACTTCGTCCGCGTAGATTTCGATTATCTTAATTCCCTCGGGAACTTTGGAATTTTCCGGGATAAAAAGTAGCCTATGTGTTAATCCAATGTATAAGCTATCTCCATTCCAATTTTCATCCAAATCCGTCCAGCCGTTGCAGCGTGAAGGAGTAACAAACATACACACACACACAAACTTTCGCATTTATAATCACTACATAGTATAAAACGCGATTTTGATGCGGTTTTTTTTAATAGATAGAGTGATTCAAGAGGAAGGTTTTTAATAAGGATCATGAACGGGTTTTACAGAAAACTCACATTAACCGAAGCGAAGCGATGGCGGGTCGCTAGTATTAGTATAAACTTCAGTAATAAACCCGGATTATCTATTAACGGCCGATAGAGAGCACTCAAGGACTTGCGAAGGCTATAATATAATTCGTATATGAAAACTAGCCAAGTCGATATATTATCCTAAGTTAAGAATAAAATGATATTTTATATTGTTATAAATAAATTTCAGGCCTGACCTTTGTACTTGGCACCCATTTAGATCTCAATTCTTTTGTCGTTGAAGACAACAACCAAGGCATATATATTGAACTTGGCTCTCATTTCACATTTATGTTTTTGATAGGATAGAATATAGTAAATTCCTTTACCAAAATTGGAACCCGAAACCTCTTGTTGTTATGTGATATAATTAGTAGTATAATTTTTACCTGAATCGAAGACGTCATCTAAATGTACAAAAAATTGAGAATAACTCTCATTGCGACATGTCGCATAGTCGTGCATCGCCTAAATTTAATTCGAATAAAGAGCAGTTCGCACAAATGAAGTGTCGCACAGTCGTACATCGCATAATCATACTTCGCACAAGTGATACTCCGCTCAAATGAAGTGTCGCACAGTCGTACATTGCATAATCGTACTTCGCACAGATGTTACATCGCACAAACGGGTGTCGCACTCCAGTAATAATCCCAGATGACCGACCGGGCGAAATGTTTACAACAGGTGAATCCCCGCAGCCCTTGCAAGCAAGATTGCGAAACTAAATCTTTGGATGTATTGCAAATTAAAATAACATACTGAATAAATACGTCCATGATTATTAAATTAAGCTTTTTGCAAATATCATTACAATATAGTATTATTCACAAAGCAAACATAAAAGTACATTACGTAAAAATAAGAACTCTATTGAAATTGTTTTACTCATTACGTCTCGAGTGAAATATTTATTCAGTAAGAACAAAGAAGTTTATCGTTATACAAATCGATGTGTTCCTGGTTTTCGGGCGAATAAAGGTGTTATAATTTTTAACAACCTTATTCGGGCAACTATCTGCGTACCGAGGCCGTGCAATATCTTGTACTGGTTTTATTCTGCGATATAGAGTAATTTTAATTTCCGAAGAATAAAAACGTTGTTGTAAATATCTCCGTGAATATACGTCAGACGAGTACGAAAAAAATTGACGTGATGAATGTTACATACATACATACATAACTTCACGCCTTCATTCCCAGAGTGGGGTAGGCAGAGCTACAGAATTACTAACAACTCCAAAAATGATGAATGTACGAGGGTGGATCAAATAGTACCCGTGTTTGATGGCAGGTGGCGTTACTTAGGAAAGTTGACATTACCGTCGTGTTACTTAATGACTTTATCAAATAAAAAAATGAAAACTGTCAATTGTCTATGGTTCCGTTTTTTTGTGGCGGCAAATTTTGTAAGACTTGTTTTGTTTTTCGTACGAAATGGAGAAAAAGCAATATCGGTCCGTAATTCGCTTCTTATTTTTGGATGGAAAAACATGCGAACAAATTAAATTTAAGTTAGATGCTGCCTACGGAGGTCTTTCGCCGTCTATGACAACCGTGAGATATTGGTTTAATGAATTTAAACGAGGTCTTACATTTGTTTTCGACGAGGACCGTCCAGGGCACCCGGAAAACGTGGTTTTCGAAGAAGTCGTGCAAAAAGTAAAAAAAAAATGGTCACCGATCGACGTACTATAGTGCGTGAGTCAGCAGAGGCTGTAGGGATGTCGTACGGAACAGCAATTAATATAATACACGATAAATTAAATATGAAAAAAGTGTCCGCCCGATGGGTGCCGCGATTACTCACGGATGAAAATGCGCGGTTACGGCTGTCAATGTCGAAGTAGTCTTTGTGCTTGATTGAGCGAATTCCGCAGGAGTCTTTCCATCGTGTCGTTACTGTTGATGAAACCCGGATCCATTATTATAGACCTGAGACCAAGTGGCAGTCTAAACAATATATTTTTTCTAATGAATCTGCTCCAAAGAAGGCAAAAACGGTCTTATCAGCAGGAAAAGTCATGGCTACGATTTTTCGGGATAGTAAGGGAATAATTCCTATAGATTCTTACAAAAAGGGCAAATTATCACAGGGCCGTAATTTAGTGAGTTATTGGACTAGTTTGATAAAAAAAAAGGAGACACGGCCCCATTTGGCAAAGAAGAAAGCGTTGTTTCATCATGACAACGCACCAACACATTCATCGAAAATTGTCACTGCCAAACTAACCCAACTACGTTACGAATTGCTGCCACACCCGCCTTACTCACCAGATCTGGCTCCCTGTGACTTTTTCCCGTTCCCCAATATAAAAACATGGCTCGGGGGAAAGAAATTCAGGTCAAACGAGGAGGCTAGCTGAGACAGTAGCGTATTTTGAAGAGTTTGACAATTCCTACTTTTTGGAGGGGTTAAAGAAGTAGCTGAAACGCTGGGAAAAGTGTAAGGACCTAGAAGGAGATTACGTTGAAAAATAACATAAAACTTTAAAAAAATATATGCGTCTTCATTTCTAACGCGGGTACTTTTTGATCCACCCTCGTAAATGCGCGGAATTCAAAAATGCAGTCAGGTAAAAAACTTTAGCGCTTTATTCGGTTGGGGGTGCGAACTGTGCAAAAATATAATTAAAAATGATTTAATTTCGTGAAACACGGTTAATTCATTGCATAATGCATGGTCCAATTAGTTTTAAAATTGTTTTCAAGTTGAACCTATTGGCTAAATATGCAAGCACTTAAAGCCGAGCACTTATCAAAAACAAAAACAAAACAATATTGTTATTTGGTATAGAACGTCATCAGTGCCGGATTAAGCAAGCACGGGGTCCCATAGCAAATTCTATAAAGAGATCCCTGGTTTGTTTTAGGTAACATGTTCCTTTCCGTTCTTTTCCGCAACTGGGCGCGACTTAGGTGTGCGCCTATTTTGCGTGAGGGTTTGTTTTGGGTTATTATGCTGAAGAATATCGACTGCATTAATTCACCCTATCGTCAACCCTAATGGATATCAGTACACGCATACTGATGTAAGTACCTACCAAAACAGGAGAATTTCTACCAGGCTAGCATTTAAGAGGTTAGACGAGGGTGCGCGGGGCTACCCAATGCGCGGGGCCCGTACGTAGCATTTGCTACTCTTGCTACGTGACTAATCCGGCACTGAACGTCTATTTTTTCCTCGCATTCATAGTGAAAAGTAGAGTGTTTATCGCGAGACTAAACAACCATAATCACACTCGAATTAAAGCCACCATTATTATTATTATTGGCTTGTTGTAGTCCCTTGTTGAACCATCTAATATTAAAAACCTTTGACAAATTTAGAGACAATATTTGTTTGAAAACTACGAGTATTAGTTACGATAATTCCACGCACAGCGAGCCGCCGCCCGCTGCCGCACCACCTGCCCCCACCCACAATTTGGGTGTAGGTACAGGATTTTTGATTGATTTCTTTTTCGGCACTTTCCTTTTTGGACATAATCCGTTTTTGGCATATTCTTGTTTCGGCACATTTTAGTAAATAAATTATCCTATGAAATACTTGTAACTTTGCTTGCGTAATAAAATAAAATAATATTTATCAGTAAAATATTATATTTTTCACGCCTCTGCTCGGAAATATGGCCAAAGAAGGATCGAAATCAGAATAGAAAGTTGCTCTTAGTAGTACAACACAAAAACAGTCCAACAATGTTGAGTTGCAAAGTAAAATGGAGTGTTTTTAGACCAGTTTACTTTCTACTCTGCTATTGGTCGGTTATTTGTGACATTAGTAACTCGTTCGGAAATAAATAAAAAAATGTTTGACAAATATGACATTAGAACGTTTAATTAAAAAATTAAAACGTCAAATCCGCTCAGTGAAAGTGTATTTTTGCGATTGTAAACGTGTTTTTATGTAAGTTTTTAAGGCGTACGTGAAAAACGCCTTTGCATCTTTAAATAAGGTAAAAATTAAAAAAGTTAAAAAGGCGGGAATGAAAATTACTTCTGTTCTTTTAATTGGAAACAAACGCTAAACTTTTGAACTTTTGATTGGAAATTTGTACGATATTCAACAAAAATGAGTGATACAAGTACAGATATGGATCTTACACCGCCTGAAATTCAGGATACGGCAAAGTCGGTAATTCGGAATTTACTGCCAATAAAATCCCGTCGCAAATATCAGAAAGTGTATGAAAATTTCAAAGCATGGCAAATAAATAAAAAAACGAACTCTTTCTCTGAAAGCGTAATGCTGACCTACTTTGATGAACTTTCAAAAAAATATAAATCCTCCACTTTATGGGGCATTTATTCTATGCTAAAGGCGACGCTTAATACGGAGCACAACATCAACATTAAAAACTACACCAAGCTACTTATTCTATTGAAAAGGCTATCTGATGGGTTTCAGTCGAAAAAATCAAAAGTCTTGACAGCCGAAAATGTTGAAACTTTCTTGAGAGATGCACCTAATGAAATGTTTCTAGCGACAAAGGTAAGTTATTTCACAATGTAACCAATGCTTATTTATTTCTTTGCGTTGCTTTAAAAACGTTATAATCATGTATCGTATCAACCAAATTATTGTCATTGTTACAGGTAATTTTAATATTTGGGGTGAATGGAGCATGCAGGACAGCCGAATTAATTAATATAAAAATAGATGACATTGAAGATCGCCACGATATGATTTTGGTTAAACTGACAAACACTAAAACTAAAATTGACCGTTCGTTTATAATTCGTGATGAAAGTTTGGAACTTGTCAAAAAATATCAAAACCTCCGTCCGGAAAACGCACCATGCAATAGATTTTTCCTAAATTATACTAATGGTAAATGTACCAAGCAGCCTATAGGCCGGCATAAACTTAGTAATATTCCAAAAACGATTGCGACCTATTTGAAGCTACCGGACGCTGAATCTTACACCGGTCACTGCTTCCGAAGAACCTCGGCGACTCTGCTAGCAGACTCCGGTGCAAATATTACCACACTGAAAAGACATGGCGGTTGGGCATCAGATAAGGTGGCAGAAGGATATATAGCAGACTCCGTAGAAAACAAAGTGAAAGTCAACAACCAACTTAATGAGGCGATAAATTTACGTCCTCATCCGTCTACATCAACAGATACGGAAGCAGGACCGTCAACATCTAAAGACACTTTTCTGTCAAATTCACCTCATCATGTATCATTCGATAATATCCCATCAAACTCGATACCGGCCGAAATGACACAAAATACTAATATAAATGTTCCGGGAAAAAACATTTCCTTGTCATTCAGCAACTGTCCTAATGCTAATATCAATATTACTTTTAATTAAACTGTGTATTATGTCCTAACCTGTTTTATTTCCTTACATTAGGCGTGAAAAGCACATAGTATTGCCTCGGTAGAAAGTGCAATAGATGGACTCGTATCTTCGCGGTCCTCACCTGCGGCTCGGCCCGCGAACTAACTCGTCCATCTATTGCTTACTTTCTGTACCTGGGCTACAATGTACTATTAATCAATAAAAATAAAAGACAAAAATTAAACAGTACCTACACTGCTTCCTTAAAATAATTGGGCAACTAACTAATCTAATTCCATATGCTTCATGGACCCGTCTTTTATAAAAGTAGGCAAAGCCTATTTAAACTACTTTAAGTGTAATTTTTTTTTTATAAATTCTCGTATTTCATTAAATGATATCCTACGAGGGCTGCTACTTATGTAACCGGAAAAGTAAAAATATACAAACGTATATGACTAAATATAGTTTTATTGTTTTTCGAAACATTCTCCGTGATGATCAATGCACTTTTGCATACGTTAAAACCAATTTTTAAAGCACTTTTTCGATAAAGCAGTGGTGTTGCGATAGTATGCGATGGAATAAAACCATAACCGCTTTTGCCGTCCAGTGTGAACGGCAAAAGCGGTTCGGACTTTTGATGTATTTTAAAAGTACCGTCCCACTCACACCCACACAGTAAGTTTTGTAAATTGTGTTAGGTAACAGTACCCCTACCATGAGTTACAATTACCGTACTCGCTAGCGCGTCGAATGCTCTGTCCCTCACACTCTATAAGAAGTAATAAGAACACTGCAAGGCCTGCGAGGGACAGAGTATTAGACTCGCAAGTGAGTACGGTAATTGTAACTCATGGTAAGGGCAGGCCATTACATTTTTGTCAGATATTTTTTGTGCCAAGTATAGTTTATTTATTTAATAACTTTGTAATTACTTAGTTAAAATAAAAATGTGGAAAACTTGAGGTGATTTATTTTATCCCGATGATCACAAAAATACATAAGGTACATAAATCTTCTTATGTAATATTATAATCATCTTGAAATCCTCGAAAGTTTAGGACAAGAAATCATCATCCGCTGGCCTATATTATTTGCACTTAAATCGTGTCTATAAAAGTACAAAACGACGCCCCGGAGACCATCTCGCAAATTGTTCCGGCGATCTCGCGTCCGACCCAAAAGGATTTACTTCTGATGGCCAAGTAAACTTTAATTATATAATTCTTAGTTTTGTTTACTTTTTCCTTGTTTCTTTTTGGTCTGTAGCTTTGACTGTGATTACGCTGTTAATGTTGTGCCTTCGCTTTGTATGTTTGTATTCTACTTCTACTTGAAATAAAGTCACTAGAATGTGCTCTTAAATATTTTAACAATCACTTGCATAATATTGCCAAGTTAAAATAACGCGACCGCAATTAGCGCCTAAATAAATTTTAAAACATTAAAATAATAATATTAAGATAGCTGCTACTTATGTAACCGGAATCCGGGATTCCAACATCGTTTGCATATCAAAAACTAGGTTATTACACGGCATCTAGGACGCTGAATTATTCGACGAGCACTATAATGTGTTCAGAACTCATAGTTATTTATTATGTACAAATGGAGGTAGCCAGAGGAGGCGGAACTCTTATAGCTATGCGCCGCGGGTTGCGGGGTGGATAAGCGCCACTCGCGCTCGGTCGTAGCGCTGCCGGACGCGGACATCGCGTGTGTTAACATACCTCTGTCACAGGGTCGAAAATTTAAAGTACCTGCTATTTCCCTCACAATAAACATTAGAAAAGACTCTAAGCTATTTTTTTTGAGGTTTTGTCAAATTTAAATATTGTTTTTCCTGATGAGATGACGATTATCTTGTTTCGGGTGATTTTAATATTTTTCTTATATTTTAAAAGTGATAAGTGAAGGTCAAAAGATTGTGACTACTATTAAACTATAATTAATAATTGGAGGAAAGTCTATTTCAGCAAAAGATCATATAATAATCTCCTTTCTCTAACCAATTCAATAAGTTTTTCCGTAATTGCAACTTCAACTTCAACTCGGCGGTCTCGGTCTCAGCAGCAAAATAACGGGTTGGCTTAAAGTAATGAGAATTACAATAGTATTTTTCGTAATCGTGTTATAATAGAGAGCTTTTTAGTCGAGTACCGTGTTTAGGCCACGAAGCTTGCTGAGTGGCCTAAGTAAGGTACGAGATTAAAAAGCTTAATTATGACACTATTGTGAACAATACTTTTTGTACGAGTTCATTAAAATTAATAATGTAAGTCATTAATACGAGTATAATTATAAGAAAACTAAAAGTAGATTTTTGACTGATGATGCGACGCTGTACGTTCCGAAACGCCACAGATTGGCAATTTTGTATCGGATCGAGGCTCCTTAAACAAGGACACATATGGAAATCCGAAGATCTATTTTCAAAATTTTTTCGGTTGTCTAGAGCGTATCGAAATAGTTATTTCGGTTGTTTCTGAAGTAACAACGATGAAAAGAGTGACGTTGCAGTATTCTCTATGAAATCTTTATGAATGATGATTTTTATTTCCACAGAGAAAACGTAAACTTCTTGGCTTTTAAAAGAAAAGTTATCACACCACCGGTTTTTTTTAATGTCCTGGATACAGCAGCAAGTTTAAGTAGCTTTTTGACAGATGACGCGATGCTGCTACGTTCCAAAACTCCATACAATATTGGCAAATTTTGTACCGCATCGAGTCTCCTTAAACAAGGGCACATATCGACGACCGTAATCTAAATTGACGTAACGGACAAATGGCTACTTTTCAGGAGAGCCAAAAAACTTTTTTTTTTTCTTTTTAAATTCATAATTTTGTTGTTTGTTTACGTATCATATAACTAAAAATAGCCAATTAATTATTATTTTTCACTCTTTAACTACAAATAACTCAATTTATCATTTAACGCTTAGTTACTGAGATAGCATGTCCCTTACGTCAAAAAAAATACTAATAATGTCCAATAAACCCTTTTTTAATAGTAGACTTCGGAGTAAATTTGATGTATCAAGAACTAAATTGAGAGAAATAAAAAATAAATGGACGTAACTCCATTTAAACTGATCTATTACACGGTGTAAAAGGTACATGGGTTTTTTGCTTGGTGAAATAATAAACGAAATTATAAATGTAATTGTGTTATTTATTAGAGAATTGAACAATTTAAGAGATAAATTATGGCACAGGTACATATATTATCATAATAATATGCCAGTAACTAGTAACAAAATAAAATTAAATACGCCATTTTATGTAAAAGGGAGTACAAATATCGAAAAAGAAACATAATTGTATAAGTATCAACACTGATTCATCAAAGAACATACTGGGCCATAGTTTTAAGTTTCACCATTGCTCTCGTCGCCACCAGTTTCTGCTAAAGTATCTATCTGTCATCATTTGGGAATATATCCATTGTGATAACGCTTTGGGAACTTGTTTTGTATACTAAAAGACTCGCAAAATAAACACAAACCCGTTTACCCGAATAACGTGCCGCCGAAAATGAAATATTTTATTTAAAACTAACTTCTGCCCGCGACTTCGTCCACGTAGATTTCGATTATCGTTATACCCTCGGGAACTTTTAAATTTTCCGGGATAAAAAACTATCCGGTCCATAGTCCATAAAAACTACACACATAAGCTAGGTCCTATTCCAGGACCTAACCTATATGTATGTGTGCCAAGTTTCATCTCAATCCGTTCAGTGGTTGAAGCGCAATTGAGTAACAAACATCCAAACATTCACAATTTCTCATTTATAATATTAGTAAGATAAGATACTTACTGCAATAACTTGTCTCATGCACGCAGTAATTTATCTCTTCGAGCTAAGAGTGTTCCTTTTTAGAGTAATAGGTACTGTTCTCATTACTTTTTAACAAAATCCGGTTGCCTTCTTGTCCAAACGTACTTGAAGCGTGCGTCTTTACAAGCATACGTGCAAAACAGAACTGAGCATCACAGCACTCAACTACAACCAGCTGCAAAATGCTCTTAAGTCCCAAATAGACATGCAAGTAAGTACGCGTACTTAAAGCTCGACGACCTTTTTGCCCGCGTTTACCTTTAGAAGTTCGCGTACGTAGGGTGACACTCGGGCGAGTAATGTCGCCGAGCCATAAGTACGACGTACTTACTCGCACGTCTATCTGGGACTTTACATATTTTTTTGTTGCGTAGGTACACATGGCCAATCATAGTGATATCTCTTTCACCCTAAAGCAATTTTAAATGCTTGCGATTGTGAATAATTCAGCTAAGTATATCAACGAACACTGCGTCTGTCATCTAATGAAAGAGATAACGCTTATATCTATGGAATAGTTCAAATTAGGTAGTTATGTTTTAACGTAAGGGCCGATAGTTTAGTGTTTATACTAGTGAAAAAAATACGTATATGCCATGAAAACATATTTGAAACAACGGCAGATCGCTGTAAGGTCTGTGTTGTCTTACATCTGTGAAAGCAAAACAGCGTATCGTAGAGACGTTTGCTAACAGAATAGTCCCTTACGACGCAGGTTAATGAAGAAAATAATAGTTACATCTATTTGTGATTTAATCAAATGTATTTTTGTACATACTTTTTGAGAACGTAAAATGGCGTATCGTACTTTTACTTATTTGATGGCTCCTTACGACGTTAGGTGAATTGCAAAGGCGACAGTTACACCAAGAAGAAATTGAATATTTTTTCCTTATTGTTGATACGTCTGATTTGTTTCAAATAATGCGTCAGAGTAACCTTTTTTTAAGGGTGTAAGGGGCATGTTTTTTCAAGTTATCGAGATGTAACCTATACCATTCGAAAGAGAAAAAAAAACTGAATACAACTGCATTCATAACTCATTTTCGCCCTTTTGTCCCTTACGCCAATTTAGATTACGGTCGTCGATATTATTTAAATACGAAGTTCTATTTTCAATTTTTTTTCGGTTGTCTAGAGCGTATCGAAATAGTTATTTCGGTTGTTTCGGAAGTAACATAGACTATTCAACGATGAAAAGAGTGACGTTACAGTATTCTCTATGAAATCGTAATACAAACATTTTAATCGACGAGTACAAAAAAACTGTTTTTATTTTTATTTTTTCACTTGTTAGGGTTATATAGCTTTTTATTACATAAAAATGAAATAAAACCAATATCATAATCAATATCATTCCTATACAGCAAAAAGTCCCGCATCTTAAATTTTTCGTAGCTTTCATCTTACCGTTTTCATCATACGTTGGACAACATCTATTTTTACATTTTTTAGTTAATTAGTTGTTTTTGTACCTTGCGCTTCAACTGAGTCTGTAATTTTGCTTCCCGCCCATCACTGTAAACTGGTCTACTGAGAATTACCAAATAATCCTCTATTGGACGAGCTATAGGGACGTTCGGATGGTTTGAATCCTTCGGTACGAAGTGAACGTCACGCTCTTTTAGTCAATTCTGGCTGCTCCCTGCATAGTGATACTTTCTCCGCAACTTCCTGCACTTCTTTGGAATATCTTCAAGCTGTTTGTTGGAATATTTGGGTATTTTTTGACACTTTAACTGTTTAACATTGTATTTCTCTAAAATATTCCTTATTCGCCCACGAAAAACATCATATTTTACAGCTAACTTATCTGGGACTGACCCACTTTGTTTTGTACAAACGTTGCCACCTACTTGCGGTCTCGATCATTAAGAATGCGAGGTCTTCCCGTTTTTGGTGAATCTTTAGTCCTAATACCAAGTTCCCACCGCTGGATCAAACTTTAAATTGTAGAAGGAGGTACATTTTCAAATTTGTGATGAGAGACCACTTCAGATTTTTCACGCCGCGCCGTCCAAGTAGGCGATAGACACGTTCACGTCATAACTTCCTCGCGGACATTTTTTATTAAACCAGTTAATCTTTTTTTGCCTTATTAACAAAATTTACATATTTTCTATTAATTATATCTGTCAAAATCCTTTTTGTATTTTTTTATTGCCTGCTATTGTTAATTGAATACATTTTCATTACTTTAAGCCAACCCGTTAACTCTAGAACGCGACGCTCCACTTTGACCGCCGCGGTCTGACGGCCTGCTGTGTGCTTTATTGCAAGCACTCAGTACATTCGTAATAACGCAGAACTCTGAACGCGGAACTCTGAACTCTAGACCGCTCTCTTTCTACGCGGGTTCGACAACTTTAAAAACTTGTTGATAATTCAGTAACCACATTTTGCTCAAATATACTTAAGATGTTTACCAGCGTATTAGTGACAGGTCGCAAGAACCTAACAGCACTACAAGCTCAATTCGATTTAGTGCTGTCAAATTTGCGTTGTAATTTGACTTATGACTAAAATGACCAAAACCCTTTAGTCCCTATCGATCCTCATCACCCAATCTTTTGTAAATCGACTGAAATTGGTTTGACTTAGCATTGTTTACAGCCGCCCCGCGATTATTTCGTCGTTTCATCGCAGCTGACTACGACTTAATAAACTCAAAACTGGAGCAGGTTGACTGGGAATCACCACTGGCAACAGAAACATATCGAAATTGCGGCTGATAGTTTTTATAAAACAATAAATAGTATTATATTTCGCTCCGTCCGAAAAGATTAGTAACCTGAAATAAAGACCTTATTCACATTGTAGTAACGCTTAAATTGCCACCACTCATTGCACTACGTTGAGATAAAAAAACTGGGTAGAATCACGTAGAATGAAAGCAATGCATATTTTTATGTAGGGTAGTTCCCTTGTCTCCCTGCCACCGCCCAGCGCTCAGGCTCGTCATTCGCAATTTAGTGCCTCGCCACTCAACACTGAATTTATAATACAATATATAATTTATTTCCGCGTTAGTAGAAAAGTTTAGTAATTCCTTTTACAATGCCTAAACGTAAGAAAGTAGATTCCGAAGAACTGGATCGTCTTAATAAGAAAATAAAACGTATACAGGACGAACTTAAAATGAAAACGAGTAGTTATCGACGAATAAGAATTATGTCGTCGTCATCGTCGTCGTCGGCAACATCGCGGATTGCTTCGCCTGTTCCGGAACTAACGCAAGGTAGGTTTTTTATATACCTCTTAGTGTAATCGCCAGTGCTTGACCTTGACCTACATTCCATATGCACTCTGAGCAGTCTTTGGGGCTGTCTCGACGCATTTTGATAAAGGTTACCGTTCTGTTCTGTGGGAACTTAACACTACCAACTAAACATAATGGTCAATTAACTACGCATTACAGTGATAAACTAAAAAATACATTAATGGACTAGCTTGGTACTAGTGTAACTGCGGATTATGTTTTTGAACACGTACATTAAATAAGCCTATATACGTCCTAACGTAAAACTCATACCTAATATATCTATATATAAAAGTATGCACGACACTGCCACGTGTTTTTTCTTACACTCTTAAGTGTAGTTTTTGATGCTCGATGACGGCCTTCGTCATGAAAAACCGGTTTGCGTAAAATTCTTTGGGAGTTTTATCTTACCTGCGTTATGATTAAGGTTAATACCCTCACGTCTTTCAGACGGACCATCCTCGCATCCTACGGACGTAGAAACAAATGGATTTACCAAAGAGTCTCGGAAAGAACTCAATGATAAATACCTCATACCATCTAACTGTGCACGTATTGGAGCCCCCGTTCTGAATGTCGAGATCAAGGCAGCCCTTCCTGAATCTCTCTTAAAACAGACAAAGCCATAGAGGCAAGGCAGAAATCACTGGCTAAAGACATACCTTGCGTATCATCTGCAATTACGGACCTATTAGCTAGTGCGGATAAAAACCAAGATTTACTTAAGAAACTCATGGACAGTGAAAGGTTCTTATGTGATATTCAACATGCTGAATCTAAGACAAGAAAAAACTTCGCATTATATGCACTGAAACCAGACCTTAAGGAACATTTGTCTAACACAAAAATAGACAAATGTCTTTTCGGAGAAGACCTAACGGAAACGTTAAAAAACGCTAAAGCTATCAATAGGTCAGGAATAGATCTTAATGTAGATGATCGATCTTTGAAAAAACATCCTATGCAGGCGCCCCTTGCGCAACCTCAGAAGAACTTCCCTGGGAAGAATTTAAACTGGAGATCTGCGGCCCTAGCTCGCAGGCAGCTGGGACCGCAGAGGAGCCGACAGCCTGCACCTCCCGGCACCAACTACTGGGACTACCGGCGGCACGCGCCCGCGCAGTCGTCGAAGCCGTCGCCGCGTCAGCCGGCTCCGCCGCGGTACACCCGGAATTATTTCCGCCAGTAGACGAGACAAATAGCACATTACTATGAACAATGGTCTCTAATTACATCGGACCCAACCATTTTAAAATGGATTAGAGGTTATAAGTTATTTTTCTCTCGACCTGTTACTCAACATCATGTCCCAAAGACACCTAAGTTCAATCGTTCTGACAGTAATTGTAGAAGAGGCCATTAAAAACCTCATAAACGATGGGGCTGTATCTGAATGTCAACCGTGCGAATATCAATTTATATCGAGTTTTTTCTTACGACCAAAGCCGAATGGAAACATGCGGTTTATACTTAATTTGAAAGAACTGAACTAATTTATAGATACTAACCATTTTAAATTGGAGGATTTTCGCACAGCTATCAAACTTGTTACGGTTAACTGCCACATGGCCACAATTGATTTAAAAGATGTATATTTTTCCTTAAAAATTCACCCATCATCTAGAAAATACTTACGTTTTCTATGGAATAACAAAACTTGTCAATTTAATGTTCTTCCATTCGGCTTAAATACAGCCCCTTATGTATTTACAAAGTTAATGAAACCAGTCGTAAAGCTACTGAGATTAGGAGGGTTCTTGTCAACAATATATCTGGACGATTTGTTTTTAATAGGACAAACTAAATATGAATGTAATGAAAACATACTTATCACTCAAAAATTGCTCCGCTCCTTAGGCTTTGTGATTAACATGAAGAAGAGCATTCTTGAACCCACAACGTTATGTAATGTATGCAAGTGAATTTACCTGATCAAAAGAAAACATACATCAAATCGGAATTAAGTAAATGAAATTAAAACGATGTAAAATTAGACACTTTGCGCAATTAGTAGGTCTTCTAGTTTCAATTTGGCCTTCAGTAGAATATGGGCTACTATATATAAAACAACTGGAACGTTGTAAATATCTGAATTTAAACTGTAATTATGACAAATACATGAATATACCTTGTACAGTATTATCAGACTTACAGTGGTGGTTGGAAACAATTGATTATTGCAGTAAACTGATTAGAAACGACAATTACGCAATAGAAATATTCTCGGACTCCTCAACTACTGGGTCCCCCACCTGTTCCTGTGGTCGGCAGAATGCCAGTGGCGCGTGGTCCGCAACTGAACGAGAAAAACACATCAACTATCTAGAGTTGCTAGCTGCTTTTATAGCCCTAAAAATATTTGCAAAACCATTTTCTGACTGCCAAATTTTACTCAGACTAGATATCAGCATGGGCGGAATCCAATACCGTCACTTGACACAGGTAGCTAAAGACATTTGGCAATGGTGCGAGTCAAGAAATGTCTTTGTTTTCGCCTCGTACATTAAATCCGCCGATAACACCGACGCTGATACAGAATCGCGACGAATTCACCCTGATATTGAATGGGAGATATCACATGGGTGTTTTCAAAAATTAGTTAACAAATTCGGGCAGCCTGATATAGATTTATTCGCAAGCCGCATTAATAAAAAATGTCCCAAATATATATCGTGGCACAAGGACCCCGATTATTTTACTGTTAATGCCTTTACCATAAGATGGACTAACTATTATTTTTACGCTTTCCCTCCTTTCTCGATAGTTCACAAAATATTGAGAAAAATTATTGAGGATAAAGCGACGGGAATCTTAATTGTTCCAGTATGGCCAACTCAGCCCTGGTACCCAGTCTTTACTAGGATACTCGTTTCAGAAACCGTATTACTTAAAATCAATGACGACACAATAATTACTCATTCCAGAGACAACCGGATGTTCCAGTCGACTCTTATCCTGGCGGCAGGGATTTTATCGGGACAGCGCTATTGCGACGAGGTGTACCCCAATCTTCCATAGAGATTATGCTCGCTTCAACATCTGTAAACTCTGTTAAGCAGTACAATGTATATCTAAAAAATTGGTACAACTTCTGTACCGAAAAAAACATTAATTTATGAAACGACTGTCCCTAATATCTTAGAATTTCTGACTGAAGCTTATAATAAAGGCAGCCAATACGGTTCGCTAAATAGCGGTAAAGCAGCCTTGGCTTAGCCTTAATATTGGGACCGAAAATAATGTCAGACAATAGAATCCAAAGATTTTTTCAAGGTATATATCGGCTTCGTCCCCCGAAACCAAAATATAACATAACGTGGGACACAAGCCGCTTCTTAGACTTCCTTGAAACCCTTTACCCAAATGAACAAATAAGCCTAGAACAACTGTCTAAAAAATGCTCGACTTTACTGGTTTTAGTCACTGCACACAGGGCCCAGACATTATCAAAGATTAATTTGGATAATGTGGAAACGTATGAAACACGATTAGTGATTAAAATACCCGATCTTATTAAGACTTCGCGGCCAGGTTCTAAGCAACCCATGTTATTATTGCGATTTTTTAGAGAAAACCCGAAATTGTGCCCTGCTATTAACCTGTTAGATTATATCAAAAAGACCGCATCTGTACGCAAATCTAAGTCACTTTTCCTAAGTTTCAAAAAACCTCACAGCCCAGTAACTTCTCAATCACTAAGTCACTGGATTAAAAGTACTCTAAAAGACAGCGGCATCGACGTGTCGATGTTCTCGGCGCACAGCACGCGGCACGCGGCGGCGTCGCGCGCGCGCGCGCGCCAATGGCGCCAGCCTAGACCTCATCCGCAGCACCGCGGGCTGGAGCGGGACCTCCAACACCTTTGGCAAGTTCTATCATAGAACAATACTAAATAACGATGAAGCTTCATTAGATAGTATAATATTGAATCGAAATTAATTAATAGGGATTAGGTAGGCACTTATTAACGCTCCGATATAACGTTACCCGATCCCTATACTACATATATTATATGGTTAGTTAACGTAATAAATTATCATAAATTGTTATGTTTTGTTATAATGATAAGTTGGTTTTTGTTTAATAATAAACTGATTATATGCATACATATTTTGATTTTGGTGTTTGAACAATGAGATGAAACCTTACAACCTCTCTCAAAGTCTACAATGTGAATAAGGTCTTTATTTCAGGTTACTAATCTTTTCGGACGGAGCGAAATATAATTAGTGATTAAACGAACTTACCAAGTGAAGTTCTAGCATAATTATATGAGCTCCGTCCGAAAAGATTAGTAACCCCCGCCCACCCTGTTAGGCCCAAGGTTGCCGGTTGTGGCTTTCATCATTGTTCCAGAGGCACCAAGCATCTCAAAACTAATGACGAGCCTGAGCGCTGGGCGGTGGCAGGGAGACAAGGGAACTACCCTACATAAAAATATGCATTGCTTTCATTCTACGTGATTCTACCCAGTTTTTTTATCTCAACGTAGTGCAATGAGTGGTGGCAATTTAAGCGTTACTACAATGTGAATAGGGTCTTTATTTCAGGTTACTAATCTTTTCGGACGGAGCTCATATAATTATGCTAGAACTTCACTTGGTAAGTTCGTTTAATCACTAATTATTAATGAGTATATTTCTTCAAACCAAAGTGGTACAAGTGATAGTACATTTCCCGCGTGGTACACTTGTTCTTTATAAAATGATTTGTTAGATGAATTTAATTAACGCATTAATAAGTTGCAGCGAATTTTAGAATCGCATTTTTTAGCGAATCAATTTTTCATATCAGATATATTTTGCGAACGCCTTATTTAGTCGCACCGGATTTCAGAATCGCATTTTTTAAGCGAATTATTTTTTCATGTCAGATGTATTTTGCTTACGCCTTATTTAGTTGCAGCGGATTTCAAGATTGCAATATTTAAGCGTAAGAAAATTTCACAGTTGGATTTTTAACGATTGTTTGTTTATTTGGTGTTCCTGTATTTTAATCAATCACCGCAGAAATACCTGCTAGTAGTATTCGATAAATACTTAGATCGCTGCTATAATAATCACGTGACGTGACGTGATATTTTAGTATTAAATAAATATTAGTAATAATTTATCTTTCTCTGTAAGAATACATAATTATAATCCTTGCAGTTTGCTTTTAATTCAATGCAGGCATCATCAAGTGCATCTACCAATGATAACCGAGCTGAATATACTTTTGTGGAAATTTCTCACGGAGGAAACATTTTGAAACGAGCAGGACATAGATACTGCTTAAATAGGTCCAACGAAAATGGCTCTACGGTAAAGTTATGCACTAGTAAAAATTTCAATGGAACTAAATATTCAGTTAAATACAGACAAAACTGATATTTTATAGGAGAGTAGTCATTGTTGTATCCCTGATTTTTTGTCGAATAAAATCTAACAGCGATACGCATACTTAACGAAATAAAGGTTGAACACGCCAAAACTTGGGCATGTAAAAGTATTTACTGCTACGTTAAAATTAAAGATATGGATACTTTTTTGATGCCATTTTAATCATGAAAAAGTAAACTATATAACAATCACAGTTATTTTTATGAAAGGTTTACGTCTATCAAGATGGCGAACCGGCAACTCCAACAACGCGAACTTATTTTGCTCGAACACACACAAAACCCAATGCTCAGCTACAGGGATGTGGCAAAAAGGTTAAAATGTCCACAATCCACTGTTTGTTTCGTATTGAAGAGGTTTTGGGAACGCCTAACTATAGAAAGAAAGCCAGGAAGTGGTGGGCTGCAGGGTGTAAAGGATAAAAAAAAAGAGGAACGCATCTTAAAGATATTTGCCTCAAATTGTAAGTTATCATCTCGCGATGTGGCTAAAAAAGTGAATATGTCTCAATCCTACGTACAGAAAGTAAAACGTAGAGCAGGTTTAAGAAGTTTTAAAGCACAGGCGGCACCAGATCGGAATGCGAAACAGAATTTATCAGCAAAAACACGATCAAGAAAATTGTATGATTTTTTTCTAACGAAATTTGACTGCGTTGTGATGGACGACGAAACTTACATTAAAGCCGATTTCAAACAAATTCCTGGACAAGAGTTTTATACCAGCAAAAACCGCAAAGACGCTCCTGAGGATTGTAAAACAAAAAAACGATCCAAGTTCCCAAAAAAATACCTTCTTTGGCAGGCAATTTGTAGTTGCGGGAAAAGAAGTAAGTCGTTTATAACTACCGGCACAATAAATGGCAGTGTCTATCAAAAAGAGTGCTTACAAAAGCGGTTACTGCCATTTATTAAGCAACACGACTTTCCACCGTTGTTCTGGCCAGATCTGGCCAGTTGCCATTACGCTAAACCCGTGATGGAGTGGTACGAATCAAACGGGGTGGCCGTGGTACCGAAAGTCTGCAATCCACCAAACTGTCCAGAACTCTGGCCCGTCGAAGAGTATTGGAGTATAATGAAAGGACTTCTTAAAAAGAGAGGCGGAGAGGTAAAATCCGTGGCTGAGCTGCGAAAAATGTGGACTTGGGCAACCAGGAGGTATCCCGACGTGAAGGTGCAGCCCCTTATGAGTCGTGTTCGAGGAAAAGTACGCTCGATGGCTTACTCGTCAAGGAATCTTGACTAAATGTAATTGTCATCTAAAATACATTAAATTTACTTATATTTAAAGTAAACCTCTTTTGATTATTTATTATATCTTTTCTACAATATTAATTTTAGTATGCCCAAATTTTGGCGTGTTCAACCTTTAGTAAAAAGTGATTACAGACCAATATCGTTGTTGCATCGCGAAGTAATGACTGAAGAATATGCTGCGAAACTTACAACATTTAAAAGTATTTCTAGTTCTAGCTTCCAAAATTGTGGAGACGTTATAATTCCTCCCGAATTAGCAAAATATGTCCAGGATGTAAAGATTTATTGCAGCGTGTAGTTTTTTTTTACCGATGGAACCTTTAAAGCTGCTCCAGAGCCATTTAAGCAACTCTATACGTTTCATGCTGACATCGGCTCTTCAACAGGTTATACCAAAGCAGTTCCAGTTAGGTATTTACGCTTTGTTACCTAATAAACAGCAACACAGTATGAAAAATGATTTCATGCTATAAAATGTATCCCAAACTTTCAACCAAAATACACTCGGCGTCAAAAAACTCGCACCTTTTGAAATGTTGACTTCAAGCGAATAAAGCTCTTAACTTATTTATTGTACCCTACCAATATTAGTATCATTTGAAAGCACAGTTAATAAACTTTAAAAACGCGAATCGTTCTTGTTCGAGGACTCATTACTTGTGGCACCCTGAACACGAATAAAAGGGGGGGGGGGTAAAAATGAATTATGGGTAATTTGCTATCCAGACATCACAAAAGTCACACCTGAACAGCTCCAGTAAGAGAAAACTCTGAAAAATGGATAGCACGGCAGAAGAAGCAGCTCAAGTGGTAGCACTACTGCAATCAGGACTACGGCAGGTTGATGTTGCTCGACAACTCAACATAAGCCGTTTCCGGGTGAAACGAGTATCCCAACGGTTCCAGGAGAAAGGAGGCTACATCAGGAAGCATGGATCTGGGAGACGACGTTGCAATTCCGACAGAGACGACCACTATATTGTGTCGACGTGTTTGCGTAACCGATTCTCCAACGCTGTTGAGGGGCAACAGCAGCTCCGAACAGCTCGGAGGACGTCGGTGAGCGTCTCCACAGTAAGAAGAAGGCTGCGAGAGAAGAAAATCCTGCCTCGTAGGGCTGCTACGGGCCCCAAATTGACAGCAGAGCATAGGCGAGTCAGACTTCAGTTTGCCCGAGACCACGTGGATTGGACGTTCGAACAATGGAACGAGACGAGACGAGGGTATGCCTTTTCTGCAACGATAGGCGTAGAAAAGTGTACAGGAGGCAGGGAGAACGGTACTCACAAGCCTGCTTTGAAGAAACCGTCAGCTACGGAGGAGGATCCTGCATGTTCTGGGGCGGAATTTCAATCCAGGGCAAAATCGACCTTGTGTGCGTCTCCCGCACTGGAGGTGGACGTGGCCAGGGGTCCCTGACTGCTCATCGGTACATCACAGAGATCCTGAAGGACCACGTGGTCCCGTATGCTGGTTTTGTCGAGCCTGAATTCACATTCATGCACGACAACGCCAGCTCTCATACGGCGTTGATTGTTCGGGACTACCTGGATCAGGTTGGGATCCCCGTGATGCAGTGGCCAGCGAGAAGTCCTGACCTGAACCCCATAGAGCACCTTTGGGATGATCTGAAACATCGGGTGCGGTCTCGTGATACTGCCCCTGTCACCCTTGAACAGCTTAGGACGCCGTCGTCGAGGAGTGGAGTGACATTCCTCAAGAACGCATCGTGACGCATGAGGAGGCTGTAATTAGGGCTAGGGGAGGTAACACTAGGTTTTAAGTTTAGTTTTAAGAATTTGTTTTACTGTATTTTTTAATTTTGTTATGTTTTTAGATTGTGTAATTTTGGCGTGAATAAATGTTTTTCCTCTTTTCATGAAAAACGATTTTTTTTAAAGCTTAGTAATCATTATCACGTTTTTTCTAATTAAATGATTCAATAACCTTTAAAATGAGGCCCCACACTCATACCTTATCTTAGATTAAATAGGGTTTATAGCTGCTTGAAGTTTTTGACGCCTTGTATTATAAAAAAATATTTCGAGTTGGCGAGAGTGATAATCGCAATTGCAAAAAGTTTTGAATCTATCAGAAAACTATTTACTAATTACCTTTTAATTAGTTAAGTTTAGCTCTTGTTTACAATAATACCGGCCATTGAAGTATGCATTTGAAGGTAACTCCTGATTTCTGAGGAGTTCGTACCATACAAACGACCTTCATAAAAAGTGTACTTCTTAGTGTTAATTAGTACTTAATTAATTTGAATACCTTTTTTGTTAAGTATTATATCTCATTAGATAGCTAGTAAACCAAGAATTTTTTTCCAGCAATTTGGACGCTGCATGTTATACAATGATTAAAAAAAACACTCTTTCATAATGAAGTAATTACTTTTTTGTTTATTTTTATTAAACTTTAATTGTAAACTTGAAATGTGTAACGTTTTGTGTTTTTTTTTTGTAATTACATTAAATTGCTGACATTTTAGCTTTCAGAAAATACATTAAAGAGCATTAAAAAATGCCAAAAAGAAAATAGATTTTTTTTTGAGCTACGTTCCGCAATTTCGAAAAAATACTTCAATCTCAAATATCTCTGAAACGAATAATTTTCGGCCGGGGTACTACTTGACCTTATTGGCTCCAAATGAGCTTTTTTATGCATCCTTAAAAGATTTGTATCGAATATCCAGTTACCCTGTATAAAATATATTGATTTGTTCAAGCAATACATAAGTTCTCAATGGTATAATGTCAAGAATATGAACATCGTTTCTTTTTATGGCCAACGCCACTGTTCAAACAACGTGGCAGAGGGTTGGCATGATGAAATAAATTAACTAGTTCGAAGTAATAAAAAAACATTTCAATGCTGAAAGAAGAGTCATCATTGATTTCCACATCGTTCAAGAGGAAATGAATATGGCAACTGAACGTAAATGACTGAGGAAACATATACATACAAATGGATGAAGATATAACAAAACATATCTGTGGAAGACAAATTATCTTGCTTAAAGTATACTTAAACTATAGACAAAAAGATAACCTGAAGAGCAGTGAAGAACAGTTTAGTTATTAAGTGATAATTATTAATTTAAGTAAAGAAAAAGTTAGTTTCGTTTTATAGAGCAGTAAACAGTTTGGTTTCGTATTCAGTTATTCAAAAATGAAAAATTAATACTGAGTACATATTTTTATCACCGTAAGATGATATAAATTTAATTCAACTAAAAAAAAAAAACGTTTGTATAAATAGGTCGATTCACAAGAGCTGGCGCAAATGGATTGAATGAGTAAGTGAACCAGTGATCGAAAGAATACAAGTGTGTAAAATTTTAACAGGTTTTCGGTTTGAAATACGAACATCGGTTCAAAGGCAGCACTCATACAATGATAGGTGACATTACTTTTGTTCATTCTATTCGTGCCAGCTTTAGTGAATCTACATAGTTAGATGAAAAAAAAAAGGCTTTCGCTAAAAAATTATACTCAGAAATTCACTACAACTAAAAAAGGAGGTCGCGAAATTCATCTAATAACAAATTACAGGAATAAATAAAGCTTTTGCAAAAAATGCTACTCAGAAATTCACTGCGACAATGTAATTTTACACATATAATTAGTCTCGAAATTAATTTTGTTTTAATATATGTAATTGCAGTGGATATTAAAATATTTTTAACCGTTTATTATACAAATTAGGATCTCAGCTTCCTTGGACAGCGCATTAGCATTGCTATTCAACGAGAAAATGCTGCCTCGTAGTCATCTCTTTTTTAGTTCCGTAAAACGGGGTGACTAGGAATGATTTTCAACTTCCAACGTATTTTTAGCAATTGATTTTAATGTTTAAAAAAATATAATTATTTTTAATTTGTGAGTCTTAATAAATTATTCGCGATTGCATCAGTAAAATAAACCTTATTACCCTAAAGTTAGGGAAAAGTTTATAAAAATTCACGCTTTTTCCATATTTGTGAACAGGGTTAGTAGACATATAGGGTGAATAGAGAATTCAATCAGGGTTGTCACCTTTTGTAAAATTAAATTTGTATACTACTATTTTTTAGGTACGTACTTAGTAACTTCAACATAACATTAATAGAACACAATATTTAAGGTATAAAAAAGATGACTGTTTAAGGTTTCGTCTTTAAAAGACTTGAAATGAAGAAGGTGGTGGTACATAGAATGCATACCATTTTTTTTATATTTTCACTGATTTTTCAAATTGGATGGGTTTTAAATACTTGGGATATTTTTGCCATTGTACACGTTAGTCGTTAATAAAAAAGGGAAAAATACAAGAAGACAAGAAATAAATAAATAGAAGACCAAGGAAGAACCAAAGAAAAACCCAAAAATTAAGATTTCGCACACAAAGAACTTCGAAAGGATAGCGAAAACTGGGTTTGGAAGAAAATTAGAAGGGACGTAAAGAAAAAGCTAACATAGGTAAATGAAATAAATTGAAACTGCAAAGTAGTTACAATGACAACCCTAACGCATTCAATTCTATTAACCCCGCATTCGTTGTTTTTCACCCCTCACGTATTTACTCACCTCATACGGCGTGGCTAATCACCCCGTATGTGACGTCAGAGACGTGTCTATTGTGCATTCACCTCATTTTAAGTCAAAATGGTTATGAATTCATTTTTCTACAAATTAATCAGATAATGAAGAAACTTGGTCTAATATTTTGTAAGTTGGACACTGCAGATCCAGGATAACAGAATAAAAATGTTACTAAACTGTAATTATCACATAAATCACTACTGTAACAAAGTTTTAAGACCCATTATTTCTTACCTAGATGACATGACGTCTCAATTTGCACGAAAATATTTGTTACTTGTGACAAACTTCAAGTCTATCAAGTGTGACCAGAGTAATCAACAAATATTGCACTTTAATATTGAAGCAAAATAATTGACTTCACTGACACGGACTTTTTTTATAGCCACATGAAAAATTCCCCGAGAATATTTCTAGTCACCCCGCGATTTCTAGTCAAAATTTAGCTCAGTTGTAATTACGTTTACTTTTGCTGTAATTTATTTTTTATTTGCTATAGTTTTAGTTTTGGATCTCAAGTGTTCACTAAACGCTAAGACTGATATCCGGAATGACCGTAACCATGGTAAAAACAATGCTGTAATAATTATTATAGAACTGTTATTACCATGGTAACGATCATTATAGAATTATTTTCCCGCTTTGTTTACGTTATATGTGGAATTCTGATTCCGTTAACGATATCAATATTAGGGGTTTATAGTACGTAATTTTTAATAGTTACTAAAACAGTTTGTAATAATAGTCGGAATACCGAACGAAACGCCATTTTGTTGATATCCATATTATTGAGCGTACCCATGGAAACCAAATAAAAAGTCGATAGATTTAATGATTCTTTTTTAGTAATTTAATAAAAATTAGATTTTAAACGGATAATTAGTCTTAAAAATTATTTTATTTTTAATATACGTAATTTTAATTGGCCTTTAAGTATTTTTAACCATTTATTTTACAAATTATGATGACAATTGTCCACAAACGCTAAGAACGATATTCTAGAATGACCGTAACCATAGTAATAGCATTTCTATAATTATTATTATAGATTTGTTATTACCATGACAACGCTTATTACAGAATTGTTTTCAGGCTTTGGTTACGGTATAGGTGGTATTCTGATACCGTTAACTAAATCAGTATTAGCGGATTATAGTACGCGAGTAGATTCTTTTTTACTGACAGTCAAAGATTTAATTTGAATCATAATTTTCAGAAATAGCAAAATACATTCATTTTCTTTTGTTTCAGATGCGGAACGGCGAACTGCTCAATGAAGAAAGTCCTTTGAAAATTACAACAAAAGAACTATGGTTACTTGACAAATTATCAGTGAATATATGACTTATGGCAAGTCTCTGTGCAATTTAAATAACATGGGTTTGTGTCAAAGCACTATCAAAACTAAAATTCGACAAAAAAAACATGTGGGTAATAAAATCCTTTATTCAAATTTCTACTGTTTCGTAGTTATATTTTATCTATTTTTAAATCCAGTAAACTCTAACATGACATATATGAATCGACGTTTAATTGAAAAATATAAGGAGCAAGGGAACTTTAGCGGGCCAAC
Organism: Acleris emargana; assembly: GCA_927399475.2. Classification (NCBI taxonomy): domain Eukaryota; kingdom Metazoa; phylum Arthropoda; class Insecta; order Lepidoptera; family Tortricidae; genus Acleris; species Acleris emargana. The sequence goes on along the minus strand of OV656835.1, from coordinate 50,509,992 downwards.
TAATCAAAATGATGCACCTGGTGAAGATTACGAGGAATATGAAACTAAGGACCCTAAAGAAACCAGCCAGTTTACTGAAGGCAATTTGGAACAGATTCCATTTTACGATAGCGATAGATACGGACACATCAAGAAAACAATTTACGCCAGTAAACCCAGCGCATTTAGCAACTATGAAGACTACAAGAAATATTATTTAAGCCCTGCCAATCCATTTCCAAATTCGAATGTCAAATTTAAAATTAGTAGTAGGATAGTTCAGACAAAGTATGGAAAACTACAGGGCATAGTTTTGGCGATGGATGAACATAAGTACTTAAGACCCATCGAAGTATTCTTAGGCGTACCTTACGCAACGCCTCCCGTTGGATCGAACAGGTAAGATGTATTCAAGTTATTTTGTGTATTTGGGCATTTGGGCATGTGTGTTTAGGCATTTATACCACACAATATAATTGTAGGTAACTAAATGAGGATTGTTACTTACTTAAGAAGAGGAACCAGAAAATTAAATGTTGAAAGTCGACTCGCAAATATTGTACTTATCATATACGAGTTGCAATGCATATATTCTTGTTATTTAAATTGATTAAAAAGCTAATCAAACTTCCTTAAATCGCATCATAAATAACTTTTTATTAACATGTGAAATTCATATGTACATGAAGTAATCGTAATCTTTAATTATGATCCATTTTATCGATAAAAACGAAGTGTACCTCGTGTGTTCATAAGTTTTGAGACGAAATAAGTGTTACATAAAAATTTAAAGAATAAAGTTATATTTATAAAATTTACAAATAATGATAATTAGACATTAACCAACAACCACAAGCAATTACTATTCAAAATACCCACCCCTATTTTTAATACAAGCTTTTAGACGTTCCGGCCAGTCATCGATCTCGGCACGAATCTTCTCCAGTGGGATATCCTTCGCTGCTTTGATGAGGGCTCTCTTTAAAGAATCTAAGTTTGGGTGGGACTTTTGGCAGGCCCTGAGTTTCAATTCAGTCCACAAAGAATAGTCCAGTGGATTGAGATCAGGGCTGGAGGATGGCCATTCTTCCGCCGCGATGAAGCCCGGCAAATTTTCCCTTAACCTTTTGCCTTTTTAGCCTTATGGGCGGGTGTTGAGTCTTGCTGGAAAATCCATTCTTTGTTGTGAAATAAAGTATTAGATAGGGGTTTCACTACTGTACCTAAAATGTCACTTTGATAATTTTTTGCTTTAACCTTGACACCTTGTTGGCAAAAATGGAGCGGAGCGACACCTTTGTACGAAACCCCCACCATACCATCACACTCGCCGGATGATGGGCACGCGAGACATTTCGTGCTGTAGCAGGAACATCTTTGCTGCTTTTGGCATAAACTTTATAATTTTGGTTTTTTGGTTAAACTTTTCTTCGACCGTAAAGATTTTTTCGTCGGTGGTGAAGAGAATCTTTTTCGCATCTTGTTTCTTAAGCAGCATCGGACAACGATCGCGACGTAATTTACGAAGGCGATTATTTAGAAAATGAACTTTTCTACGGCTGTAAGCCTTTACTTTAAGATCGTATTTCAATATTCTGTTGACTGAAATACGCGAAATGTTAGTCTGCAGAGCGAGTTTTTTCTGGGTGCGACATGGATTTCAGCGAAGTCGCTCTCAGATTTATTTTGATGTTCGCTGCCGTCCTTACAGACCGCGGGCTACCACTCCTATGGCGATATTTTAAAGAATCAGTCTCCTTGTACCGTTTAATGGTGTAATATACGAAGTTACGGCTTACCCCAAAACATTTTATGTCACGGAAAATCTCCATTTGTTTTTTCCCCGCCATATGTAGTGAAATGACAGTCGCACGAGTTAAGGAACCCAAACCCTCTCCTAACTATGATTTCCAAAAAGGTTCATCATAGAGAACCTTAACCGAAACGTTATTACGTGACGTAGAGCTGCTGATGCCACAGTTAGTTACATGTGTATAATTTAATAGCATCAGCAGACTTCGTAAAACAACGTCACGTACTAAACGTGACTGACATTTGTGCTTTGTACTTATAAATACTGTAACTAATTTAAGAAAAGTAATATTGTTTTAGGCTAGTCGATAGCAGTAGTTGTGTTCATTAAACCTAGTTTGAAGTACTCTCCTGGCCTAATTATTTATCTCACGCAATTTTTTCGTTCCCTCCATCAGGAGAAAAATAAAAGAAATGAATTTTAAAGACATACAAAGAGCACACTAACATTCCAAATTCAAAATTGAAAAAATAATAAAATAGGTGCCAGTATTATTTTCTTTATTTTATTATTTAAAAAGTTTGTCTCAAACACATACGAGGTATACTTGTTAAGGTGAAAGTTACACCTGGAACGTTAAATTGTAGATAATTTTAATCATAATCTTGACCGTGCCTTATTCCGAAAAGCAAATCACCTCACATAACATTTTTATAGGTTTAGTCCTACTAGAGCCCCGTCTCCGTGGGATGGAGTGCGAATCTCGGACAGGCCCGGGCCGGCGTGTCCGCAAAAGTTACCAGATTTCAACAATGAAAAGGCCATGTTAGAATCTATGCCCAAAGGACGACTAGAATACATGAAAAGACTGGCGCCGTATCTTAAAAATCAAAGTGAAGATTGTCTGTTTTTAAACATATTCGCACCTTTAAAGAGTAAGTTATTTTTATATCATTTCGTGCCTTAAAATTTAATAAGTTTCTTAAGTAATATTGGGCTAAGCAACAGATTAATTGGTAGGTATGCAACTTGATGGCAAAGGAGCCTGGCTAATTATACCTTAAGAACAAGATTTTACGATAGGAAAGTGACTGAGTAAATTAATTGAACGGTGACAATACAATACAATACAAATACTCTTTATTTAACACCAAAAAAACATAACACGGAACAGTACATTTTAACTTTAGGTATACAACAGGCAGTCTTCCCGCTAAATAGCGATTTATTAAGATAGGTTTGGTCTTTTTTTTGTTTTTATAAGCCTATATTGGGCGCTTGTTTTAAACATAACAAAGTTAGGCCTGCGCGCGACCAGTTGGTGTTGTCGGCGCGTGCTCCGTGCATACGCCTCCTTCCTACATTTAAAGAAGTTCCTGTGTTTCCGTACAAACATAGCTGCCTCCAATATATAAGTGGAGGGTAGCGTTAAAAGGTTGTGTTGTATGAAGTGTGGCCTACAGCTATCGCTTTTCCGAATGTTTGCCAAAATACGTACACATTTTTTTTGTTATATGAAGATCAGCTGTGCCTCAGTGGTGTGTCCCCCACAATATCACACCGTGTCTAAGCCACGTGAATGAGGAATCGGGTTAACGGTTAGTTTGACTACGGAACCCTAAAAACGTAAAGGGACGTTGGCAGGATGTTTTATAAGAAGCCCATCAATGTCCACAAGATATTGTTTAAGGCACAGATTTGAAATTTGCAGCACAGCATATAAGAATAATACGCGTACTTTGCTCTCGTTCGATATTTCCTAAATAAACCTACTCTTGCTTACGCTGCTTGGTCTTTGGTTTATAAATATACATTTATTTTTTTCAGTGGATGAAATCAAATCAATTCCAGTATTAGTATATATTCATGGAGAAAGTTTTTCCTGGAGCTCCGGAAATCCATATGATGGGGCTGTATTGGCTAGCTACTCAGATTTGATTGTGGTTACATTGAACTTTAGACTCGGTATCTTAGGTAAGTATTACTCCGTAAGTTGCTTGATATTTTACCTTTTTTAACCATTGTGGGTTCGAGAAATCTATTTAAAGAAATAAGCCATACATACTGGAACGTTTTTGTTATAATTATAGTTTCAAATTAATTTGGGTAACTAGTTCCAATTTGAAAAACTATGGTTTAACTACATTCAAATGATAGGTTCTTTATTAAAGTTTGAAAGCGTAATTAATTACCCCAGATATATTTTCTGGAAGACAGGACCAGCAACACTCTTACTTTTCTATTTCAAAGAAGAGTAATGTTTACACCGATCTCCTATTTTAAGATTTTTCTCGATTTTTTTAACATTGTGTTTCCGGTAGGATACTTTTAAACTCATTGAATCGATTACAGTTTGAAAAAAATATCAAAAATATTTCTTTTTCTCGTACAATTATTACCGGTGAAATTTTCATAACTTTGTTTATCCAGGATCAAAATGCAATTTAGAAAAGAGATCAATACTTTACGCATTCACGCGTAAAGTGGAATTTTTGTATATGCCAATAAACACAATAAACCAAAATAGGTATCTACTAATTAACCTGAATAGGTCATTCGATACACAAAAAACATGTTTTTTTTAAATTGTGTTATTTAAAATAATGACGTCGTTATAAATTTGTTTACAGGGTTTCTTAATGCGAATCCAGCACCCCAACGTAAAGCTCGCGTAGCTAACTATGGTTTGATGGACCAAATTGCTGCATTACATTGGGTTCAACAGAACATCGCATTATTTGGAGGGGATCCAACGAACATAACGCTAATGGGCCACGGGCCAGGAGCCGCCTGCATTAATTTTCTTATGATATCTCCAACAGTCATGCCAGGTACTGTAGCACTCCTACCCCCTGGCTACATAGAAACGATAAAATATCCTACGTTGTGTAATTAAGTTAATTGGCCAAAAATAAAACATGTGATCGTCTAGTTATGATTATATCTATCTAAATTAGGACCCTCTACGTTGTGTAAAAGAAAAGGTAATCTAACGTAATCAAAATCAAGATCTATCAATAAACAAGCTAAAACCAAAAAAAATATGAAATTAACTTCAATCACGAAATAAATACAAAATGAAACACAGTTGAAATAAAGGTTTGACTCACCCAGATTCTCCTTGTACTACCTTGACCGTTGTATACCTGTCGTGTGCCTAAAAATATTCCCTACCTATATTACGTGGATGTAACGCAATGTAATGGTATCCCTACCTATACCCCAACCTCGATAGAGGTCGGTTACAGCGAGAACCTATTTGATCTTAGATTTAAATCAACTTTCTTAAGTACTCGTAATTTTTGATTGAACAAGAAGTAATAAATCAAATTGGTTCTTACTTTGGATGGGGTCTGACCTCAATAAGACAAACTACCCTGTTATCTTGCATCCATTCATTCAAGTTATGACATTACAAGTCATCAGTATACGTCTGGATTTTTTTTAGTCCAAGTTTAGAAAGTGATACTCGTTGATGTAAAAAATCATACAGCCCTTTGTTTTACATTCGTCTTCCGCCAATTAAGGTGGTCCTCGTTAATGTAAGAAGCTGCAGAACATTACATCGCGCCTTCCACCAATCTCACTTGAAATAGTCCTACTTTAGAAAGTGATACTCGTTGATGTAAAGAATCATACAGCCCTTTGTTTACATTCGTCTACCGCCAATCAAGGTGGTCCTCGTTAATGTAAGAAGCTGCAGAACATTACATCACGCCTTCCACCAATCTCACTTGAAATAGTCCTACTTTAGAAAGTGATACTCGTTGATGTAAATAATGATACAGCCCTTTGTTTACATTCGTCTACCGCCAATTAAGGTGGTCCTCGTTAATGTAAGAAGCTGCAGAACATTACATCACGCCTTCCACCAATCTCACTTGAAATAGTCCTAGTTTAGAAAGTGATACTCGTTGATGTAAATAATCATACAGCCCTTTGTTTACATTCGTCTTCCGCCAATTAAGGTGGTCCTCGTTAATGTAAGAAGCTGCAGAACATTACATCGCGCCTTCCACCAATCTCAAATTAATATTTTGTCGGATCATTCGTTACTTAACACACACTTTCATCTTCAATTCACACACACATCTAAAATACACGCAAAACTATTTGTACTAGTAACACTCATCAGAACTAATTAAGTAAATCTCTAAACTAAAATGATCACTGCCTAGCTACTTGTATCAGCGAACGCGTCCGTACTTAGATACTTGATCAACTACCTCCCTAACTTCTCTACCGACCGTCTTGTCCCTAGGTTCGCTACCAACTCCCCTCACTTCCAGATCTCCGAAAGTCCAAAATCCCTTCCTTTCTTAACTTTACTATCTTAATTTTAACCAATCAAACTAACGCGGGAAACAGTATGTCACCGCCCCCAAGCTCTATGATTTTAAGGTTGTGTTTCGTTGCTCCCTAAGACGATAGTCCTTTAATTTTTTATCTACAAATTGAATGCCGAGAGTCCACTTGACAATAGGGTCCTGCACATGTTGCGATAAAGCAGACCATCCGTTTCGAAGAACTGTGAAAGCCCCGGCGAAGTGTTATTTAACAATCTAGCAAAAAATATATAGACAAAACAAATTTGTCTAAATGACCTGCAGCTGTTGCGTTAAAAATCCCAAAAACGGCTTCTTTGTTTGTAACGTTTCAATAGGTAATTCTAAGATTTCGAATAATATAAACTGTTTATTACATTTTTATATATTAATGTATAGCGGGTAATATACACGCGTTACAGTACTTCGTTTAAAAGTTGTATTTACCTGATGTTATTAAGTAAATGAATCCCCTTAGAGTCTCTTTTCAAGGTTCCGTATTAAAATGGTAAAAAGGAACCCTTATCGGTGTCTGTCTGTCAGTATGTCACAGCAGTTTTTTCTCTTAAACTATAGAAGCTATTTCCTTGAAATTTGACATAGTTTTACAAATTGCTGGCCCACATCTGTTTTTAGTAAAAACAATATAAAATTATTATTCTAAATTTTTGGCATTTTTTTTAATGGGGAGTAAAAATAAAAGCGCAAGAATAGCATACACTACCACTCACTTCACTCTAGATAAACCCATATTGTTGGTCACTGACGCTTCGCCCACAGGTCTAGGGATAGTCCCATCGCACTGCTTGCCTGATGAATCCGATAGAGATATAGCTTTCGCTTCTCTCTCATTGACTATTAGTGAAAAAAATACAGTCAAATGCATAAGGAAGCAACGTCACTATTCTGGGGCTCAAAAAAGTTTTGCCATTACTGCTATAGAAGAAAATTTATACTTGTGACTGATAACAAACCACTAAACACCAGTTTTCACCCTCATAAGATCCTACCATCTATGAGCACTAAGAGTCTCACTCTTCCATTACGCCCATTTCCTCTCCGGCTTTAACTAGACCATTGAATAACGAACTTAAAACGATAACAGCAACGCAGATTATTTGTCAAGATTCCCAGTAGAATCAATAGCTCCAAACATAATTGACGTGCATACTGCATAACAATTAAATCAAATGAATACAATCGCCATCGATTGTTAAAAAATTGCAGAAGAAACTCAAAAGGACATCAACAATTTATTACAATTCTTAATGACGGGTGGAACGGTGGCACGATACGGTTACAACGACAATGAAATCACCATCCAAGATGAATGCCTGCTGAAGGGGATGAAATAAATGGTCACGGAAACCCTGAGGAAACATGTGTTGGACGAATTACATTCAGTACATTTAGGAATGCTGAAAATTAAATTACTAGCACGAGGTTACGTCTATTTGAAAAACATGGATAAAGATTTAGAAGAGTTAGTAAAAGGTGGTCGTGAATGTCGATTTCACCAGAACGAGCCCCCACACGTCACGCTGCACCACTGAGACCCGCCGTCAGATCCATTGCAGAGACTGCATATCGATTTCGCGGAACTCACTCAACTCACTCAAGGGCCATTCACTATTTATAATCGTAGACGCCTATTCCAAATGGGTCGAGATTCTCCCCACCACGTCAACGACCAGTAATTGGTGTATCAGGAAGTTGCAGGAGCTATTTGTAACGTTTGGTTTTCCTTTGACACCGGCTGCGGATAATGGACGTTAGTTTGTCTCAGTAGAGTTTGAAACAAATCTTAAGAGGAGGAGGGAGTGCATAAAACGTCCACGCCCTACCATCCGGCTACAAACGGACAAGCGGAAAGATACGTCCCGACCATAAAAAAGGCTCTAAGCAGAATAGATGCTCAGCCAGGAAATCTGCATAAAAAACTTCTAGCAAGAACGCCGAATGCTACTTTTGCCAGTAGCAAAAGTCCATATGAGCTTAAGTTTAACCGAACCATAAGGAACGCTTTACACGTGCAGTTCAAAGCAAGACCGGGGGAGGCCAAGACAGAGACTACACAAGTCGTCAGAGAGAGTTCGCCACCCTCATTCTGGACGTTCACCGTAGGCCAGCGAGTCCCGGCACGGAGCTACAACAATGGTGGAGATAAGTGGAAGTTTGTGTCTGCCATAAAGATTTCGGGCAGATTACACTACGAAATCAAGACTGATTCGGGGGAAATTTGGAAGAGACACATTGATCAAATGTTTGGTACCATAATTCCAAGAGTCAAGACAGATTAACCTTTGCAATGATTTACGGCGGAGGTGTTGTGTCGTTGTCTATGCCTATGTATGGAAGAAGAAAATATAAGGTGTAAATTTTATTAGTGTCTCTCAGAAATAAATACGCAAACAATATGTTGTAATATTTAAAGTTGTTTTTCCCATACAAAGTGAAAAAACACTGGACACCTGGTATGAACAAACAAACATGCACACATAAACATTACTAAAAAAACGGGCAAATAGGTTTAAATAACTTCGCTGATTCGTAAGGTTTCTAATTATACCACTGAAAAACTTATGAAATAAAACATGAAATTAATGATTTCGTGACATGGACATAAGGGAAAATTACAAAAAACAGAATAAATTGATCAATATCTCCGAAACTAGTAAAAATCACTGACCATACATTGGGGTTTAATCTATAGCTTTTAGCTGCTCTATCAGCCCTAGGCGGGTTGACTTCGGCTTAGGGAGCACCCTGTATGTATGTTTTACCTGTTTTTAAACATTTAGCTTATGTCGTGTAATCTTAAATAGTTTGACTCACACGCAGTTTGTTTGTTACAAAGACTCAAAAAATATCTAAAAAAAATAAGGAGCGACCCGCCCTCGATTTGCTTTGGTTGATGTGAGTTTTGTGTAACCCACGTACCTACGCAGTTTGATCAAAAAATTAACTTTATTTATTCGTCTATATTAATATTGTCCCCTTCGAATCCGTTTCGAATTCATAATCGCCTCCGGATATAATACACTTCTGCCAGCATCTTTTCCAATCTTTGAAGCATTTATGAAATGCACAAGGATGGCCTGCAGTTTCTTCAGCAATTCAGATTTTATTTCCTCTATGCTAGCAAAACGCCGCTCTTTGAAATTTCTTTTTATTTTTGGAAACAGGAAAAACTCGCATGGGGCCTAATCCGGCGAATATTCGTACGGTGCCTGACGCATCAATGTGGTCTGGTTTTTTGTCAAAAAATCACGTACAAGCCGCGAGGTGTGAGCAGGTGCGTTATTGGGTGCAATTGGAAGGACTTGCTTTTCCACAATTCTGGTCTCTTTCTACGGATAGCCTCACGCAATCGGCATAAAACTTCTAAGTAATACTCTTTCGTAATCGTGCAACCTGGTGGTAGGAATACATGGTGTACAATCCATTGTAATCGAAAAAAACGCTAATAAGAACCTTTACATTTGATGGAACTTGACGTGCTTTTTTGGGGCTCGGCTCCTCTGGGGTTTTCTATTGAAATGATTGCAGCTTCGTTTCAACGTCATATCCATAAACCCGAGACTCGTCACCTGTTACAACTCGTTTGAGCAGTTCTGGATCCGCAACTTCATCCTATATTAGTTGGGCCATGTCTTTGCGATACTGCTATAGGCCTGCCATACACTTGTAAGTTTTACTTACGTTAGTAGGGACACGGCTATCTGTTGGAATGTGAAAAAAATATTTCTATCTAATTCTTACAAATAGCTGCGTCCCTACTTACGTAAGAAAAACTTACTAGTGTAACGCTGGACTTAGTAAAAAAAAATTCTGCACGAATTTGGCGGTCCCTCGAGACATACCTAAAATATTAGTAATAAATAATACTAATACAAGATCCGTATGAGATGCCAACTTCTTCAGCCACCTTTCTAATAGTGATTCGGTGATTGGGAAGCACAATTGTTTTGACTTTGTATATGTGGTCATCAGTGATTGATGTTTTTAGGCGGTCATGCCTCTCGTCATCTACAACGTCTTCACGACCTTCTTTAAAACGTTTATACCAATCGTAAACTGCCGCTTTCTTCATAGCAGAATCTCCATAAGCGGTCTCTAACATTTCAACCACGGCACAGCATTTAATTTTGTTTTTAACACAAAATTTAATAAAAATTCATTGCGCCGTAATTTTCGCTCTAGAAAACTCTTAAAAATTCGCCGTTTACAAGAAAACACGTCTTACTCATGTTTATACAAATAATAAATAAATATCAGGTGACAATGTCACACCAATTAACCTAGTCCCAAACTAAGCTCTAGGCTTGTACTATGGGGTACTAGACAACGATATAAATACTTATACAGTCAGCTGACTGTATAAGTATTTAGGGGCTTTAATTTCAACGATCGATTCTACTCGCTAAACTTAACTACTTTTGTTCTGCAACATGAAAAAATAACTTAAATTTAGATAACCAATTGATGTTAAAGTCTAATTGTAAAATCAGTGTATTACATACTGGCCATGTAATCACTATCTCATGGTACGGGGGCGACATTACCTTGGTACGAGGGCTAAAGGAAAATGGAAAATTGGATCGCGTACATTGAAAATTAGATTTAACTTGTATGATAAAAAATAAATTTAAACTGAACATATTTTTAACAACTTACAGAACAAAAGAAGTTTAGTTTCAGGAGTAGAATTGTTCTATGCATTTAAAGCCCCAAGGTCAGAGGCACCCTGTATAGAGAAATATATACTGAAATACATAGAAAACATCCATGACACAGGAGAACAAATATTTGCGCTCATCACACAAATATCTGTACTTACCGGGATTTGAACCTAGGACCACAAGCTTCGTAGGCAGGGTCACTACCAACTAGGCCAGCGCGTCGTCTGCCATAGCCAACTACGCATTCAAAATGGCCGCAATTTAACATATTAAAAATGAAAAGCATGTGTACCGTCGAGTTCCGTATCTCCGCCTGGATTTTGACACTTTTCCCAAAATATCTTTCAAATTTGAAAGTATTTCTGTCCGTTGTGGCAAAAAAACGTTTTTTAGTAGTCCTGACTATCAGTATATACCATTAAAGCTTTTAATTTCATTGGTTAACTTGGTAATAAATGGCCCCAAAGGCAATAGGCGAAGTATGGGTATTTTTCCCTATCTTCGCCTATGGCATATTTTACCGCTAATAATAAACTTTTCTGTGACTTACACGTGTTAAGTCGTATCTCCTTGGAATGTGTTAATATACTATGAACCTTGACTACACCAGACTAGGCATATTTAAAAAAAAATGTGTAGTAGGCGAAGTTTGGTAACACTCTGAAGTTGATTTCATACATTTTCAATAATGAAGCTAGGGTTGCCAAAAATTAACCAACATGCCAACTAAGGGAAGTAATGGTTTATAAGTAAAAATCAAAATATTTTTAACAAAATAGTTTAATATTTAACAAAAAAAAATCTAATATATTTTTAATTTAGTATATTATCATAAGGTGAGGTTGTTGATAATTTTGCAAGAAAAATCTTATATAGATACACTTATATACCATGTTCATACCACGTACCTACTGGGATGAATTAAATCTACATATATCTTTACACATAGCTTAATCTACTTATTAATTTTCCTCCAAATCATTAAAGTCATTTCCGAAAAACCAAACACAAGAAAATATTTAAATTTGGAAACAAGTGATATCATTTACCAATAAATGTGGTACAACAAATTTGACAACCCTAGGGGTTGGCGAACTTTGGCAACAAGATGAACGCCAAGTACCCTCACCAAAGTTTTATCCAATTGTGACTTGTAAACGTAAGCTAGCCATGAAATAATAGTTGCATATGAAAAAGAACTAGTTATAGCATTTAGTCATGTAAAAAGTTTAACCTTACCTGGTCTGTATCACCGTTTAAAAGCAAAGTTAAAACACTGGTTTGAAAAAACATGTGGTCGGTGTCGCGAAAAAATCTCACTGAACGTAAACTGTGTGAAGTTAGCCGCAGATTGTTTAAAGAATGTTGCAACCCATAAAAAATACTTTGTATTTAGCACTTTTATGTAAGGTCAACTTGAACGAATGCTCCAAGAACTGAGCACGGCAAGTCTTGAAGTCGGACTCAGAATAAATAGGATGAAGACCCAGCTGATGACCAATGGCACGAAACGTAGGGTCACGGTAGATGGGCAAGATATACAATACGTTGACGAGTATATCTACTTGGGCCAGATAGTATCCTTCGACAACAGGCAGGCTAAGGAAATTGATCGACGGATCCAAAATGCCTGGAAGAGCTTCTGGTCCATGAAGGCGCTAATAAAGGGCAAGCTTCCACTTTCACTAAAGCGCAAACTCGTCGACGTTTGTATTCTTCCCATCCTAACCTACGTTGCCCAAACTTTGTCATTGACTGAAGCCCAAAAATCCCGACTCAAGATTTGCCAGCGAGCAATGGAGCGCAGCATACTCGGGGTTCGTAGAACTGACAAGATCAGAAACACCGAACTGCGCTCCAAAACTGGCATTGCTGATGTGGGTGACAAGACCGCTAGGCTTAAGTGGGACTGGGCTGGACACGTCTGCCGAATGCATCCGGAACGGTGGGCCAGGGTTGCCACCGAATGGGCTCCGCAAGATGGCCACCGGAGCAGAGGCAGACCAAAAAGGAGATGGCGGGACGACTTGGACGCGTTTCAAAGCGAATGGCGGGAGCATGCACTCAACCGGGACGAATGGAGAAAAGGAGGGGAGGCCTTTGCCCAGCAATGGGACACCAAAATAGGCTAAAAAAAATAAAAAAATAAAAAAATGTCAGGTTTACACTAGAAACTTTTTGTTAATGGCAACTTACGTCAAACTAGGCGAAATAAGGTAGCACAGGCGAAGATACGAAACTCGACGGTACTAACAGTAAAAAAAAAACTCTTTTAATGGCGTACTTTAATTCGAAATTCAAATATTCCGGGTATTTCTTGATCAACCCTTGTTCATAAAACAAAATTTATTATACATAAGAACGGTTCCCGCAAAAATATCTAACGGAGGGTGAAACCCGCATCAAAATCCGTTGCATGGTTTAGGAGGAGTTAGCGGATATACAGACAGACAGACAAACGCGGTAAGCGACTTTATTTAAGACTATGTACTTACCTAAAGAAATGATTGGGAATAGGTTTTTCATCGGTTCAATGTGACTAATAAGTTACTAAGGTAATTTTATCAAATAGCAGTGAATTAATGAATGAATGGTGTTTGTTTCTCAAAGTAAGTCACAATTTACATTGCATTTATGTCAAAATACAAGAAATTACATTGAAAACGTCAAAAATATACACAAAAATCCAATTAAAAAGACAGGACAGCAATAATAACAATAACAATACAACACGAAGGAATCGTCACCATTGAAAGTCGTCTTAAGAGGCCGTACACGAAATTTTGCCGATATCGCTGATTTACGTGATTTTCCAGACGTGATTTTACGGGTGCGTCCCACGAGATATAACTACATAATAACTATTTTCATGTTACTAACGTTTACGAGATATAATGAACGTTAGCTATAATAACAAAATCAATATTTTTATAAGGAATAACGGTCAAGTCATATAATATTCATTTTATATAATATTTTTTAATATAACACTCACAATGACTAATTTCAGTTCGTATAACATACATGACATATAGCGATCAAAATACATATTATCTTTTAGTATAAGTGTTACAAGATATAATACGTATGATATAAATGTGAGCGAGCGAAGCGAGCGAGCAAGACCTCTGGGCAGAACCGACTCGGTTAGGTTAGGTTAGAAGGCCTAGGCGAGAGCAAAGCTCCCGCCTAGGCCTTCGAGGTTATTTTGTTTTCTGCCCAGATAATTCAGACTGCTGCCAGTAAAGTTAGTAAGGTAAGGTTGATTGTTAATTAAGAAGGCCAATTAATACTGAAAATAGAATTTAATTTCAAATAACATATGCATGTTTTTATATTATACGTGTATTATGTTTTTTGATGTTAGATAATTTGATTAATATGTCTTTTAAATCTTAGGTGTTATGAACGTTATACGTTTTAATAGTTATATAAATTGATATTATATATTAATAACGTTATACTTTATGGAAATAGATATTTTGAAATTATATCTTCCGTTCATTATATCCAGTGAACGTTATACTAAACGTGTTTATACAAAGTGAGCGTATATATTATGAGTGTTATATTATCAATTCTTATATCTCGTATTACTTACCCTGATTTTACAGTTGAAATACTGTATTTCTACAAGTTTTATTACACAACTCGAAAGATAAATTCTAATTTAATCGAATGTATGAGCTACTTTTCTGTTTTCATTATTTTATTTTGATTAATCGACCTGACACTGGCGACTGTTATGTGAATTTTGCTGGAAGAGGTTTAGAATGTCACATATTCATGAACCGTTTTGACGTCTAAACGGTATGAAAAATTTACAATGTATTGCTGTGAAAGTCGTCTAAAGAATGTATGAATTACTTTTTACCACTTTCAAATAAATTTTTCGAGTAAAAAAATAAATAAACTTGGTAATTTTTTATAGAAAACGGCCAAAAAATATTTTTTTTTTCGGCTACTCAGAACTCTTGTTTATAAAATTAAAACAATAGAAATAAACTTTAGTTCATAATCAATCCATTACGTAAAAAAAATATCCAAAAAGTTCAAAAAAATTGGCAATAAATAATGTTTTAAAACAACCTAAATCTCGCATTTTGATATTCGACAAAAATAAAAAAGTGGCTCATTTATTCGTAGCTCATTTATTCGATCATAACTTAAATGATATTTAAAATTGAGCATTAAAACTTATAGAAAAGCAGTATTTTCACTGTTAAATCACAAAAATAAGCAAAACGGTCAATAAATCGTGTACGGCCTCTTAAAAATATACAAATAGTACTAGTATTTTTGCGTAAACTGTTTCTTTATTGTTTTAATAAGGGCTGATTCAAACCCACCGTGATATTTACATTAATATAACTAAGACAATATTTGGCGTATTTTTTGTAAATAATTGTATTTTGTGTATTTTTAGGTCTATTTCACAGAGCGTTACTTTTGTCTGGCTCTGCACTAAGCTCGTGGGCTATTGTGGATGATCCAGTGTACTATACTTTAAAACTAGCGAAGCATATGAATTGCACCATACCGAAAGATATGGCAAAAGATCATGAAATTATAGTAGACTGTCTTCGAGAGGCTACCACAGAACAGCTGCTATCGATAGATATATCTCCTCCGAATTATATGACTGCGTTTGGACCATCGGTTGACGGAGTTGTTATTAAATTTGACTTTGCTAAAGACTTTTTAACTATGTACCCGTCCGGCGATTTTCCAACTTTTGGGCCACTAAATAATATGAACCAAAATTACAACATACACATCAAAAGAAGTGATAATGGACGAAGACGTTTTCAAAACAAATATGATTTATTATTTGGTGTGGTGACTAACGAAGCTCTTTGGAAATTCTCTGCTCAAGATGTTCAAAATGGAATAGATCCTGATAAAAGAGATCGCATGTTGAGGCAAGAAATATGATTGTGTCTGGGCCTTTACTCCACCTTGTCATAAACAATATAATTATCATATTAACGCCCAGATGCCTACCTTCACTGTCAAGTTAAGTTATTTAAAAGGCTAACCATAACGTCAAAAATACGACGTTGCGACGATAAAGTTATAGTTTAAGGCAAAGTGAAATAAAAGCCCCGGCAATAATATGTTGCAGTGAGACAAGTGGGTACAATTATAATTTTAATTAAATATTTCAGGACCTATGTGAGAAATTTCTACATTTACCATCTGAGTGAAATATTTTACACAATAGTAAACGAGTATACAGACTGGGAAAAAACGGTAGAGGTTTGTTTACAGGTTATGCCAATCATTGCTTTCAGAATATTACGATGCGCATCACAGATCAATACTTCACTTAAGAAACAAACAGATCTTTTTTTTTTATTTAAGTCCACATATATTTTCCTGAAAGGTAATTTTAATACATTATATATTTTAGAATTTAATGAATACGAGAGACGCAACCGTAGCGGCATTCTCAGATGCTCAGTATGTCGCACCATTGGTTCAAAGCGGAGACTTGCTAAGTGGCGGCGCAAAACTAGCCCCGACGGATGAAGAAGGGCCCCATAGGCCAACTAAGACATATTTTTATGTGTTTGATTATCAAACCAAGGAAAGTTACTATCCAACGGTAAGTAGTTAAAATAATGCATACATTGATAATAAAGAACGTCAAGAAATATAAAAGTGTAAGTATTTATATAATAATAATATCCAGAATTCGCTCTCAAAATGACCAAGGTCATTTTGAGAGCAAAGCTTTAGAATTTTAATACAAAAATAAATATATCGACGGTGGAAATTTCAAATGTCGTAAGGGATCTGTCTGTTGTATTGAAATTTCGATATGACCCCTAATTAAAAAGTTACGAGATGGTGAAAGTTTGTCGTAACTTCCTAATATTTGAAACACTATGTTATATCGGTCAAATATATTTTTTTACGTCTTGTGAATGAAGCACAAGGTGGTATATCTCAATTATTTTAAAATTCCTATGTTTTAAGGCACTTAAATAGAAATAACATTACCTTACAACATTCAATTTGTTAAAATGTATAAAAAACTTTAAATGAATGTTGTTGTAAGTACCAAATCAATCAATCAATCAATTCTCATCAAATCTTAGGCGGTCAAACTCAGGCTTCCCCGAAATTATGAAATTCAATAACGCAACCTTTGACTGTCCTGAAAGAATTTGCGGTATGTTTGCAGATTATTTTCAATCAGTTTATGAACCCGTTTCTTCTGGTGCCTATGATACACATGTTCATGAGCAGCTCAATTCCGATAACTCAGTTGGTCCTATGTGCAACTTGTTCTTCACAAAGTATGAAGTCCTCTCGGTCTTGAAGCAAACTGATGAGAACAAAGGTCCAGGTCCAGATGGTTTGAGTCCAATATTTATAAAACGGGCGCGCAGTGCTCTAGCCCTACCCCTTCAACTCATGTTCAATAACTGTCTTCGTAGTGGTATATTTCCGGCTCAATGGAAAGCCGCCCACATAACTCCCATCCACAAATCGGGCGCTAGAGATATTGTGCAAAATTACCGACCAATCTCCATTCTGTCTTGTATCCCCAAAGTCTTTGAAAAATTGGTGCATAATCGCGTCTCTGAAATCCTTAAAAATCATATACTGCAAGAGCAACATGGATTCGTTAAGGGTAAATCCACTGCTACAAATCTCACCATATTTGCAGACTCCATTTTTCGGGCCTTGGACGAGAAGGAACAAGTAGACGCGATTTATACCGATTTCCAGAAGGCTTTTGACAAAGTTGATCACTTAATACTCCTAAGGAAGTTATCATACAATGGGATCAAGGGTAATCTCCTCAGATGGTTTGCCTCTTACCTACAAAACCGCACTCAGTCTGTTGTAGTTAATGGCCATATGTCGGCGCCTGCTGTTGTAACGTCTGGAGTCCCACAGGGTTCGATAGTGGGTCCACTTCTATTGAACCTGTTTATAAACGATATCTCATCATGTTTTACTAATTGTAATTTTCTGTTGTACGCTGAAGATTTGAAATTATTTAGAAAAGTCCGATCACAAGAAGATGCACTACTCATTCAAGCCGATTTAAACAGACTGAACCAATATTGTGAAAACAATAAATTGTCCTTAGCGTACAACAAATGTAAGCATATTGTATTTACGAGAAGGCATAACGAACTGCGTAATTCATTTAGCCTGAGCAATCATCCACTTGAAACAGTTACAAGTATACGCGATCTGGGACTAATCCTTGACAAAAAACTCACATTAGATTCTCATATTGACCACATTGTTAGGAAAGCGTACCAAATGCTAGGTTTTATAATGCGAATTACCAAACCGTTTAAACAGAAAAATAGCTTAATTTATTTATACCAATCCTTGGTAAGGTCTAATCTCGAGTATGTCTCAGTCGCATGGAACCCTTTTTACGATGTTTACTGTGACAGGTTGGAGATGGTTCAGAAAAGGTTTCTGCGCCGTCTTAATTTCAGAATGCGATCTCCGCGATGTTCCTATGAACAGCTCTTGGTCAAATACGGTATCCTGTCCCTCCGAGATAGACGATGCATTGCCGATGCTATCATGTTACGTAACATTTGTGTAGGCGACGTCGATTGCCCAGTCAAGAATTAATCTCCGTGCTCCTCTTAGATCAACGAGGTCTAAACAACTTTTCAGTCTTCCCAAAACCAGGACTAACGCTGGGAAACTTGCACCCATATATAGACTGTGTGGCCATCACAATGCATGTCTTAGTGACAAAGACCTATTTTCACATTCCCGCGCCCAATTTAAAGCTTCTGTTTTAAATCTATACAAGCATTAATATTTCTCTGTGTTTCTGTTGTTTATTGTTATTTCTATCATTAAGTCTTAATTAAGTACATTGCATGCTGTAATTTTCACTGAGTATTTCTTGTGTTCATAGTGAGATACATTCAGGGAAGCATCTGTATCTATAGTACCAATTTACAAATTATGTTACACTCTATGTATGTTTCTGTGTTATCTCCTTAATAAATAAATAAATAAATAAATATATTTTGTACTATATCCGTTACGCTGGTTATTTTTTGCAAATTTTGTAATATATATAGCAATTAACCAAAATAATTTGAAGTTCTGATGCTGTAAGTCATAAAAATACAACGAATAAAATGTTGGAATTTCCGTTACACCTCAAAACACCTCATATTATAGTAGTTTATGCAACAGTTGTATAAGAGAGGTCAAAAAAGACGAGTGGTGTGGTTACGATGTGAGCCGCAGGCGAACATCGTAAAGCAAGACGCCACGAGTATTTCTTGACTTAGTTATACACCGTTGCATACAATACTTTTTCTACGACTAGGTTTCAAATAAAATGCAAAATTAAATTAATATACCTAGGTTAGAATACCAACGAACGAAGCACAGAACAACAAACGAGCGAGAAACATTCGAATACAACAAAATATGTGTCTATGGTTAACTTTGTTTTTAAATTGATGTGCACTTGCCAGGTTTCATATTTTTTTAAAAAGTTGCACAATCGATTTAACTTGTGAAATAGGGACTAAAAACACCTAATGATTTGAGAAATGAATTCTTTTACTTGATTGGTCGATTTTAATATAGCTGCGTTCTGGTTGGTTCATACCAAATAAAATGTTTTTTTTAAAGAGTTAAATTAGTAAAAGAGTTTACATACTAAAAAGAACCTAACGTTCCGATTGACAGTCAATGTGTATTGTGATTGGTGGTTTAATTTGGTGAAGTATTTTGATTGGTCAAATTAACCTAGGTGTAAGCTTTGGCAGCTAGGCATATCGTTTTGGCTCAAAAAAGCACAAGTGATGTTAAGGGGAATAGACTACAGTGGCGAAGCGTCACGTAAATAAATAGGCAAGCCGGAGCAAAAAAAAGGTATATGGCGTGTGTGCTTGTTTGCCCCTTCCGTGACATAAAAAAAACATACCTTAAAAAATGGATGTCGTCTTTCTAGTTCTCAAAAAGCAGTGCTGAAGTGTCGCGTGCGTTAAAAGTGCGCGGAAAGGCAATTCTTGCTTTCCAAGTAGTACGACCGTATCAATTAAACGTTTCAATAAATTTCGATTACGTTCCACTTTACGATTGTGGGCCTCAAAATTATTACCAAAAAAAGTTAAAATTCTACTGTTACCAAACTCATGTAATAATATACAACTCCGTATATGTTTCTCGCTTTGAGAATGTTTTCTAGCTGAATTACTTATAGAAAATAAAATATAGAAAATAGAATAAGTTTTTTTTTCTTGCCTTTTTCGTGCTTATTATGATTGAATCTTAGAAAAAATACAAATTTATTTCCCTATTTCTGGGCGGTTTGCCCTTCGGGAATATATAAAAACTAACCGAACATAACCTATTTTTTTTACATACTTTAATTCAAACCGTAATGTTTCAGTAATAATTGATTTTAGAGAAAAGTTTGTTTAAAAAAAAATGCTTGTTTTAGTATATTCTAAACAATTAAATCATCATAAATAGACCTTATATTGACATAATTTTCAAGCATCAAAATTTTTCAAGTCCCTGACGCCTTGAAAATGACCAACATTTGAACCCCTATAACTCAGCCAATTTTGATTTTAAAGAAAAGTTTTTCAAGTAAAACATGCTTATTTTAACGTGTTCTATACGATAAAATCATTTAAATTAGGTGTCATAATGATACAATTTTGGCGAATTTTTTTTTAAGTCCTGCGTCCCCTAACTGAATTATATAAATTGTGAATATCTGCAAAACCTGTTCGATTCCAAACACTGCTAGAATCGGAAAACAGCAAAGATGAATAGCAAAATAATTTGTTTAATTTGCAGCTGCCAGTCAGCCAATTGTATTTGTAATTCGCTGTGGAAATGTTTGAAGAATCCATCTCTACGCCTATAATCAATTTTTATGTCTGGGCGAGCGCGTCCTAACTGAATGACATGTTTCTTATTTCCAAAGGATAACTTTGAAAAACATGTTTGTTCATTAAGTAGGTAATCTGTAAGACAACACTCAATTTGCACCAATGCGGCCATTTGTACTTTGAGTACAGGCAAAAATATGTAAAAACCAAACCACGAATATAACCTAAATAGATCGAAGCAAAAATAACAATATTTAGGTACTTAACGAAATATAAACAAACCTCCGTTGTCGCCACGAATCTGCAAATAACACAATCCAAACAGAAAAACATTCACAGAACACTAAGCAAGCTAAATTTCACTAGTTGAGTCTCATAAAACACAATAAGTTAAGTAATAACACAAATTAAACTATAAATCAAAACAAAACACCGCGTATTTTAGCGCGAGGACGCGAAAGTAATGGCGTTATGAAAAAAGTAGTTGAAGGTCGTGAGGACAGGGGGGAGAGAGACGGTTGTTGAGTATCCTTGGGAAAAGAAAGTTAACGCATGCACTTTAAGTTCAAAATTGGATGCAATAAGCCGTAGTTCGCCGGCCGGACTTGCGTGCTTCTCCCACCCGTTTATACTTTGCGGCTCACACTGCTCACACAGGTGCCGCTGTGTCTGTGTGCGAGTTTAAAGCTAATGTAGCGCTATAATTTTATACCATTTGGTTTGAATGTGTTAGTGAGGTCCGGCGCCGAGTCACCGGCTTGTATGGCGGTTTTAATTGTGGGTGTAAGTTCGAGCGCGCGTAGTGAAAGGTAACTGAGCATGTGTGCGTGTATACGAAAATATTGTTCTTGTTTCTTTCTAGTAATATAGGTTAGTGAATGGGTGCGAGCGAGTGATAGATTTCGGCTTGGTAAATAAATAAATTTGAATTGCGGCGTTAGTGCGTGTTCATTCATCGTATTATGAAGCAAGGTAAAGCTATAGTACACCGGGTTACTTTCGGTTTTACGTTTTGTTGTTTGTATACCTAGTAGGTACCTACTCTATGCATAGGAATTTTTAGGGAAGCCGCTGGGAATCGGGTTGTATGGACGCTTCGCTACTGATAGACTAGATAGACTTTTCTACGGAATGTTCTGCGGACATATTATCTATATTCTTATATTAGTGTTCGTGACTATATAAATGACAGATAAAAGTACAGGAGTAGGAAAAAAAACATTAAATGTATTTTGTGTTATTTATATCATCAGGTCATAATTTCTCGTGGCACTTGTAAAATTATCGGGCGAGCTCGCGAACGCCATCCGGGAGGAAGGTTAAGGCGGGATGGGTTAATACGACACACACTTGTTATCGCTTCGCACCGCGTCCAGTGACAAAACAAAACAATGGGAAGGTCAACGCGTGCGCAGATCACGTCAAAAGTTTAGTGTTATGATTATTTATGTTATATCGCGTGTGTTGTAACAATGTCTCAACGAAATTGACGTTTGGATCCTTTTCAAAATAGAAGAAAAACATTAGAAGTAATCAATTTATATCAAAGCAGAATTATTATACGAGGAAACCTAACCTAACAGTATTTTTATTTATGCCTCGTGTTTTCTTACATGATTTGAATTACAGATTCGCAGTTTTCAGGCTGATTATTTGAGTATCCTGTGTATTTTTTGGTAGTTTTTTTTTTACTATTTCTCACTAAGAAAAGTTGATATTTTCGAAATATTTAACTTTCCGTTAATTGTTAACTGACACCAGTCATTCGAATCAAGTAAGGAAAAACGGGGTATAGTGCTATATTATTTATGATGTTACATTTTTTTTAGTTTTATTATTTTTATCCTATTGACTGAATCGATCTTAAACAATTATTAACTTGTGATACATACATACATACATACCTTCACGCCTTCATTCCCAGAGTGGGGTAGGCAGAGCTACAGAATTACCAACAACTCTAAAAACTTGTTGATAACTCTGTAATCACAATTTGCACAATTAGGCAATTGTGATCTCACGTTGAAAGTTCCTTTTAGTTATAAAGGTCATACAGATTTCAAATAACCACCGCCTGTCTTTCCTGTGACAAACGCAAAGCAAAATACAAATCATTTACACATACAATAATAGTCTAGTGTAGCAGAGTATTATTTTCTATGAGAGTCGAGAAAGAAAATTAGGCTATTAAAGCGCTTTACTTCGAGATATTATCCTCAGGAAAGACGCCAATACTTAAATTGAATTGCAAAATCTGTATGACGCATGATGTCTACTTTAACTTATTACCAAAACTGAAAAGTACAAAATAACAAAGTAAAAAAACTTTTTTACGATTATTTACCTGACTCGTTGAAAAGAATATGTTCATAGATCATGTGGAATTTCTTATAGAAAATCTTGAACTCCTCGAGAATAAGGCTACTATAGTGCTGTTATACGGAAGATGTAACTGATAGATGAAAGGTGGATTGATTAAGTTTCTTTTTTTAAATTATTTTAACACTTTTTTTTGGAAAAATTAAAAATATGTACCAAATCTATATTTTTATATTTTCCCGCATCCAAAAACCTTGGAAATAAACAAATTTACTTTCCAAATCTTTGTTTTTATACGTTTCACTACGTACTTACTTCACTAACCTGGAAACTATAATGACCTTACAGTAAACAATACTGTAAACGCAGTTACGACATAAGATAACAATTTGGTTCTAGGGCGTAAGACATTTTGTCACATAAATAATGTGTTTTGGGAAGTGCAAAGCACATTTTCTTCGTATTTTTTTGCTATAGGGGACACTAATTCCTAAACCACTGTATTTATTGATATTCAATTAATAGATTAGGGTAGACAAAGTTACTTAAAAAGTATACATCCAAGAATCATCTTAATGGGATGAGTAGTTCCCAAGTTATGAATAAAAAAAATGGATTTATCGTTTTCTGGCTCCCCTGAAAAGTAAGCGTTTGTCCCTTACGACATTTGAAATTTCCACATTCGATATTATTCAGGAACAAATAAGCTCACCACACAATTATTAACGCTTACTGAGAATCGCACTCGAGGCTAACTGCGTCGTCTAATGATCTGATATTTTTTTTAGATCATTGGCAAACAATAACTCATTGATAAATCAATTGATCCCATTTATCTGTAGATGATTATTGTTAGTTCAATCCATAGTGTCATCATCTCCTTGCCCTTATCCCAATCATCCGGGGTCGATGCGGGATGTTTTTTCCTTCCACGCATCCCTATTAGCTGTCATCGCAGCGTTCACTCCCTTCTTTTTCACATTTCTTCCATTGTTTCTATCATTGGCGCTACTTTCATACTTCCTCTTGCATACTCGTTTATTATCCTATGCATTTTGGTTACACCACACATCCATGCAAGACGACAGGGGGCCCAGACTAGAGGCAAACGCTTCCAGGCGTTTTCCTTTCTATAAAGTTCAACGCCTAGGCGTTAGCGTCCAACATATGTCAGACAAGAGGAGTTAGAATAGAGAACCGTGCTGTCGATTCTGCGATACGCTCATTGTGCGCTATAATAATAATTTAGCCTTAAATTGTCTATGCTTAGCGCAAATTTAAACGTCAATGTCAAACGTCATAGTGACAACAACTGTCAGTCAAAGTTTTAATATAATGCGAGACTTAAAGGGTATAGCCGGGTAAGCATGGCGAAACTGCCCTTAGCGAAAAAAATAATTTCCTTTTACTGGGTTATTAACCTTTACATAAGTAGTGCTTTTACCAAAATTTAAGCCTCAAATCCTTAAGGTTTAAAAAAAACCGCATAAAAAGAAATAACATTTTTATTTTATTTTAGCCAAAGTACTAATCCGATTTCTTTGTAATTTGGATATGTTGTTCATACAATTAAGGTCGCTTTCTAAAAAAAAAAAATGAATTATCTCTTGAAAAAAAACAAAAAAAAACGAGTTAATAATTAAAAAAAAAAAAAAAAAAACGTGCGAGATTGCGACAACATATTTTATGTAGAATTTATTGATGTTTAACATATTTTTTTTTCAAAAGCTAAAATCGGGATTAACAGTGTGAAAAACTTGAATTTGTAACATCCCATACATTCTTTTCCAACAAAATAACTTCTACGTATTACATTATGAAGTTATATTTCCAACGCATTTTGAATTTGGAACGCGACTTATTTAACTTAAAAATAATGAATTATCTCTTGAAAAAAACCAAAAAAAAACTAGTTAATAATTAAAAAAAAAAAAAAAAACGTGCGAGATTACGACCATTTCCAAATTTACATATTTTATGTAGAATTTAATGATGTTTAACATATTTTTTTTCAAAAGCTAAAATCGGGATTAACAGTTAGAAAAATCGAATTTGTGACATCCCATACATTCTTTTCAAACAAAATAACTTCTACGTATTACACTATGAAGTTATATTTCCAACGCATTTTGAATTTGGAACGCGACTTATTTTACTGAGTGCGAACTCATGCGAACCTTAAAATACGTGGCTGTATGCGGCTAGGGCTTACGGCATTCAGACAACCATGACCAGTAAAAGGAAGGGCAGTTTCTCCATGCTTACCCGGCTATACCCTTTATTGAACGGCATATTTGATATTGACAATATCAGTAGGTATCTTATTGTAGAAGCGTATAAAGTTCCCCGCGAACGATGTGCTGACTTTACGAAGACGGTGACATGGGACTACGAGTTTATAATTGTTAAATAAAAATACTTGAATGTTTGTACGTTTGAATATAGAGATATTCGTTCCTAAACCATTGATCAGATTGTGATCAAACTTTGGTAGGGTGTTCCTGAGGACGCCCTCGAGGATTTCTGGCCCAAAAAGCTATATCTACTATTCTAATTTACATGGCATTGCGACGGATCCCAGTTACAGCTAGTAATAAATAAACCACATTTAAGTAGTTAGGTTAGCTTCTCGTCGCTTCGAACGAGTCCACAATGCAAGACTTCTACCTTTCAGGTC
The DNA here is from genome assembly GCA_927399475.2 of Acleris emargana. NCBI lineage: Eukaryota > Metazoa > Arthropoda > Insecta > Lepidoptera > Tortricidae > Acleris > Acleris emargana. The sequence continues at coordinate 50,484,400 of OV656835.1, read as the reverse complement.
ACAAATTGGTACTGAAATCTCAATGATTTTACCTAAAGACCAATTCTTTTTGTGTTTCCTTAAGTCCTTCTAATGTAGTGCATCCAAAAAATCTGGACAAAGGCGATGCCAAACAGTAGGTGGCTGTGGCCACAGAGCACTCCTTAAAAGCATTTACTTTAGGTAATTTAATAAATAAAGAATATTGACCATGGCAAAATTATCTACATACATACATAAACTCACGCCTTCATTCCCAGAGTGGGGTAGGCAGAGCTACAGAATTACCAAGCAGTCTTAAATAAGTTTTTGATAATTCTGTAACCACGTTTTGCACAAATCAGGCCAAGATGTTTACCAGTGTATTAGTGACAGGTTGCAAGCCCATCGCCTAAGAGTACTAGAAGCCTTTATTATTCCCTTAGTCGCCTCTTACGACATCCACGAAAAGATATGGAGTGGCACTTGACTATTCTAACCCGGTGACCACACAGGTCTAACCCGGTGACCACACAGGCAAAATTATCTATATTAATATATAAAGGTAAACAATTAAAACACTTTTAAATTCAAACATTTATTTTTTATCAAATTATCACCATTTACCAAATGTTTTAATAAATATGAAAATAACTCTGTACATGTAGGAGCTTATTGAATAGATGATGGTTATCCACATTAATGCAGTGCCTAACTGCCAACACACCCAACCTTCATAATATCTTAATTAGCTAAATAAATGCAAATACAATACAAAAATCTCACAATGGTTATAGCATATTATGAAGGTAAACAATACTATTTATTAAAATAAGTTGAGCAGGCCGAAGCAACGTTCGATACAATTCCTGGCCTGCACGTGCCTCCTAGTGTAAGTCTCCTCCCTTGACCCTGGTGCGGCATCCTAAATAGGCGTCATCAACCAGGGTCGCAGTGGATACCCCGAGTCGCCTTGAACAAATACACAACAATTAAAAAAAAAATATTGAGACAGCACGGTTAGCTTACAACTACTAGATAGTTTACTTGAACGCTAGGAAGCCTTCGATCGATCCAGGTTTTGCTCGAGACTTTTTAATATCTTCACCAAGCATATAGGTACCTAAATGTCATCGCGTCTTAATAGTTTGAAAAGGTAAAATTATAATATATAACATAAAAAAGACACTTTATATATTTATGCAATTCTTTATACATTTTGCGGGTTCATGTCGTACGAGTGTACGTTAGTGTTAAGTACCCCCCTATACAGGGTGTCCCAGAAACCGACGCCAACCCGCCTAGGGCTGATAGAGCAGCTCATAAGCTATCGATTTAACCCCTATTATATGTTGAGCAATTGTTATTAGTTTCCGAAATATTGATCATTTAAATCAGAGTTTTTGCCATTTTTCCTTGTCTGTGGTACGAAAAAACCCTAAATTCATGTATTAATTCATATATTTTTTAGTGTTTTCTTGAATGATTAGAATCACTGAGAAATAAGGAAGTTTTTAAAGCTACATGCCAATTTCATTTTTATTACAAATGTTTGAGTAAACGCACAGAGTCACTTTCTCCATACTAAGAGAACCCCGCGTTTGTTTTTCACCTAGTATGGAAAAACGTTGTAATGAAAAAATTTTTTGCATGTAGCTTTAAAAACTTCCTTATTTTACAGTGATTATAATCATGCAAGAAAATACTGAAAAAAATGTGAATTAATACATGAATTTAGGGATTTTTCGTAGCACGGACATTAGGAAAAATGACAAAAAATCCGATTAAAATGATCAATATCTCGAAAACTAATAACAATTGCTGAACATACATGGGGGTTAAATCGATAGCTTATGAGCTGCTCTATCAGCCCTAGGCGGGTTGACGTCGGTTTCTGGGACACCCTGTATAATATACATTATAGCAAATAAAAAAAAGTTTTGAAATATTTAATTTTCTATATACCTACATAACATGTTTATCATTGTTCTAGTACCCATATTACAAGCCTAGAGCTTAGTTTGGGACTAAGTTAATGTGTGAGATTGTATTGATTGAAGCAGGACAGCAATCAACTTCTGCAATTTTTATTGCTGGTCTATTTCATGCTCATGTTATTTAGTAACAATATAGACTTATATTGTTTGGCTTAAGACTTAAGAACTGATAAGGTTTTTGTAAAAAAATAATTACAAGTGCAATGTAATGGAGGGACAATCAAATGAATGTACCTATTTGCAGGACTCCTGGAAAGAAGTGGACTCAAATAAACAAAAATCAATATTGTTTAACATTGATCAGACTTATAGAAAGCATGCATACATAAGCTCACGCCTTTATTCCCAGAGTGAGGTAGGCAGAGCTACAGAATTACTAACAACTCTAAAAACTTGTTAATAATTCTGTAACCACATTTTGCATAATTAGGCTTCCCCCAATGTGTATTAAATTAATAAATTGATTGTTATGTATGAGAAGTGTATAATTAATTATTTTAATAATAATATGTAGCTATGTAGTTAGTTGAGTTTTATTTCACCAAATCTTAACATTCAAATTCAAATTCAAATTCGTTTATTGCAAGTCATATTACAGGTATATAGATGGAATTACATAGAAGGTATACATATGACACCCTGCAAGGGCGTAGCAACATAGGACAGTAGGGCTAGGACCCAATTATTAGAATAAAATAAAAGCTACGAATATTGCACATATCAATAATACTTATTTATTTATTTTTACAACACTAGGATGGTTGAGGGCTTGCACCACTTGCCTGATGCAGCGACTTGTTGTCCGCTGCGTCAAGTGTTGTGAAACGCCCACCACCGTTTGGTCGGACCCCGTCGCAAAGAACGTGAGAGCACATAGAACCTGAAAAAATAACTAGAAAATTAGCGTCCACATCAACATATCGTACATAGTTGCTATGCATAATATACCTGGTCACTTATAAGACACTATTCCTACCTTAACGTCGAGAGGAATCTCCCTGGTTGCTCTCAACGAGGTTTGTGCTCTCAACTCGTCACATAGACGCCGAAATGTGCCCTTATCGAACCGGAACCGTTCAGCGAACAAACCTTCGGGCATTTCTTCTATAAGCTCCAAATTTGATCGCGATTCGTATCTTTGTTGGCGCCTCAACCTCCGAGCTTCGTTGCGGGCAGCCCACAGCAAACGCAAAGAATGCATTTTGGATTTAAAACAGTAATACACTATTGTCTCTCAAGCAAATTACAAAGTATCAGCCATTTTGAATTGTTTACTCGAAACGCTTAGCGCTTTTCTGCAAGTCTTCGGCGTGCGAATAGTTTTCTACATCGTACGGCAGAATACAGAACAGAATGCACGTCAAAAGTGCCACTTGACTAGCCATTTGTATGGATTATGTCATTGTGACAGCTCTTTTCGTGTTTCTGTTCGTTTAGAAATATTGCAGAAAAACGAAAACAAGTACGTTGGCTGGCCACTTAGCTATTCTCTTCGATAAACCACGTGACCAATTCGTGATCTCATACATTTGACAGCGATACAACAGAAAAGCGAAAACGGCGTTTGCCTCTTGTCTAGGCCCCCAGGTCTTAATACGTTTTTTTTTCTCTTAATCTTGAGGCGCATACGAGGATCGCAAATGGGTGATTCTTGAAAGGGTCAATTTACAACGTCCAGGGGGAAAAAGTACCCGTACAGTGAAAACAATTCACTTCACTAAAAAAAAATCATTACATTACCTCTTAACCTATCTAGGGCACGTTTATTTTTGTTTAAGGTAATTAGAATTAGCCGTAAAAAAATATCAAACCCCTTAAAAATCATTCCCTTGGTGAGTCCATTCGCCATTTTGGGGACAAACTACCCTGAAAAGAACAAGATATGGATTGAAATCAAGTATTGTATTGAGTTATTGATTTGAAAGAAAAAATATGGTTGCTGTGTTTATCATAGCTTTTTTTAAATCTATTTAAAAGGTTTGTCCGGAGCAAAGTTATCATTCCCTTGTTGCCTCACTAAACAATGTGCAAATCCCTACTTAAACGAGTTCCGTCGCGTTGTGCCCGCCGTGCCTAGCAAGCATCAGTAGCGCTTCCAACGCCGTGAGAACAGGACGCGACTAGTCACTGGAGCTCTGAGCTTTAAAGCTTAATATATCATTCCCCTGTCTTTGGTTCACTGTGATTATCATTACCTTGTATTTTCATATAAAATTTATTTCCTGCAATTGGCATACAGTGTTTAGTGAAAAGAGAACAACATGAATGCCTGGATGTGTTGATTTAATAGTTATTCCTATATTAATAACAGTTTCGGTATAATCGACAAGAAACATACTTTTTCTCATTCCCCTGGTTCCAATTCCCTTGACTTTTTGCACAAGGTAATGATAGTTTTCTTAAGTTGCCTAGAAAAAAACAATAATTTTCCTTTGATTGGCATTGAGTCTCGTCCCTTCCGAGGAAAAACGACTAAAGTGCCATTGTGGGCCAAATTGAGTTGAAATCACTTTGCTAACTACTTATGCTACTACTTCTTTACCGACTTGAGTGTTCATGCAAATTTTATCAACCGTATTTATTAGCAAATAAGGGCTATCTTGTGCAGCTCTGGTTGCACAAAGTAAGTGAGTGCAAATTAGATAAAAGACGGAAAATAAGCTTACAAACTAAGGTTCTCATGAGAAGAATTATATATTTTTATAAGTATTTTTGCAAGTAATGCAAATGGGAATACACTCGGCGTCAAAAAAATCGCACCTTTTGAAATTTTAACTTCAAGCGAATAAAGCTCTTAACTTATTTATTGTACCCTACCAATATTACACTCGCGAGCAAAACAATCGACTCAAGCTGCACGTTTGGGTTCTCCGTCCAGTATCTCTTGACCTATTCAGAATATCTTCAAAAAAATGATACCAAACGAAAGCTGATAATGTAACAATTTAAAAAAACAAGAATCCTGGGAATACGCCCGGGATTTTCCAAGTTATGTCTCATTTCCCGATATGTGGATCATTTACTCGTTCTGAAACGTACGGGGTGTGCCCCTTTTGACCCCTATAAATATGGGGTAGGAGGGGGAAATGTCATCAGTCACTTATCAGAAGTTGCCCTGTACACATCTCTGCTAACCTTACTCGGAAACCCTGAAGAAAATGGATACCACCATGACTGAAGCCGCCCAAGTCGTGGCCTTGCTGGAAGAGGGACACAACCAACGCTTCGTGGCTGACCAGCTGAATTTAAGCCAGTCAGCAGTAACCCGAGTTTACCGACGGTTTTGTGAGACTGGGGCCTTGACACGAAGACCAGGTTCTGGCCGCCGGAGGTGCACATCTGAGAGGGATGACCGCTTTATAGTCACTTCCTCTCTCAGAAATCGGCACCAGACCGCCGTTACTGTCAATCAGCATCTTCGGGATGTACGAGGGGTTACTGCCAGTGAGTGGACAATAAGACGAAGACTCAAGGAAGCTAACCTGACCCCAAATCGGCCCGCCACGGGCCCCAGACTGCTCCCGCGTCACCGCCAAGCACGCCTGGAATTTGCTCGTCAACACGAAAATTGGACCATTGAGCAATGGACCCCAGTTCTTTTTTGTGATGAGTCCAGGGTGTGCTTGAATGGCTGTGACAGACGAGGAAGAGTTTACAGGAGGCCAGGAGAACGGTATGCACAATGCTGTTTCAAGGAAACAGTTGCCTATGGCGGAGGTTTCGTCAGTGTGTGGGCGGGCATTTCCATCGAAGGGCGTACAGAGCTCGTTTTCGTACCTGGTGGGGGCCGTGGCGGTGGTTTGACCGCTGCCAGGTACATCACTGACATCTTTGAGGAGCATGTTGTTCCTTACGCCCGTTTTTATGACGAGGGGTTCGTCCTGATGCAGGATAATGCCCCTTGTCATACCGCAAGGATCACTCGGGCCTACCTTGCCGAGGTCGGCATTACCACCATGAACTGGCCAGCCGTCAGCCCGGACCTGAATCCTATTGAACATCTCTGGGACTACCTGAAAAGGCAGATTCGGAAGAGGGATCCAGCTCCTTCAAATATTACGGAGCTGAAGACAGCTCTGCAGGAGGTGTGTGATGCCATCCCCCAGGAGCTTATCAAAAAGCTGATAAGATCCATGAAAAACCGCCTGAATGCTGTGATAAGGGCCAGGGGTGGAAAAACGAAGTATTAATGAATAAATGAAACCTTATTTTCCTTAAAATGCCTTTTATTTTAATATTTCCCTTTTCTTTTCTTTTTGTTTTTTTCATGCATCTCTGCAAAACCTGGCTCCTGTCACTTGTGGAAAATGGCATGACTGAAAATTATTATTTTTTAAATCGTTACATTATCAGCTTTCATTTGATACCATTTTTTTTACGATATTTTGAATAGGTCAAGATATACTGGGCGGAGAACCCAAACGTGCAGCTTGAGTCGATTTTTTTGCTCGTGAGTGTAGTATCATTTGAAAGCACAGTTAATAAACTTTAAAAACGCGAATCGTTCTTGTTCGTAAAAACAATGATCACGACACGTTAGTTTCTTTAAAAAAAAGTGATGAAAAACTCATTAGAGGACTCATTACTTGTGCCACCCTGAACACGAATAAAAGGGGGGGGGGGGGTAAAAATGAATTATGGGTAATTTGCTATCCAGACATCACAAAAGTCACACCTGAACAGCTCCAGTAAGAGAAAACTCTGAAAAATGGATAGCACGGCAGAAGAAGCAGCTCAAGTCAAGTGGTAGCACTACTGCAATCAGGACTACGGCAGGTTGATGTTGCTCGACAACTCAACATAAGCCGTTTCCGGGTGAAACGAGTATCCCAACGGTTCCAGGAGACTGGAGGCTACATCAGGAAGCATGGATCTGGGAGACGACGTTGCAATTCCGACAGAGACGACCACTATATTGTGTCGACGTGTTTGCGTAACCGATTCTCCAACGCTGTTGAGGGGCAACAGCAGCTCCGAACAGCTCGGAGGACGTCGGTGAGCGTCTCCACAGTAAGAAGAAGGCTGCGAGAGAAGAAAATCCTGCCTCGTAGGGCTGCTACGGGCCCCAAATTGACAGCAGAGCATAGGCGAGTCAGACTTCAGTTTGCCCGAGACCACGTGGATTGGACGTTCGAACAATGGAAGTCTGTCCTCTTCTCCGACGAGACGAGGGTATGCCTTTTCTGCAACGATAGGCGTAGAAAAGTGTACAGGAGGCAGGGAGAACGGTACTCACAAGCCTGCTTTGAAGAAACCGTCAGCTACGGAGGAGGATCCTGCATGTTCTGGGGCGGAATTTCAATCCAGGGCAAAACCGACCTTGTGTGCGTCTCCCGCACTGGAGGTGGACGTGGCCAGGGGTCCCTGACTGCTCATCGGTACATCACAGAGATCCTGGAGGACCACGTGGTCCCGTATGCTGGTTTTGTCGAGCCTGAATTCACATTCATGCACGACAACGCCAGCTCTCATACGGCGTTGATTGTTCGGGACTACCTGGATCAGGTTGGGATCCCCGTGATGCAGTGGCCAGCGAGAAGTCCTGACCTGAACCCCATAGAGCACCTTTGGGATGATCTGAAACGCCAGGTGCGGTCTCGTGATACTGCCCCTGTCACCCTTGAACAGCTTCGGGACGCCGTCGTCGAGGAGTGGAGTGACATTCCTCAAGAACGCATCGTGACGTTGGTGAGGTCAATGAAGGATCGCATGGAGGCTGTAATTAGGGCTAGGGGAGGTAACACTAGGTTTTAAGTTTAGTTTTAAGAATTTGTTTTACTGTATTTTTTTAATTTTGTTATGTTTTTAGATTGTGTAATTTTGGCGTGAATAAATGTTTTTCCTCTTTTCATGAAAAACGATTTTTTTTAAGCTTAGTAATCATTATCACGTTTTTTTTAATTAAATGATTCAATAACCTTTAAAATGAGGCCCCACACTCATACCTTATCTTAGATTAAATAGGGTTTATAGCTGCTTGAAGTCAACATACCAAAAGGTGCGATCATGATGATGATGACAATAGTTTATTAGATGATTAAGAAAAAAAACAATTTATGCTACCAGAAGACTGTGAATTTTTATTTTTTTAGGATTTTTTGTTATATGACTAAGAAAAATCACCAATTATAGCTACCAGAAGACTGTGAAATCGTTAGACCTTTTTTTAAATTAAAACATCTGATCTCAATACTACTAAAGAAATCATTCCCTTGTCGTTTTATCATTTCCCTGGCAGCTAAATTTTAAAGCGGTATATTACTGTACCTAATTGATCGAAAGTGATGCCTATTCGATAAATATGCTTATAATAAATTAAAATTTCATATTTTATTGTAACTGGTTAAAAATTTATTAAAATAAAAAACGACAGGGGAATGTGATGAATAATCCAATTCTCAAGAATGACCCAAATTGTTCCCGTAATCTGTCGCCATTTCATTCACCCCGCGCTAATTATGTATCTTACGGTTCGGTATATCTGGTACGTTCTCAAAAAACTTTCATCGCTGAATGAATTTCCGACTTCGCCGTTTTTGTTTTAGAATCGGTAGAAGTAAAATCGAGTAATCGATATTACGTAGAGGTAAGAGATTTATTTCATTGTTTTAGAAGATACAGGTATCTGAATTCTGCGGTAGGCAGGTAAATGACTATTTGTAACCAGGTTCTCGACAATGGGGGCAGGTTGGCGACAAATACAAAAAAAATGAAACTGTTAGCAGGTTAACGACAGCGGGTGCTGTTAAGTAAATTGTTGAATACGAGTAGAAACTACATTAAACTGACAACAAGTTCTTAATTTGAATATTTTTGATTCGTTTCTATCTTATCCAAATTATTTATATAATAAGCACACCTTGTTTGCTTGGCTTTTAGTACTGTTAGGCGATGGGCTTGCAACCTGTCACTAATACGCTGGTAATCATCTTAGCCTATTTGTGCAAAATGTGGTAACTGAAAAAGTTATTAAACTTGTTGTTAATTATGTAGCTCTGCGTACCCCACTCTTGGAATGAAGGCGTGAGTTTATGTATGTATGTATGTATTTACTTAAAGTATTAGCGCCACAAACATCTTTGGTTTACAGTATAAGTTTTTAAATAATGACCGCTCACCACTTTTTTTTAAACAGGTGAATTAGATACAAGTGATGGACAAAATAAATATCAGGCAAATGACAGTTATATCATCAATACAAATTAAGTAGGTGTTTGGTTGATGAACACACATAAGAAGAAACAATGTTTTACGTGCAATAAATTAAAATCGATACAATAAGTCACACAATTATCAAAATATGGAAGACCGAATAGCGATCACTTAACCATTACAAACTCCCGCTCGCGTAAGTTTTTTGCTTGTAATTTTTGAGAAAGGCAATCTGACGACGTGTTACTTCTAACAGCGTTAGCTGGAGGCTGTAGGTCTCGAATTACGCGGGGTAAGGCAGGTAAGACGAAATAGTATAACCACAGATGTAAAGTTTATCTCATGGCAGCGACAGCGGTGAGCGACAAAAACTGTCGTAAACAAAAATAAATTATAAAAATTCGAAAAATGAGTATAGTATTCTTATTCAACACTGTAGTTTTAAATCTTACGCATACATGTAACTAAAAAAAAATATTCCAACTAAGTAACGTTGGCAGTTTTATTTAACTCGAAGCATGAGTGCCTCGCTTTGGGGCCCTGCAGGTAATCGACAAAACCTAGTTACATATTGATATAATGGTTATCAATATAATTTTAATTTATTTCAAAGCATTTGGCCTCTACTCAATTTTTTTATTTTAATATGAATTGATATTTCAATTATATAGTGTATTTTAATATGAATTGATAATGAATTAAGTTCTAATAGAGACCCATTGAAAATGAAAATATTTATTCAGTAAATTGGCCACATGAGGGCTCTTTTACACGTCGTCGGTAACATGGAGTGAATCTACTAGCGCTTCGGACAAGACCATCATTGCGGAGAAGAAGCGCCGCAAGAAACTCCAGCAGAAGGTCATTTTTTCAATTATTAATTAGGTACAATAATACTTAAAAGTAAGTTACATTACAAGGTAATAAAGTAATAAATAATTATTAAAAAAAAAAAAGCAATACAAACAAAATCCTTACAAATGTAAAGTCAATAAAATAAAGTTAAAAATCATGATTAGGAGAACAACATGACGAGGTCTCTACGTCAGGAACGATAATTAAAATAACTAAATTGGAAAAACAGGACCTTGCAAGCGTGAACAGACCGGACCCCACAGACAGCACCCGTTCACGAGTATGACGCGTATCTCAGCCATCGCCTCCCTCAACCATGTGTTCGGGAAGGTGGCGACCCGATCAACGACGCCGCCGTAAGCAAAGACCTTTAAGTGAGCATGACATGCTCATGCTGCCGGACAAAGATAACAATAAAAAAGTATCTGTCCGGCGAGAAACGTCATAATGTGTTCTCAATTCTAAAATGTCTTGTGCACACAAGAATTAATATATATATTTTTTTTACAAAAAAAAACAATAGGTAAATTTAATTTTAAAAGTGTACATCATTGGCTTAAAGGCATTTTGCAATAAGCGCTGCCCAGTGCTCAGCTATAATTACAAAAGACAAAAATAACCCTAACTTCAGTAAGCTCACACTACTTAAAAACGTCTTTATCATTTAGAAAGTCATTAACAGTATAATATGCCTTACCCAGCAAGCAGCACTTAATGCGAGACTTAAATTTATTGAACGGCATATTGACAATATCAGTAGGTATCTTATTGTAGAAGCGTATACAGTTCCCTGCGAACGATGTGCTAACTTTACGAAGACGGTGACATGGGACTACGAGTTTATCTTTATTTCGCGTGTTAAACTTGTGAACGTCACGGTTATGTCTGAAGTGATGTATTTGTTTGCGTGCATACATGATATTTTCAAAGATATACTGCGACGCGACAGTAAGAATATTAATTTCTTTAAATTTATCTCTGAGAGAGACCCGAGAACCCAGTTGATAAATAAAACGTATAGCCCGCTTTTGTAGTACAAAGACGGCCTGAATGTCAGCCGCTTTTCCCCATAACAAAATCCCATAGCTCATAACACTATGAAAATAACTATAATACACCAGTCTCGCCGTCTCGACGTCTGTAAGTTGTCGGATTCGCTTTACTGCATACGCTGCAGAACTAAGTTTTCCCGCAAGGGTGGATATATGAGCATTCCATTGCAGTTTCGAGTCTAAAGTAATACCTAAAAATACTATTTTGTCTTCGAATGACAGCGTCTCATCCTTTAGTCTAATACTAGCCCCATTATTTGTTCCTGAGTCATGGATGTTTACTATGTATTTAAGTATATATTTCTCTATATAAGTATTTATATCGTTGTCTAGTACCCATAATACAAGCCTAGAGCTTAAATTGGGACTAGGTCAATTGGTGTGACATTGTCCCCTGATATTTATTTATTTATTTATTTATTTATTCACTCCTTTCACATTTGACAGAGAAAATTTCATGCACTTGGTTTTCTTGGTATTTAAAAGTAAGTTGTTGGCTGTAAACCAATCAACAGTTGTAGACAACGTATCATTAATGTCATTGAAATTTTTCTGTTTTCTATCTACCTTGAATAAAAGTGAAGTGTCATCGGCAAACAGGACTATTTCATGTCTATCGCGCACAACGTAAGGGAGATCGTTGATATAGATCAAAAACCAGAATGGGCCCAGAATTGAGCCTTGGGGCACTCCCATAGCAACAGCTGATCCAGGAGATTGCGTTCTGTTTATGTCCACCCGCTGAGTTCGGTGAGCAAGGTAAGATTTGATAAGATCAAGGGCTCCATTTTTAATTCCATAATAACCTAGCTTCCGCACTAACGTTACGTGATCAACACAGTCAAACGCCTTGGATAAATCACAAAAAACTCCAATTACGTCTAGTGATTCTTCCCAGGCATCAAATACATATTTAATTAAGGTTGAACCGGCATCTGTAGTAGACCGTCCCTTAGTAAACCCAAATTGACTACTGTGAAGCAACTTATTCCTACTAAAATGTGAGGATATTTGGTTTAAAATGATTTTCTCAAAAACTTTACTCAGTGCTGGCAGTATCGAAATTGGTCTAAAATTTGTAGGGTCTGTTTTTGTCCCTGACTTAAACAAGGGTATAATTTTACTGTGTTTCATCAGGTCGGGAAACACTCCGATATCGATACACTTGTTAAATAAAGCAGCTAAATAAGGTGCAGTTAATTCCAGGATGGACTGCAATACTGTGACAGAGAGGCCCCAGAGATCTTCAGTCTTTTTTAGATTAAGTGACCTAAACGTATTAATAACAATTTTAGAAGTGATATGATAAAATTTAAACACATCTGTGCATTCCTTCACATTTGATCTTAATAATATTTCAGCCTTATGAGGAGATGATTGTAATGATTTAGTGGTATCTAAAGGTATATTTGTAAAGAACCGCTCAAACTCTTTAGCTACATCAAGGTCCGAGTTCACTAGAGTATCTTCAACTTGCAGGCTGTAATGCGGGTCTCTAACTCTAGTTCTACCAGTTTCAGTATTAATTACATTCCAAACCGTTTTAATCTTGTTGTCTGAGTTACGGATTTTGTTGGAAAAATATTCTGACTTTGCGGCGGCACAAATCTGTTTGAATTGTTTAGAATAGTTTTTGACGTAATCTAGAAACTCAGGCCTATGATCGACAGCTCTTGTAGCGTATAACTCATATAATTTATACCTTTTTGCGTGAATGTCTGGTGTAGCCCAATCACTAAACTTCGTACCTTGCTGACCTTTTACCTTTCTTAAACTAAAGCAGGCATCAAATTCCTTGATAATACAATTAAATAATGAAGAACACAAGCTATCTGGATCATCCCGAGTACACGTCATATAATTCAATTGTTTGGAGATCTTAGAATTAAACAAATCTAATCGAGTTTTAGAAATTGGCCTGAATATAAAATCTTGAGGAGTATTATCAGTTTTTCCCTTGAAAGAAGCTTGCTGACCGCAGTGGTCCGAACTTAAGATATTAATTATAGATTTCTGAATGGGGTCAAAATTACTAAATATATTATCAATACACGTTGCACTGGTTGTTGTGATTCTGGTAGGCTCACAGAACAGATTTACTAAATTAAAGGATTTAAAAACGCTCAGTAAGTTAATAGACATGGGCGATTTGTCGAGTAAATTAACATTAAAATCTCCACACACAATTATACACTTCTTACTATTAAAAACACAACTAAGAACATTCTCTAAAACGCTCTCAAATAGTTTGTAATCCGCTGAAGGGGGTCTGTATACGCAAACAATAATAAATTGCTCCATTTCAATACACGCAATTTCAATGTGACGTTCAATGGACTTCATAACAATATCTTTACGCTCCTTACATTTAATGTTATTTTTAACTATAATTAAGGATCCCCCCCGACTGCAAGATTGCCTAGCAAACAAGCTAACTATGTTATGATTATTAAAATTAAACATGCACTCATAACCTTTAAGCCAATGCTCAGTAACACATAAAACGTGTACATTAGCACTATCATTGACATGTAGCGGTGATTTTTTTTTGAGAACGACCCATCTCGCCAACGCTTTGTATCAAGGAACCGAGGTACTTTAAGTCGGAGCAAACTGGTAAAGTCACGCTATCCGCTTGAAACTGGGCGGACCCCCAGAGTAGCTTAACATATGCTCCTTTGGATCTAACCTTTAGGCCGACATTCTTCAAACTCTGCCGCCACTTCTCCAGTCTGCTCTGCACTTTGGGACCATCTTCACCGACAAGCACAACGTCACCAACAAAAATCATACAACAAGGGGCCTCCTCCTGTATGTCCGATGATAAAGCATCCATTACTAACAGTAAGAGGTAAAGGCTCAACGCTGAACCTTAGTGTAGACCCACTGATACACTGAATCTGTCGGTGGTACCGGCGGTCGCCCTGAAAGATGTATTGCATTGGTCATTGGTTGGTACATAGCACTAATTAGCTCGACATATTTCCCATGCACCTGCACCATGGACTCCTCTCCCTTTCAAAGTTGACCACAAAATCTCTCGAGGATCTCCTCACCTTTTTGAGGTCGACGAACACCATATGTAATTTTTTGTGTTCACTTCTGTATTTTTTGCACAGTTGGCGTAGGGCAAATATGGCGTGTGCTGTTCCTCGACCAGGTTTTGCGAAATCACACTCTCCTCCTGTACGTTTTGTTTTAAGATGGGTACTAGTAAACCGCTACTGATCCAGTCAAAATGTGTTTTTACTAGGAAAGTTTTGGGGTAGTTCTGATTTCTTCTATTCTACATATAGGTCGTTTGGGGTGCTGAATTCGAATCCGAGATTTATAGCAAATAAAAACTAACTTCTTCCGTACCAATTTGTCGAACTAAACCCATATTTACTGGCTTGTATCCTAGCATTCCACTCCAGACATTTTCCTCATTCATTAATCTTTCAAAGTATGCTTTCTATCTTTCTTTTACTTCACCGTTCTCCAACAAAACTCTTCCAGAATCATCTTTAATGCCGTTAATATTCAAAACATCCCTTGCGCTCTTTTCCCTTGCTCTTACTAGTCTTAAAAGCTGTTTCTGACCTGTTGTGGACTATCTAATGATAGAAACATAGTTTTGCTGTACCTTAGCTCTAGAAATCAAGTTCAATCCATAATGTATAAGATAATAAAAGTCGTAAAATTGTGAGATTTGAAAAACTATGTTTAGTCCGTTTTATATTAAGAATTCGTGAAAAGTTTCGTTTAGTAATAAATAATCAAATGCATTTATGATTTAAACAGAAAAACAGAAAAAGTTATTAAATACGTCTTTATAATTTTGAATCTTGACTAAAGTGTCAAAGTAAATTTACTGTTTCATCAATGTAGGTCGTACTTAACTTATTGCTAAGGAACCGTTATTAACCGATATGAGATGAATTGGCCATCTTTGATTCCCCTGAAAACTTTATCAAACTAGATCTAGTAATCTAGTCATCCGCTATAATTTTATTTCGAAGCACGGGTATAAGGATCTTTGAAATCTCCCCTTCCCTCCTCTTCTCTGTCGCGCAGGTATGATTGCTTACTAAGTGTTTGCAATCATGCTTAGTGGCAATGCCCTACTCCAAAATAAAAAAAATAAAAGAAAACGAAAAAAGAACGCCTAAAAGAAAATGGTCAAAATTTAGTTTTTCAATACATGACTTTTCTACCCCTTTTCCTATTGTATTGCTCCTAAAAAGAGTTTAACATATCTACTATTTATTTCGTAGAAAATGCTATTATATTATGTAATTCTTTCTTTACCACTTAATTTTGTTAACGGTTTAGAGGATCTCTAATACAAAAATATAATTTAGGGCGTTAATTGGACTTTTAGTATGTTATCTGCTAGGTAGACTTGTTGGTAATTCTTTAGCTCTGCCTACCCCGCTCTGGGAATGAAGGCGTGATTTTATGTATGTATGTATGTATGTATCTGCTAGGTTCATCTGTACAACAAGAAAGTTCAACACTATATTTTTAATTTGGTTTTTGTTACTTTGTTTGAGCTATACAAGCAAGACTGTCCAAATAATAAAATCATCATTTAGTTTTTATAAGACCTTTTTTTTCTCATAGGTCTTACAGATAAATTTCTTGCCCTAGCTAGATATTGGTCAAGAATCTTAGCCCTACTGGTTGTGGTGAACCCAAATATCGCACATGGTTATAAAACTTATAAAGTTATTTAGCAAATGACTGTAAATATTGTGACAATCAACAATCCCGGCTGTCTGTTTGTTTATACTAAAGGGTAATTTGTTGCATCTTACAACTCCCTAGATTGTAGGTTATATATATATAATGTCTGTACAAATAAGGCAGACTTACCAGTTGCGTTCTAGTATTCTTTGATATTTAATAAGCGTTCATACTGTCGGGCTTACATTCAAGTGGTGTTACGAATATAATATTACGTGTTTACAGCCAATAGTCTTTTGAAAAAGATATTATGCTCACAATAAAAATCGGTTTAAGGGGCGATCTAGGTACTACAACATCCACGTGCAACTTCGGTCATATCCTTTATACAATTGCAGAAAATGGGTGTCGTTCACGGAGAAGAACTACCTTATATATTTGGAGCGCCTGTGGTGGATGGCTTCGCTCATTTCCCGCAGAATTATACCAAGCCGGAGATTGCATTGTCAGAATCTATGATGCTCTTTGTGTCTAACTTTGTGAGAACTGGGTAAGAAATTATTTTGCAATCCCTATTTTTATTTTGACTAGATTATAATCTCACTTGATTAGTATTTTATTGATTTAACGAGATCAAAGAAGGCCATAGGCAGCAGTGATTCCTTTTATCTATTGATCTACAAGCTCTTTTTTCCTTTGTTAGAGTATAAAAACTGGGCCCATTCGTGTTGGATACTTAAGAAAGATCTGTTTTTTTTATCACAGTGGTCATAAACACTTTTATCAAAGTAACAAAGAAACAATTACTGACCTGGGCTAAAGACTATTTAGGTCAATAACTTGTGACAGTTAATTAAACAACAATAGAAACGAGTAATGACACCACAAACCATGTTTTTGTTAAAACAAAAGTAATTAATTAGTAATGACCGGGAAATAATAATAACGATTTCGAGAAACAATTTTTGTTGATAAGTACCGTAAAATGTGCCTTCTTTGCTCCCCCACGGGTAATTATGCTCCATCATTTTATTATTATTATTATATAGGTAGATATTCATTTAATTTTCTATAAATTATGTTTTTTACATATTCAAATATAAAGGTAAAATAACAATACCGATACAAAAAATAAACATTATAATAGTAGTTTATGCAACAGTTGTATAAGAGAGGTCAAAAAAGACGAGTGGTGTGGTTAAGCAAGACGCCACGAGTATTTTTTGACTTAGTTATACACCGTTGCATACAATACTTTTTCTACGACTAGGTTTCAAATAAAATGCAAAATTAAATTAATATACCTAGGTTAGAATACGAACGAACGAAGCACAGAACAACAAACGAGCGAGAAACATTCGAAAACAACAAAATATGTGTCTATGGTTAACTTTGTTTTTAAATTGATGTGCACTTGCCAGGTTTCATATTTTTTTTAAAAAGTTGCACATTCGATTTAACTTGTGAAATAGGGACTAAAAAACACCTAATGATTTGAGAAATGAATTATTTAACCTGATTGGTCGATTTTAATATAGCTGCGTTCTGGTTGGTTGATACCAAATAAAATGTTTTTTTTTAAAGAGTTAAATTAGTAAAAGAGTTTACATACCAAAAAGAACCTAACGTTCCGATTGACATTCAATGTGTATTGTGATTGGTGGTTTAATTTGGTGAAGTATTTTGATTGGTCAAATTAACCTAGGTGTAAGCTTTGGCAGCTAGGCATATCGTTTTGGCTCAAAAAAGCACAAGTGCTGTTAAGGGGAATAGACTAGATAGACTTTTCTACGGAATGTTCTGCGGACATATTATCTATATTCTTATATTAGTGTTCGTGACTATATAAATGACAGATAAAAGTACAGGAGTAGGAAAAATACCTAATCTACGGGTGCTGCCAGCAGCGGGGCAGGGCTCAAGCTACCGTTGTTGGTTAGGGCTGCAGAGAGAGGAACCTCCTAACAATGCGTGCTGTGTCGAGGAGTACTGCCTTCTGTATCTGGCCCTTGATCCAGACATCTAGCGAGAGTCTCTTGAGGTGTTGGTCGAGACTCTTTGCTATAAGACCGTTTGCCGAAACAACTATCGGGACAATGATCGTCGAGTCAACATCCCACATGGTGGTCACCTCGTGAGCCAAGTCAAGGTACTTGCTGAGCTTATCCTTCTCGGCCTCAGTGTAGAAGCTTGTTTTTTTTTCAGGGGTAGCTTATACAGAGTGACTGGATATTCGATACAAACCTTTTAAAAATGCATAGTAGAGCTCATTTAGAGCCAATAAGATCATGTAGTAAGTAAGTACCCTGGCCGAAAATTATTCGTTTCTGAGATATTTGAGATTTAAGTTTCTTTTCATAATTGCGGAACGTAGCTCATAAAAAAAAAAAAAGCTTTTCTTAATGCATTTTTCGGAAACTAAAATGTCAGCGATTTAATGTAATGACAAAAAAATAAACACATAATGCTAAATTTCAAGTTATTTAATAAAACTCCTATAAAAATATTATACCTAAACATTGAATAAATAGGGACTGGCTAGCAGATTTCTGAAGATTTCAAATTTAGAATAAGGAATTTTATAAGTACATTTTTCTATGTGGAGTTCCTATTTATTCTATGTTTTTAATTCGTTCAACAACCTAGGTGTACATGAGGTAGTGTACAAGTATCTATTTCTGAGTGTTATAATTACTTAATCTATCAGAAAACTCTTTATTATTTACCTTTTAATTAGTTAAGTTAAGCTCTTGTCTACAATAATATCGTTCGTACCATACAAACGACGTTCATATAAAGTGCACTTCATAGTGTTAATTAGTACTTAATTAATGTGAATACCTTTTGTTGTTAAGTATTATATCTTGTTAGATAACTAGTAAACCAAGGAAGTTTTTCCAGCAATTTGTACGCGGCATGTTTTACAATGATTTCAAAATAAAACTCTTTCATGATGAAGTAATTACTTTTTTGTTTATAACTTCTCGTTATTAACTTGAAACGTAGCATTGTGTTTATTTTATATCATTACATGAAATCGCTGACATTTTTACTTTCAGAAAATACATTAAAGAGCATTAAAAAGCGCATTTTTTCTTTTATTTTTCGAGCTATAAGTTTTCGAAAAAAACTTAAATCACAAATATCTCTGAAACGAATAATTTTCGGCCAGGACACTACATGACCTTATTGGCTCCAAATGAGCTCTACTATGCCTCCTGAAAAGGTTTGTATCGAATATCCAGTCACCCTGTATATTTAACTGGGGTATGGATTCGATTTTTGTGTAACTGATTCTAAACATATACAAAAAAATTAAACAACCCAATATTACGAGTATTGCTACTCCGTCGTATCCGTTTTCCATTTTCTTGAAAACATAATAATAATAATATCTTAAATTTAGACAACTTTTTTAATATTTCGAGTAACCACATAGAAAGAAAATTAGTTTTACATAAACAAAATTCAACATGTATTTTTATCTGCAATATTATTCTTTTTACTGAGGAAAGCGGTGGATGCGAAAAGCACAAGACCGGTCTAAGTGGAGAGCTTTGGAGGAGGCCTATGTCCAGCAGTGGACGTCTTTCGGCTGACATGATGATGATGATGAACTTAGGAAATAATATTTGTCCGCCGTAAAAAAATGTATTTCTCTGGAGTGGGCTTCACTAAGCTGTATCATAATAGTAGTTTATGCAACTGATGCATATTGATGATGAGTGTCGTTTTATGAAATGAGAGTCAGCGGGTTTTATGATAGGATCACACGAGTGTTTTTAGGCCTAATTATGTATAGTTGCATATGCTACTTTATCTACACACGAATCATTAGTACTCTCAGATGGGTTCGGAAGCCGAAAACATGACCACAAAAATGGCGACAAAACAAACTTGTACTGTGACAGTGTCACGAATAAGATTGTTTTTTTAAATCATAGACAAACAGATGAAGTCCCTATTCTCATTTCACTTGAGGTCAAATGTCGTGCAGTTTTTATTAAAAAACATACTAAATTGACTTTTCGTATCGATAACTGTTTCAATATCTATGGATACTAGAATAGACAACCTTTATTCATGAGTTTTGACAGCTGTTCTAAATTTAAAGTCATAAATAAGTAATAGTAAGTCATTACAGAAATCGATACTGTTATAACATTACAGTACAGATTTTACCTTCTACCACGGACAAGAAAGATCTCATAAAAACTCATTCAAAGTTTCATACTTCTCATGGTTTCACTCACATCACTTTTTTTTGTAAAAAAAGTTGGAGCTGAAATAACAAAATCCGATTCCATTACTTTTTTTTGGTTTTGAACATATAATCAAGCCAGTAATTAACAAGCAATTTGTTTTAACAAAACTCTCTACAGAACTTAAAGGTATTGGTCACTTTTTAGTAATTTGGAGGACAATTTCTCCGATTAGGTTGAGTTTTGGTTGAGAATTAAAAAAAAAAATTTATAAAAGAAATAACCCGCGTTGTACTTTTATTCATTTTGTTGATAGGGACTTAAAGAAAATTTAATCAGCTATCTTTCACAGTAAAAGAAACTAAAAAAAACTAATAAATGTGGCTGTGGCATCGAAAATGGAGAACCAGGGTACCGCATTTCCAAAATTTTGCAAAAGTTGAGATATCTCGATTTGGGTGCGACTTTTGCTAAACATGATTTATCATATTTTAGCCAGTCTTGAGCTAAACTATGCAGCCCTGTAAGGTTGGCCACTATCTCCCGGACGTATGCAAAAATATATGTTACTTTTATTTGTATATCTAATCACAGAAATAATAGGAGTATCGAACCTTTGAAAGCGTTATTTATTATCAGACATGTTTTTTTTGTGGCACGAATGAAATTCTCCTAGGGACTTCCGAACGACATTAGTATATTGATATATTGTACTTTCTTATAATAGTTATGACATGACTATGAAATAACGTATAATATGAACATGCAACTTGCATAAGTACCTAAATATTATACAGTTTTTGTGTAAGAAACACGTTAATAATAAAATTGTATTTATTAAAATGTATGTTTGTTTGAATTTCAAATTCCCTGAAAAGTATGCCTAGGAATTATTTATCTAACATAACCTAAACCTACCTACGATATAACAAAATCCGCCTATTTGTAAATGTCATCTTTTGCGAATATCGTTATTTGCAAGTTTGATGTTATGCGTACAAGTATATGATGTTTTGCGAGTATGATATATTATACGTTTATGATGTCTTGCTATTATGATCTAGAAATTTTACTCTGATATAAGTACTTGAAACAGTTATCGATTACTTTAATATCGGACAGAAGTCTCTAGTTAATTGATGTTTTTGCCACAAAAACTTCTATTTCTGTTTATTATTATTTATTTATTAAGCAGGCAATTAGGTTTACTGATAGATAAAAGTATAGCTATATACGGACTTTTTCTATAAAATATCTTGTTATCATCAAACACACGAACATAATTATGTAAGGTTTAATTTAAATGATAAATACGAGTACAATCGTGTAAATCGTCAGTGATAGTGCAATACCAAGTAACAAGAGCATGTCTGACCATGCTCAGTATAGAGTTCCACAGCCCTCACTACAAACACAAAAAACTGTGTGAAAAACTACAAGTAAGTGATTTTCAGTAAGTATAAACGTAACGGGTAGGTATATACATATCTGAATATAGAAAGTTATATATACTTATCTAAAGTTAAAATATCGAAGTCCAAAACATCGAAAATTGAAATATCGGACGGTTATTACTCCAGTAACGTTAATCAACGTGTGTTTGCGTCATATTCGGTAGTTCTGATTTTCTGCTCACTTGTTATGTTGCTGTTGCTGTTGCTGATGCTGTTGGCCTAATGAAAAATCCAAGTTTGTGACCTGGACTGCAGAACGCAACTTAGTCAAAATTTAAAAATATATTTAACAAACAAATAAATATAAAAGATCCGACTTGTAATAGGAATCCTCCCTGGCGGCGTCTCCTGTTAGTCATCACGCCCCTCCTTGCGTGATTGCGTCGTGGTTTACTTCTTGAGCATGGATCCATCTTCAAAGTAGGCAGCGTACTTTGAAGATGGATCCATGCTCAAGAAGTAAACCAAGACGCAATCACGGAACCAAACCAAATACTTGGAATTTGAAGCGGTGCTGAAATATTACTGACCCGTGCTACGGGTCTAAATTAAATGGTGCGAGTTTAATCTTCACTTTTGATGGCCCCATTTTTTCCGGTGTAGCTGCAGTGAAATGAATTGAATAAGCGTCGATGTTGACCATGGAGTAGATTCCAGAATCGCTTCCATTTCGTCCATATGTATAAAATAGTGCTATAGGCGATGAAATATAATAAATATATAAATGGTCATTATGCGTATAATATTATACTTTGAATTATAATCTCCTTAATTCATTCACTCATTTTTGCTGGTAGAGCATACGCTTTTTGCGAGATGTACCCGTCATTCCACCATATAGTAATGTGGAGTTTTATCTGAAATAAATACTGATACTGCTACTTTGAAATATACTCACTGAAATATATTCACTGTTTTATAATATATATATATATATATATATATGTAGGTATTATTACGAGAATACAATTGATGCGCACTCTGCGCTGGTTTCCAAGCGACTCCCGATATTATACAAAACAATGAAGTCGCTATTCTAACCAATCATCTGCTTTTAAATTTAAATAATTAAAAGCAAATGAGACGTATTGTATTAAAAGTACAATGCAATAAGGTTTATTTTAATCCTAATAACCTTATTGTAGGTACGTAGAAATATAAATAAACAAATGTGCCATAATCAGAAATATTAATTTATGTAACATACTTCTGAAATTGTGTTATTGTAATGTTAGGAATAAGTATTATAGAATAGATTATATTATTCATAAGTACTCATGTATAGCGTTTAAGTAGATTGCCACCACGCAATAAAATAAATAAATAAATAAAATAAAAAATGATACCTTTCTTAGTGAATTCACGCGCCGTTACCAATGATGTGTTTATTTCTATACTATGTGTAAAATATATACATAACACTAATTAATGTGTGGCATGTGAATTCACTAAGAAAGGGATTATGTTTTATTTTATTTATTTATTTATTTATTGTGTTATTTATTCTGTAATAAGAAGTGTTACCAGCACAAAAAATAAAAACAAATATATCTTTTAGGTACGTATACTTTTTGCTCATATTTGTTTGATATTGTTATAGGAATCCAAATGACAACATCAGGCAGGAGGTTTTATTGCCTGCATCGAGAGAGCGTAATAAATTTCGGGGCATAAATTGGGAGGAGTACGACTCAACACACCAAAAGTACTTAGAAATAGGTCAGTGATATACACGTCGAATGCGGGGAGTAGATCGGTAGCTCGACTTGATGAGTCTTTCTTCACACCTTACTTCGAAAAGAAAAGGCTCGCCAACGTTGTTGCAAATATTTGCTTTATTTAAAATAAAGGGTTTTTTGGAGAACTTTTGGTTAATATAGTTTTTATAAACACAATGAAGTGCAGAGTTTAGTAACAATTAATCACTTACAATTTATGGTTTACCGTTACCTACGTTTAACCACAAGAGAAAGAATAATTGTTAATTATTGTTGTTATGCTTAATCCTTAAATTGTTTTAAAAGTGTACTGGATTTAAATGTCTAAAGTCAAACTGGGCCACTATTCTAGATGGTAAAATCCATATCGTATTTGACCTGTAATGCAGTTGTTATTAACTCGGCCGCCATTACTGTCAAGTAAATAAGATCTATCAAAACGATGCCAATAAGATTACAGGTCAAAGACAATATGGTTTTTACCACGTCGAATACGGGCCCTGTCTCTATATAGACAAGAATTTGCTATATCTAAACAAATAAACATGCATCCAGTAAAAGTCGCATGGTTTTTGAGATAATTGCAACTCACAGAAATTTTGATATTTCGCATCGGATGTCAGTTCAATTAAACCCATCTCCATACAGTAGGGGACCCGATTCGATTAAAAGTATTTTATAAAATATAAATATCTTCAATATGACAAGTAATATATGGAGAATAAGTTGGCTAAAAATTTTGAGTCCAATATATATATATATATATATATATGCACATATATATATATATATATACAGGGTTACTGGTTAAGTCGACCTAGATCCTTTAAGGGGTTGTAGTTTCTATGATTTCTGACCTTTGACTAAGAAACACCATATCCTAAACTTAACCGTTTTCAAGATATTTAACTTTTAAGATAATTATTCTTAAATACCGATTTTTTGTATATTGCTACATTTTTTTTGGAATCCTTGCATTTAATTTGTTTGTTTATACAATAATTATGTAGTAGATAAGTTACTTCAACTTTATCGACACTTGAATTGCCATTAACTGAACAATCCGAGTCGTAGTATATGAATGATAAGTAAAGAAGGAAATAAACTCTGACGAAATATTTTTTTCTTATACCAATATTTAAAAAAAGTCTATGGCAGTAATACTGCAGACAATCTTAAAAATATCAACATTTCTTCAGCTATCCAACGAGGTATAGCAATTTTGGTTATTATCAGAATTAATTGTAAAATCTTAGTTGAAAGTCTCCCAGGTAGTAGTAAAATTTTAATGTGTAATAAGTGGATTGGGAGAGGTGGGCCCATACCATGGCCAGCTAGAAGTCTGGATCTAACCCCTAACCTAACCTCGTAATAAACATATTAAAATTTTACTACTACCTGGGAGACTTTCAACTAAGATTTTTCAATTAATTCTGATAATAACCAAAATTGCTATACCTCGTTGGATAGCTGAAGACATGTAGATATTTTTAAGATTGTCTGCAGTGTTACTGCCATAGACTTTTTTTTAATATTCGTATAAGAAAAAAATATTTTGTGAGAGTTTATTTCCTTCATATAACGACTCGGTTTGTTCAGTTAATGGCAATTCAAGTGTCGAGAAAGTTGAAGCAACTTATCTACTGCATAATTATTGTATAAACAACAAATTAAATGCAAGGATTCTAAAAAAAATGTTGCAATATACAAAGAAACGGTATTCAAGAATAATTATCTTAAAAGTTAAATATATTGAAAACGGTTAAGTTTAGGATATGGTGTTTCTTAGTCAAAGTGGTCAGAAATAATAGAAACTACAACCCCTTAAAGGATCTAGGTCGACTTAACCAGTAACCCTGTATATACAGGGTGGAAAGTTGAGATGGGGCATTAAGGGCAGCTACCAGAACCCTTGCTGCCACGCGAAAATGATCTTAGGAGACCTCACCCAATTTTTTGAGTGATTACAATCGACATTCACAGATTTTTGATAAAAGGTACAGTCAGCGAGAAAATCGACAGAAATGAGTAATTTTTTTTTTAATGCCAATCGATCCCATTTCTCATAAGGATTAAAACATTCTTTGAGGCCAACTGAGGTTAGAGTACTAGAACACTCACAAATCAAAGAAAACGTTTTCCATACATTTAGTAGGACAAAACCAAAGTAGAATTTTCTTTACCTTAATGACTATTAATTTGTATGGAGACTACTTCAATTACATACATACATACCTTTCACGCCTGTATTCCCTCAAGGAGTAGGCAGAGCACATGAAATTTCATTGCCATTTTTAGCAATTACGGAGTGAATGAAGCTTAAAATGTGCCAAAAGGGTTAACTTGTTCGACAATGTGGCTACCTTTTCGAACATTTATTGTCGTAAAAGTGTACGCTATGTTATCTTTCTTCACTTTTCATTATTGTAAATACATTTAAAAGTTAATGTTGTGTTTTATTGCTTGATCTAATTTTGCCACTGTTTCATTATGCTATAATTATTCGTCTTAAAGGTATCGTATTTTATCGAGAATTGTAGATTTATCACAATTGTAATAAAAGAAATGTAACCTAACGGCTTCTGTGATAATCACAGTTTACGATGAAATTAACACATTATGGCCTATGAAATTCAGGCATAGGTACACGTACATACCTATGTATGTTTCTTCATTACTAGTAATGTGGTTCTCAAGACTCTGTTCGATTTGTAGTTGTCTCCATACTTAACATTCTTTAAGTAAAAAGGACCGATATGCGTAAAAAAACAAATGCGAAAAGTGTCCTCAGTTATTTATTACCCTACTAAATGTATGGAAAACGTTTTCTTTGATTTGTGAGTGTTCTAGTACTCTAACCTCAGTTGGTCTCAAAGAATGTATTAATCCTTATGAGAAATGGGATCGATTGGCATTTAAAAAAAAATTACTCATTTCTGTCGATTTTCTCGCTGACTGTACCTTTTATCAAAAATCTGTGAATGTCGATTGTAATCACTCAAAAAGTTGGGTGAGGTCTCCTAAGATCATTTTCACGTGGCAGCAAGGGTTCTGGTAGCTGCCCTTAATGCCCCATCTCAACTTTCCACCCTGTATATACACCGTGTTTTTTTTGATTTACGATAACTTCGGCATATTACTAGGTACATCCATAGAAACTAAGTGGTAGATTAGAATTTTAAATATTGAAAAAAAAAAATATTTTTCTGTTTAGTACAAAGTAATTCAATGTTGTATCTTTGGTCATCCTAAAAGAGCCTTTAGAGTTAACTCATAGTCAGTGTCAAATACGTCAATGTAGGCGTGACATACACAGACAGTTAAGAGCCTTTTAGCCCAGTTCAACGTGATTAAGTGATTAAAATTAAAAATTAAATATTTTTCAAACCTTTACAGTTATCATTTGCTGTCTTCGGGAAATTAACTTTATTTGACCTAAAGAACGTTCCCTTAAAGTTATCGTAAATCAAAAAAAACACGGTGTATATGCACTGGACTCAAATTTTTTAGCCAACTTATTCTCCATATTTATAAATATATATATATGTTTATTAAAAATGTATTTTTTTTCCAGATTGCAATTGTTTGTGTAAATTGAAATCTTGAAAAAAGTTAATTTATAATTATTTTTTAACTTACCATATAAAATTTTATATAAAATAACAGTGATTAACAAATTCTTCTTAAAAATATATATTGCAATCTCCATTTTAACAGGTAGAAAAAATGAACACTGTAATATACAGGGCAATTACTTTCAATATTAGAAAACCGGTCAAGTGCGAGTCGGAATCGAGCACGGAGGGTTCCGTACCATCGCACATTAGGTAGTTTTTTTATCCAATATTATATTCTTATTTGAATTGGATTCTTCTCGAATCGTCACGAGCCCAACTCACATTTGACCATTTTTTAGTATTTATTTAACATTTATAGCGCCAAAAAAAGTAAAAATGGCGGATTTATTGCCTAATGACATTCACTTCCGGACAATGTAATAATCAAATAAATCAAATAGCGTTTGTTGTTTCTCTTCAGAGTTTGTAATATAGTCATACCAAATTTTATTATTGATGTTTAACCTTTTTTACATAATAACAATAATAAAAATACGATGTAAAACAACGTCGGAGGGTCCTTATAAAAAAAAAATTACACTTTCCATAAATCTCTCGTAACAACACATATTCTGAGAAAAATCCGAAGAAATTCAATGCAAATTAGGACGGACGGACGGCGTGCAGCGTAGGCATATGAATAGGGTCCCGTTGTGCTCTCTTTGGGTACGGAACTCTAACAAAGCAAATTCTATACGAAGGAGAGTTACTTTAGATTTTAAAAACAACAGAGTGCATCAGTATTTTGGAAAAACTACTTTTAACGGTATTATTTTAGTTCAACAGTGTGTGTATACCCTTTCAATAATTATAATTCATAAAAGATCCAATTTTTTATCAAAATTGATCGGCTTGATTACCGGAAAGACTGACGAGTTTTCATAAATCCATGAATGCAGTATTTATCGGCCGATTTAGCTGATTTTCCTTGTTGTTATTGTTGTTGTTGTGTTAGTCAGGACAAGGTTTGTGTAAAAAAAACCACCCGGGCGACACCGGTTACTAATAGTTAGTTATTAATAGACCCCGCTATCGGAGCTGTGCAAAATTGTAGCTGTCAAGTTCTTAGGGATGGGTAAAAATATTCATGATGTCGATATCGATATTCTTTCTTTTTCTGTACAATTAATTAATTAATATAATTATAATTATTAATTCTTGCCCATTGCTTCTGTCCAAGAAGAAAAGTCATTTTCCTTCTTAAAATTGATATTCAGCTACAGAAGACGAAGTCTAACTCCATGTAACTTAGAAAAAAATGTAGTAATATATTACGAGACATATGTTTCTAAAAATAAATAGGGCTCAGATATATTGGGTTTATTGTTGAATATATTCACCGTGACTGCACTAGATTATTGCAGAGAAACTGTAAAAAACTGATCGTTCATTAAGAATACGGATATCCCATTAAGAGAAATTTATTAATTATTTTATTTTTACTTAATTTATGAATGGTTCGTGCTATGAAGGTAACGATAATTTGTTAGTAATGAACAACAAATATTGAAGGTTTTTATTTATAAAAATGAAAAATGTTTAACACATATTCATTTTGTAATTATATAGTCCTGTTTTATAAAATAAACACGTTTAATTAAAGTCCTAGACTCTCATGGCAAAGAAAAATTATCGACATATAGCTAGTATTTCAAAATATTTTTTACCCATCCCTAAGAACTTGACAGCTACCATTTTGCACCTCCGATAGCGGGGTCTAGTTATTAACAAAAACTAAAGTAAGTCTCTTTTGTTAACCGACTTCAAAAAAAGGTAATCCTTGTCGTCAGTTTTGAATTCGTCTGGTTTTTTTTAAATATTTGTTACCCGATTACTCATACACCGCTGGTCCGATTTGAGTTTTTTTTTCTAGTTGGTACCATTGCCAATTCGTCAGGACCTGACGATGGGTTCTTGGAGAAATCGAGGCAACTTCTTAAATATTATAGGCACACCTGTAGCGATTTGGGTATTTTTCATGGTTACTCGGGCATTTGATCTTGGAAAGCACTATTTTGTGAAGTAGAACTGATAACGAAGACCACCAATGGCCACGGGAACTCCTCAACGGTACCTTTTTCGAGGGTGGCGATAAGATTTCTTGAGTAATATATATGTGCTACTATGACAAAGCGCATTCAAATGGTTTAATTATATGCACTTTGACTTTCCCGCGGTGTTGCTTGAGACGAGTTTATTATTAATGTCCTATAGTTTCTTATTATTTGAGAATTGGGACTACATGATAGCATCATTTTATTTAAATCAATAAAAAGTAAAAAATAAAAATAAAATTTTTGAAACAATAAGTCGTATTCAAAAACGCAAAAATAACTTCATTTAAAATGGTAATAGTCGGTCAAACTGAAGTCGGCGTCCCGCAATATTTTTAACCAATAGCCGACGACGAGGGGGTTTAAGTGTTTTTAAGCTATTTTTGTAGACTTTGCATTTTCCAATATTTAAGGTAATTGCCCTCTATAATGTGACGTTCGTTTTCCACCCTGTTTAATAACTGGAGATCTTATAAGTGGAGATCTTTGCGCTCACTATTTATTGCATGTTAAAGATTTTAAGAATAATTTAGTTATCACTTGGATTTTGCAATCTTCAACGAATATACTGAATCAAAATGTTATTTCAATCAGTGTTTTTTTATAGGTATTAAACCACGCCTTAAAAATCACTTCAGAGCACATCAACTATCAGTATGGCTTCGCCTTGTACCAGAGTTACACAGAGCAGGAATGGAGGATAATGCAGCAAGACACAACCTATTTAAGAACTACAACGAACAAGAGTTGTATGAAGGCATCGTTAGGCAGGACCCATTGACGAAAAATATCCATAACAACGATCAATTAAATCGCGTAAATGGATCCCTATATGCGGATTCTTTAACTACCGCCGCCACTATGTTAGCGACATGCGTTACGCTATTACCAAACGGCAAGGACGTGCAAACATTAAATGCCACTCAAAACTCTTTGGCTAATTTAGAGGCAGCAGGGTACGCTGCTTATTCAACGGCATTAAGCGTTACTATCGCTATAGGTTGCTCGTTATTGATTCTTAATGTTTTAATATTTGCTGGGGTTTACTATCAAAGGGACAAATCTAGATCACGTAGCAAACATCAGTACTTTAATGAGAAACACTTCGAAACCATATCTGGAAAACATTCTCATTACCATATGGACCCCACTCACACGCCAAGTTTGGTTGTTGATGTAGAAAGACACAATCGAAAAAAGCATCAAATAGGTAATGACTCTCGCCTACCTAACTTAACCTTAAAGGGTTCTTTGCACGTTCCTAAGTCACCGCCAAGTCCATCTCTGAGCATTGACAATATGGTGTTACAGAGTAATTTGGGTAGTAGGAACAGTAGTTTTAGGTTACCCAATGTTAATTATACACAACCGGGTGGATACGGTGCGATGCAAAAGAATTTGAACCAGTTTAATAACACACCGCCCTCACAGGAGTTGAGACAGCAAAAATTCCCGCCACCGAACGGTTCGGTTTTGCACAGCTCCCCTTCAGGGCGGGAGGAAACAGCAAGGGAGGGCCCTCACGCCACTCTTAGGCGCGGGAAAGGCCCCCCTCACACTTCTTGTCTGCCGCAAGCAGCTATTGACGAAATGCGAGTGTGACGGTTAAAATTATATTCAACTCTTCTTGAAAAGACTAACTGAATATTTTAAAAATGTAACTCGATGATAATTTTAGTATAATATACTGTACATACACAAAAAATAACTATGTTCGTTTACAAAACATTTTGCATGTTTTTCTTAACCATTTGACTATCATTAATAATGTAATAAATATTTAAATTGTAGTGTGGTACTTTATTTCCTACCTAATTAACCCAAATTTAAAATAACCTACGTTTACACGACGCTTTGTCCCAATGTTTGTTTCAACTTACAACCTTCCCCTCCTATACTGCCTTACCTTCGTGCGTTTACATGTGCAGGGTGTCCTAGAACTTGACGTTAATATTAAAGGCATGAAAAAAATGCCTTCTTTACCGGCAAAGGACGCAACCATGCGGTAAACCTTTGCCTCCACTGTCTCAAAATAGATAATTTGTGATTCTTAAATTTGATATCCAATTAATTCCATAATTTTGGAATTATTATAGTAACAACGCATTCAAAACAAATACATACTTTGTAAGACGTTTAAGTCGTTTTTTAACCGACTTTAAAAAAAGGAGCAGGTTCTATGTTTCACTCCATGTATTTTCGTTTTTTTTTATGTATGTTCACCGATTTCTCCGTCAATTGTAGACCGATTTTAAAAAATATTTTTTGGTTTGATCGAGTATACTTCTGAGGTGGTCACATCGTCACTAAATTTGAATCTGAATGTATCCGTGAGGAAAAAAAGGGAACTCCTCAAATATTATAGCGATTTTAGTATTTTTAGTAACAAGTCCAGCATATTTGAATTCAGAAAGTATAATTTGGTGAAGTGGACTGATGATGCAGACCACAGATGGCTACCGGAACTGCTAAACAGTATCTATTTCAAGGGTGGCGTTAAAATATCTCGATGTAGATAGCCATAATTAAGGGACTGTATTCAAAGGTCAGCCCACCCAGTAATATTGACACAATTCAGTCATTAGGTATCACGGCATCAATGTCGGCTAATTGCTGAGTAAGGTACGTAATTTTTTATTTGTAGCTTTCCATTGAATCAAAGTGTTCTAACTTACAATTGCAAAGCTCTCGCTGTATGTATATGCGTCGTCCCCAACTCTTGTCTTCGAAAGCATTCTGAAGACTGTCTCTATTGCTATTTTGGTATTGTAAACGTGACTGAAGCACTCTGGCTCCAAGAATAAGCAAATCGTTGTTCGCGCTTGCCTGTCTGCGTCACAATCAACAACTTTTTCAGAAATGACATTCCACCCGTTTTTGTTTTCAAGATAATTTCTTACTAAAAAAATCCAATTTAGGTAATCAGACGAACCCTTTAGCTTCTTTATTCCACTTATACCAGATGTTACTTATGTACTACATACCTACTGTTTTCACAAGTTTCAAAATCACAATTTTTCACACTATTTACAGTTCCAATAACATTACATTGCACACACGACGTAAACGAATTTTAGAGTTGTTCGAATCCTCCTGGATCCAATATCAGATTATGTTTAATTTCCTGTTACTTTAAAACATTTTTAGTTTACAACAAACCGTTTTCCGTGAGTAAGTTATGCTGACTTGAGAAGTAATGATAAAAGTTTTACTTTAAAAGTTAAATCGTCATGCGTTTTGGCCAAGCAATCGAAACAAAAGCCGCACCGTAGAAATGTAATGTGTACATTTACCGAAGAACATGAATGCGTCCTTGCGTAGCGTAATCGGGTAAAAGCTTGATTAACTCAATTGGTTTGGTTATATGTATGTGTAAATGTTTGCGAACGAGAGCCACTGGCAATTACACGTAGAGAGGGTACGCTGTAAACGTTACGTAGGGCAGAAATTGGTCGGTTAACGAGTGCGAGTTGTAACTGGTGAAAATAAAATACCACAGTAATAGTGCGGGAGCCGTTACGCGTTTCTACTGACGTGCAGTTTAATTTGGTAACGTGAAGGAATGAGCGGTACCTATCATTTATTTACGCTTAAATGAAACAATTTAGAAATTCCTCTGCACGCAGCACCCATTTACATTTTAGTACATCCTTGGATAAGGAAAAATGCTTTTCTTTAACCGTAGAATATTAAGTTATGGTCAACTATTATCATTTTTTTGCCACAACTCGAGTGACCTAGATATATTCTAAATTATTGAATTTGAGTTAGCGGAGTACCGCTTATCAATGCACATTTCAGTATACTGGAAGTTTCTGTGTTCTCAAAGAAGTGCTTCGGTGTTTAACTTATTTATCGCTGAACTACGAAGTATATTGCTATCTTAGCGCGTTGTTCTCAACTGATCGCTGATTTCGAAAGTTCCTTATAAGATTGGCCGTTGGGATGGATCAAGTGGACAAAGCCAATGTTTGTGAGTGTTCAAGAATTTTACTTCTGTTAAGCTTAAATCATCATTCACGCTCTTTTTCATATTAATTTTGTTCCCGTTTTTGTCCCACTACTGCGTAAGGACCTTGCTTCATTATCGCCTTTTATCGCATTAAGTGCATGCTCCCGCCACTCTCTTCGAAAGGTGTCTATGTCATCCCGCCGTCTGCTTATTGGTCTGCCTCTGCTCCGGTGTTCATTTAACGAGGTCCATCCAGTGACAGTTTTAGCCCACTTCCGTAATGGGTACCAGTTTTCGAGTGCCATTCGGTCTTGTTATCCAATCTTATTATGTTTATACATACTCGTTTAAGTCCAAAATCTATAGCCAGGAACCCAAACAGAAAAATAAATGGTAAAACGTGTACCATATTAGAGATAACAGATGAGTTAACGTGCGTTTGGTTTTAATAAATTTAAATACTTACTTATTTTAAATTAAAAAACCTGCAGGCACAAGTTATATCTAACAAAATGAACGCAAGCTCAAGTCATTCAAGCACCTTTTTTAAGTTACGTAGTTATTTAGGTTATAGGTTGTGGCGGGCTCTTTTCTGCAACTTGACGACTCAACTGTGGCCTATTTTGTGTTGTTAAAAGAAAATTCAACTCTAATTCTTGTAGCAGAGATATTGTTCTGCTATGCCTGAGTAATAAATTTGGGGTTTTTAGTATACAAGCGGGCTTAAACTTCTCGCTAACCCCTCGAAATCGTTATAATTTATGTGGGTAATTCTGACCCAGTTTGATAATTCACCATTTTTATAGGTCGCATAGCTATAAAATTTATGCGGTCATAATACGGTAAATTCGCGGGGCACGATCGTTTATATTGATGCGTCTTGATCATTTTACGCGAGCACGGGTTTATGTGTTTAAAGAAGGTAAGTGTTTTAATTTGAAATCATTGCCTATTCAAATGGCTAAACCGTACAATTTTGATATGACAGTTCGGATTGTTCATTGAAATATGTGACATTCCACGTGTAAAGGTTCCTTATGATCGGTATGTAGTTACGTATATTCTAATAATCTGCAATTGTAAAGCTATTGATATCAAAAAATATCAACTTCCTAAGAAGAGTAGTAGTAACAAAAATGTAATTTTATCATTTTTTTATAAAAAAATTGTGCATTAAAAAAAAGGACAAGTTTAGCTTCCTCAAAAAATATGTTGCTGATCTAAGTTAATAAACTTAAAAAAAGCCAAGTCAACTCAATGTCAAAATTGACCTCCTCTTTAAATAATTTTGAAAAATAATTTCCGCAACTGTATTTAGCGCGTAGCGCGCGAGCGTCCAGCGGTGATGTACGTGCGATTTGTTTCGGTGCGCGAGTTTTTGTAAACAATGTCGGCTACATTAAAATGTAACGCGTGTAATGTCGTGACCGATGAGATGCTGGCATTCATACAAAATAAGTTATCGGTGTGTGATGATGGCACTCTAGTTAGATAAACTGCCGCTGTTGAACTATGACCACGTTGATTGTACAAAGCCGCTGAAAGATGTGGTGAGACTACAAAACGACATAGTGAACATTAAGTCGCAGTACGCCACTTTGGACGAGCTGAATGATTTAAAGAACGAAATTAGAGATATGAAAATTATTCCTCCGTCTCGATTGTCTCTGCAACGTGAACACTAAACGTGGGGCTAGGTGTATGGACAGTGGCCCGAGAGGGTTTTCCAATAATTCAATAATGGATGATAGCCAGCTTCTTGTGAATAACGATACATTGTGTCCTACCATCAAGAGATGATGATAATACAAAAACTCAGTATCGTTCAATTGTAATTGAGAGTAGACCGTCTACCGTCTCAAAAAAATCAGATACGCTGCGACCGGCGGATGAAACAAGCGCGAGCGCGGTTCCGAGCGGTATGAGTCATCACGTCACGTCGAACAGCTGTTCACGCCGCAACTGCCTGAGCTCTGTGTCTCACCCTCACCTAAGCGCGGTGAATTGCATTGCAGAGGACGGAGCCAGTCGTATTACCTACTGAAATCGAATCTGATGATAATTTCAAGGTTGTAGTTCGCAAAAAGAAAATTAATAATCGGTACAAAGGGCAAATTGGGGTTGCTAGTGACCTCGAATGCAATTTTAAAGCCGCCGAGCGTCAAATACCGATTTTTATAACGAATATAGATGAAAATGTGAATGATACTGATATTCAAAATTATATACGGCGTAAAACTGGAGAAGCAGTGTCGCTTGAAAAGATTGCGATTAAAAAAGATACCAATTATAAAGCGTATAAGTTTTTTGTGAAAGAAACAAAGTTGCCTATGTTTCTTTACAACAGCATATGGCCTCGAGGGATCATATTTCTAAAGTTTGTGCATTTTAAGTACTGGAAAGTTATAAAGCCAGTAATGGCGACGGCAAAATATTAAATAAAAAATAGCAGCATCTTCTTTGTACACATTCGCTAGTTTAAATTGCAAGAGTGTTAAGCGCTGCGTTGACGGGGACAAAGAGCTGTGTCGTACATCTGACATAATAGCTCTACAGGAGACGTGGTTAATGCCGGATGAGATCCCGTATCTGAGTATTATTGACGTCAACTTCAGTGCCACCGGAACGTCTGCTGTGGATACGACGGCGGGCATGCTGCGAGGACGCCAATACGGAGGTGTTGCCCTCTTATGGAGGAGTGCAGTATTTCATCGAGTGTCAGTTGTGCAGTGCAAAAATCTGCGATTATGCGCTATTGATATAGGGCCGACGGTCGTTCTATAGTAGTGGTAAGCGTATGTATGCCTACAAACAGCAGGGAAAACTTACCGGATTTCACGGACTGCCTCGGCGCGGTGAGTGCTTTAATCTAAGAATATGGCATTGAATCAGTTTTTATAATGGGCGATTTTAACGCTCATCCGTACGAACTGTTTTGTGACGAACTGATCAATTACTGTAGCGAACAAAAATGGTGTTGTGTGGATATACAGACGTTAGGTATCGCATCCGATACTTTACATGGGTGTAAAAGGTGGCTTGACCACATTATTGTTACTGAGTCGGCGAAGGCGTCAGTACGTAATATCTATGTAAAAGCTGACGTCACGTGGTCTGACCATTTCCCCCTTATGCTAGTATGTTATTTAGACATCTTAACGCCTAAGTCAAATTGTGTACAATTCGGTACTGAAAATCAGAATGTTGTACGGGGGGTCCGTAAGCCTGAACAAGTTGCTATTTATAATGAAGAATGTCACAATAGACTAAATTGATCGATTTTTATGAGTGATTTGTAATTATAATATAAAAACAAACATGCAGTTTTCCATAGTGATATAATAAGAGAAGATTGACAGGTTGATTGGTATCGTAGCAACTAACTAGTATCCATTCGACACTTCCTCTCAAGCAACAATCCAGCTTCTCTAAATAAGTAACTCGCACATCATCAAGTACCTAAATACCTAAACCAGACATGCATCTCTCAAACTTAATACGAGGTAATGCTTTAGTGAAAACATCAGGTAAATTGTCTTCAGATGAAACATATTCCAACTGAATTAATTTTTCAATGATGCAATGACGAATAAAATTATATCGAATGTCGATATGTTTTGTTCGACGGTAGGCAACAGGGTTATTTGCTAATGCCATAGCACTTTGGTTATCAGCAAACAATTTGACGCCTTTCAATCCAATATTTCTATCTACACTGTGTACTAACTTTTGTAAGTATACAGCTTCTTTTGCTGCTTCAGATAAAGCGACGTATTCCGCTTCTGTAGAAGACAAAGCCACGCAATGTTGTTTTCTGCACTCCCATGACAATAAATTGTGACCAATCTTAAACACATATCCTGCGTAAGATTTTCTATCCTTTATGTCTCCTCCCCAGTCAGCGTCTGCGTAACCTGTAATGAAGTTATTACTACAATCACCTTTCGACTTTTGAAATGTTAGTCCTAAGTCACAAGTTCCTTTTAGGTAACGTAGAACACGCTTAGCTGCTTTCATGTGCGTAGATTTACAACATGAATTATATTGAGCTAGAAAACTTACTGCCGCTGAAATATCAGGCCTCGTGTTGCAGGCTAAATAATTTAATCCACCTATTAGGGACTGGTAAAATCATAAAATCATCGACAATGACGAACATGTAATGAGCTCCCCCATACGAACGTACTGACATTGGACCACAAAGATCGGCATGTAACAAGCCGAGTTTTTCTGTAGCTCTCCGTGCTTCACCAACTGGAAAAGGTAATCTATGTGCCTTACCCTTTATACAAGCGACACAAGGTTCCATTACCCTTTTCTTCCCTAATTCGATGTTAGGAAGCTTGCGTAAATCATTCAAATTTACATGCCCTAGCCGCCGATGCCAAAGTGACAACGAGTCCTCTACTTGTACAGTAGCTAGAGCCCCTTCTATAATCGGAAAACAATCATCCAATGCATAGATACCTGAGACTTCACTAGCAGTAACCACAAGTTTACTCGTAATTTGGCCTATCGAATGATGAAACATCTTACAACCTTCAGAATCAAATATCACTTTCCACCCATTCTGTACCAATTTAGATATGGACAAAAGATTAACTTTCAAATCAGGCACAAAAGAACAATCTTTTATAGGTAACAAAACTCCTTTCAAACTTACAATAATGTCACCCTTGCCTATGGCCGATATCTTGTCATCATTCGCACACGTCACAACATTCTTATCAGTAACCTTAAAGTCTGTAAACCAGTGTTTTTGAAAACTCATGTGATTTGAAGCTCCACTATCCAAATACCACGTCGAGGGGCTGAAGGACTTGTGAACCGACAGTGAACAGCATAAAGCAACTTTCTTCGACTTTGTAGAAACTGTTGATACGCCTTCTCCGTCTGTTTCCTTTAACAGCTTCGGGCAATCTGGTTTCTTGTGGCCTTTCTTACCACATTTATAACACTTGACCTTTGGTACTGAGTGCTGAGGTTGTTTCTTTGCTACCAACGCAGAATTAACATTCGAGGAATCATTGGATGAGCTCTGATTAGAGTCCTCTTGTAGAAGCTTTTGCCGAACGTTTTCCGAGGTAAGTTTCATTCCCGAGTGCTCCAAAGCCATACGTAACGGTCTATAAACATCAGGCAAACCTCGTAAAAGCACCACCGCAATCAAATCATCATCGAAACTTTGATTAATCTCTTTGAGTTTCTGTGCATGATTCATCACCGCTGCTACATACTCATGCATAGAGCTATGCTTTTCCAAATGTTCATCTAAAAGGCTATTCATGAGACTTATACGCCTATTAATACCTTTGTCCTCGAAGATTGCTGCTAACGCGTCCCAAGCTTCTTTAGCGTATGTCAAATTCTGTACGTACGGATAAAGATGAGGCTCTAACTGTAGACATATTAAGGTAAATGCCTGTTGATCCTCTTCGAGTTTTGTAGAATCCTTTTTATCAGGTAAGACTGACGTGCATTTGAAACATTTTTCGCGAATTAGTAGCAATTTAATAGCGAACTTCCATGACGTGTAATCATCTAGTCCATTCAATTTGGTAACAGAAAATTTCGTATTCTGGGCCATGACCTATGAGTGATTTGTAATTATAATATAAAAACAAACATGCAGTTTTCCATAGTGATATAATAAGAGAAGATTGACAGGTTGATTGGTATCGTAGCAACTAACTAGTATCCATTCGACAATTTTCCAAGTGGTCTTGGAAATTGTGCCGATAAATACTGTGCAGAGGTTGCTCACAGAATTAAGATAAGATAAAAAAAGATAAAAGATGTTTATTCAGTAAGTAGGCCGCACGGGCACTTTTACACGTCAATAATCTACCAGCGCTTCGCAAGAGACCACTGCTGAGAAGAAACGCCGCAAGAAACTCAACAGTAAGTCGTTTTTTAAATATTGCTAATGATATTGTACAATAATAAACTTAACCTAGCATTATATAAAACAATGAATCTCACATAACACCAAAAATTTATATATTCATGCGTAGTTGAGCAGGAAAATGTGTCAAAACTCAGAATTGTCACAAAACTAATAAGCAACAGTAATATAAAAAAAAAAATATAAAGTATACAAGTTATAATTACGAGTACCTGTGACGGTGCAAGACAACATGCATAAAAGTTTCGATACATTCTCCTACAGAAACCGTGTCCCCTAGACAATATACAATATTTACATATTTTTTATGACTATTTAGGTGTTGGCCAAGCATTTTTATCTGTTACATAGTCTTCGACCCTATAGTAAGCTTTAGACATCAACGACTTTTTCAAGTAGGGGCATCTGTTGTACCTGTGGACAATGTCCAATTTTTAGACTATTTTAAATATTTAAAAAAAAAACTGACAATAAAACAAAAACAAAACAAAACAAAATCATTTATTCTGTAAGTAGGCCCTGTAGGCACTTTTACAAGTCTGAATCTACCATCTACCAGCGCTTCAAGAGACCATTGTTGAGAAGAAGCACCGCAAGAAACTCAACAGTAAGCCATTTTTTTAAATAAATAACTTATTACAATACTAAACTTAAGCTATCTAATTTAAATGTCACAGGGATGTACAGGTCCCAGTAGTAATAATAATTAAATTAATAAAAATGTCAGGTTAAAATAATAATACAATTCCGGAGATGTAAAGAGTCTCCAAATGTCAAATTAAAATTAAATATAGGTAAGTAGGTAATTAAACAAAAAAACAAAACAACAAAAAAAAACAACAAACACAAACAAGGGAGATGTAGAAAGTCTCCACGGTCAATTTTGGAGATGTAAAGAGTCTCCAGATGTCAAATTAAAATAATAAGCATACAAGGAGATGTATATAGTCTCCACGGTCATTAATAATTGTAATACAAATAATTCAGTCCCAAGCATTGTCATCATTCATATAATCTTTAATACTATAATACGCTTTAGAAATTAGTTGACGTTTAACATACATACATACATTAAATCACGCCTGTTTCCCAGA
This sequence comes from Acleris emargana, assembly GCA_927399475.2. Classification (NCBI taxonomy): domain Eukaryota; kingdom Metazoa; phylum Arthropoda; class Insecta; order Lepidoptera; family Tortricidae; genus Acleris; species Acleris emargana. The sequence continues at coordinate 50,444,722 of OV656835.1, read as the reverse complement.
GGGGTAGGCAGAGACCACTTCTTTCCACTTGCTACGATCTTGACAAATTTCTTTCGCTTCTTCAACATTCATACATCGAGTCATGCACGCACGTCGGTTTCGGGTACTTAAGATTCGGCCCTTTCCCAGTATTTCTCCGATTTGATTCGAAAAAGTACGCCTAGGGCGGCCCCTTCCGACCCTTCCACTCACTTTCGATCTGTATATCTCTTTCGTCAATCTACTTTCATCCATCCTTTCCAAATGACCGAACCATCGAAGCATGCCCTTTTCAATCTTAGTCACTACGTCTTCTTTCATTCCACATTTCTCTCTGATTTTTTCATTTCTAACTCTATCAATCAGTTTCACACCACACATACTACGCAAAGAACGCATTTCAACTGCATTTACACGACTAACATGCTTGTCCTGCCACACCCAACATTCACTACCATACATCAGGGTAGGGGCTAGCACTCCATTGTGAACAGCCAGCCGGGCTTTTTGTGAAACGCCCTGTCTGCTCACAAAGGAGTGCAGGGCCCCATTAATTTGATTCCCCGCATTCACCCTCCTCTCGATATCCTTCTCACACTTACCATCTCTTGTAAACATACTTCCCAGGTACACAAATTCGCTCACTTGTTCTACTAATTCACCATTTATATTTATCACGCACTCAGTCATCTCCTCATCCTTCTCTATCACCATGACCTTGGTCTTGGCAACATTTACTTTCATCCCCTTTTTCTTAAATCCCTCATTCATTACTGTCACCATCTCCTGCAACTCAAGTACCGATGAGGCAAGTATAACTTGATCATCGGCATATAAGAGGCATTTGATTAGCAACTCTTGCATACGCAAACCCTTATCATACTCTTTCAAATCCCACATACAACTGTCCATGAATAGATTGAACAGCCATGGTGAGGCAACACAGCCCTGTCTAACACCTTTAGAGATATTAAACCAGGCCGAGTATGCCCCATTGATCCTGACACAGGCTCTGGAGCCCTCATAAAGGGACCTCAAAGCCTGCACCAGGTTGCTGCTCACTCCATACATAGACAGCACCGTCCACAACTCCTTTCTATCTACCCTATCATAGGCCTTTTCCAGGTCCACAAAAGCACAGAAAACCTTTTGGTTCACAGCCACGAACTTTTCTGTGATGGACCGTAGTGAAAAGACCTGATCCGTACATCCCATTCCCTTTCGAAATCCCGCTTGTACATCCCAGATTTTGTCATTCGTAACATTCAATACCCTTTCTATTAGAATCTTCGCATATACTTTGCCGACAACACTAAGGAGGCTGATACCGCGGTAGTTTTTGCAGTCTTGCTGTGACCCCTTTCCTTTATACAGAGGGACGATAACGGCCTTGACCCAATCTTCTGGGACTCGGCCGCTATTCCAACATGCATTGAAAAGACGGTACAACAGACTACCCACCAGGCCATCTCCTCTCCTCAGCATTTCTATCGACACTCTATCACAACCTGCTGACTTTCCCGCTTTCATACTTTTTAAAGCTTTTATGATTTCACTCATACTAATCACACTTTCATCTTCGCTACTTGCATCTTTACTCATGCTTTCTGGCTCACGACAAATATCTTCGCATTCAAACAAGCTTTCAAAATAAGTTTTCCATCTATCAAGCATTTTTTCTTCCTCACATATTAAGTCTCCAGACTCATCCCTCACCGCGCTTAATTTAGTTTTCTCTGATTTCCCCGGAGCCGATTTAATCAAGCTCCAAAAGAGTTTAATATTCGACCGGAAGTTGTCAGAGAAACTCCTATCATACTTTTCATTCAGTAAATCTTTCTTTCTAGCCACAACTTCTTTCACTCTTTTCTTTGATCTATTATACTCTTTTTTCTTTCTGTCGCTTAGATCTTGTCCTGGATCTACAGCTACAAAATCCAACCAACACTTTTTCTTCTCTTTCACGACATCATCTACCTCTCTATCCCACCATTCCGGACGTTCATTCTTACTTTTTCTTCTTTTTACTACACCGCATACTTCAGTGGCCGATTTGACCATGCCATTCTTCATAATCTCCCATACATTATTTACATTATTCTCGACTTCACTGTCATTCATTTTATTAACACATTCAAAACGATCTTTCAGCTTTCTTACGTATTCATCTTGTATAACTTCGTCATTCAGTTTCTCTACTTTTATCCTCTCTAACGCAGTTGTCGGTACGGGAACACGATGGCGCCAACGTGTGAACAGACCCCTTACTCGTGTTACCACTAAGTAGTGATCTGAACCTACGCTAACTCCTCGAAATGCTCTGGTATCTACAACTTTGTTACGCAACCGTTCATCCACAATCATCAAGTCTATCATAGACTTCTCATTCTGACGTCTCCACGTATACTGATGAATCTCTTTGTGATCAAACAAAGTGTTTGTCACGCAGAGATTCTTAGCCAAACATACATTGAGAAGGCATTTGCCATTCTCGTTCACTCGCTCATCACCATACTTACCCAGTACCGATTCATAACCATCCCTTTGCACGCCTGTCCAACCATTAAAATCGCCTAGCAAAATAATCCTCTCATTCTCCTTGCATTTTGTTGAAACCTCATGCAAACTTTCCCAAAACTCCTCCCTTTCTTTTTTAGATTTATTCGTATCTGGGGCATAAGCCCCAATTACGAATAAACGGGTGAGACCTACCTTGACTCTCACCCAGAGAAGTCTTGGGCTCACACATTCATGCTCTTGCATACATTCAGCCATTCGCTCTGTGAGTACGATGCCAACTCCCTGACGACCGTGCTCGGATACCGGAACTCCGGACCACAAAGCCGTCAAGGTTCCGTGTGTGGACGTACTCACCCCTTTTTTCTTCGTCTCAGTCACACATAGAACATCCAGCTTTCTCTCTTTCATCATCATACATACCTCATCTAATTTATGTTCCATCCCTCCACAAACATTCATCGTAGCAAGGCGGCTTTCAGCGGCCCGCTTTTTGCCAACCCCCCTGCGAACACAGCGTGACGCGTGGCAAACGGCATCGCCGCCGTTCCGATCCCCGGAGGGATCCGAACATACGCGCACTATTTTGCCCCCCCCAGAGTACGAAGGGCTGCCCAGGCTAGGCCTAGGGAGGGATTCTCTGGCATTGCCAGTACCCTCCTGGGGTATAAACTTTTTAAATGGTGCTCGCATGGTCCATTATGCAGGGTCGGGTTTGAATTTGGAGTTTTCCTTCTCCTAGATAGGTAGCAGCCCAATGCTAACGACGCCTATCCCGCCGGGTTTGAATTCGGAGTTTTCCTTCTCCTAGATAGGTAGCAGCCCAATGCTAACGACGCCTATCTCGCCCGGAGGAGATCTTTCCTATGTAATAATCCCTTAATCGCCTTCTACGATACCCGCGGGAGGATATGGGGTGGTGCTATTCTACTCTACCGGCACCACACGGCAATTGAAAATGACGTTTAACGTAACTCTTAAATTTATTTACTGATAAATGAGTAACACTACTTGGGAGCTTATTATAGAACCTTATACAATTACCCATGAAAGAGTTTTTTATTTTGTGAAGCCGTGTAAAGGGCACTGCGAGCTTATGTTTATTCCTGGTATTAACATTATGTATGTCACAGTTCTTTCTAAAACTACCGATGTGTTTATGAACATGCATAATATTTTCATAAATATATTGACTGTATACGGTTAAAATATTCGTTTCTTTGAACTTATCTCTAAGCGAGTCTCTATGACCCATCTTGTAAACAGCACGAATAGCCCTCTTCTGTAGAACAAAGATGCTGTTTACGTCAGCACCACTACCCCATGGTAAAATACCATTTACCGTAGATTGACAGGAGGGAGATAAATAATATCACTTTTGCAGTTGATAATAAAAATCTAATTAGAATTTTCACATAATGCAGTATACAGGGTGTCCCAAAAATAGCACGTCACAGTGACACTGGAGATTTCCCAGCCTCAGACGAACCAAACCAGCCTAACATGACCTCAGTAAAAGTTGCACCATTTTCGAGTTATACCAATTTAAAGATTTTTCCAAATTTTCACCTCTTTTGACATTGTAAGTGCTCGCATTTACTGGGATAGCTTTAGAATTTAGTTTTTTTTATTTGTGCGCGTTTATTAATAGTTGATTAAGATGATAGAAGCATTATTATGTCAATAACTAATGTAAAAGTTGGAAAAATACTGTAATGAACTTGACTTAAATTATCATCAACATAGTAATTTAAACTTTGAACACCTGCCATAACTTTTTTTTACTAGAAACTAAATAAGCAAATAACTTTAAAAACATGCCTATTTTATGCCAAATCTAAAATGGTATGACACATGATATCTTAATGCATAAAAGTAGGAATTCGTATGACATTTGCCAATATGGATCCTCGGAAATCAATGCTAATCATCTAAAAAATTATCTTGTACTCTACGATATCTCATTTGTTTGTGCTCCTTTGAAGAATATGATTGATTTTTGGTTGACCTTGGTTCAAAGATAATAAAAAACGGGTTTAATTTTCATTAGTTTTTACAGTAAATGTTGTACTGGGAGCTTGATAGGTACCCCATATACCACTTCGGCTGCACTGAACCCAGTGTCATCTCTTAAACAACTTCTTAAACCAAGTAGCACCGCCGGCAACTCGTTGACCCAGTGCTCTCCGGCGCCCCTGGCCATCAAGGATGACTTAAGCGACCTGTGGAATCTTTCCACTTTCGCGTTTGCTTGAGGATGATACGGGGTGGTTCTAATTCTTTGTACTCCCAAAAATTTTGTTAGGAAATCAAAAGTCCTAGACTCGAACTGCCGCCCCTGATCGGTGGTCATCCGTAATGGACACCCAAATCTCGATATCCATCCCTCAAAAACTACACGAGCGACGCTTTCGGCGGTAATGCTGTCGACTGGAAAAGCCTCTGGCCACGAAGTGCATCGATCAATAATCGTCACCAAATATCTCTTGCCCTGGGATATAGGCAATGGCCCAACTATGTCTATATGTATATGCTCGAAACGCTGAGATGGCAAATATTTGCCCACCGGTGAATTAGTGTGCTTCCATACTTTGGCTTTCTGACAAGTAATGCAACCTTCACACCATCTGTTAATATCCTTATTCATATCAGTCCAGATAAATCCTTGTGTTACCATCTTCCTTGTGGTGCGTTTGCCGGGGTGACTCATGCCATGAAGCGCATCAAAAACCACCCTTCTAAATTTCTCCGGCAAATATGGGCGAGCACTCCCAGTGGATGTATCACAGGCTACGGCAATCCCCGAGTTCGACAACCTAACAATCTCCATTTTTAATCTCCTGTTGGATTTTAACTTCTCTAATCCAGGGTCATTTTGTTGACCCCTTGCTACTTCATCGTAGTTGACAGGCGACGGCGTTGATATTTCCTCGATAGTACGTGATAAAGCGTCAGCCACAACATTGTCACGACCGTTTATATATTGAATATCCGTGCTATATTGCGATATGTACAGGGCGAACGATATGAAGTGTTACCAAATTCAAAAGGCTACGATTTTTTTTTGTTGTCTTAAATTATTCATTATTAAGAAAAAAATGAGAAAAAGATATCAAATTTTTAAGATTACTTTATTTTAACTCGATATGACCACCTTCTGCTGTCTATGGCCTTCAGACGGTAGAAAAATGAGTTGCACGCTGCACGAATGTGATCCTGCGGTATGCAATGGCAATTAAGTACGATCGCTTTCTTCAATGCATCCATACTGGCATGTTTTCTTCTCCTCACCTTGCTCTCCACAATGGACCAGATAATAGAAGTCCATCGGGTTCGCGTTTGGGGAATTCGAAAGACATTGTGTGGACGAAATAAATTGTGGCACGCGTTGTTCAGCCATTCTTGGTTCACACGAGCTTTATGAGCCGGGGCCGAGTCTTGTTGTAATGTCCACGGTCTACTACCGAAATTTTTGCGTGCCCAAGGCTCCAACGCAGCTTCCAAAACATTTTCCCGATAGTAAGTCGCATTTACTTTGACACCAGGCTCGATTTTGTGAATTTGGTAACACTTCATGTCGTTCGCCCTGTAATCCAACTGACGCACGCGCCTCGGGGTATCCGTAACGGACGGTTTCTTGGTAAACGCAAAGGTTAAAGGCTTATGATCAGTATAAATCGTAAACTGCTTCCCTTCAATAAGTCGATTAAAATGCCTAATAGCCATAAAAGTTCCCAGTAGCTATCTGTCAAACGTCGAATACTTCTTTTGAGTTTCACTGAGTCCCTTTGAAAAATACCCTAAAGGCTGCCATTCACCATCATTTTTTTGATTCAATACTGCACCAACACACGCTGAGCTGGCATCAGTCATAAGGGCGAGAGCAGCATTCCTCGAAGGGTGCGCTACGGTAACCGCATCCATCATGTTCTGCTTGCAACTCTTAAATGCTTCTTCTGAGTCTGGTGTCCACTCTATCGGAGAATTGTCGTTTTTCTTGGAATCACGGAAAAACTGGCTTAATAAAGCCTGGTGACGTGCTGCCCGTGGAAGGTTACTTCGGTAAAAATTTACCATTCCTAAAAATCTTCTTAACTCCTTTACGGTGCGGGGTTTCGGAAAATCTACGATAGCCAAAAACTTCTCGTCTGTTGGGCGGATTCCCTGGCTCGTTATATGATAACCTAAGAAATCTACTTCGCCTTTGCAAAACTCGCTTTTCTCAAGATTGACCGTTATTCCATTTTTATTTAGGCGTGAAAATACTGTTTGCAAATGCTCGTAATGGGTTTTCTCGTCGTTTGAGGCAATGAAACAATCATCCACGTAAATAAACACGTAATCCAGATCCCTGAATATTGCATCCATAAACCTTTGGAAAGTCTGCCCTGCGTTACGCAATCCGAAAGGCATTCTTGGAAATTCGAAAAGCCCAAACGGGGTAATGATGGCCGTCTTCTCTACATCAGCTACTGGAATACAATGATAGGCCTTCCGAATGTCGATCTTGCTGAAAATTCGCTTGTTCTCTGTAATATATGTAAAATCGAGCACCCTTGGCAGAGGATACTTATCAGGAACGATTACTTTATTCAGCATTCGATAGTCGCCACAAGGCCTCCATTCTCCGTTTTTCTTCTTAACCATGTGCAGCGGGCTTGCCCAAGGACTATCTGAAGGACGACAAATTCCCAACTCTATCATGCTCTGAAATTCTCGTTTCGCAATATGATATTTGTCGGGTGGCAAAGGTCTAGCCCTCGACGAAATGGGAGGACCCGAAGTTAATATATGATGCTCGACGTTGTGTTTTGGAATGTCCTTAAATGCCGACGGTCGCGTTATATCGCTGTACCTTAGCAACATCTGTTTAATGCGGGGCTCTAATTCATCATCTATGGTTCGTACTGATTCTTGACTTGTCTTGACGACCGTTGCAGGCGTTGTAAGCTCTGTAACTTCATCTATCAATCTACGCCCATGAATGTCAACTAATATCCTATGGCGCTCCAAAAAATCTGCCCCCAAAATGGCGTGATTTACATCTGCAACCACGAATGTCCATGTAAACGGACGTCGCAATCCAATATTCAAAGTTAAATCTTTCTCGCCATACGTGTTGATTTTTGTGCCATTAGCGGCATACAACTTATACTTGCCATCTACTGGCGATTTAAAAGCTCTCTTGCCGATGACTGAAATCGTTGCTCCCGTATCCACCAAAAACTTAATACCACTTTCCCGGTCGGTAATTATAAGGCGGTTTGAGGGACAAATAGCGCAGAGTTCCGCCTCTCTCTGTGCTAATATTCGTTTCCCTGCTGCTGACCGTGGTTATAATTTACCCAAGCACAGGGTTTTTTACATTTCCATGCCCTTTCACGGAACCTTTCGTGGAATATGCACAGGCGATTGACGCGCTCTCTTGACCTTGCATTCGATGAAGAACGCCTACTGGCCACATTCCGCATATCGCTGCGGCGGCGATAATCAGTCCGCTCGTGCCGTAGTTCATTTATGTCGACTTGCATTCTTGCGAGTTGTGACGCGACGCTAGCCAAGCAGTTTGTAAAATCATGTTTTGTTTTGTTGACTGTTTACAGCTGATATCTGTGTTCTTCTGGTGTTCTCATAAATTTTATCAGCGACTTGACACATTTTGTCCATTGATAATTAATCCGTTACTGCCAACACTGCACTAACAGATGACGGAAGGAGTCTCAACCACATAAACCGAACAGTTTCATCGTCGATTGTTCTACCGGCTTAATTCCGCATCCTGTGCCATAATTGCGATGGCTTTTGATCGCCTAATTCCATAGTTGACAGCAGCTTCTCAAACTTGACCTGATCAGACTCGTCGTAGCATCCGATCAGCCGGTTTTTAATAGCATCGTACTTCCCTGTCTCGGGAGGCTTCGCAATAACGTCACTAATTTGCTGAATTTCTTCCTTGGCCAACTTTTAAATCACCAAATTAAACTTGTAGTCGTCACCCTGCTTCTGTGGCGCAACTATCGCTTCAAACTGAGTGAACCATAAGCCTGGAAGATCCCTCCAGAATTCAGGAATCCGGGCTACCACAGAAGTTGACGCAATCTCCAACGAATCTGTACTCGTACCTGCGACAGGCTTCTGGGGTGACATTGCAGTAAATTAACAATTTGCGCTTCTTGATACCTTCTTGCTGGCTTAATTTTCCTCCTGCTTCTTGTATTGATTACTTCTTCTTGCGGCAGAAACAACGGCGTTATGTTGTTTGTCGGGGTTACCACTTTACCGTAGATTGACAGGAGGGAGATAAATAATATCACTTTTGCAGTTGATAATAAAAATCTAATTAGAATGTTCACATAATGCAGTATATATACTTAGACCATGCTCCATCTGCCTAACTGATAATCCGTGTGCCGATAACATATCGGCACGCTCTGCCTACCTAATCTAAATAATGCGCGTGACGTTAGGAAATTAAACATACAACGCTTTGCATGTGGGTTCCGCCACATACCATATGACATAATACTATGGAAGTAACTAAAATAAATTAATCGAGCGGTTTTCAAGTCTATTATATTCCGAATTTTATTAACTGCAAAAACTGCAGAACTTAGTCTATTCGCTAATTTAGCCAGATGAGGACCCCATTGGAGTTTGGAGTCTAACGTTATTCCAAGAAATACTGTATCATTAACTAGGTCTAATCTATCATTTTTTATAGTTACAGTAGTTTGTCTATTTTTCACATTTGTAGTCATAAATTTAATACATTTAGTCTTTTTCTCATTCAGTAATAAATTATTAACACTGAACCAATCTACTACTTTTGATATAGCATTGTTTACATCGATATTAAACTCCTGTTGTCGTTTGACTTTAAATACGAGTGAGGTATCATCAGCAAACAATACTATATCATGTTTGTCCTTTATAAGGTATGGTAAATCATTTATGTAAATGAGGAATAAAAAAGGACCCAAAATTGAGCCCTGTGGTACGCCCATTTTGACCAAAGACCCAGGTGATCGTTTTCCATTCACGTCTACCCTTTGTATTCTCCCGTATAAGTACTAATATATTATATAATAATTTTGTAAAACTATTTATTGTTTTAGTATCTTAATTAAACATACTGGTACAAAGGAGATTATTATTTCCATAGTAATAAATTACGATTCCTTAAAAGTACTCCACAAGAAACTGAAAAAGCATTTTTGTACTCGTCGATTAAAATGTTTGTATTACGATTTCATAGAGAATACTGTAACGTCACTCTTTTCATCGTTGAATAGTCTATGTTACTTCCGAAACAACCGAAATAACTATTTCGATACGCTCTAGACAACCGAAAAAAAATTGAAAATAGAACTTCGTATTTAAATAATATGTGCCCTTGTTTAAGGAGACTCGATGCGGTACAAAATTTGCCAATATTGTATGGCGTTTTGGAACGTAGCAGCATCGCGTCATCTGTCAAAAATCTACTTAAACTTGCTGCTGTATCCAGGACATTAAAAAAAACCGGTGGTGTGATAACTTTTCTTTTAAAAGCCAAGAAGTTTACGTTTTCTCTGTGGAAATAAAAATCATCATTCATAAAGATTTCATAGAGAATACTTCAACGTCACTCTTTTCATCGTTGTTACTTCAGAAACAACCGAAATAACTATTTCGATACGCTCTAGACAACCGAAAAAATTTTGAAAATAGATCTTCGGATTTCCATATGTGTCCTTGTTTAAGGAGCCTCGATCCGATACAAAATTGCCAATCTGTGGCGTTTCGGAACGTAGCAGCGTCGCATCATCTGTCAAAAATCTACTTTTAGTTTTCTTATATACTCGTATTAATGACTTACATTATTAATTTTAATGAACTCGTACAAAAAGTATTGTTCACAATAGTGTCATAATTAAGCTTTTTAATCTCGTACCTTACTTAGGCCACTCAGCAAGCTTCGTGGCCTAAACACGGTACTCGACTAAAAAGCTCTCTATTATAACACGATTACGAAAAATACTATTTTATTTTACTAACTATAAAAAAATATCTTAGCATTTTCTCGACACGACGCCACGGACAGCTCTTCAACTATAAGTGGACACCCGTTGGCGTCGGTATTATAAGAAAATATGAGTTCACCTCAGACGTTTCAGACGTGTTCTGGCTTTCCACGTGTCGTTTGAAAATAATTTATGGTTCCATTTAAAAAAATATACCCAGTAACATTTCCGTGCTTAGGAAAGAAACTTTAGTTTTGCGTCGCTATTCTATGCAAAAAGGTGTTTACTCAGACGTTTCAGAAATCTTCTGGCTTTCCACGTGCCGTTTGAAAAGAATTTATGGTTTTAACTTAAAAAATATAGTAACATTTCCGTCCTTAAGACGGAAACCATAGATCTTCAACCCATCTTGCTTCTTTATTTATGGCTTGGCAAATTCGTTCATGATACTCGCATGGTTCACGTAGGGGGCAGGGAACGTTACTAGCCGATGACGTGTTACTCACCTACACACGATATGAATTACTTAACGGATATGTCTGCCGTTATACCCAATAATATTCTGCATTAACCTACTTTGATATATAACGACAAATATTGTCTAGGTGATATCGATTAATAACGTTATTAATGGAAAGTAAGTGAGGGTTTCACGTCTCATTCACAACATTTTATTGTTAAAACATTTAATTTTTTTTTTTTTTTTTTTTTAAACCGTTTTAACGCCGTCTACATCACATAATTATATGCTTTAAGAATTAAGCATACGTTAACTATTGCGCGTTTACGGTAGACTTTCACGAACTACAGATTTCTTTGATAAAATTGAGCCTTTAACTCATCAGTTGGAAACCTCCTTAATAGACCACTATAAAGGAGGTTAGTACATATGTAGTTGTCATTGGTAGTACATACTGAAACGTATTATTTAAATATGTTTTTCACCTCAGCAGCTCAAACAAGCAGGTTTTGCTGCTTAAAAACAGTGAGCAAAATTCAATTTTGCTGCGAGCGTGAGGCAAAGTAGCTTTTTAATTATTTTTTTTAAATGCCGTGAGCAGTGCTGGGGCTATTTACAACATTCGAAAAAATTTAACTTCACTTTGTTCTGTCACTTTCACTTCGATAGGAAAAAAGCGAGAGATATAAACAACTTGATTCGAAATTCGATTTTCAAATTCCACACATAGTAGGCCCAAAAAGAAACGCACGTTCGGATGCACACATAACCGTAAAATTGCAAATAAAACTATCTGTTAAAGTTTGAAATGTGTTTATTATAACTATTTTATACGATCATTTTTTTTATTTAATGGTTTGAAGACAAAATTAATGAAAAATAAGAAGTTTATCATGTATCTACATAATTTTGTTATTGTTTTAGCAATCTTTGATTTCGTGACATAAACCGCGGGGGCAGTTTCAGAACGCATTTCAAAAATAGCGGGATTATTGTACTTGTTTAAAAAAAATGTTTTTTGTTGCTTTTCTGTTACGCTACGTCTCGCGAAAAATATCTGAAAGCTTATGATATTTTTAAGCAATGGAGACTTGCAAATGGTTCCAAAACTTTTTCGGAGACTGTACTGTTAGCGTATTTCATAGAGTTATCACAAACAAAGCAACCATCAACAATGTGGAGTATTTACTCAATGTTGAAAACAACAATAAAAACGAAGGATGATGTGCACATTGAAACCTACCACAAACTCATTGCATTTTTGAAGAAAATATCAGTAGGGCACAAACCCAAGAAGTCCAAATTTTTTTCAGCCGCTAATGTTCAAAAACGGCACGGCGGATGGAGGTCGAATATGGTTGCGGAAGGATATATTGAAGATTCACTTGAAAATAAAACTAAAATCTGTAAGCGTATCATAGAGAACATAAGTTTGAAACAGACCTCAGATCCTTGGTCTCGCCCATCTACTTCCAGAGTCACAAATACCGCCACTGAGTCACCTTCTTTCCATATCCTTCCCCCACAATCCAAAAGTGAGGAAGCCGAAACCATGAGCTGGAAAGAGACCTCAGATCCTTGGTCTCGCCCATCCACTTCCAGAGTCACTAATACTGCGACTGAGTCACCTACTTTCACTATTGTGCCGTCACAATCTACAAGTGAGGAAGCCGGTGAAACTATGAGCTGGAAACAGACCTCAGATCCTTGGTCTTGCCCATCTACTTCCAGAGTCACAAATACCACTGCTGAGTCACCTACTTTCTCTATTCCTCTGTCACAGCCCACAACAAGTAAGGAAGCCGAAATCTCAGCCTCATCAACTACTCAAACTCAAGTTTCTAAGACAACAATATCGGTTCCAAACAAAACTGTAACATTTAACTTGCAAAACTGCAGTAATTTTACTTTTAACTTTTAATTTTTGAAATTGTTGGTTTTACAAATATAGATACATGTTATTTAATTTTTATCATATTGTTTTTTTTCATGTCTTCACTCAAAAACAAAAAAAGCCTCTGCTTCGCCATTCCGTTGTGGGTTCATGTCACACCTAAAATCTTCAAGCTTCATCTGGCATGTCTCCTCTTCGGGGTAGTAAAGTATCAGGCCACAGCAACAAATTGCTGGAAAAATCTGTTGCCTGCTTAGGAACCTGAAATGTATACATGGTTTTAAGACTCAGTTAAAGAAACACTTGCAGTTAAGGGAACAGTAACTATTAATTTGGTTCCAGTCAGATACCTGTTTTTTATGTCCCACAAGCATTAAGTAGCATGATGTTAGTAGCTGTTTTTCTTTGTTTGAATTTGTTCAAGTTTAGAAATCCACGTCTTTTGTTCAATTTAATTTATTTTTTGTAGATTATGACTCCACGAGGCTGTCAATGATTCCGTCAACGTAACTACTTTAGCTCATAATCTGCCCCCGTCGCTTCAGAACCTGAAATGTATATACATAGTTTTAAGGCTCATTAAGGAAACACTTGCAGGAACGCGAAAAAGTCGAGAAAATTTCAGACATATGAGACTACCTAGTTGCAATTTAGTTCGAATCACGTATTCACATACCTTTTTTTATGTCCCACAAGCATTCAGGAGCACGGTGTTACTAGACGTTTTTCATAGTTTGATACTCAATTTGGTTTTCATGGTCCTTGACCTACTTTTGCTAATTTGTTCTGCGTATTAAACAAATGTAATGTAATGTAAATGACGATGTAATTTTTGTTAATTTGTCCGCCATAGCCAATAGCCATAGAATAGACAAGGCCTAATTAAAGCCACAGACTACATAAAGCTGTATAAAGTTGTGTTTGCACTACGGCATTATCAAGTTGAGTGACAGGTTTTATCTGTTTCATGTTTATTTTTTCCACTTTTTATTTTATTAGTATTTTGCTTTGCTTGTGATTGATGCATATGCGATCGTGTCGTTATTTAGTCGTGTATTCACCAAATGGTCACAACGGAAGACCTGCGTTGGCCCTACCAGCTTCGCGCTGTGTTGTTCTCGCTGCTGAGGTGAAAAGTTGTATGTCTCACACGAGACCAAAGTTTTTTACGTCTCGTGTCTTTGAATCCCTCGCTACGCTCAGGATTCTAACCTAGAATCACTCGCTACGCTCGTGATTCAATAATAGAATCCTTCGCTTACTCGGGATTCAACATCATCACTCGCAGCAAAAACCAACTTTGCTCTCTTGTTGAACAAATAACTATATCACCTTCATACGTGTAGTGAAAGGAAATGAATAAGTATAACAGCAAAACAAATGGTAAAATATAACTTTTATACAATTTCTATATTTTTTACTACGCAGTATTACACAGGTAATTTAATTATTTGTTTTGTTTATTGTAACTTTCATAAAATACATGTAAGTTCTAAGTATAATCATATTATTGTAACGTTTTATTTTGTTTTTCTTAAAAAACTTGATCTACAAAAATAATAATAAATAATAATAAAATAATTATACAGAACCAAAGCCAATATTATTTTACTATCCCTCGGGTATAAGTTCCGAATAGTGTCAGGACCCTATTACCAATGGTAGACAATTGCTGTTTTTTATACCCTCGGTAATTGAAGCTGAATTCGCGGTAATAGAATCACAGTCAGTCTATTGCCACGGTAATAGAAGACTTGGGTATTTTATTTTCAATCATTATTTTAGCGTTTTGAAGGCGGTTTTTTGTTTTTTAAAACGTTTACTTTATTTTATACATTTTAGTACTCATAATAAGATGTTATGGAGTCCCATTTCTAAGTTGATATGAGACTGTGAGACATTTCGAACTTACCCAAGCAACGCGGGAGTCATAGTCATATTTAAACAATTAAATGTTCTTCGTTATAGTCCCATAGATGACTCACAAGCAAGTGAAGGATACTAACGACTGAATCACGACCGCAGGGAGTGTTAGAATCCTGAGCGACGCGAGTGATTCATGGCCCTCGATATAAATCCGTTTTATTCAAGAGTTGCATACTATACTTTATACGTCAGAACTTTCTGGTGGAGGAAACTCTGGTGCATCTTTGGACGTTGAAGGGCGTGGAGTCCATGGGTCTTCAGGTTTCTTCAGGTTTATGCTGCTTGCTATCTGAAGGCTCCGTTTCGATTTATTTTCGATAGAATCTTCGGCCACGGTAGTAGACTTCCATCCGCCATGTCGCTTTAATTCCGTCATATCTGCACCAGTGTTCGCTAATAACGTTGCAGAGGTCCTCCGGAAAGAATGTCCTGTATACATCTCGGGATTTGGTAGCTCCAAAAATAATGCGATTTGGTTTGGCATGGAACCAATTGTATTTATTCCAATCGGTTTTTTTGTACATTTATTTTTAGTTAAGAACAAAAAGAATCTATTGTTGTTTGCATTCGGAGGACGAAAACTTTGATACTTTTCTACGATTTTCATGTAATCATCTCGGATTACGAAGGTTCGATCGATATTTGTTTTCGTTTCACTTATAGTAACCAGTAAAGCGGTGTCAGAGATCTTTTTCACATCATCCACTGTCAGTTTAACAAGCTCATTTGAACGACAGGCTCCACTAATGCCGAGTATCAACGCAACCTGTTTAACAAAAATAGAAAATCTGTTACAAAATTGATGTTGATAGCTTAACAATGAAATAGTTCTAAACTACTTGTATTAAGAAACATTTGAGAGAAGCCAGAAATTGCGAGTCTGGCGCTTCATTCAAAAAGCGTTCAACATTTTTAGCGGTAAAAACCAGGGATTTTTTCGGTTTGTAGCCTTCTGATAACCTTTTAAGGTAGGCTTGCAACTTCGAGTATGTTTTTATGTCCATGTTATGCCTGTTTTTATAGTACACCGTTGCATAGAATATATACTCCATAATGTCGACGACTTCTTCTTATTCGACAGCTCATTAATATAAGTTAGGAAAACAGACTTTGACAATGTGCCAGAAGCTTGATTTTCATTTTTCCATTTAAAAAATTCATCGTAAGCGTTGATGTAAACCAGCCGTGATTTGTTAGGTAGCAAGTTTTCTACTATATCGGCCGCCCGCTCTTTCATAGACTCAGGTGTTAATACATCTTCTTCATCACTTGAATGCATTTTCGATCGTTTTATTAAATTAAGTAGCACCAAATTTTATGTTCGTACAACTTTCAGTATTCAAAATGGCGCCAATTTATTTTTCCTTGTATTTTTCTCAGAGGGAAAGGCAAAGGACATCGATCCATACAGCCTAAGGCGCCAATTTACCTACTAATGACAGCAAATAACACAATACTTTTTTTAATGCTTAACTCTTTGTGGTTTATGTCGACCAATCAAATCTCGAGGAGGAGTTTGTATTGCGTATTTTATGTTCTAAATTCAAACACCAAAATAATAGTGATTAAAAGATTTACTGTCATTAGGTACAAATGGAAAATCGTCCACGTGAAATAACCATTCTGAAGTTGGGCCAAAAGTAATATTGTCGAAAGACAATTTAGTCAAAATGTAATTATACTAAAATATATATATGACCAAATTTATTTTCGTTGTAAATTAATTAAGCCCGAATGGAATTTTGTCCATTATATTTTTTGAGCAACATTAAATATACACCAAGTAAATTATATAAAAAATTAAACAACAAATAAAAAGTAATTATTTAGTTTTATTGTATGAATATACAGTGAAAAGAAAAAGCGTACTTTTACATTACTTTTAAAGAATAATACGTCTTATAATATTACTTTATCTAAACATGTCCCAACAAAACATCGTCTCCTGCCTACATAATATATTTCACTTGCTTAATATGACAGGGTTATATGTTACATTTTCAGGGTAATAATTGAAAGTGAATCATAGAACCCTGTAATATTGAACCAGCGATTTGTAAATGTATCCATTAGAAATATTAAGTTGTTCTGATACTAAACACTGCACGACTAATATATAAATACATATCTTGGTTTTAATTGAAAACTTATTGATTTGCGACACATTTAAAAGAAGGCACTTCGCAAATCAAAAACTTTTTCAATGAAAACCAAGGGATCTACTTCATTATTACGCAAACGGTTCAAATATCGTTCACATTCCTCATGAAATATACCTACTATACACATATTTCAGATGGGACATATTTACAATTGGAGAATACGTAAATACAAATGGTCATATATTTTTGGACCTATATCCTATTTGTCAATTTTACTATGGGACATAATTCTATTTTCAACATTATATTCTGGTCGGACAATTTTCCTTAAGGACGTATTTCAAATTGTCATTTTTCTAATTGGACGAATAATTTCAAGTGGACGATTTTCCATTTGTACCTAATGACAGTAAATCGATTAAAAGTGCTTTTTATTCACTGTTTTGAGTGAATAAAATAATCTTTTAATAGGGAGGATGGTATAATTTTTTTTATTACTGTACCTCCCCTACACATGACGAGGGGATGTATTTTATTCTCGTCTATCATATAATGTGGGGTGACGTTGGATAGGTATTTAAAAAATATTGAGGGGTTAATATATACAATTTTTCGATTAAGGGATCTGTTTTTGAAATTTTAACCTTTAGAGCGCTAATTTTTTTTATCCCTCTACAGCTAAAACTACAAATGCAAAAAATCTGAAAAATATCACCAGACAATAACTTAAAATAGAGAATTAGTTAGTATACTTGTTGTTTTTTGTGT
This sequence comes from Acleris emargana, assembly GCA_927399475.2. Lineage (NCBI taxonomy): Eukaryota > Metazoa > Arthropoda > Insecta > Lepidoptera > Tortricidae > Acleris > Acleris emargana. Next base: position 50,427,073 of record OV656835.1, on the reverse strand, counting down.
AGTAACGGCTTCTTAACTCTACACTAAGCATGGTCAGACGTGCTCTTGCCCTGTTTTTTTAATGTTGCTTATGATATTTTACAATTATAAAACTTAACTAAGATTAAAATGTATTTATCAAGCGTAGTTGATCAGGAAAATCTGTCAAAACTGAGTATGTTCTCTCTCATAAATAGTAATAATTAAAAATAAATATTTATACTTACATAGGCACTGGTCCCACCGCCGGCTACAGACTTTAGGCACTTGTCCCACCAAGAGCGAGTAAGCGATTAGCTATCGGCGATTTTCTCGCCCAAGAAACGAACAATATATAAGGATCCTGTGTTAGTAAAAGAGACACGTATACTAATCGTTCATCGCTGGCTGTTCACACTGCCGGCGAGAACACTCGCTCTACTAGTTTGTCGCCGCGATAAGATAAAACTAGCTCAGCGATACTCGCTCGGCGATACTCACTTGGTAGTTAGAACTCAAGCTGCGATACCAAAGCGGTGATTTTACGACGTGGATTTCAGTGCAGATATTAGCTATGAATTTGAGCAAAGCATTTGAGCTGTCATTGTTGTCTAGTTCAGACAACGATGATGATGAATTGTAATTGCACTCGAACACTCGCCTATAGCCGAGCGACAAAATTATTGGAGCTAACACTCGCTTCTCGTCGCTCGCCCACTCGTTTCTAGTTTATCGTTCTACTCGTTTATCGCTCATCGTCGGCGGTGGGACAAGTGCCATAAGCTAGTAGAACTATAAACTACAAAAGAGTGGGCGAGCAGCGAGAAGCGAGTAAAGTTTTGATAGTTTTGACGCTCGGCTATAAAGTACTAGTACCGCTGAGCTAGTTTTATAGTCGATAGCCGCCAGATACCGGCGAGCTCGGCGAGCAACTAGTAAAATTATGTACTAGAAACAGTTGACAATCGGCGGGTGGCTAGTAAAAAATCTATGGAATTATAGCTTACTCGCCGGGCGTTGGGAGAGTGTCCTCGCCGGCAGTGTGAACAGCGAGCGATGAACTATAAATATATATATCTCTCTTTTATTTACACGGAAGCGATTATCTTTTGTTCGTTTCTTGGGCTAGAAAAAAGTCGATAGTTCATATCTCACTCGCCAGCGGTGGGACCAGTGCCTTATGACGGTGCAAAACAACCGCATAAAAAGTTTCGATACATTCTCCTACAGTAACATGCACCGTGCACAGAAAACCCGTGCGGTAAAAAAAGTCAAGAGTTTATTCAGTTAGTTGGCCACTGCTGGGAACAAGCAGTATTTTTTTACATATTGCTTATTGAAATTATTATACTAAACCTAGCATTGTATAAAACAATGAATATAAAATAAAAATATTATTCGTAGCCGAGCAGAAAAAGTTTGTTCAAAGAATGACTGACTGCTAAATTTCTTGCGGTGCTTCTTCTCATCAGTGTGGTCTCTTGGAAAGCGATCGTTAATTTTTAACGTATGAAAGAGCCCGTGCGGCTTAATAACTGAATAAACACTTTTAACTTTTTAACAAATTCGAAAAAGAGGCGAACAGAAGAATACCGCGCTTGAGCAGCGTATGGAAAATTACTTCGAGTCATCACGTTGTCTATTCCACAGTCTAAAGACAAAAGTCTTCAATCAGTGCGTCCTACCTGCTACGAGATACGGAGCCGAAACGTGGACACTCACGGTGGGGCTGGTCCACAAATTTAAAGTCACTCAGCTGTCTATAGGAAGGGTTATGTTGGGAGTTTCTCCAGAGGATCGTATCCGTTATGAGGTGATATGGCAGAGAACTAATGTTATCGACGTAGCCTATCGAAAATTCGTAGCTTGAAGTGGCAGTGGGCCAGCCACATGTGCCGCAGATAACCACTGGAGTTATCTTGTTCTTGAGTGGAGACCGCGGATCGGCAAACGCAGGGTAGGACGCCCTCAGACTAGGTGGAGCGACGATTTTCGCAAGGTGGCTGGCAAGAACTGGATGAGAGTGGCCGCACTGCAGATCGTGCTCGGTGGCATGCAATGGGAGAGGCCTACGTCCAGCAATAGAGTAGTATAGGCTGATGATGAAAAAAAAACCGCAGAACCGAAGCCTGTTACCACGCAGTGAACTACCAGCTGTTGTCTTATCTTACCTTTCCTTACAGATGGGACCTTTCGGATACACTTCCACCCTTTAGGACCTTTTGTGCAATTACACTATTACCCACTCAGCTGTTCGACTGTGCAGGTTTCCTCACGATGTTTTTCCTTCACCGTAAGAGCAAAAGGTAACAGTAGGTTACGGTAACCGCTTACCATCAGGCGGGCCGTACGCTAGTTTGCCACCGTCGTGGTATAAAAAAAGACCATTGGGTAATGCACTTAAATTAGAAAAACTCATTATTGGTACAGTAGTACCCAACTGATATGGCGCGTCGTGAATCTTCGTTCGCGCAGACACGAACAACGATTCCGATGATTTCCGAAGCACGATTATAACCCACCATCAGACTTGTACGTAATAGTAATAAGGTGCAAATTAAATTGCATATTTTTTTTCTATTTCACTCACTGCTGACTGAATGACACGCGGGCGCGCGTCAACATGGCGTCACTAATAACCAATAATAGCGCAGAATACAGACGCGCAACGCGTATGAAAAGTGCTGATTGGTTCCCGCGCTTCGAAAATTCGTCATCTGCGCAGGTACATCGGTAAGCCATATCAGTTGGGTACTACTTGTACATGGTGACCGCGAGGGTCCGAACTCGGTACCTTACGGGTAGACCCCCTAAGCCACTGGGCCACCGATTCTCTTATTACCAGCTGTTACAATGCAGCTTTCAAGCAAGCCAACCTCGCGCTTACGTCTATGCTGTACCGAGGTATAGGTATACTCTTGCAGCAGGGGTACGCTGCCGTCATACCAAAGAAGGCGGCAAAGTGACAAAAGTAACTTTCAAGAAAAACGGCAAAAACTTTTAAATATTTCAAATGCCTTTATCTTAGGTATAAGTTGACTTACCAAAATTCAGTTTACATTAAAATTTAAATAAAAAATCATGTTTTTATATTTATATATGTTTATAGTACAATAATTATAAATAGTATTAATTTTAGAGGGTTTTATGTTATAGCTTAGAATTTGAAAATATTATCGTAATAATAATAATAAGTTAAAAGGCCGTTGGCTGAACACCAGCGACTTTTAAGCTTAGTATTCTACATAACTATCATAGTATAATTATTTTAAATAAAAGTTAGGTGCGGGTAATACACTAGAAAATCGTTATTACGGATAGCCGCTGTAATGTCTATTATAGCTTATAGAAAATGGACGGTAAGTTGTAAATAAAATAAAGTTAAAGTACCATAACCGTTTTAAAGCTTAGTTATTTTTTAACTTTTTACACCAAATTAATAAAGCAACGTAAATATTTACTTTTAATACATAAAAAAGCCGTAATGTGTGCTTCGACCTGTAAATAACGGCATTTTAGGTTATTATAGGACTACAATTATGGAGAGGGATGAGGTTTGAGAAGAATTAATGACTAGAAATCAAAAGGCGTAATTTATTTAAAAAAACAAAATTTTAATCTTTGAAACATAAAAAAACAGAACAATTGGCATTTTCAAACAAAATTATTCTTATTGAACTGGGTTCAGTCTTTTAAATTAAAAAATATATATATAGAAATCCTTAATTTTATTTAACCCTTTGAACGCCGTACGTCAAATACAAAATGCGTCACTCACACGCCAAACATGTTTGCTATGCTAAGCAAATTACAACTTAATCCATACGAAACAAAGGCTCTTTTAATCTCTAACTTGTGTCGGCTGTGGCCGTCGGTGGCGTCAGTGGCACGACTTTCAGTTGTCGGCCAGAGCCGACTGTGGCGTTCAAAAGGTTAAACCTAGGTACGAAGCTACCAAAAACATTATTATTGTCGCTACCTTACTGAATGACTTTGTCATATTCTTTTTATTAATAAAATTATAGTTTTAATTTTACTTAACGTTGTAATGTATTATGATAATGAGATCAAGCATAGGAACATTAAGTCAAGTTATAAAATATTCTTACGTTTAAAATGGCACCATAAATACCTAATTAATTCAGTCCGCAGTTTTCAATCAGTCTTAATCATTTATTAATAGCTTATAAATTAACGTCTATCTTACTCCTTTACTATTTTATTCATTCGCTATCGGTAAATTTCTCCAAAACGCGAGCTTATGAGGTGGCAATAGGTGAGATAACTTTTTTAACAGGTTGTCTTTTTTTTCTTTTAATATCCCCCTTGGAATGTTACGGAATGAAATGATTGGCAATAAACTCCCTCGATGTTTTAGGAAAGCATCTTTCATGAAACAAAATTGGTGCTCCTCCTCGTCAAAGTTATTTTTATAGAGTAAATCGGAGCTGTTTCTCTTGAAAGAAACCATGGTGATAGGATTTATCCCACCAAAAACATAAATGTAAAAAAGGAGAGCCAAGTTCAATACAAAAATTATTCTCTGCTGTGGGCTTCGCCGCAAAAAGAATGGAGATCTGAGATTGAGTGCCAAGTTCTATGCAAAATCCAAATATGTAGTCTAAGGGCTGACTTGGCTGGTTTTTCCATACGAATTATTATTAAGTACCTACTTTTACACAGTCATGGGAGAGCCTTATGTTCGATGGGTAGTTTCTACCAGCAAGCCAAATTTTCGGAATAATAAAATAAGAACCGAAAGGTAACAGGTTTAGAACATGCGAAGGCTATATAATTAGTATGGGAAAACCAGCCAAGTGAGCCCTTAGACTACATATTTGGATTTTGCATAGAACTTGGCACTCAATCTCAGATCTCCATTCTTTTTGCGGCGAAGCCCACAGCAGAGAATAATTTTTGTATTGAACTTGGCTCTCCTTTTTTACATTTATGTTTTTGGTGGGATATCATTACTTTTTGTAGGTAAGTACATATCCTCGTAACGCCGTGGGTCCTTTTAAAAGGACAAATTCAAAACTAAAAGTAGACTTTATAAATATAAAACAATTGCATTGCCAAGCCCACAGCAGAGAATAATTTTTGTATTGAACTTGGCTCTCCTTTTTTACATTTATGTTTTTGGTGGGTACCTACCTACGTAATAAAAAGATAAAACTATTTGCTACTATCAACAAGTTCTCAAACTCAGAGTTAAGTAGGTATATACACCTACTTACTTTTAACTATACTTAACTTACCTACTTACTAAAAAATACAATTATTATTTATTTAAACTATTGCCTATACTATACTAAACCTACGTACCCACTTATTATAGGAATTGTAATAATAATAAGTATATACACCTCCCTACTTATAACTATAAAATTATTATTTATTTAAACTATAGCCTATACTATAATACTATACGTACGTAGGTACCAACTTATTAAAGAAATTGTAATAATAATATTACTACAAATTATAAGTTTTCCTTAAGAAAACTTAGCAATTTCGCAGCATAAATTGCAACCTTATAGGTCAGATATCGAGAGACAACCGGACGGACAGCAAGCCGGCGCTCGCGCTTGTGAGCGCGGCTGCCGCTCGCTCGGCCACGTTCGCGTCAACGGTTCGATTCGATCGTCACAGCGCCCGCGCCGCTCCGGCGTCACTCGGCGCGCGCGCGTCGTGTATATACCGAAAATCTAAATGCCTATTATTTTATCATTATTTATGAGTAGGTAATGATTTTACACTATTGATGTGCGCTAAATATAAAAATAATAATTAATCCCAGTTAATAACGTAGGTAACCTAAGTAATATTAGGTATTTATGTTAAGCGTTCATAATAGAATCTAATTATTTAAAAATTGACAGTTTTTTATTTATTCCTTTGTATTCATCTAATTACCTATCTGCATACCAAATTTTAACTCTCTAGGTCATCTGGAACTGGGTTAGAGTTTTGGTCTATAGGTCAGTCAATGATAAAAATGAGGAATTTTGGACATTAATATCTAAATAACCGTTTGAGATAAGCTTATGAAATTTAGAACACATATGTATCTCGCAAGTCTCAATATATGAGCAAAATTTGATACGTTTATGTAAAATAGTTTTTGATTTATGAGGGGGTCAAAAGTGGCTCCAAATGGTTCGTGTAATATTACACACGGTGCGCCTCGCCAGTTCTGTTTCTTGAACTTGGCTTGACACGCTCCCGCGTGTCTAGATATAGACACGAGGAGTTGCAGATTGAATCCTTCTGGTTGAAGTATGATTCACCATGTTTATAAAATTTGAAATAGTCATTTCTTTTACATTAACTTTACCAGAATTTGCCGCTGCTACTATATTGACGAAATCGGGGAAATCATATACTTTAAATTTTTTTTTCATACCTAATTCAACCTGATGATGAAAACTATCGCTACTCATGAACGTATGGCCCCTTTCGAAATAATATAAAGTTATGGTTTGAGCATTTATCTCGTCACTATTGACTAAGTATACTAGCATCGAAAAAAGTAGCCAATTCTTATTTTGCCCCGTGCAATTATCCAACCAGATAGTGATATTTTTAAAATCTCGGTAAAACAATAAAAATGCATAAAACGCACTCATTATCTCCTCTTGCTTCCGACCTGCTATCGCGTCATGCCACAGAGCTGAAAAAGTTTTGACGGGCGTTTTTTTCCCGAGCGGGGCAAATGTTTGGTTATATGCAACCAATCTTTGGGCGAATACAATTTCCTTGAAAGAATCCATGCTCGGGAGCATTACGACTTTTTGTAAGTCAGCGCTGAAGTAAATATGATCATCGTTCTGTTTTTCTTGTTTGTGTTGTTCATATAAAGCTCTAGCCTGTCTGTACTTTGTATTATGTTTAACCCAGTTATTGCAAACCAAACAGTCCTCCGTGGTGTTATCTTTGCTATGTTTAAATTCATTGCAGTGTATATCAAAAGCCTCACATACCTCGCATTCCTCATTACCCAACCTAGCAAATGAAATGTTTAACGATTTAAGATGTTTGCAGTACAGGTCATAGGACAGTTGAATTTCAGGGTGTTTATTCAAAAAGTCTTGGTGCATATCTTTTATTATGATGTCACTAGGTAAGTAACGCCTACTTGGAGCATGTTCCCTGCGATAATGAGAGATTTTAGGATGGTACGATTCAATATGGGTGGTCAAAATTGCTCTGTCAAACTTTTTTGTCTTTCTATGCTTCCCTCGTTTATCTTCGTTGTCCCAGTCTTCTTCATTAAAACTGTTATAAAGAACCTTGTCATTTGACTTTTTAAACCCGAGGGTGGTAAGAAAAAATATTTTGCATACCTGTATAGGCTTACCGTCATCTGTTTTGAAATGGAAGCCTCTTCTCGCATTTCTTACTGGAGCTGTAGTCACTTTGCGTTTAGGTGTTATAACGTGCGTGCTTTTTTGAATGAAAATACGTCTTTCACGCCACTCTAGTTGCCAATATATATCATTTATTTCTTCTCTTTTTGCTAGCGATATTAATGTCGGACACTTTTTAGTACAGGTAATGTCGCAAGGATCTTTTACCAAATATTTAAGTCTCATATCGTTTTTTTTATTTTTTATTCTTTCTGACAGCTTAGTGGTGTACTTCATTCTTTTTCGTACCAGGTTTGTATCATTCGACTCTGTGGCAGTTGGCGTCGCAGGGGTTGAATTGTGTTGCGGTACTTGTGGTATTTGGCTGGAACTGCAAGCCTGTTCTAAAAGCGGAGATGCTGTTTCTTTTTCATTTGGAGTGATATCCAGACCACATACAGACACAGCAGCGTCTGACGAATTTACCTCCGGTTCGATATCTATATCAATTGAGTATGATAGGATTTCTTCTAAAAGAGATAGACGGCGTAACACCTTCTTCTTAGGTAGGCTATAATCTTTGTCATTTACCTCATCATCGGGAGAGAAGTCACCATCGGACTCGGATGACGACAATGCGTTTTTGTAGCAAACGAAAGATGGTCGCGTGACCAGTTTTTTAGTTGTGTCTTTTGAGGGTAAATTCAATTGATTAATTACTTTGTCTAAATTGGCTTCGTCGAAAGTATCCAATGTATTTCGGTGTTCATTGAAGTTGTCAAATACAGGCAAATTTAATGAATATGGTTGTTTCCATATATCCGGGTCACGCACAGAAAATGGTACCAGATCACGCGACGCATTTGAAGATGTGACGTCATTTTTCGGTAGAGGTGTAGGTCTTATACTCGAAGTAGAAGGTCCTGGGTCGTTATTACAACACATCTGTAATATTTTTTTACTACGGTGTTGCTGCATTTTGTTTAGCTGAAATAAATAAATAAATATCACGAACCATCTTACACAAAATGACCTATTCCCAAACCAAGCTCTAGGCTTGTAGGTACTAAGTCTGGGTACTACACGACACACAACACAACACGACATGACACACACTACAAGACAACTATAAACATACGTATAGTCTTTATTATTTCTACTGAGCCGATCTTCTACACAAAGGCCATTGTTTGTAAACAATACCATTGTCTTTCTTTGTGTCCGTAACCGCAAGCCGATTACATACAAAAAAGTTAGAACTACATTGAATGTACATTGAATTATCAACCCTACCCTCTTAGTCAGTAGGTTTAAAATGTAAAGTAGAAGATCAGCTCAGTTCAAATAGTAAAGACTATAACTATACAGAGAAAACATCAAGTAGGTATTTGCAATCATGACTCAAATAATTTGCCCCTAGGTTCACACGTAAAATACTGCACAAAATATTGAAAAAATCATTAAATACCTCAGAGCTACTCGTCTCATTAAAAAATGTTAAAACGTTTCACAAACAGACGCCTACATATTCAAAATTTTGCGCGATTGGTAGAAATAGGTACCTACTGCAACGAAGAATTATAAACCACCACTTTTATTACTTAAGTTCGTACTAATTTCGGTTTATATTGATGAAATAATGTCTGTTTTATAAAATACTATCATACTTTTGTGTCTTCACTCACCTTGGTGTTTTACGGGCGTCGACAATCAGTGCGCGTGCTCCCGCGCAGCTCACGCTTCCGTCAACCCAAGGGCAAAGCGCCGCGCGCACTAAACACTCCGGACGTCGTCCAGTGACTTGCGGGCGGTGGGGCGGTGGTGGGGGCTACGTGCAGTGGGAAAACCTAGCCGCTATTTAACTTAGTATTGCTACTTAGCTGCCTTAAAAATAATATTGAACAAAAAAACAATCCTTTGATACTGAATTAAAAAGGCGGTCACCGCTTTATTGATTATTATGTATGAAGTAATATTATTTTGTGTTATAGGGAAAAAGGCGGCTAAGCTCCCATAACGAAATTATAGAGTATAATTTAAAGAGTACCGCCTTTTAGACTATAAATAAGTTTTTAATTTCAGCAATGATCATTCATTAAAACTTCGTTACACGACCTTAACCGCGTTTTAGCGTATAAATAGTCGATAAGAGCTTTTTAGCTTAGAAAAGTGTTATATTTTAAGCATGTTATAAAGCAGCTAATGATATGTAACGTCTTTTTAGCGTATTAAATACCATTAATGGCTTTTTAGATTATAAAATCCTAACAAAAAGCAAAATACGTGTCGTTTAACTACTGTGCATCTCGAGAACTAACTGTGCTAGAAAAAAAAATTCAATACCGTTCGACGCAGATTTTTTTGCTGAGCATGCCTGTATCAAAAAACTAAAAAGCCGCTAAAGTCACTTTGCCGCCTTCTTTGGTATGACGGCAGTACGGTGAGCAACACCATGTTGCGACAACTTTTCGTAGGCAGTGCCTATCGGTCATATCGTATAAGTATACGAGTATAAGATGGTCATCTTAGCCTATTTGTGCAAAATGTGGTTTGTGCAGAATTATCAACAAGTTTTTAGAGTTGTAGGTAATTCTGTAGCTCTGCCTACCCCACTCTGGGAATACAGGCATGAAGGTATCTATGTATGCATGTATGTATAAGGTGATCAATCCATATAAGTCAGTACGGGGAATTTGAAACGAAAACTAAACGTAAAATAATCTGTTTTTAAGAACTATGGCCTTAATTTTGGTAAAGAAGTAATACTGCCTCGCCTTGCGGACTTGGTTTTGAACAAAGGAATCGGATCAAGTACTTTTCCCGAATCAGCACACGTCGTTTAATTGCTGCCGGATGCAATCCTTTTTGAACGATTACGTCACCTTTTTTTTTCTACGTAAGGAAACAGTTCGTGTTGAGTCTAAGTATTGAGTCGGACTATAAATACTACTTTTCTACATTTTTAGTACGTAAAAAATTAAAATACGTTATTATAAAGAAGAAGTTTTAAAGTTGTTGAACATAAAAGTTTTGTTTAAAAAGCTAAGTACATTTTAACATGTTAGTTATGATTATGACTTATGATTGACATTCTGTATGTACCTATAAATTATACAACTACAAAGCGTGCGAGAGTCGTTAATACATAGCCACTAACATCACAAAAAATTCATGTGCCATGGAAATATATTTTGACCTTGGTTGACCTATTAGCTTATAATATTGAACCTAATGGATATAGTAGTACCCAGCCCCAGCAAGCCAATATTGGCAATAGTGCCTTGCCTCATAATTTAAACTAAATTATAGGACAGCGGAAACACCCTTGAGTATAAATTTAATTCACCAAAATATTCAAGGTTTTTCCAGCAAAGAACTAGAAATAGGGTTGTTCTTAGATAGTGAAAATGTACAAATTATGTGCATTACTGAACATTGGCTTAGACAAGACCAATTAATATTTGATTTTGTAAATTTTTAATTAGTTAGTTATTTTGCTAGAAAATGTGCCATTCATGGTGGCTCTTTCATAATAGTTAAAAGTACTCTTAAATCCAAGGAAAGAAAGGATATTGTCAAGCTATCAGTAGAAAGGATTGTAGAAATTTCTTGCGCAGAACTAGAAAGTTATATAATAATATGTATTTACAGACCACCATTGGCTGATTTTTGCACATTTGAATCAACTATGGAACATGTGTTAAAATTAGCTTGTAATAGCCAGAAGCATATTATAGTTTGTGGAGATTTTAATATTAACTTACTCGAAATGTCAAATAATACCACTAGGTTACTAAGTTTATTTAAATCTTTTAATTTAGGTAATTTGTTCTTTGAACCCACTCGGATAGGTGTTAGTAGTTGCAACCTGCTTAGATAATATTTTTTGTAATTGCGAATGTTTGGATAAAGAAATATTTAATTGTTTTAATTCGGACCATAGTGGTCAGAAGGCATCTTTCGTCAATGATTTTTATCAAAAACCTCAGACAATAACATATCGACCTATAACTAATAATCGTTTGGAATCTTTCAAAAATAAAGTCCAGAGTAATCTATCAGTGTTACCTTTCATACATAATGAGTGTAATAGTATTTATAATGACTTGTTTGGCGTAATTCTGCATGAATTTAATAACCATTTTAAAATGAAAACTTTAACTAGGTCGAAAACCAAATTTAGCGAATGGGCTACTGCAGGTATTCATAAAAGTAGAAATAGGCTTTACAACCTATATAGAGAGGGAGGACAATAAGAACGCTGACTTCCTAAATTATGTTAAGAGTTATTCAAAGACCTTTAAGCAAGTTTGTTTAACTGCCAAGGCAAATTTTAAGTAAAAACTGTATGGAATATTATAAATAGAGAAACGGGTAAATCTAAAACTCGCGATAATCAGGTCACCCTAAACTCAGGTGACAAACAAATCACGTCAAATAAAGACGTCGCCTTAGCATTCGAAGATTGTTTTTCCAACATAGCCATTAATACTACGAAATGTCTCAAATCATCCGCGGTTCAAGCTCAATCATTACTTTGCACTAATGTCAGTAAATGTAATATAAACTTTGAATTCAGCCCTATAAATTCAGTTTCAATAGTCAAAGTATTTAAAACGCTTAGTTTAAAGAAGACTGAGGATTTGTGGGGCACATCAGTTAGTGTACTTTTTCATATCATAGGTGTGATTGCACCCCATCTAGCATTGATTTACAATAATTGCATTTCAGAAGGGATCTTTCCAGATCTTATGAAATATAGTAAAGTCATACCTCTTTTTAAATCGGGTGAGATGAGTGATATAACGAACTTCCGTCCCATTTCCATACTACCAGTTTTAAGTAAAGTCTTTGAGAAACTAATTCTGAATGATATGTTAGGTCACTTTAATAGAAATAAACTACTTAACAATAACCAGTTTGGCTTTACAAGAGGTCGATCAACAATTGATGCGGCATCTGTTCTCATTAAATATATATATAACAGTTGGGAGCAATCTTGCGATGCAGTAGGAATATTTTGTGACCTTTCTAAAGCTTTTGATTGCGTGGTTCATACGACCCTTATTTTAAAATTAGAACATTATGGATTGTCTAATAAAGCTATAAGTCTTATGTCTTCTTATCTCAGTGATATAACTCAAACAGTTGTTGTAAACAAAACACAATCTGATGGAGCTACAGTGAAAATAGGTGTGCCTCAAGGCTCTATTTTAGGTCCTTTTCTATTTTTGGTTTACATAAATGACTTGCCACCATCAGTAGATAAACTTTGTGATATTGTACTTTATGCTGATGATACTTCACTAATTTTCAAGGTAGACAGAAAATCCATAGACTTCAGTAGCATAAACTCCACACTAGTTAAAGTACTTAATTGGTTTACTAGCAACAACTTGCTACTAAATGCTAAGAAAACTAAATATGTTAGATTCGCTTTGCCTAATGTTAAACCGTTAGATTCTAGTATTTTTCTAAATGACGAGTGTTTGCGAATCGTAGATAAGGCAGTTTTCCTAGGCATAACAATAGATAAAAATTTGCAATGGAGTCCCCATATAGCTGTACTGGCAGGTAAACTAAGTTCGGCAGCTTACGCAGTTAGGAAAATTAGACAACTAACCAATGTTGAGACAGTTCGCTTAGTTTATTATAGTTATTTCCATAGTGTTATGTCGTACGGTATTCTGGTTTGGGGTAAGGCAGCTGACATACAAACTATATTTGTGTTACAAAAAAGGGCCATTCGTTCTATTTACAAATTAAATTCCCGTGACTCCTTAAGAGATCTTTTTAAGGAAATTAATATCTTAACTGTAGCGTCACAATTTATTTATGAGAATATTATTTATGTTATAAAAAATTTGGATTCTTTCAAAAAAAATTCTGATATACATAATTTAAATACTAGAAATAAAAATAAAATAGCTATTCGAAAATTCCGCGTCCGTAAAGTACATAAATCATTTGTTGGTCAATGCATTCATTTCTATAATAAATTACCTGAGGTAGTATTAAAGTAACCCTTTCCAGCACTCAAAAATTACTTGAAAAAGTCGTTAATGTCTAAAGCGTATTATAGGATCGAGGACTATTTAATAGACAAACATGCTTGGCCTAAACCCGAAACTTAATCAATAATATATTTTTTATTTGTTTTTTTTTCAAATTCAAAATCTTTATCTTGTCTGGGGGACACCGTTGATGTAGGAAAACATATCAATCTTATGTGGTCATCTTGCACCGTCTTATATACACATACGTAGGAGTTCTTTTTTCCTTTTCTCTCTTTCTATCTTAAGATTTTGGTGTGTTTTCCTGCGGAAACTACGCAGGATATTTGAAATATTTTTTAATTTGCTATTTATAGATTTATATAATGCTAGACTAAGTAGTACCATTGTAATATTAAATATATTTAAAAAAATGACTGACTGCTGAGTTTCTTGCGGCGCTTCTTCTCAGCAGTGGTCTCCTCTTGTGAAGCGCTGGTAGATTCTTGACGTGTAAAAGTGCCCGTGCAGCCTACTTACTGAATAAATGTCTTTATCTTTATCTTTATCTTTTATTGCTAATATGAGGTCGCTTAGAGTTGGCAACTCGCCAATGGCTGCCGGTCTAACACCTTGGACATACAAGGAGCAAATCGAGTGAGTTTCACAATGATACGTATTATTTGGCAGAAAAATATGGTTTGGACCAAAACTCGTAGGATGTATTAGAAACAATAAGATAACTAAGAGATATGTATATAATTTTGTTTTCAGTATCATAACAAATATTTATATAATCTATATGCATATGTATAGAGTAAACCATTATCTGCTACCTATCAATATGAGATAAAAATACACTTCACATTATTATAACAAATATCTCCGTTGTTTTAATTTTTTTGGAAATATTAAGTTACATATAGCCCACTAACACCAACTTAAATGTAAATGTTTTGTTTTTCTTTATTTTACTTAATTAAACAGTCACACCACGTGAATTTTATGTATAAATAACTTTCTTACATACATACATTAAATCACGCCTGTTTCCCAGAGGGGTAGGCAGAGACCACTTCTTTCCACTTGCTACGATCTTGACAAATTTCTTTCGCTTCTTCAACATTCATACATCGAGTCATGCACGCACGTCGGTTTCGGGTACTTAAGATTCGGCCCTTTTCCAGTATTTCTCCGATTTGATTCGAAAAAGTACGCCTAGGGCGGCCCCTTCTCGACCCTTCCACTCACTTTCGATCTGTATATCTCTTTCGTCAATCTTCTTTCATCCATCCTTCTGCATCCTACTGCTTCACTCGGTGATAATTTCTGGCAGTTGTCAAGATGTTGCAGCATTTCAGTAAATATCTGCTTGGGCGCAAATTTCGTATTAGAAGTGATCATGCTACTTTAAAATGGTTATTGGGGTTTAAAAACCTTAGGGTCAAGTAGCGCGCTGGGTTAAACAGCTACAGGAATATGACTTCATCATTGAACATCGCGTGCATCGCAGTGAAAAGTCGGCAACGCGGACGCCCTTTCCCGAAGACCTTATCCGGATGACCGTAAACATTGTTTAAGCCAGGAGGGCAAAGATTGTGTGAGAATGTTGAGGACTGATACTGTAAGTGAAGAATGGAGTAATAAAGTCATGCAAAAAGCGCACCAAAAAGACAAGACGTTAGAAAGACGGTAGGCAAAGGTTGTTGAAAGTCACCAAAAGGATTGGGATAGGCGTATTCCTCTCTTTCTGATGTCGTATAGGTCGGCAACTCACGTTAGTACGGCTGTCACCCCAGCTTACGTGAACTTCGGAAAAGAACTTCGTTTACCTGCAGACTGGACGTCCTCCAGATTCACCAAAATCAATCAACGAGTATGCCAGTGCCAAGCCACCGCGAAAATGAAAACACGATATGACCGAAAATCTAACCAAGTCACGGTGATTCCCCCGTAGGCCATAAATCCAAAAAAGTCATGAGCGTATCCCGGTCTGATTGTTTACTAAAATGAGTCACTAATACCCAACCTACTAAATACTATAAATAGCAATGTCATTAAATGTAATTATCATTCACTTTTGTGCATTGAAAGTGACCGCATCTCCACACTAATTAGCAGTACGTTTGTGTCGCCCCAACTTAATCACTTTGTTATTGTGTGTTATTATTATTAATCGCGTCTTTCCACGTGGTAATAATATGGAAGTGCAAGTTCAAGGTATGTACTTTAGTTATTAATAATATTCACGTAACAATATTTTTGTTTGTATTTTATATGATTTTTTTACTAGAGGTCTATTGTTTCCCTTGATTTTTCCTGAAGTAGTATGGATTCACATAGAGCTACAACTTTTCGCCGACCTATGCCGACCCTGAGACATATATCATTATAAAGAGGTGGATATATAAAACTAGTTCTGTGACTTTCATCTGCATCTGGTTGCATCTTTTTAGGTTATGGAGATGCCAAAGTATTCATATCCATATAGCGAAAAAATAGGAATTTTTGTAACATTTTTATTTCTTTGTTTTAGATAATTTTTTCAAGTTTTCCTTTTCGAGACGTATTATTTTCGATATTTGGAATTCTAAAGAGGGAAATGAAACTGAAAAATTTCATCAAGTTCTTGATACTTTGATTGAAACTGCACAACTTTCGGATAACATCGAAAATATTAAATTAGAGACATTAAGTGTTAGAATAAGGAATTTATGTAAACAAATTTCATCTTACTGGGCAAAAGTACATCGTACCAAGGCTAAATTATTAGAAAAATATTCAGATTGGTTAGGTGTAATAGAACATATTGACGCAAAGCGAAGTATAGAGCAGTGTATTTCTCAACAGCAGATTGACGAAGATGTCGATCCCTCTCCTTCTACTTCGCGTAGTAAGAAAGATCTCCTAGATCGTTGTTGGACTATACTTCAGTGCTTAAATTCGGGATATAATATCGACAAGACCAGATTTAGAGATTTCGCGATAGAAACGGCTCGGCAATTAGTTGCCGAGTATCCGTGGTATAATATGCCTGCTTCCGTCCACAAAATTTTAATTCATGGTGCTAATGTGATTGATTATGGTTTGTTGTCAATAGGGGAGTTGTCTGAAGAAGCAGCTGAAGCCACCAACAAACAATTGTCTAAGTCTGTGCTTGATTTGTTATGTGTTAAATAATAGTACCTAGTTGTAAAAATTGTAATTAATAGCTAAGCTTGAATGTAAATTGATAATGAAATTAAATATTTTGTTCCCATTTTATTTATTAAATACTTACCATTGAGGATAGTGGATGGTATTTTCATTTATTTACTCGTACCTACTTATTTTTTTCTATTAAAACCGCAGTAAGTATTAATTTTTCCAAAACAACATTAATGCGAGACATTTTTATTACCATAAATATTTATGTATTTGTGTTATACATACATACATACATACATACATAAACTCACGCCTTCATTCCCAAAGTGGGGTAGGCAGAGCTACGGAATTATCAGCAACTCTAAAACCTTGTTGATAATTCTGTAACCACATTTTGCATAATTAGGCTAAGGTGTTTAACAGCGCATTAGTGACAGGTTGCAAGCCCATCGCCTTACAGTACTACAAGCCCTTATTCCCTTAGTCGCCTCTTACGACATCCACGGGAAGACATGGAGTGGCACTATTCTAACCTGGCAACCACACGGGTATTGTAAATTTAATATTCCTAGAATAGTAATTAATACTTTAAAATCAAAGAAATAACTTATTTCGGAGTTGAGGTATTTATGACCGCCTTTGTATGGGAGCGGAATCACCGTGCAAGTGCAAGTGGGGTTTGAGGAAGAGCCTGTCCATTTCCCAACGGAATTTCTCAGTGGATTACCCCCACGTAAATTGGTTTTGAAAGTAGGGTGTCCTATACTTAACTACGGAACCGAAACCCACCTATTTTTTGATATAGTAGGTACACGTTTGCAAGTAACATCTTTAAAAACGTTCATAATAGAGTGCACAATACCGACTGGATGTGCGGCTGCAGTAGTTATTCTAATTCTCCGGATTCCTATAATACCAATATATCTACTTTTCGACTTTAAACGACTGTCATTTCCTGTAAAGTTATCGTTTGCAATGCCAATTAAAAGTCACAAGGGCATACCTTCAAAGTTGCGGGCTTCAACTTGAGCGTTGAGTGTTTTCCCATGGACAGCTGTATGTTAGCCCTTTTGCGCGTCACTTCCAGGCAAAATATGTTTGTATTATGCAATAAAAAGTTAGCTGTAAACATTGGTCGTAGAAATTCTGTGATTACTAGCAGTAATTATTAAAAAAATTAAATCTAACGGCATGAAAAGCTCAATTTTGCAAAGTGTCAGATAGGACGTCTTCGAAAATCGTCATATAATAAAACATCTATGCAAATGATTCTATCAATAAATTCTTTCACCATTTGAAACGGATATTATTCTAGATGAACTTAGGCCCTCTAGTTATTTTAACTTATTTTAACCGAAGTGAAGTGAGGGTGGGATGCTTGTATCTTATAAAGTTGAGGCAAGACTAGAAACACAGCGGAACGAGAGCGAACGTTTCCATGGTAACGGTAAGAGGACATGAATATTCAAAGCCACAAAACGCGTCGCGCAGTTTGCAGAGAATTAACTGAGCATCAATCCTACACTTAACACAATGTGAATTTCACCTGCTTCACAGGGTTAATTTAAGAGAAGTTTAATAGCATTTCAAGTTTATTTATTTGTCAAACAGAACAATCCTTATAATAAAATTAATAAAGCGATACCGTTAACAAAAAGGTTTAGGACATCAAATGGTTTTCACACTTGTGTCGTGAGATCCGATATGATGCCTTACCGAGGTAAATCAAAAAATATGATGCGTGAACAGATAACAGACATGCAGTAAACATACAAGATTACATCAGAAATTTTACGATATTATAGGTAAGTGAATTTAGGTACTAGGTTACTGGAGTTTCTTGCGGCGCTTCTTCTCCGCAATGATGGTCTTGTCCGAAGCGCTAGTAGATTCACTCCATGTTACCGACGCACACTGGGGCAAGATACCCTAATAACATATTAGTAATATGTAGCATTAAATGCGAAAAATAAAATACGATTTTGAACTATCTAATACAACCGGCTTCTAGTAGACAAATGCTTCATTTGATACTGTCAAATTGACTGATAACTGACACGCATTTCCTATTATAATGAAGTTTGTGGGTAGTCGTGAGTGCGACTGATTATAAATTAAATTGCTTTTACTTCAATTGTGTTGTGGTGTCGTGGTATTATTATAGAAAATTGGCTTAATTTAGCTATGGAACCATCAAGTTCAGGTAAGTCGCAATATTTTAGCAACATTTAATTCGGTATTAGGGTACAGTAAACATATAAAACCAATGAGTACATTTATACGATATACGATTTTCACTAAATTCAAAAACAGCTAAAGTTTTAGTTATGTTGTCCTGTGAATTCTAGTTTAGTTTTTTTTGTAAAAAACCCATGCAATCTCAGCATCTCGAAACTAAAAAAACTATTTGCTACTTTCTGCTACTTTTTTGTAGTTTTACTATATGTAATTTCCATTATGCAATATTAATTATTTTGTTCTAGGATCGAGAGTTCAAATACAATGTTTATTTCAAGAAATGAACTTGTTAACATAATGCGATGTTCGGGAGAAAGAAGTTTAGAAAAACAATTCAATTTTTTTATTTTTGAGTTGCGAAAACGTACAAAATGTGATGATAAAGTTGATATTAATTTTAATCAATATTTTTTTAAATATTAAATCATTTTTTTTCATTAAGAAAAAGATTTCTTTTCATTTTCATTGTTTTAATTTTTCGATATAGTTTAATAAAAAAACTAATTACTATTACCGTTTTGAGTTCATATAATAATGATAATTACTTATTGAATTATAAAATATTTTTTTCAAATGAAAAAAATAAAATACTTTCAATTGTGGAGCCCTCTCCCCCGCACCCCACCCCGTCCCACCTCCAGGCCACCCGAAATCTTTCTCGTTCGTTCCGTCCTATTAACGATATGCCTCACTAGCGAGGAAAATTAGGATGTTCAACTCGTACGGTGCGTAGCCGATTGCTTACACTGGCAGCTATCAGCTTGCTTCGCTCATGCGATGCTGCCAGCGTGCCCAGTCCGCTAATTACCGCCTGAGTTGCTTTGATGATGATGCTCATCTCTGCGCTCTATCCAGACATTATTATTGCTGAGGTACCGGTACCATCCTACACAGAGATACAGTAGCCCAGTATGGATTCACAAAGCCACATAGACAAGCTGATTTACTCGCTCATTGGATGAATTTCGCAGAAGGCGCATTATGTAAATGAGTTGTCTCACGTGCTGAGACAGTGATAAATTACAATATTTAAACGAAAGATTTTAACTCCTACATATTTACGCATTCTGCTCTATTAATGACGTCACAGGAGCCTAAGCAAGAAACTTTTTTTCTTGTTAGTCATGTTAATGCTTACCAACCTATTATAATTTCAGATAGACTATATGAAGAGTCCACGGAAAGAACATGTCTAGTCACTTTTTTTTTAAATGAGATTTTAATGCCAAAATGTAGAGCATGTAATAAACTATTACTTACATCTTCTGCTACAACTAAATTACTATATTAACATGCCTTTTTTTTCACATTTAAAAACCTATACATGGAAATAACATGCGTTGTGTATTAGGTACATGGAAAAAAAATGTTATGTCACACAAAACCAAATAATACATTAAAGAAACTTTTCTTTAAGTATATCATGTTAAAAAATGAGAACAGATAAATGGTAGGTATTTATTCCAAGCTCAACTTATGTGACTTCCGATGGGAGACTGCATTATTTCATACAGGTAGGTAGGTATATAAAGTAATTAAGTTAGGGTAGACCGAGGCGAATAAGATCAATTTTTGCTTGGAGTTAAGTAAATACAACTTAGTAAACAGTTACATTGTTTATTTATATTTTACTGGATACATCAGTTATCGATTAACGAAATCCAAAGGTTTAACATAAGAATTTAAAATTAAAATCAAATGTTTAAAAATAAAAACAAAATCATTCCAAAAATCCGATTCGCCCCATTTTTGGAGGGGAATCGGATCAAACAAAAACATGTTTTAAAATATAGTATTTGTATAAATAACAAACCCAAAAATATTATTTGAAACAAACTAAGCCATATTAATGACATCGACTATCATTGGTGTAACAAAAGTTGAATTTGTATACTATTATGATACCTCCTCGGTAGCAACATTAACGAAGAATAATAGTTAAAATATAAAACGATAAAATCAGCGTTATAATACTGCACTTTTCTAAACAATAAATTTTGTGAATATTAACAGCCTCTAAATAATAAAATAATATTGTTAAAACTAAAGTTAAAGTTTAAAATCAACTTTGGTTAATATAAATTGCAAAGATAACAAATATCCGATTCGCCCCATTTGCGGAGACAAATCGTATCTAGTAATAAATGTATGTTTTCTTATAATATTAAGTAAAGATAAGCTTTAAATCAAATAAAGTATAGCACTATATAATCTAGTGTCCTATTAATGAGATCAATTTTCATTGGTTTTACAAAGTTCACATTTGTAGAGTCCTTTGACACCACCCCGGTCAGCACAGTTCTCATGGCACCATTCCTCACAAGTATGACATTGGATCCAATCCTCTACCGGTGGATGTACAAACTTTTCTAAACAATAAATGCAATGCCAATCTCTAGATGAACTAGTACCCTTTACTTTTAACTTTGGAGTTGCTTTGTTTTTTATTTTATTGTCACGTTTTCTTTGCCTTGTGTCTGCTTATTTATACGAGAGTTTTTTTTGCTTGCCTGTTTGTTTGCTTTTTTGTCAGCTTGCGACATTTTCTTCTCCATATTTTCTTTTTTTTCGTTTCTCTTAAAAGTAAATTAGATTTATTTTGCGGTGATGTCAAATGTAAAATTGGTCTATTAATGTTACGAGGTTTTTAAGGCGGGTCCATGGGTTTATTAGGTGACGGTAGAATCTCCTTTATGACATTTTGCGGCGGTTTTGAATTCGTGGTTGGAAGGACGTCCTTTATCTGTTGTGTTTTTGATTTCCCAGGTACCTTTTTGGGCTTTTGCATTAACGGTGGTTGCAGGGTTTGTTCAACTGTATTCACAACTGGTTGATGCATTGTTGATGGGATAACATCATCACCTACATGCGTGTCTGGCTGTCCACCTCGATGTTTTAGAACGCCACGAGATAATGTAACTCTTCTTTGCAAGCTCGTAAATGGTACATTGTACAACTCATCAGCCCGACGAATGGACAATTGCTTAGTCAGTACCTTTTCAGCTGCTTCATTCATATTTTCTGCCGTCCACTCCCCCTGGCTAGTCTTTCTTTTGTATGTGCGAACCATCTAGAACATGCCAGCAAAAGATATATAAGGTGTAAACCAATGAAAAAACTGTCCAAATTAATGATCCCAATCGCCCCAAAAAAAATGATCCGAATAGCCTCAAATGACAAGTTTAAAATATTTAAACCTAACGTAAATATGCTTTTAAATAGAGTTTAAATGAAATCGATTCTCAATTTAACCATAAACATACGCAATAAGAAAAATAAAATACTTACCTTCAATCAATTCCTTATAATATTAACACCACAGTTTGAAACCACGTTTTTTACATCAGCTGCAAATTTACGATACATTTAAATGAACCACTCCGCTCGAAGCGTCGCCGCGACTGACGCTCAAGACTTATCCAATAGCATTCAAGGTCCTGGCATGCGGGAAGGACAGAGCGAACACGGCGCGCTGATTGGCTACCCGTGGCTAGCCGCGTATTTTCAAATTTAACAGAAATGCTTAATTTGATCCGATTCACCCACTGATCCGATTCGCCTCGGTCTACCCTATTAGCAAATTTTAAATAACATTTTTCGTAATACTATCCTTATCGACTTAATATTAAGTAATATAATATGCATGATATAAAACCTCCTTTAACACGCAGAGCAGATAATAACGAGTAAGTATGGCATAATATTAATTCATTTCTTTTAATACATATTAGAATTGACATGACAAGTCAAAGTGGATGTGATTACGTATTCATTTATAATTATCATCATGTCAGCCGAAAGACGTCTACTGCTGGACATAGGCCTCCTCCAAGGCTCTCCACTCAGACCGGTCTTGTGCTTTTCGAATCCACCGCTTTCGAGCGCAGAGCCTCCGACTATCACGGGAGTTGGCGCGACATGGACGTTGGACATGACTTTCGTCTTGTCCATGTTCATTCTCAAGCCAACTCGGTCGGAAACTCTACTGAGGTCAGCGAGCATTGCACTGAGATCCTCCATGGTCTCAGCCATGACTACGATATTGTCAGCGAATCGAAGGTGAGTGATGTACTCACCATTTATGTTAATGCCTCGTCCTTTCCAGTCCAGAACCTTCAAAGCATCCTCCAATGCAGCGGTGAATAGCTTCGGAGAGATCACATCTCCTTGTCTGACTCCCCGCTGCAGGGGAATAGGCTTCGTGCTCCGGTCCTGTAGTCGGACGGACATAGTGGCGTTTTCGTACAGACACTTCAACACTTCGATATATCGGTAGTCAACTAGGCACCGCTGGAGAGACTGCAGCACAGCCCATGTCTCGATCGAATCAAAGGCTTTCTCGTAGTCCACAAATGCAAGGCAAAGGGGGAGGTTATACTCTTCGGTCTTCTGTATAACCTGCCGCAACGCATGTATGTAATCTACGGTACTATAGCCCTTTCAGAAACCGGCTTCGGAAATCGTCAAACCTGCGCGCGAGACGATTTGTGATGACCCTCGAAAACAGCTTGTAAATATGGCTCAGAAGTGAGATGGGTCAATAGTTCTTCAACAAAGTTTTGTCACCTTTCTTGAAGAAGAGAACCACCACACCTCTGTTCCATGCTTTCGGCGTTCTCCCTTTGTGGAGGACGGAGCTGAACAGCGTCTGAAGGCCCCTAAGGATGAGTTTACCACCCGCCTTCAGGAGTTCGGCTGTAATTCCATCCTCACCTGGGGCTTTGCCGTTCTTAAGCTGTTTGAGGGCCATACTAATCTAGTACAGGCTGAAGTCGGGGAGATCTTCGGTATACAGGGTGACTGGAAATTCGCCGGATTCCTTGAAAGGGGTAATTCTACAGCTCATTTGTAACGATTTAAGTCCAGTCAACCAGGGGTCAAAACTCATTGGTTATCGAGTTATTCACGTTTTTAGATTTTTTTTAAAATACCCGCCTTTCGACCTAAAACTAGTCATTGTGTAAAAACTTCGTCATTTAGAAACAAATAGCCAATGAATTACTCATTTCGAAAAATAATAAAAAAAACCAAAGAAATGCAAAGTTTTGCAAATAAAAGGATTTGAAGTTAAAAGTTCTAGTAATTATTTTCCAAATTTTCTAACATTTTAAAGCATAACTAAAAAAAAAGTACTACACTTCTCGTACAAATGACAGGAATAGTTTGCTCAATTCATAAGCTTTCTAAAAAGGTACAATTTATGACATTTTAAAATTATTTTTTATTTAAATATGTACAATTAATAATAATAGCAGAAATGTTCGCGGTTAAGCTCCATCGTTTCAACAAAAAAACGCGGGATCGTTCTCGTTTTTAAATTCAGCTAATCGTGTTCTTTTAAATTTGCTTTTTAAAAACATAAAGTGCGTTCCATTTTTAACCTAAAAACGCGGGAAGTGTTGTAGTAAAATGAATAGAACATCGTTCCCCTTTTTAAATTCAGCTAATGGTGTTCTATTTTTAAATAAATTTGCTTTTTAAAAACAAAGTGCATTCCATTTTGAAATTTCAAGCATCTCAAAACTTTTTGAGTGACCGACGTAATCAGTTACTTTCATTTTTCTTTCCATTTCGGAAGATATTGATAACTAAACTTCTTTCTCAAATGGCTGCTTACCAATTCGAAGAATAAAAACTTAAGCTACAGTCTCATGAATGCGGAGAGCCTTGCGGGTGTAAGCGTTTGAAATGTTTAGAAAACGTAAGCAAAGACCAGCAAGATGCCATTTTATCTTATTTTAAGAAACTACAGACAAATAATGAACAAAATGCGTATCAGTTCGGACTTATAACGGCAACTTCTGTGCAGCAACGTCGTCCGCGAAAAGAAGATTTAGGCCTTCAACACGAAGCATCATATTCATATAGGGTTCGAACCAATATTGAGATGGGGATGGTAGATATTGCAGTTTGTGCTAGGGCATTTATGTCTATTCATGGTATAGGAAGAGGAAAATTGGACTATATAAAAGAAATCATTGAAAACTGGAGAAGCACCAATAGACCAACGCGGTAAAAGCAGTAGCAATCATCGTCAATTAGATAAGAATACTTTGCTAATAATTAAAAAACACATAGCCAGTTTCAAAACCAGATCAAGTCATTATGGTACTGAAGATAGTCAACGGCAATACTTACCCGAAGAATTAAATATAACAAAAATGTTTAAAATGTTCAAAGATATACATGAAAATGAGAATGTGTTTTATGAGACCTATAGAAATATTTTCAACAAGGAGTTCAATATTTCGTTTGGATATCCACGAGTAGACACATGCAGCTTTTGTGATGAGATACGGATCAAGATTGCCGCCTGCGTTGACGAGGAGCAGAAGCGAAAGTTGAAACACGAGGACATGAAACATAAGACAAAAGATAATTTATTGTATAAACGAAAGAGGCTCGCACGTATAACATCATTAAAAGATAATTCCGTAGTTGTTATTGCTATGGACTACCAAAAGAATATCCCTTTGCCGAATATATCGACGAAAGATGTTTATTACAAACGTCAGCTTTCAATGTTTTCGTTTAACATCCACAATTTGGCAACTAAGAGGTCGTACTTCTACACTTATCCCGAGACTCATGCCAAAAAGGGCTCAAATGAAGTAGCTTCTTTCCTTTTTGATTTTATCACAAAAAATCCTGCAAATATCAAACATGTGCATATATTCTGTGACTCATGTGGAGGACAGAATAAAAATTACAATATAATCAAATTCATACATTTTATTGTGCACGAACTACGTAGTATGAATTCCATTACTATCACATTTCCAGTGAGAGGACACTCTTATTTAGAATATGACAAGATCATGGGTCACATCAACCAAAAAACTCGAATGGAATTGCCTAGTGATTGGTACGATTTACTAAGTATTTCACGGCAAAATCCTTTTCCCTTTGAAGTTATACACTCGCGGTTAAATAATACGGGTCGGTGACGAAAATCCCTGTAACTTGCAAGTAGGGTGATATTGGGGATTCTGGATCATTTTTCCTCGCTGCGCTCGGATGATCCAGAATCCCCAATATACCCATCGATCAGTGATCTAGAAGTCCAACAAATAATTCATATCGAATGATCATTCTAACAACGATAGGTACTCTATCCTCCAGAGATGCTTCCAGCACACCCACATACCGCCCGCCCTCTATTACTAGTCTTCTGAATATTAACGTAATTTCATCGTCATGACAGCCGTTGTAGTTACAAAGTTAATTCAAGTAGTTGCAACCTAACGAGACAGACAGACGAAGAAGTGCAAATGTATTTGAATGCTCTGTTTAGTTGATAATAAATTAACTAAGCAGTCTTTTTTTTTTTAAAGCCAATATGTTCATTCAAATCAATTCTCCATGTTTGTTCTCCAACACCCATTTTCATGATCAGGTGCAAAATATGTGTAGCCCAATTATCCTTATAAAAAATATTTTTGGTTTGATTAAATTTTATTAAAATTGACATTAGTAATTGACGTTGTCTTAATTCAATAAGTAAATATTATTTGATTGAGAACTCTGGGGTAACACCTTTATTAGATAATAAATAAAAAATAATTTATAAAACATGTTTATTTAAACACCATTTTCTTAAACAAGTTACATTTCTTAGCGCACATACAGTTGGATGATATATACAGTTAAACACTTCACTTGACAATCTGTAATCTTCATACAAACTTAACAATTTAGGACAGTTCATGTCTTCCAGGTTAATAATATCATTATGATCTAAAATATTTTTAAGCCAGGAAACTTTTTCCAGACCCTTACAATAAATCTTCTTATCAATCAAAAACTCTTGGATATACATTAAATATTTTTCGTAAGGTATAAATCCGTCATACCAATTGATTTGTCTGTTTCTCTGTATCCATGATACTTGTTTACGTTCCGTTGGAGAGAGATTGTGCAACGGGCAAGGCGGTAGAATAAGAAGGTGTAATAATTGGTCCTTAACAGCGATTGCAATTTCTTTGACAATAAATGAATTGTTATCCGTTTTAAATCCCTGCACATCAACTATTGCTATCGACATCACGTCAACTTTCTAACAATATTACTCAAAGGTCTGTACTCCACCAATCGATCGTTAATAATCAAACAGTAAGCACTAGTATTATCCGGCAATTCCTTTTCTGTTTCGATTTCAAAACGAACGTCAACAGGTCCTGTTTTTAAATGCTCATTTTGCCTCGAACAATCAATCACATATAATGGAGCTTTTTCCTTAAATTGTATAAGATCAAGCAACGGATCTATGGGGAGGTTATAATACGACTGACGAAATCTCGCATACATATCGTATAATATACTGTATTTGTTCTCATCAAATTTCAAGTTAAGATTATCGTATGGATAATAGAATGAATTTAAAAATAAAGTCACATTTTTAAGATTGCAATGATCAAATTCAGCGTTATTGTTTAATTTGTTATTTTTCCTATTAGTTTGCAATCCAAAAATTACATACCGAGGCTTTTCTAGTTGAGAAGTGGTCTTTATAGACCATGTATGTTTGGTTGTTTTTGGTAATAACGGATATTCATACAAATCCCAATTCCTAAACGCTATTTGAACAGGTTTATCTTTTTCTAAATGTTTAAGCAATGCAAGCTTTTGATGATCTGAAACTTTAACATGCGGCATGCGCCATTGAACTTTATCTACCTTCATTTCCACTGTGTCCTCTTTTGCGGTTACAACACCATTCAGATTTGTACTACTTCTATTTAGTATTAGTTCATGTTTACTATTAATAACTATTTTTTTGTAATCCTCTGCAAAACCTAATAATTTATTAAGTGGTAAAAGAACGCAAAATCTTCCACTGTGATCATCAAATCCGTTTATGTTCCAACCCCACATTGCAGCAGCTTTACTTTCTCCACCATTCATGGAGACTAAAGATTTCATTGTAGTAGTTATTCCAACATTTCTAATTCGATCTATTTCAATCCCATTCATTTCATATCTAATATCTTGAAAAAGAAATGATATAGCATTATTTGTCAACTTAACATTTTTCACTTTATTTACACCACTCACGTCTTTAGCTGTTATAGAAAAATATCCTTCTATGTATAACGCGCTAGCTGAAGGTAATACGTATATATCTTGCTGATGGATAGGTATTCGTATTTCATCATTTTCGTTAAAACTGTTATTGTATGGGTTATAAGTATGGATTTCATAACTTTCAATTGAGTTATCGAATTGCACATCATCGGTTATATGAAGGATGCTCATATTTTTAATCCAAGGGCGCGGAGAAACTCTTTATTACTCTTTGTTATTGCAACAACTTTTTTACGTCTAGCTCGTCTGACGTTGTGCTTGACAGTGGGGTTACAACGATTTTGTCTTTGTATTTTGTTACAGATATCATCGTTAAAAATTATCATTTTGATTTTCGCAAGTGAAGACTTATATTAATATTTTCCTTACTAAAATTAATCAGATTTCCCTGTAAATCTAATATTTTCACCGTAATTGACGAAATATGTTTCTTCTTTAGAGGAAAATATATTATATTTTTAGGTACTTCAATTATTTGATATCCGGGTGGACTGTTCAGCGTGAATTCGTGAATTATATGTGTAGGCAAACCGTTCGTGTAAGAACCTTGGACAAGATCACATTCGATCCGTATCACAGACGCAGCAATAATGCATACAGGGTTGTCTGATTCATGCCATTTATTTGGTTCCAACACCCTCTCTGAAAACCCCAATAATGCGCCTACACTATTTTTAACCTTAAAATTAATCGGTTCACTGCAAAAAATTGAACATTTTGAAGTATTGTTGTTAGGAACGATTTTAAACTGGCAATTATTGCTCATGTTACTTTTTAAATATTCATATAAATCAGACAAGTCATATGCGCCGCAAGGAATTGTAATATCCTTCTGTTTACCGTAAGCAAGTACATTGTTGCTGACATTAATATTAGGTATTGAATTAAATGTTGAAAAATACAGTAAGCCGCACTCGCATTCGTCTTCTAATATTAAATGAGTATTTAATTCTGATCGAAGAATGGATTCATTTCCAGTGATTGTGAATGTAATAGACATTGTTATGAACTAAATGTTTTTGAAAGTGTGAGCTATTTATGTAGATCCCAAAATGAGTTTAAAAAGTCTATACACAAGTGCCCACAAATGAAAGGATGAGTCTTTTGTTTGTTAACGTAATTATAAAAAATATTTAAACCAACATATCTTAAAAATTCTTCAGGTGGTTTTAAATTACCATAACTATCGAAATATTCGATATAATTGTTTAATTTTGCATAGGCTACCCAATGAGTGCCAGAATTCTGGGAACTATCAAGATTAATAATTCCACATTCTTTTTTTAATGAACGTTTTGGTAGCTGATCTCGCATGAAAACTCCTCGAAAATTGGGAATTTCTTTGCAATATTTGAGAAGGTCGATGTTAGTTAACGCTCGTTTAGGTAGCCTATGCATTAGTTTTTTTTATTTTTAAAATAAATTCCTAATCCATTCTTGTGTTCTTTGAGATGCAGTCCTCTTCCTAAACTTAACTCTTCCATTTTTTGATTGTGCCTCTTGAGTTCTTGAAAACGTTGTTTAGCAGACTTAATAGCTTCTACCGCTCTAGCAATACCAGCTGCCCCACCTGCTAAACCACCTGCAGCAGACAATCCGGCAAAAATTGGTATTAGTGGCAAAACTCCTCCAACTTTTGGCACAGGTATCACTCGGGGAATGTTCACTGAAGTATCTGAATCCGCAGTCAATTCTCGCGCAACAGCAACTGCTAACTCTATCGCCGCTTTTTTACATGTAGGTTTTAACTTTTTAATATGTTTTTTTGTGAGCGAAACAATATTTTTGAAAGTGTTTTTAAAACCAGCACCAGACTTGGTTTTCTGTGAGGGAATAAACACATTTTTTTTCTTGTTTTTTCCATTCGATTTAGATTTTGATCGCACCATTTTTGCTGAATTATAAATAAATTATTTATAAGTTATTTTTAATCCGATGAAATACTCTGTCCAGTTTCAAGTGCACAATTAAAATGCGGTTAAACTATGATGTTCGCTGCTTATAAGATTTCTGTTTTATCAATCCAACTATTTTCTTGCGAAGGCAAACCTAACCATTTTACATATAATTTTCGACCGTTTTTCTTCAAGACTTTTTCTACAAGATAAATGTTCTTATGTTTAGTTTTCTGTAATTCTTGCGCATAAAATGATCCTAAGATGGGTCGATGTCTAGCATCTTCTATTATATACGTTATTGGGTTTGTGCTTTGTACTTTCGTAATAGTAAATATTTCAGTTGACCAATTGGGAGTATATCCTTTTTCAAATATTTCTTTATATTTGCTTATACGAACGGAATCTCCGACCGCAAATTTTTCTTTTTTCTTTAATGAACTGCTTTTTATTAAAAGATTTTTATATTTCTGTAATACCATATCTTTATTAATATCACCGACTTCAATTGGTTTAAGACCTATTGTTCTATGTACCGTATTATTATACTTATTAATTACTTCCGAAAGTGTGTTTCCTATCCATTTATAGTTTCCTTTTAAACTAAATTGTTTGTACAATTTATTCTTAAGAGTCCTTATGAATCTTTCCACTATAGAAGCTTTTTTAGTAGAGTAGGTAGAGTAATGGTTTATTTTATGTAGCTCAAGTAATGTCTTTAATTTTTTATTATAGAATTCAGTTCCTAAATCAGTTTGCAAGTTTTTGGGGATTCGATTTTTTTGTAACAAATCACAAAAAGCTTGTGTTATATATTCCTTATTCTTTTTTTTTAATGGATATACCCACGCATACTTAGAAAAAGTATCAATAATGGCTAAAATATATTTAAACTGTAAATTATCGTTTGAAACAGATTGCATATCAATAAGATCAGCTTGCCATAAATCATCTATATCTTTCATGACTACATTTCTTCGAGGAAAGTTTTTCCGCGCTTGTTTATGTATTTCGTTTACTACGATTTCTTTACTCATTTTTTGTATTTGTTCTTAAATGAAACTGATTCAATACTTTGTTGCAGGCTATTCACTTCTGTCTCTAGCTGAGCTAACGTTTGATTAATTAATTTTATTTTATTAAACAATTTATCTGCAGTATTGTCAACATACTGTTTTGTAGCACAGTCCTCGGGATCGGCAGGCTTTCCAATATTTTTAATTATCTTATTTTTTGCATCGAAACAATCGGCAACATTTATGAGCGCCAAGGGATGTTCATTAAAATTATTCATTTTATGTTTTTTTAACACATGGTGTCCAAACTTATCTACATTCATGTTCAACCAACACAATGAGACTGAGTCAAGAGTTGGTTTGGTAGTCTATTTATTCCTTAATGATGCCTGCTTCTTTTAGTTCTTCTATGATTGAAATTATTTCATTATCATGGTTAGTGTTGCCAGCATCTTTAGAAGCAATCAAAATTTTTAAACGTTCAATCAACTCATTAGGATCGTCCCAATATACAAAGTCGGTATTTGAATGATATTTTTTTAAGGAAGGCAGATTACCACCCTGCTTTGCCGTGTTGGATTCTTGAAAAAGGGGTTTAATAATTTGGCAGTATTTCATTCCTGAATTACCTTGTATCTGACCTTGAGGACTAAATCCTCTCTTATGAACATTTGTGTGCACCAAAATATCTTTATAGGTTATTTTATCCTTTTCATTTATTTTGTTGCAATTCGGTTTACTTTCAAATAAAAGCTCTTTTAAACCTGGCGTTAATTCATAACTTTTATCATTTACATTTATCGTAGATATTTTATTAGGTGAATTCTCCCCATAAGATTTAAGTGTTGCAGGTGAATTTCCTATCAAAAGTGTTTCACCGTCGTGCCTCACTCCAAAGGCAACATTAAAAGGTTTATTCGGAACTTGCAAATTAGTATCAACAACCTCAAAGCTTTTTACTTTTGCCACATTATTATCCATTTTAGTGGGAGTTTTAATTTCAGGTATGTTGGGAATATTGATTTTATCATTTTTTATGCAATCCAAGTTTACATCATTTGATGATATATTTTTGTTATCATGTTCATTTTCATTATTAGATGTTATTTGCTTAGGAGAATTATGAAGAAACATCATGGTTTCTAACGGATCGGTTAATGGTTTCAAAATCTTCTTATTTTTTAATTCTAAATCATCCTCCTCTTCTCGCATTTTTTTCAACTTATTTTTAATATTCTTTACAGATTTAATTAATTGTATTTTTATGTCTGTCTCCATGGCAAATCAATAACGCAGTCTTAAAACACCTCCGATGTTTATTATTATTATAAGTAAAGTGATTTAACTTTAGACATCCTTTATATTTATTCAAATTTTACAAAAACATCGAATGATTTTCTGTATCGACCATTATTTAATTTACAATCTTTGTTAATTATAAGACACGCATGCAAATCTTTCCATATATTTGCGGTAAGCGATTTGAATTTTTCCCAACTAATGTCAGAATTTACGTGCTCACGATAAATATGTTTTAAATTGACATCATCTTGTTTAAAAATTATCAAAAAATTAACATTGTCTCGTATTAATTGCTTAGGCACTTTAGAGTAAGTCTGAGTTAAATAAAAACAGTCTATTCCTTTATGTCGTCCCATACAAAAGTAATTACGAATATTAGTCTGATTTTCACAAGCTACATCATCAAAGATAAAAACTGAATTGGGCATCGCCTCATGAGGAGAGATTACCTCTTTTTCATCGTGGATCATAAACAGATTAATTTCGGGAATTCTTTTAAGAACTTCCTCTAAAAATCTATATTTAGGTTGAAAAGTCGTTTTAGAGTAAATGTAGACATTTCGAAATTTTAATCCATTTTCATGAAGCAATAAAGTTAAAATTATATTTGTCTTTCCACAATTTGATGGTCCACATATAATACATCGTATAGAGTTAGGAAGAAGCGCGCTATGTCTGCTATGATAGTTATCACAATGTGATCCATCACTTATTATTTTATTGATTTCTATTGACAAAGGCTGTTTTATAAACTTCATTGCCTTCTGTTCAATAATTTAATATAATAACAAATAAATTCTTGTAATAATATAATTGTCCCAAATCAAATGTAATTTTTATAAGTCTCCATCATTTCTCTAATTACACATTCCAGTCCTATATTAGGCGAAGAATATCAACACCGAGACCTAAATTGCTACTACTCAAGCGTCAGTCGCAGTCACCCTTTCTCTCGTTTCTAACGTAGGGCACACCGAATTTAAAATATATAGGTAAGTAAATCTATTTATTATTGCATCATCTTAGTTATATTGGTTTTATTACCATTTTATTAAATGAAAACTTATGAAAAATTTATATTTCAGATAATTATGGAAGACAGCACACAGAATGATCAACTTGATTTTGGCAGCATATATGATGTCAGCCCCGTTTTCCACGATGTGGCGGAGGATCACCCTTTTTACTATGCTCAAGACGTTGATGGATACTTAGAAAAAGTGGAAAAAAAGCGGCAAGAGCTTTTAGCCCGCAGAACACCCTACGAAAACATGTGTGTTCATAATGCAGTCGTAACGCATGGGCCTGACGCTCCGCGAGAGAAAAGAGAGCAAAAAGCTATAAATAACAAAACGGGTGTTAATAAAAAGGATCGTACTAAAAAAGGATCATCTTTTGTGATTAAAAATAATATTCGAAATGGACGATATTTAATAAAAATAAACATTGAGACGATGGATGATTGTTACAGCGATCGATCAGTTAGTGCACAATATCTTGTGTGTGATCCGTATGATGATGTGTTGGACAGCATAGAAAATGTGGTGAAGAAAATTATGAAAAAACTTGAAAGTGATTAATGCCGTGTTAGTTACATAATTGTGACTTGTTTCTATTATTTTTCCATGTTTATGTCATTGTAAAGTAGCTTGTTTGTTTTATGTTATAGTAATGAATTATAAAATCAATTTATGCTTATTTATATTGTATTTAACTTACTTTTACAGGACCAATTAATATAAGTTACTGTTAAGTTTGAATTAAGAAAGAAGATAGTAGGATAGTAGGATAGTAGGGGGCTTTACTGATTATAATTAATGTAGCATTTTAATTTTATTATAAATTTCTTAATTTTTGTTATTAACAAATAATTTGATGTTGACCTAAATATTCGAGGGGTGTTCAATATATTCGTGGTACCAATATGTTACAACCTATTATATTAAAAGGCGAATATATTGAAAAATAAAAATATTATTACATCGATAACTTTTTTTCTTTACTATACCACGAATATATTGAATACCTCTCGTATATGTCTCATTAAGTGCAAATTAGGTAATAAAGATAATGGTTTGTAAGAAGTCTGTTAATCTGCCTGATATTTATTATTTTATTGCTGTATACACCTTGACCTCATTAAGTGTAATATTATTATCAGCCTTGATTAAATAAATGATGTTCAATATAGAATGTGGTACTTAATTTACATACATTACAAGTTGAATAAGCAGAGATAACTCGTTATAACATGTTATGACTTGCTTCCTCTGCAACAGCATTGTAGCGTAACTACAACCGACGCCGCCATGCGCCGCGCGCCCGATCACCCGGCCAGCGTTTCGTTATGGAGCCGCATCCAGCCAATTTAAACAAGCAGAGACAACTCGTTCAACATGTTATGACTTGTTTCTCTGCAACAGTATCAATTTCCTTGTCTGAATCTCAATTATAACGAAATAAAAGGATAACATTGTTTATAAAACCCTGCCTTAGCAAGTCGGTGGTCTGACAGATTAAAGTTAACTAATATTTCAACCACTCTATTGGCGACGTGGTTGGCTTAGTTGGTAGTGACCCTGCCTGCGAAGCTAGCAGTCCCAGGTTCGATTCCCGCTTTGGGCGTTTTCTATCCATTAAGTATTTATTTCTCTATAATAAGCATGTTATCGCTGTCTACTACCCCTAGCACAAGCCTAGAGCTTAGTTTGGGACTGGGGGTAAATTTGCGTGAGGTTGTCCCATTTAATAATATTTATTTTTATGTATAGGGTGGCCAACTTGGAGGTATACAACTTTACA
The DNA here is from genome assembly GCA_927399475.2 of Acleris emargana. Lineage (NCBI taxonomy): Eukaryota > Metazoa > Arthropoda > Insecta > Lepidoptera > Tortricidae > Acleris > Acleris emargana. Next base: position 50,392,289 of record OV656835.1, on the reverse strand, counting down.
TACATTGTCCATAGTAAAGCGAATACATGTTATTTGACCACCCTGGTTATATTTATACGGACCCTCACTCTATATCGTCTGTTTTCCTGTTGCTATCGTATTATCGACGCGATAGTTCTTATTAACTTGGCAGTAGAAGCGAGCAAGTCAAAACAATACGATTGCAATAGGTGTAAAAACCAACATAATTCAAACAAAAGCCAACTTATTTTAAACCTCGAGTGAATCTTATTACACTTGAAATATGGAAAAATTAATAAGTAGTATTTGAGTTAGGCAGGTTTATTACTAAGCATGTCAATAATTAATGGTGGAGGTAAATGAAAGAAAACAATAGCAATACATTTAAAATTTATTTTTATTATAAAAATTATATTAATGTTACAAGTTGTATATTAGCAGTAAAATTTCTTGTTATTATAAAATAATAAAAATGTTACAAGTCATACATTAGCAGTAAATTACATTACCTACTTTACAGTGTTGCTATATTAAAAAGCTAATTTGTAATGTCCCCAAGGCAAAGTCGAAACATTATCTTCTAATACACACCTTTTATCATCATCCCTAGTAAGAACTAGCTTATTGATTTTTTGTGTAAAAATTTTATGATTTTTAGATTTTATTACGTACATATTATCTCTAATACATTCATTTTGAAATAAAGCGTTTTTGTATTTATTAATATTAAGTTTTTGTGTAACACACTTCTTTATTCCCTTTGCTTTCCTGATTGTTGAAATTTGGGTATCAATGCAATATAGTTTTGCTCTCAAACCTACAAATTCCTTCACGATCTCACCCCCCATTTCATCTTTAAAATATCCTGGAATTTTACAGTTCACTATGGGCATATTAAATATGTTGTTAACATCAAAATTGCTAGTATCAAAATATTTTATGTGAGTTTTGAGATCCTCATAAAAATCTTCCGTATGAATTAAATACAAAAGGCTATCAGTGTCCGTATAACACAGATGAATTTTATTTTTATAAACACGTTTCATCACATCATAATGAAAGCGATACAAATGACTTTTGGCTATTTCTAGTATAGAGAAACCTACGTATATGGGTCGATCTAAAACGATTTTTGTCTGTTGCAACTGAATTGCTACTAATGAATCGGATATAACTGCCAAGTTTTTGAAGTTGGGAGCGCTAATGTATTTTTCCGCACCGCAAACCTTATTTGTGTTATTTGAATCATCTTTCCAGATATTAACAAGTTTTACATCAACCTGCTTTCTTTTATTTTCAATCGTTTTGCCAAAGATTGAATTGTTTTGCTTTTTAAAAAAATCCCTTTCATAATCTGAGGTAGCATTTTGTCTTAAGGTGGTATTTAAAGATATGTATGGTTCTAAAAAGTTACTTTGATCGAAAGCTAAAATTTTATACGTTTTTAACAAAATAAGACCATGTTTCAAACACTCTTTTAAATGCATGTAGTGAATAATATATCTATGTTTATCATAGAGGCTGGCAATTAATTTTTTATTTTTGCTTCCCCTAGGAGTAAATTTTTCAGCTGCAAATGGCATATCTGAATGGGATTCATGAAGTTCAACAGGATAGTGAAGGTCGACTTCAAGTATAAAACCGGTATCAGAATCGTGTGACTGATTTTTAACGTTAAAGTTTGCTAATTCATCATCGTTAAGATACCTAAAATTTCCTGTTGGCAGACGTTGCATCATTGCATAGCCATATAAATTTACGCAGTCTAAATAGGGTAAAAAGCTGCTCGGTTCGTTAATGTTAAAATCTGGAAGATATTTATTATTCGCCTTTGCGTATCTACGCGAACATTGAGCAAGACCTCCTCTTATTCCGTTCTCCAGCATTTGATACATATCTATATTGGAGAGAAGATCCAATTTTACTTTTGTGTATAATAACATAGCATCCCAACTTAATGATGGTGATGATACGTAATAACAGGGATCAAGATTGTAGTGTTTAAGGCTCATACTTCGAAATTTTTCAAAAACGTCGCATAAAAGAAGCACGTCACATTTCAAGTATAAATCTGTATATTCTCCTAAGTTTTTAATAGCAAAAGTTTCCCAAACATGTAAGGCATGATTATAATCCTCAGAAGATATAGATTCTGAAGAGAGTTTACTAAAAAAATTGGAAGCCTGCGGCAACTGGGTTTCCTCATATCGTTGCCAAGAGTTTATATAATCATAACAATAGACACCCTTTCTTCTCACTATATCAAACTTGACCTCATCTCCAAAAAATGATTTTAGATGTTGGAAATCATCTTTTTTCATTGTATTTACTAAATTGTCTAAACTTGAACTTAAAAAGTTGAAAGAATCAATAAATTTTAATTGAGCCACATTTTGCTGATCTATCGGAATGAACTTCGTAAATGAAATATACTTTTCTTAATTTTTTGGGATAAGGTTTATTCGACCGCACACGTTTGTGAGTTCATTAATAAACAGATGGCAGTCATATCCGGAAAGGTTATGAAAAATTATTGGTATAAATGGGCAACTTTTTGAATTTAAATTACAACTATTGTGAGCGGGCCCTCTATATCGTCCTGTGAAGTGATCATGATCCTTTACAATGTTATCACTAGACGAAAACTTGTCTTTACAAATATGACAAACAGTACTAGTTTCAAATGATAGCTGTTCCTCTAGCGTAAGCGGAATCATAGGTTTGCTAACAGATAATATTGAGTACAACCGCTGCACATCGTTACATATAGACTCCACAAACTTTTTTGAACAGTTAGAACCGCGATAAGAAACATAGTCGTTTAAATAAGGATCACCTCTACAACAAATGTAATACGCAAAGCAAGATGCCTCATGCAATTGAATATTTTCCACGTACATAGATTTACTTTTATCTGAATACTCTCGTAATAAGCTTTCGAAGTCACCATAGATCACAATAGGTACCTCCTGAGTTCTTTCAAAATTAGAAAAAGAAAGGTGTGTATTTATCTCTGGTAAAACAGTTTGTACCCCTGCACAACTATGTTTAATTAATTTTTCCTCTGTTGAAAAATATAAAAAACAATCTTCACACAGATGTATCTTAGATTTATGTTTAGTTATCTGTTTGCGAACAAGTTTCTCAAAGTTTTTTATTAGGCAAAAGTGTGCTTTACTTTTTTTAGTTATTAATAACAAGTTAATGTGTTGTAATTTACGATTAGCGGTTTTATATAAGGGACCTGTTACGCTACCATTTTTTGTTAAACCATAGATGTTGAAACTAATATCAGTATTGTTGGCTTCGAACCACTTTACATCGCGCATGCTTGGCGGAAATGTCATGCCGGAAGTGTTTAACATGTTTTGGTATTTAGGATAAGATGAAACTCTGTTAGAGTTAGCCTTGCTAGGGTACAAATGAGCCATTATAGACCATAGAAAACAATGATTATCATCATTATTTATATTTAAACAAGCTTTTGTATTAGCAATATGTTTTGGTAATGGTATATACGATCCAGCTCTCAAAGGATTGTATTTTACTATGTTTATCTCTAAGTGACTGACTGATTCGATTGTCCATCCTGATTCCGAGAGCTCAAATTCCGCACATTTGGTAATTAGTACATCAGCAAGTGATTTGTATAATGTCAAAACGTCTGTACTCTGCAAAACTATATCGTACTTAGTGTTAAATGACTTAATGGAACTTTCACTATTTTTTGGCAAACAATACTTTACAAAAAGTTCCAAATTAACTTTGAGTGAAACGTGCTTTTGTAATGAATCTTTAATAAGACTTTGTGCTATATCAGACTTTTCACATAAAAATGAATCCGGGGTAATATTAGTATTTGAGGGATTGATTTTATAACTAACTATTCTATTGCGAAAAGCATTAGCTATTATAAAAACGTTTTCATGCCGCGTACTTAACAAACTATTAGACTTGTGGATATTAGTCTTTTTATGTGCTGTTAATTTTGGAACCGTAACATTACATACATCACAAAAAAACATCTTTTACTATTTTTACTCTAAGATCTTTGTTTTGCAAAGGTTACATTTGTTGAAAACCATAAAGTTTAAAATGTAACTGTAATCGAGTGTAAATAGTAGATTACTACAAAAAACAATAAAAAGTAGATTACTGCAAAAAACACTAAAATCTGTTAAAAAGTATTTGACGGGTACAACACAGGTTGTATGCCTTTATACTCTTCTTTAGCAGCCTGAGCAACTTGTCCGACCGCTTTGAAAACGGGGCTATTGCTATTTACAGCCCCTTTATATGTGAAAAAAGCATGTTTCCACCTGGTTGCTTCCGTCGCTAGCGGCTCGAGCTCGCGCGTGGTGAAGACTCGGAGCTCGACGTAGTACTCCCCGCGCCGGCTGGGGTCTCGTTGCAGCGTGTACCCGGAGCCCGTGCGCCTCGTCAGAAAGTTGCGCAGCGGAGCGGCTCTAATCGGTTCATCTTCCTCACCCTGAAATTTTTTTCGTAATCTTATTATTCACCTTTATAAATTACAATTAGAAAACACTTATATTTATAAAAATAATAAGTGTTATACCTATAGAAAAACTCAATTGCGAGTATCTATGTTAGCGAGTCACTAATTTAATAATTATTAATAAAAAAAAAACCTTATATAGAGAATTAAATATTATAATTAATTTAAATGTATTAAATACATCCAAGAGTTGGGAACAAATATCTTCCTCACCGGATTTGAACCCGCGAACGGCAGCTTCGTAGGCAGCATCACTACCAAACCAACTAAGCTACCATGTCTGCGAAGTATGTTGAGAAACAATGATAATGAGATTGCCATCTTACCTCGGAATCAAGAAACGCAGCGAGTCGTCTCTTTTTCGGTTGAGCAGCTGATGCATTCGCTGTGCTGCTATCCAGGTCTGAATCACGGTTGCACAGTGCAGAGGGCTCCGCCGCCTTCTTAGTTCTTCTCTGCTTCGCCTTTACCGTCTTAACTTTCGCCGAACTCGTAGATGCAGCAGATGCAGGCTGTTGCTGGGCAGCACTGATCTCCTCATCGGAGTCGAACGGATTGAACACTGACGACCTATTTTAATAATTTAATAAAATTTTAATAAAAATATTTGAATAAGCATCACTAACCAAACACAATTAACAATAGTAATAAAATAAAAGATAATAATTTACGTACATACTTGCTGCAACTTGTTTCTAGACACTTGTTTCACTCACTGCACTGTCACAACGATTTGAATGCTCAAATAAAAGGATGTTCCATTTATAACCCTAGAAACTAAGGCTGCATTTAGATGTTACCAATTAAATTATTAGTAATATCTTTTTTATTTCAAATGATATTGTCCAAACAAAATGAAACCTTAATTCTGCATTACAGACGCTTGTCTTTTAGTATTCGAAATATAATTATTGTGAATCAATCCCAATCCTTCACACGTATAAGGCGCGGCGCCAGCTAGTCGCGTTAAACTGAAACCTTATTCGTATATGGTAGCAGCATGTACTTACGTTTATTATGTACCGAATGGGAACACCCTAAAAAATCTCGAATTATTTAAATCTTCATTTAAAAATACCGAATTCCATAATTCCAAACTTTCAATTCTCAAGGATTTACAAGTCGCCTTTAGCCATCGCACCATCAACAGTTGAGTTTCTTGTCCGATTAGCAATAAAGTTGCCACCTGGTTGAGATAGATATCGCGACTATTTTTATTACTTTAATAATTATAGATTAGTTGAAATTTGGTGCACACCGCAAGTGCAAAAATATTAGTAGGCTTCGGAATCAAACACACATAATTAACAATGTTAATATACCTAACTCAATAGTTCCACTCGATTTATTTATCAAAGTTTCAGTTCACTGTCGGAATTTTTACTTAATAAAGACCATAATTTAATTGCAGTATTCTATGCTAATAACATCGCTAACGCCATCTTGCGCTAAACAATAACATTGATTAGCAAAGTTCTTAGTTGCAGTAGCGTCGCGCATGAGTCACTTTGTTATCCGATTAGCAGTATTAAGTACCTATATTTCTTAATAGATGTCATAACAATCTCGCATGACTTGAATAATATACAAATATAACATTGATTAGCAAAGTTCTTAGTTGCAGTAGCGTCGCGCATGAGTCACTTTGTTATCCGATTAGCAGTATTAAGTACCTATATTTCTTAATAGATGTCATAACAATCTCGCATGACTTGAATAATATACAAATGTTGGAATAGTTAATGTATTTCACTTGATCGACTCCTGTAATAATGTGGTTTTTAATAAGAACTGAATATAGCACGAAACCAAAAATTGTTTGTAGTTATGACTTTTGATTTGACAGTATTAATTGAAAAAGACCTAAATCGCGCTATCAAAGTTTTTATGATCGGACGTATATATAGATTAGCGTTCTAACATTATCTTGGTTGAGTAGTTATCAGTACGGAGGAGGCGCCCCTTTGGAACGTAATGAAAGACCACCTAGTCCTTAAACAATTAGTATGGAATTGGCCACTCCAGAAAACTGTTAGCGGACTATTATATCCTACATTAGTATGATAATGGTTGTCAGAAAGTGTGGGGAACAAGCCCGAATATGTGAAAGAAAGAAAATAAATTTATTAAAAAATAAACCGGAGTGCCGTAAACAAAATATACGTAAAACCAAATTATATACGGCACTCCGGTTTTGCTACTTTTGTTGAACAATTTTGTAAATGAAACTGGTAAAACCTACATTTCGACAGTATCAGTCGAGATGGAATTCTGGTTCACTGATCGATGGATCAATTGGGGATTCTGGATCATCCGAGCGCAGCGAGGAAAAATGATCCAGAATCCCCAATATCACCCTACTCTTGCAAATGGATAATGGTAGATGCATGAAACCAACTTTAAACTTAATTTTAATATCGTATGAAATAAAACCTTAAATGATCTAAAACGTCATTAAAAAAGTAAAAAAATTAAAAACATCCAATTTGGAAATAAATTCAATTCGCGAGTGTTTTACTTTTGCTTGTTTTCTCACTTTTGTTTTCAATCTGTCAAAATCAAAATTATAAAAGGCGGCAATCCTCGGCTTTCACCATCATTATTGAATTACTATCATGTCTCTAACACCTGAAGAATGTACACGTATCGTCACTATGTTAGAAGAAGGCAGAAGTCAGCGAAGTACAGCAAGTACAATAGGTGTGTCACTTTCTACAGTGCAGCGAGTCATCCAACGTTTCCGAGAAACTGGGCAGAACATAAGAAGACCAGGAACCGGTAGACCGAGATTTACTACAGCTCGAGAGGATCGATTAATTGTTACGACCATGCTCCGAAATCGACACCTCACGGCAGTCGAAGTAACAAATCAACTTCGGAAGACCCGTACAGACGACATAGGCGAGCGGACTGTAAGGCGGCGGCTCCTTGAAGCAAATTTGACTCCACATAGACCCGCAAATGGTACAAAACTTCAAAGGGAACATCGGGTAGCAAGATTAAGTTACGCCCGCGAACACGCACGATGGGGAGACGAAGAATGGGCAAGAGTAATGTTTTCTGACGAATCCAGATTTATGCTTTATGCACATGATGGGCGGCGAAGAGTCTACCGACGGCCAGGGGAACGTTTTATTCCAGCTTGTTTTGAAGAAAAAGTGGCGTTCGGCGGTGGATCAGTTATGGTTTGGGCTGGAATATCTTCAGAGAGTCGCACGGAGTTAGTGTTGATAGAAAATGGTACGCTAACGAGTGCAAGATATGTGGAAGAGATTCTTAATGAGCATGTCGGCCCATTTTTGATTAATATGGGTGAAAATTCAATATGCATGCAAGACAATGCCAGGCCACATACAGCTCGAATTGTAAATGAGTATTTTCAGGACGTTGGCATCAATCGGACCTCAATCCGATTGAGCACGCTTGGGACGAGCTTGGGAGGTGTGTAAGAAACCGAAACCCCGCCCCAGCTACACTTCGAGACCTGAAACATGCGTTAGTGGAAGAATGGATCAATCTCCCGCAACATCGCATAAGAAACTTTATAAACAGCATGCCCAATCGCCTGGCAGCTGTGAGAAGAGCCCGTGGAGGCAATACAAAGTATTAATTTTGTTTTAAAGTTCGTTTTTGTGTTGTATGCGAGGTACCAACCATTATTTTTTCAACGTAAAAATTATTGATATTTTGTTTTTTATGTAATTTTCACAATTAAACTAATAATGTTTCCAGAATTTGGTCTTGTTTAATTAACCGTTAAATTATCTACAATATAGAGTTTCATTCATACTGCTAGCTCTATTATTTTAAGAGCAATTTTAGATTTTCGTACTGACCCGAATTATTTGACCGCGAGTGTAGAAGTTGAGAATCGTACGATGAAATCCTGGGTAAATGCATTGAAAGAAAAATACATCACTAAATGTCCGTTTCCTATACAAGTACTGAAGGAGATACAGGTTCGTAAAGATGAACCACATACAATTTTTTATCGACAGGATTATAATGCAAACTGGATCCAAAAAGTTATTACACGACGAATAAGGCCTGCAGGAGAATTAAACTTGCCACCAAACGCATACTCAGAACTATTGAAAATTAAAAATATCGAGACCTGCATTGCTTAAAAAGGTTCTGTGCTACAGAAGCTCAAGTTTTTTTTGATAAGCTACCTCATTATTGACTTTGATCTACTGTTTATCTATGACATTATTATATCATAGATGGTTTTCTTTTGTTTAAGTGAAAGAGTCTCACGCTTTAATTTCAATTTAAAAGCAAAAATTATTAATAAGCTATTTACGGAAAGATGATGAAAACTGACGATGATACATTATTAAAAAAAAACGTATTGGAAAATTTATATAACTATAAGTTTCAATGTAGATAACTTTATGGCTCAAAACAGTGGAAAACCACTTCTAGAAAAGGTACCTATTTTTTCAAGAATTTATTTCTAATATTTCTGTACGTAGGTCACAATATAGTTATACACCGTGGGAACGAGTAACCCGACAAATTTTAAACATCGATTCTAGAGCCAATTTGTAGTATACAGGGTGTTTGGTAGCGGGTTCGACAAACGAAAATGGGAAATACCTGGGTCCAATTGGAACACATTTGCCATAGTAACCCCTATGCTAAAGTTGATAGTTTTTTTTTAATATTTTTTTTTCCGTTTTTTTGAAAATATCCCAAAATTTTACCTTTAAACCTTCTTAATTACATACCTAAGCAACTGAAACCGCCCATTTTTTTTTTAAATCATGCTCTGTTAATGGTTTTATTTTAAAACAAAACCAAAACCCATAAGTAGTGCTTTAAAAAAAATATATGGGCCCTTAAAGCTATGACAAAATGAGAAAAATAAAATGACATTAAAGTTTCGCCAAGTATAAAAAAAAAATCAAAAGTCATAGACGATTTCAAATTGATTAAAAAACTTCTCTGGTTAATACTCTTTACAACGATATGCCATTTAAAAGAAAAAACACAGAAAAAAAAAAAACGCAGTACATTGAAATTTCCTCACGAAGATTTATTAAAGAAATCACTTATACCACGGTTATGAATATTGGTGAATACGTTACAGTTAATAATCGCTGGTAAATTACTATTAATAAAAAACATTTTAAGAGTAATAATAAAATTGAAAACAAAACACATTTTTAAATTTTGATCACAAAATTTAAAAAAATCTTTGAGCTTCACGGGCGTTATTGCGAGCTCGACCATAAGCTAAACAAAACACTTTTTTAAATTTTGTGATCACTTGATCAGGAATACATTCCGTACATTTTCGTCGCATTTGCCACATTGATTTGAAAAAAACATTAAGCTAAATAAGCTTTTTAATCTGTGTCTTAAATAGCTTGTAGTTCTTTAAAAGAAAAGTACACTTTTTTTTTTAAAGGCGGCAAATTGTAATTTTTTTTCAAACAGAAAACTTGTAGAAAAACACGTTGATTTGTATTGGTTTTTGAAACTTTCATTACAATGGGTGAACGTACACCATTTACCAATGAAGAGTACGCTGATATTATTTTAGCGTATGGTCGAGCTCGCAATAACGCCCGTGAAGCTCAAAGAATTTTTTAAATTTTGTGATCAAAATTTAAAAAAGTGTGGTTTTCAATTTTATTATTACTCTTAAAATGTTTTTTATTAATGGTAATTTACCAGCGATTATTAACTCTAAAGTATTCACCAATATTCATAACCGTGGTATAAGTGATTTCTTTAATAAATCTTCGTGAGGAAATTTCAATGTACTGCGTATTTTTTTTTTCTGTGTTTTTTCTTTTAAATGGCATATCGTTGTGAAGAGTATTAACCAGAGAAGTTTTTTAATTAATTTGAAATCGTCTATGACTTTTGATTTTTTTTTTATACTTTGCGAAACTTTAATGTCATTTTATTTTTCTCATTTTGTCATAGCTTTAAGGGCCCATATTTTTTTTTTAAAGCACTACCTATGGGTTTTGGTTTTGTTTTAAAATAAAACCATTATCAGAGCATGATTTAAAAAAAAATTGGGCGGTTTCAGTTGCTTAGGTATGTAATTAAGAAGGTTTAAAGGTAAAATTTTGGGATATTTTCAAAAAAACGGAAAAAAAAATATTAAAAAAAAACTATCAACTTTAGCATAGGGGTTACTATGGCAAATGTGTTCCAATTGGACCCAGGTATTTCCCATTTTCGTTTGTCGAACCCGCTACCAAACACCCTGTATAATGTGATATAACATGTAGTCCAATAAAGCATAATTTCCAAGATATTTATTATTAAAAAAAAAAACCATAGTTAATTTAATTTGAACTTTGTCACCTATACCTAAAGCATTATTTACTAAGAAATTGATTAAATTAATTTACGTTGTACGTTGATGACATTGCTATTTACAAGATGAATCTTTCTTAGAAAATATTGCTTTACGTTAAGGAGACAGAGTTTAAATTCAATTAATAATTAAAAACTCTGAAATTATGCGTTATTGGGCTACATGTTATATCACATTATATACTACAAATTGGCTCTAGAATCGACGGTTAAAATTTGTCGGGTTACTCGTTCCCACGGTGTATTTGGTTATTGCTACATGTTTATGAATTTGTTACAGGTAAACAGTATAAAGGAATCGATTTTTAAATTGTCACTTCCTGGATTCATGTTTTCCCAACTGTTTCATGATATTCTCCTAATATGGGTTATCTAGATAAAGAAAATTATATTTTAACAGGAGATTTGTGCCAATGCGGTTATAATAATGATACCGCACATTATTATGATCTCGAACGATTTCTTCGTGATTTGTTCTGCAAACGATGTGCCGGGTCGTTTTATTAATTATTGGACATATCGTTATAATACAAAAATCGCTATTATTACCTTCCTATAGATGACATAGATTGACTTACATTTAAATACAAATATTATTAATAAATACAATAGTGAATCCATGGTATTTCGAACCAAGAAATATGTAATCAAAATATACCTAATTAATATTCAAAGTTACCAGATTCCAATAAAATATACTTTTATGCTTTTGACTTTGCATGTTTATTTCCTGTAGTTAAGTGACAACGCATATTTCTTCCGTGCTCAATATGGGGTTCGGTTTTTTGGTATTAATAATAACAATCCGTCACTTTTAACTAATATTCTATTTATTTATCTAAAGATAAGTAAGTTTTACATACAATTGATTTATAGACAAGTGCATAAATATATTTGTTGATTAATTACATCGTTCCAAACTTTAAAAACGCGATAACTCAAAATGTCATCAAAGTGACTAGACCTGTTCTTTCCGAGGACCCTTCATATTGTTCGTGCCTGTCTAATTTAGGTACATACACCGCTTATTTACTAGACTGACAAAAAGGGAAATGTTTTGGACCTGAGAAGCCAACGGTCGGCGTGTTTTTATCAAGCGAGGTGATATTCGATTTGTCACTACCTAGTATCGCTAGTGTCCCTATTACTATTTGAAAAAAAGCAAACAACTCAAGCAAAACTTACACTCTTTAAATTCTATATTTCCCAATATGTAGTTAGTTCATTGGTTATTGGACCCCATTATCTTAATTTAACACTTTGAAATTCCTATGTTAACAACAAGACTGATTAAGTTTATAGATTACATAATTTTATAACTTTCCATAAATATCTGTAGAGTCACATTGCGAAAGCTGTGACTGTATATTTCATATTATTAATAAAATCATTACCTAGTTGGTTACTAAGTTCTGTTACTAAGATTGATGCAAATAAAACTAACTTATGTTTATTTATTAATTTCAATATGTATAAAAATTAAAAGCTTAATTAAATACATTTTGAAAAACAATTAATCATTTTTCTTAGTTTCCGCAATTCCCGATACGATCTTTTAACATTCACAGCCGGCATCGATGAAATTACGCATGACTTTTCTGTAAATTTCATTTTTGAAATCGCTTAAAAGTTAGTCTTTGTTTACCAAAGAACTTTTTTTGTATAATATTATAAAAAATCCTATCTCTGTATATGTTTAGAGACCAAAATTATTTTTCTCAACATGACTTAATTCCAACTTATGAAGCAAGAGATTTGGTGTGTTTTCGTATTTCTGCAAAATCATGTGAAATCTTAAAGTCGATTTAATGAGTCATCAAGAATGACCGGTGTCCAAGCGGATTGTTAGTTGCTTTGAATACATTCGTATCAGAATTTAAAGCTAGAAGTCTGTTCAATATGTCACGCAAACTTGAACTCTCTACAGGAACTCTTACAAAAGTTGGGACCGTTATCAGTATCATCGTCGTGCGTGATTTTAACCATGATTTTATCGTCCGAAATGGGAATACTTCAAGCTCGTACATCAAATAATTGCAATAGTTTAGAATACATTATTTTTGTTATTATTATATATAAATCAAAGTTTTGATTAATATACAGGTTTATGCAAAACTGCTTTTTTTTTTTTTATTGTAATTTATCTCAGTAACAGAACTTAGTAACCGACTAGGTACTTACCTAGCAAAGAAATCAAAATAAAATGAATTTCACGTTCTGGTTCTTTCATCAAATTAAGTTACAAACAAGCATTCGAGCAAGCTTTGGACAATAGCCACCCGCAATAATGGACCTTTTGGTAAACTTTCCTCTCAATGCAGGCTTTTATTCTTTCCTATTGTGCCAATGATTTGTTATTAAAACGCCTAGATTAGATGTCCTATACGAGTAGTTCCTTGATATATCTTACATCGCTGTCGTATTCGTCAGAAAATCCGTTCAAGTGCGAGTTAAACTTGCGTACCGAGGGTTCTATACCGGAATACGAGCAAATATTTTACTGACTGTTAATATCCATCCTAATTAACGTTAAAACATATTGCGTATCGTTAACGAAGGCTGATAATTTTTTCAAACTAATTAATTAACCACGCAATGTATTTGAAATAGCCCAATTAATTTGCAATTAACTGAGACTTAAATCTTCGTTTCAAATGACAACGTTTCAAGTGGTTCGGTAAGTTGCTTAGACTCGGCTCGCAGTCGTGATTATGTTTAATAATGAAAAGCAGTGGCATCTTTTTATTTTGTTGTTAATTTAATACAAAACACTTAACTCATGTACATACTGATTCCTTTACAATTCCAAAAAATTAAAAAAGATCTTTATTTGATCCTTTGTTGATCCACGATGCTCTAAACTTAGCGATGTAAATTAGGGGAAACCATTGTCAAATCACAAGATACTCGTACTTACTGACTTACGTACTTTATCGCTTATATCGAGATAAAAACGTTCCATGGTGTCATAAACCATTTTTATTTATTTATTAATAAGTCATAATAAAGTAGATCCGTAATAAGGAATACCTGAGTGTCAAATTTCATACAAAACCGTTCAAGTGTTTTCGCGTGATTGAAACACAAAATTTTAAACAACCTTGATTCGAACTGTAGCTCAGGTATAGATAAAATTACAACGAAATCGATTCAATGTATCAAAACATACTTAATTCCAAAAATTACAGAGTGGGTTAATTACTGCTTAAAAATCGGTACATTCCCAGATTCATTAAAAATTGTGAAGGTAACACCGATTTTCAAATCTGGAAATAAAACGGACCCCGAAAATTATCGACCAGTCTCTGTATTGCCAATAATTTCCAAAATTTTTGAGAAGGTTATTTACTGCCGGCTTGACAACTATCTGACAAAAATTAATTTTCTGTTTAAAAGGCAATATGGCTTCCGCCCAGAATCAAGTACATTATCCGCAGCGATTGACTTAGTGAGTAATATCAAATCAAATATAGATGGTAAAAAAATTAGTCTTGGTGTATTTATTGATCTCAAAAAAGCATTTGACACCGTAAGTCATTCAATTCTTCTGGCAAAATTAAAAAGCATAGGAATTAGAAACACTGCATATAAAATTCTAGAATCTTATTTAAATAACCGTTTCCAAATAGTTAAAATAGGCAATGAGCAAAGTTCTACTCAACGAATCACTTGTGGGGTCCCCCAGGGATCAATCCTTGGGCCGCCTTTGTTCCTAATTTACATTAATAATATAAGTGAGGTGCCCTTACGGGGAGAACTTAGTTTATATGCTGACGACACTTGTGTATTTTATTTCGGGCAGTATATAAATAAACTAAAAGAAATGGCACAAAATGATCTCCGGGCTCTCCATAACTGGTTTCAATATAATTTACTTACTATCAACATTGCAAAAACAAGTTACGTAATATTTAAGGCTAAAAATAAGAAAGTAAATGACGATATTCAGCTCACAATAAATAATACGGAAATAAAAAAAACAATAGCGGAAAAATATCTAGGGTTAATACTTGACAGTGAGCTAACGTGGAAACCACACATAGACAAGATCAAATCCAAACTGTCATCGCTACGGGGTTGTCTATTTAATACCGTACAGTGTTTTCCTCGCCATGTACGTCACACTATCTATAACTCTCTGGTTAAGTCTCACCTAAACTACCTTATAGAGTTGTGGGGTAGTGCCAATAAAACTTCCCTCAAAAATCTACAGATTGCTCAAAATAAAGTCATAAAAACACTCTTTAAGTACGATTTTCTAACACCCAGTCAAAAAATTTATTCGGAAACTAAGATAATGAACCTTAATCAATTGTACTTTAATAACACCTGCATTTTAATTAAAAAAATCATAGATAAAAAAATTCACTCACATATAACTTTTAAAACTAAACTGGAGAAGGGTTTACGTCCTTTACGCAATGCAAACGACCTGTCTGCAGCCGGCGCGTACCCGATTTGGTAAAAAAAGTATAGCTTTCGAAGGGGCACAGTTTTACAACCAATTACCAGAGTGTGTAAAAACAAGTAAACATTATTTTGTATTTAAGCGTAAATTAAAAGAATACGTAATTGAAAACATCTGAATCCGGCCCTGGGCTTGCATTGTCGGCATTGTCGTAAACAAAGAAGCTTCATATCACTAGACAACCTGTTATTACATTAAGATTTTATTTGGGATTTTGACTTTATTTAAGTAACGTTAAGGTTGACAATCTAACTTTGACTTGATACTGTTTTAGAATATGAACAACAAAGTTACTAAGATTATTTTGCAACTCTTTTTTTTTGGTTGCTTATGCTTCCTTACCCACTTTTATTTTGTAGATTACCCACATAATACTATAATATTTTATTTTATTTTATTTTTTATTCATTTTTTACATTATAGTTTATATTTTGTAACCTTTTCATTTTTATGAGTGCTTCGGGTGCTTACAGATTTTATTTTAGATTAAGCATGTTCTCAATAAGTGAAATGTATAATTTCTTTTGGGAAATAAAGTTCTTTAACCATCAATTCACAGGAATTTTCACTGTCCATACCCCCGGTACCTGGGCATCACACTGGACAGGGCTCTGAACAATAGGACACACTGCGCCATCATCCCAATGAGGGTCAGCACGCGCAACAACCTGCTGCGTAAACTAACTTCTACAAGTTGGGGCATCGGCGCACACTGTGCGTACCACTCTGCCGTGCTAGTGTAAAAGGCGACTTTTCGACAAAAGACTTTTTTTCCTTTTTGTTTAGTTGCCGATTAATAATTGCCACTAAAAAACAAGCAAAAAGGCGGTATAAGAGCACTATACCGCCTTATAGGCTAGATTTTCCTTCATACGTCTTCATAATAAACTAGGGCTTGAACGTATCACAAAAATGCTTAATTAAAAATACGTATTTGCAACATACTGCCTTATTGCTTAGTATAAAATATTTTTTGAATAATTATGATCTAAATAATAACGCCGAATAAAAGAAATACGTTTATCTTGTCTAGTACGCAAATCAAAAAAATATGGTTTGTTTTCGTATCGATCATTTTATATTTATATACTAGTCTAAAAAAACGTATGTCTTCAAAAGTCAGACGAAATACGGTTTTTTAATCTAGTACTACGATGAAAGGTTAGACTAATTGCTAATTAAAACCATCATAAATTCGGTACAAATATATTTGAAATAAACAAAAATTAACAGTTAAATCACAGGAAATATTATCTCTTCTAAGATTGGTGTCGTGTTATTAGTTATTCAATAAATCAACAATAATACTCTTTGATTCGTCTGTATGACGCATTGTTAATCATAACTTCTTTTTAAATTATTTTAATTTAAACATAATCAGTCTCATAAAGTAATTGAATTGCAATTTTGAGAGGACTTGCCAGAATCCAACCATGAAAAAGTCGATGAATTATAGGTTAAAAATACTTAACCTATAATTCGTCGACATTTTTTTGGTTGAATTCTGGCAAGTCCTCGCAAAATTTCAAGCTTGCATTAATGGACCTAGTTTACGTACTAAATTCTGTTTTCGACTTGCGTCTGTCTATCCCTCGGAAGTGAGTGTGCGATGAAAGCATCGGGCGATTTCCTTTTACTTCGGTAAAATTATCTTTACTAAAATTAAACTCAATATATTCTCCTTGCAATAACCTTTAAATAGAATTACTCAAATCCTGGTCCTCGTGAAAACAATTATAATAGCCCTAAGCTAAATTTTTTTTTTTTTTTTACCTAATTCCTACTTCATCTATCTACCTTACCTAATAACTTAGTCACCATAAGCAACATTCCTAGTCTATAAAGCTTCCTATTCCTAACAACCTATTTTAAAAGTAAATTAGTTTTGGCATGTGATCGTCAAGTAATCTAATATAACCCAATAGTTGTGAACCTATAGTAACCCTAGAATTCTTTAAGTCTTTGTTTTAAGTCCTAGCCATACTAATACTCTCTAGAATATTGATACCTAAATATTTACAATAATATGTGGTTGCCGGGTTAGAATAGTGCCACTTCATGTCTTCCCGAGGATGTCGTAAGAGGCGACTAAGGGAATGGGGAATATGCATGGATTTTAAAAATCGCATTTCTCATCAAAATATGAAAATACCGTAAAAGAGATCACCAAAACGGATATTAAAATTAAAATCGGTCAAGAAATACGGAAGTTATAAGCATTTCAAACTTCTAATTAGACAGAAAGATCCGATGTGCACCGTGACGTCATTGTGCACTGCGGCCATATAAACTCCATGTAAAATTCCGTTTTTCTAGAAAGAGATAGGAACAAATCTTTGTTGGCTTATATCTTGGTTATTTTTATAGTTATTCAAAAAATGATTTTTGTGATATGTTTGTTACATGAATCAGCTTCAATTGAAGCTGTAAAAAAAAAACATGCATATTCCCTATTATAAAGGCTTGTAGTACTGTTAGGCGATGGGCTTGCAACCTGTCACTAATATGCTGGTAAACATCTAAGCCTATTTGTGCAAATTGTGCAAACTTTTTAAAGTTGTAATTCTGTAGCTCTGCCTAGCCTACTCTTGGATTACAGGCGTGAAGGTATGTATGTGTGTAGACTATAATTTATAACTTACCTAACACTATCCTAGTTTATTTAATGACTCCTAACCACTTGAAATTCAACCTACCTACTAAGTGAATAGGCTTTAAAGATAAAGTTAATATGTACCTATAGTATAATTTATGAAACCGAAGTCTAGATTGAAGCAAATCTAAGAATTTAAAGGTTTTGTGGCCCCCTTAGGGAAGGAAGACCTTTACTTGTGGGAGGACCTTGTGCAGGGTCCGTCCGGGTTGGTACCACCATCTTATCCATTAACCTACCGCCAAGCAGCAGTGTTCGCATTGCTGTGTTCCGGTTTAGGGATAAGATAGCCGGTAAAATGACTAGTATGGAGGCATTCCATCTTAGTCCTCAGGGTAGGCAGTGCATTTGCAGTCTTGTGAATGCGAATGTCTATGGGTCACAGTTTCCACTTACCATCAGGTGGCCTGTGTGCTCGTTTGCCTCCCTATGCCACAATTTTTTTTAAAGAGATCTCCTCCATACACTCTGGGATCGCTATCCCTAGACCTTAGTCTACCTCAATAGTCATTATCCATAGACAGGTCAGGTCAGACTCCTTGCCAATATGTACGATTAGTCAGTCAGTCGTATAGTAAGGGAAGAAAAGGGTCAAAATATAAATTGAGTGTTTAAAAACTCAATTATACAGTACCTAGATTATTTATCGTTCAATAAAGTGATAGTTATAATATGTTATTTTTATATCATATAATATTGTGACTCAAGATTGATATTGCTTGCTTCACCTTTAAGTCTATATTTGACTTGAGTTTTATATAACTAAACAAGCGGCCCGCCAGCGGCTTCGCCCCGCTGCAAATTTCTGACTGCCCCGGTGGATTTTTCAATTATTTTCTTTCATACAAACCTTGTCCTGACAATGACGAACACAACAAAAAAGAAATCAGCTAAATCGGTTCAGCCGTTCTCGAGTTTTAGCGAGACTAACGAACAGCAATTAATTTTTATTTATATATAAGATAAGATGTTAAATTTCACCAAGTATCCATGTTTATCTTTTATAGTAAAACAGTGGGATACAGAAGTCATTTTGTCTTCTAGCTAGATTGAGTCCTCATGTTAGTAAAATATATTATGAAAAGTAAACAGACAAATCTCACTATACCTAGTCACTTTATCATTTACTGATATATTTGTTTTATGCTCTATAAAATATTCACTTTATAAAAGGACTTAACCATCTTTGTAAGCTAATTATTGATATTCTAGATTTGCTTTATTTCCATAAAATTCTCTCCATAAAAAGTTTATTACAGGGTTGGGCATAATAAGTGTCCTAGTTTTAAGAACCTCTTTTTTTTCTTAAAATACCTCAGAACTTTTTGGAGTATTATAGTTTTTAAATTGCGTATTTATTATAGTATCTATGAATCAGAATGACATATTGATTATCTTTCGGTTTGTACATTTGTCAACGATGGACGCGAAACGCGAACTCGTAATAAATTTGTACAGGAAAAATTATAGGCCATGCGAGATACTTAGGAAATTGAAACACCTAAATATAAATTGTAGGTTCATATCGCGGACCATAAAACGATTTATAGAAACTGGATCTAGCCGACCCAGGCCCAAACCTGGACGAAAACCATCTGTACGTGTTGGAAATCTAATAAAATGTGTCCGTGAGAGAATTAGGCGAAATCCAGCACAAAGTGCTAGTTAACTCGCGAAGGACATGAAAGTCTCAAGAAGATCAATGGGTCGAATATTGCGAATTGACCTTAACCTCAAGGCCTACAAAAAACAGAAAATACACGGTTTGACAATAGCTCAAAAAAAAGCTAGAGTTAAAAAATGTAGCCACATGTTAGCTTGGCACGACGGAGACGATATAATTTTTTCGGATAAAAAGATGTTTGTATTACAAGACAGCCACAATCAACAGAATGATCGGGTGTACGGAGTTAGTTTACGGGATATTCCTGCGGAGAAATTAGCAGTGCAACGATTCCAGAGTGCGTCGGCAGTTATGGTATGGGGGGCCATAAGTCCTAGAGGGAAGTTGCCACTACTATTTATTGACCGCGGAGTAAAAATCAACCAAGACTTTTACATACAGAACGTTTTACAAGAGCATCTGCTAACAAACGCTAAAAAGTTATATGGAAACGCGTATTACTGCTTCCAACAGGATAGTGCCCCATCACATAAAGCCAAACGTACACAGGCCTGGTGTCGACAAAATTTAACGGATTTTATACCATGGGAAGAATGGCCTGCGTCATCACCGTACCTAAATCCCTTGGACTTTTCAATATGGGGATACATGTTGAGTAAAATTGGGAGCACACAAGGGCTAAATTTGAACTCATTTAAGCATCGGTTGGTTAAAATATGGGACAAGATACCTGACGAAGTCGTGCGTGCCGCGTGCAAGACATTTTATGAAAGATTGCGTAAAGTTATACGAGCCAAAGGAGAGCGTTTTGAATTAATGAATTGATTTTGTAAATATAGAACATACTTTAACACAAATATATAGTGAATTTAATTTTTTGATGTTTTGTTTAAATTTTATCGTCTTGTTAAAATAGGACACTTAATATACCCAACCCTGTATTTATTGGTATATTTGTATTATGCATTATAAAATATATATTCTGAAAAAGGACTTATTTCTTTAAGCTAACTATCGATGTTCTCGTTTTTTTTATTGTTCATGTTTTTCTTACTAATATCATAATTGGGATTGTTCATATTTTTCAAATTACTCTAATTAGAAAACGATTTCGAGGAATAGGGTTTTAAAGCCGTTCTGCATGATTAAGTTTTTGTTATATTTATTTATTTCGGACATTTCGACAAAAGTATATTTGACCGTGTTGTTTGACTTTCGTTTTTGGCTTGAAGCCCTCCCAGGTGTGTCTTACGAGTTAGGCGTAAACCGCTTGAAATAGTATGTTTTAGTATACTATTACAATCACTTTTTATCGTTACTTATCATGTAATTCATCGATAAAATGTCTGTTAAGGCGACGGGGCGGGCAATTGACCTTGCTCATTCGGCCAGACGAGTAAAGTTTAAATTCGCGCGCCATGTAACAAGTAAACTCTGCGATCGACCGCATAATGCTGTTTGTCAAACAGTCAGGCATGCATTTACCGTTAGATGGCGCTTGATTAGATCAACCAATATGATACACTTGTGTTTTTCACACACTTGTAAAACACACTTCCCCGAAATGTGCACTTTCTGCAGAGGTGCACTTTCCGCAAAATGTACACTCCCAAAATGTACACTTTCCCAATTTGGAAACTTTCCCGAAATGTGCACTTTTTGAAACAGTGCACTTTTCAAAAACGCACGCTTTCCCGAAATGTCCACTTTTCCAAAACGCACGCTTTCCCGAAATGTGCACTTTTTTAAACAGTGCACTTTTCCAAAACGCACGCTTTCCCGAAATGTACACTTTCCCATGTAGGGCACTTTCTCAAAAGGAACACGTTTATTATTTAGTCACTTTCTTCATACACGCACACACACACACACACACACACACACACACACACACACACACACACACACACACACACACACACACACGCACGCACGCACACACAAACACGCACACACGCTTCACACTTTTTATTAAATCCACACGCGTTTTTTCTTTAATTAAATCTCATCTAAATCGATTGTGCAGCGGAACCTTAAGTTTTGATGGCAATGTTCACTGTTCACTTTAACTGACCTCTAGACCCTATGTGCTCGTATTTTTTTCCGTTTTATCGAAAAGTCTATACGTACTTATAGGTACATTTATACTTCATACTATTTTAATCTTAGATTACTGGCCACTCGACTTTCAAGCACTTCCTTTTCAGCTTGACATTTGCTTGTCATTATGTTATTTTGCATTGTGAATCTCGGTTCTTTATTATACTGTGCTGTCAGTTATCTAAAAATGGATTTTACTTTTATTGATAATCAAAAGGGTAAAAAGTCCATCGTCAAAGATAGCTATCAATATAATATGCGTAAAAAGAATATCTCGGGAACAACGTTATGGCAGTGCAGAAACCGCGACTACTGCTTTGCAACTTTGACGTTGAACGACTCAAATCATGCACATGCCTGTATACCAGACCCAGAGAGAATAAAAAAATCTATAGTTGTAAATATTTTAAAAGATGAAGTATGCCAAGATCTTAGCTCTGTGCAAAAAATTGTGGAAAATCAAACTGTCGAAATTGTAATTAATAGAATAGCTGAAGCCAAAGACATGCCCACTTTTTCGCAAGTAAAAAGTTCATTGTACAGAGCACGAAAACAAAACCTGCAAACAAATAAATTGGTTTTTAACCGCGTTAATGATGTCACTGTCCCAGAAGCTATAAGCAACAACTTTTTAGTTGCTAATGACGGAAATTCTGAGAAAATCATTATTTTTTCTTCTATGGCCTCCAGAGAGCTAATTAATGGTTACGGACAAAACCCAGATGCATTATATTTTTGCGACGGTACGTTTAAAAGCGTACCGAAACCATTTTACCAGTTGGTGACCATACATTTGGACTTTAAGTCCAATGACAAAGTGACTAACATAGTGCCGATTATTTTTGGCCTTTTGCCCAACAAAACGGAACGTACTTATGTCAGGTTTTTCCGATTGGTTAGAGAAAACCTGGGTATTACTATTCAAAATATCAAAACGGATTATGCAAGAGCTCTGATGAACGGCGTACGAGTTGTTTTTCCTGATATAACTGTGACGGGATGTTTTTATCATTATAGCCACGCTGTTTGGAAAAAAGCTAAAAAATTGAACGTGTTAAGAACACCAGAGGGAATTAATGTCGTTCGATCAGTTGCAGTACTCCCTTTGCTGCCAGCACAGCACATACCAGAGGCAAGCACAAATGTATTCAACGACATTCCTGATGAAAACGAAATGACATTATTCAAACGATACTTTCATTCACAGTGGTATCCAAATATGGATCCAAATGTTCTCAGTACTACAAACAGCCGCCACCGTACCACAAATGCTGTGGAAGCATGGCATCGCCGTTTAAACAGCAGGGTTCCGCGTAGGCCAAACATATTTTTATTCTTTCATTGCCTGCGAAAAGAAGCGAATCTATGGGACCGAAGAATCGGAGAAGTCCAACGCGGAATCTTGAAGAAGAACAGAAAGGCTGATTATATGCTGTTTGATGAAAAACATAACAAAATAATCCGAAAACTGGAAACCGGGCGAATTTCCCCTTCCGCTGCATTAAAAACAATCGTGAAACTTAAGCTTCGCACATAATACTCGTATAAGTTCAAATAGTAATTTTATGTTAGAAACGGTATGTTTTTTTTTGTTGCTCAAGCTTCGTACAGTCAGCCTCATGTATATAGTAAGCAATATCCAAAGTAGCCAAATAGTTCGGCACACCCTACTAACAGTATGGTGTTGCGAACTATTTGGCTACTTTGGATGCTTTGGATGGACTGTTCGAGTACATAAATGTTTAAGTTGAAAAAAATATTTTTAGTAAGAAACAATTTTATGTTACAACATAATAACTAATAATAATAATATTAGCTAATAAATAACTGTAAAAGCTCAAAAATTTAATTAATCCCAACTCTACAGATTTCTATTACAGATTCCCAATTCTACAGAATCCCAGCTCGACAGATTCCCAATTCTACAGATTCCCAGCTCTACAGATTCCCAATTCTACAGAATCCCAGCTCTACAGTTTCCCAATTTTACAGATTCCCAGCTCTACAGATTCCCAAGTCTACAGATTCCCAATTCTACAGATTCCCAATTCTACAGATTCTCAATTCTACAGATTCCCAATTCTACAGATTCCCAATTCTACAGATTCCCAATTCTACAGATTCCCAATTCTACAGAATCCCAATTCTACAGATTCCCAGCTCGAGTAGCATTTAATAGTGTAGGTATAGATGAAAAACTTCAGTAATGTAGAGCGGTCGACATTATACAGGGTGTCCCAGAAACCGACGTCAACCCGCCTAGGGCTGATAGAGCAGCTAAAAAGCTATCGATTTGACTCCTATGTATGTTCAAAGATTTTTGCTAGTTTCGGAAATATTAATCATTTAAATCAGAATTTTTGTAATTTTCCCATATGTCCATGTCTCTAAAAATCATTAATTTCATGTTTTATTTCATAAGTTTTTCAGTGGTATCTTACATATTTAGAAGCATTACGAATCAGCGAAGTTTTTAAACCTATTTGCCCGTTTTTTTCCCCAGTAATTTTTTTGAGTAATCTAACCTAACCTAACCTAAAGTAGTTTTTTCCATACAAAGTGAAAAGCAAACACTGGGACACCTAGTACACCCCATACTTTATAAATGCGTTCTTTTTCTAGGGAGTTAAAACTATTTCTGTAGAATAATTGATGACTAATTACTGGCTGGTTATCGTATTTTATCTCGAGTACTGTCGATATTTCAATCTAATGCCACTTTGTTGACACAAGACGATACTACAAGACCTATAACTAATAGTTTACATAGGTAATATTCGGATATTTTTCTGGAACTCTATTAATATGGATGAAAACGAAGAATTACTTTTTGTAAATAGTGAAAGAGGTAATAAGGTGTTAATTATTAGACCAAACAAATACTACTTTAGTGTAAAAAATAAATCCGGAACAACAAATTGGCGATGCTATAAGACAAGCGAATGCAGTGCATCTGTGACCTTGACTACAGACAACAAAATACTTCGTAAACGAGTGCACTCGTGTTTTTCGGATGCATTTGAGGATCAACAACGGAAAAATGAAATGTTTATGCAAAATTGTTAAAAGTCGGTTTGTGAATCTATGGCTCCGGTGCAACAGATTTTTGAAAACGAATTAATAAATCAATCTGCAACGCCTGAATGTAGTAACAGTAATCTTAATACTCCAGAGTATTCGGCTTGCAAAAGTGTTTTATATCGAGCAAGATACCCTTGATGTATCAAAATCAAAATTTATAAATATTGAAGACATAGAAATACCTAAAGTTTTGGCAGATAATTTTTTAATTTACGATGGAACTAAATCAGACAAGATAATAATTTTCGCTACTGATGTGGCCGTCGAGAACATTAAAACCATCAACTCTTTTTTTTGCGACGGCACATTTAAAGTCACTCCCAAGCCGTTTTATCAAGTTTATAGTTTGCGTGCCAATTTTGAGGAAAATGAAACGGAGATTACAGTCATTCCAATACTATATGCATTGCTTCCAGACAAAACTCAAACGACATATTTGAGGTTTTTCACCGTTTTAAAAGAAAATTTGGGATTGTCTGTACAAAATCTGAAATGCGATTTTGAAGTAGCTGCCATTAACGCAATTAAAATGGTATACCCAACTGTGAAAGTTAGCGGCTGCTACTATCATTTTCAGAAGTCTATATGGGCAAAAGCTAGAGAACTTTCAATAGATAACACAGCAGAAGAGAAAAAAATTATTCGATTTTATTGTATGTTGGCTTTACTACCAGCTCAGTTTATAGCAGAAGGGCATATAGGAATCGTGAGTGAAATACCAGAAAATCATAGTAATCTCGTTAATTTTACTAAATATGATGACTATTTTTTTTAAATTCTGGTTGAAACGTATTAGTTCAGATGTATTTTCCTGTGCCGATGAAAGTTTTCGCACAAACAATGCTTTAGAAGGCTGGCATCATAGGCTAAATGCAAGAATTAATCGGAATCCATCACTTTTCTTGTTCATTGACTTATTAAAAAGGGAAGCAATTTTTCAAGATCGAAGAATACAACAAAGTCATATTCACTTGCCTGCGAAAAAACGTAAGGCATATGATATTAAACGGAACACACAAATTAGAAAAATTATACAAGACTGTATATCTGATAAAATACAAGTGAAAGAATGTATACAACGTTTAGCAGCAGTAAATTAATGAATGTTTATAGATTATAATAATGAAATATTTTATTTTTTAGGGGTTGGTAGCGTTAAGTTTCACGTTTAAGTATAATTGTTACGAATAAAACATTTTAAAATAACAAAAAAAGTTTTATTTTGCATTTAGGCAATATGTATATTATGTATACTTTGTTATACTGTGTATTTTTGTTGTTTACCTTCGTATTAAGATTTTTTCGAGCTAAGCCAAAAAAGGTATGGCCGCCGCAACTATCGCAGAGTAGCAAACAGAAAATAAACTTTGTATTTCGTCAAGATGTTTAAGCGATATTTCGTATGTTCAATAATTAGGGAAATCATCATCTGCCAACAACAATAAATATTTATGAGCTAAGCATGGGTTTATGAGGTAATCATTTCATAAAAAACGTTAAACAAACTTATTTATTTCACAATCATATCATTTGACAAACCGTTTTTGTTTCCGAAACTGTAAATATTTCAGGATTTTTATAAAACTAACCCAACCTAACCTATAGGGTTCTACACGATAGTCCTAAAATAAATCCAGAATTATTTACAGTTTCGGAAAAAAAGCGGTTTGTCAAATGATATGGTTGTGAAATTAATCTGTTTGTGAAACGTTTTTTATGAAATGATTAGATACCCTAAGCTTGATTTTTTAACGACTTCAAAAAAAGGAGGAGGTTCTCAGTTCGTTCTTTATTTTGTAGTAGAAAAAAAAGCCGAATTTATGGCGATCTATCGAATTATGCTGAAAAACCTGTACCTACCTATTTCTAATCCGTAGAATTGGGAATCTGTAGAATTGGGAATCTGTAGAATTGGGATTCTGTAGAATTGGGAAACTGTAGAATTGGGATTATGTAGAATTGGGAAACTGTAGAGCTGGGATTCTGTAGAATTGGGAATCTGTAGAGCTGGGAATCTGTAGAATTGGGAATCTGTCGAGCTGGGATTCTGTAGAATTGGGAATCTGTCGAGCTGGGATTCTGTAGAATTGGGAATCTGTAGAGCTGGAATTCTGTAGAATTGGGAATCTGTCGAGCTGGGATTCTGTAGAATTGGGAATCTGTAGAGCTGGTAAAAATGGCAAAAATTATAACATTAAGTAATAGATATTTTGTTTACTTTGAAATAAATATATAAAACATACCTATATGTAAAAAAAAAATTTTTTTTATGACTCCCCTTAAGTGTACTTTCCGGGAAAATATACCTTCTGCGAAAATGCATATTCTGGGAAAGTGTATCTATTGAAAAAGTGTACATATCGGGAAGTGCACTTTTAGAGACAGTGTACTTTTCGGGAAAATATACCTTCTGCGAAAGTGCATATTCTGGGAAAGTGTACCTATTGACAAAGTGTACATATCGGGAAGTGCGTTTTTAGAGACAGTGTACCTTCCTCATACTATTTTAATCTTAGATTACTGGCCACTCGACTTTCAAGCACTTCCTTTTCAGCTTGACATTTGCTTGTCATTATGTTATTTTGCATTGTGAATCTCGGTTCTTTATTATACTGTGCTGTCAGTTATCTAAAAATGGATTTTACTTTTATTGATAATCAAAAGGGTAAAAAGTCCATCGTCAAAGATAGCTATCAATATAATATGCGTAAAAAGAATATCTCGGGAACAACGTTATGGCAGTGCAGAAACCGCGACTACTGCTTTGCAACTTTGACGTTGAACGACTCAAATCATGCACATGCCTGTATACCAGACCCAGAGAGAATAAAAAAATCTATAGTTGTAAATATTTTAAAAGATGAAGTATGCCAAGATCTTAGCTCTGTGCAAAAAATTGTGGAAAATCAAACTGTCGAAATTGTAATTAATAGAATAGCTGAAGCCAAAGACATGCCCACTTTTTCGCAAGTAAAAAGTTCATTGTACAGAGCACGAAAACAAAACCTGCAAACAAATAAATTGGTTTTTAACCGCGTTAATGATGTCACTGTCCCAGAAGCTATAAGCAACAACTTTTTAGTTGCTAATGACGGAAATTCTGAGAAAATCATAATTTTTTCTTCTATGGCCTCCAGAGAGCTAATTAATGGTTACGGACAAAACCCAGATGCATTATATTTTTGCGACGGTACGTTTAAAAGCGTACCGAAACCATTTTACCAGTTGGTGACCATACATTTGGACTTTAAGTCCAATGACAAAGTGACTAACATAGTGCCGATTATTTTTGGCCTTTTGCCCAACAAAACGGAACGTACTTATGTCAGGTTTTTCCGATTGGTTAGAGAAAACCTGGGTATTACTATTCAAAATATCAAAACGGATTATGCAAGAGCTCTGATGAACGGCGTACGAGTTGTTTTTCCTGATATAACTGTGACGGGATGTTTTTATCATTATAGCCACGCTGTTTGGAAAAAAGCTAAAAAATTGAACGTGTTAAGAACACCAGAGGGAATTAATGTCGTTCGATCAGTTGCAGTACTCCCTTTGCTGCCAGCACAGCACATACCAGAGGCAAGCACAAATGTATTCAACGACATTCCTGATGAAAACGAAATGACATTATTCAAACGATACTTTCATTCACAGTGGTATCCAAATATGGATCCAAATGTTCTCAGTACTACAAACAGCCGCCACCGTACCACAAATGCTGTGGAAGCATGGCATCGCCGTTTAAACAGCAGGGTTCCGCGTAGGCCAAACATATTTTTATTCTTTCATTGCCTGCGAAAAGAAGCGAATCTATGGGACCGAAGAATCGGAGAAGTCCAACGCGGAATCTTGAAGAAGAACAGAAAGGCTGATTATATGCTGTTTGATGAAAAACATAACAAAATAATCCGAAAACTGGAAACCGGGCGAATTTCCCCTTCCGCTGCATTAAAAACAATCGTGAAACTTAAGCTTCGCACATAATACTCGTATAAGTTCAAATAGTAATTTTATGTTAGAAACGGTATGTTTTTTTTTGTTGCTCAAGCTTCGTACAGTCAGCCTCATGTATATAGTAAGCAATATCCAAAGTAGCCAAATAGTTCGGCACACCCTACTAACAGTATGGTGTTGCGAACTATTTGGCTACTTTGGATGCTTTGGATGGACTGTTCGAGTACATAAATGTTTAAGTTGAAAAAAATATTTTTAGTAAGAAACAATTTTATGTTACAACATAATAACTAATAATAATAATATTAGCTAATAAATAACTGTAAAAGCTCAAAAATTTAATTAATCCCAACTCTACAGATTTCTATTACAGATTCCCAATTCTACAGAATCCCAGCTCGACAGATTCCCAATTCTACAGATTCCCAGCTCTACAGATTCCCAATTCTACAGAATCCCAGCTCTACAGTTTCCCAATTTTACAGATTCCCAGCTCTACAGATTCCCAAGTCTACAGATTCCCAATTCTACAGATTCCCAATTCTACAGATTCTCAATTCTACAGATTCCCAATTCTACAGATTCCCAATTCTACAGATTCCCAATTCTACAGATTCCCAATTCTACAGAATCCCAATTCTACAGATTCCCAGCTCGAGTAGCATTTAATAGTGTAGGTATAGATGAAAAACTTCAGTAATGTAGAGCGGTCGACATTATACAGGGTGTCCCAGAAACCGACGTCAACCCGCCTAGGGCTGATAGAGCAGCTAAAAAGCTATCGATTTGACTCCTATGTATGTTCAAAGATTTTTGCTAGTTTCGGAAATATTAATCATTTAAATCAGAATTTTTGTAATTTTCCCATATGTCCATGTCTCTAAAAATCATTAATTTCATGTTTTATTTCATAAGTTTTTCAGTGGTATCTTACATATTTAGAAGCATTACGAATCAGCGAAGTTTTTAAACCTATTTGCCCGTTTTTTTCCCCAGTAATTTTTTTGAGTAATCTAACCTAACCTAACCTAAAGTAGTTTTTTCCATACAAAGTGAAAAGCAAACACTGGGACACCTAGTACACCCCATACTTTATAAATGCGTTCTTTTTCTAGGGAGTTAAAACTATTTCTGTAGAATAATTGATGACTAATTACTGGCTGGTTATCGTATTTTATCTCGAGTACTGTCGATATTTCAATCTAATGCCACTTTGTTGACACAAGACGATACTACAAGACCTATAACTAATAGTTTACATAGGTAATATTCGGATATTTTTCTGGAACTCTATTAATATGGATGAAAACGAAGAATTACTTTTTGTAAATAGTGAAAGAGGTAATAAGGTGTTAATTATTAGACCAAACAAATACTACTTTAGTGTAAAAAATAAATCCGGAACAACAAATTGGCGATGCTATAAGACAAGCGAATGCAGTGCATCTGTGACCTTGACTACAGACAACAAAATACTTCGTAAACGAGTGCACTCGTGTTTTTCGGATGCATTTGAGGATCAACAACGGAAAAATGAAATGTTTATGCAAAATTGTTAAAAGTCGGTTTGTGAATCTATGGCTCCGGTGCAACAGATTTTTGAAAACGAATTAATAAATCAATCTGCAACGCCTGAATGTAGTAACAGTAATCTTAATACTCCAGAGTATTCGGCTTGCAAAAGTGTTTTATATCGAGCAAGATACCCTTGATGTATCAAAATCAAAATTTATAAATATTGAAGACATAGAAATACCTAAAGTTTTGGCAGATAATTTTTTAATTTACGATGGAACTAAATCAGACAAGATAATAATTTTCGCTACTGATGTGGCCGTCGAGAACATTAAAACCATCAACTCTTTTTTTTGCGACGGCACATTTAAAGTCACTCCCAAGCCGTTTTATCAAGTTTATAGTTTGCGTGCCAATTTTGAGGAAAATGAAACGGAGATTACAGTCATTCCAATACTATATGCATTGCTTCCAGACAAAACTCAAACGACATATTTGAGGTTTTTCACCGTTTTAAAAGAAAATTTGGGATTGTCTGTACAAAATCTGAAATGCGATTTTGAAGTAGCTGCCATTAACGCAATTAAAATGGTATACCCAACTGTGAAAGTTAGCGGCTGCTACTATCATTTTCAGAAGTCTATATGGGCAAAAGCTAGAGAACTTTCAATAGATAACACAGCAGAAGAGAAAAAAATTATTCGATTTTATTGTATGTTGGCTTTACTACCAGCTCAGTTTATAGCAGAAGGGCATATAGGAATCGTGAGTGAAATACCAGAAAATCATAGTAATCTCGTTAATTTTACTAAATATGATGACTATTTTTTTTAAATTCTGGTTGAAACGTATTAGTTCAGATGTATTTTCCTGTGCCGATGAAAGTTTTCGCACAAACAATGCTTTAGAAGGCTGGCATCATAGGCTAAATGCAAGAATTAATCGGAATCCATCACTTTTCTTGTTCATTGACTTATTAAAAAGGGAAGCAATTTTTCAAGATCGAAGAATACAACAAAGTCATATTCACTTGCCTGCGAAAAAACGTAAGGCATATGATATTAAACGGAACACACAAATTAGAAAAATTATACAAGACTGTATATCTGATAAAATACAAGTGAAAGAATGTATACAACGTTTAGCAGCAGTAAATTAATGAATGTTTATAGATTATAATAATGAAATATTTTATTTTTTAGGGGTTGGTAGCGTTAAGTTTCACGTTTAAGTATAATTGTTACGAATAAAACATTTTAAAATAACAAAAAAAGTTTTATTTTGCATTTAGGCAATATGTATATTATGTATACTTTGTTATACTGTGTATTTTTGTTGTTTACCTTCGTATTAAGATTTTTTCGAGCTAAGCCAAAAAAGGTATGGCCGCCGCAACTATCGCAGAGTAGCAAACAGAAAATAAACTTTGTATTTCGTCAAGATGTTTAAGCGATATTTCGTATGTTCAATAATTAGGGAAATCATCATCTGCCAACAACAATAAATATTTATGAGCTAAGCATGGGTTTATGAGGTAATCATTTCATAAAAAACGTTAAACAAACTTATTTATTTCACAATCATATCATTTGACAAACCGTTTTTGTTTCCGAAACTGTAAATATTTCAGGATTTTTATAAAACTAACCCAACCTAACCTATAGGGTTCTACACGATAGTCCTAAAATAAATCCAGAATTATTTACAGTTTCGGAAAAAAAGCGGTTTGTCAAATGATATGGTTGTGAAATTAATCTGTTTGTGAAACGTTTTTTATGAAATGATTAGATACCCTAAGCTTGATTTTTTAACGACTTCAAAAAAAGGAGGAGGTTCTCAGTTCGTTCTTTATTTTGTAGTAGAAAAAAAAGCCGAATTTATGGCGATCTATCGAATTATGCTGAAAAACCTGTACCTACCTATTTCTAATCCGTAGAATTGGGAATCTGTAGAATTGGGAATCTGTAGAATTGGGATTCTGTAGAATTGGGAAACTGTAGAATTGGGATTATGTAGAATTGGGAAACTGTAGAGCTGGGATTCTGTAGAATTGGGAATCTGTAGAGCTGGGAATCTGTAGAATTGGGAATCTGTCGAGCTGGGATTCTGTAGAATTGGGAATCTGTCGAGCTGGGATTCTGTAGAATTGGGAATCTGTAGAGCTGGAATTCTGTAGAATTGGGAATCTGTCGAGCTGGGATTCTGTAGAATTGGGAATCTGTAGAGCTGGTAAAAATGGCAAAAATTATAACATTAAGTAATAGATATTTTGTTTACTTTGAAATAAATATATAAAACATACCTATATGTAAAAAAAAAATTTTTTTTATGACTCCCCTTAAGTGTACTTTCCGGGAAAATATACCTTCTGCGAAAATGCATATTCTGGGAAAGTGTATCTATTGAAAAAGTGTACATATCGGGAAGTGCACTTTTAGAGACAGTGTACTTTTCGGGAAAATATACCTTCTGCGAAAGTGCATATTCTGGGAAAGTGTACCTATTGACAAAGTGTACATATCGGGAAGTGCGTTTTTAGAGACAGTGTACCTTCCAAGAAAATTACCCTTCTAAAGAAGTGCACCTTTAGAGGAAGTGCTATCAGTTATAGTTTATATTTCGAACAAAAAAATTAATTATATACATACTTTCATCCCCCATTTAATCGTTTCGTGCCAGCTCTTGTGAAACGACCCCTACGTGATTAGGATTACTATCACCGGCGGCTAGCATAACTTGCGCGCGTCATGTTGGTCGCTTTCTAACTAGACTGACGCACTAATGGCCGAACCCTATATTCAAACCATGGATAGATAGGCTTACTTCGGATTAAAATTTGACACATTTTGTAAGGGTAAATGAAGAATTTCCTGGCCCGGTTTTCTTTTTTTTGGAGCTTCTTTTTTCTTTTCTTTTGGCTTCATGGCTTTACTTTTCTTCTTTTTTTCCGCCATGACTTTTTCTTTGTTTTTATGCTCCTTCATGGCCTCTATTATATAGACTGGATCCCTTATTGCCATTTTTTGGGTAAACCTTGGGTCGATGATTTCCGGCAGCGAACAATCTAAATAAAAAAAAAACCAATTTACTCTCCATTTTCTCCTTCCATAATCCATCGTCTCTCTCGATTAAAACTGTTTTAACAGGGAACTTTCTTGTGACGTGGAGCTGGCCTTGCACTTGAAGGTACCAATCATGTCCTTTATTTATAATTAGAGACCTATCTCTTATTCTTTTGAAAGTTGGTAGTTTTTTTATTTTCTATCGCTTTATCAAAGCCGATGTTGAATGAAGTTGGCGGGCATTTTATTTCAACTATCATGTCTTTTCTCCACCAAACCATCAGGTGTTGCACCAAGGTATGGTACATCTGGGTCAATAAACAACCCACAGCGGTCTATTTTTATATTTTCTTGTTCAATGTCAATAACAATAACAGATATAATAACAAAACAAATAATTAACACAACAGAAACAAAACAACAACGTCAAGGCCAAATTATAAAACAACTGCAATAGATAGTTACTTGTTCGCACGGAATAGTAGAAACGCAACTGATTCAATTCAACTGAAATGACAGTGACTGACCGTTGGGTGGTAGTCAAAACAAAGTTCGAAACATTCGAACGGTCAACCAAACCAACCCAACGGTCTGGCAACGCCGCGGCCGGCCGCTACACGCCAAAACCCAACCCGAGCACGTAACGTCGCTTTCATCGCTTTGTAGTTTTGAGTACCTACCTAGTTATAACTATAACTTTTACGATTTTTTACTGATCGAACGTGAATGCAAGTTCAAATCCATTATCTAACACTAAAATCAACTTTTATTCAAAACAATTTGTTTTTTTTTCTTTATATAGTTTTGTTTATTTTTTGAGTATTTTAAATTCTTATTTTAGTTTGTGTATATTTTTTTGGCCACATTCAACAAAAAGCTTCAAAACGCCTAGTCATAGTTTAAGAGCAAACATTTAGTTCATTGATTCACTAGGAGCACATAGGTTTTAATCTGTAAATTCTGTAAATTCTTATTAAAGCTAATATATTCAAGTTGACGCAACACATTAAATCCGTAAAAAGAAGTGTGGAAAGTTTGTCTGCAAACTAAATCGCCCAGCCGGAATAAAAAGAATATGAACTTTTTAAAAACGGTTCATTTAAAGTGGTATATAGAGCTTACTATCAGTTAGATAACTAAATTAATGAGTCAGAGCAAGACTTAAGGATACATGTCATCAGATTATCATCATTTAAAACTACCACTTCCTATATTTTTCCCAATAAATTTATCCAAAAACACCTCGATTTCGTAATTTTGCCCTACCGTTCGCCTTAAATAACTAAAGATATAAAAACAAAACTATTCGGTCGAATACAAAATTAATGAAATTGGTCTCTTAAAATTACCTATTCCTTTGTATTAGATTATAAAAACCGTGAGTTATTTTTTTTGGTCTATCCCAATTATGTTAGTTCTCCAAAAAAAAATATCATATATTAATTTATATATTTATTTTATTTATTTTTACTGTACTCAGGTAACAAATATTAGTACTCAGTTTTATGATTTATCGTCAATTCGTCGTCCTCGTCTTTTCGCGTGATAACTGGCGCCAGCGCACACGCACCTTCATTACCCGTAACGTCACCGAACTGAAGGGCGCCCGAACGCGGGTACTCCCGTCCGCGGGGGGTATGTAGGAGATTTGGGATTATACGGTTTTATTAAGTAGCATGGGTCGACTGTGGATATTCGAATAGTAATTAAGCGTTAAAAACTACCGCTCTCCCAAGTAAAAATACCGTATCACAAAATAAACGTTTTTTTAACATGTTAATCATTATTTAAAACTCGGCATTAACTAGACTAAAATACCGCAAAATACTGACATACGGTCTTTTTGTCTAGAAAACTCTGTTACGTTCATTTAGATTATGAGCAAATAGAAAAAACATTTGAAATACTAAGTTAAAAGGCGGTAAAATATGTTATTCGTTCTTTTTACTTAGTAATCTGCAATTACGGCCTTATAGAGTAGTTCAACTTATTAACAAATCAAACCTACACCAGACAATAATGCGGAGTGTCTTGTTTTACGTCTTTCTAATGTAGTATTGTGTAGTTACCGCTTTATTGATTAGTATTTGCTGGAAAACAGTCTGTTATACGGCCTTTTTCCGAGCACGCCTGTCCAGTCTGGCACCGATCTACGCACCCCCACCTGGTGACCGCCGCGGTTGACGACACCTTCCGCATCATCACCGGATGCCTCAAGCCGACCCAACTTAATAGGCTCTACCCCCTCGCGTGTGTCGCCCCCCCAGATATCCAAAGAGAGGTGGCATGCGCGGTCGAGAAAAAAAAACAGGACAACGACCCGCGCCACCCACTGTACAACCACCGCCCACAGCCTGCCCGTCTTAGAAGCCGCAAGAGCTGCATCCGAAACACCAGCTGTGAAAAAACCAGTGCCTTCCACCTGACGTCTATGTGCAGGCCTCTGAAGACCTACCACCCGGCCAAAAAGAACCGTGGCTCATTTGGAAGGCACTAAACAGGCTCAGGTCCCAAGTTGGACGCTGGCGACGCTGCAAGCAAAACATGGCCAGATGGGGACTGCTTGGCGACCGCTCAACGCAATGCATCTGCGACTCAGCACCGCAAACTATGGTGCACCTTCTATCGTGCCCCGCGTGCCCGCAGTCCTGCTCGGAGCACGACCTGAGAGATGCGAAAGCCAGGGCCATCAACACCGCTGCTTATTGGGCATCATGTATTTGAGGAACCTCGACTCGAGAAGAAGAAGAAGACAGATTTTTTTCACATTTGTTAGTGGGGTTAGTGGGATTACTCAAAAAATACGATTCAATTCAATCAAAACTTACACATTATTACAAAAAATATCAAAACTTGGAATTAAGGTAAGTGTCAAACTTCTTTATGTGAAATTATTGTGTAGAGTAAAGATTTGATTAAATGAAATGAAATGGTGACCACTTTCCTTTAAATTGCGATGATCTACCAGTGACCAGTAATTACTGTTACGCTGGTTCCAGACCCCATTCCGCGGGAATGTGCCCTCGTCAGTCCTAATTATCTTGGCTAAAAAATCACCGCCTTCTTAATTTTGGCTAAACAACCACTCACAAAGTGCATTTCGTGGCGGCAACACCCTGGAGAGCAAAGCGTGTGCCTTTAAAAATTTATACGGATGTTGCTTGCCTCGCTTGAGGATATTATGCACCACCTTGTGACTCACATTAAAGCGTTGCCCAGCATTCTCTCTGGGTTAGATGAATAATGGAGCAATATTATATCTTCTGTTTGAACGGGAAACTCTTGATTCACTGCTGCACCCTCAGTTCTTCCAGTCACAGGCAAATCCTCTCGAACTGGCTGTAAAGCGTTCAAAATCACTCGAGCGCTCTGCCACTTCTCGAAACTCTGCGATTGGGGATCCGCTCTCTGTACAAAGTTAAAGCTCTGTTTCCATTCTGTTGAGCTTCGCCATATGATAGAATCATTATATCACTTAATCCCTCAGCGCTAAAATTAGATGAATGCGCCATTTTATATTTTTGTAACTAGCTTCCAGCACTATGTAATTTGCCGTACACAGTAGGACAGTAGGTATCCTTTATTTACTACATGGTGGGTTTTCTGAATGCAGTGCTTGTCCTCATATCTAAACGGTTTTGATAATAAATAAGTAGGCACAATACAACTTCTTTGTCTAAGGTCATCTGATATCACGATTGATTATGAAATTGTCACGACCCTTTTGACAGTTACAGTTCTTTGTAGTGGTTTATGAATTGAAAATAAATATACATACAGAGTCAATTGAAATAATAAGAAAGCAACTGAATATCATCATAACAGCGAGAAAGGACGCTAAGCGAATTATGATTAGACGGTTAGTAAGGAGAGCAATTAGGAATGAATCAAAAGCCAACCTTTAATAACTAGAAAAAAAACAATTCAAGTTAATCATTTATTAAGTACAGGCCCTAGTACATCCTTTTTCGATATGAAGTCAGCCAAGAAAGGGACCATGAATCGACAAGCAGTAGTTATAGACACGAAGTACCTATTAAAAAGAAAAAATACCTGTGTGTTTTGTCAACGCAGCCATTATAACGACGAATGCACCAAATTTTAGATCGTATAGGTACGAACGAAGAACGAAACTAAGCAACCGATGTTATGGCTGCCTTCATTTTTAGAATTTGAACACCATGTGGGTCAATGTAGGAAAAAAAAGGCTTGTTGTCACTGTGGAAAATTTGGACATCGCAATAGAGCATTGTGTCCAAGAAAATCATCTGGTGATCAAGCATTTAGATGGGGATACGACTCTTGAGGGTAATCGAAACTTCGTTAGCTGGTCATGCAATGAATATCCACCAAATTTACAATCTAATATGGGACTAGCTTATGGACGCTTGGTCAGTTAACTGAAACGAATGGATTCCAATACGAAATCAACTTATGATAAAATCTTGCAAGAACAGCTAAAGAAGGGTGTCATCGAGTAGGGGAGATACGCCATGAAACGGATGTTTAACTTTGAAGTCAGATTACATACTGTAGTTAAAAACGTAGGAACTCGTTAACTGCCCTTAAGGAATTCGGATATACTATTGTACGGGTAAGTAATACGAGATATAAGAACTGATAATATAACACTCATAATATATACGCTCACTTGGTATAAACACGTTTAGTATAACGTTCACTGGATATAATGAACGGAAGATATAATTTCAAAATATCTATTTCCATAAAGTATAACGTTATTAATATATAATACCAATTTATATAACTAATATTTGATTTGATTTGGATAAAACGTATAACGTTCATAACACCTAAGATTTAAAAGATATATTAATCAAATTACCTAACATCAAAAAACATAATACACGTATAATATAAAAACGCCTAGAACGACTAACTAACTTTACTGCAGCAGTCTGAATTTTCTGGGCAGAAAAAACAATAACCTCGAAGCAAAGCTCCCGCCTAGGCCTTCTAACCTAACCTAACCGAGTCGGTTCTGACCTGATTCGTCATGCTCGTGGCATTTTCTGGTTAATTAAAACAAATTACAAGCAAGACCGTTCTGGTAGACTCGAGTTCATAAATATGTGTACACTTTAGTACCTTGTCTATTTATTTTATGTCATGTTTAAACTGCCATAAGTATATGAATTGTCACAGCGATTAAAATGACAAAGTACTACAGGGTACACATCTATGAACTGGACTGTACCCGCTCCTTACAGTACCCACCCATTGAGTATAGCATACGATATTAGATCTTATAATCCTTATACTAAAATATATTATGTATTATGATCGTTATATGTCATGTATGTTATACGAACTGAAATTAGACAATGTGAGTATTATAAACAAAAACATAATTGGAGGTGACGTCACGAATGTTAGCGACAAAGGTTGTGTTTATGACGGTTGGGGTTTTTAAAAATAAACAAGCACTTTATTTGCAAATACTTTAATAAATTAAGACAGTTTTTAGTACAGTGAAGTGAAAGTAGTGTTGGTGAATAACAGTGTTTTGTAACATTCTCTTAAACTCTAAACTAAAAAATAAACATTGTATTTCAAAAAAATATATACCCTCCACCAAACTATTTTAAATAGTGAGTGTCGGAAACAATATAAACAGGACTACTGAGTTGTTTGTGCGACGTGTTTATTATTTAATTACGTCGCAGTCTTCGCTCTTGCGGAGATTATAAGGATAAGAACTAATCATAGTCTTGTTTAGACGATTCCGTTTACAGCGCCATCTGTTTGCTGCGGGCTGCGCTATCTATAATAATAGTAGAAGTGTTAGATATCCGCCGTCATCATGCCGCAACCTAAGTGTACCGCCTGCGGGAAATTTACCGCGAATAATATGGTAGATGGCGCTAAGTGTAGGAAATGCGCTTGCGTTTATCATAGGGTTTGCGTTAATCTGGCGCTTGAAGCGCGGGTCTCTTCATCTTGGACCTGTCCGGGGTGCAAAATGCAAAAGGTCCCCAGGCGTGACAACGCTGACGATACACCGGTCAAAAGCGGTGAGCCGGAGGAGGGTAACGTTGGTGAATCATCACCTGCTGAGGAGCAGGCGCGGGACCTCGCTGAGCAAATCCGAATGTTCCGAATTGAATTCGGCTCCATGACGGAGGAAATCGCAGGTCTGAGACATGAGATGGTGGAGATTCGGAAGACCTTTGGTGGGTTCCAGGCGCGGTTCGAGGCCGTTGAAGAGAGGGTCAAGCGCCTCGAGGAGCGTGCGGAGCAGCGCGCAGCCGACAACGCCAACAGCGACCTCGCTAACACCGTCGCGGAGCTCAAGTCCGAGTTGAACGACCGCGACCAGGACCTGCTCCTGAATGACCTCGAGATCGCGGGGATACCCGAATTGCCCAACGAGAGTCGGTCACATCTCGTGTGTATAGTCGCGCACAAACTCGGCGTAGCCCTGGATGAGCGCGATATTGTCTTCGCTGAGCGCGTGGGCGCGCGCCTGCAGGAGGGCGCTGTGAGTGGGGCGGGCGCGCGCGTGCGGCCCTTGGTCGTGCGTCTGGCCCGCCGCGCGCCGCGCGCCGACCTCTTGCGTGCCGCGCGGGTGCGCCGCGGGGCCGACACGTCAGACTTCGGGCTGCCCGGGCCGGCTAGCCGGTTCTATGTGAACGAGCGGCTGACTAGGCTAAACCGATCGCTGTTTTATGGCGCGCGGCAGGAATGCAAGCGGTTGGAGTGGCGGAATCCCTGGACAAGAGACGGGCGCGTCTACGTGCGCCGCAGCACCGACGCACCTGCGCGGCGGGCCCGGTTGCCGAGTGATCTCGCGCAGGTTTTTGGCAGCGAATCATCTTAGGGCAAACTTATAGTTCAAGTCAGTTCTCTTGCGCTGCGTGTCACGGAAGGTCGTGCGCACTACGCATTTATTATTACCTATGTACCCGCGATATACGGAAATAAGTGTTTAGCTATCATGGCAAAGTGCGTTAAATGTAGTAAATTAGTTTCAAAAAAAAACTCTGGATTGCAGTGTAGTAGTTGCAGTAAATGGTGGCATGCAAACTGTGCGTCTATAACAAATGACCAGTTAGTAGCCCTGTCATCTACGGAGGCGGCATGGAAATGCCGGGTTTGCCTAGGCTCAGCTAAATCAAAGAGGATCTCTATAATATTGCCAGACCTGGAAGAAGACGATAACACCAGCGTCGAAATGACGACACCTGTGTCGGACTACCCCAATAGCGACAAACTCGTCAAGGAAATACGCCTACAAATATAAACGGTGATGAAAGACGAATTAACTCGGCAATTAAGATAGGTAATCCAGGAAGAACTAAGGCGTAGTCTACAGTTTTACTCGGACAAAATAGATGATTACCAGCAATGCATCGAAAAATATGAGGAAAAAACAAAGAGGGTAGAGAGTGAAAACAAAGACTTGAAAAATAAGTTTACGAATATAAAAAACAAGGTCGAACTTATGGAACAAAAGGTTTACATTATGGAACAAAACCAAATGGGGAATCACCTTGAGATATGCGGGATACAGAAAGCCGATGGAGAAAACATAAAGGAGATCGTACAAAAAATTGCCGAAAAATTA
Source organism: Acleris emargana (assembly GCA_927399475.2). Taxonomy (NCBI): domain Eukaryota; kingdom Metazoa; phylum Arthropoda; class Insecta; order Lepidoptera; family Tortricidae; genus Acleris; species Acleris emargana. The sequence continues at coordinate 50,351,428 of OV656835.1, read as the reverse complement.
AACCAGGATACGCAGGACATCATACAGACATACAGAAAAACGAGTAAGGCACCCGAAAGCCAAAAAAGAAACGCTTCTACAGTGGTGGTGAAACTCCAGGAAGGTCGCCGGGACCCTTGGCTGGACAACTCCAAGAACGTGACCCTCACCGGACGCGATATTGGGAGACCTGACGATGCTAGGATCTTTATGCGAGAGGCACTTACTCCTACAACCGCCTATCTTCTGTGGAAAGCTAAATCAGAGCTGAAGGAGTCAAACCTATTCAAGTTTGTGTGGTGTAAGAGAGGATGTATACTGATCAAGAAAGACGAACAAGGAAAAACGTATCAGATCAGGTCGGTGAGTGACATCGAGTACTGGGCGGCGTCAGCAAAACCAAACGGATAAACCTCCTGTATGTACCCCTTCTTATTCCTATAATGAACTTTAAGCCTGTCAACTGGACCAATGATTTTCAATAATGGATAAAACTTCAATCATTGAAGAAAGTAATTTCGACAGTTGGAACGACTATTTAAGTTCACTTCCAATAGAACACGAATATATTACTACGTTTCATGTAAATATGAGATCTATGCTATTAAACTTCTCTCAGCTGGAATACACCGTTATGAACAGTTCTCGTGAAAGTGATTTAATTGTACTAACCGAAGTAAATATAAGTGACACATGCAAGTCATTATTTCATTTACATGGCTATGATATGTATACAAATCTTAGAAAAGCCCGTAAGGGCGGTGGAGTTATTATGTACGTGCGTAAGACCATCCCATTCACCTTCATTCAAACTTCTACACTATTTTTTGAATCAATATGTGGTTACATTGAAATAAACTGTAAAGAAAGAATTAGTATATGCGCCGGGTACCGACCCCCTGATAAATGCAAAACTGCTTTTATCGATGAGTTATGTACAACCATTAAAAAAAATTCTGATAAAAACAAACTTCTATTCATAGGAGACATTAACATTGACTTGAAAAAAAACAACAGCTGTAGAACTTCTTACTTAAATATGCTCTCTGAACTAGGCTTAGACTGTGGCATAAATCAGTATACTAGAGTGGAAAAAAAAGGTGATATTATTACAAAATCGTCTATAGATCACATCTTTATTAGAGCGATGGGTTGCCGCGCAGTGTATACGGCTGTAGTAAACATGACAATAGCGGATCATTACATCACCGGCGTTGCATTAGCGGCCACGGCCGGCGCGCGCGCGCCCGGCTCGCAGCTGATCACTGTACTAAAAAATGACCAAGTTAATAAAGAGCTAGAGGAGGTCGATTGGGATGAAGCGCTTACGTACGATTGCCCGAATAAAATATATAAATTTATTAGAGATAAATTTCAAGATGTATATGACAAATGTAAACAAACTTTAAAATGTAAAAATAAAAATAGAATGAAATGTAAATGGGTAAATAAAAAAATCATAAGAATGTGTAAACAAAAAGAAAAATTATATAAGATATGGAAAAAAAGACCAAACAATGTAGAAAATAGAATTCTATATAATAAATATCGTAATAAAACAAATAAATATGTTAATCACGTTAAAAATATGTACTTCAAATCGGAAATTAGTAGACATTTTAAAAACTCTAAGAAAATTTGGAGTATACTAAACGAACTCTGCGGCAAAATTACAAACTCAATAGACGACATTATTCTTAAGAATTTCAAAATTAATGTGAATGAGATAACTAATAACTTTGCGGAAGGGTTTCGTAATAGTGTTGATAGTATATCCTTAAACTGTAATGCACAAATCCTTGACCACTCTAGGTTCGCCGGGAACCTGGATGTGTCGATGAGGATTAAAAAAGCATCGAATGACGACATATTTAAAATAATAAAACGACTAAATGATAAAAAGAGTCCGGGATACGATAAAATTCGAGCCAAGGACATAAAAAATCACAATACTAAAATCACTCCAGTTATAACTCACTTGATAAATACCTGTATCGCCACATCCAGATATCCTGATGAACTTAAAATAGGAATTATACGTCCTATTTATAAAAAAGGTAGTCATAAGGAATATAACAATTATAGACCGATAACAATATTGTCCTGCGTCGACAAAGTAGTTGAGAGATACCTCGGTGACGAAATAAACAAATTTTTGGATCAAAATAATGTATTAAATGTAAAACAATTTGGATTTCAAAAAAAAAAGGAGTACCTCGCAACTGCTATGTCAATTTAGCAATGAAGTCAACGAGCACCTGCATGAAAAAAGGCATGTGCTCGTTGTTTTCATTGACTTCAGCAAAGCTTTCGATATGCTCACTTATGAAACACTGTATGATAAACTTGAGCGAAATGGTATACAGGGTCCTTTTGTTGAATGGTTTAAAAACTATCACACAAACAGACATACGCGAGTCAAAATCAATAACACCTACAGTGATGCTATCAAAACAAAAAAAGGAACAGCACAGGGGTCAATTATTGGACCAACTGAGTACCTGCTGTATGTCAATGACATGTGCAACACTATAGCGGAAGGCTCTGTATACCAGTTCGCGGACGACACTTGCATAGTTACGGCTGACAAAGATGTAGCGACGGCGGAGCGCGCAATGCAATTTAACTTTAATACCGTGTGTAAATGGGCGCACGATGTAGGATTAGTGATAAACTCACAGAAAACGAAAGTAATGCACATTCGTTCGGCTCAAAATAGAGTAACTAACTATGACGTCGCCATTGTTGCCCATCGACATGACTGCTTGCACAAAGATATCAACAGCGCCTGCCATTGCGAGACAATTGAAGTGGTCACGGAACATGTGTATCTAGGAATAACTATAGATCATAGATTCAACTGGGGTCCTCATGTAAACCATATCTGCGACAAGCTGAGAGCCATACTAAGCAGGTTATCAATTCTTAAATACAAACTGCCATATAACATGTTAAGATTGTTATACTTGGCCCTAGCTGACTCTGTGATTGGTTATGCATTGTGTACCTATGGAAGAACATTCAGAACTTACTTAGATAAAATATACAACCTACAATTAAGATTAATAAAAACAATTGTTCCAATAAATATTAAGATTACGCATAAGTCAGATTACGCACAACTATTTAAATACTGTAACTTATTACCCGTACAAATTAAGGCAAAATTAGCAATACTTAAGGAGGAATACCAGAATATTCATAAATTAAATATTAAGAAAAGATGTACTAGTGTAGGATTAAGAAAGTTGCCCAAACAGGGTTACTTTATTCTGCCAATATTCAAAAATACTTATGGCACTAGAACTTATACCTATTTACTACCCAAAATTATTAATGAATTGCCGGAGGATGTGAGGAGTGGCTATCTTACCGGAGGTCGGGTGCGCGGGGTCGGCTCACATTTTTTAGGGGCGGTGGGGGCTGACTTTGTGCTGTAACTAATTGCAGCACAAACCTAGTGCCCATTGTCCGCGGGAGATGTGATTTGGCTTTTTGCAGTCTGATTACGTTGGGATGGCTATTTCGCTCCGCTTAGAATAAACTTAACTTAAGACTTTTATTTATCTAGGTTTAATAATGTAGAATATCGAACTCCCCATCGGCAAATAAACCTTCCCTAGGTTTTGCACGGATGGGCTTTATTATATTGTAAGATTGCATGTATTCTTATTTTAGCCAATAAATAAAAAAAAATATGTTCAGTTATGTACAGTTGTTCATGTTATTTGTGTGTCGTGTCCTGGTCATTCATGTTATGCGTGTGTTCCACACGGTTTATGCACTTCGCCATATTGCATTGACTATTTTACACAGTAGTGCCAACCAAGAACAAACATCACTCGTCCTACTCCCTACCCCGATAAAACTTACGCCGTGCGCCACGCCTACGTTTTTACTGCTCACACTGTTGTTATATACTGACTTGTTGTATGATATGTATACTTCCAAACACACTTTCAATCTTATATACCTATTATGTACTTTGTTATTTATAATTTCAATGCGCTATCTTTTATTTATTATATTTTATTCCTGTTACCTCGTAGTTATGCGTTTCTTGAGTACTTTTGAATATTTATTTCTAAGATTAAGAGTAATAAACTTCTAGTTGGCCTTTTAAATCTGTGTTCACTGGGGACTAAGCATGAGGAATTTGTTGTAGCAATGCAGACTCGTTCTGTTGACATAATGGCCATCAACGAAACATGGCTGAGGGAGGGACAAGACATGCATGCTCCGAATGTTCCAGGGTACAGCCTACGACATGTGGTTCGGCCCGCAGACGTTCGTTCCCGGGGTGGCGGAGTGGGTTTCTACGTTAAGCGCGGCGTCAATGCGCGAGTCTCTCCGCATCCCGTCACGCCGCTCGTCGAGCAGATGTGGCTGAACCTTACGCTTAAGGGTACGAGGGTCGCTATAGGTACTATCGCCCAAGGGTACGGGTATACACGTCTAGGGTCCTTTTCGAATACACTTTACAGAGGTCTCTATTTACTATCATCCACCAATAGAAACGGCCAGTGATTTTTTGACCAGTAACTCTTGTGAAGTAATTTAAACTTAAATTCTCTTCAAAATACGGTACAAATTAGAATGGATCACTGGAAATCACTGACAGCCCGTTTTTAAGACAACTACGTGCAATCATGTAATTATTATCCACTATTGCTTCGTATGAATACAGTTCAAATTAGTATGGAACACTACCGAACATCTGGCGACCCAGCTTTAAGTATCCGTTTGCACAACTTTGAAGTGGCCGCATATTGTTTTCGAAGCAGGCACTTGCCTAAATAGTAATAAGGATCCGATGCCATATTAATGATATAGTCTAGGATCCGACAGTGATTTTTACTTTCATCTCAAATAAAATCAAGCCTATGTTTATGATGGGTGGGAACTGAGGACACCACACCCGGCTGGAGCAGTTCTTCTTGCACTACCTCACAATCCTTCAGTTCCACGAATTTTACTACCCCTAGGTTGTCTGGAAGATTGTATTATGTAATACCAACAGTGGAACTTAAAATTATAATAAAAAAACGTGCATCCTTGTTTTGTGTTTTGACAACTGCCCCCACCACAAGATTCAGGGTTGGAAAAAAACATGATTTTTGAAAAAATCGAATAAAGCGCGTACGTAATTAATCACGATTTTTTTTTTTTTTTTCATTTTACCATACAGTTAAACTATATTTTTGCGTAAAACGGAACGTGCAGTTGCAGGAAGCTCGAAATCATTTTGATAGTTCAGTTTTCCTAACATTGATAGTGAAACTTAAGTCAAAATCAAAACCATTTAAAAGTGTGATGTTCGCAGAAGAAGTGGTAAAAAATGTGACCCCACTAGAATGGTGGATGTCATAGAAAAATATATTTAGTGAAGAGGAACAGTCAAAGATTTTTCCAATGGTTAAGCATCTGTTTGGGGCGATAGCTTCTTCAGCTGCTGTGGAAAGATTGTTTTCCAACTTAAGACTAGTTTTTTATTCAAGCATTACAATAATGATATTGATTTCTCAGATGTAAAAGACCTAGTATTTAACATAAAATAACACAAAATAAAGTATTGTTTTATTGAAAAAAATCATTTGATTTAAACCATGATTTAAATCAAAATGATTTATTCGTGCTAACCCTGACAAGTTTGGAAAAACTGTTCGTTATCGGATGTCATGATGGTGGTTTGTCAACGTCCTATAAGCGCACTGATGTTTTGACCTTCGTTTTCCAACAATTTCTATTAGTCCAGGGGTCAAAAATGGTTCGGTCCTGGCACAGAATAGAATGAATTGAATCAAGTGCGTGATATCCCAGTCCGATCTTAGACTATTGCGACAAAGGGCCCGCTGTAGTACGAAGTTGGTTTTATAAACAACAAGCAATGAGCCCAACAAAGCTGTTCCGGGAAGCCGTTTAAGATGCAACTAACAGACCGACATCGATGGTCAACAGATGTTGGCAACGGGTCAGTGCTAACAAAAAAGTACCGACCCTATATACTTACTTTCTTATTGAACAATACTAATTGGTTGCCTTAAAAAGAAGGCGTGACTACATAAACGTGTGCCTGCAAACGATTTAGTCGAGAAACTGTTAACCCATACCCTTGGGCGGTAGTACAGCGTACCGCCCGCCGTGGCTGGACGTGGACACATTTATAGACGCTCTTACGGCCTCCGTGAGCTCATTTGCTAAGTTCGACTATGTCATTTTATTAGGTGATTTTAACGTTAACATGTTGGCTAAAGATGACGTTAATTGCAGGAAAATGACTAGCTTTCTGCAGTGCTTTAACCTAACACAGTATGTGAGCGAGCCCACACACTTTACGGATCATAGTGGCACGATGATAGATCTCGTTTGTAGTGATGCGCCTGCTTTGTTTACATGCGTCAACTACATCCCCGACCTAAGCGCACACGCCTTCATTACTTGTAAATTAAATATAAAATTAGATAAACCAGAACCTAAGGTAATATCATTCCGACCACTTAAAGAAATTGAATTAAAACAATTTGAGCGAGATCTGAGTAACATTGACTTTGAGCAGAGTTGTAACTTACTTAACGTCAGTGACATGGTGGACGATGTGAATAAAAAAATAATATCCTTGTTCGACGCGTATGCTCCGTCTAGGACAGTTTGTATTAAGTCGCACAGTAGCCCCTGGATCACCTACACAGTTAAGCAAATGATGCGTTTACGAAATGACGCCCACGCAAGGTACAGGGACTCAAAATCTTTGGGGCATAAACAATATTATAAAGAATTAAAAAACGTTGTTACTAGTGCCTTGTATAATGAGAAACGTGCGTATTTTAATCAGAAAATCAACCGCAATATTAATGACTCTAGGGCTTTGTGGAAAAACCTTAAGAAACATGTCCTTGTTAATAGTCACAATATGAAAGAGTTGCCATGTCATTTGAATGATCCTAATACTATAAGCAAACATTTTCTTGACCTACCCGGTAATTTGTGTACCACGATAAGTGACTTGACTAAATTTGAATTTGATCGTTATAATAGTACAACAATTTTTAAACTGATTCCTGTAGCAGAAACTCATGTAGCTAAAATCATTAAATCTTTAAAATCAAATGCAATGGGAATCGACGGTATTACATTAGACATGATAGTTCTCACCCTACCTCGCACGCTAAGCGTCATCACTGCAATTATCAACAGGTCGATTCTTACGCACTCTTTCCGTAACGCTTGGAAAATAGCTTTAGTCCGTCCAATACCAAAAACGCCCAATCCAGTAGAGCTAAAAGATCTAAGACCCATAAGTATATTACCGTGTCTGTCTAAAATTCTAGAAAAAGTCGTAAGTCAGCAAATGACAGAGTATCTGGAAGCTAACAATATTTTACCAAGTAATCAATCAGGCTTCCGCAAGCATCGAAGCACCGCTACCGCTTTACTTGACGTCACGGATAACATACTGGCTGCTCAGGACCAAGGACAGGGCACGTTTCTGACATTACTTGACTTCTCCCGGGCATTCGATACCATCAACATTTCCTTACTAATATCCAAGCTGTCCTACTATGGATTCGACAGAAACACTGTGAAATGGTTCGATAGCTACCTTGATAAGCGTTACCAAATAGTAGAGCTCCGTAGCCCAAACGGGAAGTCCCTAGTATCTGACATAAGTTCAATATCTAGGGGCGTGCCGCAGGGGTCTATTTTGGGACCCATTTTGTTTATTCTATATTGCAGCGATATAACACGAGCAGTAAGGTACTGTAAATACCATATTTACGCGGATGACTTGCAACTATATATGTCATGCAACGCTAAAAATGTTAGCTCAGCAGTTTATAAATTAAACGCAGATCTTGATGCAATCGATAACTGGTCACACAAAAACTCATTAGTCCTGAATCCGTCCAAATCTAAATACTTAATACTAGGTACCAAGCAACAAATACAAAAATTAGCACAAAGCAATCCTATAGTACACATAAAAAAGAATCCATTGGAGTATGTACACGAGGCCCGTAACCTGGGGTTGGAAATGGATGGAGAATTAAGATTTGAAAGCCATCTTCTCAGTGCCGTTCGCAATTGTTTTTATAAACTAAAAGTGCTGTACAAAATACGCGACTTTCTTGATGTAGAACTTCGAATTAGATTGTGTGATGCGCTAGTTTTGTCTAAATTAAATTATTGTGACATCGTGTACGGACCTCGTCTACTTGCACGTACACAGCGGTTGGTACAGCGCGTACAGAACGCTTGCGCGCGGTTCTGTTTCAATGTCCCACCACGCGCTCACGTAACACCGTTTTTAAATAACCACCGGATATTAAAAATGTCGACACGTCAAAGACTACACCTAGCCACACTGGTGTTTGGTGTCGTACATCGGCAGCAGCCCTCGTACCTCTTCGACAAGCTTACTTGGTCCAACAACGCCAGGTCCTCTCAAGTCAGGTCAGCGAGGTTCCTCCAGCTCGTGTGCCCGCCGCACCACTCGGCTGCATTCCGTGGCAGCTTCCGATATGCTGCTACAAAGTGCTGGAATAGTCTGCCTCCTCCGATCCGGGCGCTAAAAACAATAGCAGGTTTTAAATTTAAATGTCGTTTTTTTGTGTTTAGGGCTCAGATTGGACAGTAGGGTGAGTTATGGTTGGGTGCCAATTTATTATTTTATTATATTACGTCTATGTAAATTATATACAAATTTAAATTACCTTCTTGTGTAGCAGTTTAAACGTATCGTAAGTATGGCCGACTTCCCCGTCCTGCCGGGTTGCCGAGCGGTCGAAAAATGGCGGGGTTGGCGTAGTGTTATTGGATGGCTGCTTCTGTGTACGAGTCAAGCTCATTACTTTTTATTTGTTTCTCTGACAATATAAGTTTTTTATTTTAATGTTAATTCCGGGTTTATATTTATATGTAGCGTACTATCATTTTTTGGAGTATAAGAAACTGGTAATACGCGTAATCCATACCTTTAAATTATATTGGCCGTCACTTACAACGATCCAACAGGAAATAGTTGTGTTGTTCTGGTGTTGCCACACAAATAGCATTAGTCTTTGTTAAGTTTTTTCTTATATTATTTTTAATTCACTTTATGAAACAAATTGTTGCTAATATTTGTCATGTTACCTGTTACCTGTTTACTGTTACCCGTCTTTTTGTTTAACGTAGTTTAGTTTTTTAAGTCAGGGTCCCTCTGAAAATCAGCGCCGCAGTTTTCCTGCGGCACAATGCTGAGAGAGATCCTGTTCAACGTTCCTCATTAATGTCTTCTTTTCACTTTATATTATTTCTACTGTACTGTTTCTACTTTTGTGTGCGTTGAATAAATATTTTCTATTCTATGCTTCTATTCTATTCTTCTATTCTATTCTTAATATAAAATTAATATTATGTTAATTGACCGTTATTCCTTATGAAAATATTGATTTTGTTATTATAGCTAATGTTTATTATATCTTGTAAACGTTATTAACATGAAATTATAGATTTTGTTGTTATATCTCGTGAGACGCACCCCTATTGTACAATTATTAATACATATTCAACACGTAAACTTGAAGCATTTAAATTAATATCACCTTTGTATACAAATTATTAATATATCATATTTTATGCAAATTCAATTTATTGTAAGAAATATTTTATTTTATTTTAACTCACTGATGTCCGTTTCATAACACAGGTAGCATTGAATAGGACAATGGATGTCTTGAAACGGACTAGGAACCAATGCGATACTTAATGTCACATGAATACTCAATGTGTCATTTTTTTTTTCACAATAATTCTTATCGAACACTTTGGTAAACTCAAACTGAGATCATAGAATTGGAAACTAGATTCATTTACGTTGCGCGCCTATGAACTTAAGAGAGATCACGACGTGGAACCAACACTGCAAGTCTTCTTAAAGTTCATAGAAAACAGGGCACTCGCTATGGAAAACACCGAGCAGGGTACTCGAAGTCACGTGCAGCAACCATCAACATCGGGTGGAAACAGGATGGCAGTGCATGTCTTGTCAGCGGCACCAGAATGCAGTTACTGTAAGTGTAAAGATCACAAATTAAAAATACACAGAAAAATGGCATCCCAGTATTTTACATTAGGTTCATTTCACAATTTTTTAACTGAATCAAGGCTTTTGTCGTTGTGTATCATTGAAGTGAACAAATTGATGAAAGGCAAATACTCAGTAAATTCACCATCAAAGGTTTGTATAGTAATTGGTGGCAACTTTCTGGTAGCGGTTGGTGGCGTGTTAAGAGGCGGCGTGGACATAGCTTTACGCGAATTTAACTCTTCGTCAAGTACAGTGAGCGTAATGAGGTAACTCTCCTCAGTCGCATCATACTTTTCACCGTCGGTCGGATCCAAATACAAAATTTCTTTGCACAAGGCCTCATACTCACTGAAGGAGCTAACAAGTTTGTCGCGTTTGTTTTTTAGATATTCAATTGAATGAGTTTGCAAAGGTTGACCCACAAACGACATTGACCTGGTTATTGATGATTTGCAGTAACCACGAGCTTTAATCTTTCTGCCCAACGAATCATCTTCACTCTCGGAATGCGGCATCTTGCCACGCCGCGCCCATTGTTTGCACGAACCACAACTATCACTATTTTTGCTATAATTACGTTATGATCCCCGTACCACCAATACATACAATACAAAAACGTTTTGTCTTAAATTACTGTCTAACCGTTAAGAACTATAAATTTACGTTCAGAGTTTCAACAATCAGCACAAGTGAAATGATGACAAAATGGCGGTTTGCTTCCTTGTTCGATGTGACGCCCGAGATTCATGCTGACTCGTTCGCTCTTCCGTATATGACGATGTAGCTGTCCCACTTGTGTTCGACGAATTTGATTGCGTCGCATTCGCGCATGCGTAGACGGAAGTCTTCCTAATGATTCTTCACACATGGTCGGGTTACGAATTGTGTCTCGCTCTAACTTGCGGCTTACCTGCTGTATGTGCTCCTCACAGTTCAGTGGGGCTTGCGCGGGCGACGCCGTGAACAAGATGATGCGGATACTTGCGCGCGCTGCTGCTGCTTGAGTATACGGCCAAATGTAGGTGTCCGTCGAATGCTCTTTGCGACGAAATACGATGCCGGGCCCTTTTAATGCAAAATGGCGTCCTTTTTGTTCCAAGGTTTCTTGATTTGCGATGATTTTTCTACCCCGAAAACTCCTGAGTGCTCGTACCACAAACGTTTTCTTCACGAGAAGGACCAATGTTAGAAGTGTGTGGACTGTATTTTTCGTTATCTTAGCTCGTGTCCGTAGTAATTAATAAAAATGCAGGAGGTCGTTTCGGTCGTGTATTTCACCGGGATCGCCGATGCAAGAAGGGGGGAAAGAGATATACATGAACAATACATGTTAATATAAGTTGGTGTTGCCAACACAAGAAGTGGATACGCGGTTGAACTCCAACTTTTATATGCTGGCCCGTTTTACAGAATTAAAAGACGAGATAAAAATAACCATGGCTCTCTTAAATAAAAGTAATTTGCCCATTATTTCAGAAGAAGAGTGGGAAACATTCACCAACCTGTGTGAAATATTGAAGCCGTTCGAAGAAATAACGGCAACAATGAGTGGCGAGAAATATGTGACTGGAGGAGACGTCATAGTTGTCACTAGGATCCTGGGAGAAACTTGCCAAGCCTTTTACCGAGCTGAGGAAAATAGCCCACAGATCAGGACATTCTTACGAGCCCTACAGACCGACATCGAGGCGAGGCTAGGTAATGTCGAGAGAAACGGAACATTTTCGCTATGTACCTTCCTAGACCCTCGGTACAAAATGACGGCATTTTCGGACGAAAATGAAGCAAAACAGACAAAACGCAGAGTCCAAGACAAGGTCCAGGAAATGGTGGCCAAACAACACCAGACACCACTAACTGTACAGCCTTTCACACCGAATCCTACATCCGCATGGACGGTTTTTGATAGATTTATGTCTGAAAAGATATCCGCGCAGCAGAGCACACCTTTATCAAAAGCCATCAAGGAAGTACAGATGTACGTGGACGATGACATTCTGCTACGTAGGGACAGTCACGGAAATTTTAACTGTCCAAGAAAGTGGTGGCAAGCGCATCGAAACATATATCCCAATTTAGCAGAAGTATATCGCACCAACTGCAATGTTGTAGGAACATCTGTGCCGTGCGAAAGGATGTACAGTAAAACGGGCCTGATTGTGTCCGACAGACGATCAAGTCTCAAAACTGACAAAGTAAGGCAACTTATGTTCCTGAATATTAACCTAGACCAAACTAGATTTCATTTGTAAATATGTATATAAGATAATTAATTGGAGTTTAGGAGATGTACAAATTGTAAATACAATGAAAATCATGTCCATAAAATCAACTTTTAAGTACGCCTGTAAATAAATAATTTACAATACAGCCAGTCCTAAGCCTGGATAAAGTACGAAGGGAAGTTGTTTTTGAAATTATGTACCATAGGTACCAACATAACTTATACAACACTTCTAGGTATTACTGTAGCTTGAATGTTTAATTAACTCAAGGAAATGTTTACTCAAAAAACCACATCAAAATTAGTTAAGTATTATTTTTTTTAAGTTCTAAGCAGATTGGGCACGGAATACTTTGTTTACATCTCCTCACACTAACCCTGTTTACACACCGATACGCCGCGTATCGTGGCAACAAGGCAGTAGCAAAGAAAATCTGCTAACGCAAAGAGTAAAAGTTCGTAAAATATCGCGTATTCGCGATTCGCAGCGTGTCGGTGTAAAAACAGCCTAAGTGTGCGCACAGCGCTGCAGCGCGCACTAAGTATCGGTCCCTCAATGAGCTACATATATAGAGCAAACTGAAAGACACGTGTAACAAAAAAAGCGTTTTTTAAAAACTGTTTTTGAAACTGTTTCTGGCGAACTAACAACCGTTTCGTTTCGTTGTCGTCAAAACGCGCGACGACCCAGCTCTACTTTGGAACAGTGTATTTGCAGGATAGCCTGTAAATCGAAGGAGACTGAAATAAAGCTTAGGTCCATTTCAGCTCTTTTTTTATCATTTTCTTTTTCTTTTGAGCGCTTGACTTTCCTTTCTATGTGTTGCTGGTAGGGAATTTCCTGGTCGTATTTTGTTAGTTCCTTTGCTGAGTGATATTATTATTATTTATTGCAAGTTTTGTTTTTTTAAATGTTTAGGCGCCGGCTTAAGAATCTTTTGTTGGATATCCCAGTCTATTCGGTGAGTGAGTATATGAAACTTGACTTATACATATATTTAATATTTGTGTTGACTTTTAATATTATCATTTAATTTTATTTCTGACGACCTCAATGTAAATGCATATAATTTGACATGCCATGTAATTTATACTGTGTTATATTGAGTAATAAAATCTGAATCTGAACTTATCCTTTTTGGGGACAAAAAAGTTAAGATTGAACTCGGTTGAAAAAATTCTTCTATATGTTGTTTCGGAGACAGGGTTTTCATTATACTGTTCTAAGTAGAGTGCGTACATTTTTGAAATATTTGGCAAGACTCCAAATATTGTCGTTTTGATTTTTTTCTTATGTAATGTCCCTCCAATTTTGGGAATGAGTAGATGTGATCAATAACTTCTTGGACTCCTTCTTCTGATGTTTTGTTGCTTGGCTCTTTCGAGCCTCTTGGGTCTTTATCATTTGAGTAAAGCCCGGCTGAGTTCTTGTGCTGAATAGCGTCTTTTATAACTGCAGGCGAGATACTTAGTGGCACAGAAGAACGGTTGACAAACTTGTTTCTTGTTCGTACCCAAGTCAAAGAAGCATTTAGTGGTGTACGGTCTAGAACGTTTTCTCTGTACTACTCTTCTTTTTGGTGGTTGAGCTATCCCGCGAGAGAGAATTAAGTTTTTCTTTCCAACGAAATCTTGGTTCCAGTACGACCGACACATTTATTTGCGGTATTCTTAACTAAATTGTCAGAGCACTTGAAGATACACTTCGAGCAATCTATTGGCAGTGGCAATTTAGCAGCTCTTACTGTGTTGTTTGTGACATAGGCCAAATCGTCACAGCGCCGTTTCTTCACAACATTTTTCTTCCATTCACTCTAATTTGCGGTGCGCCGACGGCTTCGAGGTTTCACCTGATTCCAAGCCATGTCAATACACTCGGTCAGTAAAACTTCAACGAACTCGGCTTTATTAATTATCTGCACGGGTGGTGGTACTACGTGCTGGCTACTCGGCCAATAAAATACAGTCGGCCTCTCTGCGGCGGAGGAGGTGCCTCTCTTTCTTTTCGTGTAATCCTAAAAAACATTTTTCCATTAACTTGTCTGTTATACATGCGTGGAACGATTAAGACGATAGTCACAAAAACATTTTTACGACTGACAAGGAAGGGTACCCAACTGTCCGACTCCGATTTGATTCATTTTGATATATGTTATAGAGTAGTCTAAAATAACGGACAGGTATTTTTTTTAGCTGCCCAAACTCAACCTGTTAGGAGAAAATGGCCTTCAAAGTACTGAAAATTGACCAAACCTTCTAATTTCTGAGAAGAGATTTGTTCAAAAAAATTGATAATTAATTACTGGTTTCGTTATATGTTGGAGAACATGAATAAATAATGGGGACGTGTTTTGTCATTTCACCACAAACTCATTTTTTATAAAAAAAAACACATGTCAAAGTTTCATAAATTTCGTAGCTTAATGACTTATATATTCGTTGAAGAGTTTTCCCGTACATGGGTGAAGTAAAAAGCAGTAGGCATGTATCACTCGATATCTAAATTATTTTTGCCTTAGGCTGTGTTGCTTGCTTTGGATTTGATATAGCACCCTCGCCAGAAAAAAATGTTTTTTATCCCTTATAACACAAACAACGAGGGATACGCAACTTAGTAAGTAAATGATCATTAAATCCCTTCAGTAGTGTTTCTGAATTCTTATCATCAATAAACATACATATATACATACATAAACTCACGCCTTTAATCGAAGAGTGGGGTAAACAGATCTGAAGAATTACCGACAACCCTTAAAAAAATATGTTGATAATTCTGTAACCATATACATATATGTATGTAACAATAATACTCGTATTACTCGTATTTATCATATAAATAAATAAATAAATATCAGGGGACAATGTCACACCAATTGACCTAGTCCCAATTTAAGCTCTAGGCTTGTATTATGGGAACTAGACAACGATATAAATACTTATATAGAGAAATACATACTTAAATACATAGTTAACATCCATGACTCAGGAACAAATATTTGCGCTCATCACACAAATATCTGCCCTTACCGGGATTTGAACCCAGGACCGCTAGCTTCGTAGGCAGGGTCACTACCAACTAGGCCAGCGCGTCGTCAATACAGTCAATACAGGTTTTTACTTTGTTAAACGTTAAAATGCCAGTAATCAGATGAAAAACTAGTCGCTTTTCTCTTAAAACTTACACGGTCGTATTACGTCACGTAAGTCATAAGGATCGGGCCCCGTATAAAATGTGCATTAGTCTGAACAAATAAACGCTCTTATCCTTATATTCAAGGACGGGATTTGTGGACAGCCTTAGGTTGGCCATGAGCACCTATACATATATTGAATTGTGTTGTCATACCCAAAGTTCCTTCCTTTTACACACAACACAAAATAAAGATTGGGTTCTTCAATTTAAGTAAATTATCTGTGATGCTGTGATAAGCGAATACTTTTGTAGTGAAAGTAAAATCATAAAGAAACCTGCACTATACCTATGTATAGTCAATATACCAAGAGTGAATGTGTCCAGTCCAACCAAGCTCGAAGTAAAGCCAAGCGACAGCACAATGTGTTATATTATTATATTTAAGTAAGTTATAATCAGGGTCCCTCGGAATACCAGCGTCACAGTTTGCCACGGCACAATGCTGAGAGGGGCGACTTTTGACATTTTATTTCCCCATTCTAAACCCATTTCAAATATTAATATAAAATCATACTTTTATAACTAAATAAGACGCGGGCAAGCAACTTTTACAACTACAGTAGCGACCAAAAGTATATTGACAAATAACAATCTTTAAATATGATGATGAATTAAGTAAACATTTAATTATTACTTTACAATTTTATGTTGTGAGCCTTTACCTGTTACGTTTCCACTAAGAAAAATAAAACTTAACAATTAACTTAATAGTAAAACTAAAAATATACACTTCAAGTAAGTAATATTTTGACACTTATATAAATAATTTTGCCCAGCATGTAAGATGCCTAAATAAAACATGTCATTAATATTTAGTTCCATATCCTTTGTCCTTTCTAACAGCAGTACATCGAGCCGGCATAGAGTCTACTAACTTCTGTATACGTTCATACGGTATTTTCGTCCATTCTGACTAAAGTTCTTGAAAAAAAGCTTCTTTGTTGGAGTAATTTCTGCTCCTTACTCTACGATCCAACTTTTCCCATAGATGCTCAATAGGATTGAGATCAGCACTTTGACTGGGCCGCTCAAATACATTGTTTTTTTTATGTATTACGACATCCTGGATATGCTTAGATTCCCGCTTATGCTTAGGGGCCCGCGTCCGTGTCGAGAAAAATATCCCCAAACCATTACATTACCGCCATGAGGGCGGCTCACTTACTTAATACCATCCGACGACATCAAATTAAACTATTAGCTCTCGTCACTCCATACAATGTTTGACCAATCAATACTTGTCCAAAACTTGTGACGAATTGCGAACGCTAATCTGGACGCCTTATTCTTTGCTGATGTATGTGGTTTTTTAGATGGGCGGCGGCCATATAATCCGTGCTCTATTAGTCGCCGTTTTACAGTGGAAACATGGATATTTACGTTACTTTTCTTTTAGTTCATCTTTAATCGTCACTGCACTTTTCCGTGGGTCTTCTACGGACAGCTTTTTTATAACACGATCAGTTTTTGAAGTAGTTTTTCGAGGACGACCGCATCTAGGTTTATTATTGACGCTCTTTCGAGCCTTGAACAGTTTATTCCACACACTTATCTGTTGCCGTGATACATTAAAAGTTCGCGAAACCTCAGCTTGTGTCTTACCTTTCTTGAGTGCAGCTGCAACGGCTTGTTTTAAATCATTCGAATATTCTTTATGTTTTGGCATATTGTGAGAAGTCTCCTGCAATATTTACTTGATTGATGTTTTTTGTGGCCAGATTTATATTTTTATTAAATGGAACTAAACTTTTTACATGTTTCTAGGAGGTTTTAAGCCATTAATTGCCTTAACATAATTTAATTTGAAATAACTAATATGCCGCATAAAATATCAAAGTTTTTGCTGTTGTCAAAATACTTTTGGTCGCTACTGTATGTCAAATCATATAGTTTCGGAGAAAACTGCTGTGGCACAAATCCAGATACACACCGAAGTCTCACCATACGGGGGTGTTTCTTCGAGAAGGACTGTTTTTGCCTCATTCATCTGCCTTTTTTTAATGTTGATTATAGAAACGGTACAACAGGTAAAACATAAATAAAATACCATACTTAAAAACATATATCGTGGGCCGTGTATAGCTGCATTTTTTTTTGTCTGATATTTTGCTCAGACTAATGAGTGTATCTGATGAATGAGAACTACGCCAGAATAATAAGGAATCACAAACATATGAATGAGATTCTTGTCAGCTTAATTAGATTTATCGTATAATTTATAGCTTGAATAATTTTAAACCCAATTAATAACGTATTTCATACATTAGAAATGAAAATAAATAAAATAAATTTAAGTTATAATCATTTGAATTGGACAAAAAATGGTAATTGGAACAATATAATAATTTTCGTAGCTAAAAAAAAATTAACACGATTTTTTTCTTATTACCTTAGAGTGAATAGGTAGTATAAATTTTAACTGATGGATGTTTTTATTTCGAGATTAAAATAACAGCCATTAATCAAAAAAAAACCATCCATCACGGATTCAGAAGTAATAGAAATAAGCCTTTTAATTAAAAGAAAGAAAAAAGAAAAAGAAAAATACATTTATTCACTAACCACAACAAAACACAAAAAAAGAAAAAACAGTAAACTAAAACAAAGTGGTGGATGTGTCTTCGTGGCAGTGAATCGGATACTGGCTCAGCATGATGCTGAGGTGCTGAGCACCTGCAGCGCTGATTTTCAGCCAGCACCGAGTGTGACAGACGGACGGAACGCTATAATAATAATAATAATAATAATAATAAGCCTTTTTATTTCCTTATCAGTTAAGTACAATTTCCTTATTACTAAGATGCGTATTAGTGTTTACCTTACTTTAGTTTTGTTAGTAGTAGTATTTTAAAAGTAAAAATTAATATGTATAATATTTATCCGATAGGAACCCCTTCTAGGGTGTAGGCCTCCTCCAATTCGTTCCAGATTTCTCTTTCTTCCGCCTTGTACATCCACTGTTTTCCTGCTATTGCCACTATGTCGTCGCTCCAGCGCTTTTGTGGTCGTCCACGGTTTCTCTTACCGCCAGGTCCCGTCCATAGAGTTACCTCTCTAGTCCACCTCTTATCTTTGTAACGCGCTAAGTGTCCGGCCCATTTCCATTTTAATTTAAGGACATAGTTAAGGGCGTCAATTAATTTGGTTTTGTGCCTAATATGCTCACTTCTCACTTTGTCGATTTTTCTTAACTTAAGCATGCTCCTTTCCATAGCGCGTTGGGTGGTAGTGATTTTAGTTTTAGCTTTTTTCGTGTGGCGCCAAGTTTGGCATCCGTAAGTAAGTGCTGGCAGAATATTTGTATCCATCACAATTTTTTTAAGACTTAGAGAGTAATCTCCATTAAAAATTTCTTACAACGACCAATATTTCTTCCAACTTATGTTTATACGTCGGTCTATTTCCTCTTCTGTGTTATTGTCGCTGAAAGCAATTTCTCTTCCCAAATAAATATAGCGCTCTACATATTCAAGTGGTGTTTGGCCAAGGGTAATAGGTTGTCGTTTACTATTCGTCATAATCTTGGTTTTTTCCTCATTCATCTTTAATCCTACTTTCTCGCTCTCTTCACTTAGTGAGTTTATCATTCTCTCTAGGGTTTTACTCGTGGAGGCGAAAAGAACGATATCATCAGCGAATCTGAGATGGTTTAGGTATTTGCCACGTATTTTGATTCCCTCTTGTTGCCATTTTAGTTTTGAGAATATATTTTCTAGTACGGCAATAAATAATTTAGGTGAGATCGGGTCTCCTTGCCTCACGCCTCTGCCTATAGGAATCGGTTCCCCTCTTGTTTCTAGTCTAACCGTACTTTTACAGTTATTATATAAGTCTCTTAGTACATTAGTATAATTCCGGTTGATTTGAGACTGATAGAGTGCTGCCCATATAGAGTTATGAGAGATGGTGTCGAATGCCTTAGCGTAGTCGATGAATGCTATATATAGGGGTTGATTGAATTCCTTATGCTTTTCTATAATTTGTTGCATAACATGCATATGGTCTGTGGTTGAAAAGCCGGAACGAAATCCTGCTTGCTCTATCGGTTGGGCGTTATCAATTTTTGGGTTCATTCGACTTTGTAATATTGATGTAAACAGTTTGTAGATACTAGACAAGAGGCTGATTGGACGGTAGTTCGCGATATCTTGTGGATTTCCTTTTTTATATAATAAAATTATTTCTGAGCTTTTCCATTGTTCTGGTGTGTGGCCTGAATTTAATACCAGGTTGTATAACTTCGTCAGTATAGGAGCGAGTTGAGCTTTTCCTAGTTTCAGTGCTTCATTCGGGATACCGTCAGGACCAGGGCTCTTGTCTAGTTTTAGTTTCTTGATGTGCGTTAATAGCTCTGTAGTCTCAATAGGATTAATATTATCATCACCTTCAAGGACCGGTAGATCTATAGCTGGGCGACCATTATCTGTTTTTTCGTATAAGTGCTTGTAAAATTGTGTAGCGCAGTTTATAATATCTTGTCTTGTTTTTGTTTTTATGGATTGTGATTTTAAGCTTTGTATCCATGTTTGATTACTATCTAACTCTTTAAAAGCTCGTTTTGTACTTCTATAGCATTTTAAGTTTTTTGTAATGACATTTTGCCGGTAGTTGTGATAGTCTTTCCTTAATGATTTACTGGTTACTTTAAATAGTTTGCTGAGCTCTTGTTTCTCTTCTTTCGTCTTGTTTTTTTGTTTAATTAAGGCGGACCGTCTTTCCATGAAGCTTTGTGTGATTTTACTTATAATCCTATTTTCTGTGATACCTGTTTTTTGTGTGGGGTGAATTTCTAGGCTTTTCTTGATCGCCATCTCTATATTATTGTAGAAAGATTGCACATGTGTGTCTTCTGTTTGTGTGTAGAGTACTTGTAGATTATTCTCTAATTCCTGTTGGTATAAATCAATTTCTTTTTCAGTTTTCAGCTTGCTTGGCTGGGGTCTGTAGTTTGTTCTGCTCTTCTTCGAAACATTTTTAATTGTATAGGTAGCTCTTACAAGTCGGTGGTCAGATGGGAAATCCACGTTGTTTAGGATTTCAACATCTGTTATGGTTTTTCGTTTGTTCGTTAAGATGAAATCAATTTCGTTTTTTGTTTTATGGTCAGGGGAGATCCATGTCCACTTTCGACTGGGTTTCTTTTTGAAATACGTATTCATAATACTTAATTTATGTTCGTATGCAAACTGAACTAGTGTTTCTCCTCTGTCATTTCGGTTTCCGTAACCATATTTTCCCATTATGAGGTCTTCATTTTTTCTCGGTAGTCCGATTTTGGCATTGAAGTCTCCTATTACGAGCACTTTGTCTCCGGCCATCAAATAAGCTTGATCTAGTGTTTCGTAGAACTCACAGATATCTTCGTTTGTTGCATTTTCAGTGGGTGCATATATTTGTATTATAGAAATTATATTATTATTGTACTTTATCTGTAGTAGTGCGACTCTTTCTGAAAAACCTTCAAAATTGTGAATATTCTTTTTGAATTTTTTCTTTACTAGGAAACCAACACCATGTGATCCTTGGGTTTCTCCTTTATAGCAAAAAATGTAGTTATCCATTTCTTCTATCTTACAGCCTGTTCTTCTTACCTCTGCTAAGCCTAGAATATCAATTTCTACCGTCTGGAGTGCATGCGTAAGCTCGATCATTCTTTCTCTTGATGATAAAGATCTCACGTTGTATGTTCCTATTTTTAATTGCTGTTTACTAGATTTGTTGTTGATTGGAGGGTTTTGGTCGATCTCCCCACGGTGACCAGCCGGCTTGGGGATTATAGTGTTTTTTTCTGGGTGGTATTCGTATTGGGGGGGCGCTGTTAGTTGCTATTTGTTTACCGCTTGTTGCTCGTTTAATGTCAGATTGACATATGATTGTTTGGGTTCCCGAGTCACATATGACTGGATATCTACTTTATTTCTTTTAGGTATTTGTTTCTCTTTCGCTTTGCCTTTATCCTGTGCTGGTTCTTCAGCCCGATATTGACTCCGGATCGGTGACAGTGACTCTGACAAATTTCTTTTGCTGTAGCGCTTTGTTTCTTGCTCTTTATTTTTTATTTTGACTATTTTATCATATTTGATAATTACATTATTACCCAGGTCCCTTTCTTTTTCAGCCTCTATTTTCAACAGTTTGCGTTTCTCTAATATTTTTTTGGGGTAATCTTCTTTAATGTAATAGCCACTGCCATCCAGGGATTTTTTATTTTTAAGTATTCTAATTTTCTTTCCCATAGTAGTTACGGTTAGAACAACTGGCCTTGTGCTGTCACCTTTTTTTCCCATTCTTCTGACGTTTTCAATTTCCGTATTGTTTAAAATCACTTTCATTTTGTTGTTTATTATATTTAATACATGTTTCTCTAGCCCATAGTAGCTTTTTTCAACTTCTTCCAGGCCAAAAAATATTAAGTTTCTTTTCCTGATATGTCTTTCTATGTCATCTATTCTCTGCTCTTGTTCCTGTAGTGTCTGTTCTATGTAAGTGCTACGTATTTCTATGTTTTTAAATTTGTCGTTGATGTTTTCATTTATATTCAAAGTGATGTTATCTTCCATAACTTTCATCTCTGTTTGTTGTTGAGCTAATCTGTTTTCTATTGACTCAAGGGCTCTTAGAATGTTGTCCATTGTTAACTTATTTCCTGTTGATTGACGATCTTTATATACAACTGATGAAGTTTATTTATTTATGTGGTGCCGGTGCCAGTGCCAGTGCTGCTCCCTGTAATTCTTTGTAGCTTTAAGTTTGGATCTTGCAAAATAGTTTAGCTACTCATCGATAGATGGCGTTATATTTCCAATAGTGTTGATGAGTCTCAGTTGGTGTCTGCTGGTTTGGTTAATTGTCCACAGATGGCGTTGTAGTTAAAATCTTAGATGATCGGTGATTAAGCACAATATTGTTCTAGATTTTAGGTTATAAATATTATAATATAGTCTTGCACATATCACTTAAAGTTTTTTAGTAGTTGGTTTACTAGTTTTCCATTAATTAGGCACTTTCGCACTAAACACATGATGTGAACACTATTTTTATCGGAGTTGAGGTTCTAGCAAGGTCTACCACATTAATTGTTTTTTACACAGTTTATATTCTTTTTACACACTTGTCCACATGAATCTTCTATGTTTCCTCTTCCTTCTACATAATAGCACTATTATATGTCCGATTTAGTGATTTTTTACGTATTTTTCGAATTTATAAGCAGAGCTGACGAAAATGGTGTGTTTACTGTAGCGCGCCCTCTGACGGAATCGGGCCACAATACAAACTAATAAATAAAAGTAACGAATATACTATTAAACAAATACCTATAGTGAGACCTTATAAAAATATATAATGAGAGACATAAAACCTTACATAAACATATATTAAAATAGTAAAAGACCTACTTAGCTAGTGTATAGCATAGACCATTCAAAAATAAAATAAAACTACAATTAAAAAGACAGATAAAAAAAATAAAAGAAGATAGTGCTGGATAGGAAATTAGGATTTTTGGAGCGTCAACCAATAACCCTTAAGCTTACGCTTAAAGGTGTACCTGCTAGGCGCTCCTTGGATGGGAGGAGGGAGATCATTCCAGCACTTGGACGCCGCGAACTTGAAACTACCCCGAAACGCCGCGGTTCGGTGCATCGGCACAATCGCCCTACATTTAAACCGGCGCACACTACTCATCCACTGGACCTTTTTAAAGAGGTACGACGGGGTCTCATACTGCACTACACCGAACATAAGGGTCGCCAGGTGCATGCGCCTCCGCGCAGACATGTTTAGCAAGTTAGCGGCGTTCAAATACGGAGTGATATGGGAGCGGGGAGGGACTCTGAAACAAAAACGAGCACATGCGTTTTGAACTCGTTGTATTAGCCTCTTGGATCGACCAAGTATGCAACCATCATATACGACATCACAATAGTTTAACCTTGATAATATAAGTGATTCACACAGGTGGACACGCAGATCAACACTGAGGTAATCACGAATATTATAAAGGATTTTGAGGCGGTAAAAGCAGTTGCTAACGACTCTATCTACGTGGCTCTCAAAGCGCAGCTCACTGTCCATAAGCAGGCCAAGGTTACTTGCTTCGACCACCCGCTCTACTGGTTCGCCCATGATAGCTACATCCCCGGTCGCCAGGCTATCCAGAGTTTTACGGGTTTGATGTTTCGATCCAAATACTAAATATTAAACACTTATCAAAATAATGAGAAGTATAAGATCT
Source organism: Acleris emargana (assembly GCA_927399475.2). Taxonomy (NCBI): domain Eukaryota; kingdom Metazoa; phylum Arthropoda; class Insecta; order Lepidoptera; family Tortricidae; genus Acleris; species Acleris emargana. The sequence goes on along the minus strand of OV656835.1, from coordinate 50,327,727 downwards.
ATAAAAAAACAGTCTGAAATTATTAACAATTGAGATCTTTACACCTTAACTATAATATAAATGCGCAACAAATTAGGAACAAAATCTTCAAAAAATTATAGCCTCTAAGATCTGTACCAAATAAAGTACGAGTACAAAATAAAAATAGGCCTTCTCATTTTTTATACCTATCAACCTAATAAATACTACATAAGATCTACACAAACAGTCTGAGAATATTACCAATTGAGATCTATAAACATTGGCTATAAACCTATATCCCTATATTCTTAACAAATAAGAAAAAAATCTTATAACAATCTTATAACAGCCTCTGTGATCTGTAACAATAATTTGTCAAGTAGGTAGGTCAAAGTTAACATTGTCCTTTTAATAAACTATCTAGTAGTATACAAAATGTATAAACAGTATGAAAATATCTATTGCGATCTTTAAAAATTCTCTATAAAATACCTATAAGTTTAACAAATTAAGGAAAAAAAATAGTGGTGTTCGCATTACTTAGACTTATTAAAGTAATGCGTAGTATAACTATGAAGCCTATAAACTGTCTGATAAATAATAACGATTGAGATCTTAAGTTGCATATAAAATATATGTTTAACCCTTAATTTGGCAGAAGCATAAAAGTTCAAATTTCAGTACTTCTCCTATTAAACAGGACTAATAGGCCTGGCTGAACGAGGTTTTTTTTTATTTTACATTCATTTTTTTTTTGTAGTATATTATTACACCTGCCATCCTTGACCAAACCTTCATAAATTTCAAACCGGAAAGTTTTAAGTGACATGTTGTTTCCATTTCTTCTTTGTCTTCTATAACATAACCACCCATTGTTCACACAAATATCTATTAGTTGGGCAAATATCCCCAGGTACCATCTCCTTGTCTTAAGAGGTGTCCTGTATAGAGCTATCAACATATCTGCGAGGTCTACACCCCCCATATGTTTGTTGTACTCTTTGACTATCTGCGGACATTCGACGTCGATCCTTTGTTTTATTTCTTTTGAAAATCTTTTAATTTTGTGTATGGGTTCGGCTGCCACATAAGTACTTATCAAAGTGACTGGTTTGTTGTCGTTCCATTTCACAATCGCAAGTTTGTTTTTATTACAAGTCGCTTGTGCGTAGCTTCCTCTTCCCTTTTTTTTCATTAATTTATCAGCGGGTAAGATTTTTTCAGCACCTCTTATTCTATTATTTCGAATCGTACCTAGAGCAAAGATGGCATGATTTTCCCGGAGTAGGTGGAAAAGCTCGGGAGACGAAAAATAAATATCGCAGTAAATAGTCGCTGGTTTATTTCTGATGCTCTGGCACAAAGCGATGACGATTTGAGCTCCGAAACCAACTGAAGCCTCCTGATCGGTAAAATAATGAACTCGAAATGTGTCTTCTCCGCCATATAAAATAAAATCATAAATCATCCCAGATATTCCGGCCCTGACGTAATTCTTGAACCCCCATTTACTCGGTTTATCCTTCATGTACTGCTTTCGGCTCCCGGCTTTTCGCCCTTTGTAAGGGATCATCATTTCATCTATACTAAATTTGCTTTCAGTTTCAAAGCTCAGGCAATTCCTTTTTATTTTTTCCACAACCGGTCTTATCTTATAATACCTATCACCATCCTCTAGAGTGTTATCGGCGAAGTGTAAAAACCGACGGATTTGTTGATAACGTTTCAATGACATCAAATCTGCAACCAGTCCATATCGAAAGTTACCAGACCAATAGTCAATGTATGACGGCATTTCGACGATACCCATTATAATGTGGATCGCTAAAAAATCCCGAAACTCTTCGTCAGTCAACTGGATGGATTTTCCAATTTGTTGAACGGGATATAAGTTTGTCTGCTCTACAATGTACGTTATAATATCGGGAGAAAAAAACTTGTAAAAATGTTCAAGAGAAGAGTTCATGTTTGGCAAGTCAACGTATTCATCCGATTCTCGTTCAATTTCTTGGATAGTGGCTCTATGCTGAAATACTGCCCTGGTCCATTTGTAATCTAAGGTAATTTTTTTAATTTTTTTTGGTCTCTTTGCGACCGGAGCAATCTTTTTCTTAGATCTTGTTTTGGGCGATCGCGTAGTTGGTGTTGCAGTTGCAGAAGGAAGGGATGGTATGGATGAAATGGACGGAATGTCAAAGAAATTAGGCTCACTATTTGCTGGACATACTATTGCCATAACTGGTGTCAGAGGAACATTTTCGGCTTGATTATTTGTTTCATGTTGTAAAATTTCAATATCACTGTTCACATCATCATCATTGTCACGATCAGAGCTGCTAAGTAAATGAAGACGTTCAAAAGACGAGTCAAGCGAAGGCGAGGAAGATGAAATATGTTCATGCAGGTGAGATTCACTTTCATTATCGGACACATCGCTAGTTTCAGAGGGTGCATGCGATTTTGGCACAAGAGCTCATATTTTTGCAGATCGACTCTGTGCTATTTTCTGTTGACAAGCAAATTAAACAAAAATCAACTAAAAACCCATAGCAAAGCAGAAAAAAATATATAAACAAATATATAACACGCATTTTAGCACTTTGTCTTATGTTCTCTTGACAAAAAAATAAAAAAATCCACCCAGATCCATTTTAATTAAAAAATAAATATAAAATATAATTAGCACACATTTTGGCATTGTTTATCACAATGAACATTGAAAGTCAGATATACTTTCTTGAATAGTTGGCATTGTTTACTCCGATGAACACTACGGCAAATGTACTTTTATAGGGTATTTGGCATTGTTCACTGTGATAAACAAACAAATTAGAAACGGCTCAAAAGCTAAAGTAGTGAACTGAAGTAAGTGCATTTGCTAGAAATCATTAGACACACACCTATTTATAATATGTTACCGTTTGTTCTGTCATAATGCAATGTTTTGATACAAAAATATGAATAAATACCTTGCTGAGAACGGATGACTTGCGGCGTTCCGACATTTTGCTGTCACACTGACGACCCACTTAGCCCGACTAGGTGTTATAACACCGCTCAAAATGATTAAAAAGTACCCTCAAGTTTTGAATTTAAAAGATGATAATTTTAAAGAATTTCTTCGATTATCTGATTCAGTGCTCATTAAAGTTAAATTGTGTGCAGATTAAATAAACAAATATAGTTACTTTGAAGCATAAATATTCTGTTTTATAGGAGCAGTTTTATTTCGATTCAATATGTCTGGTAAAAGGTAAGCTGTTTTTAAAAAATCTTTGTATATTGTTGTCTTTTTGGTACATATTATTTATCATATGACTATTAGCTATTTATATAGTAATATTTTGACTTTTGTAATGTCATTCTGTTGTATTTTTTTATTGGTAAAATAGCAGAGGTGTTATAACACCTGGTAGTATTATCAACGTCTCACATATTTTTGTACGAAATTTTAGGTTACGGCCCAGAAAACCATTGAAGCTTACTGAAATAATAGAAGAGTTGGAGAAAGCCGACGATGACACACATTTACCAAGTGTGATCGCTATTTTTCCCCCGGATAATGCAAATGGAGATATAACTGACGAGGATTCGGGAGACGAAAACATTGTGAATTTGCACAACCTTCCGGGTTCGCAGTTGAGAGCTGAAGCTGAGGTCATTTACAGTGAGTCTTCTTCAGATGAGGAAGATAATACACCATTGTCTCACTTAGCTAAACGCAGATGCACCGAGCAAGTTACACAAGAAACCAACGTCACCGATCTCCCTGCAGCTGGAAAATCGACAACGCCGAAAAATCAAAAATATACTTTGCGAAATCAGCATTGTCCAAAAGAATTCCCTCAGTGGACATATGATCAAGCCCCTAAATATTTACAATCACCTATGTATTATTAGGGTCAATCAACTTTTCTTTGTAGCTCGTTGCCATGGTGACGTCTCCTGGGTCACTCTTTAAAACTAAGATTTCAAAGGATATAAGTCCACTAAAAAACTGTTATGTTGACTTACACACCCATTCTTTTATGGCCTTTCTGCTGAGTGTGCTGGAAGTATATATTATAACATTTTTTCTAAGAAACTCTATCACTGTTGTCTCCTGGCTTACGGGACAGAATAACAACAACAAAAAGTTGATCCACCCATTATGAAGCTATCATCAATAATGAGGTCATTGATTTCCTTGTGCACTACACAAATATATATGCACAACAAAAAAATAAGACTGGGAATATAACTCATGCAGAGATGAAATGTTTTCTTGGAATATTGTTGTTTAGTGGATATGTTGTCGTGCCTCGTAAGACCATGTATTGGGAAAAGTCTTCAGACACTGATATTCCATTGGTCTATAATGCTATGTCACGAGATCGTTTCACTTTTATAATGACACATATCCATTGCTGCGACAATACAATAGTGCAAGTACAAAATGACAAGTTTGCGAAAGTAAGACCCTTATTTGATATATTGAATAAGATTTTTTCAGCTATGGCTCCTTTAGAGGAAGTCTACAGTATTGACGAGGGTATGGTGCCTTACTATGGAGGTCACGGCTGCAAGCAATTTATACGAGGTAAGCCAATCCGATGGGGGTACAAGTTTTGGGTTGGCGCTACCGGAACAAAATCTTCAAAAAATTATAGCCTCTAAGATCTGTACCAAATAAAGTACGAGTACAAAATAAAAATAGGCCTTCTCATTTTTTATACCTATCAACCTAATAAATACTACATAAGATCTACACAAACAGTCTGAGAATATTACCAATTGAGATCTATAAACATTGGCTATAAACCTATATCCCTATATTCTTAACAAATAAGAAAAAAATCTTATAACAATCTTATAACAGCCTCTGTGATCTGTAACAATAATTTGTCAAGTAGGTAGGTCAAAGTTAACATTGTCCTTTTAATAAACTATCTAGTAGTATACAAAATGTATAAACAGTATGAAAATATCTATTGCGATCTTTAAAAATTCTCTATAAAATACCTATAAGTTTAACAAATTAAGGAAAAAAAATAGTGGTGTTCGCATTACTTAGACTTATTAAAGTAATGCGTAGTATAACTATGAAGCCTATAAACTGTCTGATAAATAATAACGATTGAGATCTTAAGTTGCATATAAAATATATGTTTAACCCTTAATTTGGCAGAAGCATAAAAGTTCAAATTTCAGTACTTCTCCTATTAAACAGGACTAATAGGCCTGGCTGAACGAGGTTTTTTTTTATTTTACATTCATTTTTTTTTTGTAGTATATTATTACACCTGCCATCCTTGACCAAACCTTCATAAATTTCAAACCGGAAAGTTTTAAGTGACATGTTGTTTCCATTTCTTCTTTGTCTTCTATAACATAACCACCCATTGTTCACACAAATATCTATTAGTTGGGCAAATATCCCCAGGTACCATCTCCTTGTCTTAAGAGGTGTCCTGTATAGAGCTATCAACATATCTGCGAGGTCTACACCCCCCATATGTTTGTTGTACTCTTTGACTATCTGCGGACATTCGACGTCGATCCTTTGTTTTATTTCTTTTGAAAATCTTTTAATTTTGTGTATGGGTTCGGCTGCCACATAAGTACTTATCAAAGTGACTGGTTTGTTGTCGTTCCATTTCACAATCGCAAGTTTGTTTTTATTACAAGTCGCTTGTGCGTAGCTTCCTCTTCCCTTTTTTTTCATTAATTTATCAGCGGGTAAGATTTTTTCAGCACCTCTTATTCTATTATTTCGAATCGTACCTAGAGCAAAGATGGCATGATTTTCCCGGAGTAGGTGGAAAAGCTCGGGAGACGAAAAATAAATATCGCAGTAAATAGTCGCTGGTTTATTTCTGATGCTCTGGCACAAAGCGATGACGATTTGAGCTCCGAAACCAACTGAAGCCTCCTGATCGGTAAAATAATGAACTCGAAATGTGTCTTCTCCGCCATATAAAATAAAATCATAAATCATCCCAGATATTCCGGCCCTGACGTAATTCTTGAACCCCCATTTACTCGGTTTATCCTTCATGTACTGCTTTCGGCTCCCGGCTTTTCGCCCTTTGTAAGGGATCATCATTTCATCTATACTAAATTTGCTTTCAGTTTCAAAGCTCAGGCAATTCCTTTTTATTTTTTCCACAACCGGTCTTATCTTATAATACCTATCACCATCCTCTAGAGTGTTATCGGCGAAGTGTAAAAACCGACGGATTTGTTGATAACGTTTCAATGACATCAAATCTGCAACCAGTCCATATCGAAAGTTACCAGACCAATAGTCAATGTATGACGGCATTTCGACGATACCCATTATAATGTGGATCGCTAAAAAATCCCGAAACTCTTCGTCAGTCAACTGGATGGATTTTCCAATTTGTTGAACGGGATATAAGTTTGTCTGCTCTACAATGTACGTTATAATATCGGGAGAAAAAAACTTGTAAAAATGTTCAAGAGAAGAGTTCATGTTTGGCAAGTCAACGTATTCATCCGATTCTCGTTCAATTTCTTGGATAGTGGCTCTATGCTGAAATACTGCCCTGGTCCATTTGTAATCTAAGGTAATTTTTTTAATTTTTTTTGGTCTCTTTGCGACCGGAGCAATCTTTTTCTTAGATCTTGTTTTGGGCGATCGCGTAGTTGGTGTTGCAGTTGCAGAAGGAAGGGATGGTATGGATGAAATGGACGGAATGTCAAAGAAATTAGGCTCACTATTTGCTGGACATACTATTGCCATAACTGGTGTCAGAGGAACATTTTCGGCTTGATTATTTGTTTCATGTTGTAAAATTTCAATATCACTGTTCACATCATCATCATTGTCACGATCAGAGCTGCTAAGTAAATGAAGACGTTCAAAAGACGAGTCAAGCGAAGGCGAGGAAGATGAAATATGTTCATGCAGGTGAGATTCACTTTCATTATCGGACACATCGCTAGTTTCAGAGGGTGCATGCGATTTTGGCACAAGAGCTCATATTTTTGCAGATCGACTCTGTGCTATTTTCTGTTGACAAGCAAATTAAACAAAAATCAACTAAAAACCCATAGCAAAGCAGAAAAAAATATATAAACAAATATATAACACGCATTTTAGCACTTTGTCTTATGTTCTCTTGACAAAAAAATAAAAAAATCCACCCAGATCCATTTTAATTAAAAAATAAATATAAAATATAATTAGCACACATTTTGGCATTGTTTATCACAATGAACATTGAAAGTCAGATATACTTTCTTGAATAGTTGGCATTGTTTACTCCGATGAACACTACGGCAAATGTACTTTTATAGGGTATTTGGCATTGTTCACTGTGATAAACAAACAAATTAGAAACGGCTCAAAAGCTAAAGTAGTGAACTGAAGTAAGTGCATTTGCTAGAAATCATTAGACACACACCTATTTATAATATGTTACCGTTTGTTCTGTCATAATGCAATGTTTTGATACAAAAATATGAATAAATACCTTGCTGAGAACGGATGACTTGCGGCGTTCCGACATTTTGCTGTCACACTGACGACCCACTTAGCCCGACTAGGTGTTATAACACCGCTCAAAATGATTAAAAAGTACCCTCAAGTTTTGAATTTAAAAGATGATAATTTTAAAGAATTTCTTCGATTATCTGATTCAGTGCTCATTAAAGTTAAATTGTGTGCAGATTAAATAAACAAATATAGTTACTTTGAAGCATAAATATTCTGTTTTATAGGAGCAGTTTTATTTCGATTCAATATGTCTGGTAAAAGGTAAGCTGTTTTTAAAAAATCTTTGTATATTGTTGTCTTTTTGGTACATATTATTTATCATATGACTATTAGCTATTTATATAGTAATATTTTGACTTTTGTAATGTCATTCTGTTGTATTTTTTTATTGGTAAAATAGCAGAGGTGTTATAACACCTGGTAGTATTATCAACGTCTCACATATTTTTGTACGAAATTTTAGGTTACGGCCCAGAAAACCATTGAAGCTTACTGAAATAATAGAAGAGTTGGAGAAAGCCGACGATGACACACATTTACCAAGTGTGATCGCTATTTTTCCCCCGGATAATGCAAATGGAGATATAACTGACGAGGATTCGGGAGACGAAAACATTGTGAATTTGCACAACCTTCCGGGTTCGCAGTTGAGAGCTGAAGCTGAGGTCATTTACAGTGAGTCTTCTTCAGATGAGGAAGATAATACACCATTGTCTCACTTAGCTAAACGCAGATGCACCGAGCAAGTTACACAAGAAACCAACGTCACCGATCTCCCTGCAGCTGGAAAATCGACAACGCCGAAAAATCAAAAATATACTTTGCGAAATCAGCATTGTCCAAAAGAATTCCCTCAGTGGACATATGATCAAGCCCCTAAATATTTACAATCACCTATGTATTATTAGGGTCAATCAACTTTTCTTTGTAGCTCGTTGCCATGGTGACGTCTCCTGGGTCACTCTTTAAAACTAAGATTTCAAAGGATATAAGTCCACTAAAAAACTGTTATGTTGACTTACACACCCATTCTTTTATGGCCTTTCTGCTGAGTGTGCTGGAAGTATATATTATAACATTTTTTCTAAGAAACTCTATCACTGTTGTCTCCTGGCTTACGGGACAGAATAACAACAACAAAAAGTTGATCCACCCATTATGAAGCTATCATCAATAATGAGGTCATTGATTTCCTTGTGCACTACACAAATATATATGCACAACAAAAAAATAAGACTGGGAATATAACTCATGCAGAGATGAAATGTTTTCTTGGAATATTGTTGTTTAGTGGATATGTTGTCGTGCCTCGTAAGACCATGTATTGGGAAAAGTCTTCAGACACTGATATTCCATTGGTCTATAATGCTATGTCACGAGATCGTTTCACTTTTATAATGACACATATCCATTGCTGCGACAATACAATAGTGCAAGTACAAAATGACAAGTTTGCGAAAGTAAGACCCTTATTTGATATATTGAATAAGATTTTTTCAGCTATGGCTCCTTTAGAGGAAGTCTACAGTATTGACGAGGGTATGGTGCCTTACTATGGAGGTCACGGCTGCAAGCAATTTATACGAGGTAAGCCAATCCGATGGGGGTACAAGTTTTGGGTTGGCGCTACCGGAACAAAATCTTCAAAAAATTATAGCCTCTAAGATCTGTACCAAATAAAGTACGAGTACAAAATAAAAATAGGCCTTCTCATTTTTTATACCTATCAACCTAATAAATACTACATAAGATCTACACAAACAGTCTGAGAATATTACCAATTGAGATCTATAAACATTGGCTATAAACCTATATCCCTATATTCTTAACAAATAAGAAAAAAATCTTATAACAATCTTATAACAGCCTCTGTGATCTGTAACAATAATTTGTCAAGTAGGTAGGTCAAAGTTAACATTGTCCTTTTAATAAACTATCTAGTAGTATACAAAATGTATAAACAGTATGAAAATATCTATTGCGATCTTTAAAAATTCTCTATAAAATACCTATAAGTTTAACAAATTAAGGAAAAAAAATAGTGGTGTTCGCATTACTTAGACTTATTAAAGTAATGCGTAGTATAACTATGAAGCCTATAAACTGTCTGATAAATAATAACGATTGAGATCTTAAGTTGCATATAAAATATATGTTTAACCCTTAATTTGGCAGAAGCATAAAAGTTCAAATTTCAGTACTTCTCCTATTAAACAGGACTAATAGGCCTGGCTGAACGAGGTTTTTTTTTATTTTACATTCATTTTTTTTTTGTAGTATATTATTACACCTGCCATCCTTGACCAAACCTTCATAAATTTCAAACCGGAAAGTTTTAAGTGACATGTTGTTTCCATTTCTTCTTTGTCTTCTATAACATAACCACCCATTGTTCACACAAATATCTATTAGTTGGGCAAATATCCCCAGGTACCATCTCCTTGTCTTAAGAGGTGTCCTGTATAGAGCTATCAACATATCTGCGAGGTCTACACCCCCCATATGTTTGTTGTACTCTTTGACTATCTGCGGACATTCGACGTCGATCCTTTGTTTTATTTCTTTTGAAAATCTTTTAATTTTGTGTATGGGTTCGGCTGCCACATAAGTACTTATCAAAGTGACTGGTTTGTTGTCGTTCCATTTCACAATCGCAAGTTTGTTTTTATTACAAGTCGCTTGTGCGTAGCTTCCTCTTCCCTTTTTTTTCATTAATTTATCAGCGGGTAAGATTTTTTCAGCACCTCTTATTCTATTATTTCGAATCGTACCTAGAGCAAAGATGGCATGATTTTCCCGGAGTAGGTGGAAAAGCTCGGGAGACGAAAAATAAATATCGCAGTAAATAGTCGCTGGTTTATTTCTGATGCTCTGGCACAAAGCGATGACGATTTGAGCTCCGAAACCAACTGAAGCCTCCTGATCGGTAAAATAATGAACTCGAAATGTGTCTTCTCCGCCATATAAAATAAAATCATAAATCATCCCAGATATTCCGGCCCTGACGTAATTCTTGAACCCCCATTTACTCGGTTTATCCTTCATGTACTGCTTTCGGCTCCCGGCTTTTCGCCCTTTGTAAGGGATCATCATTTCATCTATACTAAATTTGCTTTCAGTTTCAAAGCTCAGGCAATTCCTTTTTATTTTTTCCACAACCGGTCTTATCTTATAATACCTATCACCATCCTCTAGAGTGTTATCGGCGAAGTGTAAAAACCGACGGATTTGTTGATAACGTTTCAATGACATCAAATCTGCAACCAGTCCATATCGAAAGTTACCAGACCAATAGTCAATGTATGACGGCATTTCGACGATACCCATTATAATGTGGATCGCTAAAAAATCCCGAAACTCTTCGTCAGTCAACTGGATGGATTTTCCAATTTGTTGAACGGGATATAAGTTTGTCTGCTCTACAATGTACGTTATAATATCGGGAGAAAAAAACTTGTAAAAATGTTCAAGAGAAGAGTTCATGTTTGGCAAGTCAACGTATTCATCCGATTCTCGTTCAATTTCTTGGATAGTGGCTCTATGCTGAAATACTGCCCTGGTCCATTTGTAATCTAAGGTAATTTTTTTAATTTTTTTTGGTCTCTTTGCGACCGGAGCAATCTTTTTCTTAGATCTTGTTTTGGGCGATCGCGTAGTTGGTGTTGCAGTTGCAGAAGGAAGGGATGGTATGGATGAAATGGACGGAATGTCAAAGAAATTAGGCTCACTATTTGCTGGACATACTATTGCCATAACTGGTGTCAGAGGAACATTTTCGGCTTGATTATTTGTTTCATGTTGTAAAATTTCAATATCACTGTTCACATCATCATCATTGTCACGATCAGAGCTGCTAAGTAAATGAAGACGTTCAAAAGACGAGTCAAGCGAAGGCGAGGAAGATGAAATATGTTCATGCAGGTGAGATTCACTTTCATTATCGGACACATCGCTAGTTTCAGAGGGTGCATGCGATTTTGGCACAAGAGCTCATATTTTTGCAGATCGACTCTGTGCTATTTTCTGTTGACAAGCAAATTAAACAAAAATCAACTAAAAACCCATAGCAAAGCAGAAAAAAATATATAAACAAATATATAACACGCATTTTAGCACTTTGTCTTATGTTCTCTTGACAAAAAAATAAAAAAATCCACCCAGATCCATTTTAATTAAAAAATAAATATAAAATATAATTAGCACACATTTTGGCATTGTTTATCACAATGAACATTGAAAGTCAGATATACTTTCTTGAATAGTTGGCATTGTTTACTCCGATGAACACTACGGCAAATGTACTATAGGGTATTTGGCATTGTTCACTGTGATAAACAAACAAATTAGAAACGGCTCAAAAGCTAAAGTAGTGAACTGAAGTAAGTGCATTTGCTAGAAATCATTAGACACACACCTATTTATAATATGTTACCGTTTGTTCTGTCATAATGCAATGTTTTGATACAAAAATATGAATAAATACCTTGCTGAGAACGGATGACTTGCGGCGTTCCGACATTTTGCTGTCACACTGACGACCCACTTAGCCCGACTAGGTGTTATAACACCGCTCAAAATGATTAAAAAGTACCCTCAAGTTTTGAATTTAAAAGATGATAATTTTAAAGAATTTCTTCGATTATCTGATTCAGTGCTCATTAAAGTTAAATTGTGTGCAGATTAAATAAACAAATATAGTTACTTTGAAGCATAAATATTCTGTTTTATAGGAGCAGTTTTATTTCGATTCAATATGTCTGGTAAAAGGTAAGCTGTTTTTAAAAAATCTTTGTATATTGTTGTCTTTTTAAAAAAATAAGACTGGGAATATAACTCATGCAGAGATGAAATGTTTTCTTGGAATATTGTTGTTTAGTGGATATGTTGTCGTGCCTCGTAAGACCATGTATTGGGAAAAGTCTTCAGACACTGATATTCCATTGGTCTATAATGCTATGTCACGAGATCGTTTCACTTTTATAATGACACATATCCATTGCTGCGACAATACAATAGTGCAAGTACAAAATGACAAGTTTGCGAAAGTAAGACCCTTATTTGATATATTGAATAAGATTTTTTCAGCTATGGCTCCTTTAGAGGAAGTCTACAGTATTGACGAGGGTATGGTGCCTTACTATGGAGGTCACGGCTGCAAGCAATTTATACGAGGTAAGCCAATCCGATGGGGGTACAAGTTTTGGGTTGGCGCTACCAGACTGGGATATGTGTTATGGTTTGATCCATATCAAGGGAAATCTGCCAGGGTACCTTCAGATTACAAACAGTTTGGGTTAGGTGGGAGCGTAATTCTACAATTCGCCGATCCTCTGCAATCCCTTCAACCAAATCTATATTTCCACTTATATTTTGACAATTTTATTTCCTCCGTACCTCTATTTCATGAACTCGGTAACAGAAACCTGAAAGCAACAGGTACAATTCGGGAAAACAGAACATCGAAATGTCCTCTGCCTACAAATAATGTATTCAAAAAGACTGAGAGAGGGACTTTTCAATTCAAATCTAGTCAACCAGAGGACATCTTGGTTTGCAAGTGGAACGATAATAACGTCGTGACTGTTGCGTCCAATGCAGATAGCGTTGAGCCACTCTATAAAGCGAAACGTTTCTCTCAGCAGCATAAAAAATATATCATGATCGATCAGCCTGCCATTATAAAAAAATATAATGAGAACATGGGAGGTGTGGATAGATCAAACCAAAATATTGGACTTTATCGGACATCTATTCGTGGTAAAAAGTGGTACTTTCCACTCATATGTCACTCCTTAGATATGGCCACACATAATGCCTGGCAACTATACAGACAGAATGGAGAGGAATACGATCATCTCACTTTCAGAAGAGTTGTTGCAAGGGGTTTATTAGAGACCTTTAAAAAAATGATAAACGTGGCCCTTGTCCCACTCCCACTACTCACAGGGAATCTTCTCGATTTGACAGACTGGACCATATCGTTCGATACAACGACGTTCAACTGACATGCAAAATCTGCAAAAAGAAAACTAATTTTATGTGTAAGAAATGTGTGATGTATTTACATCCCAAAACTTGTTTTTTGGCGTATCATACTGCGGTGTGAGTATATAAAGTGTTGTTTATACTGATTATGATTATACATTATAATAATAAACGTTGTATTTTATTTTTCCTATGCCAACCCTTTATTTTACCTTCCAGTACTCTGTAAAGTAGTGCATATTCCTACCAGGTGTTATAACACCACCCATTTTCCGGATTTCCCAGGTGACTTTGATTTTTTTCATGATTTTTCCCGTTACTTAAGAACATTAAATAATACCATACTAAATTATTATAAAAATCTGTAACTGTAAATAGTTTCAGGGTTATCTGGGTTAAAATATGTTGCCAGCACTGCGAAATATTTTTCTACCAACGTTCCAATTGTAATGTTGCCACTTTATTGTAAAATACCCCCTATTAAACTGCTCGTATAGTCCCCAGATTTTTTTGTTTTGGATGTTCACCACAGTAAACAACGTCAAATTAAGGGTTTACAAAAACTAACATTTAAAGATTTATTTAGGCACAGAAAATCAATACTCTGTCAGGTGACTATAAAACAAATTTAAAATATATTATAGTCATCGTCATCATCGTCACTCAAAGTGTATTTATGGATATTTTCTAAATCTAAGTTGAAATCCTTAGAAAAGCTCAGGTTTTCCAAATCTTCTTGTTCTTCATTTCGCATCTCATCAATTTGATCGCCTACACGTTTTGGTATTGTTTCCTCTCTCTCTTTAGAAATAATCCTCTCTTTAAATGATTTTATGCGTACAGATGCAAGATCACTTCTGCGGGCTTTTGGTATAGGAATATCTTCTGTTCTTTTTTTCTGACCTGTCTGTGAGTTTTCTGTATTTTTGAGTAATTTAGTGTTCTTTTTTTCCCTTGTCTGGTGATGTAATTTCCTGTCCTCTTTCTCCTTTATTTGTTGATTATTGTCGTGGGTTATATCTGTACGTCCAGTCCAAAACGAACAACCTTCTTGAATATTAATATTGTCCACGATTATATCTGTACGCCCAGTCCCTTTAGAAATTATCCTATCTCTAACTGATTTTATGCGTACAGATGCAAGATCACTTCTGCGGGCTTTTGGTATAGGAATATCTTCTGTTCTTTTTTTCTGACCTGTCTGTGAGTTTTCTGTATTTTTGAGTAATTTAGTGTTCTTTTTTTCCCTTGTCTGGTGATGTAATTTCCTGTCCTCTTTCTCCTTTATTTGTTGATTATTGTCGTGGGTTATATCTGTACGTCCAGTCCAAAACGAACAACCTTCTTGAATATTAATATTGTCCACGATTATATCTGTACGCCCAGTCCCTTTAGAAATTATCCTATCTCTAACTGATTTTATGCGTACAGATGTAAGATCACTTCTGCAAGCTTTTTTTTTTAGTGTTAGTTAATGTTTTTTTCTGACCTGTCTGTGGTTTTTCTGTATTTTTGAGTAATTTTGTGTTATTTTTTTCCCTTGTTTGGTGATTTAATTTCCTGTTCTCTTTCTCCTTTGTTTACTGATTATTGTCGTGGGATATATAAAACGAAGATCCTACTTGAATATTTCTAGATTCGCTTAATAGTGTAACATTACTATTTTCCTCGATTATATCTGTACGCCCAGTCCCAGATGACGATCTTATATTACAATTTCTGGAATCGCTTAATGGTGTGACCTTTGAAACATTGTTGATTAAGCTATAAAAGCCAAGGTGCTTATCATGTGTATAAAGTACAGCATTATACAAACATTCATTCTCTGTGCAACTAAGCTTTCGAACAGCCATCACATTATGGTCAAAATACCATATTATTTGATGCATTTTCATGCTCCCCACGAACGGTTTTACTGTTTGCGGGACGAGAAAGTCTTTTTCGCTTACATCATTCTCTGACACCGTCCTCATTATAACATGTTTATTGCAAAAGCCACCACTCGCATAAAATCGTCTAAATCCTTAATATCTTGTCCGTGTGATACAGCACGATCATCAGCACTTTTTAAAGCTGCACCAACGCCGTCAGGCGCACCCTTTCCGTGTCCTGCCTCACTATAATTCCATGTAACAGTTTTAACATCACTTAGATAAATTTGTAAACTTGAGATCAAATGAAATATTTTCTTATTGCGATATTGGCTGGACGGAGAATCGGATATAAAATGCACCGTTCGCATATTTGGGTTCTTTCCGATAAATACATCAGTATAGGCACGACATGTGCCCACACAGCCGCAGTCTCAGACAGTCGCTCATAGTGCAAAATGACTGAACCTGCTGTTTTTCGTCGTCATCCATGAAGTACAATACCGAAGTATGTAGAGTTATTTGTTTTCGACTGCCACCAAAGTGATAAGACTGCACTTCTTGGTTGCACTTGACCGCATAATTCTCGCTGAAGTCCATGTGAATTACGCACTCATCATGATTCAAATTATTTTTGAGAGTTTTAAAGACTTTTTGCTGTGCTATGTTATCACAATGTATGAAATATTCTTCATTAACTTTTGATTCTAGCTTTTCAATACATTTTAATTCTTCTTTAATTTTTACTTTTTTCTGTAATCCGTATTTTCTTTTGCATAGATTTTATATCATCATTTTTTGTAACCCATTGCGAATAAACAACGTCTGCAGAGTTGTCAAACTCTTTATATGGAACTACCCTATCCTTGCAAGTCGAACACTTTCGGTGCAAACAGTTCACGTCATAAGTATCACAGCACAACAGTGCAAGAAGAGCTTTGCCATTGTGTGCTGGTATAATCTTTTGACGGTACATTGCATCAACAAGCAAGTCCAAATTGGTATGAAGTCTACACAGGCAAGTGTCCCTCGATTTCGAATTAGGCTCTAAAACCCAAAAAGGTCTCATTTTACAGAATGCTGAGTAGCTAATTGAGAAGGATGAGCTCAGTAAAAATTTACGGTGTAAGTTAAGAAGACTGTCGTTGAGATAACGTTTTTGTTTCCGTATTTTATTTCTAACAATAAATTATTTCTTTCCACTACACATTCTGCTATTTTCATCATCCTCATAATACATTTCAATTCTTTTCTTCAGTTCTTCAGGCGTCCTTGTTAGTGTTTTCTTAACTTTTTTATTTCTCTTTTTTACAGTCTTTCTCAACTTATTTGTTACTTTTTTGGATCCGGTAATAATTGAAGACGTAGGTGTGTTATTTTTTTCTTTTTGTAGTCTCCCTATTTGCTTGCGAAAGCATTCATTCTTTTTTTTCATGATCATTATGATTTGTTGCAGGTGTTTGATTTCTTTTCTTTTTATAACGCATTTGTCTTACTGTTTGCGAAGAACAAGAAGGCGAACTACGAATAGAACTTGGTCGACTCTCTTGAATGTGAGATACTGTGATCTCGACAGAATTTCGCGAAACAGAACTCTGCACCTTAGCCCGAGTAGACGGCCCCGACAACAGTGACGGTGGCACCCTTTGTGGGATTAAAGGATCTGGCGAACTTAATTGACGTGGGCCCTGTGGGTCTGGTCTGGTGCAGATATAAGATCGTTATTAGGAACATTAATGGGACTCGAAGGAGGAGTGTTCTTGTTTAAAAGTGCAATCGTTCTCTTCTCTTGTTTTTTCCTTAAGTAATATGATCTGAAATTCTTTCTCCATTTCTTCCTTTGCAGTCTTTGTTCTCGGGGATTCATTTCCTCAATCGATAGCTGTTTTTTTTCTTGTTTTCTTCGTAAATAGGATTGTCTGTTCTTTTCTTGTTTCTCTTTCCACAAGTCTTCGTTTTCTTTAATACGTTGATACCTTTTTTTCTCAGCTAATCTCTTTTTCCGTAGTCGTTCTTCTTTTCCTTGTTTCATGGTTTTGCCATGTTGCATGCTACGATATCTATAAAAAATAACAATAATTAACACCAACTAATCATTAATCAGCACTTTACTAATTCATCTGGCTAAACGAGCCAGATGAAACCATACAAATTAGAACCAGAGTAATGAGAATTTTTCGTTAAAACGGTCCTCAGTCTTCGAAATATTATTATTACTATTTAAATACAATTTTACCTAAAAGGCTTACACTTAGCACATATTTATCAATAAAATATAGATTTTGAACCTTTTAAAATAGTGGCATAAAGCATGACAGATGAATTATACTACTAACCTTACAAAGTCCAGATTACACACTTTCGTAATAATTTGCGTCGCTCGGAGAACACTCAAACCAATGACACTCTCACTCGATGGCTTGTTGACGACTGGCCCGCGCGGCCGTTAACTAGTCATTCAACTAATCGCACACTATAACACGGTACACAAATTGTTGGATGCGCCCAGATGAATTATATTTTTTGGTGTGGACATTTTTTTCATGAAATTATTTGAGACGTCAAATGTTATTTGTATATGTATCAATATTAAAATAGACACACCTTTTATTAAGGTATTGATATAGGTGTATAAATAAGTTGAAATACTATTGAAAATAACCTTATCATAATGTAAGTACCAAAATTTGGAAATAGGACGCGCCAGACTAATTACGAGGGGCGTTCAATAAATTCTCGGTATGAGAAGGAAAACAAAAGCATACGATTGGTGTTTTATTTTTATTTTTCTATATATTCCCCCCCTCTGTTTATACACTTATAAGATCTGTCAATTAGTTTTTTTAACCCCTCATAAAAATATTTTTTGTCTTTGGTGTCAAAATGCTCCAGCACCGCTGCCTTCAACGCTTCATCATTAGAAAATCGATGTCCACGAAGATCCTTTTTAAGGTTGGGAAACAAAAAGTAGTCGCTGGGGGCCAAGTCTGGACTGTACGGCGGGTGAGTAAGTGTTTCGAACCCAGATTCAAGAACAGCAGCCTTGGCAACATGAGCAGTATGCACAGGGACGTTGTCATGAAGAAGCAGCACTCCTCTGGTCAATTTTCCCCTCCTCTTCTCTTTGATTGCTTCCCGTAATTGGCGTAAAATGTTAGCGTAGTACTCTCTTGTAATATTTAAACCCTTTTCTTTATAATCTATTAATAATATCCCATCACAATCCCAGAATATGGTCGTCATGATCGTGCCAGCTGAGGGGACGACTTTGAATTTCTTGGGATGAGGTGTTCCTTTAACGTGCCACTGCATCGACTCTTGTTTGCTCTCAGGGTCATAATGATGAACCCAAGTTTCATCTACGGTAACAATTTTTTGGAGCAAACCATCAGGGTTTTCACCACACAGCTCAATAAGTCGGAACAACAAGCAACACGTGTGTGTTTCTGAAACGGTGTCAACATTCGTGGTACCCATCTCGCACTAACTTTGGACATGTTAAGATGATCGTGGATAATATCGTGTATTGTACCAATAGAAATATTGTTTTTTTTTGTGCAATAGACCTAACCTTCAATCGACCATCTTCCAGTATAATTTTCTCCAGTTTTTGAATGTTTTCTGGTGAAGTAGCTTCAACAGGCCGACCAGGTCTAGGGTCATCTTCTATGCTCTCCCTCCCACGCTTAAATTCATTTGACCACTTTTGGACAGTAGATAATGAAGGAGCGGACTCACGGTGAACTAAATCCATTTCTTCTTTAATACACTTTTGATTTTTACCCTGTTTAGTCAAGAATTTTATCACGGCTCGATGCTCCAATTTAATTATCATTGTAAAATCGCTCATGGTTTGTTCAGTAGCAGAAAAACAAAAGAACGTGTAGGCTTCAAATTTACTTTTTTTTACTGTCAATGAATGACTCTTCGCGGCCAGTATTAAGAAGTTTACTAAAAAGGTTTGCAAGATACCAATACCGAGAATTTATTGAACGCCCCTCGTAGTTTTAGCTATTATCTGTCTGAAATAAAATATGTTTTTGATATTATAGACTCACATATTAATGTATGCCTCGATAGATATTCTAATTTTACATATAACGTATTCGTGAGATAAATTTTTAACCACTATTTAGACCATTCTTTCGTAAAAAACTGCCAAGAATGGAGTTTCGGAGAAATGCCCACGGGTTCCTTTTTTAACATTTTGGTACGGAACCCTATTACTGGAATCGCTATAGCTATAATACTTGTAAAATACTTGAAGACTCCTCGATTTCTACAAAATTCCAAAATCAGATTCTGAAACCACCTGAAAAGTGTACCCTGTAATTTTCTAAATCGGTCTAGCCGTCTTGGGTAATCTATAAACATACATAGAAAAAAAAAGATGTAATTGTACAGAGAACGTCCTTTTTTTGGCCACTATTATGGTCGATGGATGTTAGTTTACACATTAAAATAGTAACTATGGCACTACGTGAAATAACCTCACGAAGCTCGAGCAACCCCGCCGCCGGAAGCACCCGCGTGCAGCTGGAGCAGACGCTCGCGCACCGCTTTGTCCACCTGCCCTGCGAACATCTCAGGAAGGCTGTTGCTGCTGCCCTTCTTCACTCTGCAAACAACGACAGCAAATCGGAGGATTTTTTTGTGCTGGAGCGCAAAAAAATCCTCCGATTCCGAATCACGAATCAAACATGCCGGAAGCATTGCAACGTGATGGCAGCCTCAACAGCGCCCTAAAGGCGTTATTGTACGCTTTTTGGGTTTAATTAACCTACAGGCTTCTGGTGTGCAACAAGCAAATCTGCGAGCCGACATATTGCCCCATACAGAAAGCGACCTACGTTCTCTTTTCTGCCGCGCTAGCGATATCGGCAGTAAGTACCATTTTTGTCAAAACGTGAGTTAACCATAGATTCAGAATTGTGGCAATGAGCTCTACAAGATGATTTGACCCTTATTTTAATATCTTACCGGAAACATGTAATATCAATAAGGATAAGAGCAGTAAATCTACTATCATTATTATACTTTCATATCAAACCTTTCTTGGAGGAGTTTTGGGAAAGTTTGCATGAGGTTTCAACAAAATGCATGGAGAATGAAAGGATTATTTTGCTAGGCGATTTTAATGGTTGGACAGGCGTGCAAAATGACGGTTATGAATCGGTACTGGGTAAGTATGGTGATGAGTGAGTGAGCGAGACTGGCAAATGTTTCTCAATATATGTTTGGCTAAGAATCTCTGCGTGACAAACACATTTTTTGATCTCAAAGAGATTCATCAGTATACGTGGAGACGGCAGAATGAGAAGTCTATGATAGTCTTGATGATTGTGGATGTACGGTTGCGTAATAAAGTTGTAGATACCAGAGCATTTCGAGGAGTTAGCGTAGGTTCAGATCACTACTTAGTGGTAACACGAGTAAGGGGTCTGTTCACACGTTGGCGCCATCGTGTTCCCGTACCGACCACTGCGTTAGAGAGGATAAAAGTAGAGAAACCTGAATGACGAAGTTATACAAGATGACTACGTAAGAAAGCTGAAAGATTGTTTTGAATGTGTACGAACGATCGGAATGGTGGGATAGAGAGGTAGATGATGTAGTGAAACAGAAGAAAAAGTGTTGGTTGGATTTTGTAGCTGTAGACCCAGGACAAGATCTAAGCGAAAGAAAGAAAAAAGAGTATAATAGATCAAAGAAAAGAGTGAAAGAAGTTGTGGCTAGAAAGAAAGATTTACTGAATGAAACAACTTAAAACAGTAAACAAAACTGACTGTCATGTCATGTCAATCATTCGCTGCCGTTCGTTCACAAATTTGCTATTTTGCGTAATTTAATTAATTACGGGGATACTAACTGAAGGGGTAACTGAAGTTGATTCCAATTTTTGTTGATTCCAATTTTTCAATTTCTAAGCAAAACCGAGTCAAATTGATGGGATCTTGCAATAGTTCATGCATAAGTGTACCAATTACATGTTGAAGTGTTATCAGAAAATCTACGAGGGAAAAAAGTGCAATACGAACTCTTCAAAAATCAAGTGGACCGTTATCATCCCATTAAGGTTTGAAAGTACTACTGGAAGATAAACAGCTAAGTGCATAAATATATATTAAAGACATTTCTCATTCACTTTATAGTCATGTTACATAAAAAAAACGTATTTAAATTCATGATAATATACAAAATACGCTGCAATTCATGCTATCATAGCAAATTGTCAACAACGCCATCTGGAGGAATTTATGCCACGGATCGATTGAAGTGGCGAAACAACTATACGTGACGCTCGAGTGCTTGAATGAGATAGCTACGGTTTACCATTGAATTGCCGACAGACTTTTAATCGAATATTATTTCAATGACAACGTTTCAAGTATTTTCATTTCATCGACAAGTCATTGTGTCGAGGACTCGATACTAGGTAATTTGAACCGAGGTCTTTTAATTAGTAGTTGACTTATTTCAATAAAATTCATGTCATGACTAATCATTTCGGGTTTTTATAATTTGTTTTTTTTACGTGTAATAATATTTATTCCGCATAAAATTATTTCAATTGGTAATTATAAATAGGTTGGTAATAAACATTGCACTTACTAATACTAATTTATTATAATATTATAATTTAATAATAGGAATGTGTCATGCTTTTCTGTCAACAGTTCATTTTCTTGGGGGTCGCAGTTCTAACCTAACCTAACCCACTTCTGTCAACAGTTCGTTTTCTTGGGGGTCGCAGTTCTAACCTAACCTAACCCACTTCTTTCAACAGCTCGTTTTCTTGGGGGTCGCAGTTCTAACCTAACCTAACCCACTTCTGTCAACAGTTCGTTTTCTTGGGGGTCGCAGTTCTAACCTAACCTAACCCACTTCTTTCAACAGTTCGTTTTCTTGGGGGTCGCAGTTCTAACCTAACCTAACCCACTTCTGTCAACAGTTCGTTTTCTTGGGGGTCGCAGTTCTAACCTAACCTAACCCACTTCTGTCAACAGTTCGTTTTCTTGGGGGTCGCAGTCCTAACCTAACCTAACCTACTTTGAAAGCCTCGTAGTTCTATTTCTTGATATAACTAGTTATGCAATAATATTATTAATTTATTTTTCAGTTGAGTTCAAAAGTTAAAATTGTATTAAAGTAAGACGTTGAAGAAATGAATTGCAATGTTTTGTAGTTGTATTAATTAAGACAATTTGAAATAAATCATCGATTAAGTAGTATTCGTTGATTAGTATTTCCACGTAGTAAGATAAATTTAAATAATTAGTAGTTGAAATAAGATAACGCCAAACAATATTACTAGTACTAAAGTTTCGATGAATCGTTGTCGATGAAATAATATTCGATGAAAAGGTTGTCGACAAAACAAGGGTACACCGATAGCTACTTATCTGGCGGCTCCAGCGCTAACAATAAGCAATATTTGCCCCGCCCACTCATTAGCGCAAATGCCGTTAAAATAGGCCTACGATTTTACTTCGGGATAATTACTACGTGCTGGGTGATAGATAACTGATAATAGGACTTCGACACTAGGTTTATTTCCTGTATTATTCCATTGGACACATTTATAACATGGAAACAAAACTAATCTGTGTCCGTTGTAATAAGGAAATACTAAGCAAACACTATCTCATATGCTCACTTTGTAAAGATCCATACGACCTACCATGTACTAACAAAGAGAAATTATATAATTTAATGACCAAGGAGCGTAAGGCGGCATGGTCGTGTACTAAATGCCTACAAAATAAAGCGGGAACCGCGAAAAAAACGAGTACACCAATTACATCTAAAAAGCCTACAGTTGGTATTCAAAAAACAAATAAGTCACCTTTAAGAAAGGTAGAGGACTCGTTACCTCAACCACTACGTGCACTCCATGACTCAGAGGACAACGTAACTGTAAGAAAATACAACGTGCCAGTACACAATTCTTTTGACTCGTTATCTGATGAGGAGGGTTTTAGAAGTTCAATTCTTCAAAATGACACACTAAACAGAAGCTGTCCGGAATTAAATAAAAATTGTAACGACGAAATAGACATTATAAAAATTAAAATAAGTATTTTGCAAGATAAACTTGGTGTATCTGATAGCTACATCACTAAATTACTTTTGGAAAATGCTGATTTGAAGAAACAAATTTCGGGTCTTACTCGCCAAATAGAACAGTTAAAAATCATCTGCAAAACAGCGCCAGCATTAAAAAACCGTTCAAAAAATCAGAGCCTGTTAAATAAATCGGTTTTTCAACCGAAACCTCAAGAGGAGAACTTGCAAGTCACGGAACCATCTATAGAAGCCCATACTGAAGACAATTTGGATGATCAGACAAAAACTACAACTAATCCATGTTCTGAAATAATACTACAACAGGAAACACAAATAAAACCCTGTGATTTTCATAAAAGGATATTTGTACTTGGAGGAACGTTATTCAGTGGCCTTGCTTCTAGCCTGCTACGCTCCAGGAAAGATTCCCCGTATGGCCGATACAAGATTTCTTCAGTCATAAAACCGGGAGCGCGCGGAGAGGACGTACTGAAATCGCATGACACGCTGAACGCCACCGCGGAAGACGTAATTATTATTAACGTAGGGGACTGTGATTGTAACCCGATAAAACTCGTCACCGAACTTACTTATTTCCTGAAATCACACTCTCAACCGCTTATTATTGTGACAGGAGTAAAAAACAATATACACATAAATGAAAAAAAGCTTAACGATACCATAAATATTTATTGTAAGAATTTTAAAAATTGTATATTTCTACCATTGTATGACTTGGACTACTTTGATAATAATTTTATGCATAAGTTATGTTTGAAAATCAACTTCCATATAGATTCTAAGTACTATGATGATAAATATCTTATTGTTAGACATAAAAAAAGCACATCAACTGTTACATATATGCCTGACTTAGCCACAAAAAAAACACAGAAACATAAGGGAACAATACTATATTACTTTCAAAAAAAATACGTTCAGAGGAAAAACATAGTAAACTCTAAATGTGGCAAAAAGTTAACTCAAAAAAGTATTACTGAATATTTTTCTAGGCTTGACGTACCCATACATGTCCCTTGTATTTCTAATGTTGGTTGTTTTCGTGGCAAATGAAAACTTATTCTCGATATTACACCAAAATATTGCAGGCATTATTAGTAAGAGGGAATTGATTGAATTAACATTGCGTGAACTGAGAGAACGTGACATGTGTTTTGATGCATTGTGTTTCACTGAAACATTTGTAAAGGCGGGGAGCGAAGGGAATATGCATGTGCCTGGATATCGCTTGGTGGCATCATTTTCAAGGTCGCACCAAAAGAGGGGCGGCGTTTGCATATTTTGTTCTAACCATATCGAAGCGCGGGAAATACCGCTTACTAAAGAATTCTCACAGGACTACGTTTTTGAATGCTGTGGTATTGAGATTGTGTCGTTAAAATGTATTATTATCTGCATCTATAGAACACCCGCATCAAATGCTTTTCGTTTCTTACAAATGCTGGAATGTTTTATGGACAGATTGAAACATAAAACGAAATTTAAAATTGTAATTGCTGGGGATCTAAATATAGATACGTTAAAACCCACGAAAAACTCGAGTGAGTTAACTAGAATTGCTGCGGCCTTTAATTTTCAATTACATATTTCCTGTCCTACACGTCGAATTTCCTGTATTGACCAAATAATATCCAATATTCCAAATTGCCAAGCTCATGTTCACAGGCTAGGCTTATCAGACCATGAAACTGCTCAAAGTGTTACATTCAGTGTTAGGGTAAAACCTAAACCTACTTTATTTTGGTACCAATTTAAAAGAACTCACAGTAATGAAAATATCTCAAAATTTTTATCTTGTCTTAATGCGTTATCGTGGACAGACGTGTATGAAGAAACTAACATGACAATGGCATTTATAAATTTCTATGAAAATATCAAATTATTTTATTACCTTTGCTTCCCATTAACTAGAATTAAACATGTTGTTAGACCAAAAACCTCAAACTGGTTTACGAAGGGTATCAAGAAATCCGTGATAACAAAAAGACACTTGCGTTTTACTTATTACTCAAACTCAAAACATAAAATTTGCAATAAAATTAAATATCAAAAGTATTCTAGACTACTTAAAAAATGTATAAATCAAGCCCAAAAATTAGCCAATTGTAAGTACCTAGCCAGTGCTAAAAATAAATGTAAAGCCACTTGGGATGTGATTAAAAATACGCATAAAATTACTCCCAGTGATGATGATGATAGGTGGGGACGCCCAGCCGAAGCAGGCGGGCAGTCGATTCGGTCAGCCGTTCATTCTGCCCTATTCCCCTCAGTCGTGCCTCAGGTTACTGGCCCGGCGGCGCTCCCATCCAGCATCGATCCCATCTTCCTGTCTTCCTACAGAACAACAGTGCGTCCCGTAGGTTGATGCTTTTGAGATCTTCTGTGGACAAAACGTCCTCTCCGAATGTGTGGTATCTCAGTGACGAGTACATGACACACTCGGCTAGGACGTGTTGACTAGTTTCCTCTTTGCCACAGTGTGGGCATTGAGGGTTCTGTTTAATACCTATTACCGTCAGATGTCTGTTGAGCGGACAGTGTCCAGTCAGGATTCCTGTTAGTATGCTTAGATTGTACTTACCCAGGTTTAGAAGGTACCTTGTTCTGTTTTTATTAACTCTTCCTATCATGAGTTTGGATTGTCTGCACCCTTGCGTCATCCCCCATGCCTCATTTGTTTTCTTTTCCATTCTTCTGGCGATAACTCCTTTGGTTACCATCTCCGATATCGGTAAAACCGGTTCCGGGCCTAGGTACTGTTGGTCCGCACCTGCTCTGGCTAGTTCGTCTGCCTTCTCGTTACCCACTGCTCCACTGTGTCCTGGCACCCACGCCAGTGTTACATGGGATGTGGTGCCTAGAGTGTTCAGTTCATTCCTACACTCTTGCACTAGAGATGATTTGATCACCGGATTGCCTAGTGCTTTGAGTGCCGCTTGGCTATCTGAGTATATTATAACGTGACTACCCGTTACATTGCTTTTTTCCTTGAGGCTCAGGGCACACTTCATGATGGCAAAAACTTCTGCCTGAAACACACTGGTGGAGCCTCCTAGTGGTATCGTCGTGTGCTCATCTGATTCTTGGCTATATATGCCCGCTCCCGCTCTTTTGGTTGAGGATTTCCATGAACCGTCTGTGAAGCATGTCACTTTGGGTTCTGGTATTTCTCTCTCCCAGCTGTCTCTCTCTCCTATGTGGATTCTGTATTTCTTGTCGAACCTCTTCCTTTTCTTGATTAGGTCATTGTTTACCATGAGCATATCCATGTTTGACATTGACTCTTTCTGTATGCTTGCGTGTCTCTTGTCCATCTCGGACCCGATCCACTCCCTGCTCGCTTTTATTCTATACCACTGTTCTGTGGCTCTCTTCTCCACCTCTATGCGCACCGGGTTCAATCCTAGCATGATCTCCAGGGCTTGTGTAGGTGCTGTTCTCATTGCCCCGGTTGTCATCAGACATGCTAGTCTTTGAACCTTTGTTAATTCTTTGTCTATATCTTTTATCTTTGCTCTGTGCCACCACACGATGGCTCCATATAGGAGTCTGGGTAGGACCACCGCTCTGTATATCCATTGCGTTATCCTTGGTCTTAGTCCCCATCTCCTTCCTATGGCTTTCCTGCATTGCCACAGGGCTATAGTGGCTCTTCTGCATTGCTCCTTTACATGTGTCTTGTATAGCAGCTTACTGTCTAGTACTACTCCAAGGTATTTTATTTCCTTGAGTGTTTCTATCTCTTCACCTTTTATTTTTATTGGTGTTAGGACGGGCAGCTTTCTTTTGTTGGTGAAGTGTACTATTTTCGTCTTGGTCGGGTTCAGGTCTAGTCCCCTGTTCTGACACCAATTTAGTACCTGTTTTATCCCTCTTGTCATGACTTCTCTCATTACACTGAGGACTTTTCCCCTCACTAAGAGTACCCCGTCATCCGAATACGCTTGCATGTGTATACCTCTTGTGTTAGTTTCTCTTATGAGCGAGTCTAGTAGGAGACACCATAGGAGTGGTGACAGACAGCCTCCTTGTGGGAATCCACGGCTCGTCTTTATCCTTATTGAGTCTCCCCCCAGTTGTGCTGTGATCGCTCTCTCTTTTAACATGGCCATTATCCATCTCCTAACTGCGGGGTCTATGTCATCCCTCCGTATACATTTCTTTATCGCACCAAAAGTAGCTCTGTCGAATGCTCCCTCTACGTCGAAGAAGCATCCCAGTGCCAACTCCTTGTCTTCTAATGCTCTTTCTATCCTTGTAGTCAGGTTGTGCAGAGCTGTCTCTGTTGATTTACCTTCCATGTAGGCGTGTTGATGCCCGTGTAAGGGTAGTCTACCACCTTGCATGCTTGTCCTTATCTGTGTATCTATGATCTTCTCCAATGCCTTCAAAACGAATGATGAGAGGCTTATGCTTCTGAAGGATTTAGCGTCCTTGTAGTTTTTCTTGCCTGGTTTAGGTAAAAATACCACCTTTACCTCGCTCCAGATTTTCGGGATGTGGCCTAGCACCAGACTTCTTTCATAAATTTCTTTCAGATGGTTCCAGATGTATTTCCACCCCTTTTGTAGTAGTGCGGGTATCACTCCATCTGGTCCTGCCGCTTTGTAGGGGGCGAAGGAGTTTATAGCCCATTCCCCCACTTCATCACTTATCTTGAGGTTCATCGTTTCCCCTGCTTCCCTTATCTCGTTATTATTTTCTACTGCAGCCTCATGTAAGTTGTCCTCCCTGCAATCGGGAAAGTGTATTTTTACCATGTGCTGCAGTACTTCTTTGGGGTCTGTCAGTTCGGTCGATCCTACTATCAGGCTACCCAGTTGGCAGGTTCTCTCGTTCGACAGTACCCTTACTAATCTCGCTGCCTCTGTGTAGCGTTGTATCTCTCCCGTGAATGTTTTCCATCCCTGTGCTCTCAGTTTTTCTCTAGTATTAGTATATTTGTTCCTAATGCTTCTGTACTCGTGCCAGCACTGATCATTGTTCCTTTTCAGAGCTGATCTTAGCGCTTTACGAGATCTCTTCCTCAGTTTCTGTATCTCTTTATTCCACCACGGCTGTCCTTTGTCTCCGTTGCTCGTTTTTTCCGGACACGCCGATAGGTAGGCTTTTGATATGGCCTTGTTCAGATCTTCTGCAGCTCTGTCCAGCTCCTCACTCGTTTCTGGTCTTCTATGGCTCGGTGTCCATTTACTCAGTATATCGTTATATTGCTCCCAATCCGTTTTTCTAGGGTTTCTTATTTTCGTTCTTTCCGTGTAGTAGTCCAGGCCGTACAGTAGTCTTCTGTGGTCCGACATACTGTCCTCCCTGTCCACCCTCCAGTCTCTTACATGTTTGCCTATCCCCCCTGAGGTAATTGTTATATCCAATACCTCCTCTCTAGCCCTGGTTACAAAGGTTGGGGTTGTCCCTGTGTTATGTATGTCCAGGTCATTACTTACAATAAATTCTAGTAGTGCTTCCCCCTTCTTGTTGGTGTCGGTGCTCCCCCACACCTCATGATGTGAGTTTGCATCGCAGCCTACAAGAATGGGTGTTTTCTTACCTTTATATCTTATAATCGTTTCCTCCAATTCTCTAGTTGGCGCGTTGCTTTCACCTGGGATGTAGCATGTTGCCATCGCTGCTTTGATTCTCTCTCCACTCCTTGTCACGAGGTTGATTTCTACCACGACTAGGTCTCTGAAACATATGGTCACAAGGCATCCCATATTTCTTAAGTCTCTACTAACATAAATGCATGCCCTAGGTGGTAACTCACCATTTCTTTCGAAGTGTAGGTCACCCCCCAGGCTTCCCAGGCCTGTGACCTGGTTTTTCCATACATACGGTTCTTGCATCAGGACTATATCAATCTTTTCCCTTACTATGTATTGACATAGTTCCGACATTGCGTCCTTACAATGCTGAAGGTTTACTTGACATATTCTTATTTTTTTGTAGTTTGTGTTGTGTGTGTTGTTGTGTAGTGCTGGTTGTTTGTCTGTGTTGTCCATTGCTGGTTGTGTTTATGTGTAGTGTTGCTGCCCCCCGTTTCCCTAGACTGAGGAGCCCCCCTCGGTTTCCATCCGTGGTGGATGGTCATCGATCGGGGCTGCCTCTGCCTGGTTTCCGGGTTGCAGCGCTGGGTCGCCACAACTGCACTTGCAGCTACAGCTTCCCCTCCCACCCGGGGTCTCTGCCTCCGCATCTTTCCTCCGGGGCTGAGCCCTGACCAATCGCGCCCTGATGCGTGTGGCTTGGAAAAATAGCCATTGGCTAGTCTCCGCACCCCACGCATCCTCTACGCTCTTGGGCACCGAGTAACACACCCGGATACCCGTGGCCAGGTTCTCCCGCCCCACCTGCGTCCACTCTTGGAGTTTCAGCTCCCCCTCCCTGTCCCAGTTTTGGGCTCTCAGGTAGAGGAGCGGATCCTCCAGGAGCTCCTCCGGCGGGCCTGGGATCCAGACATTGACCCGGGTGTTGCTCAACATCCGGGCCTGCAGCCTATGCCCCTGAGGCTCCCCCAGGTCCTTCTCAAGAAGCCACTCCCTCGCCTCTGCCGTGGATGGTGTCACAAGGAAAAATCCCTCTGACACCAATCCCGACATGGCGAACTGGAGTTGCCTCCCTCGAACTCCCTGCTCCTTAATCGCCTCCGTAATGAAACGGCTGACAATTCTCCGGACTTCGGTCCCTAGCGACTCATCCAGCGGTACACCGTCCACGCGGCAGATCGCCACTGCGAGCTCCCGTGTTTCCCTTGCGGTCGCACGGGTGCTCGCGAGCGAGTCACCGCGGTTTGGTCTCTTCGCTGGAGGCCGTGTCGAGGGTCCTTCGTCCGGGTCAGTTGTCTGCCGTTTCAACTTCGGCGCCCTCCCTGGCGGCGGGGGCCTCCCCTTCGCCTGAATGTGGCAAGGGTTTTCTCCCGCCGCCCTCGCTAACCTATGCTGGTTCCTCCTGGCCTGTCTAGCCTTCTTTTTCTCTGCCTTGGTCGGTAGTCTGCTGAACTCGCCTCCCTCCGTCGGGGTTGCCGCCGTGGCGGTTCCCTCCTCCGAAGTTGATGGTGGGTTCAGCAAACGCTCCTCGTCGTCCAAGGACAGATTCACCAGCTCACTCCACGGCATCTGCAGGGGTCCCCCTTGCACCTTCTTGTCGGTGCTTGGCATCCCTCCTGCTTCTGCCCCTTCCGCTCCCTTACACTCTGGCATCTGCGGGGGTCCCCCTTGCACCATCTTGTTGGTGCTCGGCTTCCCTCCCACTTCTGCCTCTTTCGCTCCCTTTCTTACATCTTTTTGGTTTGTTTTGTGTTCCATAGTTTTCCTTCTAAATGTTCATCCGACTCGCTCCCCACCCTCCTCGGAGCCCTCCTACTGGGGATGGTTTGACCCATCAGGGATACGAGTCCGATATAGCGCTCCGGGGTGAGCTGTCAAGTGAGCCCGCACGATGTCAGGCCCTCCGTCACCACTACAGCGACTCGGGGCCGTACTCCGCCGGCTACTGACCTCATCACCCCAGAACGCTCGCCCGCGGCCAGACTACTGTAAACGCGACAGCCGATTGATTCTGACTGGCTGGGCCAGAACCTCCCGTGTGAGATGAATCCCGAGCCAAAGTGGCGTGTTGTTATCCGAGGGTAACTACTCCGACCCTCTTCAAACTCAGCCTACCAGGATCTCGTTCTCCACCCGTACGGGTCCCCGCGCACGGCACAAACACGCGGGTGGCATTTTACCGCCCCCCATCCTTTCCTATTGGATAGGAGGCCCGCTGCGACATGCCACAATATCGCTTGCAGCTGATTGGATAGGAAATGAAGGAGGCGTGGAGGGGTGAAAACAGGACGGTCAGGAGTGCGACTGTTGTTTCTGTTCTACTCGTTTAATGCGGGAAACCGAGTAGTTGACAGGCAGCAACCTCGGGAAGGAACACAACCAGTCTTGCCTGGGGTATCATAGCAACTGTGAGCTCCACCCTCGGCCGTTAGCCAAACCAACTACCGGACAAGTAGATTGACATAGGGACGGACCCATATCATCTGGCGACCGGTCGCAAACTAACGTTGATTTGGACCCACCCCCGCCCTACTACTCCCAGTGATACAAATATAAGTAAAATAATAAGTAATAATATAATTTTATGCAACCCTACTGACATTGCTAATGAATTCAATAATTACTATTTAAATAACAATAATACAAATTCCCAAAATAATTTAACTCCTGATATTTCCTTAATTAAATCAAATGCGGCTACTTTATTTTTAGTGCCTACAGATAGGGATGAGATAATTAAAATTATAAATTCACTGAAACCCACCAAGTCCACTGGGTATGATGAGATACAAACTCATATCCTAAAGACGTGTAAGTCACAAATCTCGAATGTATTAAGTTATCTCATAAACCTTTCATTCACGACCGGTATTTTCCCAGAAGAATTAAAAGTATCGCTAGTTAAACCAATGTACAAAAAAGGTGATAAAAATCATGTTGAGAACTATAGGCCAATTTCACTGATTTCAATAATTTCGAAAATTTTTGAGAGAGCAATGCATGACCGAATTACAAATTTTCTTCACAAATTTAGCCAAATTAAACAAGAACAGTATGGTTTTCAAAAAGGCAAATCTACATCTCTAGCAGCCTTTTCTTTGGTAAATAAAATAGCCAAACATTTAGACAAAAGAACTCCGGTTTCCGCTGTATTTTTTGACATGTCTAAGGCTTTTGATAAAGTGATGCATAATATACTACTGACCAAGTGTGAACTGTATGGCATGAGAGGTTTGGTTAACGATTGGCTTCGTAATTATTTACATAATCGTACCCAGTTTATAGAAATTACTAAAATTAATCCGACAAATATAATAACTAAGCATAGGTCAACTACTAAAGTAAATGGTCTAGGGGTGCCACAGGGTAGCATTCTGGGTCCATTATTGTTTCTGATATATATCAATGATCTCCCAGACGCAACTACCCTTGACTGTACGTTGTTTGCGGATGACTTATCAGTTATTATACCTGGTCAAGATTTAAACACATACAATGCGGATATAAACGATAATATAAATAAAATAGTTACATGGTTAGTTAAAAATAATTTAAGTGTTAATATAGATAAAACTACGTTTGTACAGTTCATTAATAAAAATGCAAAAAAACAGACATTAACAGTAAAGTTATTACACGACAACGTCAGGGAATCGACCGAAACCACATTTCTTGGAATTACCCTTGATGATAGATGCTCCTGGGAGGGTCACATAAACAAAGTGTGCAGTAAGATAAATTCTTTTGCTTACGCATTATGGCGGCTTGCAAGAACTTGCACTAAAGATGCTGCTATTCAGGCGTATCACGGCTATGTGTCCTCTTTGCTCAGATATGGTATTCTTCTTTGGGGAAATTCGCACCATGTCAAACGAGTTCTAATATCGCAAAAGCAGTGTATCAGAGCAATATGTAACGTAAATGCAATGTGTTCATGTCGTCCGTTATTCATAGAATTGTGCTTGCTAACTGCTCCAGCCATGTATTTGTATGAATTGTTACTCTTCGTTAAATGTCATCCAGACTACTTCAAAACTTGTAAAGATACTTGTAGCTATCGCACTAGGCATCCGGACCGTCTAGTAATACCCGCCAAACATACTAAGTTATATAGTAAGAGCACATACTGTATGGCCGTAACTGTATATAACAAGTTACCTGAAACACTAAAAAAACTGCCTCTAAATAAATTTAAACGGGATCTCAAAATTTGGCTTGTAAAGAAATGCTTTTATTCGGTGGATGAGTATTTAAACGACGGTCACAATGATTATTGAAATGTATTGGACATGAACATGACTTTGAAACTACCCTCTATACTCGTATTATGTAATTATATTTGAACTTAGGTTGACATGCTTTTAATTGTTATTAGTTTTAGGAAAATCTGTATTTCCATTATTTTTAATTGACATTTAATTAATAAAATCTGTTTATGACATAAATTCTCATAATATGACATAACATAAATATTGAACACTTTTATAAAATTTTACATGCTGCTTTGGCGGCAAAACATGTGATACGAAACTATTAATCTTAAGACCTGTATGTAACTATACACCATGTTTTATGTAAAATAAATGTTTTGATTTGATTTGATTTTGATTTGAAAAGTATGATAGGAGTTTCTCTGCTCACTTCCAGTCTAATATTAAACTCTTTTAAAGCTCGATTAAATCGGCTCGGGGGAAATCAGAGAAAACTAAATTAAGCGCGGTGAGGGATGAGTATGGAGACTTAATATGTGAGGAAGAAAAAAATTGTCTTTAGCCAGAAAGCATGAGTAAAGATGCAAGTAGCGAAGATGAAAGTGTGATTAGTATGAGTGAAATCATGAAAGCTTTAAAATGTATGAAAGTGGGAAAGTCAGCAGGTTGTGATAGTGTCGATAGAAATGCTGAGGAGAGGATATGGCCTGGTGGGTAGTTTGTTGTACCGTCTTTTCAATGCATGTTGGAGTAGCCGCCGAGTCCCGGAAGATCGGGTCCAGGCCGTTATCGTCCCTCTGTATAAAGGAATGGGGTTACAGCAAGACTGAAAAACTACCGCGCTATCAGCCTCCTTAGTGTTGTCGGCAAAGTATGCGAAGATTTAATTGAAATGGTATTGAATGTTACGAATGACAAAATCTGGGATGTACAAGCGGGATTTTGAAAGGGAATGGGATGTACAGATCAGGTCTTTTCACTACGTTCCATCACAGAAAAGTTCTTGGCTGTCAACTAAAAGGTTTTCTGTGCTTTTGTGGACTTGGAAAAGGCCTATGATAGGGTAGATAGAAAAGAGTTGTAGACGGTGCTGTCTATTTATGGAGTGAGCAGCAACCTGGTGCAGGCTTTGAGGTCACTTTATGAGGGCTCTAGAGCCTGTGTCAGGATCAATGGGGCATACTCGGCCTGGTTTTTATATCTCTAAAGGTGTTAGACAGGGCTGTGTTTTCTCACCATGGCGGTTTAATCTATTCATGGACAGTTGTATGTGGGATTTGAGAGAGTATGCAAGAGTTGCTAATCAAATGCCTCTTATATGCCGATGATCAAGTTATACTTGCCCCATCGGTACTTGAGTTGCAGGAGATGGTGACATTGATGAATGAGGGATTTAAGCAAAAGGGGATGAAAGTAAATGTTGCCAAGACCAAGGTCATGGTGATAGAGAAGGATGAGGACATGACTGAGTGCCTGATAAATATAAATGGTGAATTAGTAGACAAGTGAGCTAATTTGTGTACCTGGGAAGTATGTTTACAAGAGATGGTAAGTGTGAGAAAGATATCGAGAGAAAGGTGAATGCGGGGAATCAAATTAATGGGGCCCTGTACTCCTTTGTGAGCAGGCAGACAGAGTGTTTAACAAAAAGCCCGGCTGTCTGTTCACAATGGAGTGCTGGGCCCTACCTTGATGTATGGTAGTGAATGTTGGGTGTGGCAGGACAAGCATTTAAGTCGTGTAAATGCAGTTGAAATGCGCTCTTTGCGTAGTATGTGTTGTGTGAAAGTGATTGATAGAGTAAGAAATGAAAAAAGAAGATGTAGTGACTAAGATTGAAAAGGGCATGCTTCGATGGTTCGGTCATTTGGAAAGGATGGATGAAAGAAGATTGACGAAAGAGATATACAGATCGAAAGTGAGTGGAAGGGTCGGAAGGGGCCGCCCTAGGCGTACTTTTTCGAATCAAATTGGAGAAATACTGGAAAAGGCCGAATCTTAAGTACCCGAAACTAACGTGCGTGCATAACTCGATGTATGTTGAAGAAGCGAAAGAAATTTATCAAGATCGTAGCAAGTGGAAAGAAGTGGTCTCTGCCTACCTCTCTGGGAAACAGGGGTGATTCAATGTATGCAAACCTTTCTTAGTATAACAGCGGTAAGTATACCTACGCCTGGTTCGTAAGTAAGAGTCTAACATTTCGGATTCAATTACTTAGTATGTTAGCAGTAACTGCTGTTACCGTGATTATTATAAGCAAAGGCTATTTGGGTATCGCCGTAAAAATATGTACTTTTCGTTTTTTTTTGAGTCGCCTACCAACTTATTTTTTTTACACAAAAACTTATGATCAACATACCTGGGATAACTCGGGGCATTTGTACGAAAGTGATGTAGCAAAATATTTTATCGATATAAAATATATCGATGTTACTGCCAACATCTAAATGTTATTCGACATAAATAAATATTACTTATTTTCTCCTCATTTTTAGATAAAAAATAAACAAATTAACACGTATATTTATTATGTTTATTTTACAACAGTTTTCATAATATACAATCAATATTTTTCCCATATTCGTCGGTATTAATGGTTGGCCTTCTAGTTGAAAATATCTACTTTAAACTATTCCGCCATATTACTTTTGATCGAGTGGTTCGACAACCGTCTCGTTCGTGAATTTTTTTGATTGTCGTGATAATTTTCAGTGGAATTCAGCTTGAAAATATCAAGGTAAGTTACGAATATATCTGTCTGTTGTATATTTTACACCTCGATGTACTTATGCTTGTAACGATTATGTATTTTGATTGTCTCTTACTTCATTCATTTCCAAATGAAATCATTTTAAGTTATGTCGCACATGTTTTTATTCACGAAAGTTACCGTGTGTTACCAACGTGTTACTGATGTGTTACATAACATTCGTGAAACTAGGCTGTATTCATATTGCTTTCAGTTAAATTAATACCTTTTTAACCCACTTAAAAAAAAAGACGTTCCTATTTTAATTTGTCGGTATCTTTTTTTAATTTTATATTTTATGTAAAAATATGTTACCTGGTTATTTGAACGCGGCTGGACCGATTTAAAAAAAGAAAAATGATTGAAAGAATATATACTTTCCCATTGGTCTCATTGTCATCAAGTCAGGATCCGATGATGGGATTTTGTAGAAATAGAGGGAACTCCTCAAAAATTAAAGGCACACATACAGCGATTTTGGTATTATCTGTAAAACCTTAAGAATTTGCATTCTAAAAGCACCACAGAGATGACGACTTGAACTCCTTAATTCTAAGTGATTCACGGGCAGCAATGAGATTTCTTTTGTAAGAACATGAAACTAATTTTACTTATCATAATGCATTAGGTGAAGTGCAACTGATGATGAAGTCCCGGGAGAACTCCTCAATGATTAACGGCCCTGCAACTTGGACAGCAACATGTTGTTAAGGGTGATGAGAAATTGGTATTAGGCTATTGTTTGTTAATGTATCACAATAATAATAGGTACAGTACATCAATAAAAAGCAAAAAAAAAATTTATTAATGACCGGCCTCCTAGGCATTGCCTATCTGGTGTCTTACAGGGACACGTAATAAGTATATCCAAGTCGGTGGCAGGTATCGTGGTGACATTGCTATTATACCTACTTGACACTGCTTCTGATTAGACTGCTTCATTTAGTATTTTTAACATAGGTCTCTTTTTCAGATGCCTCTAACTAACTGGTTAAGTTTCAGACTGACAGGACTACGAAATGTTATGTCGGGCAAATCATTGAACTCAACGGAATTAATGTAAAGGTTAAGTTCACGCGAAAAAAAATGGGTTTATTCTACTGGCCACAAGCAGAAGACATATGAGATATGTGTACGTTCGATATTTCAAAAGTTTTGAACAATCCTATTCGCGATCGTCGTGGGTTGCTGGAATTTGAGGATGATTTTAATAAATGTAAGGTTTATTAAACGTTTTGATGTAATCCTAATACTGGATAAAACTTATATTGGTTAGATAATATTAGGGAAACCTTGAATATACTTACTTCAATAAATAATTTAATAAAACAATATTTTTTAATTTTTATTGACTACATTTTAAACAAACCTTTATGAAACTCACGTATGTTACATTAACTTGAATGTTACCGATTGCCATAGTGTGTTACTGATTCACGTATGTTATGGTACATTTATTTTTACGGCGATACCTATTTACTATTCGGCTTCAATTACTTAGTACGTTAGTAGTAACTACTGTTACTGTGATTATTATAAGCAAAGGCAATTTACTATATGGCTACAATTACTTAGTATGTTAGCAGTAAATACTGTTACTGTGATTATTATAAGCAAAGGCTATTTACTATTCGGCTTCAATTACTTGGTATGTTAGCACTGTTAGCAGTAATTACTGTTACTGTGATTATTATAAGCAATAGTTATTTGTTCAACAAGAGAGCAAAGTTGGTTTTTGCTGCGAGTGATGAATTTGAATCCCGAGTAAGCGAAGGATTCTATTATTGAATCACGAGCGTAGCTAGTGATTCTAGGTTAGAATCTTGAGCGTAGCGAGGGATTCAAAGATACGAGACATAAAAAACTTTAGTCTCGTGTGAGACATACAACTTTTCACCTCAGCAGCGAGAACAACACAGCGAGAACAACACAGCGTGAAGCTGGTAGGGCCAACGCAGGTCTTCCGTTGTGACCATTTGGTGAATACACGACTAAATAACGACACGATTGCATATGCATCAATCACAAGCATTTTTGCAAAATACTAATAAAATAAAAAGTGGAAAAAATAAACATGAAACAGATAAAACCTGTCACTCAACTTGATAATGCCGTAGTGCAAACACAACTTTATACAGCTTTATGTAGTCTGTGGCTTTAAAAAAACCTAACTAGGCCTTGTCTATGGCTATTGGCTACAATAATCCCGCTATTTTTGAAATGCGTTCTGAAACTGCCCCCGCGGTTTATGTCACGAAATTAAAGATTGTTAAAACGATAACAAAATTATGTAGATACATGATAAACTTCTTATTTTTCATTAATTTTGTCTTCAAAACATTAAATAACAAAAAATGATTGTACCTACTGTATAAAATAGTTTTAATTAACACATTTCAAACTTTAACAGATAGTTTTATTTGCAATTTTACGGTTATGTGTGCATCCGAACGTGCGTTTCTTTTTGGGCCTACTATATGTGGAATTTGAAAATCGAACTTCGAATCAAGTTGTTTCTATCTCTCGCTTTTTTCCTATCGAAGTGAAAGTGACCGAATAAAGTGAAGTTCAATTTTTTCGAATGTTGTGAGTAGCCCCAGCACTGCTCACGGCATTTAATTTTTTCACCTCAGCAGCTCAAACAAGCAGGTTTTGCTGCTTAAAAACAGTGAGCAAAATTCAATTTTGCTGCGAGCGAGAGGCAAAGTAGCTTTTTAAAAAAAAAAATTAAATGCCGTGAGCAGTGCTGGGGCTACTCACAACATTCGAAAAAATTGAACTTCACTTTGTTCTGTCACTTTCACTTCGATAGGAAAAAAGCCAGAGATAGAAACAACTTGATTCGAAGTTCGGTTTTCAAATTCCACACATAGTAGGCCCAAAAAGAAACGCACGTTCGGATGCACACATAACCGTAAAATTTCAAATAAAACTATCTGTTAAAGTTTGAAATGTGTTTATTATAACTATTTTATACAGTAGGTACAATCATTTTTTTTATTTAATGTTTTGAAGACAAAATTAATGAAAAATAAGAAGTTTATCATGTATCTACATAATTTTGTTATCGTTTTAACAATCTTTAATTTCGTGACATAAACCGCGGGGGCAGTTTCAGAACGCATTTCAAAAATAGCGGGATTATTGTAGCCAATAATAGCCATAGACAAGGCCTAGTTAGGTTTTTTTTAAAGCCACAGACTACATAAAGCTGTATAAAGTTGTGTTTGCACTACGGCATTATCAAGTTGAGTGACAGGTTTTATCTGTTTCATGTTTATTTTTTCCACTTATTATTTTATTAGTATTTTGCAAAAATGCTTGTGATTGATGCATATGCGATCGTGTCGTTATTTAGTCGTGTATTCACCAAATGGTCACAACGGAAGACCTGCGTTGGCCCTACCAGCTTCACTCTGTGTTGTTCTCGCTGCTGAGGTGAAAAGTTGTATGTCTCACACGAGACCAAAGTTTTTTACGTCTCGTATCTTTGAATCCTTCGCTTACTCGGGATTCAAAATCATCACTCGCAGCAAAAACCAACTTTGCTCTCTTGTTGAACAAATAACTATTTTTATTAAAAGGCTACCTTGCCTCTCGCTCGCAGCAAAATTGAATTTTGCTCACTGTTTTTAAGCAGCAAACCTGCTTGTTTGAGCTGCTGAGGTGAAATAGTTATTTGTTCAACAAGAGATCAAAGTTGGTTTTTGCTGCGAGTGATGATTTTGAATGCCGAGTAAGCGAAGGATTCTATTATTGAATCACGAGCGTAGCGAGTGATTCTAGGTTAGAATCCTGAGCGTAGCGAGGGATTCAAAGATACGAGACGTAAAAAACTTTGGTCTCGTGTGAGACATACAACTTTTCACCTCAGCAGCGAGATCAACACAGCGTGAAGCTAGTAGGGCCAACGCAGGTCTTCCGTTGTGACCATTTGGTGAATACACGACTAAATAACGACACGATCGCATATGCATCAATCACAAGCATTTTTGCAAAATACTAATAAAATAAAAAGTGGAAAAAATAAACATGAAACAGATAAAACCTGTCACTCAACTTGATAATGCCGTAGTGCAAACACAACTTTATACAGCTTTATATAGTCTGTGGCTTTAAAAAAAAACCTAACTAGGCCTTGTCTATGGCTATTGGCTACAATAATACCGCTATTTTAGAAATGCGTTCTGAAACTGCCCCCGCGGTTTATGTCTCGAAATTAAAGATTGTTAAAACGATAACAAAATTATGTAAATACATGATAAACTTCTTATTTTTCATTAATTTTGTCTTCAAAACATTAAATAAAAAAAATGATTGTACCTACTGTATAAAATAGTTTTAATTAACACATTTCAAACTTTAACAGATAGTTTTATTTGCATTTTTACGGTTATGTGTGCATCCGAACGTGCGTTTCTTTTTGGGCATAGTATGTGTTGAATTTGAAAATCGAACTTCGAATCAAGTTGTTTCTATCTCTCGCTTTTTTCCTATCGAAGTGAAAGTTACAGAACAAAGTAAAGTTCAATTTTTTCGAATGTTGTGAGTAGCCTCAGCACTGCTCACGGCATTTAAAAATAATAATTAAAAAGCTACTTTGTGTCTCGCTCGCAGCAAAATTGAATTTTGCTCACTGTTTTTAAGCAGCAAAACCTGCTTGTTTGAGCTGCTGAGGTGAAAAGGCTATTTTCTATTCGGCTTCAATTATCTACTTAGCATGTTAGCAGTAACTACTGTTACTGTGATTATTATAAGCAAAGGCTATTTTCTATTCGGCTTCAATTTATTGGTACGTCAGCAGTAACTGCTGTTACTGTGAATATAGCAAGCAAAGTTCATTTGTTTTGCACCAACCATCTCCGCCCGCCGCAGGCAGAGCGCACCTGCCCGAGACACCGAAGAATCAAGTAGATAGGATAGGAGTGTAGGGTTTGCAGTCGATATGACGGGAGAGACTGAAGGTGGACCCAACGCGA
The DNA here is from genome assembly GCA_927399475.2 of Acleris emargana. Classification (NCBI taxonomy): domain Eukaryota; kingdom Metazoa; phylum Arthropoda; class Insecta; order Lepidoptera; family Tortricidae; genus Acleris; species Acleris emargana. The sequence goes on along the minus strand of OV656835.1, from coordinate 50,286,838 downwards.
ATTCAGGCATCGTTAAGTCAGCATTAGGGAGATAGATAAAATACTCTACAACTAAAGCCTCAGCCTTCAGTTGACAAATAAAGTATTAAAGCAAATTGTAATTTTTATTCTTTATTTTTTATTATGCCAGCTTTCAGTAACGTTATTCGTTCGGTGACGGTGCCCGAAGCGGGACAAAACATCTATAATTCCAATTCTAATCCATTGTTTATTCATGTAATTATTAAAATGTGTTATATTCGGTAGGTTGGGAGATTCAGCCGATACGCTGAGCCATCCTTCGTGTACTTTAGTACTGGGTAAATGTGCAAGGGCTACACGTTTTGCTAAATAAGCACATCCTTTGCGGGTTTCTGTTAGCTCCCATTTCGCACCATTTCTATAGATCGCGTGGCAATAATGAAAAAAAACAGCCAGTTACGGCTGCAGATGGATATATATAGCTCTAAGAGCGTTTATCGCAGCAGTCTCAAAATCGCTTTTAATAAACTCTAGGCGAAAATTAGGAACGTTTTCTTTAACCGCTTGAAGCAGCTCCTTATAAGTAGCCTGGGTTTTATAAGGCAACAACGCAAATATACACGGGACGACCTTGGTAAAAGCATCATCGGAGCCAAGATCACCGTGTATACTGTATAGCTGGGTATAAGGCTTGGGAATCATTTTAAAGGATCCGTCTACAATAAAAGATTTGACATGTTGTATCCAATCTTTGCATTCTGGAGTTATAAAGACAATAGCATTGCGAACCTGAATGCAACGAAAATTTCGTGTTAAATTGTCGGGGATTATAACATCTCTGCACGATTCAAAACTTGACTTTCCTGAGTTTCTATGTCTTGCTTTATATGAAGCATCTCTCTTTACTTGAAATTATGGCAATTTGTCCGTGTATTATACCGTCATAATTTTTTTCATTTCGGTCTATAATCCGTAGCGAGTTTTTTTTTTAAAGCGGTTTTTTTTTCTCTACATCAATGATCTCGAAATCAGATACACAACAATGGACAGTGTCGCGGTATTTTTTTTTCTTTTTTTTCATGCTGAACCAACGTGCGTTTGCATGCCCCTTTTGCGGAGCAAATCCAGACATACGAACTAATTTTATTTTTTTGGTTTCAATTAGTGTCTATATCCGGCTCATAGTAATATTTCCCACGAAATGTAATTACGACGATACGACACTTGAATTGACAATGACTGACTAGTTACAGGAGCTATGAGAACAACACTCATACTCCTTACAAGTTGAGTGCAACACACCACCTTTATTATTTAGATTGAAATATTTGAAACTTTGTTTTATTCTTAAACTTTTATATATAAAAAAACAGCCTTTGTTCAAGAAGCTAACTTCATTACACGTTAGACTCCCTGTTAATTCTCCGATATCTTTTAACATCCCTTTCATTCTCTGAGTTTTCTTACATACTTAATTTACTTTACTAACGACAGGAAGTCTATAATATTATTTCTCAAGTACCTAAGCATTACAGAATTATCACTTCAGCGCTTACACAAATTATACTAAAATAGAAATTAAACACATGGTTCAATATATTTCTACTAGAACTATGAATATTAAATTTCTATGGACACTCGCATATTGGCGGTACCGGTAACGAGTATGACTTTTTGGCACGTTTCATTGTTGACAGTGACAGCGGCAGCCCTGTTAACGATGTTAACCTGCTACCTCTAATTAAATACATACATACATACCTTCACGCCTTCATTCCCAGAGTTTGGTAGGCAGAGCTACAGAATTACCAACAACTCTAGAAACTTGTTGATAACTCTGTAACCATAATTTGCACAATTAGGCTAAGATGTTTAACTCTAATTAAATCTAAAATTAAAAAGGCTGGCTTGAGAATTGGCTTGTAACATTAACCAGAAAAGGCCCTTGGTACAGGGCGAACGATATGAAGTGTTACCAAATTCAAAAGCCTACGATTTTTTTTTGTTGTCTTAAATTATTCATTATTAAGAAAAAAATGAGAAAAAGATATCAAATTTTTAAGATTACTTTATTTTAACTCGATATGACCACCTTCTGCTGTCTATGGCCTTCAGACGGTAGAAAAATGAGTTGCGCGCTGCACGAATGTGATCCTGCGGTATGCAATGGCAATTACGTACGATCGCTTTCTTCAATGCATCCATACTGGCATGTTTTCTTCTCCTCGCCTTGCTCTCCACAATGGACCAGATAATAGAAGTCCATCGGGTTCGCGTTTGGGGAATTCGAAAGACATTGTGTGGACGAAATAAATTGTGGCACGCGTTGTTCAGCCATTCTTGGTTCACACGAGCTTTATGAGCCGGGGCCGAGTCTTGTTGTAATGTCCACGGTCTACTACCGAAATGTTTGCGTGCCCAAGGCTCCAACGCAGCTTCCAAAACATTTTCCCGATAGTAAGTCGCATTTACTTTGACACCAGGCTCGATTTTGTGAATTTGGTAACACTTCATGTCGTTCGCCCTGTATAGAGATTTTAATCAAGAATTAGGTAAATCGAATCAGTACAGAAGCAGGAAATTTTACTGCATATTATGTCGTTTAAGATTTGGACATTGTCGTTTCAATGCCCACCTGAATCGAATGTGTATTATCCCATCTTATATTATATTTATACTGCAATTATAACTGTGTTCAAACTCTGGATCACCTCTTTTTTAAATGAGCAGCATTCAACATTCAGCGACTCTCATTATCCGCCGACTTGTTTATGGAAGACCAGAATATCCCACGTTGCATCCAAGACATTTTAAAGAATTTTGAAGTATTTTCTTCCAACTTCGAATATATTCGTGACACTATTATTGACATTTGACCTTTTCTGGACTACGATCTATATTTGACTCTTTTACCGGATTTAACGCTTTTCATCGGACTTTTCGAGGCAAGTTTTACTAACATGACTTTTTGTCATATCCTACGAATAAGGGCGCGACCAGCCCTCATGACCCTTTTCCGATTCTTACAGAATTGTATTCTCCATATTTTTCTACACCTTTTGACATTTAAAATATGGTCAAAATTGTAATATGAAAATATGTCAGGTACGGATGCAGTATCAAGTCCAATATAACACAAGCCAAATTTGTAGGTACGAAAGTTACACGATTACGAGAGATGCGTAGTAAACGATGAAACGATGCGTACTAAACGTTATGACTGGCCGATCAAGCATCGGGGTCACTTTCCGTCTCGCTCATCCTAAAAGTCGAATGTCAATCTGCCTTGCTCTAGAGTGAAACAGATTGACAGCGTCACTATCTATCTCATTCTATCACTTTTGTTCGTTGCACACAATGAAGATACCGATCTTTTAATACAAACGAGTATTAGGTATAATTTTTCGAAATAAGATCAGTTTACAAAAAAAAAAAACAGCATTTTTAATAGCTAGTAAAGTGGTTAGTTTTGCACCATTTTGAAATCTTGACTAAATAGGCCATCTTTTGAAATAACTTGCCAGGGCAGCGTAGCCCTTTTTTTTTCAAAATGAAGTGTCAAAGTTAACTGACAATATTTTAGTAAACGATGACGCAATGAAACTTAATTAATTTTACTAAATTACCAATGTTTATTACGTTCATGCGTGGTCATGATTAATAGCACCGTTATTTGTGATTACTTTATTAAAAAAATCACGCCTGAATTGTGAAATTTGTGATCACAGTACCGAAAAATGCGACCAAAGGTGTTGATTTTCAACTTTTTTGAAAAAATGTCTATTATCGCTTTAGAAAGTGATATAGATTTTTTATCTTATTTTTTCCAGCACTGGTATAAGTTGGCCTCTCGCCCGGTACCAGATTATCGTTGAGTTTTGGGACACCCTGTATTATGGCATTGTTACACGTAATATGGTAATATTATCTTATAAAATTATACATGATAGTAATTTAAGCATCCAGCGCAGAACAACGGCGCGAGGTCACAGCGGGCCCTTGTTCCGCGGACTAAATATCTGCGCGCATGCTCTCGCCGCGGCCGTTGCGCCTCTATTTCATGGGAAATATTTAATATTGTTATTTTAAAAGCTATTTTCAAACAAAAAATGTTTTGATTGGAAGAAACTAAACTTTTAAACTGGTTTGAAAATATGAAAAATCTTTGTGTGATGTATAAATCTGAGGATATATGCTAATATTCGGACTAATTTAGAAAAATAAGAATAGTTATGCAAATTGTCATAAAAAATCAATTCTGGATTTGACTGTATAGCGGTGGTAACTTCTACTTTGTCTAATTTTGAGCTACGTAACTCTACTTGATAGCTTGTTTCACTAACAGTAGGTGGACTTCTTATATGCCAAAATTCGAAATTTTGTAGCAACCAAGTAGGTCCGTTCCACCAAAGCGATTGCTGTTGTAAATTTTGTGTTAGTATACCTCTTGTGAGACAGTCTGCTGAATATTCTTTAATATTTATGTAATTCCAGGACGTCAATTCTACAATTTCCATAAGTCTATGTATTACATATGTACGTAATTTTCTATAAAGTGATTTTATCCAGTGCAATAGTACCGTCGAATCTGTAAATAGATATGTATTTGGTACTGAAAACTTGTTTTTAAATATTTCGCAAATTTTGGTTTTTAATTTTGCAAGTAAAAGACCTCCACATAGTTCTAAACGTGGGAATGATTGCGTTTTAACGGGTGCTACTTAGCTATAACTAATGTACAAGTTGTAGGTTTGTTTGCATAAGTGGCCCTAATGTATATACATCCCGCATAGGCCCTCTGGGATGAATATCTGAAAAGTAGTATCTGGGTATTGTTATGTTTTCCTTTTATAACTTTTGAGAGTTCCCCAGACATGATGAGCACGTATTAGGTACAAGGTCCTTTATAAATAAATATGTGTATGTTAACTCGTGTAATTTCGACGTGTGTTGGTTCGTGTTCTCTAAGTTAAGTATGCTTCGCTCGCGTTGTAATTTGTGTAACACTTGTAACCAAAATGTATCATTGATATTGTATGGTGATTGCCTCTTCTTCTTTGAACCTTTATCAGTTTAAACACACATTTAATAGTCTTAATTTAGTAACAAGTTAATTGAGCTGTGTGTGATACCTACACTGCGTGGCGAATTCATTAGTATGAGAAAAAAATCACTTATGTTAACGTTAACATGTCTTTACAGTAGATTTTTGACGTATAAACGTTTTCGTGTGGTCTACTTACTGAATAATCTTTAAAGATACAGACATTTATTCAGTAAGGGTAGGGGCATTTTTACATGTCAAGAGTCTACCAGCGTTTCCCAAGAGGAGGCCACTGCTGAGAATAAACGCCGCAATAAACTCAGTAGTCAGTCATTTTTTAACCATATTTCCTACTACAATGATACTACTTAGTCTAGCATTGTATAAAGCTATGAATATTAAATTAAATATAATATCAAATACAATGCGGCGACGCGCTGGCCTAGTTGGTAGTGACCCTGCCTACGCAGCTAGCGGTCCTGGGTTCAAATCCCGGTAAGGGCAGATATTTGTGTGATGAGCGCGAATATTTGTTTCTGAGTTATGGATGTTTACTATGTATTTAAGTATATATTTCTCTATATAAGTATTATATATATACTAAGTATCATTGTCTAGTACCCATAATACAAGCCTAGAGCTTAAATTGGGACTAGGTCAATTGGTGTAACATTGTCCCCTGATATTTATTTGATTTATTTATTTGAATGCGTAGTTCAGCAGGAAAACATGTCAAAAATATTACGAGAGAGATAGAGGGATAAAAAGGAAAAATAAAAACACTAGATGACGACATAAAAGTTTTGACAAGTGTTCCTACATCAACTGTGTCCTAGACAAGATTCAACGTTTGCAATTGCACAAATTACATATTAATGACTACGTTTCAGTAGGTCAAGCATTTTTGTCTGTTAGTCGTCGATCCTATGGTACGCTTTAGACATTAACGAATTTTTTAAGTAATTTTTAAGTTCTGGAAAGGATAAATTTAAAATTACGTCAGGTAATTTATTATAGAAATGAATGCATTGACCAACAAATAATAAAAAGATCGAATGGCCCTTTTTTAGGGTGCCGAAGTCAAACTAGGAACCCGTATAGTTTCGCCATGTCCGTTCGTCCGTTCGCAGCCTTGCTCAGAGACTCTTAGTACTTGAAAGCTGTAATTTGGCATGAATATACATACTAGTCACGCCAACAAAGTGGTAAAATAAAATGTGGCACAAAAAAAATGTTACGGTACTTCCCCAACACGTACCGTGGATATGTTCTTTTTTTCTCGTCTTCCCCATTGTGTTGCCAGCTGTCATACATCACGCGAAACGATTGGCTTCGGCCTTACTTGAAATTGGATCATAAAGAATAAAAACTGTGACAAGGCTGCATGGATCAATGTCTTTTGCCTTTCCTTCTGGGATAAAACACAATAAAAAAACCGGTCGTTGTTACAAAATGCGTACGTATGCAATACTCTTCAATAAATGTAATTAAACCAGTGCCATTAAAATGTGTCAACAATGTGTCATACAGGGTGGAAGAGGACCGTGGACCTTCCCGATTATGGGCATGCACATCCGTCGGCCGCCGCCGCCGCGTTCATCTGAGTGGCGCTTCCGCAGCGCACCCATATTTATGTAGGTGTGAGAACGAGACGGAGGAACTTACGTCGTCCCTCTCGCACTACTCATTGAGAATACCGCGGGTAGAGATTCAGTTAAGCATCTCGATCCACCCGCCGCATAAATAATAAAATAATTGAAATAGTATATATAAGTAGGGCTTTTATAAATAAAATTACAACATTAGAGATCGACGCTTGTTTCATTCTTACTACCATCCGAGCCCCACAATTGGTGACCCCGACGTGATCAAAATGACTGAAATAGAAAAACAAGACTCACCTGGACCATCAGCACCGTCTGGATCCTACGACCTCGCTGGTATCTCCGTGCAATCCCGCATTTTACCATTTTGGCGTGAACAACCCCGTCTATGGTTCGCACAGTTTGAAGCTATTATTGAACCATTGAAAACTGGTGATGATCAGAAATTTCGATACGTTTTGGGCGTTCTCCAAGCCACCGATGTTCAGCAGGTCAGCGACATTGTACTACACCCACCAGAGACCGGAAAATACAACGCGCTAAAAAAACGACTGCTGGCGGTTTATGAAGAATCGGCGAAGAAGCAATTCCAGAAGCTGATAAGCGGCCTAGAACTTGGTGAACAGAAATCAACGCAGCTGTTAAGAAGAATGCGTGATCTGGGAGGCAACATGATACTCGACGATGGCCTTAAAATAATGTGGATGAATCAGCTTCCATCACACGTAAGAACCGTTCTCTCTTTGAGCACAGAAACATCCCTGGACACGTTAGCAGACATGGCAGACAAGATGCTGGAAAACTCCGAACCCGCTACCGTTGCATCCCTTACACCAAACTGCTCTCAAACAATCGAGAGTTCGCATCTCGATTTATTATCGAAACAAATGGAGAAGTTCACACTTGAAATTGCTGCACTTCGTTCAAGCGACTCGCAACGATATCGATATCGTGAGCGCTCGCGCTCAACATACAAGCCTACGAACAGAACTCCTCGTGACTCTTGCAGGCCTGGAAATGCAGATTGGGAATGCCGATACCATTTCCGTTTCGGTGACAAAGCAAGACGATGTGAATCGCCATGCAAACGAAGAAACAAACCGTCGGAAAACTAATGAAGACACCGACCCTGGCGGGCGTCGGTGTCCCTACAGCAAGTAACCGCCTGTGTGTTTTCGATCGCGACACTAGAGAACGTTTCCTCGTTGACACTGACGCAGACATATCGGTGTTATCAAAGCATCACAAGAAGCTAACAACATCATCGAACTACAAGCTGTACGCCGCAAATAACACGCCAATTAATACCTACGGAGAAAAAACCATCAAACTTAACCTGGGATTTCGTCGCGAGTTTCGTTGGACGTTCATCGTAGCTGACATTAAAAGCTCTATACTTGGCGCTGATTTCCTACGCCATTATAGATTGCTCGTCGACCTGCATAAAAGGAAACTGCTAGATGAAACTACCGAGTCACACATTCAAGCCATAGAAGTTACCACATCCGAAGAAACAGTTCACATGATCAGCAGCAATCATGCGTATTATGACATCCTGAAGCAATACCCAGACACTCTACGACCTATGTCCCTCAAAGCTCCGGCGAGGCACGAAGTGCTGCATTATATTGAGACAACCGGCCCTCCTCTCCACGCCAGGCCACGACCGTTGCCACCAGATAAATTTAAGGCGGCCAAAGACGAATTTGAGCGAATAATGAAAATGGGTATATGTCAGCCGTCAAGAAGTCCCTGGGCAAGCCCCCTTCACGTTGTTAAGAAAAAAGACGGCTCCCTACGCGTATGTGGCGATTATAGGCGCCTTAACGCCGTCACTCAACCCGACCGCTACCCGTTGCCTCGCATACAAAACTTCACCTACCAGTTACATAACAAGAAAATATTTTCCAAGTCAGATTTGAAGATGGCTTACTTCTGGATACCCATGAGTAAAGAGGATGCGCAGAAAACCGCCATAATCACCCCATTTGGACTGTTCGAGTTCAACTGTATGACCTTTGGCCTACGCAACGCAAGTCAAACCTTCCAACGTTTTATGCACGAGGTCCTGCGAGGCATCAATGACGTTTTCTGTTTTGTCGATGACATACTCTTATTTTCCACCAACGAAGAGCATCACCAGAGCCTACTTCATCAAGTCCTGGAGCGCCTTAATAAATATGGTGTAACTCTAAACGTCGACAAGTGCGAGTTTGGGCAGTCAACAATCAATTTCCTTGGTTACGAAGTTTCATCCCATGGCGTTAAACCTCCTGAAGACCGAATCAAAGTCATATCCGAATATCCGAAACCCAGAACCATCAGCGATCTGCGACGATTTCTAGGGATGCTAAATTTCTATCGTGACTGCCTACCACATCAAGCAGAGCATCAAGCAGAGTTAAATAAATACTTACACAACACTAGTAAGAATGACAAATCAACGATCGAATGGACGACAGCAGCAGACGAGGCTTTTAATAAATGCCGCCAAAGCATATTAAAAGCAACAACTTTATCACATCCTGTGAACACCGCACCATTACGCATTATGAGCGATGTTTCGGACCACAGCATTGGCGCTGTCTTGGAACAGAAAATAGAAGAAAAATGGAAACCGCTTGCGTTTTTCTCAAAGTCAATGAGTACGACACAACGCCGATACAGTGTGTACGATCGCGAACTCTTAGCCATGTACACATCTGTAAAACACTTCAGGCGCCTTATCGAAGGCAATGACGTCACGATTTACACAGATCACAAGCCGCTCACTCATGCTTTATCACGAGCAGCGAGCAGTAGTGACACGCCACGGCGAGAACGACAACTGCACTTTATAAGCCAATTTTGTTCGAGCATTCAATACATCGAAGGAAGGAAGAACTCAGTTGCCGATGCACTATCTCGGATTGAAGAAATACAATGTCCTTCCACTGTCGACTACGAAAAACTCGCCGCCGATCAAAAAAACGATGCGGACCTCAATATCATAAAATCACAACCAAATTTAAAATTCATCGAAGTCACGCTGCCTGGAACGCGCCAACCAATCACGTGTGAGCACTCTACAGGGACCCCACGACCATACCTACCGGTGGCATATCGCTACGCTATTTTTAGGGCGCAACACGATCTAAGCCATTCCGGTATTCGGGCAACACGAAAACAAATGACCTCAAAGTACTTCTGGCCTGCTATTAACAAAGACGTTGGAACCTGGACTCGAGCGTGTATCGGCTGTCAACGCGCCAAGGTGCATCGTCATGCAACACCAACCATCGGCGAGTTTCCGCCATCACAACGGTTCGAGCATATTCATATCGACATTACAGGCCCATTAAGAATATCCAATGAGTTTCGATACTGTGTGACGATCATAGATCGCTGTACTAAATGGCCTGAAGCCGTGCCCGTAAGGGACATTACTGCGGAGGTCGTTGCCAAGGCGTTGTACGAGCACTGGTTTACCAGATTTGGATGTCCACTCCGCATCACCACGGACCAAGGGAAACAGTTTGAATCCACCTTGTTCAACTCGCTGCTTAAAAAGTTCGGAGTCACACGAATACGCACTATTGCGTACCACCCTCAAGCGAATGGCCAGGTCGAAAGGCTGCACCGTACCCTAAAAGCCGCAATCATGGCTAGAGGCGAAACTACAAAATGGTCCGAAGAATTACCAACTGTGCTGCTGGGCCTCCGCACAGCATTACGTACAGATAATAATTTAAGCCCAGCATTAATGACGTATGGATCGACGCTACGCATACCATCCGATTTTTTTGTACCTACACAGTCGAAAATCGAAGATGCAGAGTTTGTTCGCCGTCTTACTGAAACAATGGCATCACTGGTACCTGCCCCAAGGCCGCATGCAACACGGACACGTCCTTTCATTCATAAGGATTTGTCCATTTGCACACATGTATTTGTACGTAACGATACGGTGCGACCGCCGCTAACACCTCCATACGATGGCCCGTTCGAAGTACTTAAACGCTATGAAAAATACTTCAAGATACAATTACCACGTACGACCGCGATCGTCACCATTGAACGTCTGAAGCCGGCCTACAGTTACAACGACTCCAGCAACGACGAACCAACAACACCTAAAGAAGAAACCTACACCACAAGATCAGGCAGAGTTACGAAAAGGATGCGCTTTGCTTGAGGGGGAGTGATATGGGCATGCACATCCGTCGGCCGCCGCCGCCGCGTTCATCTGAGTGGCGCTTTTTTTTTTTTTTTGAATGACCTTTTCTATTTGTGTCGTAGACACAGTCATAGATTCGCCCTGACGATGGGCACCATCAGGTGCACTTAATTATTAAAATTTGTGTCGGCGGGCACTGGGGAAGCGCCGAGAGCCGCTCTGTTGCGGCGGGTAGTAGGGTTCTCTATGTCTTCCGACCATCTCGGGTCATGATTCCGGCTCCGCGAAGCGGGTGCAATGCCGCCCCTACGCCGAAGCAGTTTCCTGGCAGATTGGCCATCCAAAACTGCTGCCTGGATAGGGTCAATGGGGTCAAGAAGGGTGTGCTTGGGACGCCTGAGGGGCGTCTCGAGAGCGGAGAGAACGTCTGGGTCAGACGGAGGAAGGAGCGGATCATAGTTAGATGAAAGTCTTATCAGGGGATTAGAGTGGTGTGGTGTGTTTCCGAAGAAGCGCCTAGACGATTCTTGGAAAGTGTGTCTGACCGAAGGAAAGTTGAGGTCCCTATGGAGAGCCGTATTACGGATATACCAAGGGGCCCCAACTAACCTACGGAGTGTGCGATTCTGAAATGTTTGTAGAGTGTCGATGAGGTGAGGCGCAGTGTGGCTAAAAACCACACTGGCGTATGTGAAGATGGGTCGGATACAGAGAGTGTAGAGTGTGAGTTTGTTAGATGTCGACAGGGCACTTCTGCGCGACAGAAGAGGACCAAGAAGGCCGCAGGCCATACGGGCGCGGTTCCTGACGGTGGAGATGTGTGAGCGGAAACTGAGTCTGCGGTCAAGGGTGACTCCAAGGTATTTAGCCTTGGAGCACCATGGAATATCCCTGTTAAAGAGGCTCATCGGTTTGATGGGAAAGAGACGGCGAGAAGGATGAAACCAGACAGCCGCACACTTCTCCACGTTTACCTCGAAACGCCATTTGCGAAACCACTCTCCAAGGCCATCAGTGGCTTCCTGGAGGTGTCGGGCGATGATGGCGGGATCGGAATGAGTGGAGAAGAGTGCAGTGTCATCGGCGAAGAGGGCAAGGTGTACGGAAGGGTGTCTGGGGATGTCGTTGGTAAACAACGAGTAAAGAACAGGAGAAAGAACAGAGCCCTGAGGGACACCTGCGCGAATAGGACGAGGGGAAGAGTGCGATCTTTCCACACGGAAGCTAAAGCTGCGATTGCTGAGGAAGCTCGCCAGCAACCTGACAAGGCTGGTGGGCATACCCATAAGGAAGAGCTTATAGATAAGCCCATTATGCCAGACCTTGTCAAAAGCCTTAGCCACGTCCAGGAAGATCACACCCGTAGGAACACCTTTTTTAAAAAGGGAGAAGCCAGAAAGGATGTGCTCTACTAATCGATGAACCTGGTGAACACAAGAGTGTTTAGCTCGAAAACCGAACTGTTCATCGATCAGTATGCCATCGGAATGAAGAAAGAGGAGGATACGGGAGAGAATCATCCTTTCGTACACCTTACCCAAGGAAGAAAGAAGGCTAATAGGGCGATAACTAGATGGAAGAGAAGAAGATTTACCCGGTTTGTGAATACCAATGACATTGGCGGACTTCCACGCACCGGGAAATAAGGAAAGAGAGATGGCAGAGTTGAAAATGGAAACAAGAATGAGGATGAAAGAAGGAGGAAGAAGTTTGAGGGTCTTATTAGACACCCCATCAGCGCCAGGAGCCTTCCTAACCTTCAGCCCGTCAATGGCCTCCTGTACCTCAACAGGAGAGATGGAAGAAATAGGCGGATCGTCGGCAGTACAAGAGCCCAAGCGCCTGTCCACTTCCGAGTCCACAAAAGAATTGTGAGCATCGTCAGCGGACAGGACGCTCGGGGAGCACTGTAGTTCAAGGCTGTCAGCCAGGCATTCGGCCTTTTCCTCGTCCTCGAAGGCCGGAGGAAGATCGGGAGCCGTGAATAGAGGGGGCATCGCCGAGACAGTGCCACGTCTCATGGCCCTGGTAACACCCCAAAGGGCCTGGTGGTGCGGGGTAAAGCCCCGGAGGAAGTTGTCCCAGGAATCGCTCCTGAATTTGGCGATACGAGTTTTGGACTCGTTTTGGAGTGCACGCAGTTCCCGTCTGTTGTCTTCAGTCGGGTAGCGGTCGTAGCGTCTAGTCGCAGCGTTCTTCTCCCTCAAGAGGCTCCTCAGTTCCGCCGTGAGAGGGGGGCGCTTGTCGGCCACAACCTCCACCTCTTTCGAGGCGCCAGACGTGATGTCACTGAGGAGCCTAGTGAGGGAGTCGACTGCATCGTCAACGTCGGTGGGGGCTGACAGGTTGGAGGTCAAGGTAGTCAGGTTAGACAGGTCTGCCTTGGCAAGACTGTCCCTGACCTTCACCCAGTCAGTCACCGTTTTGGTCATGGGAGGGGAATCGGTAGGGGGGCCTAGCCTGAGAATAACCGGTCGATGGTCAGAATCAAGCTCGTGTAGCACCTCTATGGAGTGCATCCTAAGGGATACATTCTTAAGAAGTGCCACGTCAAGTATGTCCGGTCGGAAGTCTAAGCTGAAAGGGTAGTGGGTCGGTTCAAGAGGAGCGATCAGGTCGAAAGTCAACTCGTCCATAGTCCTAAATAGTCTACGTCCGTTATTGTTAGTTGTATTACAGTTCCAGGCTAGGTGTTTGGAATTAAGGTCCCCCGCCACAATGACAGAGGGACCCAGGTCAAAAAGGGATTGTAGGTCGGTAGTAAGTAAGTCCTTATTTGGAGATAAGTAGGCTGACGCCAATATGACTGAGCAATGCCCAGTCAAAGAGAGGCGGCAGACAGAAATCTCCAAATTAGTCAGGGGAGGGGGTCAAGAGGGCAACAGTGCAGGTTACGTCTGTAGAAAATGAGGGTGCCCCCAAGTCTGTTGTCAGGTCTGTCATTCCTAACTGTAAGAAAGTTAGGAATAATAAAACTGCGTACACTCGGTTTCAGGAACGATTCCTGGACCAGGAGGATATCAAGGTTGTGCTCCTTGACAAACTCAACAATCATGTCTTTCTTACCCCGCACACCGCAGGCGTTCCAGAAACCCAGGACCAGAGAACGTGGTTTAATTTTGCTACTTATCGGTGGCATAATCAAATGGTAGCAGAGGTGAGGCCACCGCGGAAAACGGCGATGATCTCCTGGTTTTCAGCCAGGAGTTTAACAATCTCGTCCCCTCTGGCATAGCGCAGCTTTTCCTCCAGCTCTGCAATGCGATCATTCAAAATGATCGCCTTGCAGATCAGGGGGTAAGCCGACGCGTCCAGATAGGCGCGTGAGGGAGCAGGTGGAAGGGGTGCCGACGGAACCCGCAGGGGTGCCGGGCGTGGGTCTTGGGCCAAAACAGAGGCCCAGGAAGTACGTGGAAGGGAGGCCACAGGAGGCGCAGCAAGGGGCCGAGGAGGGGAAGGCAGAGGCGTCTTAGAGGGTAAGGACGGGAAAGCGGAAGGAGGTGAAGATGATGAAGGGTGAGAGGATGGACGAGGAAAAGAACCTGGGCGGGACCTCGACGACGGGTGGGCAGGGTGCCCGGGGTACACCGACCCCCCCTGGCGCGTCACACGCGGGGCCTTGGGACAACCGCGATAGTTCGCGGTATGCCCCAATTGACCGCACAAAACGCAGCCAGGCGGGTCAAGGGTCCCCTTTTCCCGCGAGCAGTCGCGAGTGGAATGGTCGCCCAGGCACTTCACGCAACGTGGCTTCCCACGGCAGTTGCGCTGCGCATGTCCGTAACGTTGGCAATTATGGCATTGGTTGATGAGGTGAGACTTCCTCGGGACCTCGACGTGGATACCCGAGAGGTTGCAAACGGATTTGAGGGCAAAGATACCGATTTCCGATGAAAAGATGTTCCAGTTACAAGACAGTCACAACCAACAAAACGATCGTGTCTATGGTGCTTCATTGAAGGATATTCCTGTGGACAAATTAGCCGTACAACGGGTTCCAGAGTGCATCAGCTGTCATGGTATGGGGTGCGATATCGCCTAGAGGCAAGTTACCGCTGCTGTTTATTGATCGAGGTGTCAAAATTAACCAAGACTATTACATCCAGAACGTGTTACAGGGTCATTTGCTAGAAAATGCTCAAAAATTATATGGAAACGACTATTACTGCTTCCAACAAACCAAATCACCCCAATTCCAATCTCACAAAGCTAAACGCACTCACGACTGGTGTAGAACAAATTTGACAGATTTTATACCTTGGCAAGAATGGCCTGTATTATCGCCGGATTTGAATGCTTTGGACTTTTCGATATGGACAACCGGCCCTCCTCTCCACGCCAGGCCACGACCGTTGCCACCAGATAAATTTAAGGCGGCCAAAGACGAATTTGAGCGAATAATGAAAATGGGTATATGTCAGCCGTCAAGAAGTCCCTGGGCAAGCCCCCTTCACGTTGTTAAGAAAAAAGACGGCTCCCTACGCGTATGTGGCGATTATAGGCGCCTTAACGCCGTCACTCAACCCGACCGCTACCCGTTGCCTCGCATACAAAACTTCACCTACCAGTTACATAACAAGAAAATATTTTCCAAGTCAGATTTGAAGATGGCTTACTTCTGGATACCCATGAGTAAAGAGGATGCGCAGAAAACCGCCATAATCACCCCATTTGGACTGTTCGAGTTCAACTGTATGACCTTTGGCCTACGCAACGCAAGTCAAACCTTCCAACGTTTTATGCACGAGGTCCTGCGAGGCATCAATGACGTTTTCTGTTTTGTCGATGACATACTCTTATTTTCCACCAACGAAGAGCATCACCAGAGCCTACTTCATCAAGTCCTGGAGCGCCTTAATAAATATGGTGTAACTCTAAACGTCGACAAGTGCGAGTTTGGGCAGTCAACAATCAATTTCCTTGGTTACGAAGTTTCATCCCATGGCGTTAAACCTCCTGAAGACCGAATCAAAGTCATATCCGAATATCCGAAACCCAGAACCATCAGCGATCTGCGACGATTTCTAGGGATGCTAAATTTCTATCGTGACTGCCTACCACATCAAGCAGAGCATCAAGCAGAGTTAAATAAATACTTACACAACACTAGTAAGAATGACAAATCAACGATCGAATGGACGACAGCAGCAGACGAGGCTTTTAATAAATGCCGCCAAAGCATATTAAAAGCAACAACTTTATCACATCCTGTGAACACCGCACCATTACGCATTATGAGCGATGTTTCGGACCACAGCATTGGCGCTGTCTTGGAACAGAAAATAGAAGAAAAATGGAAACCGCTTGCGTTTTTCTCAAAGTCAATGAGTACGACACAACGCCGATACAGTGTGTACGATCGCGAACTCTTAGCCATGTACACATCTGTAAAACACTTCAGGCGCCTTATCGAAGGCAATGACGTCACGATTTACACAGATCACAAGCCGCTCACTCATGCTTTATCACGAGCAGCGAGCAGTAGTGACACGCCACGGCGAGAACGACAACTGCACTTTATAAGCCAATTTTGTTCGAGCATTCAATACATCGAAGGAAGGAAGAACTCAGTTGCCGATGCACTATCTCGGATTGAAGAAATACAATGTCCTTCCACTGTCGACTACGAAAAACTCGCCGCCGATCAAAAAAACGATGCGGACCTCAATATCATAAAATCACAACCAAATTTAAAATTCATCGAAGTCACGCTGCCTGGAACGCGCCAACCAATCACGTGTGAGCACTCTACAGGGACCCCACGACCATACCTACCGGTGGCATATCGCTACGCTATTTTTAGGGCGCAACACGATCTAAGCCATTCCGGTATTCGGGCAACACGAAAACAAATGACCTCAAAGTACTTCTGGCCTGCTATTAACAAAGACGTTGGAACCTGGACTCGAGCGTGTATCGGCTGTCAACGCGCCAAGGTGCATCGTCATGCAACACCAACCATCGGCGAGTTTCCGCCATCACAACGGTTCGAGCATATTCATATCGACATTACAGGCCCATTAAGAATATCCAATGAGTTTCGATACTGTGTGACGATCATAGATCGCTGTACTAAATGGCCTGAAGCCGTGCCCGTAAGGGACATTACTGCGGAGGTCGTTGCCAAGGCGTTGTACGAGCACTGGTTTACCAGATTTGGATGTCCACTCCGCATCACCACGGACCAAGGGAAACAGTTTGAATCCACCTTGTTCAACTCGCTGCTTAAAAAGTTCGGAGTCACACGAATACGCACTATTGCGTACCACCCTCAAGCGAATGGCCAGGTCGAAAGGCTGCACCGTACCCTAAAAGCCGCAATCATGGCTAGAGGCGAAACTACAAAATGGTCCGAAGAATTACCAACTGTGCTGCTGGGCCTCCGCACAGCATTACGTACAGATAATAATTTAAGCCCAGCATTAATGACGTATGGATCGACGCTACGCATACCATCCGATTTTTTTGTACCTACACAGTCGAAAATCGAAGATGCAGAGTTTGTTCGCCGTCTTACTGAAACAATGGCATCACTGGTACCTGCCCCAAGGCCGCATGCAACACGGACACGTCCTTTCATTCATAAGGATTTGTCCATTTGCACACATGTATTTGTACGTAACGATACGGTGCGACCGCCGCTAACACCTCCATACGATGGCCCGTTCGAAGTACTTAAACGCTATGAAAAATACTTCAAGATACAATTACCACGTACGACCGCGATCGTCACCATTGAACGTCTGAAGCCGGCCTACAGTTACAACGACTCCAGCAACGACGAACCAACAACACCTAAAGAAGAAACCTACACCACAAGATCAGGCAGAGTTACGAAAAGGATGCGCTTTGCTTGAGGGGGAGTGATATGGGCATGCACATCCGTCGGCCGCCGCCGCCGCGTTCATCTGAGTGGCGCTTTTTTTTTTTTTTTGAATGACCTTTTCTATTTGTGTCGTAGACACAGTCATAGATTCGCCCTGACGATGGGCACCATCAGGTGCACTTAATTATTAAAATTTGTGTCGGCGGGCACTGGGGAAGCGCCGAGAGCCGCTCTGTTGCGGCGGGTAGTAGGGTTCTCTATGTCTTCCGACCATCTCGGGTCATGATTCCGGCTCCGCGAAGCGGGTGCAATGCCGCCCCTACGCCGAAGCAGTTTCCTGGCAGATTGGCCATCCAAAACTGCTGCCTGGATAGGGTCAATGGGGTCAAGAAGGGTGTGCTTGGGACGCCTGAGGGGCGTCTCGAGAGCGGAGAGAACGTCTGGGTCAGACGGAGGAAGGAGCGGATCATAGTTAGATGAAAGTCTTATCAGGGGATTAGAGTGGTGTGGTGTGTTTCCGAAGAAGCGCCTAGACGATTCTTGGAAAGTGTGTCTGACCGAAGGAAAGTTGAGGTCCCTATGGAGAGCCGTATTACGGATATACCAAGGGGCCCCAACTAACCTACGGAGTGTGCGATTCTGAAATGTTTGTAGAGTGTCGATGAGGTGAGGCGCAGTGTGGCTAAAAACCACACTGGCGTATGTGAAGATGGGTCGGATACAGAGAGTGTAGAGTGTGAGTTTGTTAGATGTCGACAGGGCACTTCTGCGCGACAGAAGAGGACCAAGAAGGCCGCAGGCCATACGGGCGCGGTTCCTGACGGTGGAGATGTGTGAGCGGAAACTGAGTCTGCGGTCAAGGGTGACTCCAAGGTATTTAGCCTTGGAGCACCATGGAATATCCCTGTTAAAGAGGCTCATCGGTTTGATGGGAAAGAGACGGCGAGAAGGATGAAACCAGACAGCCGCACACTTCTCCACGTTTACCTCGAAACGCCATTTGCGAAACCACTCTCCAAGGCCATCAGTGGCTTCCTGGAGGTGTCGGGCGATGATGGCGGGATCGGAATGAGTGGAGAAGAGTGCAGTGTCATCGGCGAAGAGGGCAAGGTGTACGGAAGGGTGTCTGGGGATGTCGTTGGTAAACAACGAGTAAAGAACAGGAGAAAGAACAGAGCCCTGAGGGACACCTGCGCGAATAGGACGAGGGGAAGAGTGCGATCTTTCCACACGGAAGCTAAAGCTGCGATTGCTGAGGAAGCTCGCCAGCAACCTGACAAGGCTGGTGGGCATACCCATAAGGAAGAGCTTATAGATAAGCCCATTATGCCAGACCTTGTCAAAAGCCTTAGCCACGTCCAGGAAGATCACACCCGTAGGAACACCTTTTTTAAAAAGGGAGAAGCCAGAAAGGATGTGCTCTACTAATCGATGAACCTGGTGAACACAAGAGTGTTTAGCTCGAAAACCGAACTGTTCATCGATCAGTATGCCATCGGAATGAAGAAAGAGGAGGATACGGGAGAGAATCATCCTTTCGTACACCTTACCCAAGGAAGAAAGAAGGCTAATAGGGCGATAACTAGATGGAAGAGAAGAAGATTTACCCGGTTTGTGAATACCAATGACATTGGCGGACTTCCACGCACCGGGAAATAAGGAAAGAGAGATGGCAGAGTTGAAAATGGAAACAAGAATGAGGATGAAAGAAGGAGGAAGAAGTTTGAGGGTCTTATTAGACACCCCATCAGCGCCAGGAGCCTTCCTAACCTTCAGCCCGTCAATGGCCTCCTGTACCTCAACAGGAGAGATGGAAGAAATAGGCGGATCGTCGGCAGTACAAGAGCCCAAGCGCCTGTCCACTTCCGAGTCCACAAAAGAATTGTGAGCATCGTCAGCGGACAGGACGCTCGGGGAGCACTGTAGTTCAAGGCTGTCAGCCAGGCATTCGGCCTTTTCCTCGTCCTCGAAGGCCGGAGGAAGATCGGGAGCCGTGAATAGAGGGGGCATCGCCGAGACAGTGCCACGTCTCATGGCCCTGGTAACACCCCAAAGGGCCTGGTGGTGCGGGGTAAAGCCCCGGAGGAAGTTGTCCCAGGAATCGCTCCTGAATTTGGCGATACGAGTTTTGGACTCGTTTTGGAGTGCACGCAGTTCCCGTCTGTTGTCTTCAGTCGGGTAGCGGTCGTAGCGTCTAGTCGCAGCGTTCTTCTCCCTCAAGAGGCTCCTCAGTTCCGCCGTGAGAGGGGGGCGCTTGTCGGCCACAACCTCCACCTCTTTCGAGGCGCCAGACGTGATGTCACTGAGGAGCCTAGTGAGGGAGTCGACTGCATCGTCAACGTCGGTGGGGGCTGACAGGTTGGAGGTCAAGGTAGTCAGGTTAGACAGGTCTGCCTTGGCAAGACTGTCCCTGACCTTCACCCAGTCAGTCACCGTTTTGGTCATGGGAGGGGAATCGGTAGGGGGGCCTAGCCTGAGAATAACCGGTCGATGGTCAGAATCAAGCTCGTGTAGCACCTCTATGGAGTGCATCCTAAGGGATACATTCTTAAGAAGTGCCACGTCAAGTATGTCCGGTCGGAAGTCTAAGCTGAAAGGGTAGTGGGTCGGTTCAAGAGGAGCGATCAGGTCGAAAGTCAACTCGTCCATAGTCCTAAATAGTCTACGTCCGTTATTGTTAGTTGTATTACAGTTCCAGGCTAGGTGTTTGGAATTAAGGTCCCCCGCCACAATGACAGAGGGACCCAGGTCAAAAAGGGATTGTAGGTCGGTAGTAAGTAAGTCCTTATTTGGAGATAAGTAGGCTGACGCCAATATGACTGAGCAATGCCCAGTCAAAGAGAGGCGGCAGACAGAAATCTCCAAATTAGTCAGGGGAGGGGGTCAAGAGGGCAACAGTGCAGGTTACGTCTGTAGAAAATGAGGGTGCCCCCAAGTCTGTTGTCAGGTCTGTCATTCCTAACTGTAAGAAAGTTAGGAATAATAAAACTGCGTACACTCGGTTTCAGGAACGATTCCTGGACCAGGAGGATATCAAGGTTGTGCTCCTTGACAAACTCAACAATCATGTCTTTCTTACCCCGCACACCGCAGGCGTTCCAGAAACCCAGGACCAGAGAACGTGGTTTAATTTTGCTACTTATCGGTGGCATAATCAAATGGTAGCAGAGGTGAGGCCACCGCGGAAAACGGCGATGATCTCCTGGTTTTCAGCCAGGAGTTTAACAATCTCGTCCCCTCTGGCATAGCGCAGCTTTTCCTCCAGCTCTGCAATGCGATCATTCAAAATGATCGCCTTGCAGATCAGGGGGTAAGCCGACGCGTCCAGATAGGCGCGTGAGGGAGCAGGTGGAAGGGGTGCCGACGGAACCCGCAGGGGTGCCGGGCGTGGGTCTTGGGCCAAAACAGAGGCCCAGGAAGTACGTGGAAGGGAGGCCACAGGAGGCGCAGCAAGGGGCCGAGGAGGGGAAGGCAGAGGCGTCTTAGAGGGTAAGGACGGGAAAGCGGAAGGAGGTGAAGATGATGAAGGGTGAGAGGATGGACGAGGAAAAGAACCTGGGCGGGACCTCGACGACGGGTGGGCAGGGTGCCCGGGGTACACCGACCCCCCCTGGCGCGTCACACGCGGGGCCTTGGGACAACCGCGATAGTTCGCGGTATGCCCCAATTGACCGCACAAAACGCAGCCAGGCGGGTCAAGGGTCCCCTTTTCCCGCGAGCAGTCGCGAGTGGAATGGTCGCCCAGGCACTTCACGCAACGTGGCTTCCCACGGCAGTTGCGCTGCGCATGTCCGTAACGTTGGCAATTATGGCATTGGTTGATGAGGTGAGACTTCCTCGGGACCTCGACGTGGATACCCGAGAGGTTGCAAACGGATTTGAGGGCAAAGATACCTTTGCCCTCAGGCGGAAGGTCGCACACAACAAGCACCAGGTCGAGGTCGCCGAGCGTGCGATTGTGGAGCCGATGAATTTCTTTAACGGGGATATTCTGACTCAGCAGGTCCGACTTCACGGAACCCAAGTCCAGCTCCTTGGGGATGCCGCGCAGAACCACTCTGAGGACCCTGTCCTCCGCTGGGGTATAAGTGTGGTAGGCCACCTTCCGCTCATCCAGGAGACGGGTGAGACGGCGGTAGTCGGATATGGCCGAAACCGAAACACTTATACCCACAGCGGTGTTGCGTGCACGGGTAAAACGAATGTTATTAGTGTTACAGAAGGAAGAGATGCTCTCCCAACAAGCCTTGTCATGAACTATGATCGGAGGAGGGGCTTTAGGGTTAGGGACAGGAGAATCAGGAGAACCGGAGAGAGGATCCGGGAGAGAGAAGGAGGCAGCAGTTTGAGAGGACTCACCTGACTGGAAACTGCTCCCTTGGTGGCGCGCAGCGACTCTGTCCGCGGCGGAGCTTCTGGCGGACTTTGCTGGTGGCGGAGGTGATAGGGAGGGCGAGGAAGGCTTCAGGCGCTTCTGCCGCTGCGTCTGCCACTTATCGGCATCGCCGACATCCGAAGAGGGATCCGGCACGTCCATCGCTTCCATCAACACCGGAGGCGGAGGAGGCGAAGGAGGGAGAGGAGGGAGAAGGGGAGCAGGAGACGGGTCCCTGGTAGGCCGGTGGCCGGAACGGTCGCGCGACCGTGACACACGGCCCTTGTCCACGGAGGTGGTGGTCGATGGAGAGGAGGGTGATGGCGCCTTCTTCTTCGGCCGCTTCTTCCTTCCCTTCTTGGGTTTATCACCATCTTCGGCGCCGGAGAGAGAGGATGAAGAGCTTCCATCCACTACTTCGTCTTCGTTGGTGAAGGTCATCCCCTTCACCAACTCTTCCACGGCACCACAAATTCCCGCAAAACCTGGGAGGTTGGGCTCGAGTTTTTTCCGAATCTGAAGGAAGAAGCCCATCTTCCCGGTCGCGTTGAGAGCACGCTCCGACAACAGCAGGGCTTCATCCATTTCGCCGCCGATGACTCACTCAGCAGTGAAACATAACAGCAACGTCGAGGTAAGCGCCGGTGTGGTTCCACGCAGTAGTAGTGGGCGTGGCCACGACTCACGGCACGAGCCGGGAGAAAAACAAAACAAACAAAAACAAAACAATAACAAAGGAGCGCTCCGTGTTGGGCTGTTGACGGCCCAAGGAAGCGGACTGCGGAGGAGTCCGGGTGCGCAGTAAGAACGCGCAGTGCACCGTGACACTTGAGAGAATTGAGTTATTTAAAAATAGAACACGACCGCTGCCGACGATGACATGAATCCGAATGTGAGTGGCGCTTCCGCAGCGCACCCATATTTATGTAGGTGTGAGAACGAGACGGAGGAACTTACGTCGTCCCTCTCGCACTACTCATTGAGAATACCGCGGGTAGAGATTCAGTTAAGCATCTCGATCCACCCGCCGCATAAATAATAAAATAATTGAAATAGTATATATAAGTAGGGCTTTTATAAATAAAATTAAAACATTAGAGATCGACGCTTGTTTCATTCTTACTACCATCCGAGCCCCACACGATAATGGGAGATAGTTTAGCCTTAACACTTTATTTCCCCCATACAAACTATGTGAATTTAAGCAGCCGTTTTCAAATTACAGCCGGTTAAACATTCACACAAAAAACTATTTGTTTCAACCCTAAACATATGATTGGGTCAGTGAACTTAATTGTAAACAACATTTTCATACAGGATATTATTACTTTTTTTTTGTCGTGGATGCATACTTAGACCTGCTTCCAATGCGGTAAGAAATATTGCAGGGTTTGTGAGTCTCTTTGTAGGTACATCTTGAACAACTTTATTTATTTTTTCCTAAAATTATGAATAAAATAACATAATAACGACCTACTAACAGCCTTCTAAGCACAACTTGACACATTTCTGAAATAGCGACATTGACAGACAATGAAGTATACTCAATCTTCATAAACAATTAAAGATGATAATTAGAACCTTCTTTCATCGTATCTTAGTTTCCCTAAATTGATAAATAGGTTTTAGCTAGTTGAACAAAATTATTTACGAATAAATTGAAATTGTGCTGCTGAATAGGCATATTTCATTTTCATGCTTCAAAACGTGCATGTGAAACGTTTATCAAATAAACATTATTAAGAACTACTGATTATGTACTTAACTTATGAACCTCTTTGCGTTATTGTGTGGGCTATCGATGCATTTGATGTTAAAATGAAAATGTCATTAAATTTACCTATGTCATTCTTCAAATAAAAATGCCTTTGCTAAGGTCGCCGTCAATAGAACTTGCAAGAGATGTAAACAAAACCAAACAAACCATTTCACCATGATTACTCTATAATCACGTACTTTTCAAGATCAAGTGAGGCGTTGTTCCAATTGCGGCTCGACTTGAAGAAAGGGTGCTGCGTTATTTTAGAAGACATCCGAGAGCGAGTTCTAGAGTAGCGGGTCGACATTTCAGAATAACCCATACTGCAGTACTTACTATTCTCAAACGTGCCAGCCTTCACCCTTACAAAATACAGAAAGTTCAAGCTCTACTCCCTCGGGATTGCCCTATCCGCGAAGCCTACTGCCGATGGTTATTACAAAAGATAGTAGAAGAGCGAGATTTCATAAGGCATATTATTTGGAGTGATGAAAGCTCGTTCACACGCAACGGAATATGGAATAGACGAAACGAACATGTGCATGCCGAGGAGAATCCTTTCGCTTATCGATTCTCGAGTCACCAGTATCGTTGATCTATTAACGTCCGGGCGGCGATTCACGGAGAAACTATCATAGGACCTGTGTTTCTGCCTCCAACTCTAAACAGAGACGGATACATGTCTCTTTTGAACACTGAGTTAGACAGTTATCTGGACGAATTACCACTGGCTGAAAGACAAGTCACTTGGTTCCAACAAGATGGTGCACCAGCTCATTCTGTACACGAAGTACGAATGAAATTGAACAATGAGTTTGGGGATCGCTGGATAGGCAGGTTTGGGCCGCACCGTTGGCCGCCAAGAAGCCCGGATCTCACGTGTCTTGATTTCTTCCTGTGGGGCTCTGTAAAAGATAGTGTGTACAAAACGGAATGTGACACTGCGGACGAGATGCGACGACGAATAACTGATGCCTTTAACGATCTGCGGAGAAAAAATGATGAAGGAAGAGCATATTTTGTCAAGGGTGCACCGACATACTCGGGCACGGGCTGCAGCGTGTATAATAAGCCGCGGAGGGACATTTGAACACCGAATGTGAGGGTAATTGAAGATTTTTGTAGACGTAGTGTTAGATTTTTATAACAACATGATAATGTGTAAACTAATGGTTAATACATTTTGTAAATAATAAAAATCATTTTCATTTCGTTTTGTTTATGGATTATTTGACGTCTATGAATCATAAGTTATCACCTTATCACTATGGCAACGTCAACGTTCGGAAATAAGCGTAGTTTCCGAGTTTTCATAGTCAAGTCGTAATGGGTAGGTGTAACAGGGTTGTCACCGCAATGAAAAATTAGTAAATTTGGTTTTTGTTTTAACCCCTCAGGTGTCCTACGCACAACATTTGTGCGTAGATTTTTTGACATTACGTGACTTATTCATTTGACATAAAGTTTAATTTTGATGTACATCAATTTTGACATATCGCTCGACGGGTTAATTAGTTAATTCATCATTATTACCATCACAAATCGACTGTGTACCTCTTAATTAATGCTATAGTTCCGGGAAGGTCCCCCGTCCCCTTCCACCCTGTATAATGGTTAGAGTCTAACCATTACATGACAAATTCATGCACTTACCTATTTACTTACTTAACTTACTGTCCGTCCAGTTCATAGTCTAATGGTTAGACTATGAACTGGATTGACAGTAAGTAAAGTAAGTAAATGGGTAAGTGCATGAATATGATCACTGAGGTTCATTGGGCGTCGTTACATGTTTAAACCAATAATAACACTTAATAAAACAATTTTTTTATCACTGAAGTGTTCATATCTACGATTAATACCACAATAGTTCAGATATCGATGTACATACGGCAGCTCTGCACAAAAGTGTGTTTCTTTTTGCGCATATACATTGCTGCTCGATAGACCCTTCAAAATTAATGACTAGTTACATATTTCTTCATTCCCAGAGTGGGGTAGACAGAGCTACACAATACGAGTTATTAACCACTTAAATATTGTTACAACAATCAGGTCAACCGAGTGAGATTGCCAGGGTAGGAATCGGAGGAATATGGACTACAGTGTGGAGTAACACAGGGAGGGCTATCATCCCCGATCCTGTTCAACCTTTATATTAACGAGTTGATTGAGGGTCTCAGCAGTGCGCATGTTGGCTGTCATATAGGTGAGACGTGTTTCAATAACCCAAGTTATACGGACGGCATGGTCCTGCTGGGACCATCGATCGACTCAAGCAACTTGTCAAACTGTGTGAGGGGTACAGTCGAAGACATAAATTGATGAACAGATCCAAATTTACAAAACACCTGCAC
The DNA here is from genome assembly GCA_927399475.2 of Acleris emargana. Lineage (NCBI taxonomy): Eukaryota > Metazoa > Arthropoda > Insecta > Lepidoptera > Tortricidae > Acleris > Acleris emargana. Next base: position 50,260,756 of record OV656835.1, on the reverse strand, counting down.
AATGTAAAGTTCCATATGTCGCTGAACAAATTGTCGATCAAATCTATGTGAACATTGCAGAATGTCAAATGTTAGTATACAATATTTTATCAAAAGTTGCTGGACTTTATAAATCTACATAATTAGATTATCATTGATGGCAACGTAAGTCCATTAACACATACTTACAAAACACCTGCACACTATAAAGTTTCATATGTTGCTGAACAGACAGTGCCGAGTTGAGTCACATAGATAAGAGTGCCAATGGTTTCGGTCTTTCATTTTGGGAATGAAGTCAGTGTATTGCCATTGTTTTTAACTTATTCGCATAATACTCGTGTTGGCAAAAAATTGGATTGAATAGAGTTTTAATTCTAATTAGGTCAGAATAGCTATGTAAAATATACAATGCCCGGTAGGCTGACACTGACTCTTTTTCAACTTGGCTGATGGTCTCCCGTCTGTTTTGATTATCATTGTTATCGTTATCACATCACTTGATCTATCACAATGACTTTTTAATTAAACTCTAGTTAGTAGGAATAGTAGATACTTGACTTAAGTGTTGATTTTCTACTTGTACGAGTATATTAATATACGGAGTTAATTCTACGTCTATTGCAGGCGTAATCTATACTCCTTGCCTCTTTTCCTCTGCCACAAATATTTATATTTTCTCAAATAATTGATTCGTAATTTAAATTTCACATGTCATAAAATTTGTCAGCTGGTTATATGAAAGATCTAATATTGCAGTTGTAAAATTACATTGCGAAGATAATCACGATGTCATACAATATCCACATTCAAGAGCATGATCGCCACAGGATTATTTTACTCAAAGAGCAAGGCCTCACCATATCTGATATCGCATTAGAAATGGGAATTTCACGAACCACTGCACTGCATACCTGTGGATCAGACGTTGGGCGGATGTGGTTAATGTTCGTGAAATAAAAAAATCTGGAAAACCTAGAAAAACTACGCGTCACCAAGATTCGAACATCATAGATGCTTATAGGCGGAATGGATTTATGCGGACTAGAGAAGTAGCACTGGCGAATAACATTGCAATGACAACGCTTAGAAGACGTCTACACGAAGCAGGGGTTCACTTCAGAGTACCAGCAAGAAATATTAAATTGACAGCCAGACATAAATTACTGAGATTACAATTCGCAGAGAGATACTTAAATTATGATTTCTCAAAAGTAATCTTTTCAGACGAGAAAACATTCAAGTCATCCGAAAATGGGCGGATCACGTTATGGAGGCTCAATAAAACACGGTACCATGAAAATAACATAATTGAGAATAGATCAAGTGGTAGGATTTCTGTGGGGGTCTGGGCCTGGATATGCAGTAGCGGCCCTGGAGAGTTGGTTGACATAGGATCACGGCTGAATAGTGTTGGGTACAAAGAAATAATTAATGACGTATTACTACCGACAGCACAAATCGTGATGCCAAAAGAGATACTCGATTTTATACACGACAATTGTCCCATCCACAAGGCACGTCTTTGTAGAGCATGGTTTGCAGAAAAAGTGGACCAAATACACGAAATTGATTTCGATTATAGAAAATCTATGGGTGCTTATGGTCCAAGCTTGGGACCCCGATACTCCTCGCACTAAACAGAACATATTTAATAATGTGATGGAATGCTGGGAGGAGTTCAGAGGAAAACAATTTTGCGAGAATATGGTAAATTCAATGCACGAGCGTTTGCAAGCAGTTATAGACGCGAGCTGTGGGCATTTGCGTTTTTAATTTAAGTTTATAAAATCGTTGCGTATAAGTATAAGCAATATTTAAGTTGATTTATTTTTTAAGTTATTGTTAAAAATAAACTTAGTTAATTTTCAGCACTTTTTTAAAAATACTTAAATAATTCCTAATTCAAGTTCATAAAATAACTTTAACAAAACCCACAAATAGGCTTACTCTCAAAGTAAGCTAATGTAAGCCCTTTCTTAGCCTAAGATTTTCTTTCTATACATATGTATAACTATTTTTTGGGCAAGTCACACCTAGTTACCGTTTAACCAATTTGATTCCTAGGCCATTTCGTGCCTTGTCACAGTAAACGTCAATATGAAAGCCGCTTGAGATCTCATATCATTGTGATTGTGACAGGGTTCTATAGTGGCCTAGAAATCAAATTGATTCCATACATTCGAACCAACTGAATCATGACATGACAGTGTGCTTCTGGTTTAATATTTAGGCTACATATTAATAAAAGGCATATATGAAATACAAAACAATTATTATTACTTAAGTTCGTTTTTAAACAGTAAAAACTAAATTGCATATTTCTAATCTAACAAAACACAAAGTTACTGATTTCTCAACTAAATATAATACCTAACATTAATATTATCTTTTATCTATTAGCATCCATTCACCAAGGCATGACAAAAGGGCTTATGATTTCTATACAATGTCCGACAGAAATAACTTTTTCTTGTAAATCGTTTAACGCAGACTCAATTTCCTGATCTATCTCCGCGTATTCCCTCTTTTTCTTGTTTGTTGTTTTTTTTAAATCGTACGATGATTTTTCAGAATCAAACACGTCTAGTAGATGTGCTAAAGTAGGACGTGTCCGTCCAACAAAACTGTTAATTTTGCGATGCCAACCTTCAATGTTGTTATTAGTTCTGATAATTTCTTTTGCACAAGAACAAGAATTGCCGAAATCATGTTTTTTAAACCACTGATTTTGAAAATATTTGTTGAACTTTTTAATTTTGTTGTCTTTAGGGCTTCTTCCAATAACATATTTATACCCTTCATTAATGTCACTCTGTGGCAAGCGGGCTATCCCGATACATCTTGATACGTGTCTTTTCAATACTCTTGTAGTTATCTTCAGGGATTTCGCTTTTTTCCACAAGCAGCGATTGAAATGATAGTAGCCTTTAAAGATAATTTCAGGAAATGTTTGCTGAAAGGCATTTATAGCAGCTACCTCAAAATCGAGTGTAATTTTCGCTGGTTGGAAATCATAAATCTGCTTCTTGATCAATTTCAGTAACAATTTATAAATTACTGTTTTCTTGTTTGGTAAAAGGGCATAAAATATAGGGGTAATTATGTGAGTTTTATCGTCATATCCATCATTTTTTAAATCACGAACCATGTCTTTATATTGTTTGGGTATCGATTCAAAATTGCTGCTTGTTTTCCGTTTGAGATCATCCATTTTCTTTTTAATAATATTTTTACCGCTGTCACCCAAACAACCCGGTATGTGTGCACTATGGTTCACAATTTCGTTACGACTATTTAAAGTGATATTACCTTTGCATCCTTTTGGTGTGTAACATTTCCAGAACGAGTTCTTATTAACATAAATCTTTTTTCGGTGATATTGGCGATCATTGTACAGCATTGACACTCCTCCTCTTTTCGTACTAATAAATACAATTTCACGTGTGGGATATACATTTGAAGTAGACATTATGAATATCCGTCCGATATGTAATGGTGTGATCACTGGACACTTGATCAATTGTTGTCGCTATTGCAGAATAAAATTGTATATGGAGCAGATGTCAAAGATGTCAAATAAACATTTATATTTTTAAATAGCACCATTGAACTTCTGTATATAGGTATTATTAAAACGTCTATTTGATTTTAGGATATTCTAGGTGTCACGTGGAGTCACCATGCTAGTTGTGAAATAAGAAATAAAAGTCTTATTTGGTAACCAGTTGTCAACAAATACATTTATTTCCTTTTCGGCAACCTGATTGCGAAACTCCAATAATATAAACGCTAGTTGTGAAACAGGAAAATCATTTATTATTAGGCAACTAGTTGCGTAACAAGATTATTCATTATTTTGCTACAACTGGTTGCGAAACTTGGTTGCCAAAACGGCCGGAGGGAATAAAAGTATTCAAGCGAGACTGTTTATTTCTTTAATTTTTACACGATAAATATATGAGAGTCAATGACATTGGTTCACTTGTGCTACTAACTGTATGAGATATGATACATTATAAAGTATGTTAATTCCACTACCGCTAAACCTTAAAATTGTGTATAAATTCTGGTTGTATGCACTTACAAGAATAAATGTCCCTATAAGATAAGGATCCGGTAAGCCGCCTGAACAAGAGCGATTACTCCTTTAAGGATCGGGCACATGCCGTTACTGGTGTATGATGCTTATTTGCAGCATTTATTTATTTTCATTGGACAGTTGGACGACGCCGTACAGTGTAAAAAAGAAAAATATATATTTTAAAGGTATTTACTCCACCCATATTATTTTATATCTAAGTGTAGCAGTTTTGTCATTTTACTTTTATATAAAGCATTCAAATCAAGTTAGGAAATTAACTTTATTGATAAAGTAACTGACGACGAGAAACACATTTACACGCCCCGCGTTTCAACATGAATCTTTAAAATAGTTTGTCTATTATTATATTTATTTGATATGTGAACAAATAGCAGCCATGATAGTAATCGGACAACGCGGACTAATGTTTCTTAATCAGAACCTTTAAATAGCCATTTGTTCTAGGTTAAGACAATTATAGGTTATAATTTGTCTCCATATTTATTTTATAGGGTTCCCTGAGATATTAATTTATTAGAATTATTACTTTTACGTTTACGCACATTAGTAACGTAAATTTATTTATTTATATTAAGTGTGGTTAATTGATGTATTTTTATTAGTGCTCCCATATACGAGGGCTGTTTGATAAGTCGTTTTAAAAAGTATAAAAGATTGTTATTTTTTAAACAATTTACATTTATTTCTCAACATAGTCTCCTTTGAGGGCCAAACACTTGTTCCAGCGAGTTTCCAATTTATTTATCCCCTCCAAAAAATACGTTTTGTCAAGGTCTTCAAAATAGGCATTTACACCTGCGATGCTGTCCTCATTTGTCAAAAATTTTTGCCCTACAAGCCATCTTTTCAGATTTGGGAATAGGTAATAATCGCACGGAGCTAGATCCGGCGAATACGGAGCATGCGGAACCAGCTCGAAGCCCAACTCGTGGATTTTGGCCATTGCAATAGTTGACGTGTGCACTGGGGCATTGTCTTGATGAAAGAGGACTTTCGTGCAGACAGCTTTGTCATACCCAAATCTTCATGCAGGATTTTATGTACTCGCTCAGTGGAGATGCCTGTGTTCTCAGCTATTTCACGCACCTTCACTCGGCGGTCGTCGAGTACAATATTATGGACCTTTTCAACAACATCCTCAGTAGTGACTTCGATTGGGCGACCAGAGCGTGGAGCAACAGATGTGCTTGACCGACCACGTTTAAAATCATTTATCTAGTTATAAACAGTCTGCAACGTTGGTGCGTTAGTGCCATGAACAGAATCAAGTTCAGTTTTTATTGTAGCAGCACTGCAACCCTTCATAAAAAAATGTTTTATAACGGCACGAAATTCAGATTTTTCCATAGTTGTTGAAAATTTACGAGTGATCACAGTTAAACAATGGTTATACTGACAAAAACTTGTTTTTTTTTGCTGAATTTTTGACAGTCTTCATTTGAAAGATTGTGCCTGCCAGTGTTAATACCATTTACCAGAAAAAAGGTTTTACAAATAGTTTTTAAAAGGACTTATCAAACAGCCCTCGTATGTATATATTACACCGTACGGAACCACCACAATTTTTACCAGTCTCACTTTCGTCCAAACATGACACCAACCCTGGCTCCGATCCCGATCCATGCTTAATTTCCACACACGTTTTTTGAACTCTTCTTCGATAACCATTGCTACGCTTAAGCCGTTTCCATTTATTTATGTCCATTTTTTTTTTAAAAGAGAATGAGGCATTAAGTAATCAAAACAAAGTGGCGTTGAACCGCTCGCTAGTCGCTCTTTTAATTGCAAGTGTAAGACACGTATAGGTAAAAACGTACTTATAAATCTGATACCGTGCAAGTTTGGTGCTACTATTCTCTTAGAAGTCACGACCAATACTAAGCAATCGTATGCAATCCTTGACCTATAGCGACTATTTCTATAACATTTATGAGATTTCATATATTATAGAGGAAAAAAGTAAGACGTTAACAGGAGTAAACATTTTTATAACATGCATTTATAGGATCCTGTAAATGCTTGACCTATTGAGGCCATTTGTATAACATTTATAAGGTTACATATCCTATTGAGGAAATATTTAAGAACATGTTTATAAGACCATGCTCTAGTAAGAGTCTTATAAAGTTATCCTGTAAAGGTAGCTTAAATCGACTTGTAAGATGCTGTTGTAAAATCAGTGGTAAAAGTCAAAACGTTAATAAGATTCCTACAAGAACTTTAGTCTTATAAGTCGATGGTCGTAGGAGAAGTTTGTTTGTTCGTTTGGTGACTTGGTACCGGGGATGCTACTTCAGAAATACGTTTTCTTACAACGACCTAAATTAGTTTTTATCCAGATGCACTACGAACTATTGTAATTCATAAGAGATACAATGATTTTATCATACGGAGAAGCAAGAGGCAATGCTGTTATTTGCATTTACTTTTCTATGACTGTTTTGCAGTTTTCAGCCAGTGTGTTAGAAATTAAAAAAAAAAACAATAATCGGAGAGTATTACAAACCTCTACAATCACGCGATCAAGAATGCGGACTTTTTTAACAGGCGACTATTCGAGGTTCTATTTATTTACAAATACGGTACCTACATTGCCAATGTCAAGTTGTCAAGTCAAAAGTCTAGAACAAATCACAATATTACAATAGAAATAATAAATTACTATTGCCATGAATTGCGTTTACGTTACAGAGAAATGTAATTTTTTTACTTTGAAGCAAGAGGAAAAGTGAGCCGAGGTTTAAACCGTAAAGGATAACATTACCACGGCCATCATCATCATCCATCAGCTACTAGCCGCGTCATTGTATATATTGTGTACTTACAAAAGCATGCGGGATAACCAGGGCAGCAGCCTGCACAGCACATGGCTAAAGTGTGACCGTATTCTCTATTATCGACAGAACAGAGCATTTTACAACTCTTTAACAGAACGCCCTACTACCGGAACCACAAGAGCTGTTTTGCGTTTATCATGACAACTGTAGGTACAAGAACAATTGAAAGAGCATTCCTACACGTCTCCAAAACATAAGCCATGCTGGCCAGAGATTACCCAGTGTCATTTAAATAATTTGCCTCATTCTTTGGACTTAATCAATACGTTTATCCTTTTCTTGCTGTCCATAATTTTATATACGTAGTTTACCTTTTTTAAAGTTATTTTCTAAACGTTTACATAAACGTGCGTTTATTTAAGTGTTTAATAATTTCATTCTTATCAGTACCAAGTATTAGGTGTAATTACTTTAACGTAACCTTTCAAGAGCACAAACGTATCCTTTTGTTGACGTGTATGTGACATACGTGCCACGTTCAAGGAAGTATTCCGACTAAACACGATCGTGATTTAATGGTAGCCGTGAGGTGTTTATCGTGCATTGCTGGTGCATGAAACTGTTAGTAAAAAACATATACTTTTTGAATTATAATTTAATTGAAACCACTTAGACACGTTTACTGATAAGTTAAAAGACCTATATTTTCATATATTGTTCCTGTTACAGGACACATCCTGTATATAGGTATATATCAAAAAATGCCCTTTACTTACCCCGACTATTTTTGCTTTCCAATGACAACCCACACGTAGTGAATTCTGTTACATGTACTCGTAAAAGTGGTTCATGTCAGGATACCAACACCAAAATATAAGTATCTCGTCAAAGATGTTATTTTATGTTAAAAACCGTCCTTACCTACCTTATACACGTGTATGTGGTGTTTATGAAATAGGCATTAATTTGCCGCTTAGCAGCGGTGTTAATTGTACTATCAAGTCTTCAACTGCTCATGACTATCACTCGTATTGCAGTCGCAGTACACTCGCATTTGACAGTATGTTTGACAATTATGTATACGAATGTGAAAACCTAAATAGGAAAGGTTAACAGTACAAGGGTTAGCTGGAAGAGATCCCTTAAAGGGATAAGTTCGCCTTTGTACATATTTTTATATTAATTGTATTGTTCTGTTTGTTCTTTTGTACAATAAAGTATTTACATACATACATACATACAATAAGGGCATTTTTTAAATTTACCCCCTCAGGTGTTATTTTTAAAAGAACGTGTAACATTAATAATTCACTTTTTAATAATATTACATCAATAGTATTATTGTTACTATTCATATGCACTTATTGGAAGTAGAAATTAAGATATCTCTAAAGACTGATGGACACCGAATAAAGCTTGATCGATGTTACTTTTCGTTATATCCCTGACAAATTGTCTTTTAGGGTTTAAGGGTATCCAAAAGCGATTGACTGGCTAAGACTGACAGTATTCTCAAATTAAAGGAGATGTCTTTGACGTACTTAAATCTGCCTGCTTTTGTTTGCGTTCCGCATTGTTTCCTTTATATCGAAACTAAAATTTGATTTTTTGAACATGATTGAAAAGGACGGCTTACATTTAAAAAAACGAAGATGTATAGGAGTCTCATTTTCTTTTTAGGAATAAAATAAACGCATGAATCCTTTTCCTGCCCGGTGCAAAATTTTGTTTAAAAATGTCCTCTATTGCATATAAAATCGAAAGGACTTGAAAAAGGTGGGAGCCGCGTTGAGGGCGGCGGGGGGCTGCGGTGAGCGGTGGGTTATTGCGTGTGACATTGCCTTAATACTCGTAGTTTTCAAAAAAGTTCTCAAATGGAGATTTTTTCTTAATTCGTCGAAGTCTTCTTCTTCTTCACAAATACTTAAGTGGTTATATGTATAAGTACCAAAAATTAATAAAAAACACATTTTTGTAGAGAAAAACTAAATTTATTTCCAGATAGCGATCAGTCGTAGACTAAGTTCGAGAGACCATTTATAGATGACGCAACTCGACTTTCTTTCACTTGCAAAATGGGGATCTTAAATGAAAAAAGAGATCTAGAAACAAGTCCTGATTGCCGACTAAATGTTTTGTTGCAAACTGTAGGACATAGTTGTAATTTGTGTGTAACTAATAACAACTTCGACGCTGTAAAGGTGCCTTTGTAGTGTAGGCTAAATAAGTTCATGAGTTAGAACATGTATTATGTATACCCGAATATTTTAAATGCTGCAGAAATCGTTTAAATGAGAAAGGCGATCTATTAGCGCATACTATTCCCAGCTTAAGATGTTTAAATAGACCGGTTTACTAGGGCTAGACAGGAAGTACTTGACAAATCATTCGTGACTGAAAAGGTAGCTAAATGCCTAGCCAACTGGCATGTCAGTTCCGAAAACTCCATGTCGGACCACAAACATATCCTATTCGAGGTAACAAGAGCACTAGGTAAAGAACCACAAAATCTTAGGAAAACAAAGAACACTTGCTGGGACACCTATAGAGTATATCTTAAAGAATACCTAACGGACCTCCCTAAATATGTTAAAACTCCAGATTCTCTCCACCAAGCAGTAAACAAACTCTCAAAAGGCATTAACAAGGCCTACGAGCGAAGCTGCCCGTTGAAAGAATCTAAAACAAATAACACGACGACGTGGTGGAACAAAAAGCTGGAAAGACTTCGCAGTTCCACACGGCGTATATTCAATCACTATAACAAAGAAATCAGAAAAGGCAGAAAAGCGTCCTGGAGATGATTCTGTGAAGATATCGCCCAAACACATAAAGGAGCAAGTATTCACAGAATACTCGCCAAGACACCCACAAGCTATCTTGGCCTACTCAAAAGACCAGATAATACCTTTACGACCACAGAGAGGGAAACTCTTGAACTCCTCAGAGTAACCCACTTTCCAGGATCGTGCACCTCCGATGACACCCAGTGATGTGCCCAGAGAAACCAACTGAATCACAGGGCGCACAGAGCTGATTGGAACAAGGCCACAAACATCTTCATGCCTAACAACGTTTAATGGGCTATTGACAAATTCCAGCCATTTAAATCAGCGGGACAGGATGGAATCTTTCCGGCCCTTCTTCAAAATGGAGATAACGTTCTCCTCCCGCATCTGGTTAAAATATTCCGGGCAAGCTTTGCATGGGGTACAGTGGCGAAGCGTCACGTAAATAAATAGGCAAGCCGGAGCAAAAAAAAGGTGTATGGCGTGTGTGCTTGTTTACCCCTTCCGTGACATAAAAAAAAACATACCTTAAAAAATGGATGTCGTCTTTCTAGTTCCCAAAAAGCAGTGCTGAAGTGTCGCGTGCGTTAACAGTTTCTACATGCCATCCTTGCAGTTAGTGTTCACCACCATCGCCATACATGACATCACTGGTATTACATGAACAGTGTATGTCAAGTATCACAAAAGTGGCTTTTAAAAAAGCCGTTGCGATCGCACACATTAAACACACAGACAGTATAATTTACGTTAGTTAAGTTAGTTAGAAATCAAAACACACACACAGTAAAAATTAGCTTGCTTTGTTAGTACCCATCATGCAAAATAAAAACGTCCTTAGTTAAAAACAAAACAAAAATAAACCAAATTAAATACATGCACTGCAGGTCTGCACACAGAAACCCAATAAAAGACTTAATTAAACATAATATATACAAATTCGTGCAACAAAATCAACCAAATGAAGAAAACCCACGGCCCGCGGCCATGCGCCATCCGTACATGTTAAGAAAACCACGACACGCATAAAGCGACAAACAATCCAAGTAAGTTTATGTTTATGCAAATAAATATAGAAACCGACTGAAAACTCAATATATACCTACACTTTACACTAATCACTTGAAATACGCTAGGTACAGTTCGATATTTATGTATAATTTAAACTTAAACTTAAACTCATGTAATAATATACAACTCCGTATATGTTTCTCGCTTTGAGCATGTTTCCTAGCTGAATTATATAAATTGTTAATATCTGCAAAACCCGTTCGATTCCAAACACTGCTAGAATCGGAAAACAGCAAACATGTATAGCAAAATAATTTGTTTATTTTGCAGCTGCCAGTCAGCCAATTGTATTTATCATAAGTAATGTTGTTAATCTTGAGCCGCATCACACCTATACTCACACACACACACACACCCATACACACAAACACACACACATATACACATTCACACACACACACTCGCTTAAGTAAATGTAATAACTTTCCTTTTTTTTAGTTTTCATACGTATTATTGAATTTATTCATAAGGATAATATTGTGCTGGCTTCATAAAATGTACCTAATTGTACCTTATTTACTTACTCCATTTCTATTTTTGTATTTCTTGTGGTCTTCTGTAATTGGCTTACTCAAATGTATCCATATCTTGGTATCTGATTTAATGTATCGCTGTTGATGTCCCAAATAAAATAAATAAATAAATTACAAGTTCTTTACTAACAATACTTATCTAGTACTGTTCACTTGTAATAAGTAAATGACACGTTATAATTTTCTTATCTCTTCAACATCTAAAGACATCGTGTGAAGTATAAGCTTGCTAATGTTATTTATCTCTAAGTACCTTGTTGAAGTATTGGATAACAAAATCGGTAAATACTTAGTAATAATAAATCTATGCACAGCACGATTCCTTCTTACACTAGACGTTCGTTCTGACGAAAGTTTAATAATGGCACGTTCTTTTTTGCAAAGCGGGGCAACAAATTTGATATTCGAACGATAACATTTTAAAAACTATAAAAAAGAAGTAGGTATTCATTAAAATTCCAAATTTTGTTTTGTTTTGCTTTCATTCCGTAATTTTCTATAATAATGGCGTATCAAGAACAAATTTTATCCCGGATTTTTATTTTTAGTTGGTTCGATTCCCTGGTGAGACAAGCCACATTAAAAAAATCGTTAAATGCAGTTTTGTTTCTTTTTAAAAATAAAGGATGTATCCTTTCAGTAAAATGAGCTAACTAAAGGATTTAAGGTAGGTCCCCCCCCCTCCAGGGCCCATAGATTTTTTCCATCCTGTATATCGCAATTCCTGATATACATATTAGCTGACCCGTGCCCACTTCTTTGGGCAATATTTTATCATTATTTTATCCGGGTAAATATTTAATAAGAGCATGATAAAATATTGTATTGTATAATACCTTGTTTTATATTTATCATGCATAATGCTGATATGAAATGAATACTGAAAGAAATGTCCGACAAAGTCTCGCTTCGCGACTTTACGCAACACTCACCTAACCTTACCTATCAAGGTGAGCTTGACCTAATTTAGTATTGTGCTTGTCATCTCACCTAACTTTTGTTTCGAGTAAAATACTTCAACTCAATTCAAGTGGTTAGTTTCATAATTCCGAATGTTTGAATTTGTGAATTTTCGGAATTATAATTTTCGTACAAAGAAATTTCGGAATCGTCAACATTCGTAAATATAATATTCGGAAAAACGTTATCGTGATTTTAATACGCGGTAATATAAAATTCGAGATTTTGATACTTTTCGGTCTTGTATTTTTTCTGTAATGTTAAAAAATCGGAATTATGAAATTCGGTGTATTCCAATTCGGAATTAAATAATTCAAGATTTTAGGGTGTTCCCAACCTAACACTCACATATAATGGCTTTCTATATTTTTTTAACCCTACATTGCATACTGTTCCACATATGGCACAACCAAAATATTTGCGAATTGTGACAAAAGTCAAGTTGCTAACGACATATCACATTATAGTTGTATTTCTCAAAAAAAAAAGTCATGCATTGTAGGGTTAAATCGGTTCAGTAAAATCAGAGATTACTTTTCTTTACTTTACCTCTTTATAATCGTAATAATAATAAGTATAGATAATAAGAAGAGCTGCCACCTGTCTTGTTTAAATATTTGCTCGTACTAAATATATTTACACTGAGCGTGTCCCAACCTGATTTTTCCTATTTCAAATAAAATATCGGTCGTGATCGCACTGAACGCGAAAAATCAGAAATCAATTTCAATTTTTCAAGCGTGCCGCTCCCTTGGGAAATTATTGTACGCGCATCTTATCGTTGTTTCATACGAGTACAGCGTGCGTTTTTTCATTTTATATGATTGAATGCTGCTAAAGATGCCTTTTTTTCACTAAAATTTAATATAATTTCCGAAGCTATTTTAAAGTCCATTAGAAAGTTATAAAGACTTCCACCTGATTATGCAAGTTTAGTCATCGGTAATAAGTATGAGTTACATAAGTAAGTTCACATTTTTTAATTAAACAATTCAGCAGTCAGACGTTTGTACTAAGTGGCATGCTTTCTAATTCGTCCAAGACCAAAAACTGTCATCGTGTTGATTGGTGACGTGAATATTGTTAAAATTAAATAGAGTTTAGTAAAATGCTGTATACAACAAAACTTAGTTAAGTAATGGTAATAAAAGCTGCATATTATTATCCCCAAAATCTAAAAAGTCTGCTATATGGTTGTTTCCTTTTAAGGAGTTGCTTAGTGAAGAAAAACGAGGTCGAAGTGTGGAAAGAATATGGTAGCTCTTTGTGTTGACTCAGCGCCTTGCTTAGTTATACAGGTAGGTGGCTCCTGTACTCGACGCACCAATTAATAACCGGCAAGTTAAAGTTGTTCATACAAAGCGTAAAAACAATATTTAAGGGAGTGCATTCTCAGCTTGCCTGCTTTCTTTGCTGCGCGTGTCTGTCGCATCCGTCTCAACGGCTGCGATCCTTAAAGTCTTCATTAATCGTGTGTGTAAGTCATGCCAAAGTTTAATGATGCTATTCCGTCATTTGTGTCACTAACAAGTTTTGGTCTAAGATCCGAATAGGAGACGGCCTTATTCAATATTGTAAGTAACATAATTATGGCGAATATTTTGGCTGATAATGTTCAGTCCAGTACTTATTTAGTAAAAAAAAATCAAGAGTTATTTTTTTTTAAATGCAATTGCCTTTTTAATATAAAAATTACATACTAATCGAAAGTATGAAGCTTAGAATATGCAAATATTAGGATTAGTGCAAATTGTTAGTACCGACTTACCTGTTTATACCAACCTACCCAATAGTTATGATTGGAAAAATAGTGATTAAAACACTAGCGACAGCTATATACAAAACAATTTGATACTCACTGACACTAGTCAAAATAATTTTATCTAATCGATATTATTATGATGGCTGTATAGCAACACTTTAACGATATACGCTGCTTTTATGCAATACTGCTACAACTCAAAAAATGATGACGTTTTAAAGAAAACTTTAAGTAGGATGTATTCTGAATTTAAATGCAACAGCAACTTATTTTGAGATGCTACACTCTTCCATAAAAGCAACGAATGTAGTTGTTTCATGGTGAGACGTAGTAAGTTACTGCCAGTTTGCTTTAAGAAGGAAAAATTGTGCATACCATCAATTTTAATCACTAAGTAATTAAACAACCCCTGATTTTAAGACATGTAATATTTTTCAATTTTTTAAGTTTATTGTTTAAACAACATTATTTTTGTCGGACTTCTTTAGAAGGTCTCAAAGCTCATAACTAAACTAACGTATATAGGTAGGTACCAAGCGCGACAATGGTATGTCATAAATTTTCCGTACCAACGGCTGAGAAACTGCGCCGAAACGAAGGCGTAACTTGAGCGTATAAGTTGACTTGGAGATAAGAGCGATGCCTTTTAGTGCCGACGACAACGCTGATTTAGGTTGTAAGTCGGCGTAAGCTTATAGAAAAAAATAATACATTATATTTTTTCCCTTCAGAAAATAAAAAACATGCAAGGCGGCGCTGCGAGAATTGTAATCGTGCAGAGCCATTTCCAAGTGTAAATTATGGCAATAGTTATTTATCGCGAGCTCACGCCAGGACGCGCAAGGTTGCGTAAGCAAGTGAAGGGGCTTTCGCGCTTTCAAAATCGGCTGCAAAGCACTCTGCAAGTATTTCTATTTAGTTTATTAAAATATTTATAAATAAGTTCTGAGTTATAACACCAACAAACTCTGCGAGCCATCACGAGAATAGTGTTTACGCTGAAGAGTTAAATATTTGTTTAATATTGCACCAAATTTTTTTTAAATTCTCGTCGATAATCCAAGCCATTTGTACTGGCGATGCATGGGGAGGAATCGTTACATATTTCAATTCTCGTTCCGCCTCGTCTTGCGTCCCCTCTACGGTGAAAAATCCTTTAATTGCATTATATATAACCCTTATACCCATGTATTTACAATTTTGACAGTCAAACAAAATCAAAATGATAAAAATAACCGTTACTTGTATGAGGCCCCTTTAATATTTTAGTAGCTATTGCTCAAAACCCAGTTCGTGCAGAAGACTCAATACTCAATCATTTATTGCATTCCACAATATTAGCTTACAGGATATTAGGTTAACTTAAGTTTTAGTTGTTATATATAATAAAACTTAATTGTGGACCCTGATGGGCACCGCAAAATTGGTGAGGAGAGGACGACTTGAATACGTATAGGTATTTTGTACAGCTCAATTTCTTAAATTCTTACAATTTGCATACATTATAACAATTTATATAGACATCTATTCAGTTTAGATTATGTACCTACTGATGTATTGCACATATAGTGTTTTTGTTCATTTTAAAAAGGAACTTATCTTGTATTTTTATATTATATTATATTATATAAATGTACGATGGAATTTAATATATGTTTTTATTGTTGTTTTTCATTTAAGTATTCTCTTAGTGTATAAAAGACGCTTATCGCTATACCCTCAAGAACTATTCATTTTTCCGGAATATAGACTATAATCAATATCTGTGCCCATTTCCATCCAGGTTCATCCGTTATAGCGTGATTGAGTAACAAACATCCAAACTTTCGCATTTATTATATTAGTCAGTTATCATTTGTTTTAAAATCAGTGTTCCGCCAAAAAAAACAGTCATTTAAATATTAGGTATAAAAGATACCTTGGTTCTCCTTTAATTAATTTGATAAACACCGTAAAATCGTTTTACGTTTTTTTAGCACGAGTTCGTTTTTAGTGTTCCGTAGTCAAACTAGGAACCCTTATAGTTTCGCCATGTCCGTCCGTCTGTTCGTCCGCAGCCTAGCTCAGAGACTCTTAGTACTAGAAAGGTGTAATTTGGCATACATATACATATTAATCACGCCAACAAAGAGGTAAAATAAAACCTGGAGAAACATTTTTATTTTAGTGTACCTCCCCTAAACGTATCTTGGGGATGTTTTTTTTTTTTTCTTCTACCCCGTGTGGGTCGTCGTTGGATAGGTCTTTCGAACGATTTCAAATATTTCATAAACGAGGTATTAGTTTATGAAATATTAAGGTTTAAAGCGCTAATTTTTGGAAGAGTCAAGTATGTGCCCCCCCCCCCCCCCCCCCCCATCCTACCCCCTACAGCCAAGACTACAAAAGCTGAATAATATCTGAAATGAAAGCACATGTTATGAATTTAATAGGAAAACTATCATTAGTAAGTAGACTTCAGTGGCTCTTGAGTTACAAACGGTTTAAATGTTTATACGTACTGAAACCTAATTTGCGGTGTTGATAAACTAACCGCGACCTATGTGAATGTCGATGTATATGGATAACAGTTTTCCAACGGCAAAGTTTGTCGCGAGATCAATTTTGTAAGTAGTAACGGCTTCGGGACCCTACACTGAGCATGGTCCGACATGCTCAGACAAACGTGGAAAAATTGAGAAAGAGAAATTGCCCGGCTCGTAATAATAGAATATTAAGAAGCGTGACAACAACATAAGGTAAACAAAAGTTTTACTAAAAAATCGGTTATATTTCTTTCATTCAACTTGGATTTTATTCTAACATACACCGTGTTTTTTTTGATTTACGATAACTTCGGCATATTACTAGGTACATCCATAGAAACTAAATGGTAGATTAGATTTTTAAATATTGCAAAAAAAACATTTTTTTTCTGTTTAGAACAAAGTAATTAAATGTTGTATCTTTGGTCATTCTAAAAGGACCTTTAGAGTTAACTCATAGTCAGTGTCACGTACGTCAATGTTGACGTGACATACACTGACAGTTAAGAGCCTTTTAGACCAGTTCAACGTGATTAACTGATTAAATTTAAACATTAAATATCTTTAAAACCGTTACAGTTATCATTTGTCTGTCTTCGGGAAATTAACTTTATTTGACCTAAAGAACGTTCCCTTAAAGTTATCGTAAATCAATAAAAACACGGTGTATAACTTGTGAAATATAATTTTTAAGTCGAATTCGTGACGCATCCCAATCGCCTAGTTGTCTGAACGGAGTGAATTTTCCGGAGACATTAGGCCAAATCGCACATCTCGAGGGGTGAACAGATAAAGCAACGTAAAATATAATGTCAGCCTCAAGTAAGATGGGTGTTTAAAGATGAAACTGCAAAAGTAATTTTTAATTAAGTAAAATTGGTACCTTATAAGAAAGCAATATACTTGTAGGAATATTTTCCAGGACTGGCCATTAGTATGTCAGATCATTCTCACTGCCGTGCAGATCCTAAACCACAGTAAGTGCAAAAAGTAAGTTTCGAGAAAAACGCAAAAAACCCTTTCAATACACTTTTTTTCCTCTTTACCTACGAATATTTACAAAAATTTTAATGTAAAAATAAAGTATGGAAGACACAGAATATGATGACATAAATAAAAATATTTTCAAACTGTCCTGAAATAAAATATTTGGATTTATTCAAATTTGAAACATTTACTGTACCCTTAGATAGATATAAAATCGTAATAAAAGCAGAATAAAGTACAGTAAAAAATCGCGTTACTGTATACAAGCCTCGGACACTCATTAAGACGGCGCTGATTGCATGCTAAACTACAGTATCATAGGCAATTTACTGTTATTTACTTAGTATAGGTCGCTATAGAGTGTTTGGGTATATAAGAAATAAAACCCGATAATTAATAAACAAAACTGTAATTCTAGATAAAAAATAATGTAATTACATTACACATAATAACTTATTTTAAAGAGGTAACTTTAAGTAACAATGTATCACAAAATCAGACTTTGTAAGGCACTTTGTTTTATTATTTACGTTAACTACTAAGTACTTACTCTTATTCTTTACTTATGGTAATGGCACATAATTAATGAGATCCTTAGAAAATTATTAAAATTTAGACTTTTTCGTCGCTTACATTACTACTTACAAAATACTGGTAGGTAAAAAAGTTTAAGTAAGGGGGCACTTGCAGGAAAAATGTTAAATCAAGATTAGCTTAAATCTATGTTTGAGACTGACAGTTCCATTTTGACATAGCTAAACTGAACTTTAGCATTAATCTAGATTTAAATTTTTGCTGCAAGTGGCCCTAAGTAATTTTGAAATTATTAATTATATATCTTCATCACTATTTTCAAACTCAAAATCTACTCTTTCATCCGGGCTTGAAGTGACAGGTAATTGTTTCCAGAATACTATTCTTTTTTTAGGCATCAGTGGTCCCAGCTTTTTAATAAGATCCTGTTTTCTTTTAGCAGCTACACCTTGAGGGACACATCTCACAGGTGGTTCTGCTATTCATTTTTCTGAAAACAAAATAACATACATATATACAAGGTTTTGTTTCAAATCAATACTTAGATAAATATAGAGGTAGGTAGTGTAATAGATACAAAGCTTGGGGTTGTATCTGTAAATAAAAAGAACTGTAACTGTACTGTAATCTCAATAATACTTTTATTCTGTTCTCCGTTATCTTTAATAATACATAGCCGTGCGCACTCGGCGCCAGGTAACATGCGACTCCCAAAAATTATACAAAATAAACAGTCGCTGTTCTATCGAACCATTTGCTTTTCAAATTGAATAATTAAAAGCAAATGAGACATTGCATACAATAAACAATACAATAAGGTTTATTTTAAGGGTTACAACCTTATTGTATTACATCCCTCGTCCCTCTGGGAACAAGGAATGAATCCTACCTATGCAGGGAAAAATAACAGGTCAATCGCCAGCTCTTAATGAAGAGTAGCTTGCCGTGAGATTTATTTATTTATTTATATTTACTTATTAATTATTTAAAGGTGATCTCACAGCGAGCTTCCGCTCCATGAAAAACCTGCAGAAAAACGGGGCGGCTGGCACAAAATAGATACCTACCTGCCTAACCCTACAAACCAATTAATGACAATCCCTGCATTGAAGATGCGGGGTTGCCTTACATTCTCAATGTTTATCTAAGAAAATGCGGGCCTGGGTGATTTGACATATACCAGTCAAGTCACTCTCAGAATCCTCCGATGAAGCTAAAAAAAAAAAAAAAAAATTTTGGACTTGTGTCCCCTTTCATCCGTCAGCGATTTGACCTTTGTCACGTCACTCTCGGACTCAAGTAACAGTAATCTACTTTTTATTAAACTTAGCCTAGGTAGGTACTTAAATTTTACATCGCATTTCAATAAATTTGCTTCAGTCGTGACTGTCACATATCTCGGCCTGAGATATGGACACATCGTCTTCGCTGAATGATGATGAACTGCATTTCTTCCTGATCATCCATCAGGTGATCGCAGCATCATCGAATTGCCTGGCACAATCTTAGATTGCGCAGACTTCTGACTTCTCAGCTCAGCATCGTTCATGAAATATAAGAAAATCACACAATAAAACAAGTTACAGACAGTCCATAAAACCTGCAATTAATTAGCATGAACAAGCATCCAACTATCCCAACTATCACGCCTTAACATGGAATGCATGACACATCTGCCATGAAGGTACCCGTGCACCATGGGATATGTGAGGTGAAACCAAACAAGTTTCTTCCAACCTTACAGGCTTAAAGGAAATCTCACAACCCCAGGCACCCTGGACCCATGGAGATATGACCACATCATGTTCTTTTGCCAACTTTCTTTCCATGGTTGTTCATGCTTGTCCACAACTTCCTATAACAGAAGAACAAAAAATAAATAAATAAGTACATAAAAACTATTCACACCTTAACTCCTAAAATATCAAACCTAAACTTCCTATACAAGCTATATCTAAAACCTAGAATAAAATTTCTTTAACCTATTTCTATGAACAATAAGGGTTTTCGAGGGCCTACTGAGTTGTATTATTTTATAATTCTCATTATTAAGTCTGGCCACCACCTCGAAAGGTCCCTTATAACGTTTGGAGAGCTTAAAACTCATGCCAGTCCTCCTTTTGGGGGAATAGAGCATCACGAGGTCGCCATTATTATATATTATGTTTTTGGCTTTCTCATCATAATAAGCTTTTTGCTTCTGTTGCGCCTCACGGATACTTTCGCCAACTTTAGACACTAATAATGACATCCGTGTCACCTTATTCGCCAAATTTTCTGAAACATTAATCCTATTAATTCCCAATTCCACATCAGATCTGTATTGCGGCTCTCTTCCGTAGATTACCATATACGGCGACACCCCCGTACTGGATTGCTTCGCACTATTATATGCAAAACACACATAAGGTAAATAAGTACACCAGTTCCGCTGACCATCCGAAACATACTTTGACAACATACCTAAGAGTGTTCTATTAAAACGTTCCACTAATCCAATTGTTTGTGGATGGAATGTCGTTGCATGCGACGTCACATTAAAATATCGGGCCGTTTCCTTAACTGTGTTGGACGTGAAGACTGAACCCCTGTCTGTTATTAACTGCTGCACGCCTCCAAACCGGCACAATATTTCTGTAATTAAAAACTCATTTATTGTTTCCGCCGTGACTCTGGGTACCGCTTTACATATGGCATATTTCGATAAATATTCCACTGCCACGATGATATATTTATTCCTTTTATCAGAGGTCTGCATCGGGCCGAGCACATCTATTCCAACTTTCTGATACAAATCTGAAACACAAATCGAAACCAACGGGGCAACTACTTTGTTTACGTTTCTCTCTTGACAGCGATGACAGGACTTGACATAATCACTGACTTTCCTCTCTGCTTTATCTATGAAGTATCTGTCATTAAACTTCGCATAAGTTTTAAAGAGTCCGAAATGACCTCCAGTCACAGGATCGTCATGAAGCTCGTTCATGCAATCGGCAAAGCACTCCCTCGGCAATACCAGTAACTCCTTTGATTCTTGACCGATATTCCTTCTTTTATACAATAAGTCTCCCTGTAGAAAGTAATTTTGATATACTTGAGCATTATTTTGCCGCATCCGGTTTAGAATATCACAGCAAAACGCATCTGACTGCTGCGCTGTTTTCACATCTAAGTTATTCAGAGCATATAAGACAAATCCGTCCTCTTGTTCTGGAACTCTCTCTATGCGTTCTGCATCTGGATTCTCAATCAAGGGATTTCTGCTCAAAAAATCTGCTACTACGTTGTCTCTTCCACAGCAGTACACAATATCAAAATCCCACGACTGTACCGATAAAGCCCATCTTGCAAGTCTGCCATTCATGTCACGCTTGCTTCTTAACCAGACTAATGCTCTATGGTCTGTGACGACTTGAAATTTAAGCCCCCACAAATAATGCTTGAAGTATTGCAGGGCCCATATCAAACCAAGGCATTCCTTTTCAGTCACCGAATATCTTTGTTCGGCCGCACTTAACTTCCTCGACGCGTATGCGACAGGTTTCATTTCTTCCATACCTTGACATAAGCAACTTCCCAAAGCCTTGTCTGAGCTATCGATATACAATCTTGTTGTTACTTCCTTATCGGCTGAGAAGTATGCCAAAACTGGAGCTTCACATATTCTATTCCTTAACTCCTCAAACGCTTTCTGTTCCTCATTCGACCAAACAAACTTCTTATTTTTCTTCGTTAAATTTGTTATGGGAAACGCTACTTCAGCGAAGTTGTCTATAAACTTCCTGTAATATGAATACAGCCCCAACACGGATCTTACTTCCTTTACATTCTTTGGAGGTTGTATTTTCTTCATAGCTTCCACTTTCTTAGCATCCGTTCCAATTCCCATTGCGGATACTTCATGTCCCAAAACTGTCACCTTCTGATACCCAAACTTGCACTTGGATGGCTTTAGGGTTAAATTGGCACATTTCAATCGTGACAAAACGTCTTCCAAAGCCGACATAAATTCTTCAAAAGTTTCTCCATATACCAATATATTATCGACATAAACTATAACCTTCTTATATTTTATTCCGGCGAGCACCTTATCCATCACTCGTTGGAACATTGCTTGACTCGTTTTCAGACCAAACGGCAAAACATTAAATTCAAATAATCCGGAATGCGTCACGAAGGCCGTCTTATCTTTGCCTTCACCCAACGCCAGCTGCCAATATCCAGAATTCATGTCAAGGTCGGCGAAATACTTTGCCCCCTGCAAACATCCCAATAAATCCTCTGTTCTTGGTATGGGGTATGAATCCATTCTGATTTTTTTATTTAATGCTCTAAAATCAATGCAAAATCTTGGCGGACCTTCTGGCTTATCCACCAAAACAACCGGTGAAGCATATGGGCTTCTTGATTCTTGAATGATACCATTTTCAAGCATCTCGTGCACCTGCTCATCGATAATTCGTCTTTGCCTCTCCGACACTCGATAGGGTGCCTTATGCACTGGTTCATCGTCTGACGTTTTCACTGCGATTAAAGAATCCCTATAACAGCCCAATTCTTGAGTTGCAAAGGAAAACGTTCTGCGGAACCCTTTCAATAAACTATCTAGTTGCGACCTCTGCTTGTCCAACAATTCCTTGTTTATGTCAAAAACAACCGGTTTTGTTTCCGAAAGATTCAGCAAATAGTTTTCATTCTGCTGCACCAAATCTGTAAAGTAAACATAATCAGTTTTGCTCATATAAGCGTCATGCACAAACTCCTTGGTTTGTATTGAGAAATTTACTTTTTTTTCATCTTGGCATGACATTGACTTGAAAGGTACTGCAATCCTTTCTTTCAATATTAATTCACCATTTTTTAAATCAATAATGGCCTTGTTGTCGCGTTGAAAATCTTGTCCTAATATGAAAAGTTCTGCGGGATCAGAAATAACCAACAATTTATGGCGAAAATATCCGTTATTGACTAAGAAGCTAGTATCTATACTGCCTACCACATTGATGGCATGGCCACCCACAGCTCTCAACGGTACCTGAGGAGACTCTACGTAGGATATATATTTCAAGGTCTCCAAACGCGATACCGATATACATGAGACGGACGCCCCTGAATCTATGAGTGCCTCACAATCAACATTATTTAACTGTACAGAAATAATGGGTACAAAAACATCCCTAGAACTATCTACATCATCCTGCTGCTGCATAACCGGACTATTTCTCCACCTCGTCGCAATCCGGTTCACTGGCGACGGGGACTGTAGTTTGGGTGCTGCCTCGAAGAAGAAGGCGTTGCATCCTGCTGCCTTCGTGAAGCTTCTTGCTGACTCCATGGACGTGGACGCAAATTATGTGACGGTGGCGATTGCGGTTCAAAATGCACCCTACGCGGCGTCGTAACCGTTCCCGGCGGTCTGTACGGTGTCACATACTCCGACTGCGGCGTGTGCATCGATTGGTCTCCACGACTTCTGATGTCTTCGAAGCTCACCTCCGGATTGAAGATTGGCAATTCCACTTTCTGTGCATACGTGTTTTCATAATTATACACATCCTCCACTTGCAGTAGTGTTTTTCTTAGTTCTTCTTTAGACGCAAACAATTTTGAGGCAAGTAACCACTGGTAGCGATCACTAACGGAGTTAATGTAATGTTTGATGAATTTAGAGTCATCCTTGATCTCCGCTTTCGCCGCTAAACTCTCTAATGCATAGAAATACTCAATGAGAGTCTCTTGCCGTTGTTGCTTTCTGTAGTAAAATTTCTGTGCGAAATTGGTCTGCGAGGTGAATTGTGCCTTCAATTTGGTGACGAGGACCTCATACGTTGTGAACGAAGTGTAGTTGGTCTTATACCACAGCAATGCTGATCCGTCCAAATATGCGGCAATTGCATATTTTTTCTGTTCGTCCGTCCAGGACTTTATGATCCCGATGGAGTCGAACTGCATAATAAAGTCCTCCACATCCGATAACCCATTGAATTTCTTCGCAGCCATCTTCGCCGAGCTAACCTTACGCAGGGGAAGACACACAAAATAACAAATAGATTACCCTTTCGATACCGTTTTACCGTATTAATACTCTTTCCTCTTAGGACCTGCCTTACGCTAGGCTTATCCCTGTCTCTCGTGTTCGAGCACTCGCTAGCTTGCGATATAAATTAGCGGAACCCCCGCTTACTCCACCATGTAATAGATACAAAGTTTGGGGTTGTATCTGTAAATAAAAAGAACTGTAACTGTACTGTAATCTCAATAATACTTTTATTCTGTTCTCCGTTATCTTTAATAATACATAGCCGTGCGCACTCGGCGCCAGGTAACATGCGACTCCCAAAAATTATACAAAATAAACAGTCGCTGTTCTATCGAACCATTTGCTTTTCAAATTGAATAATTAAAAGCAAATGAGACATTGCATACAATAAACAATACAATAAGGTTTATTTTAAGGGTTACAACCTTATTGTATTACAGTAGGTAGGTAAAATACGTTTATGTCAAACAAGGGACCCGACCAGTGTTTAACACAAATTACGAAATGTGGTAGGTATTTGGGTCAGTCAACTATTCTTTGTTCATTTAGATAACTATTTATTCAACACTATTAAACCAAAGCCCGGTATGAACTATATTTTTTAATCAATAGATTCATTGTCAGTACAAGTGAAAATAAGCTATCCAAATCAGAATAATATGTTTGCCAAAAATACTGGTAACTTAGGGGACAAACCACTATTTTCATACAAAACTGGGGACAACATTTAATTGTTTAATAAAGATATCAACCGGGTAATAGAATTCACTGTTTAGGTATCTGTGTAATAAAAACACGCAATATTTTAAAGAAAACTCATTTAGTTTTTGTTTTTACTTAAGTCTTACAAAGTTAAAAAAAATAGTGTAGGATAATAACAGTTGATTGACCCATTTTCATATATCATACAAATAGCAAACACTCTTAACTGTACATCGGTGGACCTTATTAGTCTTATTACAAAAAGCATAAGGTCTACCGATGTACAGTTAACAGTGAGGGCGAACGTACCTACTTTAAAACAATCTGACTATACGTTAAACATTGGCCCGCAAAACTTAGTATCACACGTTTAGAATAGGTAAATCTCTAACAGAGTGTGATACTTAGTTTTGCGGGCCAGTAAGTATATAGGTAACAAAAAACAATGTTCGGAAATCGGTAATTTGATCAGAATAACTTACTGCCGCACTCAGAGACGTCAATTAAATTTAACGCTTGTTTAGTGACGTGTTGTCTTATTCTATTGCTACAGCAAAGGAACTGACAGCAGAAAATTTAATCAAGCATTAAATTTAATCGACGTCTCCGAGTGCGGCAGTTACTACCGCACTCAGAGACGTCAATTAAATTTAATGCTGGTTTAGTGACGTGTTATCTTATTCTATTGCCATAGCAAATAAGGTGACAGCAGCAACTTTAATCAAGCATCAAATTTAATTGACGTCTCTGAGTGCGGCAGTTAGTAACTAAACTTTAATGAACCAATTGAGAATGAAATAAAGTCAAGAATTAATTATATATAAAAGCAAACTAACAATAAATTGATTAGATAATAAATGAGCATCTGTAGTTTGTTTTAATATACTTAACTTATTATGGTGGTATTCCACTTGTCGAAGATCTTCGTCCAATGTGCATTGCGTCTCACATTTTTTCTAAACAAACACTGAGACGCAAATACACATTGGACCAAGATCTTGGACATATTTCAAAATATATTGTATGCAAATTGGTATATAACAAACATTTAGGTAGGTACTTACCTCGACAGTCCACGTGCTCCGTGGCGCCGGACGGTCTGCTTCGCACAACCCGGGAACGCGACTGAGATGACCAAAATCCGATCTAATGCACAGTAACTGCTGCCACGAATACAGCAAAGTCATTCGAAAATAGTCAAATTACTATCTAAAACACAGTAAGTTAGTCAGGTACTGTACTTTAGATTGTATATTGCTCTTGTATTCGGGAAATTCACCACTTAAATAACAGTATAAATATTGTTACTGTGTTTTAGATGGTTTTTTAGAAATGGTTGATAAGGATTATACAAATCAAAATAAGGGTATGATATGTTTACTGTGCTTTAGCTTAGTAAGTTTGGTAAAGAGAACAACAAGATTTACAACACAGTATAATTATTTTAGTACATTTATATTTTACTGTATTTTAATCTGTTTTCGGCTTAAAAGTTGACACCTCTTCACTGGTTAATTAAGGTTTAAAATTAGATGTTTACTGTATTTTAATCAGTGAATTGTCAAAATTTGAAGCCGTAGTCGTTTTTACGGCACTTTAGTTAGTATTATCAAAATAATTGACTGACTTTTTGTCATTTACTGTACGTGGAGGCTTCGGTTTTCAACTGTTCCCATCGTCGAAATCATAAATCGAGTATACACAAATATGCGTCTTGTTGTACTGATTCTGACTCACAAAAAAACAAAAAATCGCAGAAACAGCACTTACTGTGGTTTAGGATCTGCACGGCAGCTCAGTGTCTGTCTCCAAAAACCATAGGTACGTATTTATTAACTTTATTTTTATACTAGCGACCCGCCCGCGGCTTCGCCCGCGTGGAATGTATTATACATATAAACCTTCCTTAAGAATCACTCTAGCTATTAAAAAAAACCGCATCAAAATCCGTTGCGTAGTTTTAAAGATTTAAGCATACATAGGGACAGACAGCGCAAGCGACTTTGTTTTATACTATGTAGTGATTTTGTTACTTGGCTATAGCGGGGTGACTTCAAATTGTTAATACAAAATCATTTTTATACACACATCTTTCCTAATCTGAACCCGTCTCCTAATTCTGATGCTGTTAGTTTAATTAAAAGTTTTTTTTTCAACCTGTTAACTTATTCTATTTTTTTAATAGAAAATCATAGATGATACAATTAAAGAAGGATAATTTGAACTACTGATTTAACGTTATACATTTACTATTCGTCTTTAACTGAGCCACAATCAAGAGTTTGTATTACCAATTTAAAGACACCCTGTATCTTGATGAGTTTCAGAATAATGAAATCTATTTAGTCTTGATATGTATCCTTTTTAATTCGTTATTTGGCATGTTTATTAAATAAATGAAACTTTATTGTAAAACGACATAAAATAATACAAACACCATAACTAAATAAGACTAAAATTAAATAAGAAAATTAAAGTTATTATATCTATTCCTTTAATAATGTAATTCCCAAATTCTCGGTAAGTATTAGTAAATAGTATTGGCTTTGGGTTTGGGGTTTTATTAGTGCAATCATATATCCTATACAGTCCCAAAAAATTGTCCAATTAATGTATTAAGGTAGGTTATAAATAATTTTATCTAGATCCATATCATAACTTCCTTACAATATTTTCAGAAGCGATAAGCAAATGGCCTTTATTAAGTATCGCATGTCATTAAAGTATCGGTTATCGATGTGGTTGCATCTTAATGTTTACATTATTTGTAGTATCGGCACAGGGCAATCATAGATACAGCTTTCTCACATATTGTCGAAAAATTACGATATGCTTGTAGATTAAGTAATGTATGCGACTGTACACGTGATCAGGTTGGCTTGTACCTACAATGAGCTTCGTTTCAAGGACGCATCATAAGCCTTACATTACCAGTCAGCCAAGGCTAGGGTGCCTTGATTATTGTGAAGAATTTAAAAAGAAAGCTGTCGACAGTATATGTACGCACACAGTAAAGGTAGAATCGTAACTAATAAATTCAACTATAGTAGTCAAATAAAACAGGTTAATGAAGACAAAACAAAAAAAAAACTTTGCACCCATTACATCGGTTGAAGTAGAAAATTCATTCAACCATTTAAAATGTATATTTCCTCCAAGATTATCTGCCGAACAGATATTGATTTGTTATTATGACAATATAATGATTTGAAATAAATACAACCTTTTTACACAAGGCTACATGATATTAGAAAAAAAATATTTGTCAATGACAAGATATTGTTTCAAAATTTTAGTGCAACAAGTAAATTTATTATTTAAAAATATTGGTTAGTTCCCGATTCGCCGGATTCTTGTTTCGTCGGATTCCCGATTCGCCGGAATTTCATATATAAAATATGTGCCAGTCTGAACTTTTCCCTCAAGAATCCGGCGAAACAAGAATCCGACGAAACAGGAATCCGGCGAATCGGGAACTAACCAAAATATTAATATACCTTCAAAGTACCAAAATGTCCAAAATGACGTTGTCTGAAATGAATCAAAGAGTGACTGTCTCTCCATTAATTCATTGAATTAGTTAATGAATATCATATCCACGAAGATTATGAAATTCACGAATCATTAGAACCATTAAGATTATTAGAATTAGTAAGTATCTACGGCTATTACCTACACAACATCGTGTTTATTGTGTCAATATTTAGTTTTTTAATTATGAAACTTTAATATGTATTGATTATATTGATTTAGATACACATTGCATAGGAAAATATATCTGGTTTGGACCTGCCGCTTCAACTTTTTTCATTTATTTTTGATCTTTTTCTATTTGTGACAGATTCACCCTGACAAGGGGCACCATCAGGTGCTACTTAATTATTCTTGAAGAGTGTGGGCAGGCACTGGGAAAGCGCCGACCGCCGCTCTGTTGCGGCGGGTAGTTGGGTTCGTAAGATCTTCGGACCATCTAGGGTCATGAATCCGGCACCGCAAAGCGGGTGCAATACCGCCCCTACGCCGAAGCAGTTTCCTGGCAGATTCGCCCTCCAAAACTGCTGCCTGGATGGGGTCAATGGGGTCTAGAAGGGTATGCTTGGGACGCCTGAGGGGCGTCCCGAGAGCGGAGAGTACGTCTAGGTCAGACGGAGGAAGGAGCGGATCATAATTCGATGACAGTCTTATGAGAGGATTGGAGTGGTGAGGTGTGTTATCAAAGAAGCGCCTAGACGCTTCTTGGAAAGTGTGTCTGACCGAAGGATAGTTGAGGTCCCTATGGAGAGCCGTATTACGGACATACCAAGGGGCCCCAACTAACCTACGGAGTGTGCGATTTTGAAATGTTTGTAGAGTGTCAATGAGGTGAGGCGCAGAGTGGCTAAAAACCACACTGGCGTATGTGAAGATGGGTCGGATACAGAGAGTGTAAAATGTGAGCTTGTTGGATGTCGAAAGGGCACTTCTACACGACAGGAGAGCACCAAGACGACCGCAGGCCATACGGGCGCGGTTCTTGACGGTGGTGATGTGCGATCGGAAGTTAAGTTTACGGTCAAGGGTGACTCCAAGGTATTTAGCCTTGGAGCACCACGGAATATCTCTGTTGAAGAGGCTCATCGGTTTGATGGGAAAGAGACGGCGAGAAGGATGAAACCAGACAGCCGCACACTTCTCCACATTGATCTCAAAACGCCATTTGTGAAACCACTCTCCAAGGCCATCGGTGGCTTCCTGGAGGTGTTGGGCGATAACGGCGGGATCGGAATGAGTGGAGAAGAGTGCAGTGTCATCGGCGAAAAGGGCAAGGTGTACGGAAGGATGACTGGGGATGTCGTTGGTGAACAACGAGTAAAGAACGGGAGAAATAACAGAGCCCTGAGGGACACCTGCGCGAATAGGACGAAGAGAAGAGTGCGATCTTTCTACACGGTAGCTAAAGCTGCGGTTGCTGAGGAAACTCGACAGCAACCTGACAAGGCTGGTGGGCATACCCATAAGGAAGAGCTTGTCAAAGGCCTTAGCCACGTCCAGAAAGATCACACCCGTAGAAACGCCTTGTTTAAAAAGGGAGAAGCCAGAAAGAATGCGCTCTACTAATCGATGAACCTGGTGAACACAAGAGTGTTTAGCACGGAAACCGAACTGTTCATCGATTAGTACGCCATCGGAATGAAGGAAGAGGAGGATACGGGAGAGAATCATCCTTTCGTACACCTTACCCAGGGAAGAAAGAAGGCTAATAGGACGATAACTAGATGGAAGAGAAGAAGGCTTGCCCGGTTTGTAAATACCAATAACGTTGGCGGATTTCCACGCACCGGGAAAGTAGGAAAGAGAGATGGCCGAGTTGAAAATGGAAATGAGAATAAGGATGAAAGAAGAAGGAAGAAGTTTGAGGGTCTTGTTAGACACCCCATCAGCGCCAGGAGCCTTCCTAACCTTCAGCCCGTCAATGGCCTCCTGTACCTCAACAGGAGAGATGGTAATAATAGGCGGATCGTCGGCAGAAGATAAGCCCAGGCGCCTGTCCACTTCCGAGTCCACAAAAGAAATGTGAACATCGTCAGCGGACAGGACGCTCGGGGAGCACTGCAGCTCGAGGCTGTCGGCCAGACATTTGGCCTTTTCCTCGTCCTCAAAGGCTCGAACGGGATCCGTGAAGAGAGGGGGCATCGCCGAGGCGGTGTCCCACCTCATGGCCCTGGTAACGCCCCAAAAGGCCTGGTGGTGCGGGGTAAAACCCCGGAGGAAATTATCCCAGGAATCGCTCCTGAAGTTGGCAATACGAGTTTTGGACTCGTTTTGGAATGCACGCAGTTCCCTTCTGTTGTCTTCAGTCGGGTAGCGGTCGTAGCGTCTAGTCGCAGCGTTTTTCTCCCTCAAGAGGCTCCTCAGTTCCGCCGTGAGAGGGGGACGCTTGTCGGCCACAACCTCCACCTCTTTCGAGGCACCAGACGTGATGTCACTGAGGAGCCTAGTGAGGGAGTCGACTGCATCGTCAACGTCAGTAGGGGCTGTCAAGTTAGAGGTCAAGGTAGACAGGTGAGACAGGTCTGCCTTAGCAAGACTATCCTTGACCTTCACCCAGTCAGTCACCGTTTTGGTCATGGGAGGGGAGTCGGGAGGGGGGCCTAGCCTGAGAACAACCGGTCGATGGTCATAGTCAAGCTCGTGTAGCACCTCTATAGAATGCATCCTTAGGGATACATTCTTAAGAAGCGCCACGTCAAGAATGTCCGGTCGGCAGTCTAAGGAGTAAGGGTAGTGGGTCGGCTCAAGAGGAGCAATCAGGTCGAAAGTCGCTTCGTCCATAGTCCTCAACAGTCTACGTCCGTTTTTGTTAGTAGTAGTACAGTTCCAGGCTAGGTGTTTGTAATTGAGGTCCCCCGCCACAACGACAGAGGGACCCAGGTCAAAAAGGGATTGTAGGTTGGTAGTAAGTAGGTTCTCAGACAGTTTAGGTAGGCAGACTGACCTCCAAATTAGTCAGGGGAGGGGGGTCAAGAGGGCAACATTGCAGGTTACGTCTGTAGAAGATGAGCGTGCCCCCAAGTCTGTTGTCAGGTCTGTCATTCCTAACTGTAAGGAAGTTAGGAATATGGAAACTGCGTACACTCGGTTTCAGGAACGATTCCTGGACCAGGAAGATGTCGATATTATGCTCCTTGACACATTCGATGATGGAGTCCTTTTTACCCTGCACACCACAGGCGTTCCAAAAACCCAGAACCAGGGAGCGCGGTTTAATTTTGCTGTTTGGTGGCATAGCTAAATGGCAGCTGAGGTGAGGCCACCGCGAAACACGGCGATGATCTCCTGGTTTTGCGCCAGGAGTTGGGTGATCTCGTCCACTCTGGCATAGCGCAGCTTCTCCTCCAACTCTGCAATGCGATCATTTAAAATGATCGCCTTGCAGATCAGGGGGTAAGCCGACGCGTCCAGAGAGGCACGTGAGTGAGCAGGTGGAAGGGGTGCCGACGGAACCCGCAGGGGTGCCGGGCGTGGGTCTTGGGCCAAAACAGAGGCCCAGGATTTACGAGGAAGGGAGACCACAGGAGGCGCAGCAAGGGGCCGAGGAGGGGAAGGCTGAGGCGTCTTAAGAGGTAAAGACGGGAAAGTGGAAGGAGATGATGACGAAGGGTGAAATGATGGAAGAGGTAAAGAACCTGGGCGGGTCCTCGACGACGGGTGGGCAGGGTACCCGGGGTAGACCGACCCCCCACGGCGCGTCATGCGCGGGGCCTTGGGACAACCGCGATAGTTCGCAGTATGCCCCAATTGACCGCACAAAACGCAGCCTGGCGGGTCAAGAGTCCCCTTTTCCCGCGAGCAGTCGCGAGTGGAGTGATCGCCCAGGCACTTAACACAGCGTGGCTTGCCACGGCAGTTGCGCTGCGCATGCCCGTAGCGCTGACAGTTGTGACACTGGTTGATGAGATGGGACTTTCTCGGGACCTCGACATGGATACCCGTGAGGTTGCAGACGGATTTTAGGGCAAAGATGCCTTTGCCCTCAGGCGAAAGGTCGCACACGACGAGCACCAGATCGAGGTCGCCGAGCGTGCGATTATGGAGCCGATGAATCTCTTGAACAGGGATACGCTGACTCAACAGGTCCGACTTAACTGCACCCAAGTCAAGTTCCTTGGGGATGCCGCGCAGAACCACCCTGAAGACCCTGTCCTCCGCTGGGGTAAAGGTGTGGTAGGCCACCTTCCGCTCATCAAGGAGACGGGTGAGACGGCGGTAGTCAGTGATGGCCGGAACCGAGACACTGATACCCACAGCGGTGTTGCGTGCACGGGTGAAATGGATGTTGACAGAGTTGCAGAAGGAAGAAATGCTCTCCCAACAGGACTTGTCATGAACTATGATCGGAGGGGGGGCTTTAGAGGTAGGGACAGGAGAACCGGAGAGAGGATCCGGGAGAGAAGAGGCAGCAGATTGAGAGGACTCACCTGGCTGGAAATTCTATCCGCGGCGGAGCTTCTTGCAGACTTTGCTGGTGGCGGAGGTGACAGTGAGGGCGAGGAAGGCTTCTGGCGCTTCTGCCGCTGCGTCTGCCACTTGTCGGCATGCCGACATCCACTGCAGGATCCGGCACATCCATGGCTTCCACCAACACAGGAGGCGAAGGAGGGAGAAGGGGAGCAGGAGACGGGTCCCTGGTAGGCCGATGGCCGGATCGGTCGCGTGAGCGAGACTCACGACCCATGTCCACGGAGGTGGTGGGTGGAGAGGAGGATGGGACCTTCTTCCTCGGCCGCTTCTTCTTTCCCTTCCTGGGTTTGCCGAGATCTTCAGCGCTGGAGGGAGAGGATGATGAGTCGCCACCGTTAACGTGGTCTTCGTTGGTGAAGGCCATCCCCTTCACCAACTCTTCGACAGCTCTGCAGATCCCAGCAAATCCTGGGAGGTTCGGCTCGAGCTGCTTCAGTATCTCCAGGAAGAATCCCATCTTCCCGGTCTCGCTGAGAGCGCGCTCAGAAGTGAGCAGGGCTTCAGCCATGGTACCGCCGATTTTTTTTTTTTTTTTTTTTTTTTTTTTCTTTTATTTCTAAGCGTACATAACAAGTAATCATTACAAATTAACCCGCCAAACTGACAAGACAGTTTGTTGGATGCCACACTACTGCGGAAAAATCGCGAACATAATCAGCGAGCTTCGAGGTTGGTGCCGTAGTGGTTCCACGCAGTAGTTAGTGGGCGTGGCCACGACTCGCAGCACGAGCCGGGAGAAAACAAAAACAAGCAAAAACAAAAACAAACGAGCGCTTCGTGTTGGGCCGTTTGACGGCCCGAGGAAGCTGACTGCGGAGGAGTCCGGGTGCGCAGAGACTCTGCGCAGTGAACCGTGACACTTAGATTTGAAAAACAAACGCACGACCGCTGTCGACGATGACATAAAGACCGCCGCCAACTAAAAAGAGAAATATCAATGCAATTTATAAAATGTAAGAACATTTTGATCCAAAATTACGTCAAAATAAGATACTGGTGCTACGATTGTTACGCTACGCACTATCTTCGTTTGTTTACTATCTTAAAAATGATCTTTAGCGTTCCGTTTGCAAGGCAGTGCTGTCTAAATCAATATATATATATAGAGTTTCTCATTAATTTAACTTATGTTTTTGATATTCGTGATAGAGGTAAAGACAATTTTTCGTTTCCAATAAATCAGGCTTGTACCCTAATACGTTAATAGTCGTAATAAACGTTTGTTTCTTTTGTTCAAGGATATTTATTTCCAAATTCTGAAATAATAATTACAAATGAGGAAAAACGACTAGTTTGCTGGTTTTAGAACCAATTTATTTAGAACCAATCCCTTGAAAATATAGCACTTCCCTGCCTACGACGTAATTTTCGGTCGCAGTCCGTAATTTCCGGGATTAGGATTATTTCATTGGGGCTGTTCTAGTCCAGGATTCCGAGAATTGGGTTTCTTTTTCAGTGGGGAAACGTTTTTTCAGCTGGAAAACATCTGGTGCTGGATCCTGGGGATTCAGAAATTTATTCATCGATGAAACCTCTAGGTCGTCTGGTGGCAGTACTATAGAGTCACCCCGACGTGTTCCTCGTTACCGGGGAAAAACGTCGACTACTACTGCTGATAGGCTCGGGATGCTGGCAAAAGTATGTATTATTTAGTTATTTTATATTTCTCTGGGGGGTTCAATTTCATTAGTTTGTTCTTGCTAATAATATCTATAACATGTAGTTTTACGGGTTTGATGTTGCTGCGCTTAGATGAATTGACAGTAACCTGTCCGGTCGCAGGCTGCTTTGGAAAGCGTCAGGCGAAGATTTGCTGTCCTCTCTTAGTATCGTGACTAGGGGAGTACCGCAGAATTCGATCCTGGGTCCTCTACTCTTTATATTGCCCATATCGGTAGGATCGCTGTGACGCGACTCCGCTTTTATTAATTGATTTGCTTAGGTTTTTTTATCATAAAACAAGTTGTGTTATACCTACACATCAAATTGTAGCTTAAAATCTCAGAATTAGTGAATTGTTAACTTTATTTTGATTTAAGTTAACGGTGAAGTACAACAAGTAAAAAACTATTATTATAAAACTCCGTAATTCGTCAGTGCTCATTTCCTGGAATCGCAGCGCGGTTAATCCCCGCCCCCGCGTCCCGCGTATCAATTGACCGCCCGCGAACTCTATCGCGCCTCGCGGTTCAAAGGACACTGTGTTTACTGCGTAAAGGCGCCAAAATTTGCACTTTGATTTTATTTTTGCGGGAAGTGATTCTTTTAACAATCACATTAACTACGCACGGGAGCGATTGTTTGCATAATATAAAGACTACCTATTTGATTAATTGCAATACACATGACAAACTGTGGCGCGTGTGGGAAGTATCTACCATCAACGGGTGTAGTTGCGTGTACAAAATGTTAATTAAAATTCCATAATGCATGCGTAACGCTTAACGCGACGGCACCGACATCCAAAGACTGGATTTGCTCCTGTTGTACGGCCAAAACAACTCGACGGGACAATAGCTACACTCCAACTAAAGGAAAAAAAGCCGAGTCACTCAACGACAACATTGTACCCATATTGAATCAAGAAGCTCGATCCATCGACCACCGATCTACGACTGTACCAGTAATAACGGAAGAAACCATGGTAGAGTTAATATCGGAAATCCGTTTGTTTCGGGAGGATTTACAGAAAATCAGGAAAGAAATGGCAAGATTCCAAGACGAAATGTTCGTCCTCAAGAATGATATAACATCGTGCCAGACAAAAGTGGACAAAGTAGCGGAGCAGGTAGCCTGTATGGATGAACGGTACTAGGAAATAGAAAGAGAGAATTCCGAAATGAGTGACCTACCAGTCGACGATCGATGAGCTAAAGCGAGAATTAAATGATAAGGACCAGTACGCATTGGCAAACGATATCGAGATCGTAGGCGTCCCCGAAACAATCACCGAAAATCTCGGTCATATTGTGAACATACTTGCAACCAAAATTGGAACAACTTGTGCAGAAGCAGACATAGTGGAAGTGTTTCGCGCCGGTCTGCGGCGCCTAGTTGTAAGCAGGGCGACGCCGGCGCATGCACGTCCTATCGTGCTGCGCGTGACGCGCCGCGTCGTCAAGGAGCGGCTCTTGCAGGCGGCGCGCGTCCGCCGCAACCTAACCACGGCCGACATGCCGCTGCCGGGGGCCACCTCGTCGGTATATCTCAACGAAAGGCTCACTAAAGAAAACCGTAGGCTCTTCAAACAGGCTAAAGACGCGCAAAGCGCTTAAAATGGAAGTATGTATGGATCAAGTACGGCAGAATATATGCTCGACAAACAGACGGCTCGACGCTATATCAGCTGCGCTCGGACGACGACATACTTAAGATTTTTAATAGTGATTTACACAGAGGATTATTTTTCGTTACACTCTTAAAACAACATTGAAAGTCCCTTAGTGCTATTAATATTATAATTATATTTCAGACATTATGAATAATACTGAACGCTATAAGATTAACTGCTGTGTTGTAAATTTAAACTTTATTTTTTTTAACATCGTGATTGATAAACGAAAAATTAATTTAAAGTTGGCTTTTTGAATATAAGATCGATGAATACGGGCATCGATGAGTTATTGTTTTCTATAGATAAATACAAACCTGACATACTGGCTTTAAATGAAACATGGTTAAGAGATGGAGAAGAAAAATGTGCGCCATCGGTTCCGGGCTTCGCCCTGCCGCCGCATCGAACGCGCGGGGGTGGCGTGGGCTTCTACGTGCGGCGCGACGCGAGCTGCGCGCGCGCGTGCGCCCACACCCTGCCTCACGGCTCGAGCAGTTGTGGCTCGAAGTCTCTCTGCCCGGACCAATTAGGCCCTCCGCGCACTAAAACATATGAACAGGCGCGTCGTATTTGCTGCCGCAGCCAGGAATTTGTGGCTGCCTAGTGCGCGGGCTCCCATACAACGTCATATGTTTTACTGGCTGTCCGCAGCCTGGCTGCTCCCAGGCTGCCTAGTGCGCGGAGGGCCTTAGATTAGCGGTAGGTACGGCCTATAGGCCCGAGACACTGCCTACTGACGAGGCTATCGACGCACTCAGTGAATCCCTGAGTACATTTGCTTACTGTAATCACTATTTGTTTTAACTGATTTTAAAGTCGATTTGTTACAACCAAACAAAAACCATGCTCCGGAGTTTTCAACTTTTCTTGCCCAACAAAACCTCGAGCAGCTGGTGCGCGAGCCCACACGCGTCACTGACCACTCTGCCACTCTCTTGGACTTAGTAATAACGGACACGCCGGTTTTATGTAAACCAATTAATGTACACCTGCTTATAACAAGATAACCGCACCCCTGGCTAAACGATAACATAAAGCTTATGATGACATTACGTAACAAAGCTCTGATTAAAGCACACTCATCTACAGAGGATTCTTCCCATAACTACTACAAAGAACTGCGTAATTTTGTTAAGGCGAAGGGTATGGCAAAATTACGAAATCGAGGTGTTTTTGGATAAATTTACTGGGAAAAATATAGGAAGTGGTAGTTTTAAATGATGATAATTTGAAGACATGTATCCTTAAGTCTTGCTCTGACTCATTAATATAGTTATCTAACTGATAGTAAGCTCTATATACCACTTTAAATGAACCGTTTAAAAAAAGTTCATATTCGTTTTATTCCGGCTGGGCGATTTAGTTTGCAGCCAAACTTTCCACACTTCTTTTTACGGATTTAATGTGTTGCGTCAACTTGAATATATTACCTTTAATAAGAATTTACAGATTATAGACTAAAAACCTATGTGCTCCTAGTGAAACAATGAACTAAATGTTTGCTCTTAAACTATGACTAGGCGTTTTGAAGCTTTTTGTTGAATGTGGCCAAAAAAATATACACAAACTAAAATAAGAATTTAAAATACTCAAAAAATAAACAAAACTATATAAAGAAAAAAAACAAATTGTTTTGAATAAAAGTTGATTTTAGTGTTAGATAATGGATTTGAACTTGCATTCACGTTGGATCAGTAAAAAACGTAAAAGTTATAGTTATAACTATAGATAGGTACTCAAAAATACAAAGCGATGAAAGCGACGTTGCGTGCTCGGTTTGGGTTTTGGCGTGTGGCGGCCGGCCGCGGCGGCGTTGCCAGACCGTTGGGTTGGTTTGGTTGTTTCGAACTTTGTTTTGACTCCCACCCAACGGCCAGTCACTGTCATTTCAGTTGAATTGAATCAGGAGTATAGCAAAGGGGGCGCTACTATATATAGGTATTTGGGGGGGAGGGGAGAGGGGGTGTTGGGGGTGATAGGGGGTGTTGGGGGTGATAGGGGGGGTGGTTTCGAGGGGGTAAAAAAAATTTTTTTATTCACTGGGACTTAGAAAATTTTCGGTGTCGCGAAATTTAGGTCAATATAACACTACATTTTTATGAATGATTCCAGTAAATCATGCTAAAAGAAACATATTTTGCTCTTTCACTTTTTTTCCTACGATCCATATTTTCCGTATCTCCGGCGCTGCGGGAACAGCAGCCCTTCCGCCCTTGCATGACGACGCACGGTCACTTCGCTCGGCTCCGCAGCTTCGGCTTGTTGTCATGGCGGGCGAGGGCTGCTCTCCCTCCGCGCCTCCGGCTCTATAAAAACACTCTAGGGCGCGCAGTGTCGGCACGCGTCCTAAGCTAACCAGCGAGAGCCCTAGATTCGGACTTGTGAGGAAATGTCCATTTAGGAGCCAATATCTCGGTAATGATCAATATTTTTGCGTCCTCTATACGATAGCATCATAAAAACTTCGTGTTATAATAACACCACTTCACTCAAACCCCAATATCTTGGTAAATATTGGTCGGAGAAAAAAAGTTTATATAACAAAACATGCTTATTTTACCATGTTTTATAGGATTTATTAACAAAAATGAGGGGTTATATTGACATCAATTTCACGACTCCAAAATTTTAGCCCTTCAAAATTACTGACCTTTGAACCCCAATATCTCGGTAAATATTGGTCGGAGAAAAAAAGTTTATTATAACAAAACATGCTTATTTTACCATGTTTTATAGGATTTATTAACAAAAATGAGGGTTATTTATATTGACATCAATTTCACTACTTACTCTAACATTTTTCGAAGTCCCAGTCCCTTCAAAATGACTGACATTTAAACCCCTAATATCTCGGTAAATATCAAGTTGAGAGAAAAGTTGCCTTTACAAAACACGCTTATTTAAGCGTCTTCTATACGATAGCATCATAAAAAATAGGTGTTATAATGACACCACTTCCACAAAAAAAAAATTAAGTCTTGCGCCCCCTTTGCTATACCCCAACCCGAAATTCTCGACAAATCGCCGCCTTGTCGTAGACCACGTCGAAAAAAAAATACTTTAATACATTTAAAGTAGTATTATTGAAACAATTTAATCTCTATGCTTGTCGGGTACGGGCTAGCACACCTTGTTTTTTCTCGTTCACTTACGGCGTTACGGCCAAACCCTATATTCAAACCGCGGACATTTAAGGCTTACTTCGGGTTAAAATTTGACATTTGCCCTTACAAAATGTGTCAAATTTTAATCCGAAGTAAGCCTATCTATCCATGGTTTGAATATAGGGTTCGGCCAATTCGGCCATTAGTGCGTCTGTCTAGTTAGAAAGCGACAAACAAACATGACGCGCGCAAGTTATGCTAGCCGCCGGTGATAGTAATCCTAATCAGTAATCACGTAAGGGTCGTTTCACAAGAGCTGGCACGAAACGATTAAATGGGGGATGAAAGTATGTAAATAATTAAAATTTTGGTTCGAAATATAAACTGTAACTGATAGCACTCACACAATCCTAGTAGACCAAAGTTTTCATTGATCTATTCGTGCCAGCTATTCATGAAAAAACCTTTACGTGTTAAATAATTAACTATTTATAATAATAATAATAATAAATCTTTATTTCAGACAATTCACGTCCATACAATAATCGATACATGTCAAACACTAAATTAAAATACAATTAAAATCAAAAACTAAATACTGACCCAAATTAAATTAAAACAAACAAACACAATAGCATAATAAATAACCTTAAAATAAATACAGACACTCTCTGTTCAGGTGAGCCATAGTACAGTGATTTACATATAGACAGTCGATCCTACCGGCTATCATGCTCATGATGCTGTTGGCGCTGCCCCGCACCCTGCGCACCAGGGACGTGCCGCGCTTGCGCATAGTGGCGTGGAAGCAGTCCACCCGTGCTTCAGCGAACATCCCTGAGGCGCTGCAGTAACGGGGCAGCCCCATCAGCACCCTGAATGCATTATTAAATTGCACTCGCAGAGCACTATACTGCCTCTGAGTGAAATCAGCCCACAGGCTGCTTGTATAGAGCTGTGTGCAGTATGCTCTAAACAGAGTCACCTTGACCTCAATGGAACATTTAGCGAACCTGCGGGCGATCATGTTGGCTCTTACCGAC
This sequence comes from Acleris emargana, assembly GCA_927399475.2. NCBI lineage: Eukaryota > Metazoa > Arthropoda > Insecta > Lepidoptera > Tortricidae > Acleris > Acleris emargana. The sequence continues at coordinate 50,220,507 of OV656835.1, read as the reverse complement.
AATGCTCTGCGTTCGCGTTCGATATCTGCATCGTCCCCAAGATCAGATGTCACCACATGTCCAAGATATTTAAACCGCGGTACTATCTCCAGCTGTATACCATTTAATCTGATAGGCGGGACATCTGGTAAACCTTTATTTCTAACCTTAAATACCATACACTGACTTTTAGTTGCGTTGTACTTTAGGCCGTAACTCGCAGCGTACTTTTCACAGACATTTAAAAGCTTGACAAGGCCGCAAGGAGAGGCACTCAGCAGCACCATGTCGTCTGCATAGCTTATATTATTGACACAAATTCCGTCAATATAGCAGCCGACATGGATGCTGCTGAGCTCCTCAATTAGCGCGTTCATGTACAGGTTGAAAAGTTTGGGCGAGGTCAACCCCCCCTGCCTCACCCCGCATTGCAACCTGTACGGATCAGAGTACGACCCAGCCCATCTGACTACATTTGTTTGGTTTTGATACCAGAACTTAAAAACATTATGTAGGGCTGTTGGCACATTCATCTCTACAAGTTTTTGCCATAAAATGTCATAACACACCAGATCAAATGCCTTAGATAGATCCAAATAGCATGCATATACATTTGTGTGTCGATCTGTATAGTATTTGACAGTCTGCTTCAAGGCCAAGATAGCACTTTCTGTTGATAAGCCCGGTCTAAAGCCAAATTGATTATCGTGCAGTTGTATATATTGATCTAATTGGGAGTTCAGCAGACCGTCAAACACTTTAGCGATAATGGTAGCGAGTGAAATCGGCCTATAGTTATTCTTATCGCTAATATCACCAGTTTTGTTTTTTACTATGGGCACGACCACAGTCCTCAACATATCAGCTGGCATGTAGGAATGTCCCACACAAAATGTGTAGAATATTGCAAGCACTCGCGGAAGGTGTGGCCCCGCATGCTGAAGGTGCTCGATACTGAGACCATCGTGGCCAGGAGACTTACCTCTTGACATTGATTTAATAGCCTTACTGACTTCTTTAGCTGTAAATCTAGTAAACCCCTGACCACGCGGCCCCTCACCGCACGCACCTGATGACACTGATGACCCCAGCAATGATTCCACAAGAAAATTATTTTTAAACGCATCTGCTATATCTCTGTGATTACTAATGCCGTCGATACTCACTGGGAGGCTCGGCTTGCCATTTAGTTTACTAGTCGACATCCAAAAGTTCTTAAAATCTCCCTTAGAATGGTGTGCCGCAATAATATCAAATTTTATTTGCTCTTCGTTTCTCTGAGACCATTTTAAACGAGACTTAAAAGTTCTTCTACTTTCTCGCATTTCTTCAAAAACTTGGCCTGACTTAGGTTCGCCATACCATTGCCATACTTTAAATTTACACCTCGCCTCCCTGTGAGCCTCGCTGACATGTTTGTTCCAGCCAGTCACTGATTTCTTCCTTTTAACGTCATTGAACCTACGACTCGCTGAGGCTGAGGCAGAGTACCTTAAGATAGAAACTAAATCATCATACATTTGATCAATAATAAGTCTGTGACCGGGATCATTACACATAAAATCACAACATTCCCTGAGCCCCTCGGGAAAATCAATTAAACCCAGTTTATTTTGACAATCAATATAATACAAATGGATTTGTTCCGGCTCTCGTTGTCCCCATATAGCTTTATTGGGCGCGATATTTTTATTGCAAAGTATCTTTGGTTTTATTAGACTTAAATTACATTCTACAACTAAAGGCAAATGATCTGACCACATAACATCGTACATTACGTATACACTTAAAATTGAACCAGCCGCTGACTTAGTCGCGAGACAGTGATCGAGCCAGCTAGTCGAGGCGTGCGCTTCACTCACAAATGTGTAGGTACCTGATTGAATACCTAACCTTGCAACGTCCGCACAGACCCAATCCTGTTCATTACAGACATTTGTGAGTTCGTTGTAAAAGAGTTCACCTGGGTGAGCGTTAAAATCTCCAAGTATGTACACAGACTCCGTATTGTTATTGTCTATAGTAGCACTCATCACACTCATGCAATCCGTGAAACCCGCCAGATTATCCATTTTGTTTGTCGGCATATAAACACTAAACACTAGTAGTGACCTTTGACCAGTAACAACTTTTATGGCACAGATTCGCGAATTTGCACACTCCACAACCGACACATTTTGAAATACAGTTTTATTCCACAGCAGTGCGACTCCACCGAACGGCCTACCGCGCAGCATTCCCTTCGCTGTATCCATCGCTGAAGTCCCAGTACATTCAAACTTATCATCTATGCTACAGAGAAAAGAAATATCGTCAGGCATCAGCCAAGTTTCTTGCAAAGCAATAATTTCACATTTTTGGCATAATTGCCTAATATTTTCGATAGATCTTTTTACGTTCTTACAATTAAACGATACTAATCTGCATGGATAATCAGCTTCCATTTGCTAACTAAACTGTGCCGTCTTACTATGCCGTGCCGTTTATGTATTTACTTATTTGTTTAAAAGCTATTTTGGACATTCGTTACTAAATTTGAGATAGTATTTAGAAAAACACAAGACAAGTGTATCATATTGGTCGATCTAATCAAGCGCCATCTAACGATAAATGCATGCCTGACTGTTTGACAAACAGCATTATGCGGTCGATCGCAGAGCTTACTTGTTAGATGGCGCGCGAATTAAAACTTTACTCGTCTGGCCGAATGAGCAAGGTCAATTGCCCGCCCCGTCGCCTTAATAGCTCAGTCAAACGAGAAAATGTAGCTTATTTATTTTACTTATTATAAAGATAAAAATAAAGATAAAGACATTTATTCAGTAAGTAGGCAGCACGGGCACTTTAACACGTCAAGAATCTACCAGCGCTTCACAAGAGGAGACCACTACTGAGAAGAAACGCCGCAAGAAACTCAGCAGTCAGTTTTTTTTTTAAATATATTTAATATTATAATGGTACTACTTAGTCTAGCATTATATAAATCTATAAATAGCATATTAAAAAAAAAAACAAATATCCTGCGTAGTTTCTGCAGGAAAACACACCAAAATCTTAAGAGAGAGATAAAGAGAGAAAAGGAAAAAAGAACACCTACTTATGTGTATATACGACGGTGCAAGATGACCACATAAGATTGATATGTTTTCCTACATCAACGGTGTCCCCTAGACAAGATAAAGCTTTTGAATTTGAAAAAATATATATTATTGATTAAGTTTCGAGTTTAGGCCAAGCATTTAGTCTATTATATAGTCCTCGATCCTATAATACGCTTTAGACATTAACGACTTTTTCAAGTAATTTTTGAGTGCTGGAAAGGTTAACTTTAAAACTACCTCAGGTAATCTATATAATAAAAACGAATCGCTAAATGTGTTGCTAAGCGCAAAACTTGAGAACGGCTGAACCGATTTGGCTGATTTATTTTTTGTTGTGTTCGTCATTGTCAGGACAAGGTTTGTATGAAAGAAAAAAATTGAAAAATCAACCGGGGAAGTCAGAAATTTACAGCGGGGCGAAGCCGCTGGCGGGCCGCTAGTTTATTATAGAAATGAATGCATTGACCAACAAATGATTTATGTACATATTACGGACGCGACATTTTCGAATAGCTATTTTATTTTTATTTCTAGTATTTAAATTATGTATATCAGATTTTTTTGCGAGAGAATCCAATTTTTTTATAACATTCTCATAAATAAATTGAGACGCTACAGTAAAATTAGAACATTATGGATTGTCTAATAAAGCTATAAGTCTTATGTCCTCTTATCTCAGTGATATAAATCAAACAATAATTGTAAACAAAACACAATCTGATGGAGCTACAGTGAAAATAGGTGTGCCTCAAGGCTCTATTTTAGGTCCTTTTCTATTGCTGATGATACTTCATTAATTTTCAAGGTAGATAGAAAATCCATAGACTACAGTAGCATAAACACCACACTAGTTAAAGTACTTAATTGGTTTACTAGCAACAATTTGGTACTAAATGCTAAGAAAACTAAATGTGTTAGGTTCGCTTTGCCTAATGTTAAACCGTTAGATTCTAGTATTTTTCTAAATGACGAGTGTTTGCAAATCGTAGATAAGGCAGTTTTCCTAGGCATAACTATAGATAAAAATTTGCAATGGAGTCCCCATATAGCTGTACTGGCAGGTAAACTAAGTTCGGCAGCTTACGCCGTTAGGAAAATTAGACACCTAACCAATGTTGAGACAGCTCGCTTAGTTTATTATAGTTATTTCCATAGTGTTACGTCGTACGGTATTCTGGTTTGGGGTAAGGCAGCTGACATACAAACTATATTTGTGTTACAAAAAAGGACCATTCGTTCTATTTACAACTTAAATTCCCGTGACTCCTTAAGAGGTCTTTTTAAGGAAATTAGTATCTTAACTGTAGCGTCTCAATTTATTTATGAGAATGTTATAAAAAAATTGGATTCTCTCGCAAAAAAATCTGACCACATTGCAGTTTAAGCATTTTGAAAGAAAACAAAAAATTAATTTTGTTATTTATGCCGACTTCGAAAGTTTACTTCAAAACTGCGATGGAAATGATAACACGCAGAATACATGTAAGTTGAAAAAACATCAGCCAACGTGTTTCGGGTATTATTTATGTTGTTCACATAACGCAAATCTAAACAAATATGTTTCATATAGAGGACGTGATTGTGTAGCAAAATTTATACATTATTTAATTGATGATGTGATGATCATAGATGAAATATTACGTCATGAAAAGCCTATGTTACCCTTAACTTTAGATCAGCAGAATGAATACAAAAGTTCTGCTAATTGTCATATTTGTGACCAGTTATTATTCGATGACGGTGTTCAAGATCACGATCACATCACGGGTGAGTTCAGAGGAGCAGCACACTCTCGCTGTAATTTAATGGTTAGAGTTGTTCCTTTTGTCCCTGTTGTGTTTCATAATTTGACTGGATATGACAGTCATTTATTTATAAAACAGTTATCAGAGTTTTCTGGAAAAATCACTGTCATACCGAAAACAAAAAAAAAATATTTGAGTATTACATTTTACAGCAACGATTTCAACACTCAGATTAAATTCATTGATTCCTTTCAGTTTCTTGCTTCTAGTTTAGATGTTCTTAGTAAAGATTTATGCGATAATGAATTAATACACTTCTCAGCAGCATTTTCTAGCAATGAGCAATGTAATTTATTGAAACAAAAGGGAGTTTATCCCTATGACTATATAGATTAATGGGAAAGATATGAAGAAACGAAACTATCTGCGAAATAATGTTTTTATAATAGTTTAAAAATGGAACACATTAGTGATGACGACTATAACCGAGCGAAAAAAACATGGCAGACTTTTGATATTCATTCGCTTGGTGATTATACAGATTTATATTTGAAGTGTGATGTAATGTTACTGGCGGATATTTTTGAGAATTTTAGAAAACAAAGTTACAATATTGTAGTTTAGATCCTGCATATTATGTGACTTCACCCGGATTTAGTTGGCATGCGATGCTTTTATACACCGGTGTTCAATTAGAATTGATTGATGATTTAGAGATTTATCAAATGCTCGAAATGGGTATTCGGGGAGGATTAGCCCAGTGCTCTCTTCGACACGCTAGAGCGAATAATAAGTACCTTCCATATCACGACCAATCACTAGCATCTACTTACTTACTTTATCTGGATTGCAATAACTTATACGGCTTTGCCATGACAAAGAAAATGCCTGTTTCAGAATTTCGGTTTTTGAGTAAAGAGGAAATCATTAATTTCAATTGTTTGATGTCTCCGATAATTCAGACTACGGATATATTTTAGAAGTGGACATGTCTTATCCGGATCACTTGCATGATACACATCGTGATTTGCCATTCGCGGCAGAAAAGTTTACTCCGACAAAAGGCGACATCCGAATTTTTGAAAGGCCTCTTCAAATTATATAATAATGCTATGTTTGGAAAAACTATAGAAAACAAACGTAAGCAAGTAGATGTCAAATTGGTGACCACATGGAACGAAAATCAAAATAAAACAAATAAACGTACAGGCGCAGAAAAATTGATCGCACGTCCCAATTTAAAAAACGTTGCGGTATTTTCTGAAAACTTTGCAGCCATACAACTAACTAAAGAAAAATTTGTTTTGGATCGACCAATTTACGTTGGGTTCACAGTTTTAGAGTATGCAAGGACGCATCTATATCGATTTCACTATGACTTTATCAAGAAAAAATATGCAGATAGAGCAGAGTTATGCTACACTGACACTGATAGCTTGCTATATCTTATAAATACTGATGACGTGTATAGAGATATTAAGGAAAATATATCTGTATTTGATACGAGTAATTTTCCCTCCAATAATGTATTCAATATGCCACAAATTCATACAAAAATTCCGGGTTTATTTAAAGATGAATTAGGTGGAGATATCATACGTGAATTTATCGGCTTAAGAGCCAAACTTTACTGCATACGAACCAAAACGAGGAAATAAAAAAAGCGAAAGGTGTATCAAAATGTGTCACGAAGAAGTTAACTATGTTTAACTATGATAGATCATTACGTGGTAATGCTAGTTTCAAAAGTAAAATGAATATGATTAAATCTACCAAGCATGTACTGTATACACAGGAAGTAAATAAAGTAGTTTTAAGCGCTAATGATGATAAACGCCAGATTGCGCTAGACCAAATTCACACATTACCATGGGATCATGCCAGTACAATATTTTAAATATAATTTAAGTGTAAGTTGTAGGTATAATGTGTTTAATGTAGATTAGATAAGACCTATTACTGTATTAATTTTAGGCTTAGGTACATTATCTCTATACCATTAATAAAATGTTTAATATTATTTTTGACTTTCATTTCACTTCTGTTATAATATTATATTGTTTATATTATATCTCCTCCTTATATAAAGTATATAAAGACGAACAATATTTAAATGTATCACTCTGCAACATGAAGTTTGTTCAGCAAACTCCTGCAATAGAAGTCAAACCTATTAAACTGGAAGACCATCCAAAACATTTAAAACACAGCACGCTATTGCCTAATACTATTCGATGTATAATTTGTGGACCTTCAAACTGTGGAAAAACTAATGTTATGCTAAATTTATTATTACATGAAAATGGCTTAAAGTTCAAGCATATTTATTTATACTCGAAGACAGCCTTCCAGCCAAAGTATATTTTTTTAAGACAAATTATGCGTAGGATTCCGGGAGCCGAATTATTTTTATTTAATGATAATAAAGAAGTTATTCATCCTAACGATGCTTTAACCATTTCAATCATAATTTTCGATGACGTCGCGTGTGAAAATCAGGTGAACATTCGACTTTCACTAAATTCTTCAAATCAAATTACATGCAACATTAGTACTAAATTTGACCGCGCACCGCCGCCACCTCCACAGCACTTCTAGCGCTCAGCGCTCAGCGCTTTGCAGCGACACGATTCGAACTACACCGCTTGGCGCTCAGTGCTTAGCGCTGTGCGGCAACGAGTCGAACTATGACGCGGCTAGCTCGTATCTCGCTCGCACGTATTGGCTTGCAATCGGGCTTTCATATTAGCCGGTGCCTCTCTGTCTTACCCACCGAAACGGCCTATGATCAAATACGACTGTTCGTAAGTTAATATGGCAAATAGTATGAGAGTTTAAGCCCGGCTTGCGTATGAAGTTGTACACGAGTCCATAGTAAAATGCGAAATTCGCGCAGGCGCGGAGCGGCGTTGAGCCGCGTTAGCGGCTAACTTCACTTCATTGCTATTTGTTGACAAATGCTTTTATTCACTTGTTGAATTGTTTTGTTTAAAACTTTGAGCGGTCAGTACAGTGATAAGTATTTTGTTTGTGGTGTTGTGAGTTGTGATTCAATTAGATTGACAATGGAGGATGTAGTCCCGTGTGACTGTGATAACTTAAAGTGTGCACAAACTTTGCTTGTCGACGGAAAGGTAAAATGTTTGAACTTTGCAGAGAAAAAGGTAGGTACCTACTTATTTCTTCGGCAAAACCTACGCCTGACTTGTGTATTTCTCAGAGTAGTAAATCGCACAAAAGACAGTTTAACAGGTTAGTGTACAAAACTCATTGGATTGTTGGTTGTTCGCACTCTAATAAGTAAACATCGGTATCAACGTTCAATTTTCATGGCACCCGGTAAGGGCAGCAAAAAAGAAATACATTCGAATATTTAATTAATAATAACTTTTTCTTTTCTTTTACTTTTAAATTAATTGTGCTGCAGCTAACTGTACCTATATTTATGCTGTATTTATACTTAAAGAGGTTTTTATTCTTAATAATGTCATAGAACCTTAATACTCATTTTTCATTCGAAAAATAATATATGCTAAATAGAAAACAAAAGTCAATTTAACCGTCATACCAAATAAATATTGGTCAGTGAGTGTGGAAAGGCAATTCATTCATATCAAATGGGCAGTTTAGTGGCTAACTAACATTAGTTGATGTGTAGATCCCGGACTTTAGTCGCAATGACGCCACAGTAGGGTAGTTTAGTAAATGGAACGGTGTTAATTAACACGACAACCACAGCTACCATAAAATGACGTTTTTGAATTTTTGTATCTCGGTGACGGTTCAAGATAGGGGGCTGAAAGTTAGGGTGTTTCTATATTATGAGATAGCCAACAAATGACATTATAAAAATACGATATTCGTCACAGGGGCCACTTCTCCTTCCTTAGCCTGCTAGACCCTTTTAGTTGTCTATTCTAACCTTTAAAACATTTTTAGATACCTATTTTATCTATACATAATAATGGTTAAAAATACTAAGTGTATTTGTTTGTATTTGTTTTTTTGCCGACCATACTTTGCCATGAAATTTGAACGTTGATACCGATGTATACTAATAAGGTACATTGCTGGTGTTGTATTTTCGTTTCTAACGACAAAGACGTGTGGAATACATCTGGTTATGACGATTTAAATAATTTAGCTGGCGCCATTAAAAGACACATGAATTCTCAAAAACACATGAACGCGGTAATTTATTTTAGTGATTTTGGGAAACAGCGAATTGAGACATCTTTATCGCGCCAATTATCAGAGGAAATTACAAAACATAACATGCGTGTTGATAACAATAGTAGCGTTTTTCAAAGATTAGTCGATGTTGTTTGTCATTTAGCACAACAGGAACTTCCCTTCAGAGGTCACGATGAGTCTAAAACTTCATAGAATAGGGGTAATTTTTTAGAGCTTGTGTCGCTACTTTCGAAATAGGTACGATGGCGTTTTAGAAAAACACATTCGAAGTATACAAATAATAATTTAATTTAAAATAATTTAATTTAATTCTATGTTGTGTAATAATAATAATAATTTAAAAAAAACCGCTGACGCTGTCTGTCGTGCTTTTTCGTTTTCTTTTTAGATTTATTTAATTGTTGTGTTTTGAGTATATTTTTCAAGGAGTATTCCTTCATTTTATTTATTATAACATCATCCTTCAGATAAATAGAATAGAAATATAAATGAATACAGGAATATAATCTCATCACTCAAGAAGCGCTGACATTAAACGTCAACCAACATGTCACCAAGAAAAACGAAAACAAATAATGATAACGAGATCGAAATTGCACCACCAACAAGCGGATACATGTAACGCACGCCCTCCACCCCAGCCCGCTTCGTCCAGCTCCTCGCAATCGTCGTCGGGTGAAGAGTTCGCCACTGCACCCGACACCAGCGAGTCGAACGACGAGCGCGGGCCGCCGCCTCCGCCGCCGCGACCACCTGCGCGACGCGGGCGACCACCGCTGCCGGCACGCTTGGGGCCTGCGGGGCATCCTGCCCCGCGCACGGCTCCCGCTACCGGTGGTTTAGTGCGCCGCATGCGATGGTCAACATCAAACAATGAAAATTGCATGCGAGCGTATTACGGGGCTACAGAGGGAGGAACTAACCTCACTGCGTATCGTGATAAGAAGGCTTATGACTCGGTGCCTCACTCATGGCTCGAAAGGAGCTTAGAGTTGTATAAAGTTGATGCAACTTTGAGGTCCTTTTTAGGTGTGTGTATGAGGCAGTGGGTCACAGTCCTTCGTCAACCAGGTGGTCGAGATGTCCCCTCTGATTCGCCTAACTTGATAAGGATTGAAAGAGGCATCTTCCAGGGTGACAGTCTGAGTCCTTTGTGGTTTTGCCTAGCCATGAATCCTCTCAGCTCTTTGCTGCAATTAAAAGTATGAGTCTTTCAATCAATTCATTCGGATCATCCCAATAAACATAATCTGTATTCCTCTTATACTTTTTCAATATAGGTAAGAAACCACCGCTTTTTAACTTTGCCAATTGTTCAGGGAAATCCTGATTTCCTTCATTAAGCTGTGAAAATAAAGGTTTTATAATGTGACGGTATTTTTAACCTTTGTCGCCTTTCAATTGTCCGCAAGGATTGAAGTCTCGCTTGTGTGCGTTAGTATTAATAAGCATTTCTTTATACTTGATTTTGTCTTGTTCTGTTACGACTTCCAGATTAGGCTTATTGCGCAATAAAAGTTCCTTTAAACCTGCAGTTAATTCATAGTTTTTGTTCTTAATGATAACCATATATTTTTTTCCCTCATCAGTATGTGTTGAAGACAAACTTACATATATGCCTCCCATCATGAGCTTCTCGTTCTCGCTACGAATACCGAATGGAACATTAATGTGATCATAAATATTAAGCATATCTTCTTTTTTAAGAGACAATAGTGTATCATTATTTTGATTTTGCAAACTATTGTTCATGCCATTAGCTAAATCATAATACTCTGAGTGCTTACTAGAATCAGCCTTGACTATGTCTCTAAAATTATCGTATTCTATAGAGGAATCCAAGTCATTAAAAGTGTCTTTTACATTTAAACAACTTTTCGAAATGTTTAAGTCAGCACGTTCCGAGCCATTCACTTTTATTAGAGTTTCTAGAGGATCTGTAATAGGCTTGAATACTTTTTTAAATTTAAGATTAGCCGCATCCTCTTCATTTTGAATTATCTTAATTTTCTTTTTTATGTTTTCAACAGATTTAATTAGTTGTTCTTTTACATGTGTCTCCATTGCAGTGACTGTTTAATGCTAATACTCGACATCTAGTGAGATATTTGAAGCTTTGAACAAGTATTTATTATGATAAATCTAAAAATGGATAAACATATCGAATCCTTTTCTATACCTTCCTTTATCAATATCACAATCTTTATTAATCAGCACGAAGTTGAACTGATCTTGCCAAACAGCAGAACAAAGCTGTTTAAATATCATCCACTCTAAATCTGTATTGACATGCTCATTGTATATATGTTTTAAATTTATATCATCTTGTTTGTAGATAATTAAAAGATTAGCGTTATCTCCAGTGGCGTGCCTAGGGTTTCAGAATAGGGCAAGCCGAGAGATATGTTTTGTAGTTTTTACGGTTATTATGGTTAAATTTATCTTGTTACCACATTACTGATCAATCTTCACTTCACTCTGCAGTTGTGTAGGCATTTGCTTACGTGGACGAGCTCACCAAAGCTCCCTGAAGGCATGTTACCACTAGATATAATTTTACAGACATATCAGCAATTGCATACTTTCGGTAGCCTTGAAAAAAGCCGCTTGGTTTGTTTGAGAGAATAAAATAAAGGTTCAACTTCTTATTTTAACTTTGCTTGCCTAGGGAGAAAGCAATAAGTACTTACTTTTATTTCAATTACCTACCTAAAAATTACATACATATAGTGCAGTGCGATGAGCGACCGGAGACGGACGTGTCACATTGCACAGTTGGAATTACGTAATTCGTGAATTGCGCGGCTTTAGCCGCTGCCCGGACTTTTGCTATGGGTACTCAACAACTCGTAGTGAACGAACTGTTGGCGTTTATTCAAAATGCCGTTAACCAAGGAGCCATGACTGACGTTAGCATCGTGCAGATCTGCAAATCCAGCTATACAGAGGATGAGATTTGCAGTGGCAAGGTGCTACTATACCAGTCTGCGGGCAAGGCCGAGCAGATGCCGTCCCGACGGAGGGTTGGGGGAGCGAAGAGTCTGCAGGACATTATCTCGGTGTTCAGGGTGAACCTACCGGATGATATGCCTGCGTTTGTGGCGATGCAGCTGGATAAGTTGCCTCCTGTCAGTTTCGACCATGTCGACGTTACCAGACTGTTAAAGGATATTGTGGCCCTAAAAGCAAGTCTGGCTAAGATTGCTGAAAAATTCGATGCGTCGCAGATAACTATTACAAAGATGCGTAATGAAATTACCTGCTTGCGCAAGTCTGCCACGGTAATTAGGTCATCGGCTGATGCATCGAATTTCATTGTCAACGAACAAACTTGTGTCGATACGTCGGTCTCAAGTTTCGCGCCCGCGCTGACTCAGCTTGAGAAGCCAGCGCCTCGCTCGCCGCGTGCTGCCCCGCGCGCCGCCGCCCCGCGCCCCGCGCGCCCTCAGCGCGAGCCGAGCCCCCCCGCCCCCGCCACCCCGCTGGCCGCCCGCAGCTACGCTGACGCAGCGGCAAGGCCGCTGAACTTAGGCGGCCTGGAGCGCCTGTTAAGGCGTCGAAGAAGAGAGCTCCACCTTCCGTGAAGGAGCTCCCTCGTACCAGTGTGGATAAGGAGGGATTCACATTGGTGCAGCACAGCAAGCCACGTAGGAAGCCTCATAAGACTCGGTGTGGTACTGCAGTAACGGACCCGAGTTCCGAGCTGCGGGCAGCTATACCGAATACGGCGCTCTACGTGTCTCGCCTGCACCACTCTGCAACGAAAGATGACGTGGTGGAGTATGTCCGTCAGAAGGTTGGATGCAGTCTGACGGTGTTCCAGCTGCGGTCGCTTCGCTACGTGCACTTCAGTTCGTTTGTAGTGCGCGTGCCGCGGTTTATGCTGGAAACCGTCGAGTGTCCTGACTTCTGGCCGAAAGGTGTCGTGTTCCGGCGGTTTCGGGGCAACCTACCGGCATCGATCATCACGCCAAGTTTGGCAAAATAGAACCACACTGTTCTGTCACCTCGGTGTTAGTTTTTAAGTTTTATATTGTTATGTATGTTAGTCTATAAGGTATTTGTAACTATGGGCCTCGTTGCTCGAAATAAAAGTTTATTATTATTATTATTTAGATATTTATTTAATTTTCTGCAAATTAGGTTTTTTATAATAAGTATATATAAAAGTAAAATAACAATACCCATACAAAAATATAAACATTATAAAAAACCTAACCTACGGGTGCCGCCGGCAGCGGGGCAGGGCTCAAGCTACCGGTGGTTAGGGCTGCAGAGAGAGGAACCTCCTCACAATGCGTGCCGTGTCGAGGAGTACTGCCTTCTGTATCTGGCCCTTGATCCAGCCATCTAGCGAGAGTCTCTTGAGGTGTTGGTCGAGACTCTTCGCTATAAGACCGTTTGCCGAAACAACTATCGGGACAATGATCGTCGAGTCAACATCCCACATGGTGGTCACCTCGTGAGCCAAGTCAAGGTACTTGCTGAGCTTATCCTTCTCGGCCTTCACGAGGTTCTCATCATGCGGGATGGTGACGTCGACGAGCACTGCCCGGCGTTGAGATCGATCTGTCAACACGATGTCAGGTTTATTGGCGACAATAGTCCTGTCTGTGATAACAGATCGATCCCAATAGAGCGTAGCACGACCATTTTCGAGAACTGGCGCCGGTGTGTACTTATAGTACGGCACTTCAGACTCAACAAGACCGTATTGTTGAGTCTGAAGTGCCGTACTATAAGTACACACCGGCAACACTGTTGGTCTACGCCAGTTTTCGTTTGCCAAGGACAGAGGCGTGAGGCTCCTGTCTACTGTAACCACATCACGATGCATCCCACACTCATTGCCAAGGAAATAATCCCTGAGATGGCACACCTCGCGGTTATGGAGATTCTTAGCATTTAAAATGCCTCGACCTCCACATTTCCTCGGGATGTACAATCTCATGACAGATGAACGTGGGTGCAACATGCGATGTGATTTGAACAGTAGACGGACCCTCCTATCCAGGGCGTCCAGCTCAGTCTGAGTCCACCTTAGTATGCCAAAGGAGTATGTGAGCAGCGGCATCACCCAGCCATTGAAGGCACGCACCTTATTGCCACCCGACAAAAGACTGTTAAGAACTTTTGTCAAGCGGCAAAAGAAGCGCTCCTTCACTGACTGCTTGACATCGCCGTCCATAATACCCAAAGACTGTGACATACCAAGATATTTGTAGGTTTCAACTTCGGAGAGAGATCTGAGGGTCATTGTCTCAGAAAGCTGCAAATTAGATGAATTTACAACTTTCCCTCGTTGATGCATGACCGCACACTTATCTACACCGAATTCCATCTTGATCGCACTACTGAACTCTTGTGTGATTTTCAATAGTGCGATAAGATCTTGGCACTCCGATGCAAACAATTTGAGGTCATCCATGAACAATAAGTGAGAAATGACTTCAGCTTCTCTACGAAGTCGATAGCCAAGCCCGGAATCCTTCAGCAAAGAGCTGAGAGGATTCATGGCTAGGCAAAACCACAAAGGACTCAGACTGTCACCCTGGAAGATGCCTCTTTCAATCCTTATCAAGTTAGGCGAATCAGAGGGGACATCTCGACCACCTGGTTGACGAAGGACTGTGACCCACTGCCTCATACACACACCTAAAAAGGACCTCAAAGTTGCATCAACTTTATACAACTCTAAGATCCTTTCGAGCCATGAGTGAGGCACCGAGTCATAAGCCTTCTTATCACGATACGCAGTGAGGTTAGTTCCTCCCTCTGTAGCCCCGTAATACGCTCGCATGCAATTTTCATTGTTTGATGTTGACCATCGCATGCGGCGCACTAAACCACCGGTAGCGGGAGCCGTGCGCGGGGCAGGATGCCCCGCAGGCCCCAAGCGTGCCGGCAGCGGTGGTCGCCCGCGTCGCGCAGGTGGTCGCGGCGGCGGAGGCGGCGGCCCGCGCTCGTCGCTCGACTCGCTGGTGTCGGGTGCAGTGGCGAACTCTTCACCCGACGACGATTGCGAGGAGCTGGACGAAGCGGGCTGGGGTGGAGGGCGTGCGTTACATGTATCCGCTTGTTGGTGGTGCAATTTCGATCTCGTTATCATTATTTGTTTTCGTTTTTCTTGGTGACATGTTGGTTGACGTTTAATGTCAGCGCTTCTTGAGTGATGAGATTATATTCCTGTATTCATTTATATTTCTATTCTATTTATCTGAAGGATGATGTTATAATAAATAAAATGAAGGAATACTACTTGAAAAATATACTCAAAACACAACAATTAAATAAATCTAAAAATAAAACGAAAAAGCACGACAGACAGCGTCAGCGGTTTTTTTTAAATTATTATTATTATTACACAACATAGAATTAAATTAAATTATTTTAAATTAAATTATTATTTGTATACTTCGAATGTGTTTTTCTAAAACGCCATCGTACCTATTTCGAAAGTAGCGACACAAGCTCTAAAAAATTACCCCTATTCTATGAAGTTTTAGACTCATCGTGACCTCTGAAGGGAAGTTCATGTTGTGCTAAATGACAAACAACATCGACTAATCTTTGAAAAACGCTACTATTGTTATCAACACGCATGTTATGTTTTGTAATTTCCTCTGATAATTGGTGCGATAAAGATGTCTCAATTCGCTGTTTCCCAAAATCACTAAAATAAATTACCGCGTTCATGTGTTTTTGAGAATTCATGTGTCTTTTAATGGCGCCAGCTAAATTATTTAAATCGTCATAACCAGATGTATTCCACACGTCTTTGTCGTTAGAAACGAAAATACAACACCAGCAATGTACCTTATTAGTATACATCGGTATCAACGTTCAAATTTCATGGCAAAGTATGGTCGGCAAAAAAACAAATACAAACAAATACACTTAGTATTTTTAACCATTATTATGTATAGATAAAATAGGTATCTAAAAATGTTTTAAAGGTTAGAATAGACAACTAAAAGGGTCTAGCAGGCTAAGGAAGGAGAAGTGGCCCCTGTGACGAATATCGGATTTTTATAATGTCATTTGTTGGCTATCTCATAATATAGAAACACCCTAACTTTCAGCCCCCTATCTTGAACCGTCACCGAGATACAAAAAGTCAAAAACGTCATTTTATGGTAGCTGTGGTTGTCGTGTTAATTAACACCGTTCCATTTACTAAACTACCCTACTGTGGCGTCATTGCGACTAAAGTCCGGGATCTACACATCAACTAATGTTAGTTAGCCACTAAACTGCCCATTTGATATGAATGAATTGCCTTTCCACACTCACTGACCAATATTTATTTGGTATGACGGTTAAATTGACTTTTGTTTTCTATTTAGCATATATTATTTTTCGAATGAAAAATGAGTATTAAGGTTCTATGACATTATTAAGAATAAAAACCTCTTTAAGTATAAATACAGCATAAATATAGGTACAGTTAGCTGCAGCACAATTAATTTAAAAGTAAAAGAAAAGAAAAAGTTATTATTAATTAAATATTCGAATGTATTTCTTTTTTGCTGCCCTTACCGGGTGCCATGAAAATTGAACGTTGATACCGATGTTTACTTATTAGAGTGCGAACAACCAACAATCCAATGAGTTTTGTACACTAACCTGTTAAACTGTCTTTTGTGCGATTTACTACTCTGAGAAATACACAAGTCAGGCGTAGGTTTTGCCGAAGAAATAAGTAGGTACCTACCTTTTTCTCTGCAAAGTTCAAACATTTTACCTTTCCGTCGACAAGCAAAGTTTGTGCACACTTTAAGTTATCACAGTCACACGGGACTACATCCTCCATTGTCAATCTAATTGAATCACAACTCACAACACCACAGACAAAATACTTATCACTGCACTGACCGCTCAAAGTTTTAAACAAAACAATTCAACAAGTGAATAAAAGCATTTGTCAACAAATAGCAATGAAGTGAAGTTAGCCGCTAACGCGGCTCAACGCCGCTCCGCGCCTGCGCGAATTTCGCATTTTACTATGGACTCGTGTACAACTTCATACGCAAGCCGGGCTTAAACTCTCATACTATTTGCCATATTAACTTACGAACAGTCGTATTTGATCATAGGCCGTTTCGGTGGGTAAGACAGAGAGGCACCGGCTAATATGAAAGCCCGATTGCAAGCCAATACGTGCGAGCGAGATACGAGCTAGCCGCGTCATAGTTCGACTCGTTGCCGCACAGCGCTAAGCACTGAGCGCCAAGCGGTGTAGTTCGAATCGTGTCGCTGCAAAGCGCTGAGCGCTGAGCGCTAGAAGTGCTGCGGAGGTGGCGGCGGTGCGCGGTCAAATTTAGTACTAATGTTGCATGTAATTTGATTTGAAGAATTTAGTGAAAGTCGAATGTTCACCTGATTTTCACACGCGACGTCATCGAAAATTATGATTGAAATGGTTAAAGCATCGTTAGGATGAATAACTTCTTTATTATCATTAAATAAAAATAATTCGGCTCCCGGAATCCTACGCATAATTTGTCTTAAAAAAATATACTTTGGCTGGAAGGCTGTCTTCGAGTATAAATAAATATGCTTGAACTTTAAGCCATTTTCATGTAATAATAAATTTAGCATAACATTAGTTTTTCCACAGTTCGAAGGTCCACAAATTATACATCGAATAGTATTAGGCAATAGCGTGCTGTGTTTTAAATGTTTTGGATGGTCTTCAAGTTTAATAGGTTTGACTTCTATTGCAGGAGTTTGCTGAACAAACTTCATGTTGCAGAGTGATACATTTAAATATTGTTCGTCTTTATATACTTTATATAAGGAGGAGATATAATATAAACAATATAATATTATAACAGAAGTGAAATGAAAGTCAAAAATAATATTAAACATTTTATTAATGGTATAGAGATAATGTACCTAAGCCTAAAATTAATACAGTAATAGGTCTTATCTAATCTACATTAAACACATTATACCTACAACTTACACTTAAATTATATTTAAAATATTGTACTGGCATGATCCCATGGTAATGTGTGAATTTGGTCTAGCGCAATCTGGCGTTTATCATCATTAGCGCTCAAAACTACTTTATTTACTTCCTGTGTATACAGTACATGCTTGGTAGATTTAATCATATTCATTTTACTTTTGAAACTAGCATTACCACGTAATGATCTATCATAGTTAAACATAGTTAACTTCTTCGTGACACATTTTGATACACCTTTCGCTTTTTTTATTTCCTCGTTTTGGTTCGTATGCAGTAAAGTTTGGCTCTTAAGCCGATAAATTCACGTATGATATCTCCACCTAATTCATCTTTAAATAAACCCGGAATTTTTGTATGAATTTGTGGCATATTGAATACATTATTGGAGGGAAAATTACTCGTATCAAATACAGATATATTTTCCTTAATATCTCTATACACGTCATCAGTATTTATAAGATATAGCAAGCTATCAGTGTCAGTGTAGCATAACTCTGCTCTATCTGCATATTTTTTCTTGATAAAGTCATAGTGAAATCGATATAGATGCGTCCTTGCATACTCTAAAACCGTGAACCCAACGTAAATTGGTCGATCCAAAACAAATTTTTCTTTAGTTAGTTGTATGGCTGCAAAGTTTTCAGAAAATACCGCAACGTTTTTTAAATTGGGACGTGCGATCAATTTTTCTGCGCCTGTACGTTTATTTGTTTTATTTTGATTTTCGTTCCATGTGGTCACCAATTTGACATCTACTTGCTTACGTTTGTTTTCTATAGTTTTTCCAAACATAGCATTATTATATAATTTGAAGAGGCCTTTCAAAAATTCGGATGTCGCCTTTTGTCGGAGTAAACTTTTCTGCCGCGAATGGCAAATCACGATGTGTATCATGCAAGTGATCCGGATAAGACATGTCCACTTCTAAAATATATCCGTAGTCTGAATTATCGGAGACATCAAACAATTGAAATTAATGATTTCCTCTTTACTCAAAAACCGAAATTCTGAAACAGGCATTTTCTTTGTCATGGCAAAGCCGTATAAGTTATTGCAATCCAGATAAAGTAAGTAAGTAGATGCTAGTGATTGGTCGTGATATGGAAGGTACTTATTATTCGCTCTAGCGTGTCGAAGAGAGCACTGGGCTAATCCTCCCCGAATACCCATTTCGAGCATTTGATAAATCTCTAAATCATCAATCAATTCTAATTGAACACCGGTGT
The DNA here is from genome assembly GCA_927399475.2 of Acleris emargana. Taxonomy (NCBI): domain Eukaryota; kingdom Metazoa; phylum Arthropoda; class Insecta; order Lepidoptera; family Tortricidae; genus Acleris; species Acleris emargana. The sequence goes on along the minus strand of OV656835.1, from coordinate 50,201,288 downwards.
ATAAAAGCATCGCATGCCAACTAAATCCGGGTGAAGTCACATAATATGCAGGATCTAAACTACAATATTGTAACTTTGTTTTCTAAAATTCTCAAAAATATCCGCCAGTAACATTACATCACACTTCAAATATAAATCTGTATAATCACCAAGCGAATGAATATCAAAAGTCTGCCATGTTTTTTTCGCTCGGTTATAGTCGTCATCACTAATGTGTTCCATTTTTAAACTATTATAAAAACATTATTTCGCAGATAGTTTCGTTTCTTCATATCTTTCCCATTAATCTATATAGTCATAGGGATAAACTCCCTTTTGTTTCAATAAATTACATTGCTCATTGCTAGAAAATGCTGCTGAGAAGTGTATTAATTCATTATCGCATAAATCTTTACTAAGAACATCTAAACTAGAAGCAAGAAACTGAAAGGAATCAATGAATTTAATCTGAGTGTTGAAATCGTTGCTGTAAAATGTAATACTCAAATATTTTTTTTTTGTTTTCGGTATGACAGTGATTTTTCCAGAAAACTCTGATAACTGTTTTATAAATAAATGACTGTCATATCCAGTCAAATTATGAAACACAACAGGGACAAAAGGAACAACTCTAACCATTAAATTACAGCGAGAGTGTGCTGCTCCTCTGAACTCACCCGTGATGTGATCGTGATCTTGAACACCGTCATCGAATAATAACTGGTCACAAATATGACAATTAGCAGAACTTTTGTATTCATTCTGCTGATCTAAAGTTAAGGGTAACATAGGCTTTTCATGACGTAATATTTCATCTATGATCATCACATCATCAATTAAATAATGTATAAATTTTGCTACACAATCACGTCCTCTATATGAAACATATTTGTTTAGATTTGCGTTATGTGAACAACATAAATAATACCCGAAACACGTTGGCTGATGTTTTTTCAACTTACATGTATTCTGCGTGTTATCATTTCCATCGCAGTTTTGAAGTAAACTTTCGAAGTCGGCATAAATAACAAAATTAATTTTTTGTTTTCTTTCAAAATGCTTAAACTGCAATGTGGTATTTTTTGGGGGTAACACTGTAACTACCTTAGAACAACAATGTCTGCTATATTTAACTTGATTCTCGAAGAATTGCAGGCAATCCTCACAAAAGTGTAATTTACACTTATGGCGGGTTACTTGTTTGCGCATTAAACGAGCGAGATCTTTAATTAAACAAAAATGACCGCCACTATCTTTCTCAATGTACAATAAATTGATATGAGTAAGCTTTCTGAGCTGTGTTACGGTCCAATTACATCATTTGTTCTGCCTAAACCGTAAACATTGATGCTGATTTCAGTATTGTTATTCTCAAAAACTTTAATATCTTGAAATGAAGGAGGAAAAGTCATTCCATCTGTTTTCAAAACTTGATTATAGTGGGGGTATGAGCTTGTTCGACACGGATTACAGTTTGAAGGAAATAATGCAGCAACTACGCTCCATGAAAAACAATAATCATCTGTATTTTTTATATTCAGACAGCTTTTTGTGTTTTTGATAACAGTTGGGAGATCCATGTAAGTGCCGCCTCGCAGCGGAGTGTATTTGTTTATGTTTACTTCTAGATGACTAATCGATTCCAATAACCAGCCTGATTCACAGTGCTCAAATTCAGACAATTCATTTTTATAATTATTTATTACATACATACATACATACCTTCACGCCTTCATTCCCAGAGTGGGGTAGGCAGAGCTACAGAATTACCAACTACTCCAAAAAACTTGTTAATTATTAATTCATTGTAAAACTCATTCAAATCTATATTGCTAAATATTTTCTTATATTTCGTGATAAAAGATTTCAATTCTGATTGACCTGTTTTAGGCAAGGTAAAATTTGCTAATAGCTCAAAATTCACTTTGACACAAGTGTTTTTCAATAAGGACATGTTTATTAAATTCAAAATACTGTCTCGGTTACTATGTAGGAACGCCTCAGGTGTGTGGTGCTCGACTTCCTGCATAGTAACACGATATGTTACAATTCTATTCCTAAAAGCTGAGGCAATAATATCAATATTATCATATTCTGTTCTCATCAAACATTTAGATTTATGTGAGTTTGTTCTCAAATGGTATTTAAATTTTTCTTTCGGTACTTCTATTTCACAGTTTTCACATAGGATAAAATCTGATCTATTAGTACTTTTATTATTATTATGACTGCTTTCGTTAATTGATGTAGCTGAAAATAAAAAGATTACACATTGTTTAAATCACTTTATTACATTCAAACATATATTATATCGATTAATATAAAAATAAACATGGATAAGATGCAATCGTACACAAATATTATTATATTTAATTAAGTGTAAGATTAGAGCGAAGAGTCGCAATATGTAATTAAAAATATGAATTTAGGAAAGTTGGAGGACACTGCTTAAATTCCTGCCTAACTGCATCAACATAATATATGACGCCACGCCTCCGTGTCAATATTCGATCTATTCTTCACTGTAACAACGGTGTGACGCCATCTATTCATAGCGGGGACACGTTCTATCTCATCGCACTTATAAATCTTTAATTCGATGAAGTGTGTCCCCAATTTAGCCTCGTTTGATTGACGTGCAACACCGTTCGCTACTCTTCTCGTAATATAACTAACTAGCGGTGGGTGATTTTTTTTACCAATGCTGCTCTCCAAAGCTGCAGCATCGTCCTCGCTATCGCTACCGAAGAGGTCCCTCACAATAGCCTTTTTAGACTCGGTCTTCGCTCTTTTTGAATTTGAACTCGAAGGAGCACGATCTTCGTTCTTCGACCGTTTCTTTGAGGCCGTTTTCTCACTGCGCGATCGTGCCACTTCATCATCCGAGGGGAATAAAGTGTCAGCATGCTCAGACCTGTAACAAAGAAAAAACATTTAGGTTATTATTTTAATACACCGTTTTAAACTGACTCGGGGGGGGGAGGGGAGTGTATACATGTATATAATTATATCAATTGAATAGAGAAAACGAACTAATGTGATATTAAGTTGCAGGCAATCAAGTTGAAAACTAAATAGGAATCTATTTATTAGGAGGTTTAAAATCAATCAAAGGGAAAAATTATATAGTGTGAACTATTCAAAAACTATATTTTATTTAAAGGGTAAGACATAAAAATAGATCATATAGAAACTTACATGTTTTCAGAATAGACTGTCATTGGCTGTCCCAAACCAAAACCTAGTAAGAGCCAAATTTTTCAAAAATCGTTTTTTTACACCATACATTTTTTAATTTAGTGCTGCGTGTAATGCAAAAACACCCATAATTCTATCACGTTTAGTTTTAAAGATATAAGACCCCCTAAACCTAGCAACTCCACATGCCACTCTTCGATACCAAAGTCAAAATCCTAGCAAGTTACACATCCAAATTCAAACAAATAGTAACTGCGACTTATACTAGGTTTTTGATTTTGGAATTTGCACTTACTAGGTTTTTGTATTTTTATAATAGCACGAATTAGGTTTTTGAATTGGGAAATTACCCACACTAGGTTTTTGATTTATGAAACGGACGGCTTATACTAGGTTTTTGATTTTGTTAAATAGCACTCACTAGATTAATTTAATTGGAAAATTACTATTCAGTATTGTAATTTATTTTATTTATTCCTATACAAAATCTAGCAAGTTGATGCGTAAGAAGCGCTCTGCGGGCTAGCGGTTGGGTGAGCGGCGTCGGGAGGAAGGGTCGTCGACGCACGCGAACATTCACTTAGTTTGCGTTTTTGTTTTTGTTAGGGTTCCGTAGTCAAACTAGAAACCCTTATAGTTTCGCCATGTCCGTCCGTCCGTCCGTCCGCAGCCTAGCTCAGATACTATTAGTACTAGAAAGCTATAATTTGGCATGAATATTACATATAAGTCACGTCAAGAAAGTGCTAAAATAAAATATTGAAAAAAAAAAAATACTTCCCTACACGTAACTTGGGGATGTTTTTTTTTGTCTACTCCAAAATGCAGGGCGTCGTTGGATAGGTTTTCAAAAATATTGCGGGTTTGCTCAGACAACTTTCCGATCAATGGATCCGATTAAGAAATATTATGCTTTAAAGCGCTAATTTTTGTTAGAGTCAAGTGTCGTCTCCCCCCCCCTACAGCCAAAACTACAAATACTAAAAATCTGAAATATATTTTCATTGAAAACGCATATATATATAACGAATTTAAAAGTTAACCACGACTAGGTAAACTTAATATTGAGGCAGCACTAAATAACTTTAAATAGAAAATTAGTTCATACGTTATGTTGATTTTTGAGATAGTTTTTTTTGTTTGTCGTAACAGCTTCGAAACCCTACACTGACCATGGTCCGACATGCTCTTGCCCGGCTGTTTTGTTAAAGCTTAACCAAAATGAGTGGAAGTAGTTTTAAGCTCTCTGGGCAAGCATTTAAGCTCTCAAGACAAATATTGTTTTCTGTAAGTTTCAGGGATTTTTTGAAAATTTCCAAAAATATCCGGATTTTGCCGCATCGGCTAATGCGATTCACGTGATTCTTTGGGAAAGTAATAAACATATAATGACTCACGTATTCCTTAAATAATATTGAATACTGCCAAATAAAATTTTGGAAAAATGTAGGGAATAAAACTTCAGATTATTTTTTTCTTGCTTTCTAGAAGAGCGACACCAACAGTTTTTCATTAGGTGATTGCTTATATAAAGGGCTACCACATATATTTTTTTCAAAATAATCCAGTTAGTACTTCATACTAAAAAATACAAAAGTAAAGGATGAGGTATGCCCTTACCAGATAATTTAGTTGCAAAAGATATTAGTTATGCACATTGCTTCTTTATCATTACGAGTAATGATATAACCAGCAGATTCATAGACCAACACCGGCCTCTTGACGTACGTGTCAGATTGCATTCATAAGGGCATTAAATATGACAATGTCAAGTTTTAATTATTTTTTTATGATCTTCCTGATTGGGATATCAATTTGAATGATGAAGAAGTGGTGCCCATTCAAAAATGCCAAACATGTGGACAAGAGTACTCCTTTTGGGGCAACCCATATACAGGGTGTAAGGGACGGCTCACCGAAAACTGAAACCATAGCTTCAGACCATTGTACTGAACTGAAATCCAGTGGAAATTTTCCCGGGAAAACGAAAACTTTCTAGTTGGTTTCAGTTTTCGGTGAGCCGTCCCTTACAGCCTGTATGTATAGGTATATACAGGGTGTAAGTGACGGCTCACCGAAAACTGAAACCATAGCTTCAGACCATTGTACTGAACTGAAATCCAGTGGACATTTTCCCGGGAAAACGAAAATTTTCTCATTTTTTACGTGAAAATTACGTTTTTATAGTTTTTTTTACATAATGAGCTTCATTATGTCATAATATGTTGTCCTAGATCGATTTATATTCAAAAACATGGAAAAAAAAACGGGAAAATTTTCGTTTTCCCGGGAAAATTTCCACTGGATTTCAGTTCAGTACAATGGTCTGAAGATATGGTTTCAGTTTTCGGTGAGCCGTCCCTTACACCCAGTATTAGAAGAATAAATTATATTTATTGTAGCATATGTGGTGCCGATTTGTTTGTATACATACATACATACATATCGTCACGCCTGTAATCCCAGAGTGGGGTAGGCAGAGCTACAGAATTACTTACAACTTTAAAAAGTTGTTGATAAATCAGTAACCACTTTTTTTTATTAGGATAAGATGTTTACCAGCGTATTACGTCCGGTTCCTATATTTAATCCGCGGACAGATAGGCTTACTTCGGATTAAAATTTGACACATTTTATATGGGCAAATGTCAAATTTTAACCCGAGGTAAGCTTTATCTATCCTCGGATTGAATATAGGAACCCGACATTAGTGAATATAATATGAATATTAAATAGGAAAAATAAAAAACAAAGATTTTAAATAGTTCGTTTTCTTTACCATAGGCTCCGTTTCTCGAAAGCTTGTAACTAATAATATTAGCGGAAGTCTTTGTCTAACAATATCAGTTATTAGTAACAAGCTTTCGAGAAATAGGGGCTAATTATTAAAACTTGACATTGTCATATTTAATACCCTTATGAATGCAATCTGACACGTACGTCAAGAGGCCGGTGTTGGTCTATGAATCTGCTGGTTATATCATTACTCGTAATGATAAAGAAGCAATGTGCATAACTAATCTCTTTTGCAACTAAATTATCTGGTAAGGGCATACCTCATCCTTTACTTTTGTATTTTTTAGTATGAAGTACTAACTGGATTATTTTGAAAAAAATATATGTGGTAGCCCTTTATATAAGCAATCACCTAATGAAGAACTGTTGGTGTCGCTCTTCCAGAAAGCAAGAAAAATATAATCTGAAGTTTTATTCCCTACATTTTTCTAAAATTTTATTTGGCAGTATTCAATATTATTTAAGGAATACGTGACTCATTATATGTTTATTACTTTCCCAAAGAATCACGTGAATCGCATTAGCCGATGCGGCAAAATCCGGATATTTTTGGAAATTTTCAAAAAATCATATCTCCGATAATAACAAAGATATGAAGCTGAAACTTACAGAAAACAATATTTGTCTTGAGAGCTCTTATTGAAAAAAATACAGAAACCATTTCGTGAAAGGGCCGATTCTATATGAAAACACGGCTACGCTCTTTCTTTCGCTTCTTCAACATTCATACATCGAGTCATGCACGCACGTCGGTTTCGGGTACTTAAGATTCGGCCCTTTTCCAGTATTTCTCCGATTTGATTCGAAAAAGTACGCCTAGGGCGGCCCCTTCCGACCCTTCCACTCACTTTCAATCTGTATATCTCTTTCGTCAATCTTCTTTCATCCATCTTTTCCAAATGACCGAACCATCGAAGCATGCCCTTGTCAATCTTAGTCACTACATCTTCTTTTATTCCACATTTCTCTCTGATTTTTTCATTTCTTACTCTATCAATCAGTTTCACACCACACATACTACGCAAAGAGCGCATTTCAACTGCATTTACACGACTTACATGCTTGTCCTGCCACACCCAACATTCACTACAATACATCAGGGTAAGGGCCAGCACTCCATTGTGAACAGCCAGCCGGGCTTTTTGTAAAACGCCCTGTCTGCTCACAAAGGAGTACAGGGCCCCATTAATTTGATTCCCTGCATTCACCCTCCTCTCGATATCCTTCTCACACTTACCATCTCGTGTTAACATACTTCCCAGGTACATAAATTCGCTCACTTGTTCTACTAATTCACCATTTATATTTATCACGCACTCAGTCATCTCCTCATCCTTCTCTATCACCATGACCTTGGTCTTGGTAACATTTACTTTCATCCCCTTTTGCTTAAATCCCTCATTCATCACTGTCACCATCTCCTGCAACTCAAGTACCGATGGGGCAAGTATAACTTGATCATCGGCATATAAGAGGCATTTGATTAGCAACTCTTGCACACGCAAACCCTTATCATACTCTTTCAAATCCCATATACAACTGTCCATGAATAGATTGAACAGCCATGGTGAGGCAACACAGCCCTGTCTAACACCTTTAGAGATGTTAAACCAGGCCGAGTATGCCCCATTGATTCTGACACAGGCTTTGGAGCCCTCATAAGGGGACCTCAAAGCCTGCACCAGGTTGCTGCTCACTCCATACATAGACGACTCCACAACTCCTTTCTATCTACCCTATCATAGGCTTTTTCCAGGTCTACAAAAGCACAGAAAACCTTTTGGTTCACAGCCAAGAACTTTTCTGTGATGGACCGTAGTGAAAAGACCTGATCCGTACATCCCATTCCCTTTCAGAATCCCGCTTGTACATCCCAGATTTTGTCATTCGTAACATTCAATACCCTTTCAATTAAAATCTTCGCATATACGAGGGTGGATTGAAAAGTTCTGAGCCTGATAAAAAAAAGTAACGGACTCACTTTTTATAACAATTTTATTTTTCGACATATTCTCCATGAAGGTCAATGCACTTAGTCTACCTCGCCTCCGACTTCATTATCCCATCAAAAAAAAAAGAATCGCTGAGATCGTTAAAATATGAGTCTACTGCTTCTTGTACCTCCATATTTGTCGAAAATATTTGTCCTCCCAAGTGTTTTTTGAGGTTTGGGAAGAGATGATAATCGGGAGGAGCTAGATCCGGCGAGTAAGGGTCATGCGGCAGCACTACAAATCCACAATCATATATTTGTGCCATTGATTTCGCCGAAGTGTGAACGCGAGCGTTGTCTTGGTGAAACAGTACTTTTTTCGACAGCATTCCAGGTCTCTTTATTTTAATTTCCTCACGCAGATGACGTAAAAGAGCACAATAGTAGTCCGAATTTATTGCTTTGCCCTTTTCGAGATAGTCTATCATGATATTCATGATAACCCCCCTGCAATCCCAGAAAACTGAGGCCATTACCTTATTAGCTGACAAAATGACCTTGGCTTTTTTGGGTGGTGGTGAACCTGGTCTTTTCCATTGCCTGGATTGTTCTTTCGATTCTGGTGTACTGTGGTGGACCCATGTCTCGTCCATAGTTATAAAACGATTGAAAAAATTGTCGAAGTCACGTTGAAACATACATAAACAATCTTGGGAAATTGTAACACGTACTCGTTTGTTCTCGACTGAAAGCAGTCTAGGCACCCACCTGGTTGACACCTTAGAAAATCCAAGAACATCGGTGATGATGTTCTGTGCCCGCTCATAAGAAATACCCATTGCTTCCGCTATCTCCACAATCTTCAATCGCATATCCTTCATTATCGCATCTAATATATTATTGACATTTTCGTCCGTAGTAGCCGTCAACGGCCGCCCACTCCTAGGCTCGTCTTGAACAGTCTCCCGGCCACGTTTGAAACCAGCTACCCATCTTTTTATGGTAGCATACGATGGAGCAGATTGCCCTTATGTTTGATTCATATCTTCAAATATTTGTTTTGGTGTTAACCCCTTCTTTTGCAAACATTTTATGACAGAACGGTGCTCAATTTTATCCATTACTTGAAAAATCAGTGACCTTATGTAGCAGTTCCAGCATAAAATGCAAAATTGTGACAGGAAAAAAACAAAAGATAGTGCATAATGGCGACTAAATATGGCACTTTGACCTGCCAGTATTTATTTGTTTTTTTTTAATTATATTCAACCGGCTTTCAGGCTCAGAACTTTTCAATGCACCCTCGTACTTTGCCGACAACACTAAGCAGGCTGATACCGCGGTAGTTTTTGCAGTCTTGCTGTGACCCCTTTCCTTTATACAGAGGGACGATAACGGCCTTGAGTATTCCATAACACATCAAATCAGGTTTTCGAGGCAGTTTTAAATGTATAGCGTCAAAAATCTGAAATGATCTTCCACCGCCTCAAAGAAAAAATATATCCCAACATAGTTTTAGTTTTTAAAATAAATTGCGCATTATATTAATTAACAAACCGCAATAGCAGCATTATTCAAATATTTCTATTAATAAAAATTAGAAATATTTATATTTAAGTATATAAAGCTACACATAATAAGTCATTTTAAGTAATTAAGCTTTCGGTGTCATATTAAAGGTATTTCAAGTTCATTTTATTTTATTTTGTTATACAATGTATGCTTTCATTTAAGTTAAGAAGAAACTATATGAAGATCTCATATTCGCCTGGTTACCTACTATTTTTGTTTCTTTCAAATGTGATATTTTTTTTCATATAAATTGTACCTAAAGAGCAAGCAGAGTTTAATTTTGTTTTATTATTTTTTAGTGTGTGTGGAAAAGGAACGGACTGAAAACCAGCGCTGCGCAGACGCGGCAGCGCCCCCGCTCGCAGCACACGCTGAGCCCGCTCCTTTTGCCAATCGGCCGAGATGATTTAAGTATTATAACCAGAGATCGGAAAAAGGCCGTAGCAGGATAAGGGAAGAAAAAATGCCCTTCGCGATTAAGAGCTGGTTTTTTTTCTATAGTTACTTACATCTATTAGTGCTATTGTGTCAAGTTTTGTTGAAAAATTCCCAGTGGTTCAGCCAAGAAAAAATAAAAACCGAAATAATTAAATATGACTTTTCTCTAAAACTATAAAACTTTAATATAACATTATTTTATCATTTTGTTAGGCTTAATAAAATATATGTTTTAAGAGAAAATGGACTCTCTATCTTTAACACTTATGTAAAAAACAGGTAAGTCAAAACTTTAAATATTTTATTTTTTTACTTTTGATTGAGGTACCACTCTATTTGTTATTTCTAAATAAGCCTTACTTAACGATCTATCACACATATTAATTTGATGGATTAAATCGGAAAGCAACTGTGTCAAAATTAAATAAATAATTGGGTAGGATTTCATTACATTATATTAGTAAGCTATTCTGACACCGCCAAAGAACCAAAGCATAAATCCTCTTTACAAATAAATAACATTAAAACAAGTTTTGACAGTTACAGTGACGTCAGCCTTTTCTGATTACTAAAAATGTCACCATTTTAGCTAATGAAATAAAATACGCTTATTCTAGAATAAAATATAATATATAGTGCCCTGACCTCTAACAAATAACTGAACATGCTATCCTAATCTACAGGAAATTCGACATTAATGCGAGGAAGGTAATGAGAGCGGTTGAAACGACCGCGGAACTACCCTCTAATCCTCATCGCTATTTTCATTGACAGTAACGTGAATTCCATGATTCAAAAAAAGTCCGCTCAAAGTTTCAGCAGGCCGAATGATTTTGAATAGTTTTAAATAAAATTTCATGATCATGAAATTATACCCAAAAAGGATTTTACTTTAAATGTTACAGTTACTGACCGATTTTAACCTTTAAATTGTTATATACAAATAGCAACAATGATTAAAATAAGCATAGTTTTTATTTCATTAGCTAAAATGGTGACATTTTTAGTAATCAGAAAAGGCTGACGTCACTGTAACTGTCAAAACTTGTTTTAATGTTATTTATTTGTAAAGAGGATTTATGCTTTGGTTCTTTGGCGGTGTCAGAATAGCTTACTACAGGGCGAACGACATGAAGTGTTACCAAATTCACAAAATCGAGCCTGGTGTCAAAGTAAATGCGACTTACTATCGGGAAAATGTTTTGGAAGCTGCGTTGGAGCCTTGGGCACGCAAACATTTCGGTAGTAGACCGTGGACATTACAACAAGACTCGGCCCCGGCTCATAAAGCTCGTGTGAACCAAGAATAGCTGAACAACGCGTGCCACAATTTATTTCCTCCACACAATGTCTTTCGAATTCCCCAAACGCGAACCCGATGGACTTCTATTATCTGGTCCATTGTGGAGAGCAAGGTGAGGAGAAGAAAACATGCCAGTATGGATGCATTGAAGAAAGCGATCGTACGTAATTGCCATTGCATACCGCAGGATCACATTCGTGCAGCGTGCAACTCATTTTTCTACCGTCTGAAGGCCATAGACAGCAGAAGGTGGTCATATCGAGTTAAAATAAAGTAATCTTAAAAATTTGATATCTTTTTCTCATTTTTTTCTTAATAATGAATAATTTAACACAACAAAAAAAAATCGTAGCCTTTTGAATTTGGTAACACTTCATATCGTTCGCCCTGTAATACAATGTGATGAAATCCTACCCAATTATTTATTTAATTTTGACACAGTTGCTTTCCGATTTAATCCATCAAATTAATATGTGTGTACCTCAATCAAAAGTAAAAAAAAAAAATATTTAAAGTTTTGACTTACCTGTTTTTTACATAAGTGTTAAAGATAGAGAGTCCATTTTCTCTTAAAACATATTTTATTAAGCCTAACAAAATGATAAAATAATGTTATATTAAAGTTTTATAGTTTTAGAGAAAAGTCATATTTAATTATTTCGGTTTTTTTTTTCTCGGCTGAACCACTGGGAATTTTTCAACAAAACTTGGCACAATAGTACTAATAGATGTAAGTAACTGTAGAAAAAAAAACCAGCCCATTATCATAAAAGGGCATTTGCCCTTCCCTTATCCTGCTACGGCCTTTGCGACATTGTTTGCAATTATGTGGACATGACTCCAAAATTAATCAAAATGTTATTAAGTTAATTAATTTTTTACTTGACATATAATTTGATTCCTAGTCAATAAATACAAGTTTGTTAAAGTATAGGTTTATTAAAAAAAAAAAAAACCGCTGTCAGTCTATTTATTTTTACATCGAAAACTGAAAATATATTAAATTTAGTATCTGCATACTTGTTTGAATTTATATCACTTTAAATATAAATACGCATTTGTATACCATTTCCACGTCGTATTATATTTATTTCTATTTTCGCCATTGATTCGTTATTAAACTGGCGATATTCAGTACCCATCAGTAAAGATTGTAAAGAACAAGCCATTATTTAATATTACTACCTTATAGATACCTACGGAGGGTAATTTAGGTGCGGTAATTATGACTAATTTGGCAACTATAAACGTCAAAATATATATATTAAGAAAAAGTGAATCTACGGAGGTTATCTGTAGAACTAGAAAACTTCTTTGTCAGAAATAATAACCATAGCGTAATATACCATGTAGTAGTTATTGGGTATTATTTCTAGTTTAAGTAATCGTGTCCGTTTAAAGTCGTTATTTATTTATTATATAAATATTTACGGAAACGATACCCATTTTAAATACGAACCTTTTGCTAATAATTATTTATGTAATTCATCGTTGTCGTAACGTCATTTTATTTAAAGTTATTATAAGCACTTTATAAATAAACTATTATCTCCAAAAATTCAAATTATATTTCAATTAATAATTAATTAACATTTTGATTAATTTTGGAGTCATGTCCACATAATTGCAAACAATGTCGCAATTTTTTCCGATCTCTGATTATAACTAAGTCTAAATTGTAAATACTCTCTGTAAATTTTCTTGGTGTGTGGCAATAAATTTTTCTTTTTTTTTTTTTTTTTTTTTATTTATTAAAGGAAAACAAACAGCACAAAATAATACATGAATAGATAAAACATTATAGAACATACATAGGCCAAAGAAGTTTCCACCACTGGTTTAAATTACATTTGATGCTCAAAAAGGAGTAACCTCATACAATAACAATGATACTGGATAACCATTAACAATTACACATATATCATTTTATTCTTTTTTCACTTATTCCTAATCTTTATAATAATCTATGTATATATATAATCTAATTATATTTCTAAACTAAATGTATTCTTAAGTAATCTATATACTTTTAAATATTTATCTACGTTTTTTTTTTTTTTATTATTATTTTTTTTTTTTTATGGCGGATTTAAATCTGTTTATCGACATGTGGAATATGTCAGTATGTACAAACTTAACATTATGATTTTTACATGCTCTTACAATAAATCTATTCCTTGCATACAATGTACGAGTAGATGGGACTGCAAAAACATTTAAAGAACGCAATCTGCGATCAGGGCATCGTAATGAAATGTTAGAGAGAAGATTTTGAGAGTCTACCGAACCATTTAAAATTTTGAACAGAAACACTTGATCTCTTAATTCGCGTCGCGCCTGAAGAGACTCAATGCCATCCGCATTAAAGGATTTAAAATTTAAATTTCATTCGTCTAATGAATTTATTTTGTATTTTATCTATCGCGTCAATATATACCAAATAATGAGGATTCCAAACTGTAGACGCATATTCCAAGTGAGATCTAACAAAAGAGTTATACAACGTGACCAAAGTTTCGGGTTTTTTAAAATCATGGCTCTGGCGAAATATGAAACCTAGCATTCTGTAAGCCCTAGACGTGATCTTATTTATATGAGAAGTAAACCGGACCGAAGAGTCGATATACACGCCTAGGTCCTTCACCTCTGATACTTTATTAAGAGCTTGATTATCAAGAGAGTATATAAAAGCAACGGGGTCGCGTTTGCGTGAAAAAGATATATTGTAACATTTACCTACATTCAAATAAAGTTTATTGCTGTCGCAATACTCACTCAATCGGTTTAAGTCTGCTTGTAGATTAAAGCAGTCAGCCTCAGATTTAATGATGTTAAATATTTTAGTATCATCGGCATAAAGTAACGCGCGAGAGTGATGGAAGCAGTCTGTAACGTCATTAATAAATATATTGAATAACAGAGGACCCAAATGAGATCCCTGGGGGACCCCAGATGAGACCGGAACAAAACTAGATGTGTGACCCTTAACTACAACTGCTTGCGTTCTATCGCGAAGGTACGAGGTGAGCCACCTAAGGAGATTGCCATGGATGCCAAATGAATCCAATTTCGAAATTAGCAAGGAGTGCGAAATTTTGTCAAAGGCCTTTGAATAGTCCGTATAGACAGCATCGACCTGGAAGCCACTATCCATTGCCTCGAGAGTATAGTCGAGCAATTCGCAAAGGTTTGACTCAATGGAACGCTTGCTTACAAATCCATGCTGTTCTTTTATTAACAATGGTCTTACGGTATGGTAGAGTGTGTCATAAACGATTTTTTCGAATAATTTTGGAATAGAAGACAATTTAGATACACCGCGATAATTTTTTATATCGTGTTTATCTCCTTTTTTATAGATAGGTACAACGATTGAACGTTTCCAAGAACATGGTAGACAACCTGTACCTAGGGAAATGTTAAATAACATGCTGATTGGAGAAGCCAAGGTCCTGTGACATTTTTTCAAGAATATAGGGTGCACCCCATCAGGGCCGCTACCCTTACATTCCTCAAGTTTTTTTAAATACTCCTCGACTATCGAAGGCGTTATTCTAACGTTATTAATAAGTACGCCATTGGAACAATTTCTGGAATAAACGCGGGTATTTACAGTATCCTGAATAAAAACGGACTGAAAGAACTTATTAAATAAGTCGGCAAGTAAGTAAGTAAGTTTTCTTATTCTTCTTCTTATTCTTATATTGTACAGTGCTGACATTGTTACCAGGGCAAGGAATAGTAATTATCATCTCTGCGCCGATCACTTGGTACACTTCTCAGAAACAGTCAACGCCGTAGATAACACAAATGCTTACCTCAATCGTGTTGCTTCTTGGTGGGAGAAGAATTGCCTGGTTCTCAATCCCAAAAACTCCAAATATTTAAACCCATCATCAATCATGGGCAAACCGATAGAAAGGGTGATGGGAGCAAGTAACCTTTGTAGAAATATGTCCTGGCTATATTTTATACTGACTTATTCTATAATCAAAATTTATATTCTCGTTGCTATCAAATATTTGCTTGTTACCATAGCATAGCACTTCATAATAAACATTCACAATGTAAAATGGAATAATTAATTGTTGTGACTTTTTCGAAGTGAAATTCTCGGAAAGTAAAAATATTAGTTACGAGTTCCACAATTGTGACAGCTGATCTGAGGATATACGATGGCTGAATCGCGTGGAGATACCAATCGGGTAAGAAGCTCTATTTCTTCCTCATTGCCCAATTTTTAACTAACCAATAGAGATGGATATAGCTCATGAAAATTCAAAATGCGTAATTACTTGATGCATCAGGAATTGTGGGAAGCTATAAACGGGTATCCCGAAGGCCATAATACTCCTGCGGACATTATGTCAAAGAATGATCAAAAGGCTTTGACGAAGATATGCATTACACTCGAAGGCTCAGCGATAACGCAAGTTAGAAGTGCCCAAATAGCATCTGAAGCCTGGATTGCACTGCAAAATGCGTATTAGGACGAAGGTATGGGTCGTCGCCTGTATTAGAAGATTATATAGGCTTAACCTCTCTGATTTTCCTAATATCGAATCATACATAAATGCAGTAATGTCGACTGTACAGACTGGACTTATAGTTAGTTATTATGATAAAAGTTCTGCTCATGGACAGCGAGCTGCGCTTTGAGAATCAAGTAGCTTAAGTCGTAATAAATCTAGCGACTCAGGTGATCCGACAGACAACTAAGTTTATTAGTTTAGGAGAACGTAGCCCATCGACTTAGCAACTTGAACTGGCAGTGGGCCGGTCATTTGTGCCGTAGAACCAATATTCGCTGGCGTTATCGTATTTCTGAGTGGAGACTGCGAATCGGCAAACGTAGTGTAGGACGCCCTCAGACTAGGTGGAGCGACGATCTTCGCAAGGTGGCTGGCAAGAGCTGAATGAGAGTGCCCACGAATCGTGCTCGTTGGCGTGCAGTGGGACCTATGTCCAGCAGTGGACTAATATAAGCTGAAGATGATGATGATAATAAAGTAGACGAAGAGTATACCTAGTTCACCTATCGCTGGAAATTGGTACATTATGTACACTTTTACTATGGTTGATTCACCTATTGGGTGTATAAAGTACCTATATATATACCTAATTCACCTATCGCTGGAATTGGTGGATAAAGTACACTTTTAGTATACTACATTAACCTTGGTGAATCAAGTTTACTGAAAATAAAACATTGTATTTGATAAAAAATACTGGTCAATAGGTCTTCTAAATAGTATAATTTATTTATCCAGGTGAATTACCCCAGGTGAATTGAGTCTACGGCAGGTCTATATTGCCTACAATGTGTGCGGCCTCCCACGGAAGGCTAATCAGTCGAGTGTCACGAGAGCGCTCGTCTTGACGTGCTCCGCCTTACGCTGCCAAAGTAATTCCAGTTTTTGTTTGAATAGTTACCTATGGCTACTCGAAAAACCGTGCATAGCATACGGGTTCTTAAATAATGACAGGAATGTGGACTTGTCATTATTTTAAGTGCCTAAGGATATCGAAAGGTAAGATTATTATTAATATTATTTAAGTTAAAACTGAACTTATTTAAATTAAAATTAAACTAAGCTACTCAAATTAAAATAAAACTAAGTTTCTCAAATATTAAAGGTGTAAATAATAATCACCACTATATAAAGAACACCCCCTCTAACAGGTCCCCTCGCGGCATGGTCCCTATGACACTGGCTGCATTACCTCTCTGGATAGCTAGCCCAATCCTTTGGGAGAGGTAAGCACCAGCTCTAGGATCTCCGGAGGTGTCTATTAGCCGGGATGACAGAGCCTTCATAAAGCTTTTCATGTCAGCTGACCAAGGACCCATGGTCTCCACTGCAAGTGCCACAAATTCATAATTATTTAATAATGATGAATATTTGCGGCGCTTGATGGTTTGGGCCTGATCAGCTGCTGCACCGGCCCGATTACGGGTTGACTGGACGTGGGAAAGGGCGAATGTGTCAACACCCTTCCGTCGCTGAACATCATATTCTCAAAACATCATATTCGCAAAACATGATATTCTCAAAACATGATATTCGCAAAACATGATATTCGCAAAACATCATATTCGCAAAACATCATATTCGCAAAATATCATATTCGCAAAACATCATATTCGCAAAACATGATATTCGCAAAACATGATATTCGCAAAACATCATATTCTCAAAACATGATACTCTCAAAACATGATATTCGCAAAACATGATATTCTCAAAACATGATATTCTCAAAACATCATATTCTCAAAACATGATATTCTCAAAACATCATATTCGCAAAATCTAAATTACGATTATCGATAATTATACCCCATTACCCCATACCCCATTTATTTACTCTATTTTTAAAGTTTGAGCACCACTCGTAATAATGACGTCAGCATCACTCATGTGGTCGGATCCATAAATCATGCCTTATTAAAATATTTCCTCTTTGATACAAAACTATTCAACAGGCCGGCTATACTTCCTTCTAATTATGAGTAATCACTACATAGTATAAAACAAAGTCGCTTGCGCTGTCTGTCCCTATGTATGCTTAAATCTTTAAAACTACGCAACGGATTTTGATGCGGTTTTTTTTAATAGATAGAGTGATTCTTAAGGAAGGTTTATATGTATAATACATTCCACGCGGGCGAAGCCGCGGGCGGGTCGCTAGTAATAAATATAAGGCAATGTCATCTCTTGGTACTGTCATTATTTGCTTGTGATGTAAAAAATGGATAACAGTGAAATTAAATTTATAAAAAGCCAAAAAAATAAACGTGTCCTGTTACATGGAGGGTATAGGTACAATTTTTACCTTCAAAATAAGTCAGGTACGTCAAATTGGCGTTGTTCTAAGCAACAAGACTGCCGTACATCGTTAACTTTAAAAAAAAATAACCAAATCGCAAGACCTGCAAAGCATACTTGTGGCCCTCCTGATTATACGCGAAATCAAGTAATTGCAATTGTCGATACCTGCAAAAAAGAAGTCTGCGAAAATTTTGAGTCGGTGCAAAAAAATTATGAGAAGAATATTCACAGTCATAACTTAAAAGACCATGAAATTCCAAAATTTGAATCCGTAAAAGACAGTCTTCATAGAGCCCGAAACAGATATTTGAATATTGTTAATTCCAAAGGGACAGATTCCAAACACATCAAATTGCCACAAAATTTAGTGGAAGAGTTCTTTTTATATGACGAATGCAATCTATCTGACCGTATTATTATTTTCTCAACCCTGCCTCGCGAAGACATAAAAGAGTATTTTCAAGAAATTAATATTTTTTACGGCGATGGTACCTTTAAAGTTGTGCCTGCACCATTTTATCAGCACTGCATCTGCACGCTGACATTGCTCGAAACGAAGACACGGTAAATTTTGTACCGTTACTTTATGCTCTCCTTCCAAACCAAAGACAAACCACATATAGGAGGTTCTTTACGATACTTAAAGAACAGTTCGGTTTAAACTTGGTTTCTTATAAATGTGATTACGAATTAGCCGTAGTGCAAGCTGTAAAGGAAGTGTTTCCGTCTGTACAAGTCAGTGGATGTTACTACCATTTTTGTAATGCTGTTTTTAAAATAAATAAGAAATTGGAAATTGAAGAAAATGCAGAATGCCGCAAAATCACACAATTTTGTACTTTCTTGCCTTTGTTGCCTCCAAGATTGATTCCCGATGCCTTTTATTCCATTATTGAAATGGCTCCGCGATCAGCCAATACATTCCTTGACTATTTCAATAAGCAATGGATGAGTTGTATCACGACAGACATTCTAAGTTGCAATAACCAAAAAAACCGAACTACCAATGGTATCGAGGGCTGGCATCACCGCATAAACACAAAAATCCAATCAAAACCATCTTTATATCTATTTATATCACTGCTTAAGAAAGAAGCCAAGATCCAAAAAAAGAAACTGAAAAGAAACGCTCTTCATTTTCCTGATACAAAAAGAAATAAAAAAACAATACAAACAAACAAACAAATAAACAATATAGTGGAAGATTACGTAAAATGTAAAATAAGCATTCAAGTTTGCCTGAAACGGTTGTTGTTATTAAGAGGCCACTAATAATTTAACTTTAAAAAACCTCATATCTCGGTACTATCCTATTCCCTTAGAGAAAATTGAATAAAAAAACAACAATACTTGTCAAAAAGACAACCAGAAGCCAAGTCTCGCAACTCAGTTGTTCTACCGTAAAAAGTTGTGAGATCCATGTAATACCAAGTCGCTTATTAATTTATTCAGTCCCTACTTAAGAGACCTTCTGTCTTAAGTTGTTACTTAATTATCTAACCTAGCAACATCTTATAGTGACTTTATCAATATTAAAAATATTTAAAGTTTTAAATAAATATATTGACTTGGCAATAGCACTAAACAATCTAATTTATATATGTATTACTTGTGAGATATATTGTGTTTTCATGCGATGGCTGAGTCAATATATTTATTGAAAACGTTAAAGATTTTTAATATTGATATGGTCACTATGGGCGATAAGATGTTGTTAGGTTAGATAATTACGTAACAACTTAAGACAGAAGGTCCCTTAAGTAGGGACTGAATAAATTAATAGCCGACTTAGTACTACATGGATCTCACAACTTTTTACGGTAGAACAACTGAGTTGCGAGACTTAGTTTTTTTCACAAGTATTGTTGTTTTTTTATGGGATCTCATTTCTTTTTGTAGATAGTATTATAAAATTCAGGCTTCTAGTTTTATCCATAACGAAGTTATAGGGGGGTCGAAAATGGCCTGCCTGAACTGCTTCGAGAAAAGGATGGTACGGCCGTGCCACTTTTTTGCTCGACTTGACGGGGGCACTGCCGTGCCCCAGATATTTTACAATTTAGGTATCTCACAAAATGGTCAATCGAAAAAACGGTGATTTTGTTTTAAATATGAAGTTGTATTATTTTAAGTTATGTCTTTATTGAGGTTATAATATTTATGTGCTATTAAATTGCTTCAAAAACTTACTCTTTCATTTTTTTATGTTCATCATGCTCATGCAGCATAAAAACCTGGTATGGTCGATAGCTGTAAAGCAAAATACTATACTTCTAAGTAATACTATACTTCTCGATACATACTATCCAATACGCGTCATGTCCTTTGTTGATTACGCATTTTGTTCGATACTCAATTCGCCCAAAACGATTTTTTAGGGTTCTGTACCCAAATCCCGTCGTGTTTGGGCTCATTAGTTTTGTTTTAATAGGCAGACGACTGTGTAAAAAAAAGGTACAATCAGCTACAAAAACTTGTCTCGGTAAATCACTACATAGTATAAAACAAAGTCGCTTGCGCTGTCTGTCCCTATGTATGCTTAAATCTTTAAAACTACGCAACGGATTTTGATGCGGTTTTTTTTTATAGATAGAGTGATTCTTAAGGAAGGTTTATATGTATAATACATTCCACGCGGGCGAAGCCGCGGGCGGGTCGCTAGTATATTATAAACAAAAACTTACTTACTACAAAGTTTATTTACTTTCACCTTGTGAAAAACAACCAGTACAGGTTATACTAGTAAAAATGTAAAAGCGTAGAAATATGTATCATAAATATTAATTTATTTCAAACGCTATCAAATTTGGAATCCAAGATGGCGGCAATGAAGATTTTCGAAAAAAACATCATGGGTATCATTTTCTTAGTTTTGGACGCAGATCTAGAAAATGATGTAAAAACTTGAATTCAAGATGGCGGCTACGAAGATTTCCGAAAATTTCATCATGTGTGTGATTCAGATTTCGATAATTGATGTCAAATTAGAATTTGAGGATGATTTTGATGAAACGATATCCATATCGACGTATCCAAAAAACGTCATGGCCGCCATCTTGAATTTCAAATTTTACATCATTTTCGAAATCTGCGTCCCCAAAAACTAAGAAAGTTTAATTTCCGTAGATAATGGGCTTGTTATTCACTTTTCAGTTGATGTTTTTATGTCGGGTTTTAAAATACACAAAATCAAAATCAAAAATCAAAATATTTATTTGTTAAAAGTGGGTAGTATACAACCCATTAATTTATGTTTTAAAGTTTATTATAAATGTAGTGAAATTTTCCAGTTCACTCAACAAAAAAACACACTTATTAAATTTGAGTTAGCGTCTTCTCCCGTGCAAAGCAAACGGTTGAACCAACCACCACCTTCCGGCCGCACGGATTTGCAAAAGTGTGCGATTGTTACGCACACAGGCAACGAGCCGTATTTAATGCCTAATCTACGTCCGCGTAATATGCTCTGAGCCCTCCTCTAGAACCGATTTGTTTAAGGGCAAGGAGCTCCTCCAGGCGTTCCATTTAGACATTTTGCGTGCTTGTTTCAGCGTAGTGGACATTTTGCGATTTTGGCGTTCTGCGTGTTGGGCGTTTAGCGTAGAGGACGTTCTGCGTGTTGGACGTTTAGTGTAGTGGACATTCTGCGTTTGTATTGGACATCCTGCGTGTTGGATTTTCTGCGTATTGGATATCTTGCATGTAGGACTATCTGCGTATTGGACATTCTGAGTATTGGATAATCTGCGATTTGGATATACTGCGTATTGGATCAAGTGCGAAGTTTGGACAATACGCGTATTGGATTGTATGCGTCGGGAGGATACTATACTACCCGTCAATGACATCACAATACATACATAAAATAAATATAAATAATAAATATCAGGGATAAATCGACCTAGTCCCACGGTAAACTCAATAAGGCTTGTGTTGTGGGTACCTTCTACCTACTAGGCGACGATACATAAAATACATATAAATACTAACATACATAGAAAACGCCCATAACTCAGGAGGATATAATTATCGATAATCGTAATTTAGATTTTGCGAATATGATGTTTTGAGAATATGATGTTTTGAGAATATCATGTTTTGAGATTATCATGTTTTGAGAATATCATGTTTTGATAATATGATGTTTTGAGAATATCATGTTTTGAGAATATCATGTTTGCGAATATGATGTTTTGCGAATATGATTTTTTGCGAATATCATGTTTTGCGGATATGATGTTTTGCGAATATGATGTTTTGCGATTATGATGTTTTGCGAATATCATGTTTTGCGAATATCATGTTTTGCGAATATCATGTTTTGAGAA
The DNA here is from genome assembly GCA_927399475.2 of Acleris emargana. NCBI lineage: Eukaryota > Metazoa > Arthropoda > Insecta > Lepidoptera > Tortricidae > Acleris > Acleris emargana. Next base: position 50,178,908 of record OV656835.1, on the reverse strand, counting down.
TATCATGTTTTGCGAATATGATGTTTTGAGAATATGATGTTCAGCGACGGAAGGACCCCAACAGTTGCGTAACATAAACAAATACAAAAGAAAGGTACAAAGAAAGTCCTGTTTGTGTACCAATTACAGGTGTGCAACAGTATCAGCACAGCCGAGATCAATAAAACTGAAAACTAGGCATTTATCAAATTACAGAAAAATGCCAAAAAAAAACCACCGAATATTTTGAAAGTTTTAAAACAGCACGATACTGCGTAAAACTAGTAAACTAGGTACGACTAATACGGAGATATAAAGGTAGATCTGAGCAAACAACAAACAAATCACGGACAACATTTGCTAGCCCATGTACTATTTTTCTCGCCATTTTACTTACGCGAACTACATAAGAAAACTACAATGAATAATAAATTCAATTTGTTTTCTGACAGCTGTCACAGAATAAGTAATAATACAAGTAACTACCGGCCCTGCGAAGTTGGCGGGGTCAGTAAAGCTCATGACGGGCGAAATATTACCGATTCTAGCGGCGCAGATTTAAAGTGCATTTTGCCTCGTTAGGAGCGGCCCCACTATCGATCGCAGAAATTAAAACCATGGTCACTTCCTTGTCGTGCACTTGTATTATTATCGTTAACGTGTTCTAAATAGGTTTAAATTCACATGTTGCTGTCACAGTGAGTCGCTTTTATACTTGTATACTATTAACGTATTAAATGCATCCTTTTCTTTAATAAATTACCTGACGTTGTTTTAAAGTTACCATTTCCAGTACTTAAAACTTACTTGAAAAAGTCGTTGATGACTAAAGCTTACTATAGGGTCGAAGACTATCTAACAGATAAAAATGCTTGGCCAACACCTAAATAATTTAATAATAACTTAGTCATAAAAATATGTAAACACATTTGTATATTGTCTAGGGGACACGGTTTCTGTAGGAGAATGTATCGAAACTTTTATGCAGGTTGTTTTGCACCGTCACAGGTAAGTATAACTTGTATACTTTCAATTTTTTTTATTACTGTTGCTTATTAGTTTTGTGACAATTCTGAGTTTTGACACATTTTCCTGCTCAACTACGCAAGAATATATTAATTTTTGGTTTTATATGAGATTCATTGTTTTATATAATGCTAGGTTAAGTTTATTATTGTTTAATATCATTAGCAATATTTAAAAAACGACTTACTGTTGAGTTTCTTGCGGCGCTTCTTCTCAGCAATGGTCTCTTGTGAAGCGCTGGTAGAATTTTTTTGACGTGTAAAAGTGCCCGTGCGGCCTACGTACTGAATAAACATCTTTTATCTTTTTTTTTTTTTTTAACGCTCGGTCGGTCGAAAGAGTGAACGTGCCACAACGGCGAGTTTAAGTAGTCCCGTTAGAGCGCACAAAACACATTTTAGCGCGTGCATTCTTAATAAGGCAGCTTTATACGTTTGATCTTATCAACGGAAGCCCTGCTGCCTAATTGAGAATGGACTGGCTCTGATGGGACTACTTAAACTCGCCGGTATGGCGCGTTCACTCATTCACTTGGTTGGATGTTACGTCTGTGATAGAAAAGGACCGCAAAAGTGTTTACGCAGAAAGAGGTTTTACGCGATCACTTGGCAATGGACAATGCGGACGACGACGGTATTTTTTATGCAGATTTCATTCAGTATGGCACCAGGTTACCAAAATAATGGCTTGAGGTAGGTTAATATAACGATAAAAATCGATGGAATAGAGGCCTATCTAATGCGAACACCAGCTGCGGTGGGGCGGCCATATCGCACAGACTGGCAAATCGCATCTTCTACTCAGAACTGCAGGATGGCGAGCGGAAACAAGGCGGCCATTTCCTGCGGTTCCCTCTGTAGTACTGTACTATATTCTTATTTACTATACTATACTCTTTGCCTGCGGTACAAAGATGAGCTTGAGCGACATATGCAACGGTGTGACGTTGACCTGTCACCATGGGCAGCAGACCGGCCGTCTTGGAGGCATACAGTAAGCACTAAGGTTTCCAAGTTCGAAGAGACGTAAGGAGCTCGATGTAAAGCGAGACGAGCTCAAGGCCCGTAGACCTGCGGCTATTCAATACAATTATATCGGAGGGGTTCTGACTTGCGTCACATGTAGTCGAACTGATGCAAGAATCAACTATGTCAGTCATCATAGAGCTTATGAGCGACGCTCTAAATAGTCGGATCCAGTCATTGTGGCCGAAATCGGTCAGGATCGATCAATATATTATATTAGGGGATTCAGGGGACAATATCACACAAATTGACCAAGATAGTCCCAAACTAAGCTTTAGGTTTGGAACTATGGGTACTGAACATACTTATATAGAGAAATAAATACTTAAATACGTACAAAACTTCAAATAATCATTAACCAATACTTGCGCTCATCTCACAAATATTTACCCTTACCGGGAATCGAAACCGGGACCGCTAGCTTTGTAGGCAGGGTCACTACCAACTAGGCTAACCGCGTCATCGAACCCTTGTTTGCTGTTTTATCTCGGTTTGTCTTAGATATTATGCTAGGAAATCGAATCAGGGTTTAAATATTATACTATTTTTAGGTCTCACACGTCAAATAAGGTAAATTATGCCTATATAATATTATGAAAAAAAAAGAGGTGTGCGTTAACAAAAAATGCCCTTATTTATGACAAATAATTAATATTTTTATAGACATCACTCGTATTTCTTCGGTTGTAGTCCGTACATTTATTTACATGATTTACATCATTAGTTAAAAATATACTAGGAATTAACACGAAAGTATCGTTGTTGTGCAAAAGATTACACGTATAATTTTGTAGTTTCACTACTTGAGTCCTTATTGCACATAATCACAACGAAGCTTCGCGAAGGTTTTGAGAAGCATGTCGAATAGATCTACAATTTGTTAGGAATAAATTTATTTTTATTTACCATTTCCATAAATACCGGTTCCCAGAAGGACCATTTCCCAAAACGACTAATTTTCAAGTCGCCCACTTTCCAAATTGACCACATTCCTATAATGGCTGTTTCCCAAAATGACTACTTCTCAAAACGACCACATCGCAGAAAGACCACTTCCCATAATGACCATTCCTATAAAGACCGGTTCTCAAATTGACCACTTCCCAGAAGGATGTCGAGCTTCCTTACGCAATTTTTGAGCGAAAAAGATTTTTGGTGTTTTTGGGGCGATATCCATGATAGTTGACCAGGTTTCTGCCATTAAATTTGCTGGTAGGAGAGGGAAATTACAACACAATCTTGTAATTTTTCTGTATTCCGTTATGTTTCTATTATCATCTGTTTCAGTATCAATCTCATTCTCTATTTCCTTTGACTTCTTCCAAACGCCTTTACTAAAATGGTAGTAGCATCCACTTAGTTCCCTCCGGGCGACCTTGTCCACTTCCTAACTTGACCACTTCCAAAGTTGTCCACTTCCTGAGTTGTCCACTTCCTAACTTGACCACTTCCAAAGTTGTCCACTTCCTGAGTGGTCCACTTCCTAACTTGACCACTTCCAAAGTTGTCTCTTTCCTGAGTTGTCCACTTCCTAACTTGTCTCTTTCCTAACTTGTCCACTTCCTAACCTGTCCACTTCCTAACTTGTCTCTTTTCTAACGTGTCCACTTCCTAACTTGTCTCTTTTCTAACTTGTCCACTTCCTAACTTGTCTCTTTCCTAACTTGTCCACTTCCTAACTTGTCCACTTACTAACGTTTTCAGGGATAAAAGTAGTTATGTGGTATTCCAGGGCTATATTATTCTCCGAGCCAAATTTCATTCCGATCTGTGCAGCCATTCTTAAGTTATAATCGGTGTAACTAACACTACTTTATTTTATATGTACCTACATATTGTGTAGATACATATTTGTTTTAGCCAATTGAGGTTTTATTAGAAAAAAACCGGCCAAGTGCGAGTCGGACTCGCCCATCGAGGGTTCCGCACATGACACGGTTAACTCAATTCAAAATTTGAACCGCCGTTCCTTGCATAAATACCCTGTTTTTTGTGATTTAATTAAAAATGTACAGATTTCCGATTTTTCTCTATACATTTGTAATAAAAGACTTTGTTACTTGCCAAATTTCATAGTTCTAGGTCAAAGAGAAATACACTACTTATACATTTTCATTCCCTGGAGTGTCGAAATACACGTTTTTTGCGGCATAAACGGCCGTATCTTTTTTTACGTTAATGTAGAAGTTTGACTTTTTCACTGCTTCAAGGGACTGTAGACCAGAGTATGTGGTTTTAATTTCAACTCGATATCTCTACGCGACAGACGGACAACAAATTGATCGTATAAGGTTTTTTCCTTTTTAGGTACGGAACCCTAAAAAGCATAATTTATGCCGTCACAAATAATATAAATACACGAGTTACAATGAAAAATACCAAAATCGGTATAGGTGTGCCTGTAAATTTTGAAGAATTCCCTCGATTCCTCATAGATTCCATCATCAGATCTTCATTTTGATAAAAATGGGACCAAACGGGAAGCACCAGCTTTCAAATAAAAAAAGAACCATCAAAATTCCTTCACCCAGTCGAAAGTTCTGAGGTAACAAACATTAAAAAAAACGTACAGACGAATTGAGAACCTCCTCCTTTTTTGAAGTCGTTTAAAAAAGAGATCGCAATCTGTTATATCGGAGGTATTAATATTGATATTGAATAATAAAGTGAGGTATTATTCATACTTTACATAGATTACAGGCCACTTATGTTATGAAGGTACTAGAGATTCTATTTTCAAATAATTATGACGGAACGTCAATGAGTAACAAATTATGAATTTACAATCATTTCACAATCACAATGCCGAAGTAGTGAAACGTACTGATTATATTCTCTTTGTACAAGGCTTTTTGATTGCAAATAAAAAAATGAATCCATTTAAAATAAGTAAAAACCAAAGGGGTAATAATTTTTTAACCGTTAAAAGTAAATATACGTATACGTTCAGCAAGAAAAACGACAATGGAACTACGCGGTGGAGATGTACAGAACGGAATAATTGTTCTGCAACCGTAACTATAGACGGGAGTCAAACCAAAATTTTACGTGAAAATAAGCATTCGTGTACACCAAATACTTTGAACTTAAAATTGCGACAGATTATAAACGAGACCAAACAAGAGGTTTGTAAAAAATTAATTCCTGTCCAGCAAGTATATGAAGACTACGTCGAATCACTTGATCGTCGTGGTGTACCCGCAACATATATTCCATCGTTTTCGTCGGTAAAGAGCACTTTATATAAGGCAAGAAAGGATTATTTAGGTGTTGATCGATTGATTTTCAAAAAGGTAGAAGATGTAACGGTTCCAGAGGGTATTTCAGAAACTTTACACATTATTGAAGATGGTGATAAAGATAAAATCATAATTTTCTGTTCTTACATAGCAAAAGATATAATCAAACAAGATTTATATACGTCATATAGTGGTGACGGTACCTTTAGATCGGCTCCTAAACCATTTTACCAGTTGTACATAATGCATTTGGACTATTACTCTGACGACAACTGTGTACAAATATTTCCCGTCATTTTCGCCATGCTACCGAATAAGACTGAACGAACGTATAAACGCCTTTTCCAAATAGTAAAGGAACAGTTGGGAGTTAAAATTAATAATTTCAAATGTGATTTTGAAACAGCTCAGATAACTGCGGTAAAGAGCATCTTTCCGGAAGCTGAAGTAACTGGATGTTATCACCACTACAACAATGCCATTTGGAAAAGGGCAAAGCTGTGTAAACTGACATGCACAAAAGAAGGTAGAAATATTGCGAGACTTTGTTCTCATTTCGCATTACTTCCTGCCGAATATATGACTGAAGCATGGCAAGCCATTGTTACTCTGGCTCCAAACACTGTGGAATGGCAAAATTTCAAAAAATATTTCACTGAGCAATGGTTTCGCAAAGAGCATGATTTACTGAGTTGTGCCCGAAACAAGCACAGAACGACAAATGCAGCTGAAGGATATCATCGACGCCTTAACTCCAAATTGAGAGGCCAAGCGAACATTTTCTTTATCTTCAACCTTTTAAAAAATGAGATTCGGCATTTTGATATCAAAATTATGAAGAGCATTTACAATAAACCAACGAAAAACAGAAGTATCATGGACATACATTTTGACAAAAAATATACACGGCTATTGAAGAAGCTAAAGAATGGAAGAATATCTTCAGTTACCTTTCTGAAAAGGATTGTGTACTTAAGACTGCACTGCTAAGTTAGGCAGTAGACAAGATCGCCCGGCGGGTTATTAGAAGTTGTTTTTAATTTTTTTTACTAATAAAGTTAAGTTTAAAATCTATTAAGTGTGTTTTTTTGGTTGCCAGGTCCCTACTTATGGCTTTTCCAATCGCGTTTTTCCCCATTATTACCACACGCATTTATTCTTCTCCTTCTTTTTCCTTTTCCCATTGTAATTTATTCAGGCCTAAATAAGTAGATAGGTTTAGGTTATGTTAGTTTTGCTACAGGCCCGAAGGGCTAGAGCACCCAGAATGAGGAGCTCCGCTACTCCGTCGACTCTATAGTAATATTTGAAATGGGCAAACATGCGACTCGGAAAAAGCTACAGTGTAATAAATGCGTGTAGGTAAAATACATGAATGGAGAAAAACGCGATTGGAAAATACCCTTCAGGAAATAAATGATTTTGAGAAAAATAAATCTAACCAATCGATCCGGAGGCATATCTAGGAATAGAAAGTGGACAAGTCAGGAAGAGACTGAATAGGAAAGGACGAATATGGAATGGACTGTCTAGGAAGTAGACAAAATAGGATTCAAGAAATGACAATTCGGGAAAAGGACAATGTAGGAGGGGACAAATTAGGAAGAGACTAAATAGGAAATGAGGAAGAGACTAAATAGGAAATGACGAGTGAGGAATGGACGGTCTAGGAAGTGGACGAATTAGGATTTGAGGAAATGACAATTCGGGAAAAGGGCAATGTAGGAGTGGACATCTTAGGAAGTGGACAACTTTGGAAGTGGTCAAGTTAGGAAGTGGACAAGGTCGCCCGGAGGGACTTAGTTGAACATTAGGGAAAACATGTTTGAGTCCATTCATCTGAGCGAGTTCGTACTCTGATTTATATTTACAGATATTTAGATTTAGTTTTTCTTTTATTAGTGTAAAAAACCTTGTGTATGTTGCCTCCGATTTATCCGGCAATAATCCATAAATGACAGGTAACACATTTGTGGTTTTTTTCTGTGAAGCCCATATCTAAATGTATTGAAAACATCTGATAAAATGGTCGTGGTACACATTTGAATGTGCCGTCTCCGAAATAATAACCACCTTGGGTTTTGTAGGAGTTCATCATTTTGGAGTGACGTTTTCTTTGCAAATATTAATCATTGCCTACTAAAAAGTTGTTGGCAAGTGTTTGTGGTGCTTCAACTTCTTCGAGCTTCTCGAATATCAATTTGTCAACATTTAAACAATTTTGACGCTCGTCTCTAGGACGCATAGTTTCCGAGATATATAAGCGAAAAACCGAAAAGATAATATATAGATGGCCGACGGATATACGTATAGTATTGGTTCCTATCAAAAACTTACAAGCTTTGGACCTAACTAATCCCTGAAATAATTTGGTGCTTTTGTCTAGTGTCCACATAAACACCTGAAACTGCCGTACTGTAACGCGAGAACGCAGATAGTTACTAGTAGGCATAGGGACTGGTCTTGATAGATGCAGACATTTTGCGGGTGGTAGGACCTTGTGCAGGGTCCGTCCGGATCGCTACCACCATCTTATTCATTAACCTACCGCCAAACAGCAATGTTCGCATTGTTGTGTTCCGGTTTGGGGATAAGACAGCCGGTGAAATGACTAGCATAGAGGCATTCCATCTTAGTCTTCAGGGTTGGCAACGCAGAATCAGAATCAGAATCAGAATCAGAATATCATTTATTTGCCTACTTTGTGTACTACATAAAATGTCCCTATGGCCGTTGGGCCGTGTAGGGGTGCGTCAGCTAACTTATGTCCTAGTGGATCTGTGTTTGCTGTGCTCTATTTATTCGTGATAAATTTATACAAATAGATAACGGGTTTCATTTATTTTATGTGCTTACAGACTATGTTGTCAACGCATTTGCAGTCTTAGGATTGCATTGCAGTCTTGTGAATGCGAATGTCTATGGGTCACAGTTTCCACTTACCATCAGGTGGCCTGTGTGCTCGTTTGTCTTCTCTATGCCATAAAAAAACAAAAAAAAAGAAGTGGGAAAGTCGTTTTGGGAAATGGTCAATTTGGGAACCGGTCTTTATAGGAATGGTCATTATGGGAAGTGGTCTTTCTACGATGTGGTCGTTTTGGGAAGTGGTCAGTGCATGTTCTGGACGTTACGAGACTGGTCATTCTAAGCAGTAGGCAATATGAAAGTAGTCGTTTTGGGAAATGGTCCTTCTGGGAAGTGGTCAATTTGGGAACCGGTATTTATGGGAATGGTCATTATGGGAAGTGATCTTTATGTGATGTGGTCGTTTTGGGAAGTGGGCTATACGTGACGAAACGATCATCGCTACGTTCACACCTAACGTTAAATTCGGTGAAAAAGTAGAATAATAGAGCGATAAAATACGATAAAGGGTTGCTTTTGTAGTGAACGCGAAGACTTGTGTTTCATACTACCAGCGTGTTAGTACCACATGATTGTATCGTGACCAGAAAATTACATTGGGATGCTAAACTTTACGATACTAAAGAATATAAAAACGAAACTTACGAAGCCGTAACCCGAAGTTTTTGTAATGATATTCATAAAAATGGCTGTCAAATGTCACATTTTGTATGACATTCTACGAATGTAGGTACCTACTTGTTCTAGGATGCTGGTAAAAAGTTTCGGCGATAGCGGGTCCCCTGGTTTAACTCCCCTTTTATTACAACAAGTCGAACCATTAAACTGTAGTTTTATAGCAGCTGTGCTATTTTTATAAAAAGCTTTGAGTAGTTGAATATATCCTGTGTCTATGTTTAGGTCGTGAAGGGCAGTAAATTATATGGAATGATGGGAGTTAAAAAAACACTTTGCTTTTTATTACACAATAAATAAATACATTTTTAATTTATCTTACGGATTATCCTTTATTAATATAATATAGGTACTACAATTAAAAGTTAAAACTAAACTTATTAAAATTAAAATTAAACTAAACTACTCAAATTTAAATAAAACTAAGCTACTCAGATATTAAAGATGTAAAAAATAATCACAACTATAATCGCGGCATGGTTCCTATGACGCTGGCTGCATTACCTCTCTGGATAGCTAGCCCAAATCTTTTGGGAAAGGGAAGCACCAGCTCTAGGATCTCCGGAGGTGTCTATGAGCCGGGATGACAGAGCCTTCATACAGCTTTTCATATCAGCTGACCAAGGACCCATGGTCTCCACTGCAAGTGCCACAAATTCATAATTATTTAATAATGATGAATATTTGCGGCGCTTGATGGTTTGGATGGATGGCAATGCAGGCAGATGGGACATAAACCATAGGTATGTATGCACTTTGCTCAAAGCTTACAAACGCTGTGACATACCTAATGCTTTTTATTTCAATGTCAAGATAAAAAAAAAATTGGCAAAAGAAACAAGAAATGAGAATAACAGATTAATTAGACATCTATTAAGTAATATACTACAAAGAAAAGTAAGACAAGTGGCCATAAATATGTTGAGAAAAGAAAACTGTCATGATTATATTTAGCATAATGGTATAAATACATAGTATAATATAATAATAGTAAACTACTACAAAAGTAATTTTAATGGATTGGTAAATAATATGCAATGTGGTTAAAATTATTTATATTATTCTGAGATTTTCTTCAGCACACTACATGCTTTACGAGAATAAAAGTAGTTTCATATTCTTAATAGAAAAATCTCATCACTGCCCGTTAAACGATAATGATTAATGATTTCCGGTGTTCATCTTTGGTCTTCATCAGTTAAAAAACTCCTGCCGTTCACTCGCGACAATAGAACTCTATATCGCACAATTAAATGGATCACGAGGAATCCACAAACTAATATTTAATTTATTACTGCAATAATATAAAGTATTAAACTACTCCATTGACACACTGTTCTCCAACAACCAAATATTGACAATTGTTGGTCCGAAACTAAAATATTTATTTATTTATTAGAAAGACGTAGTTATTTATCAATTAATATTACGAATCGACATTTACATGCCGAAAGTATGATATTCCGTCTGAAAGATTTTTGTAATGGTGATTATTTTTGCAGTTTCTGAAAACGCATTGAGGCATTGTGACACGTGTCACTGTTGGCGTAGTTGACAACGAACTAAATTGAAGTAAGCTCCCAATTTGAAGTGAGTATATATTCGCTGTGCCGTGTTTGGTTCTCTGACCCGTTATCTAGTTGTATTGTTGATCGAAGTTTCAAACTCATTGAAATATTATCTTTGTGACTAATAAATAATAGAATAATAATCTGTTATTGCGACATTGAAGTACAGTGACATTGATTTCACACAATAATTATATTAATTCAATATTGGGGAGAAACCTGACTCCGCCTGTGATAGGGGGGATTGTTTCGAATTTATCGATAGTTCCCATGGAAGGGAGAAATACGTTATGAATTCCTATGATTATGACTTAAAACATTTTTTGATTAAAAATAATTAGGTATGAGAGTGAATACTTAAAATTTTCCGTTTGTTGGTGACATCTGCTTCATCGGGGATTTTTTTATCAAGCAATAATGTTTACCCTGAAGAAGTTTTAGCACCCATCTTGCACTAGGGTGAATTGCAGAAAAAATGTACCTTTTAGTTTATCTAGTGTCCCGTGAAAACATGGTGGATTTTAAATTATATTATGTGAAGAAACGACAATGTAATTATTTTTCTTTAAGAACAAGGATTCTTAAAATTCAGATTAAATTATTTTTATTTTTATTCCTTTTTATTTATATTATAAAAAATAAAAATAAACCTGTGATACGCGAGTACTTCATATATTATGTTCATGTCCCGATTCCGAGTGTGTTGTTATCTGCGAAATTTGTTACGATTTATATTAATTGTTATAAAGCATAACTGTAAATTATTCAGTCCTTTTTAGTTAATCTTTAAGTTCCGTACAAATGTATTTAATTTTATCGTAAATAGCTATGAAATTTTAATATTAATGTACCTGTCCCAACTTACTGGACTTTCGTTACTCAGCTTTAGTTACGGAGCATTTAATCCCAAAAATATGTTTTATATCTTAGTAGAATTACTTTTTATCAATCTGGCAACACCTTGACATCTATTAAACTGTTGAACACAGTGACACCCATTTTGTTGGCAATGCAGTGGCACGTGGATCGACAGCCTAGTGTATGAAATCTAAAAAATCTTAGGGTAATAAACGGCGATTTTCTCAGGTAAAAGTTTGATTTTCGTACACCAATATTCATTACCGTGTAGTTTTACTCTGCTTCTTAAGAATTTACAAAGTCCTAAGACAATGTATTACACGTTTGAAGGGAAATATGTATTTTAGGTTAAGATTTCTCATATTAACATTCTCGTTTCGTTATTTTGCGTTATGTAACGAAACTGAGAAAGAGTAAAGCATAGTTCATACAATAAAACTATAGGGAAAATGTTGGTGTGTAAGTTTGTTTAAGTCGAAAAGCCTGTCATGGTACGAACCTGTAATCCCTTATTATCTTAACTTATCTACCAGAAAATAAAGTACTTGAATAATTTACTCATTCAAGCGTTAAACTTAAAATTACTTTGCAAAGGTCTTAAATTATTGCTGTCAGATTTCGATATAGGAACAGTCGAAGTCATACATATGTTTACACTTTAGTACCTTGTCTATTTAAAGTCATGTTCAAATTGTCATATTATGAAACTGTCACAGCCAAAAGTGACAAGGTACTAAAGTGGTGTCACGTACGCAGATGCGATAATATTTTATCTGCGTATTAAAACTTAATTATCTAAAAGTATCACACACTCGTGCAGATACGATAATATACGAGATTAACCATTCAGTAAGTCCTTCTAACTGAGTAGACTTGTTTTGTGTTTGCATATGGACTGTAATATTTTTTGCCTCGCTGTCAATTCCCTAACCGATTTTTTTGGAATTATTCCTGTATTTTTGTAACGTTAGGGCTGGCTTTAGCTATTGATTCACTAAAACTACTAAAAACACTCTTCTTTACAGTAGATCATGGCTAATGACCAATGCTGAAAGGCAAAAGAAATACAGAGAACGTTTAAAACAAAATCCTGTAAAATATGAGGAGTTACGATTAAAACATTAAGAAAGAGTAAAGAAATCAAAAAGACATGGCATACAAAATCTAAATAAACAGCAACAAGAAATAACTAGAGATAAATGGAGACAGTATTCCGCACGTTATTATGCTAACAAGAAAAAGAAATCTAATAGTGAGCTGAGTCCGGATCTAGATGCACAAGCTACAAATGTTAAGATAACGAACAATCAGTGGATATCTAGAACTGGTAAAATACAAAAAAAACTAAGGTTATGCACAGAAGCACTTTCATTAAAAAAACAAGAAAGCATGAGAAAACTAATTTACCGACTCAAGCAGCAAATACTTAAATCAAAGAAAAAAATACTACCAACGAGAAAGATTTAACGCCTACTCACAAAGCTCTTTACAAAGCGTCGCCGCAAACAGAGAAACATGTCTTAAAAAAAGTTATAAAGAATCCGATAACTTCAAAACGCAGAATTACCGCGAAAATAACCAAGGCTGTTGGAATAAAAGGGAAAATTCGATCGAGTTCTACTAAGTCAGCAAAGAGGAAGTTGCTTATACTTGAAATCCGCAACTTCTATTTACGTGATGATACGAGGGCAAGGTGAAAAGTCTGGAAAAAATTAAACATTTTTTTTTTTTTGGGCCAAGTAAATATTTATTTTTCAACGTAGTCCCCATGTAACTCAATACACTTGGTCCATCGCTTTTCTAGCTTTTCGATTCCCTCCGTATGGTACGATTTCTCCAACCCTTCAAAATACGCATTGGTTTCTGCGATGATTTCTTCGTTGGAACCAAATCTTTTTCCACCAAGCCATTTCTTTAAGTTTGGGAAAAGAAAATAGTCGCAGGGGGCTAAATCTGGAGAATAAGGCGGATGCGGGAGCAATTCGTAACGCAACTCGTGGATTTTAGCCATAGCAACTGCACAAGTGTGGACCCGTGCGTTGTCTTGGTGAAAAATGTTTTTCTTTTTCGCCAAATGGGGTCGTTTTTCCATTAAAACTTCATGAAATCGCTGTAACAAGTTGGCATAATATTCGCCGTTAATTGTTTTACCTTTCTGAAGGTAATCAACATATATTACAGCACGAGCATCCCAGAAGACAGTAGCCATAACTTTATTCGCCGATAAAACTGCTTTGGCCTTCTTTGGTGCAGGTTCACCTTAAGCAATCCATTGTTTTGACTGCTCCTTGGTTTCTGGAGTATTATGATGAATCCAGGTTTCGTCAACAGTTATGAAACGACGCAAGAAGTCCTTTTCATTACACCTAAACTTCCCTAGTGCGTTTTTGATCTACTGTGAGCAATCGCGGCACCCAACGGGCGGAGAGCTTCTTCATATCCAAATAAGTGTGAAGGATATTACGAACCCGTTCGTCTGAAATGCTTACAATATCAGCTATCTCACGGACCTTTATTCTTCGGTCGGTCAATACGATGTCATGGATTTTGGTGATCATCTCTGGTGTAGTGACCTCAACTGGGCGTCCGGGTCGGTCGGCGTCAGCAGTGCTTGTACGGCCACAACGAAAATCCGTAAACCACTTGTGAATCATTTTAATCGATGGAGCAGAGTTCCCGTAATATTTGTCTAATATTTTTTTTGTATCCGTAATGCTTTTTTTTCGCAACAAATAATGTTTAATCAGAACACGAAACTCACTTTTCTCCATGTTTGCAAACACCGAAGTGATTGTTTCTTTTTCATAGCTGTCAAAAATAAAACTAGTCGTGTGAACTGGCTGAAAATATACGATTTACCTCCAAAAAGGCTGCATTACAAATTGACATTAATGAATTTGTGAAGAAAATACCTTTTATATGATTTTTACCAGACTTCTCACTCTGCCCTCGTATAAGCCGACCAACAGCTGGCAAAAAAGAATGCAAAACTAAAAACAATATCAAAATGCAGATACGATTGCTGACAGACACAATCTACAATTTGTACAAGATATATAAAAGAGAAGGAGGCAAAGCATCATATGCCTCTTTAAGTCGACATCGCCCATTTTACGTGATACCTCCGAAACTGCAAAATCGCAATACTTGTGCTTGCATGCGTCATAGCAACGTGAAGTATAAGATATTAAAGTTATATACACGCTTGGATTGATAAAAACTAAACAAACTGATGAGCTGTTGATGCAAATCGCCTATAGCTTGCAATCTAAAGAATGTATGTATGGGGAATGCGAAAAATGTGCCACAAAAAAGATCGAAATGGTAGGTTTAATAGATGATACTGTCATTTCTTGGTTACAGTAAAGCGTAAAAAAAGTTCCATATGAAAAGAAAAATCAACATGGCACAGAAATTGAAGCTTTCACACAAAAATGTGTCAAAGAAGTGGTGACTGATAATTTGAGTGCCTTGAAACTTAAGTTTCAAGACGAAATTGTAACATTTAAAAAACAGATAATATACAATATGACTCACCAACAAAAATCATTCCGACAGTGTGTTGATAACGTGAAAGAAAACGAAGCGGTGATCATTGTAGATTTTTCAGAAAATTACCTGTGCAAATACAATTACGAAGTTCAAAGTATGCATTTTGGATCATCCCGACGGCAAATAACTTTACACACGGGTGTTGCATATTTAACAATGAAAAACCAGAGCCATTTGGTTCGATTTCACCAAATAATGAACATAGTCCGCTTAGTATTTGGGCTCACTTACAACCAGTGTTAAACAACATAAAGTACCAGCACCCGGAAATAGACACATTGCATGTATTTTGCGATGGCCCAACTACGCAATACCGTCAAAAGATTAATTTCGCCTTGTTTGACAGGTTTACTAAACAGCTTGACTTCCAAAATGCCTCATGGTCATACTTCGAAGCGTCACATGGAAAAAAATCTGCAGATGGCATAGGCGGTGCATTGAAGAGAACTCTAGACATGTGTGTAGCTTACGGTTCGGATATTTCTAATGCAACTGCAGCATTTAAGTTATTAAAACAGAAGACATCTGTAGCGTTATTTTATGTGTCCGATAAAGATATAGAGAAAATAAAAAATGATAATCCTTTTAGCAACGTGTGGCCACTAGTAGGAACTCTGATGGTTCATCAGATTATAACTACAGCAGAAACTGGCAAAATAAGATATAGACACGTAAGCTGCTTTTGTGGAGAAAAACGGGGTAATTGCTCATATTTTGACATTAAAGAGCACAATCTTCTTAAAAAGGAGAAAATAACTAAAAAAGTTTTAAAAAGGCAAAGCGATAATAAAACTGATTATATGACTGTCAAAGCGGGTCCATCGAAGATACTAAAATATACGATGCCTTTATTAAAAATAAAATAACTGGGGCAAAAAAAAGAGAATCAGTATCATCAGTTAGTCCAAAAAATAATGTTCATACAACTGTAACTATCAAGTCAAAAGGTTTAAAAAGGCAAACCGATAAAGATACTGATACAACTACTGTTAAAGCTGGTCAATCGAAGGTACTGAGATATAATACTGGATTTAATAAAAATAACCTTGGTGGTAAAAAAAAAAGGAATTGAACTCAGTATCAGTCGGCTCAAAAACTATGAAGAAACAAAATAAAACATCATTTTTCGACACGTCCTCTTCCGAAACCGAAGATGAAATTGTTTACGCAGAAAGTGAAGACAGTTTAGACAGTCATATGATTACTGACGAAAGTCACTATGAATTAGAATCACAATCGTTTATCAAACAGAACTGTAACAAAAAAAATACTATTTTGTCTGATGTAAAATTGAATGCAGACAATCGTCGTTACCTTGATCTCAAAACTGCATTCGGCATTGCAAAAAATTGACAACGATTTTGATTTATATCAATCACATACTGGTAAACCCCAGACGTCTCTAACTGGCACTGGCAATGCTGATAATTCAAGTGATGAAGAAAACATTTTTAACTGGTATAAGTCTATCACGTCCTAGCCGTTGAGTTTGTGAAATCGATTTATTTTTTATGTTAGTAGAATAAGAAGAACAATTATTTACTTTTCATCACACTTGCTCGTTAAGGATGTTATTACACGCAGGCAGTTGTAGCCGATTTACCCCTCCGCGGGAGTAAAGTTGCGACCACACCGCTGCTTAAAAAACGGCGTCGGTACGGAATCGCAGTGTCGCGTCGTATCAGCACCGTTTTTGCCGCATGCTTCACACACAAATGCTTAAAAATCGGTGCCAGTGGATGACTGACATTATTTCGAATGTCCCATTATATGACTATGAAAAAAATTGTCGGGGTACCAATATATGACAGGACGCTTTCGGGTTTTCATGATCAATTAATTATAATTTAAGTATTAGTAATTAAATATATATTTAACTGTCAATACTAAATGATGATAATAAACTTGTAAAAAAAAGTAAATTAAATCAAATATTTATCAATTGTTTAACAATGTTCTTTGGTAAACAGTACTTTAAGAATAAAATATGTTTTAATTGCCATAAAAATTAATTAAAATATATTTTAGTCCTCAGACGACACGTCACATCTCCCTCTCACGGTCATCTTCCTCTCGATTTTATTCTTGCCATTCTTCATATTTGGAATTCGGAGTCACTGCAGAGGCGAATATATTTTTAAAGATTGTTCTTTATGTCTTATTCCCTTTTTTTAATAGTTTTTTTGCTTATTCGGCTGTATATTTATTATGATCTCTGTAACCAATGTATGACTATATGTAGTTATGAGCTAAAGAATGACACCTCAATACGCAACTGTCATTCATTGGTACTCCATGGAAAAACAGTCTCTGACACCCCTGTCAGACACTACTCAAACGATAGATAAAGACTTGCTTTTTGCAGGGTATCTCAAATATATGTTCTACATCTTTTTAGTACGATCGAAATGCATTTTAAAGAATATTCATGTGTATCGAGTGAATGACATGGGTGTCATCCACTACTAAACACAAAGAAATATATCCAGTGTATGACATGCCTCAAAAATAATAACTTAATTAATATAATAAATTTTTAACACTTAATATCAATGGTTTGTTTAATGATTTACCTGTTTCAATAATCACTTTACCGATAAAACTTGAATTCCGGGGTATAATATCCACTTTCCCGACCTGATGTCTTAGCAGGTTACATAAGTAGACAGACGCACGGCAAACTCTAAGCGCCTGCTTGCGAAAACTTATTCTCAAATTAAAAGTGTTTTATCGCATCGATGAAAACTTCTGCACAAAAATACTAGATAGAACTAGTAGTCGGTTAGACTCGATTTTCGGGTAAAATTTAAATCCGTAATCTTATTATTTCAAATTAACTGCAAAAGAGTCATACAGTGGGTCAATGTCGTCCACTCGGACATTTACCTTAAATTGTTAATATCTGCAAAACCTGTTTGATTCCAAACACTGCTAGAATCGGAAAACAGCAAAATAATTTGTTTATTTTGCAGCTGCCAGTCAGCCAATTGTATTTATCATATGATTCGCTGTGGAATTGTTTGAAGAATCCATCTCTACGCCTATAATCAATTTTTATGTCTGGGCGAGCGCGTCCTAACTTAATGACATGTTTCTTATTTTCAAAGGATAACTTTGAAAAACATGTTTGTTCATTAAGTAGGTAATCTGTAAGACAACACTCAATTTGAACCAATGAGGCCATTTGTACTTTGAGTACAGGCAAAAATATTTAAAATTCAAACCACGAATATAACCTAAATAAATCGAAGCAAAAATAACCATATTTAGGTACCTATCGAAATATAAACAAACCTCCGTTGTCGCCACGAATCTGCAAATAACACAAATTAGCAAGCTAAATTTCACTAGTTGAGTCTCATAAAACACAATAAGTTAAGTAATAACACAAATTAAACTATAAATCAAAATAAAACACCGCGTATTTTAGCGCGAGGACGCGAAAGTAATGGCGTAATGAAAAAAGTAGTTGCAGGTCGTGACCGACAGGCGGAAAGTTGAAAAATAAATTCCTTGGGAAAAGAAAGTTAACGCATGCACTTTAAGTTCAAAATTGGATGCAATAAGCCGTTGTACTGCGGCCGGACTTGCGAGGTTACTCCCACCCGTTTTTACATTGGTGTGAGGTGCCGCTGTGTCTGTGTGCGAGTTTGAAGCGAATGAAGCGCTAGAAAATGGTTTGAATGTGTTAGTGTAGGTCCGGCGCTGAGTCACCGGATTGTATGGCGGTTTAAATTGTGGGTGTAAGTTCGAGCGCGCGTAGTGAAAGGTAACTGAGCGTGTGTGCGTGTATACGAAAATATTGTTCTTGTTTCTTTCTAGTAATATAGGTTAGTGAATGGGTGCGAGCGAGTGATAGCTTTCGGCTTGGTAAATAAATAAATTTGAATTGCGGCGTTAGTGCGTTTTGTTCATGCATCGTATTATGAAGCAAGGTAAAGCTATAGTACACCGGGTTACTTTCGATTTTACGTTTTGTTGTTTGTATACCTAGTAGGTACCTACTCTATGCATAGGAATTTTTAGGGAAGCCGCTGGGAATCGGGTTGTATGGACGCTTCGCTACTGATAGAAACCCCCTCCTACGTCATTTCAGACTAAGGAGGTTTACAATCAGTCAAGATTTATTTTGTATCCACTTGCCTACAAACCAATTTTATTGTATATAAAACTTAAACGGTAAACTAACCTGCATTATTTTTAAATTTTACTAATATTTCAGAAGATTTGCAATTGTTTTATTAAATTTTATTTTTAAATCGGTATTATACAGATTGGCAGTATGGCCTGTCAAATTTGAAAACTGAACGCAGTTATTAGTATTATCTGTGGAAGACTTTATTGAAAAAAGTTGTCGAACCCTTATTATAATCTGTGTTGATAAACTCTCTTAGCGAGTCGAGTGCCACTCATTTGTTTGATTGTTATTTCAATTTTTAGTCTATAATTTATTTATTTTATTTCCTCTCAAATGTGAAGAAAAAATTATGTGCATCGCAGGCACTAAGGTGATTACAAACTCGAGTCATTAAAAGCCCTCCGCCGCCGTGGACTTCGGGCTTCTAATAGACTCGTTTGTAATACCCTTCTTACCGCCTTTAATGCACAGTGTGCTATTTCTCATCACCTATTCGGAAAGGGGACTTTTCTTCCCTGCTAGGAGGGATCAGTGGCACTTTTCTGTTCAAGGACATTTTGTTGCCAAATTTGATAATTTTTGTTGATAAGTTCCTGTTGTAAACTTTGATAATTTCAGCACTTTTAAAGAGTGTAAATAATTAAATTAGTTTTCTGACTAAGATCTATATAATTTTTTCTCATAGGTGATGTGAATAGCAGTATTTGTCACACGGTAGCAAAATATCAATACGCGTATCAATAACGCATTGAAGACCTTTTTTAGAGAAGAAGACAAAAGATAATAGTTTTTTTAAGAAACAAAACAGTTGGCTGAGTTTAATAAAGATTGAATAATCAAATTCTTGAAACGAATAAGATACATTTACAAAAACTATTAGAAATTACTTAACAATTAAGCAGATCATATGTGTTATTAGTATTCACTGTGATCAAGTAAACCAAAAATTATAAATAAATACTGCTGATTAAATTAAAACATTTCTTTAAATAATTCTGTCAATGAAACCACAAGATATCACTAGTATTATTCCATGTGTCCGCCGCTTTATGTTATCAGTTTCGTTACACCAATTATCAATTTCGTTTACTCTCAGTTTAGTTATGAAATCCAAAAGGTACATATTTTCTGCAATTCCTTACCTTACTCATTACGCAGATGGAAGTAGAGAATTCTAAGGACTTTATTACTTGAAACTCCATTCGACGCTTTCTCTTTTGTCTTTAATTTTTGTCGTAAAAACATTTTGTGTTACTACATCGATGTTATCTTGAGTAAGTTCGTCAAGAGGTCGACTCCCATCCTTAACTTTAATATTCGCACCACTAGTTAATTAAGTAAATTGATGGTTTAAAAATTATACTTAAATCTTCAAAATTGTACACGCTGCATATAATTATTACAATTTTTTCTCTCGGTATGAATCTAAACACGCCTTTTCTCGCAATATCTTGGATTCAACTTTTTATTCATAGCCAGTTAAGTTATATTCGGATCGTGGGAAAGTGTCGCTAGAAGCAGTATACGAAAATGTGTACAGAATTAACAATCCAAATGGATATGTATGAGGAATCCAGAAACTTTAATCTTGATTTTTTTTAAATGCAGCTTTCACGGTCTATCCACATAGTCATACTATTAAGTAGTTATACGATATAAAAAAACAATTAGTTGTACTGCTCAGTATAACTAATTGGATTCGATTAATTTGGGTCAGATTCGTCCATTTAGTTAAATTTGATTCAGAAAGGCCAGTTCCTTCATATTTGTAAATAAATAATCAGCCAATAATACTTATCTGGGTATTTTAACTTTCTCGTAAATTTTACATTTTTACAGACTTCTATTCAAAATAAAAATATTTTCGTTAAGACAGAGACATCAATACAGAAAAAAGACACGTGTAATATTATGTTGTTGCTATCGCAATATTTCAAGAAAAGTGGCTATTGATATGTCACCGTTAACTAATTGCATTTCTGCGTCCATTATCATTACTTCGTTGACAATACTGCTTTCTTATCGATTGTCTTTACTTTACCCAGCGTCGATAATAACGTATTCTGCATCCTTATGAATTGCTTTGAAAAATTGCATAATGTTAACATGTTTCTTGGTTTTACATGCTTGGTTAAGGTTCATAATTATGCCACGCCTCCACTTGCTTAGTGCTGCGATGCCTCTCTCCAAACACACCACGAGTTTATGAATTCATCACTCTTGAGCCAGTAACTCTCGTATTAATTTACAAAAGCAGTTTATTTATTTTATTTTATTCGTTCTTGTATTTTTTCAGCCTTTTCTTTAATATATTTCCATCCTTGGCGAATATGGTTACCTAGGAGAAGTGGTAACACACTACAAAGGCCTACCATTTTTTTTGGCCATTTATCCTTCTTTTTAATTGAATTTAGCTTTTTAGCTTATTTCCAAAGGCTATCGGAATAATGGGTACTTTAACCTGAACATTTGGGATTTTTTTTTGGGAAGATTAAGTTGTAATTTGCTTAGCATAGCAAACATGTTTGGCGTGTGAGTGACGCATTTTGTATTTGACGTACGGCGTTCAAAAGGTTAATATCCCTTCTCGTCTGTTTGTAGGTATAATATATCCGGAATCGAACTAGTGGTCAGTGGATGCTTTGTTTTGGCATTCAATAAAATTTAAGTCTATTTCATTTTTAGCATAATTAGATTCACGGTCTTTACTATGTGTTACTGACTTCGCAATTACTTCTAAATACTGAAACAAAAAGGTTAGGTACGAACAACAGAAATATTATATCGAATACTGCATCGATTTTTATAATATTAATGTCCGTTAAAAAACAATACCCAACTCCGTCCTCTTTTGACCAAGTGGGGTTTTTCTTCGAGGCTTTGTGATGGTCCAAGAATACCTTCCATTTTAAATTCTTCACTGTTTAATACGAAGCAAATCAAGCAGCAATTTGCAACTGACATTTGATAATAATAAGTAAGCTACTGTGTCATTTTACTACCAGCCAATAGTTAATGCGCTTATCTTTGACTTTCGTATTCCTTTCCTGAATATAATTAATATTATTTGTTACCTGCTAAAATACTACTGTGAGCAGCGTAATAGAATCATCTTGTTTACTCTTTACTCGTCTGATTAGTGTGTTAAAAAGTAAATATACCCAGAGATAAGTATAATTATTGGCTGATTATTTATTTACAAATATGAAGGAAATGCCTCCTGAATCGAACATAACCAAATGGACGAATCCGACCCAAATTAATCGGATCCAATTAGTTATACTGAGCATTATAACTTATTGTAATTTTTGCGACTATTTTGTTATATCGTATAACTAATAGTATGACTAGGTGGATAGACCCAACTTCCATAATAGGGATGCGTCTTGGGTTAATCATTCTAAAAATTTCGTCAGTAAGATTATCAAAAATTATTAAACACGTATTTTTTGCTTTATCAAATCAATCAAAATTTACAAATACAGCGCGCATTCGTGACGTGACGTCAGAAAGTGGTATGAAGTGTGCCACGGCGTGACGACACGCAAAACTTCAACGTACTGGTATCTTCGTAATTTTTTGTTTAATTGTCAATAGAAAACATATGTGTTCAATATTTTTTGATAATGTAAATGACGGACTTATTTAAATTTCATAGGACACTAGCCTGTTAAGCCCAATTCTAAGAAAAAAATGCTCCATGTTTGTTAAATGATAAAGTTCGCCAAATGATGATTTGGATAAACATTAGTGGGAAGACTCGAGACCATAAAGTAATGGCGTTGCCAGTAACATAATAATGCCACTCTTATTCCGAGCATATAAATGTGATTTGATAACATAACATAACATGGCCAGGATAAAAAAAAACAGTCATATAAAGTGGGAAGTTTGTTAAATTATTGCTATGTTCAAAGATAATAGTGAAAATACAAAAATGTACCCCTCATGGTATTTTCAGATTTTCTTGGTAATTTCAGTTTCTTTTACTGTTTCTGTACTTGCTTCTGTGTCATTAGAAGAACCTGAATTTGAGTGTTCTAATTCAATTGTATCATTTTTTATTTTATGATTAATGTTTACAACATTGGTAATGCCTCGATTTATAATTACTGACGGTTTCATTAAACCCTTTCGAATGACTTTTACAGTTTTTTCTGAGGGTCTGTGAATGCTCTCGCTTCTTTGTTTTAATTTGTTTATGCCATAGTTAGGTTTTATTTGGGCTGTTTTTTCAAAACCACTTACATCCGGTAACTGCAAGTCAGTTGTACCAACGTAATCTTCTTTTATTTTAATTAGAGTGTGACCGGCATTTACCTTAACGGGTACAATTTCTAATTTGTTTTCAAAAAATTTTGCGGGCCCCTTACTATCCAATAAATCTTCTCTGTGCGTATGAGCATCAATACCTCCTACCAGCTCTTGTATAAGTTGATCTTCCTCCACATTTCCAGAAAAGTCTGTAATTTCATCATCAGAAAATACTGAGGCAAACACAGGAGAGAAATCATGGTCATGTGAGTGGAAGTCGACTGGTAAGGTCACTCTTGGTACCTTACTCGCCAAACATATTTGGCTTGGTGACGTTGGTGTTAAAAATGTTGGCATTTGGCTATTTGAGAAATTAGATGAAGCTATAATAACCTTTGGATAATCCCTTTTAATAGGTGTTGTGCAGTTATCAACCATTTTAAAGGTATGAAGGCATTCATCAGTTGGTAGTGACAATTTTTCGATGTTTTCATAATCGAGTGGATAAGAAGCCGCTTCAAATGAGGACACAGGTTTTGAATATTGAAACGTCATTTGTCGATCTAAGGTTGATGTTCGTGGTGGAGGTACTGGGGGAGTTTTAGGATGCTCTAATTCATTTTTTATACTCTCAGAGTAACTACGAAAAGTTTGTAACGCAGTTGGTTGTAAAGAGAACCGCTTTTGAGATTGCGGTAAATCGGGGAGCACTTTTGGAAAATTACGTCGCTTAATAGTTAATAAAGCGTCTGTTGTAGTCGACTGATCATCTACGCCATCCTCTTTAGAGGTTACATTTATGTCATTACGAAATGTCACTGGTGGTAATACCTTATCTAAAAAATCATTGGAACTTTTTTTACTTTTACTTAAATAACTGCAATTCATATTAGTTACAGGGTCTGATGTGGAATGTATATGATATACATTTAAAGGCTTAGTCGCGTTTTTCACTGATAAAGTTATTTCATTTGTAAATAATACGTCATAGTTTTTTTTGTTTGACGTCTCTTTGATTTCAGTCTCGTTACATTGAATTGTATTTTCGTCTCCGGAATGATTTTGATTTTCAAAAGATTTTGTAAGCTCTATAGGCTCTTGTTGAAGAATGGAATTTGTTCGCGCGGACGGCGTTGCATCAATGGCTACTGACACTGTTCTAGATTTTAAGCTGTGGGAACCTTTACTTTTCAAAGAATCAGAAGATTTACCTATATCTTTTACTAAACTGTTGTTTGTTTTTTTATTACTTGAATTGGTTGAATGAGACCCAATATTTGAATTTTTCTTAGTTATCGAATAATCACAATGAGGTTCTTTTATCAAGTAATAATCATTTGTTTTTAAACTATTAATTTTTAAAAATTTTGATTCGGATAAAATTTCTTCTGATCGAGTAAAAGGCTTAGTCGTACTCAAATGTTGCAAATTATCTAGTTCAGAGTTCGATTTCCGAATTATGTTAGGCGAACACCTGTGCATAACTTCGTTTGCTATCCAATCTCGCACTTTTGTATGTGCATCCAAAGTACTTGTAGAAAGATGCCGTCGGAGTTGAAAGCGTTCTCGAAATCCCCCTGAGTCGTCTGATTTGGGAGTTTTACAACTTACTGGTTTTTTTTTACTTGTTTTACTATTACGTCGTATTTTCTTTAAACTTATTAATTTAATGATACTGCAACTATTTTTCAACGTTTTAAGCGCATTTTTATCATCATTGAAACTTTTATATCCAATGACATCTACCTCTCCAATTTCTGCACGGGTAGTATTCCTAGTTTGCACTGCTCTAAGTGAGTTTTTTTTTTTTTTTTTTAAACATATTGTTGCACAAATACCAACATTAACAACCAGAAATAACATTCCTAGCGAAGCAATAAGAGTAATCGTTAATCCTGATGATTTTGCTTGTACGCGTTTATCGTTGCTTTTAGGTTTTGCAGTCGTAGAATACACATTTAAATTTTCCATTGCTTGAGAATCGAGAGATTGTTTAAATAATTGTATTTCTCGGTTATTTGAATTATTATCTGTCGGATGATGCGGTTGGTAGTTAGGTCTTACTCTGCCGTAGGCGGGAGTATTAGACCGGGGTGTATTTATTATATAAGGTGTCCTTGTTTCGTTCTTAACTGGACCTGAAAAAATGCACAAATATAAATAAGCTTTTTACATACATACATACATAAACTCACGCCTTCATTCCCAGAGTGGGGTAGGCAGAGCTAAAGAATTACCAACAAGTCTTAAAACTTCTTGATAATTCTGTAACCACATTTTGCACAAGTAGGCTAAGATATTTCCAAGTGTATTAGTGACAGGTGGCAAGCCCATCGCCTAACAGTACTACAAGCCTTTATTCCCTTAATATCTTAAAAGAATGAATGCCACTGCGGTCCACGCTACACTAGTGAGCCACGTAGAACAATAGTTAAAGGCGTAATATCACTGAAGTTATTTCGTCCGTGAGTCGCTGTAGAATTAATCTACAAGTATTTTGATACGAAATGAATCTTTACTTTACCCACAAAGTAAGAGATACAGTATTATACAGTTTATATACCCTCATCTGTTATCTATTAATGATAAACAAAATATGTTAGATAACATGTAGATTGATATATCGCAAATAGGATGCCGAGCTAAATTAGGTCCTGACTATGTTAAATATAAAATTATAATAGTACGCCCTACAAAGTAAGCCAAGCGACACAAACTAAAGATCGATCGTTGTATTTCGATTGCGCGCTTAATATAGGCAGGCCCTAAAAACTTTGCAACTAAAGTAGGCAATGGTATCATGAACATGAAGTTTGCCCACATACTCTTATTTTTCATAGTAAAACCATGACAAAGCTAAAATAATAAATATTTATTGACACTAGATTATCGTTTTTCCAGTAATTAGTCAAGAATTGAACCAGAGCTTCTTTAAAACGGATTTTTTTAGGGTGCCGTACCCAAACGGTAAAAACGGGCCCTATTACTAAGACTCCGCTGTACGTAGCTAGACAGTTAACATTTTCACAAACTATGTATGTATTTTGCCGCTATAACAACAAATACAAAAAAAAGAATAAAATAAATATTTGAGGGGGGCTCCCATACCAAAAAAAGTGTTTTTCTATAGATATTGGAACGAAACCCTCCGTGCGCAAGTCCGAGTCGCACTTGGCCAGTTTTTTAGATGTTCGAGCAAATCGCAGGGCGTAAAATACGGTATTAGATATACAGGGTGGAAAGGGATGACGGCCCTTCCGTTAAATTCGAGATTATGTATCTTTAGTACTATATTTTTTTCCAAGAAACTATGCTAATATTTTTAGCCGTGTTCGAGTTACAGCTCGTTAAAGTTTAATACAAAAATGTGTAGTTTCAACCCTAACAGCTGATAAGGTCAATGGCCCCACGTTGACCTAACTAGTGAACACTAACTTTGTGACGTTATTGATGAATGACATTTTATAGGTGCATTGACAATATTTTTGTTTTGCAACCTATTTGTTTCACAGATAATTATTACAATGACAATAAGCACGTCACAATTATCCTCGTAAGGCCCAGTATGCAACAGGATGTACATAATCAAGGCAATTTACTTAAAACTCTGTTGCGATAAGAATAAGGTTTATTTTCCTATGTTCATTAGCTGAAAATGGCATTTTCAAACAATCGCAATTGAACTTTATCTCTTGATTGAAGTCCCAGTTACAAAAAAACTCCCATTTTTCAGTGTGACTTAAGCTCGTAAGGCCCACCGCCTTACGAGCTTAAGTCACACTCTTAAACTAATGAAATGCTTAATAATGCCACTATTTGAGGCTAGAGATTATCTCAATTCTAGCAATCGTCCCATAATCCCCCGAACATCTCAAGACGACCAACGCGGAGGAGGTGTCGTACGACTTGCTGCGGGGCTCGAAGAAAGAGTACTGCGTTATTTTGATCGAAATCCAACGGCGGGTCAGCACTTCGGATTAACTCAAACGACACGACAGTATTGAAGATACTAAAACGTGCCCGTCGTCGTCCTTATCACATACAGAGGGTTCAAGCGTTATTGCCCAGAGACTGCCCCATCCGGGAAGCATACTGCCGGTGGTTGTTGGACAAAATAGCTGGAGACCGTGATTTCATGAGACGCATTATTTGGACGGATGAAAGTGTATTTACACGTAATTAAATATGAAACAGGCGAAATGTACACGTGTATGCCGAAGAAAACTAAAAAAAGAATTTTTTTATGCAGTAGTTTTTTTTATATTTAAGAAAAACAGTAAAAAAAAGTTGGATTGTGAATGTTAGGCATACACTTATAGTGCCCTTAGTCCATTTATTACCAAAAGAATTAAAAAATATATACAACTGTCATGTTCACTATTTTTCGGTCTGACGGATTACTTGATTCTAACGACACGCTTTCGATTCTACGCAAAATAGTTTATTTATTTTTATGGCGTCTACAAATTACGTAATTAATTAAATTACGCAAAATAACAAATTTGTGAACGAACGGCAGCGAATGATTGACAAGTGAGTGACATGAGATGACAGTAAGTCAGTTCTGTTTCTGTTTAAAGTTACTTTATTTTTATTTTATATCAGGCTAAGATCACGACATCAGTATTCCTAACTTTGTATATACGGTCTTTTTAATGACTATTACTTTAATAAATTATTAACGACGAATTTAAGTTAAATAAAGAAAAACCAAGAAATACGGGTAGTCTCATTTTTAACCAACTATTATAAACGCGAAAAAACAACAATGCTTTTTTTTTTGAAATCTTGTCAATTGACAAGATTTCACATTTTCAAAACTTTAATTTTATTCGTTTTATAGATACTGTTTGGAAGGAGGAAGACACTAATAGTTTTATTTTTTCCCTAGGATGTATAATTATTTTATTATTAATTTATTAAGATGTTCTTATTCTAAAAGGGCGTAACTTCATTTCTACGACACAATGGACATATTACGTTAGTCCAATCTGTATAAAAAAAAGTTTTTCTTTTTAATAATGGCGGTCAACCGATCTCAAGTATCTATCCATCTGTCAATAGTATCAATGTCAAACTTGAAGTATGACAGCTTTTTTTCTCGTGAAAAAGGCAATGGTATTATATCTATTCAGGCATAGTATTGGTAAAACTCGTTTTTTTTTTTAACTTACTTGTAATTTTGTCAATAAAGAAAAATAAATCTAAATAAATATTTTGCCGTGTTCAGGAGGCAAAACCCTTTCGATTCGTATAGTAATTTGCAGGTGTCACCAAAATGAAATGTTGTCAATTGTAGGGCCTGTGTCCTTACCTGCAACACTTAACAGAGTTGTATACATGGCCCTCCTAAACTCCGATTGACGCTTACCTCGATAACTTGCCACTGGCCGAAAGACAATGCACTTGGTACAAGACGGAGCACCAGCTCATTCCGAAATAGAAGTCCGTGAAAAATTAAACACTGAGTTTGGGGACAGATGGATACGGTGATTTGGGCCACACCGTTGGCCCCCAAGGAATCCGGACCTCACGGCACTGGACTTTTTTCTGTAGGGCACGATTAAGGACAAAGTGTTCAGGACAGAATGTGATACTGCCGAGGAAATGAAAGAAAGATTAATTACTGCCTTCGAACAACTGCGTAGAAAAAATCGTGAAGAAAATACATTATCGAAGGTGCATCGCCATACTCGGGCTGCCTGTATTATTAGACGCGGTGGAATATTTGAATCGGGTGTAGATCCCTAAGATAACAGGTATTCTTTTCTCCTTACAAATGTTGGAATGTAGTTAGGAACATAGGGTTGTCACCAATATTAAACATAACTAACTCATTTTAACTTTTTTGTTTTCTTTATAATAATTGTTTCTAACCACATAGCACTGAATCGTCATCGCGCGCTTCTACTAGAGACGGCAGTGAAGACAAAATTCGTGCTTCGCAGTTGCGCTGAGCGCAATTGATGGAGGTAAAGGCCGTCAGTGTCTATTTGGACGTTGTAGAGTGCACATGATCAAAAAAGCGATATTATGCCTCATTGTACTGTGATATGGTGTAATAACCAAAGTAAAAAGGTGAATAAACAAAATTCTGGCGTATCATATCACAATTAAGTATTTAAAATCAATTTTTGGTTATTTGAAAATTGCGATTTGAGGTTATCTTGGAACACAAAACCTCCTCTTTTTCTTCTTCTTAACACAAAACCTCCACCGCGCCGTAAGCCAGCAGTCTCATCAGCCAGTGACGCCATTAAATGCGTTAGTGAAGTGTAGCGTCGTATGGCGTCATATCGATAGAGTGCATCGATGTCCAAAAAGTATCAATGCATTTTTATTCCATTTAAAATTGTTAATTTTATATTAATTTTCCTTTACTAAGTGTTCCTTTTAGGTTTCCTAATGATGCTTACATTAAAGATAAATGGATATTAGCGACGGGAAAGTTAAACTGGTTTCCTCAGAAATATGGTACAATTTGCTCAGACCATTTCGAGGCTGGAAGTACCACGAAAAGGAGTACCAGAACATAGCTATCTTCTGATGCTATTCCAACAATGAAACTCCATCCTGTTTTTAACGAGGTAAAACTTTCACAAACTGATTCATTTCATAAACATATAATTTGGTAAACTGCTTTTTTCCGGAACTGAAAATATTTCAGGATTTTTTCAGGACGCTTTAGGTTAGGTTAGTTTCATAGAAATCCTGAAATATGTACAGTTTCGGAAAAACAAGCGGTTTGCTAAATGATGTTTGTGAAATCAATCAGTTTATAAATATGTGGAAAAATATGTGGACATCAGACTTACAAAAAAACGCAACTCTAATTTATTAATACGAAGTTATTGTAAAAAAAATGTTTTATTTTTGGGGCAGTGATGGCGCTCTGGTTCAAGTTTTTTTATAATCTTGATTTTAATAAACAACCCCAATAAAATGATTTCTATTATTTTGGCACCTAGTTGGTAATGCATGCCTAAAGGTATTATGAATAATTTTGAATATTGCCGAAATATTGTTTTTAAAATAGTCATGTGTCCGATTTTGGCTCATTAAAATATCGATAAAAATATCGACCTCACACCTCAGCACTCTTAAGCACTTGTGACTTTCTTGTGGCGCACAGATGGTTGACATCTAAGACAATACGGATATGTCATTTATGTGGTAGTGCGTGCACTAGTGTGAGTAAACGGTGACGCCCACTGACACGCTTGATTAGTATGGAAAGTTTGGAGCATACCGTCTCTAGTAGGGGCACGGTTCTGTGCTCTGTGTTTCTAACCATTGCACATAGAATGTACATCACTTATGTGATATTATAGTTTCGGGAACGGCCCTCGTCCTTATCCACCCTGTATATACCCTGATAATTTAAGTAATAATGAGAAAAATGCCGTGATAAATTTGTTTAGGATATGATTAAATAATTAAATTTGTAATAAAATTTGGGACTAGGTCAATTGGGGGTCAATACTTTAACGCAATGGAAATAATAACGATCGATATTTAGCTTGTGTCGCTCGGCTTCTTGGTAGGCGGTGTTATAATTTAATATTTAACATAGTCAGGACCTAATTTAGCTCGGCCACACTTTGCGATATATCAATATATATGCTATCTAGCATATTTTGTTTTTCATTAATAGATAACAGATGAGGCCTATTTATTTCTAATACCGTATCTAGACTTACATGGGCGTGCGTACCGTGCGCCGCAGCGCTGTTTAATTTCAGAGAAAGTGCGTAAGATGCCGTAGACGGTGAGTTCTACGCTTCATATATGTTTTTGCTGCGGCAGATGAGGTCCTGGCGTCTGTGACACTGCGGTAAACAACAAATTGATAGTGGAGTTCAGAAGCTTAAGGATAAATAAATAGTGAAAAAAAATTACCTTGAACTTTGTGGGTTGCTTTAGGTTTATGTGTAATTGGTAACGAAGGAAATTCATAAAGAGGGTCATGAATAAATCGTCTCATTTTAGTAGGCATCATGTCATTCCAAAATTTCGTAAAATTTGATCTGTAAAAACTGCTTATATGTGGTGGAATGTCTGTAATCAGAAAACAAAAAAGTAAGTTTTATTAAAGTTGTTCACCTTTACTATTAAAAACATATTCTAAACCTTGTACCTACTGAGCACCAATTCCCAAAATGGACTCGTTTGTTACATTATTTGACGTACCTATACAAAAGTCAACGCCAATGTCAACTTGGTAATGCTATCGAATTTTAGTAGAAACATCAACACTCTTAACTGTAGGTACATCGGTGGACCATATTACAAAAGGCATAAGGTCTACCGATGTACAGTTAACAGTGTGGGCGATGATAGTACTAAATACGGACATGGGGCTCTATTTAATACAATTTTTTATACACAGTTTACGTTACTTAACTCGATACATAGTAAAAGTTAGTACTCAACCTAGGTTAATAATTATATTTACCTAATTTTAAACAGGATTGATGTTCAACGTTGTACTCTGGCCACTCTACGTTATACTGATTCCAATGTCTTCGGTCAAGTGTAAGGTACTCATTTACACTTTGTGTGTTGGGGGTCCTAAAAATAGCCAAATAAACATTAACAAACTTTTGTACGAAGCTAGAGGTGCTCAGAAACAAATATTTTGATTTTTGTCAAAATTATTGAAGAACATATTGTTTTAATATACGAAATGTTTTAGATGCAGTTGCTTCTTTTGATTAAAGTTTAATAATCACAGCGATTTGATAGCGTAACTTTAGCCACTACTTCATATTCTAAACTCTTGAAATAAATGTGATTGAACTTGATAGATGGAAAACTTATTTTCAAAGCTTGTTTGAATGCGAAGATGTTTTGTCTTGAGCCAGAAAGCATGAGTAAAGATGCAAGTAGCGAAGATGAAAGTGTGATTAGTATGAGTGAAATCATGAAAGCTTTAAAAAGTATGAAAGCGGGAAAGTCAGCAGGTTGTGATAGAGTGTCGATAGAAATGCTGAGGAGAGGAGATGGCCTGGTGGGTAGTCTGTTGTACCGTCTTTTCAATGCATGTTGGAGTAGCGGCCGAGTCCCGGAAGATTGGGTCAAGGCCGTTATCGTCCCTCTGTATAAAGGAAAGGGGTCACAGCAAGACTGCAAAAACTACCGCGGTATCAGCCTCCTTAGTGTTGTCGGCAAAGTATATGCGAAGATTTTAATTGAAAGAGTACTGAATGTTACGAATGACAAAATCTGGGATGTACAAGCGGGATTTCGAAAGGGAATGGGATGTACGGATCAGGTCTTTTCATTACGGTCCATCACAGAAAAGTTCTTGGCTGTCAACCAAAAGGTTTTCTGTGCTTTTGTGGACCTGGAAAAGGCCTATGATAGAGTAAATAGAAAGGAGTTGTGGACGGTGCTGTCTATGTATGGAGTGAGCAGCAACCTGGTGCAGGCTTTGAGGTCCTTTTATGAGGGCTCCAGAGCCTGTGTCAGGATAAATGGGGCATACTCGGCCTGGTTTAATATCTCTAAAGGTGTTAGACAGGGCTGTGTTGCCTCACCATGGCTGTTCAATCTATTCATGGACAGTTGTATGCGGGATTTGAGAGAGTATGATAAGGGTTTGCGTATGCAAGAGTTGCTAATCAAATGCCTCTTATATGCCGATGATCAAATTATACTTGCCCCATCGGTACTTGAGTTGCAGGAGATGGTGACAGTAATGAATGAGGGATTTAAGCAAAAGGGGATGAAAGTAAATGTTGCCAAGACCAAGGTCATGGTGATAGAGAAGGATGAAGAGATGACTGAGTGCGTGATAAATATAAATGGTGAATTAGTAGAACAAGTGAGCGAATTTGTGTACCTGGGAAGTGTGTTTACAAGAGATGGTAAGTGTGAGAAGGATATCGAAAGGAGGGTAAATGCGGGGAATCAAATTAATGGGGCACTGTACTCCTTTGTGAGCAGACAGGGCGTTTCACAAAAAGCCCGGCTGGCTGTTCACAATGGAGTGCTGGCCCCTACCCTGATGTATGGTAGTGAATGTTGGGTGTGGCAGAACAAGCATGTAAGTCGTGTAAATGCAGTTGAAATGCGCTCTTTGCGTAGTAAATATGTGTGGTGTGAAACTGATTGATAGAGTAAGAAATGAAAAAATCAGAGAGAAATGTGGAATAAAAGAAGATGTAGTGACTAAGATTGACAAGGGCATGCTTCGATGGTTCGGTCATTTAGAAAGGATGGATGAAAGAAGATTGACGAAAGAGATATACAGATCGAAAGTGAGTGGAAGGGGCCGCCCTAGGCGTACTTTTTCGAATCAAATCGGAGAAATACTGGAAAAGGGCCGAATCTTAAGTACCCGAAACCGACGTGCGTGCATGACTCGATGTATGAATGTTGAAGAAGCGAAAGAAAGTCAAGATCGTAGCAAGTGGAAAGAAGTGGTCTCTGCCTACCCCTCTGGGAAACAGGCGTGATTTAATGTATGTAATGTATGTATGTATGAAATAAATGTTTTTTTATCATTAATCTCTGTAGAGATGGAATAAATTGAGTGAACAGGAATACAGAGAAGTGGTCGTACCGGCAATTCGATGTCGCAAACTAAGGAGGTGTAGATCGTTTTTTCGCATATGGTCCCGTTAGTAATTCGTCCCGTTCGCAATCGCAATTCGTCTCGTTAGCTAATCATCCCGCAAACGCACCTCGTTTCGTTCGCGACTGATCCTGAGTCTATTCATTGCTTTGCGAGCAACACATGAGCAACAGTGAGAACCATATTTAAATCGGGTTGCTAATTTTCGAAAATTTTACGAGAGCGAGACAGACAGAGCAAGACAGACACAACCATAATGTATAACGTATGTACGCTGTATGTACGATTCTATACAAGGTGAAACAGGAGGAGTAGATCAAACGAAGCAGATTGATAGAGAACGTTAAGACCTGTCAATCACACCCCCGTGTATTTTCAGCGATTTTCTACTGTTCGAAAGTTTTTTACAAATTTTAGTAACACGCTCTGTTACCACCTATATCTTTGCTTATTCAATCTAAACAATTGAATTTACAGCTATAATTTTTGTGTTGTTGGTAGTGGAAAAGTTGGTCTTGAGTATTCAATTATAAACGTTATCAAAGAAATTACCAATTTGTAGAAAATTGTACGTGTTCTTGGATTTTTCTGTAAACTTATCTTTAACTCGAACTTTCAAGCCTATTGGTGAACAAAATTCATACATAATTTTTTTCCCAAAATTATTTTAAAAACTGCGCTAATTAATGATGAATCTTCTGTACTTTACTGTATTTGGTTCACAGGAAAATGTAAAAAAATAAATTAAGTATCACAAGAGAGACATTAGCTACCCTTAAATTACTAGTCCTCAAATTTCATTGTCACAAAGGTCTCGTCGAGTCCCACCTGAGCATCCATCTACAGTAACATCTAATACACGATCTAAACGTAAAAAACAGGCACCAAAACGTGTACTTTAAATGGACGAAAAGACAATTTGAACATCGTGCTGAGTTAGGCCCGGACCATTTCGAAAGTCCCCTCCCCAATGACGAAAAAACAGCCCTGTGCTATTTTCTTGTTTCTTTTCTGATGAATTTTTTGAAGAAATATGTCACTATACAAATTTATACTCCGTGCAACAGAAAAGCAGACCAATCAATTTGACAGTCGAAGAACTGCGAAACTTTTTATGGCTATCAAGATGATTATGGGAGTAGTTAGCATGCCTTCGTATCTTGATTATTGGAATGCTGAAACTAGAAATCCAGCAGTGGCAGATATTATGACTTTAAAACGGTACCAGCAGATAAGAAGGTTCATCCATTTCGTAGACAACAACGAAACCAATAATGACCCCTACTATACGGAACTGTCTTGCTGTTGAGGAAGAAAAAAGATTTAGCATTGACGAAATGACCATACTATACAAAGGAACCAAAGCCGGCAAAAAAAGACAGTACAATCCAAGGAAACCGAGAAAGTGGGGCTTTAAAAATATTGTTAGAGCTGGTGCGTCAGGTTTTATCTATGACTTTTTCCTTTATACTGGACAAGACGAATTCGAGGAATGCAATTTTACTGAGGAGGAAGCTAGTTTGGGCTGGGGTGCCAAAGCAGTTTTACGACTTTGTAAAACTATAAAAAACAAACCTTGCGTTGTCTATTTCGATAACTTTTTTTCCTCGTTGGAACTTATATACCACCTTAGAGAAACATATGGTATTTTCAGTCTTGGTACGATGCGGTCTAATAGACGAAGGAGTTCTCAAAACCATTTAAAAACAGACAAGCAGCTTAAGACCCAAGGAAGAGGAGCTTTTAGCCAGACAACATGTAATGAAAAAAGGTGTCCGTTGTAAAATGGTTTGACAATAAATGTGTAGTATTGGCCAGTAGTTATGCCGACGCCTATCCTGTTGCGAGTGTGAGAAGCAAAATTAAAAAAGAAAGAGTTATGGTGAAGTATCCAAATATTGTGAAACATTATAATGCACATATGGGCGGAGTGGACTTGGCAGACATGCTGGTCGCTCTTTACCGCACCGAGATTAAGACAAGACGATGGGATTTATCAATATTTTCTCAAATTATTGATATATGCGTCAACAATGCATGGTTACTATATAGAAGAGACAACAGAAGGAAAGGACATAACAAATACAAGGGGCTGAAAAAGTTTCGGTTAGAATTTTTTCATGGGCTTTCAAAAGCAGGCAGACGAGCTTCAGCTCCAATAAAAGATCTATTGGATGCGAATAAAATTCAAAAACCCATCAGCACCCGTCCAGTTGATGACGTTAAATATGACGGCTTAGACCATTTGCCTAACTTTTTGCCATCTTATGGACGATGCACTTATTGCAAGAAGGGCAACACCGATGTGCATTGCATAAAATGTAATGTGCGGCTATGTTTTGGCAGAAAACGTAACTGTTTCTATAACTTCCACAAACATTAAATGTTTAGGTTTGTAGGTACCTACATTACTTTGTATTCAAAAAAAAAGGTGAACCTAGTTATGTTTTGTTTAAATTTTATATGTTTCTTTTAACGCAACTTATTAAGGATACTTTCCATTATAAACCTGGCTATGTTTGATCAACATCGGTTTTTGTCAAATATACTTTACGTAAGATTTTCAGGAAATCTTTCAGTTAATATTTATTTTTACATTTTTAAGGTCATCTTTATGTGTTAATTAAGAAAATATAAGCATTAAAACCTTTTTCCCCCTTTATATTACCTTCGTCTATTAAATTAAAAGTGATCGCAAGCATACTGTACATGCGGTGTCCGAGTAAGGGTCTCCCCAGACCCATCGACACCGAATCGGCTTGAGCCAGTAAGAAAAAGATTTATGTCCATGCAATAAGAGCGAAAACGACGTCACTCGGCTCGGCTCGGCTCGATTCGGCGTTGCGAACGGAACGACGTCGTTTTTGCTCTTATTTCATGGACATACAACTTTTTCTTACCGGCTCAAGCCGATTCGGCGTCCATAGGTCTGGGGAGACCCTTAGACGCTCGCGCGATAGATTAGATAAGAAACTTGTTACTGTGTTACGTCGTGTGCGCATCGCCATTCTCGAGTTGTTGAGGAGGTGCACATTGGCGCGGAGCTATCATTCTTGTTATGTCTGATAGGTCAAGACAGTATCAACTCAAAATCATTGCTAGTTTTGTTTCAAGCTCATAGACGTTGTATTAAAGTTTATTTTGAAATACAGTTGTATTTTGGGTTTCTGAAAATACTATTTAAATAGCTTGCAGAAAATACTTTAATATTTATGATGTATTCGACGATCCAGGTGTACAGAAAAACCTAGCATGGTTAATGTTACATTTGTTTTAATATTTAAATTTTTTGGAATTGTGAAGTAATACATTTATTGTATTGCGATTGTTTGCTTACATTATATTTGAACGATGTTAATCTATTAAGACTGCAAAAACAGATCACTGATATTAAATTAAACGTCTTTCTAAATCTCAAACGAATTACTCCCATTTTTTTCAATAGTCCGCCATTTTTGAACAGTAAGTGAGGTTAATTTTATTTGAAAAAATATTTATATAACAATATCACTTTTCATCATGAAACACTTGAAATAAGATCCTTACAAAAGGCTATTCTTTCGAATAGAAATGTAAAAGCAGGCAGCATTTTTTTTGGTGTATCCGAATTAAACTTACTCTGTTTCACTTTGTGTAGGTACACACTATTTCCCAGATGGATGGCAATTTTCAACTTTCTAAATCATTTGGAAGTAGATAAGTTGGGTTTTTGATGAGTAAGTGAGTGAGTTAGTCAATGATAACAATGCAAAATGTTGAGTCTTTAATACCTCAATAACTTATATATATTTGGGGTTTTAGTTATTCAAGGGATCTTAATAAAAATGCAAAATTTCAAGAGTTTGTTCAATAGATTATAGCTAAAAGTGGTCAGAAATGGTTCCTGTAATGTAACCTATGGCCGGTGTGTCGCCTATATGCATTGCATTATAGGCTGACACAGCCGTAATGTGTTCAAACTTATGCCTTGTAACGCAATCGAAATTTAATGAAACGTTTCATTGATACGGTCGGATCGCACGTAGAAACAGTAACCGCGCGCGACACTTCAGCACTTTTTGAGAAGTAAAAAGACAATATCCATTTTATAAGGTAAGTCTTTTTATGTCACGGAAGAGGCAAACACACACACATTTTTTGCTCTGGCTGGTCTATTTATTTACGTGACGCTTTGCCACTGCAAGGCATGACATTTAATTAAGTTTTAGTCAATACTTTACCCAATTTTTACGAAGTTCGTCCATAATCTCATTATAGCTTCACTTAGTAGTTTTTCTTTAGGAGTATATTCGGAGTGTAAATGAGTATTACAACCTCCCAGTGGTACTCCAAACACATAAGGCAATTCTTCTCCATGAACACTTTTATTCAGCTGCAATAAATGTAAAAATCATTTGAATTTTTCTCATACACAAACCTAAAAAAAAACGGACGTAACCTCGTCTAATCATGAGTGAAGCATGCAAAATGGCTGTCTGTGTGCGTTCACACGCACACACGTAAACTGTTACTCGTGCTGTGTTTGTCTTACCTAGTGTATCTGGGTGCGTGCGGTAAGTTGTGAACTTACAACGAACGAAAGTGCTGAAAGACCTTGCATGCTTCACACCTTTTTAGTGCAACATTACGTCGTATTTTTATGGGTCCGTAAAAAGAAATATACAATCAGGGGACAATGTCACACCAATTGACCTAGTCCCAATTTAAGCTCTAGGCTTGTACATATTATGGGTACTAGACAACGATATAAATACTTATATAGAGAAATATATACTTAAAAACATAGTAAACATCCATGACTCAGGAACACATATTCGCGCTCATCACACAAATATCGACCCTTACCGGGATTTGAACCCAGAACCTCTTCTCTGGTGTTCTGCTACATACTTTATCAAGTAAACAAACAAACAAATTTTAGTAGATCTGTTCCGTACAAATCAAAACGAATGGTCTCTAGGCTGCCCAAAATAAATGTTGTACATTAAATTGTGTTTAAAAGCCGAAATTTGGCGTTATTATATTAGGTTCTGACTTTCGATTTAACATTTTTTTTCTTTTATCCTCCAGAATGGTCTGATAAGTATGTCAGGTACGTCAAGGGAACGACGTTAGTACATTATCATTGACAACGTTTAATTTTATAGTAGGTACGACTTACCGCTGCGTAATGCGTGCTGATTGAATTATGACCAAACACATAAAAATAAGACTGTCGGTTCGCTTTTGAATGATAATTCGCAAAGTTTACTAACGGCGCGAGTGTTCTTGCGTCGTTAAACAGACTAAGGATTACGTCACGGTTAGTCTCAACATTCCACCTTTGAGGATCCAACTTTGAGGGAGAATATCTGAAACAATAAGTCACATTTATAATTGTTTTCGCCAGCTGCGTCAGAGAGGTATTTTTTAAATTATTTTATTAAAAAATTGTTTTTATTTTTCAAAAAAGTTAAAATATGTTTGTTCGGTTTGTATGACTTACGGGCATTTATAAAAATCAACGCACCGCAAAAAACTTAACAAACAGTCATTCTTCTATTATTTTCTTTATATTATTTAGTAATTTCTTTCTTATTATTTCTCTTTATATTATTCATAATTGATTCGAAAAATATGTCAGAACTCAAAACAATTTTATTTATGATCGTTTTTTCTTCTGAATAAATAAACAATATTACAAATTTTCATACGCGGTATTATCAAAAAATACCCGGAAAATGAGAAAAAAAACGTTAATTGTTCCTGTATATTAATATTGTCTCCTTCGAAGTAATCGCCTTCTGATATAATATACAGCCAGCATATTTTCTTTTCTTCGAAGCATTTACG
The DNA here is from genome assembly GCA_927399475.2 of Acleris emargana. NCBI lineage: Eukaryota > Metazoa > Arthropoda > Insecta > Lepidoptera > Tortricidae > Acleris > Acleris emargana. Next base: position 50,139,318 of record OV656835.1, on the reverse strand, counting down.
GAATGAACTTCTTGGTATCGATACCTCTTACGTATACTGATACAAGTGACAATTTTGAGTTTTTAATTTTTTTGTAGATTTATGACTAAAATGCTTAAATATACCTGCCACATAAATTTCGTACGAATATTCCCATTAGTTTCGGAAAAAAAGTCTCGTATAGGAATACATCTAACACCGATTTGTCATTCGGTATGATGTATACTGAGGTAAGTCGCTTGTACCACTATACGCAGCACTGATATTGTAGAGGGGCGGTGCGAGTGTGGTGTAGCTGGCAGTTGCCTCAGTATGCACGCTCGCCATCGAAGCGTACGGACGTTGTCTCAGTGCGCTCGATATGATAGTTTACGAAGCATACGTCTAATAAGACTTCTACGTGCACAATTAAGTTTATATTATGTTAACTTGACATATCTTATTGTATTTAATTACGATATTATTGTAAAATAAGTAACAACATTGCGAAATGAAGCCGACGAGAGGGAGAAATCTGGTTTCTATGGTTTTAAATGAACCACAAAACCGTGATTCGAGCAGTAAGTAAATTAATAGGCTTATTATATAATTGTTCACTTAAATTTACATTAAAAATTCTTATTTAAAAGTGGTTTAATTTTTTGCTGTCAGTTGCACCAGTATACGGGTTCAAAATTCTCATTTGTAAAATGTTGTTTACCCGGCGTATATCGATGTAAGTGAATTAATCGTTATATAAAATTATTGTTTTTAGTGTCGCCGCTACCGCCAGGAGCTGAATCTTTACGGGATGAAATTGAGTTTTTAGAAAAAATAGATTTAGATTCAATTGAACCAGAAGACTTTTCAGAAACAGTACTTTTCGGGAATATTTCACAGCAGCGAAATTGTGCTTCACCTCTTTCTGCGGAGTATCAAAGGATTTCTGTAGTCGTAGATGTGCATGAACCAAAATCAAGCAAGCCAAACATACGACAAGAAAATTCACCAGAATTAGAAGATCTTATTCCGATGTTGTCACCTGCAACAGAATTTTCTCAAGTACAAGCCGATGATTCATTCGAGTTTTGTGGTAATAAATCACCTTTACCTAATAATTATACCAACTCAAATCTGTTAGAATCAAGCATGACACAGGTTTCAGAATCTTCTCAAACCTGAAATTTGTACATAGAAAAGTCACCCGAAATAGAATGCCCGACTCCGATGCCATCATCACCAATGGATTTTTCTCCAGTAGGTACCTATAGCTGTTTGGAGTTCGGTAGTGATAATTCACCTTTACCTACTGATTATACCGACTCACCAGTAAGTACACCAGGTAATCGTAAGAGGAAATGTCAAAAGATTTAGGTAACTTGCGGGAAACTTATAAAAATATGTGGATAGACGAAAAACGAAAGCATAATGTAAATCACGGCTTAAAATACATAAGTAGAAATGGTAAAACCAAATCAGAAAAAAAAATTAAACAGTCATGCCCCATTACATGTAAAAAAAATGCACGTTGCATTTCACCGAATCTGAACGGGAAAAAATATTTGATATATTCTGGAAGATAGGCAATCATACACGACAGTGGGACTTTATTACTAAATATGTAAAACGAGAAAAGGTAAATAGAACAACGAAGTCAGATTCCATGAGAACTTGCACTGTCAAATATTTTTTGCCAAAAAAGAATGAAATTACTGAAGATATTAGTGCTATACCAGTGTGTAAGTTAATGTTCCTTAATACACTGGATATTAGCTACAACTTTGTAAACACTGCGTTGAATAAATTTCATCAAGGCAATGGTTCTATTGAACCCGATTGTAGAGGCAAGCGTAATCATCATCCCAAATCTATAAAACCAGATGTTGTTAAAAGTGTTTGCGATCACGTTAACTCTTTAGCTCCCGTAGAAAGCCATTTTACACGAAAACGTTCTGATCAACTATACCTTGAAGGCAGTTTAACTTATCCTAAAATGTTCAGTTTGTATGTAGAGTGGTTTTACTGTACCAAATACGAGGCAAAAGCTTATAATGTTCGACAGTACCGTGATATTGTCCACAAAAATTTCAAGTTAGTGTTTCACATACCTAAAAAAGATAAATGTGACACTTGTCATATTTACGAAAACTTAAAAAATCCATCCGAAGAAGAAAAATCAAATCATACCTGGCACTTTGAAGAAAAGACTAGGGCAAGAGATTTAAAACAAAATGACAAAGATATATCTACCAGCAACAAAGAAATAGTAACTGTTGTTTTTGATTTACAAAAAACTTTAACGACTCCTCACGGTAACATAAGCGTATTTTACTACAAAAGAAAACTTAACTTGTATAATTTCACAACCTTCGACATGGGTTCACTACAAGGCAACTGTTACTGTTGGCATGAGCAAATAGCTAAAAAGGGTGCTAATGAAATTGCTAGTAATGTGTTACATTTGATTCAATCAAAGATCTCAAATAATGTAAAAGAGTTTAGGTTTTGGTCCGACAATTGCGGAGGGCAAAACCGCAACAGGATTGTGTATCTTATGTATATGTACGCGTGCTGGAAATATAACATAACAATAACACATCGTTTCCTTGTAGTCGGGCATACCCAAAATGAAGGAGATAGCATGCATGCTCTAATAAAAAAGAACAAAAAACGTTAATATATATACACCTGAGCAATGGTACATGGCTATGCGTATGGCCAAAACTGAGAAACCGTCCTATGATGTTATAGAAGTCTCCCAAGATTCAATATTTGACTTTAAAGCTTGTCTGCCTCTTTTTAATAATTGGAAAAAGGGCACTAATGGGCAAATCGTAATGTGGAGCAAAATGTGTGAAATACAAATAACACCCGAAGAGCCTTTTAAAATAAAATACAAACACACGTTTGAACAGGATTATGAATCCATTGACTGTACTTCCATTAAAAATACGAGGAGTCGACAAACTGAGCTTGAAGATGGATTAAATAATATCACTGTAGCTTACCATGCACCATTACCTATTGATAAGCAAAAATATAAAGATCTCAATGATCTTTGTCAGACTGGTATAATTCCTTCTCAACACCATGACTTCTACAGCAAATTAGTCTCGTAAAATGATAAAATAAGGAAAATGTGATTATTTTGAAATTAAGATGTTCTATTGTGATCGAAATGAGTCAAACGAGTGTTCATTATAATTAAAAAGTAAATAAATGATTAAAACTGATTTTTAAAACTTTTAGAGATATTTTAAATATTTAGAAAACAGAGGTTTATTTTTCATAGCATTATTTGTGTTTATTTTAAAGGATAATAAATCATCCTGTTAGTTATTTTTTTGTTACATGTAAGGTCAAGGTGATCTCAGTTGTGTTTTATGTATCAATAATGAAAACTTATTGAAGTAAATAAAGGGCGAATGTTAAATGTAAGCTTTTATGCTGTTAAAGTTTTTTTGTTAAAAATTAGTTCAAGGTGATCTCAGTTGTGTTTTATGTATGAATAATGTAAACTTATTGAGGTAAATTAAAGGCCAATGATAAATTTAAAGCTATTGTGATTAAAGATTTAATCTTTATAGATAACACGGTGTCGTTCCTAACTTTTTTAATAGTTGCTAGGTAATCAATAAGAAATCAATCCTAAATAAGTAATCAATAAGACTATTCATGACACAGATTTCTTGTTATTTAATGACAATACTCTTTTTATGTAACTATCTTGTTTTTAAATGCCATGGTTTAATATTTTTCGATTTTAAAACATGGCTGAATTCAAATCAAAGTGTGTTATTATTATAAAACTGTGTACAATTTTCTCGCATAATAAAAGCATTGCATAAAACCTTTGAATATATATTTTTTCTATTCCTTTTTTAGCGTTTGTGCACAGCAAACTTAAAAATATGATCAATTGTTTACTGGTATATGTGATATAAATCAAGCGTATACTGGTACAAGTGACCAATACGTTGATAAAGTAATGATTAAGGGCAAATAAGTATGTGCTTTCTTTTTCTTTTCAATCCCTATAACCACGTCATGTAATTATCTATATATATAAACAAAAATGTATTTAAATTCAATAATTATTTAATTACGCCGTATACTGGGGCAAGTGGTAGTTAGCTTAGTATACCACACAACCACAACATGTCAAATACGCTTAAACAAGTGTATCTACTATTTTTTCAGAAACTGCCTTTAATTTCAAAATTCCATTAATATAGACTAAAGTAAAGTACTTCTCCAATTAAAAATCCAAAATTTTGAAAAATTATCTTTAGAGACAAGAAAGTTATGGGTTAAATAACCTTTGAACAGCTCTCCTGTAAAATCACAATTTTGCACTTGTACCAGTATACGTAGGAGGTATCGGTATGGCCTTCAGTTCCTTTAGCAATTCAGTTTTTATCTCCTCTTTGTTCTCAAAACGCCGTCCCACATTTTTTAAACGCCGCCATATTTGGCCCCATGAACACCATTATAAATAAATAAGTAAATGTCACGGGACAATGTAGTCCCAAACTAAGCTCAATGTTTAGGTTACCATTTTCAGAATCAGTTATTAAATTAACAGTATTCGGCTACAAAAATGTTGTAGAAATGCTTGAGGGTGCGTTCATTTGAGTTTTTTTTAAATATATTTACCGTACAGCAATAAAAAAAAAACATTTAAATAAACACCTCATAAACCCCTTAAGGGACAATTGTCCCTTTAGGAGTGTATGAGGTGAGGTTGGCGAGGATATCATTCTCAAAATCAATCCGGGACCTGGTCCTTCATGGTTTCCAATGAAGAGAGACATCGCGTTGACCTAAAATCTAACCCGATTCAGTAGAAGCTTAATCAATTCCTAACCATTTAATTGCAGTATTTAGTGGTAAGAAATCATTGAATGAAAGTGTGCTGCAGTTTTAATTGGCAACATGGCAAGGTTATAGTTTTTTAATTAGCCTTTATTAATAATTGGCAACGCAGCTTGTTAAGGGTTTCAGTATCAGGATAACCCCCATATAGTTCAACTAATAACCGTTCGAAATTGCAAGTATGCATCTCTGTAACTATTAGGTATATAGAATTGACCCTAAAACTAAAATTTACACCATATTTCCCTCTGGAATAACTTAGCTGTAAAAAGGTAGGTACAGTCTTCAAGCACTTCGAAGATGCTTCGGTTTTGTAACTTCTCTCTCACTCGGTCTTAACAAGATCGTATGAGAGCGAGTGTGAATCAAGTAAAAACTTCGAGCAGCTATCGCATTGTACACTTAATTCATACAGATTTACCAATCTGAAGAAACAAGTTCTAAATTGGTTTACAAAGTCAGCGGCAACTAGAGCCACGTTTTTTTTAAATTTAACGGGAAAAACATCTTCATTCTACATTCTACTCGTGTACTATAAACCGCTATTATTTATATTTATATAATTAACAGTATCAGAATACCACCTAAACCGTAACCGAAGCGTGAAAACAATTCTAAAATGAGCGTTGCCATGGTAATTGCATTACTATAATAATAATTATTGCATTGTTATTACCATGGTTATGCGTTTAGTGAAAACTTGACATCCTAATTTGAGTAATAAATAGTTAAAAATATGTAAATACCAATTGAAATGAAATGAAAAACAAAATGATTTGAGATTTATTATGTTTACTTTTTTTTTAAATTACTTATGTTTAAATTACAAAAAAAAGATGATAGATTTCCATTGATTTGTTATTTCGTTACCATGGTTACAACATATCAACAAAATGGCGTCTCGTTTCACATTCCAACTTGTATGATAAATTGTCAGAACTGTATTAACGATCGCTGGGTAGCTGCTACTATTTACGAGTCAAGCACATTAAGTACTCTTTACTTCTTTCTTTTGCAAAATAAATTACTTTTTACTTTTAAGTCTGGGAATATGATGATAAACTGTGTACTATAATTTTTTGGAATAAGTATTATGAAACTGGTAATATGCGTAATCCATACCTTGAAATTAAACTGGCCGTCACAGGAAACGGTACAGTACAACTTGGAACAGGGAACGGTTGTATTTTCTGTTGTTGCCACACAAACAACTCAACTGCGCATGATGTATTTATTTTTTGTTTTATGTGAGATCCATTGTTTTATATAATGCTAGGTTAAGTTTATTATTATATAAGCAATATTAAAAAAAACGACTGACTGTTGAGTTTCTTGCGGCGTTTCTTCTCAGCAGTGGTCTCTTGTGAAGCGCTGGTAGATTTTTTTTTTACGTGTAATAGTGCCCGTGCGGCCTACTTACTGAATAAACATCTTTTATCTTTTATCGTTTTTTTTTTATCAAATTGTCAACTACTCTTTCATATGATTTTTAATTGTGTATTTATATTGTCGCTAGTGTTGATTATGTTACCTTGCTACTGATACCCCTTTTATGTTTAATTTAGGTTAGTTTTAAGTCAGCGTCCCTCTGAAAATGCTAAGAGGGAACCTTTTCAACATGATGTCTTTTTTTTACTTTATATTTACCCGACTGCGCGACGCAAAGGAGAGTATTGTGTTTATCATCCTATATATGTTTGTATGTATGATTGTTCCTGTGTTGCGCTCTAGACACTAAACGCGTGGACCGATTTTTAAGTTTTATGTCTATCATTTTGTCTTAATTTTGTGAGTGTAACTAAATATATGACAGTAATAAAAATTCGATATGTCGAAAACCAGACGCCATATTCTAAAAAAATATCGACGAATTATGACCAGTGAAGTGGGGAATCGTTGAATAGGTAGGTATTTGAAAATCATCTTTAGGTTTCTTTCAACATGTTTCATTTTGAATGATCATTTTACACACATACATACATACATTAAATCACGCCTGTTTCCCAGAGGGGTAGGCAGAGAATACTTCTTTCCAGTTGCTACGATCTTGACAAATTTCTTTTGCTTCTTCAACATTCATACATCGAGTCATGCACGCACGTCGGTTCGGGTACTTAAGATTCGGCCCTTTTCCAGTATTTCTCCGATTTGATTCGAAAAAGTACGCCTAGGGCGGCCCCTTCCGACCCTTCCACTCACTTTCAATCTATATATCTCTTTCGTCAATCTTCTTTCATCCATCCTTTCCAAATGACCGAACCATCGAAGCATGCCCTTTTCAATCTTAGTCACTACATCTTCTTTTATTCCACATTTCTGATCATTTTATACCTGGATATTCAGGATTTATAACGATTTAAAGTTGGTTAGCGAAAATTGGGTTTTTTAAAGCTTGCTTTTTGATATTTTTCTATTGTTTTTCCCCTGTGTGTATTGAATAAATATTTTCAGTTCTGTACTTTTATAATAGCCTTCGAAAGAAAAATTATTATTATGAAATTTCCAAAATATGAACGCTTTCACAATTTGCCAAAATATGAACGCAATTGTGGTTTATGAATGCAAAATGGACAAGCTGGAATGCGATTGACGATTGGCACCATATCAGCGGGCTTGCAATTAACGGGTAACATAAAATGGGCACAATACAATTTTAACCGGTGTCAGATGTTGCCAAATGTCATGTTTAATGACCAGTAAGATGAAAAAAATAAGATGAGAAGATAAGAAGATATAATTATATTATTACTGTTTCAAAATTTCTTTTAGCGCATTATTTCCAGCTCCTTCATATATCAAGTCTGCATATTTTGCGATAAATTCGTCACGCTGCGTGTCGAGAATTCCGTGTTCTAATTCAATTGCGCCGAAATCGTGATAACTTTCAAATTCCGTAACTCCGCACAGAAGTTGGTATCTGCGAATAAATAAAATAAATTACAATACGACATTGACGAATATCGAAAATGTTATCCTAATCATTTAAGATTTGAGTAAAAAAAACTATCTTACTTGCTCAAAAGATTTGGGTAGGAAGCCATAATCTTGAATGGTTTATCCGGTATGAAAGAACCTGCCACAACTGCTCCTAGGGGAGTTTCAAATTCTCTTGCAAGAATCTGTATTTTTTTTATATCTGCTAATCTGTGGAGCAACAGCAATTAAAATTCAAATTATATGGCCTAAAAATAACTTTTAGTCTCGGGCTAAGTATACCCAAGACCTGACACGTAAATGACATTTAGCCCGGGGAAGTTTAACCAAAAAATAAGTTAAACTACCTTGCACGAATTAAAAACAGTAATTTTTTTCATTAAAAATGGTAAGTATGGATAAGAGAGTGAATTAAATTGTATCCCGTGAAAAGTTCACCCCGCGCATAGGTTTTTTTTTTCATGAAATTACGTTTGTCTATTTAACTAAGTAGAAAAAAACTAACAGGCATGTTTCTAAGGAGATTTTGTGAAAGAGAAAAAAAATTACCAGTAGGTCAATTATATTTTATATTAAGATACGTCATCTGCGCGCAAAAGAGAAAGGTAATATACCTTACTACTGTTTAGTGGCGCAGCGGCCGCTGACACGCAAGCATCAAAGACAATAAAGTTTTACTACCAAAAAGTAACAAATATATTTCATAAAAAATGCCCTCTTGTGTTTTTCGAGTCTGCCGATGTTATACTGTAACTGTAAAAGGAAGAAAGGATGTCTCATTTTATTCGTAAATACCGTAAACATTTCTTAAATTTTGTTTATATCGCCATAATTTGTTTAATTTGCACTGGCGTCACTGTCACCTATAAAACATAATATACACAATTAGATATCGCATGAGTGCGATAAGGGCGGGTAGCAGGCGGCTTTAAGCGGGCAGTTGACTTGGCGTTAATGGCGAGCAATTGACAACATTTGCAAAAAAAAAACATTATTGTTTTTTCGCGTTTATAATAGCTGGTTAAAAATTTGACTACCCGTATTTCTTGGTTTTTCTTTATTTAACTTAAATTCGTCGTTAATAATTTATTAAAGTAATAGTCATTAAAAAGACCGTATACACAAAGTTAGGAATATACTGATGTCGTGATCTTAGCCTGATATAAAATAAAAATAAAGTAACTTTAAACAGAAACAGAACTGACCGACTGTCATGTCATGTCACTCACTTGTCAATCATTCGCTGCCGTACGTTCACAAATTTGTGTTTTTGCGTAATTTAATTAATTACGTATTTTGTAGACGCCATAAAAATAAATAAACTATTTCGCGTAGAATCGAAAGCGTGTCGTTAGAATCAAGTAATCCGTCAGACAGATAAAAAATGAACATGACAGTTGTATATTTTTTTGAATTCCTTTGGTAATAAATGGACCAAGGGCACTATAAGTGTATTCCTAACATTCACAATCCAACTTTTTTTACTGTTTTTCCTAAATATAAAAAAACTACTGCATAAAAAAATCCAAAGATATTATTACTGTAATCAGCAGTGTAAAATCTAGAAACGGTATTTTATTTTACTACCTTAGCACAAAATGAATTGTTGTCAATTTGAAACAACTTTTTATCTCTTTCTAACAATTGCGTTCGCTACGGATTGCCGACTTTGTTTGTAGAAATATGGTAACGTAGCAACTGTCAGTAATTGGCGACGGGTTTTAAATGCGTTTAGTATAAGCATAACGTATCTTCATATAAAATATCAATGCAGTTAGGAAATCGTCGGTCGTCTGCGCAACAATGTTTTATTTCAAATATGTTTTAATTTGACGAAAAATAATAACAGGCAATAATAAATTCATATTACTTTGCACTTCAGTAATATCAAAAAATATCAAATATCTGGTTAGACAAAAATGTTACAGAACTGATAGTTGTTGAATAATAGAACATGTATTAACCCATATCGTAAATTCTCAAATTTAAACTGCTTTATTATTATTATTTGTATGTCTTCACCAATCACGGGACTTTATTGGGAGTCCCGGACCTTTGGATGGCGTACATGGAGCCGAAGCCAACACGCAGAGGCCCGTTAGACAAGTTTAATTTAGTAAAGTGATGGGACACCAACCGGCGATTGTCCCTGAGTTCAAACTATAGAAGTATGCTCCCACGGACAACCAACGGTTAGTGTAGGACTATTTAAGAAGGATGGAAGTATTAAAATAGGCTCTATGAATGAACAGATATGGATTGGTGAACTAGGCTATTGATGAAACTACGGCGCCTGCCTGGCCAATGCTAATTACTTTGGTTGAAATGGCAGGCGGTGACTCGCCAACTCAATGGAATGGGCCTCCCGAAATAGCCGCATATATATAGCAGCAGGGAGGTAACAGTTCCAGAGGGGCTAAGGGTGGAGAGGTGCTTCTGGACTTTAAACGACCATAAGGTGCCCACTCACCACTTATGCAACACCAGCATATTGCTCTTGCGACTCCACTCTGACCGGCCAATAAAGGCAAGCCAGAGGTGAGGGTCTGTTCCTCGTCATTATTCACTCCAGCCGGCCGGTGAAGGCAAGCGTGAGGTGAGGAACAGGACCTACCCTCGGGAGCATTCAGGTCCGTGGTGTCGCCACTCACCAACAGCTCGCCACTAGCTGCCCTGCGGTTCCACTAGCTGCCCTTTATTATTATTAATTAGCCAAATATTGTGTCCCACTGCTGGGCCTCATCCTCCTGGGCTTTATTATGTTACTGCTTAATTTTGCTTTATTCCAATTTGTTTAATTTTGTTTGTATGCGTATCATTATATTCATTTAAATTATTTTGTGTAAAAAAATCGCTCTTGATATTTTTGCTTCAAGTATCATTCAAACAAATCCAAAATATTTTTTATTTTAATTTCCATGGACGAATTTGTTTAATTTTGCTAAAATATATAGATTCTACCAATTTTTTACATACAGCTGCTAAAGTAATTCTGTTAACGCGTTTTTAATTCTGTACCTTGTTACGGGCATGGAGATATTTATTTTTGGTCTTTGTCATAGACGCGTTTTTTTTCTCTAGGCCCATTCGGGTTTGTGATAGGCAAACCGCTATCATTCAAAATTAGAAGCAAATTGAAGACAAAAAACTTTTTTTTAATGTTCCAGGCACCAAGCTAAAGTGTAATTCTATGGAACTTGCTAACTATGTAAACAAACCGCCATATTGAAATTGTCTCTGAATGATGAATTTACTAGTGATAGGCAATACTCCTTTACTTATGTCAAACCATATCGAATAATAAAATACCGAAAGTAAAAAACAATTAGTTACTTATTTCTAATTTGTTTAATCACGATCTGAAGAAAAATCGGTACTTGAAGGTGATATATCACCAGTATTTATTATAAAAGGTGCCGTTATATCATCTATGATTGTGATCAGCGTGTGTTGGGTAATGTGTAGGGACCTTAATATATCGCCAACTTTAGCCACAACACTACCCATCATAGACAATTGTAGAATTTAAAAGAAACAATAACGTCATTCCATCAGGTCCTAATAACCTAACTTATGAAACCATTTAAAATTTTAATGAAATATCCAAGATAGAATTACATATATTTGGTGATTTTGTATTTTACAGTAACGACCGTTTCAATAGTTTATGGTTTCAATGGTGTTTGATGAGGTGGTGTGAAAATTCAAAGATAAACAGTGACAAAACAAAGTTAAGTTTTTTGTTTACATAGTTAGCAAGTTCCATAGAAATACACTTTACAGCTAATTAGGCAAATTATCAAAAAGTATGGAAATAAGCCCCCGGGAACATGAATGCGTAGGGGGCTACTTGTACTTGGGTTAATATGCTCCAACGTCATAATGTACAATGGTTTAAAATCTCATTAATGAGTGATTGTTATAAATAACAAATGGCAAATTATGAACGTGTCAAAATTCGTAAAGGGCGAAAAGTGTATATGTATTAAACATGTCAAAATGTACAATATGTCTTAGAGCACATAGTCATGTGGAGCGAGGCGAAGCGTGCTGCATACTCCTGAGTGCAGTGTGCAGGCTGCACAAAACTTTGACGCTGCCGGCCCCGTCGGACGCGACGCTGAACGTTCGCCAACTCAGGCCCTTAAGGTGGGTCCACATTAGTGACAAATCGCCACATTTGTCACGACCACATTGTGGCAGTACTTAACAATGTTCAGGTGAATGGATACTTTGAATGGGAGAATTGAACGGATAACTGATCATAACATTTCTACGCGTAATAAATCCCGTCCACACTATCGGTACACACACCCGGCTCTCCGGTGTTTGTTCGGCAATTCGTCACTAATGTGGACCCCGCTTTAGAGCTCAGGCCTAACACTAACCTGACACCATAAGGGTATTTTAAACTGAATACCTACGTCATGTACTCTTCTCGGGTTTACATTAGATGCTAAGCTAAATTGGAAAAACCACGTATCTAATCTGTGCGGAAAACTTGGTTGTGCAGTATTTGCACTACGCAAGCTTAAACCAATAGTTTCTGATGATGCACTGCTTAAAGTATATTTTGCTTATTTTCATTCCATTTTGTCGTATGGTATAATTCTATGGGGTAATTCTACGGACTCTAAACACGTTCTTACCTTGCAGAAGAGAGCTATCCGTACACTGGCAGGTGTCAAACCAAGACATTCGTGTAGGGAACTATTTAAAAAATATGGAATAATGTCTGTTATTAACGAAATCACTATATTCTGTTAAAGAATATAGTAACGATTAGTTTTTTTTTTTTATATTTTTGCAATTCCAAACTATTATTGTATTTTTGACATTTTATGACTGTAGCATTTGAGCTATATTTCTTTGTTTTATTACTGTTTTTATTTTGGTTCATTATTATTATTACTTTTGTACACATTGACATTATTTGATTTTTACTTTTTTATATATATTTTTTTTTGTACACTGACGATCTTATTGTGAATTTATTATAAATATGCGACATATAATAATGTAATTTCCAATATGAAATAAATGACTACTACTACCTATAGTAAAATAAAACACGTAAAAATTGTGTTTTCTTCTTGTACTTATATTATCATAAAAACAAACACGTATTTAACTTCTATTATTTAAGTCGCATTACCTTTGTCGATACCTACATTACTTATTATGTATATCGCGGAGTCGCACAATACTTTTTAGAAAGTGAATAATAGGAATCTCTTTATTGTTCAATTGCCTCAATAGGTTTTTATATTTTGTATCAAAAACGATATCCGACTTTCTTCGTTTTTGCTATTCAAATAGTGAATTTCTTATTCTGGAGTCCTGGTATTAACTTTCCTTCCGTTTTTTTTTCTCCATTTATTTCTTTAATATTCAACTTGAAACAATACAATTTAATACCTAGTGTGTGTTGAAAGTCCTAGGTTTAAATAACATGTAATTGACATGGTTACTTGAGCTATTTGACGCCCATTATAAACCTTATATAATAACCATAGATGCTTAGTATTAAGGATTAACAGTAATTAATACTAGTAATGTTAACTAGTAACATTATGAGGTTTATGCTCAATTTTAGGAGATCGCATTTATAGCATGTAGTAAATTTAATTAAAGTTAACTTAAGAGACTAATATAAACTTATTTTGCAGTTAACATTATACAACATAACATAGTAACTATAGTTTACTCTGAACATCGATCTAGTTAAACTTAATAAGCTAACAAAGCGGGTAGATCGGTAAACGCGAGCGGCGCGGACAGAAACCGATTTGAGCAAGAACACTGGGTCATTAAAATATTTTTCAAACTTTTGCACTATCTCAGAATATTCAATCGTGTCAATGATTTCATTTCAACCAGTAGATATCAATTGTGACGGTAAAAATGGTAAATACGAAGCCAGTTTCAAAAGTTTTATTCCACCTTTAGTGGTGTCCAATTTCAAATCTTTTCCTTTTATCCATATAGCACGATTAAAGTGAAAAAACACCCCGTAAGGACACACTCGGGAAACCCTCTGTTTACAGCCTTGTGCCTGTTCAAAATCACACTTGTAGGTTTTCACAGTAATTTTCAGTTCATATCTAAGAAAAGTAAACAGTCGCTCATATCATAAGTATTGGTAGTTTTACAAGGAAGTAATGCATATAGTACGGGCACTATGTTTGTCTCCTCGTTTGTGCTGTAGTAATCTAATGCCCGGTTCCTATATTTAAGAAACGAATCGTTTTCCTTACGGGCAGTAGCGTTATGACATTTGCTACGTACAAAATGTGTCAATTTTTAACGAGCCGTCTCAACTCTACCAACGGTTTTGAATATAGGAACGCACCATAAGTGATAATAGTAAATAATTGGTTGAATGGACTTGGTGCCACCATAAACGAACCGGCCCCGAGCAGCATCTGGTCACTTGCACAACCACTTAATATTTTCAATCTCAATTTGGTGCCAAATAATTATTTTTTTTCTTTCCGCAGCAGAAAATTTTCTTTTAACATTTGGGGCAGCACTACTTCGTCCAATGTTTTAAACGCCGTGGTTTTGACGTCTTAAAATTGTTTTCTTGTTCTTTGCAATGTTCTTTTTTTTCATACTAAAACTTGGTTTTATGTCAGACCATTCCGAATCATCTGTGTCAATGTCTTCTTTTTCAAAACAGTCTTCAAATATTTCTTTTATTGGGGCACAACTCTCACAAACTTGGTTTTTGCATTTTTGAAAATCTAAATAATTGTATTAACGGAAGGGAACGGTAAACAAGTTTGCTGCCCTTCTCGTAATACCTCAAGTTCGTCTTGACTTATAGTAAGAGATCCTGCGCAAGGCTCTCGATTGACACATTGCCACAACGATGTACCATTTTTATTTCGGTGTCTCAAGTTGAATCGATACAATCCGTACAGTATTGTAGCTTTTATTTTTGATTTTTGCTAAAAATTTATATTTATTCTCCATTGTAATAAAATAATAATTGCGAAAGGAAATGTCATACTTAAACAAAAGTCAGTAATTATATTTTATCAGTTACCAGTATACAGCCTTGACATCTCGAGATAAAGCACAACTCATCTTTGGATATTCTATCTCATGTAAGTCTGACATTAGACGGCCCGGAACAGATAACACTAGGCCGCCCCGTGAGCGACACCGGCAGAATGACTAAACGCAGCGCCTGCTCTGCCACCCGTCTCGCCGCTCGCATGCCTAAAACGCGGTACAGCGGACTAAAATTTACTAATGGTTCGGTCATTTGGAAAGGATGAATGAGGGAAGATTGACGAAAGAGATACAGATCGAAAGTGTGTGGAAGGGTCGGAAGGGGCCGCCCTAGGCGTACTTTTTCGAATCAAATCGGAGAAATACTGGAAAAGGGCCGAATCTTAAGTACCCGAAACCGACGTGCGTGCATGACTCGATGTATGCATGTTGAAGATGCGAAGGAAAATTGTCAGGATCGTAGCAAGTGGAAAGAAGTGGTCTCTGCCTACCCCTCTGGGAAACAGGCGTGATTAATGTATGTAAGGCCTGAAACGTTACGGATTCGCCAAATTAAAAATGATGCTATTTGGCTACATATCAATCTTTTTTTGTTCGGTTTAGAGTATTGACAGCTCTAACGTCACAAGAATTTAATGTCTTGGAAATATTTGAGAAAGATTTTCTAAATACCGAAAAAAAATTAATCAACTTGAACGTCGAGAACTAATCGTCGCCAAATGGCTAGAAAATCCTCAACGCCCGATACATTTTATTAGCAGGGATGATGTATTAAAACGGTACTTCAGGACCTTGTCTACGGCTCAGAAACCGAGAACCAAAGAACGTAGCGGTCCTCATGACCCCGCACTGGAAAATAAAATTCTAAGAACCATACGTAAAAACCACAGTATGTCCGAAAGAGATATCGCAAAAAAAACATCTACCAATCAAGAAATGGTTCGACGTGTAAAGAAGCGTGCTTCTATGAAGACTAAAAAAAAGCGTAAGGTCCCAAAAACTTCAGAAAAACAACGAGCAACAATTAAAACTAGGTCTCGAAAGCTCTACGACTTTTTGGGCACTGAAAACTTTCACATGATTCTGGACGATGAAACCTATGTGAAAGCCGATTTTTCCACACTTCCCGGTGACAGAGTTGGGCAAAAATTATCTAACGGGTGATAACAAAAAAATGAGAATAATTTTCAGTAGTCTTGAAAAAAATATCTATTGCCATAGACAAAAAAGTTGTTCCAGATGTTATTTGTACCTCTTTTGATATTCTTGATTTTCATTTGTTTCATTTTTTCAATCATTTATAATTGTCAAAATGACGCCGAATCAAGAAGCTCTGCGAAAACGCGTTGTACATTTTTATAATAAAAATCTAAACATGGGGGAAAAGTACACAGTAGTTAATTTTACCAAAGAAAATGTAACAGTTTCTACTATACAGGGTGTCTGGAAAACCTTCGGAGAAATTTGGGGGGGTAATAGTTGGCACGATTCTGATCACGGGGGTATGGTTCATTTTTGTTTCTGTTAATGTAAAAAAAAAAGAAGGATTAATTATATTCATTTTGTTACTTGATGTATCGCAGCCGATATCTCGACCTTGACATTTTGACGTTGATAGTATACTACTCCAACAGTTCGTAGTATTTTACGTCAAAATTCAATGTCCGAGGTCAATGACCTGAGACCATACGTTGTCACATGGTATGTAAACAAACAGTTCGCTCCATGTAAACAAACAGTTCGCTCCATGTAAACAAAAATCAAGGTAGCATTATAATAAAAATAAATGAGTAATTTTAGTGCAACTTACTGTATTTTCGTTTTTGCAATTTGAACACTAATTGGTTTTAAATGTGAAATCACTAGGTCTCTTGTTCATGTTTTGCCGAGACTGATCATATCGTCCGTCTTTTACTGTCGAGATCTAACCATTTACCATTGTTTTCTGCTCTAAAGTAGCCCATATAATACGTGAATATTGAAAATAACATAATTTAACACTGACATCTAATGACAGCCATAAATTCATAGACTTCTCAAAGTTCAAATAGACGGATTGAACGATCCGATTATTGCTCTCCGTATTGAAGAAAAAAAAGGAGAAAAAGAAAATCGTTTATTGGTGCAAACCACAGAAAAATAATAATCAAATTAAATACAGTGAGAAAATAATTTAAAACAAAACCTTAAAACTATTTTATAAAATAATAATGCACCAAATTGGGTGCTACTCAGCATCATAGTGTCAGACATGCCGTGACGCTGCACGCGCTGATTTTCAGGGCAACCAGACGGGGAGAAAGCGCTGCTGGCTGCTGGTTCTTTCCTTTTGATCCGCATGGTATTTGTGGCAGTAGCCAAAAGTCCAAGTGCAAAACATTTTGTCGATGGATATAAAGGTCGTCGCATAATTGATTATAATAGGCTATTTGACAACATTGAAAATATACTACAAATTGTGGTCATCCTATCTGATACTAGCGTAAAATAACGTATTTCACTTTATTTCACATTAAATTATGTCTATTTTTTTGGAAATTACACGAAATAATAAGGATTTTTTTTGAAATTTAATCTGTGGCAAAAACGCTATGTGATGTTAGAAATACTTTATAACCTGTGAGTGTGATGTGAAGTCACATCACATGCAAGTAAACAAAACAAACCCCAAACCAAACATCGCTTCGCTTGTGACATCGCTTCCTTGACTGATTGTGATTGTAGTCCACGTTTTATATTTTCTGGGTGTTCCTTAAGCCGGCTACTCACACACCTGCTGCAGGGGCAATACCGGTCGCACGGCGGTCGGACCAATTTTAGGCTGTTCTCTACACACTAGCCTGCCGTTCAGTGTGTAACTGATAGTCCCGCTGAACGCACGTCCACGAGAAAACCTCCTGTATTGACGAAACACCAGAGGATTGGTATCGCCTTGGCACTTTCTGTGGTGCTACCAAAAAAAAAAGGAAGAGAAGATATTGGATGAAGAATTGGTTGCAGAAACGAAGCAAATTGTGCCACAGGAATATTATGAAATAATTGGAAGTAGATGATCTTAGAAACTTTTTGCGAATGGATATTGATTCTTTTGAAGATCTCCTGGCTATGGTAACACCATTTTTTCCATTTTTGTCCACTACGCTCGGTTGTCACCAATGAACTGACTGGAATTGCCCCAATCCTACTACACACGCAGCAACCTTGCAGGGCGGTAGACACAATCTAGGGAGCTAGGAAGGTCTTGCGCCCCTGCCGCCCTGCCGCAGGCCCAATCTAAAAATTGCTCCTGCTTGCCTACACACATCACAATTAAGGAGGCAATCAAGGGTCCAATTCCCATATTGCCCCTGCAGCAGGTGTGTGAGTAGCCGGCTTTAGTGGCCTTTTTCTTTTAAGGGTTTTTACCACAGAGTGTAATCACGTCGACCTCTTCTTACAAAGCGATCCTATTTTTCTCTTTCTTCTATGATACGAATATCTAGCAACAACATGTATGATGCCAGCTTTAAATGTAATTTTCATCACACTTGCATGTAAACAGTATCTAAACATACAGGTTAACTTGACCGCAATGCCCCATATAAAACCCTCGACCTTTCTTCTTACCATGTAACCCAAGGTCGGTAAGTAATTTTTTTTTAATTTATAGCACAGCACACAGGTCATGCAAGTTCAAGCAAAGAGTTTACACGCAATTGTAAAATTGTCTTAAAATGTTATTTAAACAGGAATTTTATTGCAATCTCGCTACATGTTACTTAAATACTTAATTAATATTCTTAATAATCGATTTTAATAGTTGTCTGTAACAAACGTCGTTTTTTTTTACACTCCTTCAGGGCTGTATGTATACCTACGTAAGTATTTGCCCTTAACGTTTCTGAACGAAACATTTGCATAATCTGTGGAGTCCGCCAGCCATCCGCTTAAAAAAAGTTCAAGTAATTCGTAATAATAGTTGTGATGACTTGTGTGTTTATTTACTCGCAAATGTGATGAAAAACATTGTATGTTTCACGGGCGGTACGGGAATTACGTACCTCGACTCAGAAAGCCCTCAGTCTTCGACTTCGGGCTTCTACTAGAGCCTCGATCGTAATTCCTTACTTACCGACCTTAATACACAATGTACTATTTGATAAAACGTAACGTGTAGGTAGGATTTTTTGTTTACAAATGAAACCTAAAACTCTTTTCATAAAGAGTTTTAATGGTCCAAGATTTAAAAAGATAATATGTCAAATTGTCAATAATTAATTATTGTGTTTTTTATTCGTCGGAAGCCCTGATAGTGGTACAAATCAATGAAATACAGCCATGATTCATGATCTCGTAAAATAAGTAATGTGCCTACGAGTGCAAGTGCTATTTTAGCCGTGTGAGTGTGAGAAAAGTGTGAGTAAAAATCATAATCGTAAGTTTCAGTTTTAGATTATTTCACTTAATAGCCTTTATCAGACACCGTCTTTTCATTCACATTACAGGATAATGTGTCAGTTTTCTAAACTCCATGGAGCTTTTGACCATGATTGGAAACATTGTTCATAAGGAACAACTTGTTTATTTACATTACGTTGTGACACATATCGTCGGTGAAACTGCAAAACCGCGTAAGTGACATTTTAAATAAGGAGCAAAATGCACCTTTTTAATAAGACCGTAAGGTTTATTTTGCTCTATCATAAATTTGTTACTTACGCGGTTTTGCAGTATCACCGCCGATATTATGAATGAATCAGTTAAGATGGGGCACACTGAGAGCATCGTCAGGAAAGTCGATGATAAATCTGTCTGTAACTCAGTCAAATATTAACTTAAACAAAAGTTACCAATATAGGGATGATCCAAATCATCCACCCTATCTACAGTTAAAATTTCTCCGAAGGTTTTCCAGACACCCTGTATATAGAATTCTTGCATCCTTGACGACAACTCGCAAACGTAGAAGCGGCCGACCAGCTAAAATAATGACCAAGGGAAGACTGAAGACACTCCATATCACTTTCAATGATAGTGATTCCATGACCCAACGAGATGCCGCGAAAATATTTAAATGTTTTCAACCGTACATTTGCCGGTCTTTAAAAAAGGTGGGTTTGGAGTGCCGCATGAAGATAAGGGCACTGGAATACACCGATCAGCAAAAATGTAACATTATGTCACAATGCCGCTGGATGGTTACAAATTACAAATAAAAATCGTTTATTTTGGATGATGAAAGTTATTTCCCTTTGAGCAAAACCCATATACCTGGAAATGATCGGTACTATACCAGCAACATTTCAACATCACCAGACAATATAAAACGCAAGTAAAAGCAAAAGTTTGAGCAGAAAGTTATGCTTTATGTGGCCTTTTCCGATAAAGGTGTGTCAAAACTGTGGTTCAAACCTAGTGGTTTAGCAATAATCCTAAACTCTCATTTATTTATTTATTTATTTATTTATTTATTTACAGAATCAGTAAGAGGCTTACAGTAAACACCAAGACACCTTTTACTTTAGCTTAATATAGCACGCACAAAGTTAAAAGAAAAAAAAGAAAAACAGATAAAAAACAAAATAACTAATACAGAAAAACATCAACGAAAAAGATTAAAACTTAGGTGGCTAAAAATAAAAAGATTTTAGCTAAAAGCGAGTGCCAATTGCCAGCTAGCACGTCGGTATCCCGCAGCTGGTGCACAAGCGCGTTCAGCAGCTCTACCGCCCTCACGGTCGGCGCGTTCCTGGCGCGGCCCGTGCCGAACCCCTCCAGCGCCGCGAACAGCGGGTGACGGCGACGCGCCCCTGCTCGTATGTACTGGTCGGGAACAAATAAGCGGACTCGCTCGAGTGTGGTCTGGTTCTGCACTTTGTTACGCAGAAGCAAGCAATAATGCACCAACAGATGCTCCTTACGTCTGCAGCTCAATGATTGCAACCCGACCATACCCAGCACAAATAGAGAGGGATATAAGAATGGATAATATCCATATATCCTCTTATATAAATATCTGGCGAACCTCCGCTGGACCCTTTCCAAAAGCAGCGTATACTTGTCTTCAATTGGATCCCAGATCACGCAGTTGTACTCCAGCTTGCTCCTGACGAATGCGTTATATAAAATAATTGCAATAATCACATTATTGAACTGAGCCGCTGTTCGCATGATGAAACCTAAAGCTTTACTCGCGTCTTTGCATATCGACATGATGTGCTGATGAAAGTCAAACTTAGGGCCGATATACAGGCCGAGGTCACGAATAACATGAACGCGATCTAACGG
Source organism: Acleris emargana (assembly GCA_927399475.2). NCBI lineage: Eukaryota > Metazoa > Arthropoda > Insecta > Lepidoptera > Tortricidae > Acleris > Acleris emargana. The sequence continues at coordinate 50,118,264 of OV656835.1, read as the reverse complement.
TACACTTCCTAAGCTGTACGTGGCATCTATTGGGGTATGGGATCTTGTAAAAGTTATCACCTTACATTTAGCCGTGTTGAAGTACAACCTATTGCTGTTTGCCCAGTCAAATACCGCATCAATATCACTCTGCAGATCATCACAATCAGAGCGTTCAGTTACTGCCAAAAACAACTTTAAATCGTCCGCAAACAGCAGACACTCGGCTCTACGGACGACTGCAGGTAGATCGTTGATCATAATCAGGAACAAGGTTGGCCCAAGTATACTCCCCTGGCTCACTCCAGATCGAGTGTAGTACTCTTTGGAAGTATGACCGGACACTTGTACATATTGCTTTCGATCACCAAGGTAACTGGCAAGCAACTTAAGGAGATCAAAAGAGAAACCAGATAGAGCCAGTTTCCGGAGCAAGACATCATTATCAACTAAATCGAAGGCCTTCTTGAAATCAAAATATGCCGCATCAACTTGTCGGGATCCGTCCATATGCTGGAGCACATAATCTGCGAAGTTAATGTGAGAAGTGCAGGTGGAACGTCCAGCTCTGAAGCCGTGTTGGGAGTCCGCCAACCCAGGCGACACTTGCAATGAGATACACTGATTGATCAGATTTTCGAAAATCTTACCAAAGACCGATAATATTGCAATCGGCCTAAATGTCGTGACGTCCATAGAAGACTCTTTTGGGACAGGTGTCACCCTAGATATTTTCCAGGCCGAAGGATATATACCTTTGGCAATAGCAAGATTAAAAATATATACCAAAGGCTCTTCCAATGCTGATACGCAGTCCTTGACTATAAGAATAGGTATTCCATCAGGCCCCGGAGACGAAGTGGTTTTAAACTTACGTACCGCGCGTCTCACTTCCGTACAAGAAATGTGGAAAAGTCGGATATCAGCTGGGCATTGGTAAGGTGCTGCACTCTGTACTGCTTCATCCACATCGAGCAGTGGTGCACCGGGATGAAAAACTGAACCAAAGTATTCGGCAAACGCCTGGGCAGCCTCCGTTTTAGCAACATCTCTGCTTTTATACGTAAACATGCCTTGCGCGTGTCTCTTACTTCGCCTATCCTTAACGTGCTTCCAGAATTCAGTGGGTTGGCGGCAAATATCCCGCTCAATAGATGCCATGTGCTGCTCATAAGCGCTACTAATGAGAGATTTTCGGAAAACGCCTTTCCGGAATATTGCTGCATTGTAAATCATAATTTTGTTTACACACACGACAGTTTAAAAAGGGCTGTTTGCCAATAACAGTCAAGCACCCAGCACATGTAATCGTCATTGACGCCATCTATTGACGAGTGGTTGAAGCTTCAGAAAAACGAGCAATAAATCAAAATACGAAGCTTAATTTCGAGGCAGCGTGTCCCCGCTAGCGTGGCCCAGTGGAGATTAGAGCGGACTCACGTGCAGGAGGTCCCTGGTTCGAACCTCGACCCGGTCACTTGGCAACTTTTTCTATTTTCACTGGATCCGCCCCAACTGGTATCGCCGCTATTTGCTTCTCACTTGTACCGCCCACTAGGCGGAGTCTTCCGTAAGTTTGACACAAGAAGAAACGAGAATCGAAAAATAGACAACTGGACCAATCACGAATTTTATATTCGAATAAAAATAAAATATCAACAATAGATGCGACACACGTCCACTCAAGAGTAAGTTGGTGACCAATGGTGACTCATAGAGTGAATGCTTGAAAAAAATACTTATACCATTTAATCGCCAACATCGCCCTGACGGAGAGTATGTGTTTTGGCCAGATAAGGCATCGTCGCATTACGCCAAAAAACATTGCAATTCCTAGACTCCCATAATGTGCCATTTGTACCGAAAATCCGAAATCCCAAAAACCTTCCACAATCCCGCCGATCGATGATTTTTCTGGTTTTTTGAGCAGTTTGGTTTACAAAATTAATTGGGAAGCAGAAAATTGTGCCTAACTGATAAAAAGAATCAAAACCTGTGTGCGAAAAATAGACAAATATGCCGTCCAACGGTCTTGTTCGGGCATTATGTCAAAACTGCGTCGAACTGCTGATTACGGGCCCTATCGTAACGTGCATTAATAATTTTGTAAATAGTTAAATGTGTATTAAAACCCTTACTATAAAAAAAATATAAAATGTTAAACAATTTTTTTTTACACCCTTTCAAATAATTCTCATTTTTTTGTTATCACCCGTTATTTACGAATAAACGAGAAGTTAACTAAATCATCTTTTATTTGAAATAACTAAATAACCCGTCATTTGTTATTTTGAATTTATTTAGATGATTTTCGTTTTTATCTAGCTAAATTAGTAGGGATTTTAAATAAAAGATGAATGTCAGTAGTACAGTCATGTAGAACTAGAAGCGGTTGGGCATGATGAAATGAAAATAACCTACAACAAAATTAATGAATGTTTTGTACATATTTAAATTAACGAAATATAAATATATGGGACATTTGTTTTCGTATTGTTCGTCGACATATTTCCGCTACCGTTCTCTTTGTCTCTTTTACAACATTTAACGTGTTCCGTTTCCATGCTTCCGTTTTAAATGATTTAGAAAATTTGATGAAGAAGTTAGAGATCCCTTTATATTCACTTCATTCAGCGGTAAACATAACATACAGACATCAGACCTTCCGCAATGGTATTTAAAAAACTTGCCGTCTAATGCTGAATTGGACGTAGTAGACGACATTGCAGCGTTTATGAAATTGTAAAAATATTTTTTTGATTTTATGAGAAATGTCAGTGTGACGGTTTGATCCGACGTGACATTCTATATAAATTTATTTATCTAAGCTTACTTCAATAACAATCGAGGCCAGTTGTTTTCATCTAGATAATTTATCTAAATAAAAAAGTTGTCAACGCATTATTTGTGATTGAATTTATCTTCGAATAAATTTATTTGGAATGATTTTATTTGAAATAATTATCTAGATGAGAAATTATCTAGATAACGCCCAACTCTGCCCGGTGACCAGTACTATACAATAGTAGATGGAGAGAGCCTTTCTGATTCTGAAACCACAATTGGTATGGAAAAATTTGGTACTAAATATTTAGTTTGACAAGCCATCTGCCCCTGCGGTGATCGTAGCCGTGCTTATGGAGCAAGGGGCACAATCAACAAGGAAGTTTATATTAAGGAGTGCTTGAAGAAGCGGCTCGTGCCTTTTATACAAAAACACAATATCGCACTGCCAGATCGAAAGAGCAGTAACTCAAAATAAAACTGTATTTTAAAGTCAACTTTAATACAACGCCTATGAGCTTGAAACAAAACTTACAATGATTTTGAGTTGATGCTGTATTGATCTAGCAGTGCGATATGTCGACCTTGTTTTGGCCAGATCTGGCAACAGCCCATTACGCAAAGGATACTATTAATTTCCTTGAACGTAATAGCATTAAAATTGTACCAAAAACCATGAACCCTCCAAATGTTCCACAGTGCCGTCCAATCGAACGATATTGGGCTCTAGTTAAAGGGATCTTACGAAAGTCAGGCAAAACAGCAAGCGACCATACCGATTTCCTAAAAAAGTGGAATTGGGCATGCAAGCAAGTCTCCAAAGACACTGTCGCTCGCTTGATGGAGGGCATCAGACACAAGTTACGGCAGGAATGGGATAAGAAGAAAGATCCCAGAAAAAGTAGTTAAATGATAAATTTATGATTACCTTTTATCTATTAGTTTATAATAAAACACAATAAAGTGTGTAAATATGTTATAATTGAGTTTTTACTTTGGCGAATCCGTAACGTTTCAGGCCTTATGTATGTTTTTCTTAGATTGCCGCTCTAGGATAATTCAAATGGTTGGTGCAAATTTATATAAAAAGAAATAAAGCATTATAAACGCCTAGTTCATTTTGCACCCTTGGGCAACATGGAACATGTATTTTTCATTATTTTAAAATAAGTAGATTGTACAGTCGACGTCAAAGATATATTTACAATTGAAAGTTACAAAAAGATCTTTACATTGAAGTATGTTGCCATGTAATGTGACAAATACTTGTTTTCGTGATACATTACGTTTTATATTTTCACTCAATGTGCCCAAATTATGTTTGTCCGCGGAAGTTGACACATTTTTTGACTATTATCTGACTATTATTCATTTATATGACAAGTTACAGAATAATAATTATTTACTCTTAATGGTCCAATTAAAATTGCATGTGAAGGTTCATTGTAATGTTTACGTTCATCTGTACATAAACAGTTTTACACCTCCTACTACATAAATATATTTACAAACAATCGAAAGCGTAAGGGACGGCTCACCGAAAACTGAAACCAACGAGAAAATTTTCGTTTTCCCGGGAAAATTTCCACTGGATTTCAGTTCAGTACAATGGTCTGAAGGTATGGTTTCAGTTTTCGGTGAGCCGTCCCTTACACCCTGTATAGGTACTTGCCCGGTTTGAACACTAACGAAAAGGTTTACGGTTGCAAACGCATCAACATTCTTTGCAAACGCGGAGGAGCATCAGCTAGAGGTTTCTTTATAATGCTAACTAATGGTTTATGATCAGTTTCTACAATTAAGTATATGTACGTGTAAAACTTTTCACAAGCGAAAACACAGGCATACAATTGACAACATTTAAAAAAAAAAAGCATTATTGTTTTTTCGCGTTTATAATAGCTGGTTAAAAATTAGACTACCCGTATTTCTTGGTTTTTCTTTATTTTACTTAAATTCGTCGTTAATATTTTTTTAAAGAAATACTCATTAAAAAGACCGTATATACAAAGTTCGGAATACTGATGTCGTGATCTTAGAATGATATAAAATAAAAAAAAAGTAACTTTAAACATAAACAGAACTGACTGTCATGTCACGTCACTCACTTGTCAATAATTCGATGCCGTTCGTTAACAAATTTGTTATTTTGCGTAATTTAATTAATTACATGTGTAACCGTGTGGTTGCCGGCTTAGAATTGTGCCACTCCATGTCTTCCCGTGGAAGTCGTAAGAGGCGACTAAGGGAATACAGGCTTGTAAGGACCGTATCGAAAAGAAAGTAGACAAGTTAAAAATGACATAATTTTTATTCTATGTGATATTTGGATATAAAACATAAAATTAACTAAAATATAACACCTTTTCAAGAACTAATTTTAAGAAAACTGTCGTAGACCTCCTATTTGGCCTGCAATCTTACTTTCTTTTTGATGTCCTTCATTAAGTTTTGGACGACAGTATTTGCTATTTTTCCTGACACTCTATTCCACTTTTTTTTAAAGTCCTCGACTGATGTTGCAGCTTTGACATTCTTTTGGAGCTGCCACTTCATAATAGCGCAGTAACTTTCGATAGGGCGGACTTCAGGGCAGTTGGGGGGGTTCATGTCTCTTTCGACTATAGCAACCTTGTGGGCCTTATACCATTCCAGTGTAGCTTTTGAGTAATGGCATGATGCCAAGTCTGGCCAAAATAAAATAGGCTTCTTGTGTATTTTAATGACAGGCAGTAGTCTTTTTTTCAAGCACTCCTTACGATATACTTTAGCGTTTAAGTTACCTGTGGTGAAAAAGATTTCGAACGCATGCCACATTGACAAATTGCTTGCCAAATTAGTATCTTTTTACCGAATCTCTCAACACTGAAGGCTTTATCTTTTTGAGAAACCTTTTTACCAGCGGGTACAAAACTAAGGTCGGGCAATGTTTTAAAATCTAATTTGCAGTATGTTTCGTCGTCCATAATAATACATTGCGTTTTCTTGGTTAATACACGATCATATAGTTTTCTTGTTCGTTTTCTAACGGTTGCCACTTGCTTTTCGTCTCTTTTAGGTTGTTTCTGTTTTTTATAAGTCTTTAGGTTACATCTTTTTTTAATTCGCCGAACCATTGATGGAGAAGTTTTAGCTTTTTTAGCAGCATCTCGGACAGAAACAGGTGGATTTTGTAAAAAAATGCGTACAACTCTTTTTTGCAATGCAGGGTCCCAAGGTCCTCGTTTTCTGCCGCTTTTAGGCAAGTCTTCCAAAGTTACGGTGTTGCCAAACTTAGTTATCAACTTGTGTACTCCTGCAGGCCTGACAACATACTATTTAGCAAGTTTTCTTATTGTTATACACTGAATTTTGCACCAGTCGTCCAAAATCTTTTTTCTAGTTTCTAACTGAATCCGTCCCATTTTGACAATTTGGTAAGAAAAGACGTATTGCTTTTGACATATCGTACCCAAGAATAAGGTTTACAATCTACTAAAATCTTTTCGTAAATCGGAATTGAGTATAAGTATTTATACGACCTTAAAGTTGTCTACTTTCTTTTCGATACGGTCCTTAGTACTGTTAGGCGATGGGCTTGCTACCTGTCACTAATATACACTGTTAAACATCTTAGCCTAATTGTGCAAATTGCGGTTACAGAGTTGTCAACAAGTTTTTAGAGTTGTTGGTAATTCTGTAGCTCTGCCTACCCCACTCTGGGAATGAAGGCGTGAAGGTATGTATCTTCTTCTTCTTCTTCTTGTTCAGCCTATAGCCACCCAATGCTGAGTGTAGGCATCCTGCATTGCTCGCCACTCATCTAAGGTATGTATGTATGTAATTAATTACATAATTTGTAGACGCCATTAAAATGAATAAACTATTTTGCGTAGAATCGAAAGCGTGTCGTTAGAATCAAGTAATCCGTCAGACAGATAAAAAATGAACATGACAGTTGTATATTTTTTTCAATTTCTTTGGTAATAAATGGACTAAGGGCACTATAAGTGTATTCCTAACATTCACAATCCTACTTTTTTTACTGTTTTTCCTAAATATAAAAAAAACTACTGCATAAAAAAATCCCAAGATATTTTTACTGTAATCAGCAGTGTAAAATCTAGAAACAGTATTTTATTTTACTACCTTAGCACATAATGAGTGTTGTCAATTCTTTCTCGATCTGAGCGTATGCCTGTTCTGCTTTTGTTAACGACTTAGAAGCATAACACACCGGAAGGTTATTCTGTAGAAGACAACCGCCCAACCCAGATTTACTTGCGTCGACGGAAATTACCACTGGAATGTTTTAGTATTGCGGTACGGGGGGAGTGGTTAAACTATTTTTTAGGTCTATAAAACATTTCATTTGACGACGCGCTGGCCTAGTTGGTAGTGACCCTGCCTACGAAGCTAGCGGTCCTGGGTTCAAATCCCGGCAAGGGCAGATATTTGTGTGATGAGCGCGAATATTTGTTTCTGAGTCATGGATGTTTTCTATGTATTTAAGTATACATTTATCTATATAAGTATTTATATCGTTGTCTAGTACCCATAATACAAGCCTAGAGCTTAAATTGGGACTAGGTCAATTGGTGTGACATTGTCCCCTGATATTTATTTATTTATTTATTTATTTATTATTATTTCTCGTGCCTAGTGTCCCAGTGCCATTCTATGTCTTTGCTCAATAGCTCTCTCAAGGTAGTAGTTTTCTCGGATAGGTTGGGTATGAAGTTACTCACGTACGTTACTAGACCTAAAAATCTCTCTACATCTTTTACGTTCTGTGGAGTGGGCATTCGTTATTTCCTCAACAGTAGGAAGCTTAAAGTGCTCGCGCCTAATAGCTTTATTTAAGTCACGCGAGTCCAAGCATATGCGTAAGTCACCGTTAGGCTTCTTGACCACCGTCATGCTACTGACCCAATCAGTTGGCCCTTCTACCTTCGAAATTATCCCTTCGTTTTCCATCTCTGTTAATTTAATTTTTATTTGTTCTTTGAGTGCTATAGGCAACTTTCTAGGTGTATGTACCACTGGTGCAACATCATCACTTAATCGTATTTTATATTCACCCGGAAAACAACCCATTCCCGTAAAAATATCAGGAAATTCATCATATATTTTTTCACGCTGATTAGTGTTAGTAATAGACATTACCCTTTTTATTAAATTATTTAACGTTTCAAAAGAGTCCCTACTTAACACCGGAGGTGATTCAACATCATCAGCAATAATAACATTTAGAAAAAATGTAGTGCCTTTGTAATTTACTTTTAAATAACACTTCCCTACTACAACAACATTACCTCCTGAATAACCTTGTAATTTAGTCGAGGTTCTTAGTAAATCTTTATCGGTTAAGCCGATCTTGTTTATGAATATTTTAGGTAACACGTTCACGTCCGCTCCAGTATCCAATTTGAAACGAATGCAAGTGTTATTTATTTCTAATAGAACTGACCAGTCACTGTTTACATTATTAAACTTAGCGATGACCTGATCGGTGGAGTCCTCCTGCAGCGAGTACACGCGCTGCGCCGGCGCCGACCTGCACACCCTCGCGTAGTGATTCATCCGGTTGCAATTGTTACACCGTGCGCCGTAAGCGGGGCAATCCATTCTCCTGTGAGCTCGGCCGCAGTTCCCGCAACTGGGTAAACGTCGAAACGATTGGTTATTGTTATTCACTGGGCGCTGTGCCGAAATCTAAGATCAGTAGTTACTTCGATGTATCTGATGTTCGCGCGACCCCGAAGTTGCATTTGACCGCAACGGTGTGAGGGGCGGCCGGCGCGCCTGGCCCGGCGCGGGTCGCCTGCCCACTAGATGCACGTCGCGGGTTCCCGGTTCGCTGTTGCCTTCGTTCTGCGATATCTCGTGTACATGTTGCTCATTGTTTTCTGATTTAATATTAAACGACTGCATTCTTGACATTTCAGCCAATTTGCATATGTCCATTGCTTTTCGTAAAGAGATGTCTGGTTCCCTGAGCAAACGCTCCGAGAGAACCACGTCCTTCAAACATCATATGAACCTGCTGCACATTGCACAACCCATCACGCAAATCCTTGAATTCACACTTGCTCGCTATTTTGTTTATTTCGAAAACGTATTGCTCGGTTGACTCCAATTCTTTTTGATTTCTTTTAAAAAACTTATGCCTTTCTACTGCCAAATTTTATCTGGGTGTGAAAAATTCATCGAATTTACCCAAAAGTTCTTTAACGGTCTTTGTTTCACCCGTAAATTGGTGATAAACTTCCCGACATTTATTTCCAATGATATGCAATAGTATACTCATCTGTGCTCTCTCGCTTTTTTTCGATAGTTCGCATTCTTCAAAATAATTTTCATACGATTTCTTCCAATTATCCCACTTGGCACTCAAGTTTCCCGATGTAACATTCGACAAATCGTTCTCAAAAAGAAACGGCGGCGGTGGTTGTAAAACGGACTCCATTTTGCCTGCGTGTTAATCCAGTTCCAACACTATGTATTACGTATAGGTGACTATCACTTTACGCGTTTTCTCACAAAGGTATTCACATTATGTTTACAAGATGTCGAACCCATACACATGAATTAACAAAATTCAACGTGATATTTTATAACCGGCTGCGCCATGTCAGAGTATAGGATCGGGTCGCGTGAGTCAAACACCAGAGCTGTGACAAGACTGTATTTATTCTTATTTTTACCATGCTACCCTCACATACAATAATTATAAAAAAGACACACCTACAATACTGTCAAATTATCTGTTTGTCTCATTCGTTTAGATGTGACGTCAATGCCATGTTAATTCTTTCGCTGTTAACATTTTAACAATTTTCAGTATTTTAACCAACTTCAAACAAAAAAAGAGGAGGTTCCCAATTCGGCTGTATTTTTTTAATGCTTGGTTACCCCAGAACTTTGTCGTTTATGAACAGATTTCAATTGGGGATCACCTAAAAAAAACTACTTGATTTTATATTTTTATTCGAAAGAATAGACTTTTATAAGCGAATAAAATAAATATCAGTTTTTTTGGTTGCGTCATATAATTATAAAAAATAAACACCGTTTATTAAATCTGGCACGGATTAAGATGGACAATAACTTTAGTCCGTCACATAATTAAAAAAACAGTGACAGATGTGTCATTGACAGCTACCGTGTCATAAATGAAAACAAACAACATAACCTTCGCTTGTGATTTTACGCCCGCTTGTTTCTCTAAGTCCTTTTAATTTTTCGACTGTTTCCCTACACCAGACTTTTGAAATGGCCTGCTTCGACGATAACTCTTGCTTTGTACCCTGGACCTGACCTTGATAGCTGCTACGACGACTTGGAACTGATACTGGAATTCGAACACTGCAAAATATGAAACTGAATATGAAATATGGATTGTCTTTTTATTTTGGCTGCAAAAACGTAGTGCTGGGCCATCACCTATTACAAGTGTGGAGTGTTATTGGGTGAAGCCAAATTTGAAGCGAGCTCGAGAGGAAGTTTTACCGATTAAACATTTAATCAAAAGCAAGGTTCCACAGAAGGGTCCAAAGGATGCGAGCATTCTAGAAAAATTCCGCAACGAAGCCTACAAACATGCTTGCAGAAACAGTTTGATCGGAATAAGGTAACAGAAAAATTGACAAATTACTGCATTTTTAATGTGATGGTCAACTTTGTAGAACAAGAAATTGATCATAGTTTAAAAAAAAACAAGATATTTTTGACAGAACTGTATGTGGTAAAGAAAATAAAATTAGCCAACCGGGCCAATTCAAAATTATGGCGTTGCCTGAGACAAGGTCGCATTACTGGCTACAAACTACATGCAATTGCTCATTGGAAAACTCCAGATGGGAGTCTAGTAGAGGCGATATTAGGGGGCTACAAGATACAGGAAACGAACATAAGGGGGAAAAATTTAGAGAAGTGTTCTAAAAAAAATTCAGGAAGAGACGAACGAAAAAATTATGAGACCAGACGGAATATTAATAATGATGGCTGATGGCATTTGTAACAATTTTGTTATAGAGATTAAATGCCCAATTTCGGAAAAAAAAAAACAAAAAGAAATACAAAACATTGGGCTAAATTCTGATAAATTAAGTTAAGTTAGAAATGTTAGCCACAGGAAAAAACAGTTTATTTCGTGTTGCTGATCCAAATTTTGAAAGCAATGGTAGGATATAGAACGTGGTAGTCAACTTTGATGCAAAACATTTAAAAAACTTGATGGGTGCTGCAGAAAAATTCTGGAAAAATAATGTTTCCTATAATTTTGAATAGTGCCTTTACATAGGTTTTTATAAAATAAAACAATTTAACTCATCAAATATCTTTTATTAAGGGATCCTGAAGATTTATCAAGCCACATGCAATTGAAGGGTCCACGGAAAGAACATGTCTAGTCACATTAGTAACTTTTTGAGATATCGCGATTTGAAAGTTAGGAACCATGTCATTTTGTACATAATTTTCGTGTAGAGGTTTTTTTAAGAGTGAAAAGATACAAGTTATATGAAGATTTATATCTGAATCTGAGTGGTAGGTAATAGTTAATTTCATCCTCTACATTTTCAGATTCAAAACTCATTTTCATAAAAAAGTGACTAGACATGTACTTTTCGTGGACCCTTCAATTGTTACTAATTGGTCCAAGTATTTCACATGTTTATTATCCTCTTCGGAATGAGGTTTTAACATTCGAAACTCCCTTTCTCTCCTTATTACCCTTTCCATGTGTACTCTCAAGCTTTCGATAACTTTTTACCTCTTTTTTTGTTAACTGTTTATTTGTGAAAACAGAAGGAGGGAGGTATTAGTAGTTTAATATTTTTTGAGCTCAATAAGGATTCTATTAAGGGTCTAAGACCTACAGACTCATGCAAACCAATTTTGAAGAATAAGATTCTTACGCTTACAAACATGCCTATACATTTTGGAGGCGTGTACTTTTGTGAGAAATCACATGGAACTATTCATAATGAAAGACAATCACAATAAGCGAACTGTTACGCAAAAGCCATTAAAGTTAACTGTAACCAAACTGAGTATGGTTAAAATTAATTCGTATTACAATATACCTAAGACTATAATAAATTTACCTGGAAAAATGTTTTATGGCAAACTTAGACAATGGTTACAAGAGGAATGTTACTACTCAATGAGTGAATTTTTTTATAAAATTTTTTATTGACTTTGTTATTATATATATTTGACATTATGTTCGCTCTTCTTAATCTTTTTAATTTTTAATTTAGTTATAAGGACTAAAAATTTGTATGCCACTAAAGGCTGAGCGGCTGTACTGTATGATATAAATAATAAGACCATAATGTAACCCGTTCAATGCAAATAAATTATTTCATTTCATTTCATATTTCCTTGAACCCTAATAGCAAAGAACGTCTTCTGAGGGGTTTTAACGTCATTAGTGGTGCATGTTGGTAAAAAACCCATTTTAGGTTCTCTCCATCGTTGGTCCATGGTAAAAACAAATTGAATGCCACGAACAGAAGTTCAGTCCAGGGTACAAAGCAAGAGTTATCGTCGCAGCAGGTAATATCAAAAGTCCGGTGTGGATAAACATTCGAAAGAAAGAAGCGAGCGTAAAATCACAAGCGAAGGTTATGTTGTTTGTTTTCATTTATGACAGGGTAGCTGTCAATGGCACATCTGTCACTGATTTTTTAATTATGTGACGGCCTAAGGTCAGTGTCCATCTTAATCTGTCCCAGATTTAATAAACTGTTTTTATTTTTGTTATTATATGACGCAACCAAAAAATATTACTTATAAACTGATATTTTTTTTATTCGCTTATAAAAGTCAATTCTTTCAAATAAAAATATAAAAACAAGTAATTTTTTTTTAGGTGATCCCCAATTATTTTTTCTGCAATTGAAAGGGTATGCTTCCAGATTGGTCGCATTTTTGTGAAAATGAAGCACTGATGATGGAAACCACGACGAATCGACGGAACTCCTCGAAAGTTATAGGCACGTAAGTATATAGCGATTTATATATTTTGTGTCCATATCTACTCGCATAATTGTTTTTAGGCATAATAATCATTACGCATAAAATCGTTTGTCATAAAACGGTTTTTACAATAGAAAGGATTTTATTTTAATTAATATTCCACCGTGGATGTCGTAAGAGGCGACTAAGGGAATAAAGGCTTGTAGTACCTACTGTTAGGCGATGGGCTTGCAACCGGTTACTAATACGCTGGTAATAGTATTTTATGTAACTGGTACATAAAGAGGGTCCTTAAAACACGAGTGTGGTTTTGTGAAACGAGCAGAAGGCGAGTTTCATAATAACATCACACGAGTTTTTTAAGGCCTAATTATGTACAGTTGCATACATTACTTTATCTACACACTTACTTTTTCCGGATTTTAAAAACAGGCAGCAGAACAAACAAATGGCGGCAAAGCTAACCTGTGTCACGAATATGAATGTTTTTTTTGAAATCATAGACAAACTAACAAAGTCCCTATTCTAATGTCATTCGACATCAAAACGGCGTACGACACTTTACTTAAAATATACCGAGTCGACGTTTAATAGATAGGTACTAGAATTGACCCCCTGTTTGAACTGTGTTGGTTTTGGAAGATGTTCCAAATTTAAACAACATTACTTTATCAAAAGTTGTATCGTAATTTTAACTTTTCATTACAGCTATATAAGAAAAAATATCATAGCAAAATTGTATCTTGTAATGATGGTCATTGTCTACGGATTCTGAACGCATTATAGAGGACTTATGATATGAGTGTAGATAAACATCTTAACCTCATTGTGCAAAATGTGGCTACAGAATTATCAACAATTTTTTTGTAGTTGTAGGTAATTCTGAAGGTCTGCCTACCTCTTTCTGATATTACAGGCGTGAAGTTATGTTAAAAGCTAACATAACATAACCACTCACGTGCCTTGCGCAACTAGAGTTGCGACTTGTCTAAACGCAAAGTGCCATGTGCAACTCTAGTTGCAAGGCGGAGCTCCAACGGTTTTTAAATTGTATTTATTCGGATCGTAAATAGGCCGCTTTTCTGTTGTGTTATTTTGGTAGAGGATTAATGTGGTAACATTAAAAAAATATAAAACCGGAGTCTGTGGAACAATTTAACAAAGTTAAAAAAGTTGTTTCGATGTCTGCGAAAGTTCAGTGTGCCAGCGAGGGAGACCAAAACTAAAAAATGGCGTAAGTACTCAAACTCGCATATTTTAATCAGTACAGTATATCAAATTAATCGTGATTTACTGCTCCTGGATGAGATAAAGCATATATTTTAATACTAATTTAGATGTAATGTGTTAAATTTTTGCAAAAAAGTACGTCAAGTGGTGAAAATTTTGCGTGTTTGATTTTTAATCGCATGGGGCACACTGGGTTTTTGACGCAAATTGTTTTAATTTTGCTGATTCATTTTTGGTTATGTTTTTTTTAAATATGAATATACACATACTACTAATTTTTATTTTTTTGGTTATTTTTTTAATTTTTTAATCGGGGTTGTTTTTTTTACTTGTCTTATTACTTATATTAATTAATCAAATCATGTAATTCCATGTACCTGTTCAAAAATAAGTGCCTGTCTTTATTTGCTTATTTCGTGAATTAGCTATTGTGATTGTTGTTTTAACTTAACACTTAACACTCCAAAATTTGTTCGTTCGCCCGCGTCGTGGCAGAGAAAAACACGCCTCTATATAAAAAAACTTTACTTACCTAATAGAACTATTCATGACTTGAGTGGTCATGTAAAATTCTTTCGAAATATTAATATTTTCTTAAAATATTCTTTCATCCAAATATCCACTCGTCAGAGAAAGTGGCATTGAGTTAATATTATATTTTAATATTATATTTTTTATGGATTTCTTGGTGTGGCATGTTTTTTTAACCTGCTTTTGCAAGTGAACTTTGTGTTTGTTAACTAACAATTGCACATGAATTTTCTGGGCAGTATTGCATTTTTACGCTTTTTTTATCGTACTTCGACAGGCGGGTTAAAAATGAAACGGAAGGTCAAGGTGGACGACGAGGGGGACGAGAAGGAAGGGTACGAGGGGGTGGGGGACGAGGTAGGGGGAAAGGAAAAGTTTCTCCAAAGGAGCTGTTTCCTCCTTTGGATGATCCCCAGAACGACCTTGCAATCCCTGGACCAAGTTCAAGGTTGTGTATTTATAATTGTTTTCTAATTGGGGATTAAAGACATTAACAGGTTTTATATAAAAAAATTAAAATTCTCCATAGAACTTATGATGAGGAGCAACAAATATTTAAAAAGTCGTCAGCAACTACTAAAAAAGCGCTTAAAAGCCATCCAGTTCGCCCGTTTCATTTCCGTAAATTTGCGTTGCAAAATGTACGGAAATGAAACGGGCGAAAGAAATGGAGCGCTTTTTATTACCAGATGCTCCTCTACCCAAAACATCAAGGTAATACTGAGTTTTTTTTCATATTTTTTTAAATAATATATATTTTGTTATTATATTAAGTAAAAATATTTTTCTTTTAAGGAAATTGTCTCCAATTCGTCTTCCTTGTCGGTTATTGGAGGGCACCCCATCGACGCCCCCGTCCCCTAAATTGAGGCAGTGGGAGATAAATATTAGGTACTTACTGTTTTTTTTTGTTGCAATAGTACAATAAAACTTTTTTTTAATGTAATTAGTTGCCTTCAAATATATTTTTCCCACAGAGATCAGCAAATGGAACCATCATGTTTACCGTCGACATCTCACCACTGCGACGGCGAATCAATTAATCTGGATGCCTCACCAAGGTTTACAATATTCAAATGAATATATCCCAATTATATTAAGTTTAAAACAAGAAAGTGTTACTTTCACTAAATATATTTTTTCTTACAGAAATTTGGAAAACGACGATTTGCCATCTACACCTCACCGCAGTGAACGTGAATCCATAAATTGGGATACCCCAAAAAGGTATGCAATATTTTTTATAAATTATGTTTGAAAAAGTATTATATTTTAACAATGAGCCACCAATTTTTTTATGAAATTTGATTTTCTGTAGCACCATAAGTTTGGACAGCTGTGTGGAGGTCCCAGGGTATTCACCGTTGAGGGTGGATTGGACGACAGGAGATTTAAGTTAGTTGTAATATTTATTATTTTAACTATTCAATTGTCTAATTTTAATTTTAATTATTATCGTATTATTTTTATAGAAAACCAAATGTCTCCGTCAACCAGAAAGGTTTTGATGGGTTTCATCGGAAAGAAGCCGAAACAAAAAGGCAATGGAACCAAAAGTATGATTGATTGAGTTTGTTTTTATTTTTAGCTAAACCAACCTTTTTTGAACTATTCAGTTAACATTTCGACTTTTTGATATAAAATTAACATTTCAGAATCTAAAATGCCGTCTATAACTACAGCATCATCGACTTCACCTCTGTCACTGCCGTCACTGGCCCTGCCGCTGCCAAATAAAAGTATTACAATTATGTAATATTTCATACATTCCAAGGTTTTGATATCCATTTTCTTTAATTATATTAATATTTTCAGAATCAATCCTTCCACGAATAATATCACCTACATGCAACACCTCTTCAGCACATGAACAGGCTCGATTACCGCCTAAAAAGCGAAGCCAAGTAATTTGTGGTTCAGGTAAGCTTATACATTTAGACTATATACATTATATATATATGTGTGTGTATATAGTCTTAAGAAATGGTTTAAGTCACATGGAGCAATTCATATAAATTTATATATATATATTGTAGATATTTTCACCAAAGAGGCGGAAGACATATTTGACAGTTGGCAAGCGGAGATTAGTGATACTGAAGATGAGGAAGATATCCCAACACCTGACCCTGAACCCAACTACGTTAATTCGAAAGCTGCACGTTTTATACCGGAGGAATTGGGTGCAGAAGCACAGAATTGGTTATCTCGGGAAGATACAGAAGCAGACAAAACTATTCAGAGCTTACTGCCTATGGACCACTTGACATTTGAATGGACCAGTGACCCTTCGACTTTCAAGGGCAAACGAGAGGAGTTCCATGGCACTCCAGGACCGACTTTTACAGTGACAGAGGATATGACTGAATTAGACGTGTTTTTTAAATTTTTTGACTATGACTTACTGGACCTCATTGTGACTGAGACAAATAAATATGCCAAAGCAATCCTATACACCGCAGTCACGGGCGAAATTTTGGAGTGATACAGATCGGGGTGAGATAGTCATTTTCCTTAGAATACTCCTACTCCATGGTATGGCTCCATTTACAGTGGAAAAGGATTATTGGAGGGAAAATGGTTATCTCACTTTGAAATACTTCAAAGATTTGATGACGTATAATAGGTTTGTTTTGCTAAAGAATTTTTTGCATTTTAGTGACAATGACAGTGCAATGACGGAACTGACTACTGACGAACGCAAGCTCCGAAAGATATGGCCGGTACTGAATCACCTTAATACAAAATTTAGTACACTATATCTTCCGGGGCAAAATATAGCCATAGACGAGTCACTCCTCAAATGGCACGGACGGATCTCATTCGCTCAAAAAATCTCCACAAAAGCGGCTAAAGTAGGAATCAAGAGCTATGAGCTGTGTGAATCCTCTTCCGGCTATTTGTGGAGTTTCTTCGTCTACACAGGCAAGGGTCACACGCATACAGAACACCAACACGCGACGGACGACATCAACAATGACATCGACCAACCAACCGACGAACCTACAGACTTCGCATCTGCACCTTCCTCACCACCCGCCCCAACGAATGCCACCGCACAGATTGTGCAACAGCTGGCCAAACCATTGCTAAATAAGGGCCATACTTTAATAATGGGCAATTTTTATAACGCGCCCCTTCTGGCTCGTTATTTAAAGGCCCAGCAAACAGATTGCTTCGGAACACTACGCCTCAACAGAGACTTTGTTCCGGATTCATTTAAATCTACAGCAAAATCACAAATGCGTGTTGAAGAGGTCGTGCAATCTTTCTGTCGCGATCTTTTTGTGATGATGTGGCGCGACACAAACATCGTCTCAATGATTTCCACCTTCCATGAAGGTGACGTAGGTGGAAAGGAGAAGTACGGCAAGTACAAATATAAGCCAAAAGTCGTTCTGGACTATAACTTGGCTATGGGTGGAGTAGATAAAAAAGACCAGTTACTATCTGCTCATAACGTAGAATGAGTCAGAAATATTGCCTGGTATAAGAAAGTGTTTAGGAGATTATTAAACGTAACTGTCCTCAACAGTTACGTTATTTTTAAAACTCGCCACCCTAAAATCACACAACGTGCTTTTAGGCAAGCTTTGGTAGATTTAATGATAAAGACATTTTTGCCTCCGAGTGTAGATCGTCCGCTGCAAGTACAAACCTCGTCTTTGATGCCACACCCAGGTGGTGTGTTGCGACCGATATTGATCGGCAATCATTTTATTGGTAGGGGAAAGTGGGGTAAAACCGGGACGTTAAAGAAAATATTAAATAAAAATATGTAAAAATAATAATATCAATCAACTTTATTAACATTTGTTTAGTTTACCTTATTATTCACAGCTTTGTTCAACGAGATCACTGTTTTCACTATTCTAAGTAAAAAAAAAGAAAAGTGTACTAAACCGGCCTGGTCCAAAACCGGGTATACTACCATTCTATACCCGTCTTTGCCCATTAACAACGTAGCAACGAAACTCATCAAGTTCTTCAAGTTCCCAACCAGTACATCCTTCATGGGCCCATTTTACACAATTGAAACATTGCACCCAAGCATCGCTGCTTCGTGTATTTCCATAAATTTCAGTGCAATAAATACACAAATCGTCTGAAATCTTTTTTTTTTAGGTTTTGCTATGTGGCCACTAAGTTTCAAATATGTCACTCTGTATTCACCCACTGGGATGGCATATTGCAATAGTTCCAGGAGGCGTACCATCTAACAATTCTGCCTTCATTCGGACTCTCGGGAAAATCAAAAGTGGTGGGACATATGCACCTGCAGCTGATACACGGAAAACTGCAGTAGTCAACTGGGCCCTTTCAGCAGAAGAGATAAGGCCTACTCGTTTATTGCCTTTTAAAGACAGAACTATGGATTTCTTCTTGGGAGCAGTGGTGATCCCAGTTTCATCGACATTAAATATCTTGGTTGGCCCAAATTTGTATTTGTCTTGCAGTTCAATCAGGAGAGCAAAAAAAATCGAGACATTTACTCTATTAAACCCCATTGCTCGTGCAACGGAAGTAGGTTCTGGGAGGCGTAACGATAACTCTGGATGGCGACGTAAAAATCCATAAAGCCAATCCAATTCAGCTAATTTGGTATCTTTATTAAAATTGTGATCTATACCCTTTTTTTCTGCCATTTGAACAGCAAGTTGTCTAAAATCTTTGTATGTTAGCCCAAATAATTGAGCCTCGAGATCTTTTATATGCTGACACATTAAATTTTCTTGCTCAGCTGTAAAAACAGTCTTGAAACGACCTAAGCCTTTTTTTGAAGCATGTTCAACATCGTTATTTATCGGTACTTTTTTACCCTATCTTCCAATGTCGATTGTGGAACTGAGAATTTTCTAGAAGCGAGACGGTATCCACTTTTTCTTTCTATTACGTCCAAAATAGTTTTTTTTATAGATTTTTCACTCCATGATTGCCGGTTTGTTGTTCTTTTATAATTTCGTGGCAATTTTTTTCGAATTTTAACAATTATTCAACCGAAATTACATTAAATATATATATAAAAGCACAAAGTCACTGATACTTGTACAAAACCGGGTGCCACCCGGTATTACCCCGTACGGTTTTGACCCAGCGCCCTCACGAGAAACAAATAAATCAACAAACCTAAAAACATGATGCTTTAAAAATCTAAGCAGGTATTTGTTAAACCTTAAAACATACTTAATCTTGATAAAAAAATCAAATTTGACATACCTGGATGTAACAACGATTAGTAAATTTATGAATTCCATGAAATATTAGATCAATCCACCATAAAAACGTTTTTTTCAATTATTTTTAAAAAGAGCGCACGAGCGTCGTTCCACTTTTGTTGACCAACTAATCAAGATGGCCAACTGCAGTGAGCAAAGCGCGCGCGAATTTGAAATTTATTTTTTTATTTTTATTTTTATAGCATGTGAAGGCAAACGAGCACACAGGCCACCTGATGGTAAGAGAAACTGTGACCCATAGACATTCGCATTCACAAGACTGCAAATGCGTTGCCAACCCTGAGGACTAAGATGGAATGCCTCTATGCTAGTCATTTCACCGGCTGTCTTATCCCCAAACCGGAACACAACGATGCGAACACTGCTGCTTGGCGGTAGGTTAATGGATAAGATGGTGGTACCAACCCGGACGGACCCTGCACAAGGTCCTCCCACAAGTAAACTCGCTAAGAAGCCAAATTGCCATGTCCCGGTTTTACCCCCATACCCGGTTTTGGACTAATCTCCCCTACTACTGCATCAAAGTACAAGACGTGCGTTTGGTGCCGTAACAGCCGCACCAGATATATTTGCAAAAGTTGTGACGTATCTCTCTGCTTGGAGATATGCTTCGAAGAATTCCATACGATACGGTAATACGATTATTACAGAATTATCATATGACCTTACCGATTTTTTTTTTTTTTTTTTTTTTTTAGGGTGTTTTTTTGGTCAGCAAATTCCACAATAGGGGCTACTATATTCATGATTCTGAACTCAAAAAAATATATATTAAAAAAAACATCAGAAGTCGAAAGAATGTCCTCGCTATTTTATAAATCATGGATGGTCTCTCGTTTCTGTAGATACGAAGGGGGTAGACCGCTTCTCGATAAATTTTATAACCATTAACCATTCAAACTTTAATATTTATTGGGCACTTAAATATTATTAGCGGGTAATTAACTAGAAGGGTTTTAGTATTTGCGTCGCGCGCGAATTAGAAAAGCTACGCGTTAATTAGAATTACTTGCTTGCGAATTAGAAAAACGAGCGTTTATTAGATAAATGTGCTTGCCAAATATATATATTTTTTAGAAAATAAGACTTAAACGTTTTTAAACTGTCTTTATTAATTAAATCATATAAGAAAAAGTGAAGATTTCGCTGAAATAATCGTCCTAAAATCAACAAACAAATATATTCTTTTACCTTTAGAATTAAAAACTTTGTACTTTAGTTATTTGTACGTACGTTAGCAAATACATTGTTGTATCTGCTAGAGAAAAAATAATGCTTCTTCCAATTTGGCATTAATACTAACATATAATCAACAAAAAATCTGTTATAAAACATGACAAAACATTATATAAAAACACGATACCTATTCATAAGAAATCCCCACAAAATTATCTTTCAAAAATAAGTCACCACCCTCAACACGCGACCAACTTATCAAAATTATAAAAATATAAAAAAACAACTCCTTATAAAATTTGCTCTTAATTAGTAACTATCACATTATTAGTCTTCTTGACGATTAAATATACTAGTTAGTGTATTAATTTAAACTAGTTTAGCTTAAGCAAGAATTTAGACATAAAAAGCTTTTATGTACCAAAAACCTTCTTTACTACTGTTAAACTAATTAACGCGTTCATTTTTAACCCGTGAATTAGACGTGTGTATTAGGGATTCTTGATAAAAAAAATATAACTCCTTGTAGGTACATTTGATCATCAAGAGGGTCTCGACACGACCGGCGGCTCACGCAAAATGCGTTAGCGACGTCTGTCTCTTTCTTCAATGGCCTTGCACGGACAATAATGAAAGCGGCGCGTGGATTATACACATCTCGGGACAAAGTTACTTTATTTTATATCTTAGTGATATATTACTTAGTACATTTGGTATTTTTTTTGTAATGTGGACATCTTATCTTATATTTAATAAAAATACTTTCATTTATCTTTCTTCTTGCATATGATCGGGGGAAGTAGGTATATTAGTGATTTCAGAAGTGGGACGCGACGTGTTAATTAGGAACATGGGGTATTGATTTTTTTTTATCCTAGAAGGGTATTGAATATTTACTTGAAAATTCATGTATACCTCAATACGAGTACCTTCTACGTTTAAAAAAATGTAATTATACCAAATTCAATAATTTTCTATTTTTTAAGCCCGAGGACATACAGAAATGGCTGTCTGGAGAATGACCGTTATACAAACTTAACCGCTTACTTATTTTGACCTGGCTCAGAACTTATCAATTCACCGTCTCGTCTTTATTAATTGGCTACCTCATATAATCATGTGTTGTATTTTCTGTGTAGTCTGAACCACTATATTTTGAATTCTTGGGTTGTATTTTCACTCTATTCTATCTCTCTATCTCTCTCTCTCTCTCTCTCTCTCTCTTTCTGTCACTCTCTCTCTCTCTTCCTCTTATACCAGGCAATATTTTTCCATAGTCCACGACGGCAGCGAAGTGTCTAGTAGATTCACTCCGTATTACAGACGTCTACCCTCATAACTTTTCAAAGGGTCAACCTATTTTAGTAAATCATACGTCATTAAATTCGTCTTAATGGCGCAAGGCTCACAAGGTAAAAGTCATTATGTATGTAATTTTTTTTATCGAATTTTATGTGTGTTTAATGTTTTTAACATATACCGACTACAGTATCAAAACATGCAGTCGGGTTTATAACGCTTGTTTTTTATTAAGTTATTTTTTAAATAAATAGTGACATTAACTTAAGGCCGGCAACGCACCTGTGACTCCTCTGGTGCTGCAGGTGTCTATGGGTGACGGTAATCGCTTTCCATCAGGCGATCCGTCTGCTCGTTTGCCTCCTATACCATAAAAAAAAAAAAAAAAAACTTGTATCTAAAGATAAAGATAAAGATAAAGACATTTATTCAGTAAGTAGGCCGCACGGGCACTTTTAAACGTCAATAATCTACCAGCGCTTCACAAGAGGAGACCACTGCTGAGAAGAAGCGCCGCAAGAAACTCAGCAGTCAGTAATTTTTTTAAATATATTTAATATTACAATGGTACTACTTTTTTATAACATAAATAATATTCTCATAAATAAATTGTGACGCTACAGTTAAGATATTAATTTCCTTAAAAAGATCACTTAAGGAGTCACGGGAATTTAAGTTGTAAATAGAACGAATGGCCCTTTTTTGTAACACAAATATAGTTTGTATGTCAGCTGCCTTACCCCAAACCAGAATACCGTACGACATAACACTATGGAAATAACTATAATAAACTAAGCGAGCTGTCTCAACATTGGTTAGTTGTCTAATTTTCCTAACTGCGTAAGCTGCCGAACTTAGTTTACCTGCCAGTACAGCTATATGGGGACCTTATTATTACAATCCATAATATATTTCCATTCCCGTTACCCACACCAACGAAATACCCCCGACGATCCATGTTGGAATAATCCTATAATTTATTATGTCCTTCCTTTGGAAAAGAGATAATAAACTAAGCTCCAAGCAATATTAAAGTTTCAAAAATATGCTCCGTAAAAAGTACCCCCTCGTGGTAGGAACGAGGCTAAAGCAGTACAATTTACTACCTACTAAGTACCCAGATATTATACTCGTGATTAACTCTGAACTTATTTTTGAACAATTCAATATTGATTGCACAATATTTAATATATAAACTATAATATAAAGTAAATATCACAAATTAAAACTAAGGAAAATTAAAATAATCCAAGCAAAAATAAACCTTAAAACTGAGCTAAAAATGACATTAGTTCAAATTAATAAATAAAAACTCAAAAAAGGGCTCCCATATAATTATATAAGAATAAAATATAATACAGAATTATCAACCAATTTTTAGAGTTGTTGGTAATTCTGTAGCTCTGCCTACCCCACTCTGGGAATGAAGGCGTGAAGGTATGTATGTATGTAAATATAATATATATGTAAGTATCGCTTATTTTTAACATTTTGTTTCGTCTTACGTAGTATGTATTAAACATAACGTCATGTTCTTGTATATAAAAAAGACATTTGGTAATTTTTTACTTTGTAAGACTCCGTTCAAAATTATATGAATAGGTAGGTACAATTGGTCAGTTAATTGTGGTTTCAGTAAGTAATTTACGTATTCAAAAATCCGTCCGTTCCTACTATAACTTACCATGTTAGTCTTTCGTCTTCAATATCATGTCATGACAGCCACTACATAATTGTGGTATAATTAATCCCCTTATTCATTAATTAAGGAAAATAAACTCCCCGGAACTGCATCGCTACTCATAAGTTTTTAATTTCGTATTAGCATCTTAAAAGTAATAAGTATCCGTTATTATTCGTAAATGATTTAATAAAAAGACGTGTGGCACTCGGAGACTGCCGCGGTAAAGCTATTGCATGTCGTACAAACGCACACAACGCCGTGTCGAAGACTGCCGAACTGAAACGACGTTAGACGATGCACGGCCTTCAAGCCACACCTCCTTGCCCGTCGGAGTGGGGAGCGTGAGGTTTTTTCGTTACGGAATTTCTGGATTCGGTCCCCGCGCTCAAGGCCCGCGATAGAAGCTATGCAATAGCTTAAAAATGTAAATAATGTAATTTCAATATTGAAGATACCACTGTATTATTTGTGGTTTTGTTGCGCCAAGTGTATCCCGTACTTCCACCGCCGCCATCTTTGTTTTTACGGCCGCACGACTGGCGCGAGGCCCGCTGGCTAGCCGGTCGGTAGTTGACAGTGTTGACACTGGTTGACACGACCTCCGCGTGGGTTTTTGTTTACTTTTGTAATGAAAACATGAGTACCAAATCGCGTTGCAATCGGCCTAATATGTATTTATTTGTGAAGTGTAACATGTGTAGTGTTTGTGTTAAGTGTGTTTGTAGTATGAAGTGGTTGGAATTGTCGGTAAACGGACGTCAAAAGCAGCACTCGTTACGTTAGGTACGTAAGGTTATTTTTTAGTTATTGACAATTTGTGACTGAAATTACTGCGAGTTTGACAAAACTGGCACATATTATTTAAAGAATAATAGTGTCTTTATCTACGTATGACAATATTTTTGTAATCAGTTACCTAAATAACTCGTAAAAAAATCATAAACAAACCACACTTCTCCTCCACTTCTAATAAATAAAAAAAATCTTCTTATAGGTAGTAAACATATCTACGCAAAATATTTTAATATCTTGTATAGCCGCCAAAGGCATCCCGAACGTCTTGTAGTCGCTGCCCCATAGAACGCACAAAATTTTCGCAGTAGTTCAGGCCACGGTAGTACTCCCAAAGTTCGTGCACGTGTTCTCTTAAATTTTGTTTATTTTTTAGCTTCGATGAGTCCCAGTTCTGGACCATAAGACCCCACATGTTTTCAATAACATTTATGTCCGGGGATTTTGGCGACAACTTTATCAGTTCTATGCTTTCTTGGTCATCGATCCACGCTTGAACTATGCGAGAATTATGGACTGATGAGTCGTCTTGCACTAAAAATTTTTTTTTTTTTTGTCAAATGAAGCTTTAAGTGTTGGTAGTAAGACATCTCTTAGTATTTCTACGTAATTTTTGGCATTCATAAACGAACTTGAACTCGAAATCCACCCCCAAAAACCAACAGATACACGCTTACTTCTTCTATTAGGCAAGACATTTGGTTTGTCGTAACGCGTGTTTTGAAGCGATAAAGGGACACGCGACCATCTTGGCGTGTTGTGACGACCTTTTCGTCTACAAAAACTGCGTCTTCGAAGTCGAAATGTTGATAAAAATTTGCAAAATTCAAACCGCTCAGTTAATTGCGGCTTTCTTGCCGGGATTCTATGACGAAGTCCTGCACTCTTCAATCGTCTTCTGATGGTATTGGCACTAACATTTAATTCTGCTGCATATGTAGGTACCCTCATAAATCGCTGGACCATAACAATTTCTATTAATTCCCTATCAGACACTGGAGAAGTTTTTTTTTTTCGGCCCCTAGACGTGTGACATTTTACTGTTCCCTCGTTGCCCCATCTTTCGCACCACAGATAAACCGTTGGTCGCTGAAATAAGATGAACATTCAATCACAAATAAAATTTCTCATAAAAATGGTTCAGGTAAGTAAATCCTGTACCGAAAAGTTTTTTTACATACCATATTCACGATAACAATAAAACTGTAACTAATAGTAAAGATATATAATGAGTAATTGTGCCTTTTTACAATAAATATACACATTTTATGGTTTGAGGGTTTGGCGGCTGAAGCAGCGAATTTTTTTCTTAAAGCTTGTCATTAATTTCTGCACAGTTGTTTTGGAGACTTTGGTGGCATGCTTTTTCCATTTCTTTTTAAAATCTTCCTCTGATACTGTTGGAGCACAGTTTTTACTTAGTTCCGCTTTTATTAACGCCCAATACCGCTCAATGGGTCGTAGTTGGGGGCAGTTAGGGGGGTTAATTTCCTTCTGCACATATTGCACATTATTCAAAGCAAGACACTCATGTGTTGCTTTGGCATAATGTGAAGTAGCCAGATCGGGACAAAACAACACATTCCGTTCATGTTTCCTTATAAATGATAATAAAAACCCTTTTATACATTTTTGAACATAAGTTGTAATTCTGTAGCTCTGCCTAGCCCACTCTGGGATAACAGGCGTGAAGGTATGTATGTATGTATGAACATAAATATCACCAGTTATGGTCCCTTTCGTTATAAATGACCCCGTGCGTTTGCCACAGGAACATATTGCTTGCCAGATCAAATATTTTTCTCCGATTTTTTCCATATAAATGTACTTATTCTTATCGCTAATATTCTCTTTATTCTCGGTAGTGAAGAATTGGTCACCTGGTAAAGTCGAAAAATCCTTTTTCACATATGTCTCATCGTCCAAAAGAACGCATGTTCCACTTAAATTGCACAGCAGTTTGTAAAGTTTTCGCGACCTTGTTACGGAGGTATTGTATTGTTTTACCGACTGTTTAGGGGCTTTTACTTTTTTGTAGGTTTTTAAATTCTGACGCACTTTTGCTCTTTGCACCATAGATGCACTTGTTTGAACTTTTTTTGCCACATCTCGCACAGACAGATTACAATTATTTTTGTAAGTGGACACTATTTTCATTTCTATTTTTTTATTTGAAGGACCTGTCGGTCGTCCACGCCGAGCTTTTTCTTGGATTCTATAATCGTTTAAGTATCGGTTAACAATATTTCGAACTGTGGCACGATTCATATTTACTCTCTTTCCGACCGACGCAAAAGTGGAATTAGGATTTTCCAGGTAAAGTCGCAGAAATTTTTCTCTTCGAATTATTTTATCGTCTTGCATTTTAAATAAAAGCGATATTTTTTCGGAGATAATTGTGTCGATTCACAGTTCAAAATGACAAAAACGAAGTCATAAAATAAAAAATAAAAATCGATTACTGACCTGTACCATATCATGTGCAGAGTTTGTAAAAAAACTTTTCGGTACAGGCCTTAAGTATTAATTTCTTAGCAGCATTCAATGGTAAACCTACCGAAATCCCTAGTTCTTCCGATATATCTGTAACCGTAGCTCCATTTTTTCCATATTCTGTGTTTTGTATGCTCGTCTACGCGATACGCCATATTTATAATTGTTGTATTTATCTTTACAATGAGTTACAATGCCACGAGCACATACATCAATGACAAAGCAATGAATGACACTCGAAAAGATAAAACAGTTCTTGAAATATCATAATATAGAATGAAATATTCGTAACATAAATTAAAAAATACTAAGAAGCAAAAAAAGATTATAGCAAGGAGGTTTCTTAAATAAAAGGTAGGCTGGAGTAATAGTTGACGCATTATGAAGAAATTAATAAGTTTACAGGTTAAGTAAAGATGTTTTTATTTCAGTATGCGTAAAACTCTTAATGCATCATGAAACATAAAAACTGAAATGTTGTTCTTGACATGTATATTGTTTGGCACATTGAATGGAAACCTAATTTTGTAACATTTTACATCAACAATTATATGTCAGAATATACAACAAGTTCATAGACTTAATAGATGTTAACATAATTTGGGCACATTGAGTGAAAATATAAAACTGTAATAAAATTAATACTTTATTGTAAAACGACATAAAATAATACAACCATAACTAAATAAGACTAAAATTAAATAAGACTAACTCTAAATATATAAATTAACTAAAACATTAAATCTAAGAATGGCCCCTGCGGCATTGTACCAATGATGCTGGCAGCATTTCCTCGCTGGATGGTTAAACTTATACGTTGAGCGAGGAAACTGCGAGCTCTTCGGTCTCCCGTGACGTCAATGAGCCTCTTCGAAATTTCTTTGAAGAGGCTTCGAGCGCTAGGACCCCACGGACCAAGGGTCTCGACGCCGAATGGAATAAACATATATTCTGGGCCGAGACCATTATATTTTCCTACCTTCATGCTTTCGGCCGCTTCAGCTGCCGCACCAGCCCTATTAGAGGTCCGATGGAGATGTGATGGGGCTAGCGTGTCTACACAGGTTGCATCCCACACTAGCACCCGTCCCATATTCCACGGGACCAAGGTCATTCCGTCAGGTCTCTTGCCATCATTTCTAGAAATGCCGGTCGGCTCTAAAAGAGCCGGGACCTTTATTGAGGCAAGAGACCGACGAATGATGTCGTTTAGTGCGGCGTGTCTGGAAAAGCGGCCAGCACTTCTCTGGCAAGAAAGTCCGTGATGTCCTAGCCGATCTACGTCACTTCCGCAGGGGCACCGATGTGGAGCGCAGACCGGGACCCCGAGGCGAAGGCAAACTGAAAGTCGGAGTGTGTTAGGGTCAAGGAAAGTACCAGTGCTTGGCGAGGGATGAGCTTGAAGCCAGTATCCAGCCTCCTTTGTACCGACTGCTAAAATTCTAGCACGATCCGCTGCGCAGCACTGGCTAAGAAGGGAATCAACAGTCAATTTACATACTATGTCATCCCAACACCTCTGCGATTTTAGGTTAACAGGAAAATTTTGACCGGGGCAAGCAGTTAACCACCCATTCTTTGCGTCCTCCAAGCCTGAAGTCTCATAGTTTAAAGGGAATTCCCTAAGGATTTGTCCTATGAGGCTAGAAGAGCTATGGATCGACGAAAGAAAAGCTGGTAAAGCAATACTAGAAATTTTGCGGATCCCTATCCCACCGTACCGAATTGGGAGGGATCCTTGAGTCCAGGAATGCTCGCTTAGCTGAATATTAAGGATGGATTGCAGGTTACTTTTGATCAAAGTATCAATTTTTGACAAAAGATCTTGATGTTTCCAAAACGGACAGCAGCGAAGCACATAAGTAAATTAAGGGACAAAAAGACAGAATTTAATAACCAAAAGTGCAAAATGTGGACTAATGTCAAGAAGCCGATGGGAATGATTTTGAAATTTAGAAATAGAATTTTGAATATAATCTGAAAAACTTTCTTCAAAAATAGGTGACCCCAGGAGGCAAAGTGTTCTTTTATCTACTATTTTTATATTTGGGGCAAGTTCGTTGAATTTTTGTGTTATGTCATTGTCAGCGTTGGAAGGTTTTTTGATGAAGAGTTCACACTTATCAAAATTTAGCTCTAAACCAATGATTTTAAAGTTATTTTTTAAAGATGAAAGATCGGAAAGTACTGTATTTACATCACCTCCTAAGGTCCCATCATCTAGATACCAAATATTAAATTTTGAAGCTAAATTTTGAATTAGAGGATTAATAGCCAAACTGAAAATTGCTGGCCCCAGGGGATCCCCCTGCTGACAACCAACTTCAGATGACAACTCGTTTGATCGGTACATCAACTTCGTTGGATCTGAATAACAGTGAAGAAGATAGTTGTAAATTTCAGGAATGTTGGATTTTATTTCAGACAGCAAGGTATCCCTATTTACCGAATTAAAGGCGTTTTTAACATCAATTTTGAGTAACACTTCGCATTGGTCGTCGCTAAGGTAGGTGCGAAGAGCATGAACGGCAGCCTCGCAGCCTCCCTTAACGCCAAAGCCTAACTGAACGGGTTCGAAACAAGATTGTAATTTTGGTAAAATATGTCGAACTGCGATTTTAGATGCAAGGCGGCGAAGTGTTGCTCCAACAGCAATAGGTCTCACCCCACCGTCTTTTTTACTGAGGGCAATGAGGTTCGCACCATACAAAGTCGGTACAATGTCCGGATGAATGTTGCCCGAGTACATCATGTTAATAAGGGTAGTAAGGCCACTGACAAGATGCTCACCAGCATCACCCACACACCGAGAAGTTAGATCTTTTAAATGTTGGGGTGAGAGTCCATCCAGGCCCGCAGCAGAACCGGGTTTAAAAGATAATATTGCATTAGCGACGTCGTTGTTTGTAATTTGCAGGCAAGCATGGTTTGCTGTTGGAGGGTCGAGAAAATAAGGCGTTGCAGGGGCTGGGGGGTGTTTCGTCTGTAGGGCCAGAAGTGTATCAGGATTATCTGGAGAAAGCACGTCATTAGAAAAGAGAAGGCGGGCGGCACCTTTGAGATCTCCGTCGCTAATTTTATTTTCTATTGTTTTCAGCTGATTGTGGGAACTATTAGTGAATTTATGCGAGGGTAAGGGAGTGGAAAAGCTTGTACAGTTATTTTTAATTTTTTGAGTCAAAGATAAATTTGAATTGTCTACTTTAGCATGCAAAACCAAAAAAGGAAAAAGGAGCAGGTTGTGCCAGTCTTGAAGGGAATTATTTTCTGTGCATTTACATATGAGATGAGATAAATGAGATGCGACGGAGATTCTGGCGCCGCGGGGGATTCGTTTGACTATATTCACATTGTTTTTGAGATGGCTGAGTCGAACATGGAATGGTTGTTGAATAAAAGGCGTAGATGAATCTAAGTTTAAAGGAGAAGCATCCTGGCTTAAGCAGCTGCGATGTGATTTACTTTTATGGATGTTTAAGCCACGAATGGATTTGAACGATTTTGAACACAAGTTACATGAATGACTGTTGGTTGACGTGCTCACACCAGATTGGGTCGCAGCCTGCATGTAAAAATAACTTACCTATGTTAAAAACTTAACAAAATAACAATAACAATAATATTTTTTTAGAAAACACGCTTTGAAAATTTTCACTGACGATCACAACACAAAAACACAGGCGTAGTGAATTATATGTATATTATCTTTGAGCACAGGTTTCCATAGGTGCCCGTCGCGTAGCAACAACGGCGTCCCAGCGTCAAAATAGAAACATTGTAGAAATCATGAAAAAAACGGGATAAAAACCCCGCGAAACAACAATAATTGTATCCAGAAACGATCCACAACGGAACGCTTTATTATATTAGGAGAAAAAGTTGCGGAAATTATTTTAAAAAAATATTTAAAGAGGAGGTCAATATTGACATTGAGTTGACAGTTTATTCCATATTATTTATAGTTTTTATTTTTAGTATTTGTTACATTACACGGCAACATTCTTCAATGTAAAGATCTTTTTGTAACTTTCAATTGTAAATATATCTATAACGTCGACTGTACTACAGGACAACTTATGGTAGTCATGAATATTCAAACGTGGCACTTATTCTAAAAATACTTATTATATAAACGAAAAAAACCGGTAAGTTAGTCAAATCCTATCGCAGCAAACGCCAGAAGATCGCTGGTGGATGCATGATCCCGATTAGAATGCCACTTTTTTATGGGGCGCGTATTTGAATACGTTTGTGACCATTTTCAATTGTTTCAAAACTTCCCCCGAAGTACAAAGACCGTTAAACGTGTTTTCCGTGGGTCGCACCCAGGTGCAAATTTGATTTATAATTTTTTAATTTTTCCAATCTTTTACTAATTTGCACAGCGTTCTTTATTTTCCCCTGAGCAACAATAGCCGAAAGTAAGTATTTACTTATAAATATTGTTTTTTATTGTTTTTCCGTAGTTTTGATTGAATTAGGTAACACGTGCAAATGTAGATTGAGAGAGGTTAAAAACGTTTGCCAAATTGCACCGAGTACCTACACCTTTTTTATCTCGTTAGTTATGCTCATTGCATGGTTTTCAAAAGATTGCATGAAGCTCGATTTTTAACCTTAACGAAGCAATTGGTAATGTTTTTATTAGATCGTTATTTCCAGACTAGTAAAATTTCATCTAATATGACTAAACTAACAGTGCAAGAACTATAACTTATAAATTACCGAGTACAAGCAATTTTTTCTTACCTTAACCTGCGGGCCTGGTATGGTTGCGTTTATCGCGTGACAAATGTGGATAAAGCACTCTCGTGTTTATGGAAATAAAGTCTGTTTTACTTCTTTTATAATTGCTGGGCCTCTATTTAACACGGTAAAAACCATATCAAGTTTGACCTGTTATCATATTGTCAACGTTTTGATAGCTCTTATTTACTTGACAGAAATGGCGGCAGTGTGAATAACGATTCCGTAACAGGTCACACGATATTGTTCTTACTGCCTAGAATGTAGGCGCAGTATTGCTGCGCATAAGCCTCTACGTCGATTTGGAATTATCTGTGGCAGCGTTAAGACAAGTGACAGGTCAAAGGTTCTACAATTACTAGCATAGCCACTCAGTTCAGTTTTATTTCGCCACTTTGACAACCTACCCTTGGAGTATAAAACACACATATTTATATAATTAACAAAAAGTGACGGATGTTTTATATGCATTTAGTCACGCGATAAACGCAGCAATATTAGGCTTTCTGCCGTATGTAATTAATAAGTACCTTATAAAAATTACGGAACAAAAAAAAAAAAAACCATACCATAACCATACAAAATAACCATATAAAATAGAATTACCTAAAGTGGAACTGGAATATTTGCTGTAAAGATTAAACTTACGATTTGTTTTGAAGACAATTTATTAGGTCAATAGACGTCGGGTTGCATCCCAGACCTTGCGCAACCTGTGACGTGGATTGCGTCGGGTTTTTTGTCATTGCCCAGTCAGACAACGCAGACCCCGACATGAGAATAGCCCGATGAAACAATCCTAAAAAAGATATTCGAATAAATACCTAAATTACTTTTTTCAGCCATTATAAGGCGCATATTTTAAATTATGACAATTTATAAATTGGCAATAGATTTTAAGGTCAAGTGTAAAAATATGGAAAACGCCACATCTCAAAAATATGTTCCGATGCACCTTATTCTAGTGCAATTAGAACTTTGTAACATATTTATCAGAGGATTCTTTCGATACATATTTTTGCTCTTGACTGAACGTACTTAAAGTATTCATATGAACTCAAAAAATATGTGTTATTTTAGAAGGAGTAGGTGCATGAATCAAACCTTAAAAATAAATACACCAACTGACTAATACTCTCCTGAAATATTCATTTTTAGTGGTACTTTTAATTAGAAAAAGTAAACTGATCTTAGTTGGGTTGATAGTTTTTAGGTTAAATAATAAAGACGCCATGATAATTTTATTTATTTGATACTAATTTACAATATTCACAATGTTCTACAGAAGTTGCCTGCTCTCACTGTTACTTTTAAGTTAGAAAAAGGCTGCATAATTGTGCTCCTTGCTCTAGAACTGAAGTTAAAGTAAGGTAGCAATCAACTTCTGCCATTTTTATTGCCAGTCTATTTCCTGATTTAGAATGTATCTTCATAAATTCCTTTAATAGTTACTACATACCGTAAAGGTGCTTAACGGTGCGTATATTACGGTGCGTCAAAAACAGCGCCATGTTGTTAGTATGACCCCGTCATTTGCCCTTGTTTACGCAACGACACCGTTGTGGGGTCGCACCTTTAATCTGAGAAAGTCCGTTTTCCGTCCGTAGTTTTCATTGTCATATAAACTTAATTTTAGTAGTTACCATGTGCAAGGTCCATCCGGATCGCTATCACCATCATATCCTTTTACCTACCGCCAAGCAGCTGTTGTGTTGTATGGGAATAAGACAAGCGGTGAAATTGGGTACCGTTGTACTAGATATGTTTTCGTTGGTAGGTAATAAGCGTTCTAAGTAATTCAAAAATATATTTTTGTGGTTGCGTCACATAATTATAAATATAAAAACGGTTTATTACACGGGACGGATTAAGATGGACACTAAGCTTAGTCCGTTACAGATATTTACGTAACTGTTACATATAGGTAATGAAGCGTGTTAAGGCACGAGTGCCTCTAATGACAGGCACTGGTACCTAAAGAGCCGATTTTGCCGCGCTAGCGATATCGGCAGTAAGTACCATTTTAGTCAAAACTGAGTTAACCAAAGATTCAGAATCGTGGCAATGAGCTCTACAAGATGGTTTGACCCTTATTTTAATATCTTACAGGAAACATGTAATATCAATAAGGATAAGGGCAGTAAGTCTACTATCATGACAAACCTTTCTTAGTATAACAGCGGTAAGTATACTTACGCCTGGTTGGTAATTAAGAAGAGTCTAACATTTCAGATTCAAGTATGTTAGCAGTAACTAGGTACTGTTACTGTGATTATTATAATTTATAAGCAAAGGCTATTTACTATTCGGCTTCAATTACTTAGTATCTTAGCAGTAATTACTGTAACTGTCATTATTATAAGCAAAGGCTATTTACTATTCGGCTTCAATTACTTAGTATGTTAGCAGTAACTACTGTTACTGTCATTATTATAAGCAAAGGCTATTTACTATTCGGCTTCAATTACTTAGTATGTTAGCAGTAACTACTGTTACTGTGATTATAATAAGCAAAGGCTATTTACTATTCGGCTTCAATTACTTAGTATGTTAGCAGTAACTACTGTTACTTTGATTATTATAAGCAAAGATTATTTACTATACGGTTTCAATTACTTGGTACGTCAGCAGTAACTAAGGCCTGAAACGTTACGGATTCGCCAAATTAAAAATGATGCTATTTGGCTACATATCAAAAAAAAAATTGTTCGGTTTAGAGTATTGACAGCTCTAATGTCACAAGAATTTAATGTCATGGAAATATTTGAGAAAGATTTTCTAAATACCGAAAAAAAATGAATCAACTTGAACGTCGAGAACTAATCGTCGCCAAATGGCTAGAAAATCCTCAACGCCCGATACATTTTATTAGCAGGGACCTTAAATTGCCAAGAAGAACTGTAGAATTGTAGATGATGTATTAAAACGGTACTTCAGGACCTTGTCTACTGCTCAGAAACCGAGAACCAAAGAACGTAGCGGTCCTCATGACCCCGCACTGGAAAATAAAATTCTAAGACCCATACGTAAAAACGATAGCAAAGACGTTAGTCAAATTCTTGATTCGTCATATTCTTGTTTCGTCATTATCTTGTTTCGTGATTAGCTTGTTTCGTCATATTCTTGTTTCGTCATATGCTTGTTTTGTCAAATTATTGATTCGTCATATTCTTGTTTCGTCATATTATTGTTTTGTCATATTCTTGTTTTGTCAAATTCTTGTTTTGCCAAATTCTTGTTTCGTCATATTCTTCTTTCGTCATATTATTGTTTTGTCAAATTCTTGTTTCGTCATATTCTTGTTTTGTCATTAAATTGTTTCGTCATATTCTTGTTTTGTAAAATACCTCTTTCGTCAAAGTCGATACCTAGTTTATCAGTGCCAAGTACAGTTAATAGAAAAAGTGACATCCAAAAAATACATCATACATACGAGGGGCACACTGAAATGACCGAGAATAGAATATTTCGGATTCAGTTCCGTGCCATAATTTATCACAATTATCATCGCGATTTATCTCAAGATAAATGTCTCTACAAACTTGTTTCGATTTAAGATGTTGAAGCACCGAGTCAAATGAAAATATACTGCTAGTATGCCCAGTTCCGACGCGGTCGTGTGTCGCTTAGCACTGTTCCTTCTGCAGGTTGAACAAGAACAGCAGCGGTCTCGCCTGAAAACACCGCAGACAGCTACAGGCGAACTTATATTAGATGACCGTCATGTGACATACCAGCACATTTGGGCTGTTATCAGTATTGGAATGACTGCAATTCAGTCGATATTTCATAATGAGCTCTGTGTATGAAAGCTAGTTTGCCGCAGGGTTCCCCACCATTTGTCCGAAGAACAAAAGGCTGCTCGTGTTGATTGGTGCCGTGATACTTTGCAACGCTTCAACGGAGGGAAGTCAAATGCCGTTTATAATATCATCCAGTTGACGATTCATGGATTTAATCATACAAACCTGAAAGAAAATATCAGTCAGCAGTTCTTCGAAGACGAGGTCAAACCAACGACGTGGTTCGCTCCCGCAGCATGTCAAAGAAAATTGTCGCTACGTTTGTCTCGAAAAAGGGTCATGTTGCTACAATTCCTTTACAGAAACGCAGAGCGGTTACCGCTATATGGTTAGTTTGCCAGCAACGATAGCTGAAATCCGAAAAAAATGACCCGAAACGTCGCATCATCTACATCATCTAAAGGTCAATTCACACCGAGACGCGACGCGACGCGGCGCTGCGATTATGTGACTCAAAATTATACTTTATTTACTACACGAAAAGGTACACATTTCATTGTGAGAATTCATGTTGCGTGACGTGGTGCAACGTATTCTGAATTGCACCTTTTCGTGTAGTAAATAAAGTATAATTTTGAGTCGCATAATCGCAGCGCCGCGTCGCGTCGCGTCTCGGTGTGAATTGACCCTAACAATCAAACACCACGACAATGCGAGCTTTTTTCTTCGAGAAGAAAAATGATTTTTGAAGCAGGAAAACGTTGAGCGGATGAGCTGTCCTGACCAAACGATTTCTTTACATTCCCTAAAATGAAATATTTATTACGCGGTCAATGATATAACCAATTCCATAAAAAATACACTGAAAAAAAAAAGATTTCTTGTATTGGGACCCCTTTATTTTTTAATTTTCATAATTTTGTACCTATTATTTGTTAAAAAATACGCCTTAATAACATATATACTGAAAAAAAAAACAATCCGCTATCTTTTACGTTTAAAAAAATACTAAAATTAAAATTTAATTTAATTTAATAAGATTTAGGAGGGACGGACAGTTAAGGCTAGTAATAGGGTCCCGTTAGTCTTGAACCCTGAAAAAGATCAAAAACCCATTTAGTAGTATTTTATTCATGTATTTTGTTTACAAATGAAAGATACAGGTATGATACTTACAATATAATCCTAACATCATAAATCATCTTAACACTTATTAAGGGAAAGGAATATATTTGTTTTACGATTAGTCGATTAATTTGGTGTGGTGTTGATAATATTTATTTGTGTGTTGTATATCCCTATAGCAATGTGTAATTCATAGACTTCATGATGATGCGGCAGCAAGTTCCTTTTTGCTTTTAATAATGATTTTTCCCGCCAAAACAAATAACTTGCCACGAGAAACCGCGTTTTATAATGGTAAGTGTAGTCTATATTTTTTCTCCTCTCTACCTTCTTCTGCCCTTGCCACCATTCTGGACTGGCTCGTGTGGTGGAATTATTCGTGTGGGTTTTGTGAGAATCCAAGTAAGAAAGATGAAAAGATCAAATAATATGCAATGTAACGAAGATACTTTAATGAAGATCAGAAGATATGAGAGAAAACTAAATAGACTCCGACCTACAACAGAATCAGACCCGGAACCTCAATTAGGGTCAAGTGCAGCTCCGCTAGTGCCGGAGGCCATATTACTTTAGAAGAAACAGGTGTGTAGGTCTCTTCCCTCGTCCATGGTTACCATGTTAATTTTGGCTATTGGTTTATATACACACACACAACTTAATGCCCAGCTGCCCAGTTTCCACGGCACCAATGTATACGTCTGGTCGCTTGCCATCGTCTCAATGCAAACTTGCTGGTTCTAGGACAGCTGGTACAGAGGCAGTGGCAAGCGAACGACGGATCAAATCATGAATTGTGCCGCGGCGGTACAAACGGGCGGTATTTCTGAAGTAAGAAAGGCCATGTCGTCCCAGCACACTCACTTCCTTCCTACACGTTCAAGTATGAGGTTCACAGATTCTAGCTGCAAGCCGCAAGCTTATTGCTATGCGCATGCCGCTTGGGTCCAAAACTGTACCTATAATGCGGGACGGAAAAGCGTGGAGCCAGTGAACTGATTCGCCTGCTGAGACTACAAGGAGACGGGCGCGATCTAAATCGTCCGGACTATTTCGTATAAGAGATGAATTGATATAAGGCGAGGTGTTCCCATGCTCTTTGGATATGCCTCTTAACTGTCATATCCACTACGGGACACGACTCACACCAAGCATCCCTGGCCTCCACCAGATTCGCAGTCTCAACGTAAAGTATCTGAGGGTGATATAAGATAATACTGACGAGAGGCAACAAACCATAAGCGGAGGACAGGAAAGCTGGTAGTGCCACGCTTAATGAGCATCGAATACCAAGTCCACGGCCACGAATTGTGAGAACCGCTTGAGTACAAGGCCTTAAACTTAAATTAATGTTTAATAATTTAGACAGAGTTGATCTATAGATAGAAGCCATTGTCTGGAAATTCTAAAATTGGACAACTCCGTAACAAATACATGAAATGAACGAAGTGAAAAGACAAAACCGAATAACGAAAAACGCACTGTGGGGGTTTATTTCATACAAAAAAAGGTTGGAAGTATTTTTAAACAGATTTAATTTACAATTTATGACTAAACGCCAAGACTCTTATCCGGAATAACCGTAACCATGGTAATAATATAATAATTCTTATTATAGAACAGTTTTTACCATGGGAACGTTCATTGTAGAATTTCGGTATTTTGTCTGGATTTATTTTAATTTTTTACTGCTGCTACCCACACCGGCATCGGACTTTAAATATTACGGAGTGTTGTGAGTGGTGAGAAACCTGATCTGGAAAAAGTGGATTATGAATTTGCCAAATCTAAGCATATGAAAAGAATTACTCTGTCTAAGGCAGATCGCCACTTACTAGAGAGAACAATTATTCTGTAGACAGAATCCATAGAATTTGGCCAGGAGCAAAAACTTCGGTTAATGGCATCTAAATTCCGAAAAGTGTCTAAACGAGGGCTTATTAAATGCAGACCTTAAGTGGACGACATTTTGACCGAGAAAAATATAAATCACCATGTCGCACGGGTTTGAAAACTGACAAGGTCGGTAATATCAATGTAAATAAGAAACACGATTGGTATTACCAGGCCCAAGGACAGTTAGTTACACATCTTACGAAGACCAACTGGTTTCTTCCCTGTTTGGACTGACGTAGACAGACATGTCGAGGTCATTCACAAGGATAAGAGACAAATGGAAAACAAATTGTAATTCTTTTATTTCGAGTGTTGCTTTTCATAAATAATAGAGTCTAGACTATTAAGGCAGATGGAGATAAAGGATTCTGCTTTAATTCTGAAATAATAAATCTAAAACAAAAAGTTAGGGCTAAAAAAGAGGTTAAAAAAAAACAAAAACCGAAAATTAACTGTTAAGGTACCGAAACGAAAAAAAACTAACTGCAATAAAAATATGATTTAATTTGATTTTTTTAATAAGATGTTCATCCAACAATTAGGATTATTTATTTTTGCTAACCCCCAATTTTTTTTTATCGAAAATATAAAGTATTTTAAGAAACTAAATTGAATATTTCAGCAATTCATCGCTCCAATCATTTTTTATAATTTATTGAAAATTTGAGATACGACTTCTCGTAAATTACATGTCGCGGCTAAATCTATAAATCAGAGACACCAGAAAGACAAAAAAAAAGTTTAGTTGTCATCTGTCAACTGTCAATGTCACCGTATATGCTCTGTGCCTTTTATATTATAACCTAACTTGCTTGCACATTATCATTGATATCGTCACAACAACGTTTGAAACAAAATATTTTCAATTATGACCGACAAATTAGTTAAAGCTGATTCAAGAAACCTTCCCAAACCTTCCAACCAATACACTATAACACTGGAAATACTCCACATTAACTTCATGAGTTCATGCATGACACCACCTTTCACGTACCTACCTAAGTCTTCCCGGATGCAAACTAGGTATTGTTTTTGAACTATTCTTTGAATCATTTTTACACGCAGGAACAAAACATTTCGTGTATTCTTCCATTTTTAAGGGATTTAGTGATATTCAACGTGTTTAAATGTCAATGCGGTTGTCAAATTGATCTCCGTTTTAAATAATTTATAAAATAATTTCCGCAATTTTATTTCCTAAAATAATAAAACGTTCTGTTGTGGAACGTTTTTGGATCCTTATTGAGTCTTTACGCGGGGTTTTTATCCCGTTATTTTTCAAGATTCGTCCAACGTTTTGAATTTGACGTTGTAACGCTGTCGTTGCTCCGCGACGTGCACCTGTCTACGGAAACCTGTGTGTTTTTGTGTTGTGACCGTTGATGAAAAATTTCAAAACGTGTTTCTTTTATATTACATTTTTTAATGTATTCGGCTGGACCTTCAGAATTTTTAGAATGTTCAATTTGTTTAGATAGTAGGTTATATAAGGGTAGACGTGGTTTAAATATTCATTGTGCCAAAGTTCATGTCCCCAATATTACTAGTGTTGACTCTCCACGTCCTAACAATGTGTCTCACGGCATCCAGCCTAGTTTTTCAGCCCTCCCTAGGGATTCTTCAAGGCCCCTCTGCGAACGGTTGGCATTCTTAAAATCGAACACGAAAGTGGTTAAGAGGGTTCCGAAGGGAGCTCGTGAAGCCTTGGCTAGAAGTCTGTCGGTGTGTTTGGCAAAGGTAGTAGCTGATAATAACTCTAGTGTTTGGGAAAATCTACTTACTTTTATATATAAGAATTTACATATCCCAGTTGATAAAGGTAAACAATCTTTAACTTCCATAATAAAAAAAAAAATATGTAGTCCTGATTTTTTGACCGTTTCAGCTGACCCTTTACCTTTTTCTTCTTCTTCCAACCGCATTATCAAACAAATAGAAAATAAAGTTTCGGATGGTGACATAAAAGGTGCCGCGAAACTCCTTTTTTCCAGCGACAACTTAGCCAATCCTTCTCCTGCAGTACTCTCCGCCCTTAAAGACAAACACCCGGCTGCTTCGTCGGTTCTACAGCTACCCCCACCGCTACCCGTCACTCAACTGCCTCTGCAAATTTCTGTTTCAGCTACTTTTCAAGCAATCCGCTCCTTTCCTAACGGTTCGACAGCTGGTCTTGACGGCATTTCCCCCCAACATCTGAAGGATTTGACTTACCATTCAGTGGGCGACGCTGGTGAGTCTCTTCTTAAAGAACTAACCGCCCTCATTAATTTAATGCTGTCTGGAGAAATTTGCAGTGACATAGCTCCCGTTCTTTACGGGGCTAATCTAATTGCCTTAAAGAAGAAAGATGGCGGCATTCGCCCCATAGCGGTGGGAAGTTCGCTGCGTCGTTTGGCTTCAAAATTGTGCTGTCGTGAGTTTCAAACCCGTCTTACTGAGAAATTTAAACCAAAACAACTGGGTTTCGGTGTTAGAGGCGGGTGTGAGGCTGCGATTCATGCAACTCGTACTTTTTTGGAAAATCAAAATTACGAAGTGCTTTTAAAAATTGATGTAAAAAATGCATTCAACTCGGTTGATAGGTCTGCTCTATTACGTGAAATTCAAAAAGAATTACCTGAGATTTATGGTTATTTATTACAGTGTTATGGAACTCCTTCAAAATTGATGTTTGGAAACGACGAAATTTTATCTTGCGTGGGCTGTCAACTGGGGGACCCGCTTGGACCAGTCATTTTCAGTTTGGCTATTAATCCAATTATCTCACAACTTACTTCGGATTTAAATATTTGGTACTTGGACGACGGTACGTTAGGGGGAAAAGGATCTTCCGTTCAAAATGACTTAAAATCTATTATTGACCGTTTTTCTGAAATCGGCCTTTCTCTTAACTATGATAAGTGTGAAATTTTCGTTTCTGAGAGTTTTTCCCCCGACATCCGAAACGGACTTATCAATACTTTTAATTCGCTATTGCCGAATATCTCTATTTTGTCTCGTACCTCTTTGTTTTTACTTGGAGCTCCAATTTTTGAAGATGCTATCCCCTCTACTCTAAATTCAAAATTAAATAAATTTCATCAATCCTCGGATTTCCTTTTTAAAATAACTCCTCACATTGCTTTGTACATCTTACGACTATGCCTTTTTACTCCAAAATTTACTTACCTTCTTCGCTGCTGCCCCATTTGGAAATTTACTAATCTCTCTTCAGATATTGATAACGTTTTGAAAGTAACTATTAGCAAAATTTTAAATATTTCTTTTTCACCTTCTAGTTGGGTTCAGGCTACACCCCCTGTGAAGTTTGGTGGTCTTGGTATTCGTACCTCTAGTGACCTGGCACTCCCTGCCTTTCTGTCTTCTGTCCACAGCACTTTCGCCCTCATCGGTGGGATTCTTAATGTTCCCAACCTCACCGTTGAACAGATATCGTGTTTGTCGGATGCAGAGAAGTTTTGGAGTGCCAGTAACCCCGGGGAAATTTCCCCTGTCGAAAAGACCAGTCAAGCCGCTTGGGACTTAATTTGTGTAAAATCTATTCATTTCAACCTCTTAAGTTGCCAAATTACTTCCGAGCGGGCCCGTTTGTTAGCGGTTTCCGAACCAGAGTCGGGACACTGGCTTCATGCCCTTCCTTCTAGGAACCTCGGGTCACTTTTAGATAATAATTGTTTGAGAATTGCCATCTGCCTTCGACTCGGCCTGAAAATTTGTGAACCTCATCCTTGTAGCCGCTGTTCTCAGCCCGTGGATGAACTTGGTCGTCACGGCCTTTGCTGCCAGATGAGTGCCGGACGTTTTTTTAGGCATGCGTCGCTCAATGACCATGTCCGTCGGGCCCTTATTTCTGTATCTATTCCCTCAATTCTGGAACCCCCACGTTTGTCGTCTTCGGATGGAAAGAGGCCCGACGGATGTACTCTAGTGCCGTGGCACCTGGGACGACCTTTAACATGGGACTGTACATGTGTAGACACGTTAGCCTCGCCTCATGTTCAAGGCTCCGCTGGCACTCCTGGATATGCTGCTGACAATGCCCAAATTCTAAAACGCCGCAAATACGCCTTTTTAATTTCAAATTACGTATTTGCGGCCCTCGCCATCGAAACTTTTGGTCCGTGGTCTTCTGACATGAAAAAATTCGTCAAGGAGGTGTCGGAAAAACTGGTGCATGTCTGTGGCGATCCTCGGGCCGGTTCCTTTTTTGCCCAGAGGCTGAGTCTAGCGGTGCAGAGAGGAAACGCTGCGAGTGTCTTAGGCTCGATGCCACAAGTGAGTTCGTTGGAGGGGTTCGATTTGTTTTAATTTATTTTTATTTTAGTTAATATTTGTATTTTATGATATGTTATGATGTACATATGTTGTGTTGAAATAAATATTAAGAGGTATATAGCATCGTCAAAGACGTGCCGACGAATGAAATTGACATACGCCTAAGTAATTGTAAAAAATAAATGCTGCAAGTCTTGAGATTCCGGTTCCAGCAATATTCGAAAACATCATCCCAGGGATTGAAAATTCCAAAATGTTAAACCAGCAATGTATAAGCTGCAGGAACAAGTAAAGTGTTTTTCGACGATTTGAAAGAATTATAAATACCACCTGCATTTCAGGAATTCTTGATTGCTGATTATAATCACAATGGCGTACGAATAATTATATGAGGGAGTGAGTGGGCGAAATATTTGTTGGCTGAGAGTAAAGTGTTTTTCTAGACGGGATTGGCCAAGAAGCTTTGGACCTGATACAGCAAGACCAGGAACTTTTTTTGGCGTTATTTATAACAATGGACGAAACATGGCTTCATCATTATGACCCTGAATCGAAACTGCAGTCTATGACATGGAAAATGCCATCATCTCCAACTCCGAAGAAATTCAAGGTGGGCCCATCTGCCGGTAAGGTCACGGGCTCTGTTTTTTGGTATGGTAAAGGGGTAGCAATGATTGAGAATCTCGAGCATGGAGCCATTATTACGGGCACTTTATATGCCAAACAAATAGCAACATTGTGCAATGGGATCCGCGAAAAACGGCGAGGTAAACGTTCGAAAGTTGTGCTGTTCCACACACAAGTCCGCCGTTGCAATAGCTGCAATTCGTGATGCTGAGTTCGATATCCTTAAGCACCCTCCGTATTCACCAGATTTCGCCCCCAGTGATTTCTACCTATTTCAGAGATTGAAAGAATACCTGAGAGGCCAGAAATTTAAAGACGATGACGCGGTAGTCGCTGCAGTACAATATATTTTAAGTACCTACTCAAAATGAGAC
Organism: Acleris emargana; assembly: GCA_927399475.2. Taxonomy (NCBI): domain Eukaryota; kingdom Metazoa; phylum Arthropoda; class Insecta; order Lepidoptera; family Tortricidae; genus Acleris; species Acleris emargana. The sequence goes on along the minus strand of OV656835.1, from coordinate 50,074,310 downwards.
CTTTTTAAAAAATGGAATTTTAAGTTTAGAAAAAATATATACTTAGTGTATTATGCTAGAAGGTGACTATGTCGAAAAATAAAATGACATTTAATAAAAGCTGTTTATAACATACTCATTCTCATTTTGTATTGAACGCCCCTTGTAGAACCAACAACTTCGCTGAACCGTGGCATTTTAAAATAAATGATAAAAATAATAGAAAAATAAGAAAAAACTATACAAAAATTCAGTTGTTATTAAAAATGTGTACAGTTTATTTTTTCTTACTTGAGCTAAGACGTAAACAAACATCACTCGATCACATATCACGACATTCCGAAAAAAACACTCAATATATGGCACCATAATAACTAATAGACATTACTTTAAACACAAACGAATTCATTTCTACTAAATATTGCTTTAAATTATCCTTACAAGTAACATATTTTAATCAAATAATAATTTCCACGAAACTCCCTGTCACAGATTATCAAAACTGAATGTCAGTTTGGCATTTTATTTGTAGGGATGGGAAAAAGTGAATTAATTAATGATTGATTGTTTGGTGGTTCTAATGTACAATATTCCAAACATAAATGAATATAATTAACGTTTTAAACTAAATAGTTACTGAGAGTTATTATTATGCGTATAGGTAGTCTATATGATATGACATTATGATGTATGTACGGATGACTGAATAAAATATTTATAATAAAGCGTGTTGTGTTATTGAGTACATAATATCGTTATAAGTAGGTATCCACATGCAATTGTAGTCTGTCAAATTCCCTATATCAATTATATTGAAGAACCCAACCCATATACGTATTTCACTCATTTCATTCATTCACTAAATAAATCACTCTATTATTCCCATCCCTATGAAAAGTCAAACTTTAAAGATACGCCATATTTGTTTACTACTTAGCTCAAGTAAGAAAAAAAAGACTGTATATGGCAATTTCCCAAAAAGTAAGGCAACTAAAAAGAGAGTAATGCAATACATACTTAGAGATCAATTCATTGTAAATGCTCGAAACCAATTGGTGGCAGGAAACGTAACAGTAGGCCATTGCCTAGATATGTTAAGATAAATATAGGGGGGATAATTCTTGTTAATTTTTTGTTTATTTTGTAAATCAAAAATATTTTTGGTTTTGTTTCTGTTATCTCATTTAAAACCGTTCTGGAAGTCGCGAGTCGGCCGGAAGTCGGTTTGGATGTTTGGAAAGAACCAACAAGTTCCTACCAAAGAGCAAGCTAGTATGGATAGGTGGATTAAATTCCAGCTATGCCTACCCTTTAAAGGGCAAGCTAGTATGGATAGGTGAAAAAAGTTCCAGCTATCCCTACCAAAGGGCAAGCTAGTATGGATAGGTGGAAAATATTCCACTTGTCCCTACTCACTGGGGGCTAGGGTGGACAATTGAACATATTATGTCCATGTATGTATGTATGTGGAGAACAATGGAAAATTATTCCACATATGTCGGTAGGTATAGATAAAACAGGGGACAATATAAAACTTTAAAATTACTACTACGATTACGTACTTACGTAGTTTTTCGCTCAGCACATCTCGGCCTTAATCGGCGAAGTTAGTTTTTTCACAAAGAGTAGGTATTTTCAATTCATTTCATTTATTTAACTTATATTCTTTCGAACAAACGGTATATAATATACGTCTATAATTTAAATATTGTATATACTAGTTCACCCAACATTTTTCTTAAATTGTCAAGTTAGCTACTTTTGTCGAAAGCAAGCTTCGAATCGCCCGAGCGAATTTGCAGTAGTGAGCGTGTCTAGTGCTCTGTGACGCGAAAAAGCAGCGAGTCCTGCAAAATCCATAATCGGCGTCCGCGTCGTATTATAAAACCAAATTAAAAACCACGACATTAAAACAGAATTCCACAAAATCCAGTATCAGTTCCAAGTCGTCGTAGCAGCTATCAAGGTCAGGTCCAGGGTACAAAGCAAGAGTTATCGTCGAAGCATGCATCAAAAGTTCGGTGTGGGTAAGCAGTCGAAAAGTTAAAAGATATCCAAAAAAAATACCGAAAGCTTGGGGAAAGACAAGTGCTAAAAATCACAAGCTAAGATTATGTTTGTTTAAGAGTTTTTTATGACAAGGTCAATGGCACATTTGTCACACGTTCGTTTAAATATGTTATGGACGTCCATCTTAACCCATCCCAAATTTAATAAGCTGTTTTTATTTTTTATAATTATATGGCGCAACCATCATCAACAAATGTCTGGTATTTTTTATATTTCTTAGGACGCTTATTATCTACAAACGAAAACATGTAATCGGTGAAACTGCAAATCCGCGTAAGTTACATTTTAAATAAGGAGCAAAATGCATCTTTTTATGAGACAGTAAGGTTTATTTTGCTTTCTCATACATTTGTTAGTTACGCGGTTTTGCAGTATCACCGACGATAACCAAGCATTTTGGCGAAGTTTATCGGTACCCGATTACTAGCTTAGTGGTATTTTATCTTAGCCCTCAGAGTTGGTAACGCAATTGCAGTCTTAGGATTGTAATCATGAGAATGCAAATATGTATAGGTCACATATCACTCTTACCATCAGGTAGCCTGTGTGTTCGTTTGTCAAATCCATAATTTTAACAATAAGCTAGCTCTACCGATTATTGGTATGTTTTGATATTGTAGTCTATATTATTTTAATAACCATGTTTATATTTTATATATTCGCCAGTTAGTATGTTTCAAAAACTGGGCAAGAACATGTTGGAACATGCTTAGTGAGGGGTCCAACGCTGTTACTACAGACACAATAAACGATGTATCTCAGAAAACTATAAGTACCGTGTATCGGGGTTACGACTCGTACTTTGATCAAATTCAAAATTTAACACGAGTTTTTAAAGAAACTAAAAGACAAAATAATAAAATAAAAATATTCAATAATAAGTTTTTATTGTTTTGTTGAATTGACTAATTAAAAAACATTAAGACCTTTAGTTTCCCGTAAACAAAATAAAAACACTATGATCAAAGTTAAACTACGAATTACTTTGTGGAGTTACTTTGAAAACACTATATTTTATATTTGAGCGAATATCTCAAGTAAACCCGCTGAAAATCACGTAAAATCTAAAGAAATATAGAATAGATGTTGTTCTTTTCCGATATCACTAATTAGATTTGCTTAACATATGACACCATTCAAATAATATGCGTTATTGCATATCATAGGTACATTTGAAGTTTTTTTACCTAAAAATCAAGGAAAAAGCACGCTAACTGTTCATATTTTTTTCTATACGAAAGTAACATGCGCACTACTGTAACTTTTGGAAGGAGTAACTATCGCCGCTAGCAGTGGCAGTGGAGAATAATATATCATGGAGGCGTATTCCAACTCCTCAAAAAATACATGTTTGTGAAGAATGGTAGTTGCTATCAAAGTCACCCCGTAAATCAAAGTAGTCCACTGGTATAGTCTTTATTATTTCTACTGAGCCGATCTTCTACACAAAGGCCATTGTTTGTAAACAATACAATTGTCTTTCTTTGTGTCCGTAACACCCAGCCGATTACATAAAAAAAAGTTAGAACTACATTGAATGTACATTGAATTATCAACCCTACTCTCTTAGTCAGTAGGTTTAAAATGTAAAGTGTCAGGATACAGATATAAGTCTTTATTATTTGAACTGTGCTTATTCTTTACACAATACTATCATCTACACAAAACTTATATCTGTATCCTGACACTTTACATTTTAAAGAATACCTACGCTTAAACCAAATTGCATTAGACGTAGGGAATGTGCGCCCGTTGAGGTTAAGATTTTGTCTTGAATTAGATTTTCGAGTTTACAAATGTAAATAAATTTTGATTTAAAGTTATCTGGTGCCGTCTTAGACTGTATTAGTAGGTAAAAACAATTCATTTGCATGTATCTCAAAAAACAATCAAGTCTACTGTCTTCTAGTTATTAATAGTTTATTTTTTAATTATGGCCAAGTGATAGATGCCTTTTATTTAATCAAAACTATCCTATGAATCACTAAGACCTAATCCACTCAATAACCCCAAGTCAACTGACAGGTATTTTCTCTCAGGGAGGCTCACAACGAATCTCCCTACATCTTCCTTCCGCTCGGAGCATTCGGACCGGCATTCGTTACGAACTTCCGTGCAAAATAGAACCTCATTAATAATAATAACTCCTTGTGTACATAATTAACAATAAATCTTCAATATTACATGTTCTTATTAATTATTAAGTATTGTTTTATTTAATAATGACCCTAATAATTAATAATGCGACTGCATAAAGTATTATAAAATTATTATACTGGACCAAATATTAAGTAGATACAAACATGATTCTATTACGATGAATACTCGTCATCCACTATCTTCGTTTCCTCCATTTATTTTTAATTTGCGCGAAAAATATTGTGAACACCCGCCCGCAAATTGCGCGTGGATGAACCCACATTGAAAAACGTGAAGCAACCAGAGTACTTTTGTGATAGATAACAAGTTTTTACTAATGTGTTGAAGATTTTTTTTTATATCACATTATTGTAATGCAGAATGTTACTTGGCAGAAATATCGTTTTGCAGAAATTTCTTTCGTATATTTATCTTCAGCATACCATTACTTCGCATTGGCATACTGTCGATGATAATAATACAAATATAGTCGAATTCTTATTTTATGATCTAACCCACTTTTCTCGCACATCGGTTTTGTTAAGATCGCAGTTCTAACCTTTTCTGACACGGTTTCATTTTTGACATGGTCGCAGTTCTTACCTAACAGTCACCATTTTTTATCTAAGTCGTAGTACAAATGATCACCTCTGTGTTCTATACAGGGTGACTCCTAAGTGGTGAACAAAAATCATAGTTTCTAACGCAGCATTTTAAGGTAAGTTCAGTGCATTAGGTCTAAAAGCAAACAATTGAACTTTAATGACATTAAAATTAAATAATTTCATTTAGTAAAAAAATAGCAACCGTGTGGTCACCCTATTCTACATGACAAGTACTCAAAATACAGTCAGCTGTAGATAAACGTGACCCTCCCTGCGTAGAAGCTTAGTATGCAGGTAGGTCAAATTCCTCTGCAGCTAACTGTACTTTTAATGATTCATGTAGATTTTATTTAATCTTATCGATGGAGTACCCACTTAGGCTATTGAAGTAAGATGCGTTCAATACAAACACGCTTATTTTAGTCATCATTTATTCTTAATTAGCATTATTACCTTATTACCTAGACGTACTTCAATAAATGTTCGAAGTGCTCGCCTCCTAACTCTAAACACAATTGTGCCCGTCGCATGTGGTTGTTTTTTACTCTCCTTAAAACGAATTCATCGGCCTTTACATTATTAAAAGCGGAGATAATTTTCAAGCGAAGCTCTGCAACCGTGTCGGATACCCGTTCATACACCCTCCTTTTAATTTCACCCCAAAGGTAAAAATCTAAGGGCGTCAAATCAGGACTACGCGGCGGCCATTGTACAATAGGTCCACTTCGGCCTATCCAGCGGCCAGGATACTCATTGTCCAAGTAATTACGGACATCACGTTGAAAATGAGCCGGAGCTCCGTCCTGTTGGTAATGTAAATCCACCAAATTCTCCTCAGACAGATCTGCCAGCATTCCTGGGAGGACATGTCATAGAAACTCGAGATAATTTCGCCCATTTTGTCCACCTTCAATGAAGTGCGGTCCGATAACTGAGTCATTGACGATACCCGCCCAAACGTTTACACTGAACCTAGTTTGAAATGCATTTTTTCGCACAACATGTGGATTTCCTTGGCTCCACCAATGTTCGTTATGCTGGTTGAAAAGACCGATCCTCGTAAAAGTGGCTTCGTCGGTCCATAAGATGTTCGTATCTTGGTTCTCCAACAACCACTGACACAATTGTACCCTTTTTGCGTAGTCGGCTAACATGGTGTCCTGCACCTTTTGAAAATGATATGGGTGCATGCCAGACGCATTAAGTAGACGCCACACGTAACCTTGGCTAACACGAAAACGCCTGGCAGCTTGCCTTGTGCTCATTTGTGGGTTCCTGATAAAAAAGTTCCGTATTCGCCTGTAAAGGTTTGCTGGGTGAATGAAGGGTCTGCCTAACGCCTGTGCGTGAGCTGGAACACTAAACTGTCCAAAGTCCCGAAGATTTTGGACTATTCGACGAATTAGGTTGTGTGTCGGCACTGGTGACTCGGGGTACCTTTCTCTAAATGCTTCTCGTGTTTGAGCCGTACTGTTTGTTTGAGCGTAAAATGTTACGATATCAAAACACTGAATTGTTGTATACGGATATGCAGATGGCATTTTATACGAGGATTAATTTAATTTTTTAATTAAATTGGCGTGGTAATGTTATGACACTTATGACTTGAAAGATTCCTCACTGTCAATGTAATGTTTTTTATCGTTTCCAGTCAGCACTTTACAAGGAGGTTGATTAGAAACATGATAGGCGTCTGTGACCGTTAAACATAAGAAGTAGGGTGACCACGAAATCAGGTAAATTAAAAACTAATCATGGATTTTATTATAAAGAAAAAAAAAATTTTTTTTACATTATTGTTAAGTAAAAGTGTTTAAACGAAAGCTACAGAATAAGAAAAATATTTCTGTTCACTACTTTGGAGTCACCCTGTAGTATGAATCTTCTCAGGTGATTTTTTCGTTTCGAGCCCTAATCTTTCAAACAAAGGCCATTGTCTCTATTATCCCAAAGCCGCTAGCTACCGAGTTAGCACGTGCCACTACAACATTCGTATTGAAAACAAACGGTATCGTCATAGCATTAAGGTTCAAATTTAATGTCACCGATATTCTAGATATTACGTTTTGGAAGTGTAGGACGATAGACCACCCCGAGGCATTACGGCACTCATGTCTATCGTCCTACACTTTTTTATTTTATTTTTTAAGGTGTTTTTATAAATATAACATAACTTTTGTTCACTTTGAATTATACGTATTCTTGAATTCAATTCCTATTTAAATACCTAGGTATTATGACGGCTTTACAATACGGCTTAGGCAACAGTAGGATCCGAATAGGAGACAACATTCACCGGGCTTAAAAATTTAGTCCAGTATATAATTAAATAAAAAATGGGACAGTCAAATATTATTAATCTTTTATAATAATAAATCAAATTAAAAATAAAATTTATAAAATACAATTGTTTCTTTAATAGACCAAATAATTACATACCAATCTCGAGACCATATTTTTTAGAGATAGTTTTTTGAATTTGTAGTAAAGGCATCGAAATACTAAACTGAGCATGGTCCGACATGCTCTTGCCAGTTTTTTGTTAGTCTAGTTCAACATTACCATTCGTTATAGGAGACAACATCAGAAAGGTGACACAGGCTGCTCCTGTCCCATGACCCATTAATGTCACGGAATCGGGATCACCGTTCAGGTCCTCAATGTTATCTTTGATCCACTGTAATGCAGCCAGTTGGTCGAGAAGACCATTATTATTGTAAACGTACTCTGTCATGCTTGGTTTCATGAAACCTAAGAACATTTTAAAATATTGAGTGATAGTTTGTGTGTCTTCCAGAAAAGATTCTTTAAACATTTTATTCTCCAATCTATGAATACTTTTAGGTTATTAACTATATATATAAAACAATCATACTTATTATAATATAAATTATTGCTCGCTACTTCGTTAGAGTTCAATATTGAGAGACGAATGTGTGTAATTCAAGGCATTTACTGTGTCTATGTACCAAAATTCGTTGGGCCAAGTAAACAATATATTAAAAATGGGTACACTACATAATTAAATTGTTTTTCCGAATTTGATTATCACGAATTTCAGAATTCCGACATTTAATTTTCCGAATCATTACTATTGCGAATTTCAATTTCACAAACACGATCCAACACAATCACGACTTTTTAGAATTTTACAATATCGATCTGGTTTATTAAATTTCGGGATCAAAATATTCTTAGTGAAATTATATTTCTCATAAAGATGAAAATTAAAAGTCGGTAATTAAATTCTAGATTTTTATAATTCAGCCTTATGTTTTTTCGGTACGTAAATACTGTATCGTTTGTTATAAATACAACAGCAAAATGCGATTTCTTTTTTTTAAATATTTATTTACAAACTAATATCAATTAACTTTGTAAAAAATAATATGGGAAATTGGAATAGTACCACAAAAATACACAAATTATTCATTTTGGGCAAGTTTTCTGACTCTTTGCCTCTTTGTTCCAATCTCACCGAAACTGTTGGTCTGTATCAGCGCTGCGGGCTGTTTTACGTAATTTAGCCTTCATTATAGCCCAATAGTGTTCAATCGGGTGAAGCTCTGGACAATTTGATGGATTTGGCCAAAAAAATTACATTATTGTCTTTATACCATTTTACTACCTTACATGTGTAATGGCAAGATGCTAAGTCCGGAGTTGCGTTTTTTGATCATAGGCAATACTCGTTTCTGAAGACACTCGTTCATATAAATATCGGCTTTCATCGATGAGGTAGTGAAAAATGCAGTTGATTTCATTTCGCAATCACAAATTGCCTACCACACCATGACTTTCTTGCCAAATTTCACAACGCAAATGGCTTTTTCGCCCTGTGTTACCTCTGTTCCCTCACGTACCGTGTAATACTGGGGACCTGGCAAAGACGTGTAGTCAAGTTATCCATATGTTTCGTCATCCATTATTACACAGCTGAGAATTTAGATAAAATCGAGTCGTACAACTCTTTTTTAACAGATGTTTTTTGGTTTTTCGCATCTTTTTGGTTGTTTCTGTTTTTAAATGTCTTCATATTATTTATTTTCCCTGCACGTTGTACCATCCCGATACTCGTACCAAGTTTTTTAGTGATATCCCGGACAGATAGTTCTTTATTACATGCAAATACCTTTACGATCTTTTGGTCCAGTTTTGGGTTAGACGGACCTGGTTTTTGGCCTGGTCGTTGTCGGTAATTGAAGGTAAGTACGGAAAGCAGTTTGGACGGCTCCCATACTGACACCTTCCATAGTTTTCGGTATATAATACCTTCTACGTTCTCCGTCCACAATTGATTTTCTCTTTCGTGGTGTAAGACCTTGCATTTGCAAAGAAAGTATACAGTTATCGATTCTGGGACATATGTCAATCAATGGTCCCGTCCCGTATCAGAATATTTTTAAATGAATGGATAGATTATTCGTGCCAGGGTTAAATAGTATTTATAACAAACGATACTTGTTGTTGTATTTATATTCAAATTCGGTATTCAATAATTCGAGATGTTACGATGTCCCCATTAAAAACAACAATACAACAACTTTCATAACTATATTATTTAATAGGTTTTTACACTTACCTAGGATGCCTAAACGATAATTAAAGGTTATAACCATTATGTTGCCGTAAGACGCCAAAATTCTACCGTCGTAGGGATTCCCTGAGCTCCATTCGAACGAATCACCGTGAATAAATACTAAAACAGGAAACTTTTTTGGTTTTTGCTCTGAAACAATACAAAGTATGTGTTTTTAAAACATTAAGAGTAAATTTCTCAGCTTACGAGTAAGCGGTGGTGATAGAAAAAATAAATTCAAGTGCGAGAAGTACTTGCGCACCGAGGCTTGGGTTCTATTTTAAAGAAAACTTGAATCTGGTTTGAGAAGATGGATTCAAGTTTGTACGAACTTTACTTCGTAGGTATTTATTTATTTAAACTTGATTGCACAATACATAAATGGTGCACTTAATGCCTTAAGGTATTCTCTGCTAGTCAACTAATGGGCTAAACAGAAACAATTTAAGGTTGGTGCTGAGAAGGAAATAATAAAAATACACTTTTAGTCACAATGCAATCAAGATAATTTATATATGTAGTGTTAGCCACATAATTAGGCCATAAAAGCCTACAAATATGGCTTTTCAATTTTATGAACACCAATCAAAAAGTTCTTGACCAATTTTATTTCTAAATACAATTAACTTATTTATTTAGATAATCAACTAAAGTTCAAACTGATGTACAGTGAAGTACTGTTAAAGACGGACATTATATTGTATGGGGATTTAAAAACTTAGTGCTGACGCGTATTTTTATTTTTCAAGTGCATCTAAAATGAAATATTCGTTTTCAACAGCGATAAATTGTACATGCATTTAAACCTTAGTTTATTAATTAAAGATGAATGTAACTAAAAATAAAATTGGTAATGAACTTTTAGTTCGAATGTCAAAATTAAAAAGTCATATTTCGACCGTCGATACGAGTATAATCGTAACTAAACTTGAGATTTTTTTGACTTTTAAAGGGGGAGTTTAGTGAAAAATGATCTACAAAACTGTATTTTTACATTTTTTTTAAATTGAGAAATAAAAAAATACTCAATATCATAACATCGTATATCGAGGTTTATCAATAGTATTCAACTATAACATTTCGAGAGGACCATTGTAACTAGACTTAAGAATAAATTATCACCCGAAATCGCTTCCAATTGTCGCCATCACCGCCCAGTATCATCGTATAAATAGTTATGATTTTACTGTGTCAACGTTTTAGCAAGTACACGGTACGTATAAGTGGTTGCAATGATACTCCGCTTCAAGCGCTCGCGCTATTGGTATTTCGATTTCGCGCCTAAATTGGTTTACTATTGAGTAAATGAATTTTTGAAATATACGATTCCGACAACAATTACCTACTTAAAATTAATACAATTCCTTAAAAAATTATTCTTTTTTATCCTTTCTATCTCGAGTTACAATTTTTAAAGCCCAAGTTCAATTCAATAGCCGTAAATCTGTTGGTAGTAATATGGTTACTGTAGGTACGATGATATTGGTCTAACAAATAATGGCACAACTTAGAGTTATTAAATGGTATTATGATATACGGTATTACTCGATGGTCGACTTTGTTATAGCTTAACGCAGCCTACCGAATCCCAAGCGCTGACTCCTGCCTTGTTAAACAGGGTCATCAGGCTACATGCGTACCTGATTAGGGTGAGTATCGAGAGAGATCACTAGTGGGGGATCTGAATAGGAGACGACCTTCACCCAGCTGTGCATTCGATAAAAAGTATTTTATATCAAATTTAATTAGGTAAGTATAATTGGTATAATAGTACTTTAAAATAAAAAAATGATATTGCTTGTTTTATAGACAGATAACATACCATTCGAAAATATGAAGCCTATAGAATATGCAAATGTAATTTTTTTCCCATCATAACTATTGGGTAGGTAGGTAGGTATAAACAGATAAGTCGGTACTAATAATTTGCACCTCACGTTCGCATATTCTATAGGCTTTATACTTTCGATTAATATGTAATTTGTCTAACTCTAACTTGACTCTTACAAAAACTAGCGCTTTTCATTAATTCATTAAATCACGCCTGTTTCCCAGAGGGGTAGTCAGAGACCACCACTTTCCACTTACAACGATCTTGACAAATTTATTTCCTTTAATATTTCATAAACGGATACCTTAATCGTAAAATTGTTTTCACAATCCCGGAATATTTTTGAAAGACCTATACAACGACTACGGACGGAGTAGACGAGACAAAAAAATACACCCCAACGCTGCAACGTTACTTGAAGGGGAGGTACAGTAAAAAAAACTTTTGGTCACGCTAGCTCGCTCAATAAAATTTTCTATGAACCTTTTCCGTTTTGGCACGAAAATTAGCCCTAATATATATATACCCATGCCAAATTACAGCTTTGTAAACTAATAGTCTCTGATCTAGGCTACGGACGGACGGACGGACGGACGAACATGGTGAAACTATAAGGGCTCCTTGTTTGAGTACCGAGCCCTTAAAGAAGAATAAGATCAATTAAAGGAATATTTAATTAGACTGTGCCATTAATGTGAAGCGCCTGCTAAACAAATGCTTTGGGCTTATAACTTCTAAATTGCATTTTACCTTTTTATCAATATTCCCAGATCTCAAAACTTCTTGGTCTCAAAATACCTAAATTGCAGAATGCCTAATTTTGTTTTCTTATAACACCAGAATCTTAATATGGCTGAATTTAAAAATACCTTAGTTTCATAATACCTAAACTTCAAAATCACTTTCATTGGAAAACAACATATGCTTAAAACAACCAAAAGTTAAAATACCTAAATTTGTATTACACGGAGATTCTCAATTTCGACGGTAATCTTTTGTCACAAACTCTGTAGTTAACCATTTTGATACCTAAATAGACGCCTCAACGCCCTCAACACACGCATGTCTCATAAGCCAACTTTAATGCGATTTCTGTATAAACTAAAATCGGAAGCGAAATGGCAGGATTATCGAACCTGTATGTGTGTGTACTGTAGGTACAAAAACTTGTTTATTTGTCGCCGTGTAGTAAGCTACAGTCCATTTCACATCTGCAGGGTAGAGCGAGGCACGTTGAACAGGAATTATACTAAAAGTCAATAATCAACACCCTCAAACCACCCGTGAAAAAAAAATTAGGCGTTTTGCCTTTTGGGTGTTTTCGGTTTGAGTTGTTTTAATATTTTGTCATTTCTGTCATTCGGTATTTTAATGAATTGTGCATTTCAATCTTTAGGTATTTAGAGAATATGACATTTTAAGTCAGTCATAATGAATTTCGTTCATTTTAATACAAAGGCCAATTTGACATTTTAGGTATTATGAGCTCATGGTAATTTGAAAATTAGGGGTATTAGTGAATAAGGTATTATGAAATTTAGTGGCTTTAAGCCCAAAGCAAAAAAATGGATAAAGAATGCAAATTTCTGACTTCCCTGGTGGATTTTTCAATTATTTTCTGTCATACAAACCTTGTCCTGACAATGAAGAACACAACAAAAAAGAAATCAGTCAAATCGGTTCAATTGTTCTCGAGTTTTGCGCTTAGCAACACATTTAGGTATTCATTTTTATTATATAGATAGAATATAAGAACTGGATTGAAAATTTTCTGCCTACCTATTCGCCATATATTACTTACCATGTTAAATTAGATATAAAATACGTTTTATCGAATAAACAGCTGGGCGACGGTCGTCTCCTATTCGGATCTTAGACCTCACGTAGTTGTCGACAAGCCCAGCCGTCCTGACCCTGCCTACGACGCTAGCGGTCCTGGGTTCAAATCCCGGTAAGGGCAAATATTTGTGTCATGATCACGAATATTAGTTCCCGTGTCATGGATGTATGTAAGTATATATTTCTCTATATAATTATTTATATCGTTGTCTAGTACCTATAGTACAAGCTTAGATCTTAGTTGGGGACTAGTTTGTAACGAGGTTGTTACAACCTCTTTTGTTTGCGTTCCTGGCCACTCTTACATTTCGATCTTAATCTTCCAAAATTCAAATTTATTACATTCTATTCCGATATCGATTCTTGGATCATTCTCCAGATATTTTCCAGAAAAACCAGACACGAGTACTCGTGTCTTGGTAATATTGTACATACATTAATTTGTTATTTTATTTGGTATTCAGTTATAAATTATGAAATACATACATTATATTTCAAACAGTGATTAATTTATCTTTGACACAATGTCTCAGCGATATTTACCCTATACCGTCAGAAATGGCTCTCCGGTAACGAGGAATCGAACGTAAAATTTCAACGAAATAAAGGAAAACCAACCACCTTCTACTACCTACCTACAACCTACCACCAACAAAAAAATCTCCAGAACCACAAACCAGAGCAGATTACCAGCAGCAACACCAGCGGCAACAACTCTACCAACGACAACAGCGGAAAACAACAACAGCTTCTCAAGCTCAAGAACAAAGGTCAACATCGTGAATAACATCAAGATTAGACTATTAGTTATTTATTTATTTATTTATTTATTTTATTTATTTATTGATCATAAAATTAACACTAACAGCCAAGCCACACTTGTTAATTAAATCATGGAGAAACAATATTTCCTAAAAACGAATTATAAGTAAATACAAACACTACATACTAACTGAGCTTGACGAGACAATAGACTCTAGGTGACGGCTGGCTAAAGCAAGGAATCTAGACTCAGAGTTGAAAAATATGTCTGCTGTGCTGTCGCTGTCCATAATGTCGTTGAGGAGTGTCAGCGCACGGTGCAGTGGTGAGTGCGAGAGTGCCCGCGTGCGGGCCGGCGGGATGGCGAATAGAGGCCGGCGACGCGGGCGGAGCTGGATTTTGGCTACGGGAGGAACGTGCCAGGGAATAACAGTTAACAGTGGCGGGTTGTTTATGTACCCACGTATCAGCTGGAAGAAGTATTTTACTAGGTATATATTCCTTCTGGTCTCAAGCGATGTATAGGTAACCATACCCAGCAAATAAAGAGTGGGATAGAGATAGGGGTAATATCCATACATTTTACTATACATAAATCTAATGAAAGCTTTCTGGACTCTTTCCAAGATAAGGACATATTGGTGCTCATGTGGATTCCAAACGACAGCATTCATTTCTAATTTTGAACGGACAAACGCGTTAAACAGGATACTTATGGCGCTCCGACTATTGAAAGACCTAGACTGCCGTATTACAAAGCCTAAACATTTTTTCGCCGCATCACACGTCTTTACTATATTATAATTAAAAGTAAGATGAGGATCGAACCAGATACCTAGATCGCGAACCAAGGAGACACGTTGCAAGAGATGACTTTCGATGAGGTAACTAAAAGGTATCGGACTGCGCGCGCGCGTATATGACATGACTGAACATTTATCCTCGTTAAGGGCGAGGCTATTTCTAACACTCCAACTACTTACGCGGTCGATATCGTATTGGAGTTTAACACAGTCATCCGAACTGCTCACGGGGCAAGCCAACTTAACGTCATCAGCGAACATGAGGCATGACGAAAACCGTATTGAGACTGGCAGGTCGTTAATTAATATTAAAAATAACAAGGGTCCAAGGCTGCTACCCTGCCCAATCCCAGACGTTACTGGATACAAGTCAGATCTCGAGAGCTTATATTGAACGTACTGCTGTCTATCAGTTAAGTAAGAAGCAAAGAGTAGTAGAAGAGGTGGAGAAAAACCAGCCGTTGCCATTTTCCATAGCAAGACATCATTGTTTACTTTATCAAATGCCTTGCGAAAGTTAAAGTAAGCTACATCAACTTGAATTTTTTTATCCAAATTATTCTCAACTAATGTGGCAATATTTATCAAATTTGATGTGGTTGAACGTTTGGGCAAGAATCCGTGCTGCTGATAGCAAAATCAGGCTCGCAGTTGAGAGTAAATGAGAGAGTAGATGATGGATTCAAACACCTTTCCAAATACAGATAGCACAGCTATCGGCCTATAATTTGAGACATTCGATTTAGTACCGGACTTATGTATGGAATGGACTTTGGTTATTTTCCAAACCGAGGGATACGTGTTAGTTTTTATCGCAAGATTAAAAATAACTTGCAAAGGCTGTACAAACACCTCACAGCAGTCTTTGACTATAAACTGGGGCACTCCATCTGGACCCTGTGTCAGTTTGGGCGATAATTTCCTGATCGCTCTGCGGACGTCATCCTCATTTATATGACTCATAGTGACACAGAGATCTGTGTGAGGCCCGTCGGCAGTAGCGGCAGCGCTCGCGGCTGTCACGTCAAGTGTTGGTATTACCGGCAGAAACACGCTCTTGAAAAAAGTTGCAAACGCATTTGCCACCTCCTGACAAGTCATATCCCCAAATGATGCAGGTTCCTGTGACTTTCTATTTCGCTTAACGAATGCCCAGAAAGATGATGGGTCTCGAGCTATGTTGCATTGGAGTTTGTGAACAAATTTTGTCTTACATTCCTCAGATTTAGTTTGGACCATTTTTCGGTAGTATGTAAAAAAAGCATAATGTAATTGGTCACCTGTTTGTTTGTACGCTTTGTGATACATATTTTTTAATTTGTTAAGGTAAATATATCACTTCGGCACTGAACCATTCCGGGTAATTCGATTTACTAGTACGACCCTTTTTCAACGGAACGCACTCAGAAATTACGGTATTTAGAACCGAGTAGAAGTACTGAACGCAGTCATTCACAGATTGAAACTTACTTAAATTGGTCCAATCAATATTGATTAATTTATAGTAAAGACTTAAGAAGTCAGCTTTACGAAAATTTCTAGCAGGTGTATTGCTTTTATCCGCGGTGGTAAATCTTGGGGGAGTTGTGGTGAACAAAGTGTTATACGTGAATGTCATGTCAAGAGGTAGGTGGTGTCGCTCAGATGATACAAGCCCAGCGACAGCTTCAGTGACAGCCAACTCCGTCACAGTTTCATTGGTCAACACCAGGTCTAGTAAGCGATCTAAACTATTTACAATATTACTACGTTGCGTGAGATTACAATATGACAGCATTAATTCGAAGTCATTCCTTATACTAGTTGACATGGAATACATATTAAAATCACCAACCACTATCGTAGGTAAACAATGGTTACAAATAATGTGTTCTATACATTTAAATACAGAAGAGCACCGAGTGCTTTGTATATTAGGGGCAATATATACCACACATAGAACGAAGCGTAAGTTTCCTTTTATCACTTGAGCACATAGTATTTCATCTTCGGATGCCGCCCCAGTGTCCAGCTCCTGCAGGCCGACCGGCGCCCGCGCCGCCAGCAGCACGCCGCCGCCGCCGCGGCCGCAGCGGTCCTTCCGCAGCACCACGAAGTCCGGAGGAAACAACTCAGAATCATGTACCGTGCTATCTAGGCGCGATTCAGTTAATGCAATGATTTCACTGTGAAATGTCGATAGCGCATTTTTTACGGTAGTTAGTTTCCCTTTTAGGCCTCTTACGTTCTGGTAGAATATATTAATCTTTCGCTGCTTGTGGGTTCTCTGAACGAAAAAACGTTCTTCTTGCATTATGTGTCGCCCTTGTTTTTTTTTGAAACCATTCCTGGAGTGCGGTATTCTGGGGCCAGTTATCGGGGGACATAAAGAATTCGAAGTGCTGGTGCGGGACGGACAAAATGAAACAGTTATGCCGATCATGGGAGGGGTCGGGTTTCTTAACGCTGTATAAGTTACAGGGGCGCTTTCTTTTAAGATACGCTATGACGTTTTGTTCGGTCATGTCAGGATGAAAATTCCACGCGTGAATAAATTTCACTGGCTCCATTAGCTTTAACTCTGAGTCTGCATCGCCAGTCGCTCTTATTATAGAGCGACGTATTCGACCGACAACGCGGGCATAACTTTTGTTGTTGCTTGCGGTAAACAATATGTCATCCGCAGCAGAACTGGTGCGGTCGATAGATGCTCGGTGACTCTCACTCGGGGTACGAGTAGAGGACATGGTAGAAGTGCTAATGCTAGTATTAACACCCCCAGTCGATGTTGAAGCCTGATTTGCCAGTGTACTTTGTGCTCTGCGATGGTTCATAAGAATTGTTTGCTGTGGATTCGCGATAGCATTCGATACGATTGCGAGGTTGTCTTTGAATGATATTATCTGTGGGCTTAACCTGCGCATATCCAATTCCAAGTCAGTAATGCGCTTATTGCTCCGTTCGAATTCAGTGCGTAAGGTACAAACATTTTCTGTAACGCCTTCCACTGTATCAGTTCTAAGTGCATTGTGCTTAACATTGAGTTGATTTAGGCTCTCCTGGACGACACAAAGTCGAGCGTCCTGATTCATTAGTAGAGATGTTACTTGCTCACGAAAAGCTTTGAGCTCGCTGAGGATGATACTAGTATCCGTCGAAGGCTCTGGCGAGGCTGAGATGTTCGCCGTTTTTGAGGTGTTAGCCAGCGAGATATTGGAGGAACTATCACTTATATTAGTGTGTAGCGGTTTTTTTTTCCTTAGAGTGACATTATCCATCGAATTTGAGGGATTCAGAATACCAGTTTTTGACTGGACACTTGCTACCGACCTCGAAACGTCACCTACAATTTGAGGTCGCGCCGGGGAATTTGTATTGTCATCCTTCGGCATTTTACAGCGGCATAATGGACACTTCCACCCAGTTCTATTCTCAGGTAGCATAAGATCATAACGTTTATCTGATACATTCGCACACAGAAGGTCATATTTAGCTCGGCAAGTATCATTAGAACAAGTTAAAAAAGCCTCAGTCAGTAACGTTTTCTTACATCCTGCGCATAATTTAGTCATCTTTCACGGCGTTCGCGCGTACTATTGCTGCTCTACTATGAGCAGGCGCTTAAAGCCCGCTGCGTAAGCCTGCCGCACGATAACGCTCCCGAGGTACGCGGCAAAAACGGCTTAAGCGCCGCAGTTTTCGAAGCGCTTACGCGTTCGGTACAACAACATTGAGCGACGGTATGATTTTTATTACACGATATAATAATGATAAATGTTACGAAATATAAACACTACACCACTGCACTGACTCCAACAGTTTGTATGCACAAGCTCAGGCCACAATATTTGCGAAAAATACACTCGCAACTATGCTTATTAACACAGAATATTAATAAAAATATGAGAAGTCAATTAATTCACTGTTCACTGCACGGTAGTTAGCCAAAAAAAAAAAATTAGCGACAAATTCAGTGATAATTTAAGTGTTGTAATAATTAATTATTGTACCCAATCTTGCCATTTCCCTAGGACAACATTTTACGTTTTTTTTTTCTTTTTTTCCATTAATTCATTAACCCATTTCTTTCCTACTTTTACTTTTTCAGGACTATATTATTAATCTTAACAACATACTAAATTCAATCACAATACTAATCAAAACTCAAACAGTACATTAAACAAAACTAAATTACCCCATATACAGACAGAGAGATACAATCACGGTTCCGACAGGAACTAGCATAACTGCAAACATTCACTTGTGATAATCTCTATCGAGACACTTGTGCTTTGTGACTAGTAACACTTACGGCAGTACCGCAGGAGCATATCCTCGGTGTATCCAACTCCAACTGTTGTCTTGAAGGTGACTTTCCTAGGACAATTAATGCCGCTTATCTAGAGGTCACTGGATTTTCAAGGTTGGCTACTCCCTGACATACATTACACAAACTATAAATAAATAGTATACACACTTTATTAAAAACATCATTAAAAATGAACCCCCTTTTACTAAACAAACCTGAGCTTATTTACGAATTGAAATTACGCAGCACTCACGACTTCTTCTTCTGCCGACGAACTACGCCAACAGTTATCTTTAATCCTTGAGACGAGTCCTTCAGAATCCATTACACAAAGCCCTTATTCACGCGAGCAAGATATTGACGAGATTGAACGCAGTCTGTCTTTAATTCTTCCCGAATTGCCACATTACATCTTAGCAATTTCTCATCGTGAGAAAATAACAACATACTTGATGATGGTCTTGTCCGAAGCGCTAGTAGATTCACTCCATGTTACCGACGTGTAAAAGAGCCCTCATGTGGCCAATTTACTGAATAAATATTTTGAATTTTGAATTTTGATGCATTTACAGCATAGAATTGATCAAGTCGATATTTCAACCGAATGCACCAAAAATACATTGGATGCAGTTAAAAATATTGCAGATGTATTTATACAATGCCGAAAAGACTTTGATAATAAAACGTCAAATCTATCATTTTCTTACCAGTCAGCAGTCTCTGTACAGCCATTAACAGATTTAGACTTCCTTTCTCAATAATCGACCAATTTGGTAGAAACTAGACCAAAGGACATCAAAAGATTTATTTATACAGGCCAAACTTGTCCGAGAGATTTTATCGAAAAAGTCGAAGAATTTGCGATTACTCACAACTTAGACAACAAGCGCCTTTATAAATTATATATCTGACATTCTCCAAAGTACTGCATTAGACTGGTTTCGTACAAAAAAAGATTGGACAACTTTTAAACAGAAATTGATAAACGACTTCGAAATTTACGACTATGACTACAACTTAAAGAAAACTAATTATTGACGGCCGTAAACAGTATAAAAACGAGACAATCATAAATTATTTTACAGCTATGGAAACTCTTTTCTCAAAATTACAAAATCAACTTTTCGAACAGGAAAAAATTACCATTTTACGACAAAATATCAATCCAATATACAGCTCTCGTTTACTTCCAGCTGACTTAGTCGATATGACAACTTTCTTCAAGTCGTGCAAGTGGTATGGAAGTTGTCTTTTTATACCAAAGAATGAAGATCATTACAACAATTATTTCCAAACACAACCATCAAATAATAAGGTAATTCATGATTTTCTAAATACACCAACGACTACAAACAATACTTACAAACCCGCAATACCAGAGTACCCTTATAATAAATACCCTTTTACTTCTTCATCACCAATATATTCCTTATCTACCTGTAATCCAAACCCAATTGTTACACAATTCTCTTGCCCACGGTGTAGAACTAATAACCATAACTTGGAAAATTGTACATCTACGACCATAGTTTGTTTCCGTTGTGGTAAAAAATGGTACAACTTTTCCAAAGTGTACAAAATGTAATCCTACACTATCTTCATCTATGCTTAATCAAAAAAACTAATTACCGAGAAAAGTATTTCATTAAAAACTACCACATCAGAATGGGAACTTTGGCTTTAGAAACTTTAAACTTTTTTTTTACACGTGAATTGGCTGTGTATCCATAAAGATACATAGCAAAAGTATATCGTAACTGGTAATGTATCTTTAAAGATACATAGCCGGCTGAACCTTACTTAATGGTGTAGCTGGCGCTGTGCATTTACAGATAAATACATATGCCTTCATGTAACGTTAGAGGCCATTGCACTGTGTATTATGGGAGCCAATTTGCGGACGTCTGGTTCGGTTATACATAAAATAGGTACAACTAAGCATTTAAAACAATAGACTAGAACTCCCGTGTGCCAAATATGCCTAGATAAAGCTTGTCCCAGTAAAAAATGTCGCTTATAAATTTTTAAAAATTCCGTATTAAATATTAAAATTCACCAAATTTTCTAATACCGTTTTATTTGATATTCCTTTAAATATTATTATTTACGCATAAAGACCAGTTTAGGATTAGTTCATCCAGTAACTTCTTAATTTTCCCATGACCCCTGCCATCAAAGTTTGTACATCGTCATCGGTGATCAGTTTGGAAGCTTCATTCCACTTCTGCTTGAAGTCTTGAACTGAAGTGGCACTACTTTTATGTTTTATAAGCTTCTGTTTCACACGAGCCCAATATTTTTCAATGGGTCGTGACTCCGGGCAGTTGGGAGGATTGAGAGTTTTTTCAACAAAATCGACATCATTTGCTTTGTACCACTCTATTGCTTTCTTCAAGTAGTGACACGTGGCCGAATCAGGCCAGAACAGGACAGGTGAAGTATGCCTCTTAATGAATGGCAACAATAGTTTTTTGAGGCACTCATTCAGGTATACATCACCATTTATGGTTCCATTAGCAAAATATGGTGTACTGCGTTTGCCACATGAACAGATCGCCTGCCACACGAGAACTTTCTTTGCAAAGCAAATTTATCCATTTTGATAACCTTATACTCTTCACTTACTACTTTTCAGTCGGTCCCAGAATAATAGTGGTGTCCTGGAAGTCATTTGAATTCAAGTTTGCAGTTAAGTTTCGTCATCCATAACAGTACAATATTTTTTCTTAGTCATTTTTGAATAAAGCTTTCTAGATCTCGTTTTAGACTCTTTTGACTGTTTTGCATTTCTGTTGGGCACTTTAGTTTGTTTAAACGTTGTTATAGAACAATTTTTCTTCACTCGTTGCACTGTAGATTTCGAGGTTTTAAACTTCTTGGTCAAGTCTCGTACAGAGAGGGTAGGTTTTTTCTGTAAAGCTGTTATAATCTTCTTCTCGATATTCTGGTTTACAAACCCTAGTTTACTTCCACTTCCAGGCCGTCGCCGTATACCACCTATCTCCCTGAACCGTTTTAAAACCCTTTGAACGGTTCTTGTAGACGTTTTCAGCTCCGACGCCACTTTCTTCGCAGAGATGCCTTTATATTGAACATATTTGTACAAAATAAATTCGTGTAACGTTTCTTGCACCGACTACATCGTTGAACATCTAGTGCTGACAACGTTTTTTTCATTTTTTATTTATACATTATAGAGCATCCTAACGGGAAACATACTTTTCAAACCTCTTTAGATTTCATCCTGATATACAACCCCAACTAATAATGAGCGACATTTTTTTCTGGGACAAGCTTTACTAAGAAAAACTGTTTTGAAATTTGTAATATTTCTAACCGGACAAAGTTAATTTTTTTTATAGAATCATGTGGGGTAAATGTACGCATTTTTTAGTAAATTGCTGCCAGAACAGAAGGTTTAGTTAATTGAAATGAAAATAACTTTTATTCTAATGTTATAAACCTTTGTGAAGAAAAACAAAACATAAAATTTCAATTCTAACAATAATTATTAGTTTTACTTAATCATTTAATCAACATGGGAAATGCGGGTGTTTACCCGCATCGGTGTGAAAGTGTCCGCACGCTTTCGGTTAAGTGTACGCAACGCCGACAAAGTGTCCGCACGTAAACTTAATTAGCTACTACACAAAGATCACTTGTGAATGTGCCTTCCTCGTAACTGGTACAGGCTTCGTGCCACCAAGACTTACAAATTGCACACTCAATCCACACCTCAGTCGTATCTCCGTACTTTTCTCGACATAACGGACAGTAGTACTCGTGTTTCGAAGATTTATTTTTCCTATTGTCTATAGTTTTATCTCTCCTTATATCATTTTTCTTCTTTGGGTTGCTTCTGATGTTTAACTTTGGTTTTGCAATTGTCTTGAAGTTTGATCAACTTCTTTTTGTTTTCCTTTATTATTTTTACTTTTAGTTTCCATGTTCATCTTTGGTTTTCTAGTTTTCTTAGCTTTTTCTTCAATTTGTTTTTGTTTCTCTTCTAAACTGTTTTTAAACGGACTACTTGTCATTATTTCAGACTTGCTAGCATTTTTGCGTCGTGTCTGAATGTGTGTTGCCTTTGGTAGCGGGCTTATATTAATTAAGGGAATATGTGACTCGTGAGTATTTGGAGATAAATGTTTTGGAGAACAGCAGGTGAAATAATCTGTTATTCCTGAAATGTTTCTATTTTGTCCAGTGGATCAGGAAGTGCGTGTAATTGTTCATTGGCTTTGTTAATCCCAGCTCCAGTTTCGACGTTATGCTGTCCAGGTGGTGGTGTACCTACTTTGTTGGTCATGCACTTCAGAAACAGTCGAAATAATGTGTTGTTCAGGTAGTGGCGAAAGTGATTGGTTATGCACTACAGCAACAGTCGTAATTATGTGTTGATCAGGAAGTGGTGAACTTGGTTGATGGTGCACTTCAGCAATAGTCGAAATATTATGCCCAACAATTGGTTGTGATTCTGCTACATCGGTAGAAGCAATTGATATATGTGCTGCAGGTGCAATAGATATAGCTTGATGGCTTTGCGTCTCTGGAACGTTTACTGCGTTTATAGAGCTCGAAGTAGGTATATTTCGAGCTACAGCATCAGCAGATGGACAAAACCTGGAGAGCATGGCCATGAGAATCTTTATTTTCTCCTTAGTAAATAAATGAAAAAAAGAAAAATCAGATGCAGTAAATAATAACACACCTCTTGTTCAGTAGTAAATGTTGGTTTATATCTTCCCATTGATGTTGCAGTGGAATTCAGTTTCAGACGTTTTCTCAGAGTACTCTCATCAATTCCAACAATTTCTGCAGCTTTTCGTTTTGATTTTCCCTCTTCTATCAACTTTTTGGCTGTATCAATCTGCTCTTCTGTACAGAGTTTCCGGTCAGGACATTTCCTTATATATTTGCGAGGCATTTTCAGTCTAGAAGCCAAAAAATAATTACGGGGTAAGTATACGCATTTTAATACTGCGGACTCTTACCCCCGGATACTTACCCCTTCCCACCAAAGTAAATAAAAATCATAATATTTCGAAGTATGGACTTACCTTAGACGAAATACGTAGGTTCACACGAAATATTGATTAATTTCTCCTGTTCCCAGTCACTTTGTTATTAAATGAGACTAATAGTAATGCCTTTAGTATGCAACTCAATTTCAAAGAAATAAATAGCAAATCCGTGCGAAAGCAATACTGTCGCGTAAGTTCCCATAGCATTGTGCGGCAAACCTGTGACGCAGTACTCTCGCTCGGCGGTCAAACGCGAACTAAACGCGGCAGGTCTCGACCCGCTGTCATCCGTGGTATTCGCACGATGTTCACTGCGGACACTTATTCGCCGCGTACGTTTACCCCACATGACTCTACAATTAAAACTAAAAGCAATATCAATTGATGACATAAATAATTCAAAACAACCTTTTAAGCGTCTCCTTTCACAGTCCAAACGAATCTCGAAACATGCTAAAAACCAGAGAAATTAATGACTTTTTTTTTTTTCGTTTTAATATTTTTCTCGAAAAATCCGCCATTTTGGGAAAAGATATTTATGTGAAATTTAGGGCCTTTCTTTTTTCTATTCACCATAAAAAACCACATCCAAATCTCGTGGATTGTAGAAACTACAGCATTTTCTAGTTATATCCGGTTATTTTGTTGCTAGGGTTGTCACACGAATTTAAAAAATATTCGGATAATTATATCTGATATAGGTGAAAAACTTAAGTAAATCACCTCTTGCATGTAGTAGTACCACATCTGTATAGACCATTCGACATTCTATATTTGAAATTTGACTTAAATTCGATATAAATTTTGTACACAACTACATGCAAGAGGTGATTTACTAAGTTTTTCACCTATATCATGTTATAAAAATAGTTTAATTTTAATCCAGTGATACGTTATGCGTGGCATGGGAAGGGGTCCACCCTCGTCAGGTATTCTACTAAAACCCCATGTCGATACGTATAACGTTGAGGAACGGGGGTGAGGCATCATGGAGCCGTACAAGACCAATGATGCTACTTCGTCTCAGCAGAACCTGACTCGCTCTGCTGGGGGATGTCCATCTGGGCCCCGACCAGGGGACTTAATGCAAGGGGGGCATGTAGGCGCCAACCTTCATGCTGGTCCACGAGTGGCAATTGAAGCTGTGGACAAAGCCACAGCCGGCTCTTTTCACCCTCCGGGAGTGACCGCAAATTTGACAGGAGAAGAAAATATAAAAATATCTACTCGTTTGGACGTATTTAACATGTTTACGAACAAAACAAGAGATCTGCCACTAAGGAACAAAGTTGACCTGGTTTTTGAACATTTTGGTGATAATTATAATATATCTATGACTAAGGGAGAGTTTACGCCAGTTCTTTCCAATTTTTTAAGTAAGAGTAAGACTAAGTATAAAGGATGCAAGTATATGTTAAAATTATTTACAACAAAGAACAAGGATTAGCGGACAACTTAAAGTGACTGATTCAGTTGTAGAGCCGTCATCAAAGAGCATTGCATTTCTAAATTTGAGCTCACGCCAACAATGTCGATCACGTAAGAAGTTAGAAGTGCAGTTACAAGAAGAGCCCAAAGAATAAAAATTAAAAGCCTTTATAAACTCACTTTCGACAGTAGACGGTAAACCTTTAACATCTAATGCAGCAAAAAATATAGAAGAGGTACTTCATTTATATTTAGAAACGGTTAATGCCCATACAACTGTTATGAAAAAAAAATAACATCATTCCCAACCGTATTCTCCAGAAGAAGCACTCGCTGTTGTGATTGACAGAAAATTATCCGTGGAGAGTTTTAATTTTCTGCACCTGCACCATGATCTCCAAGAGCGTGGGTTCTCTGCATTTCCTCCTTACTATAGAGTACAAGAAGCTAGAAAAAAATGCTACCCTACAGGTATTACAGTGACAGAGAGAGAAGCTTGTGTTCCGCTTGAAGCACTTTTGCAACACACATTAGGGCGAATCCTAAAATTGAACGATGAAGTTGTG
This sequence comes from Acleris emargana, assembly GCA_927399475.2. Classification (NCBI taxonomy): domain Eukaryota; kingdom Metazoa; phylum Arthropoda; class Insecta; order Lepidoptera; family Tortricidae; genus Acleris; species Acleris emargana. The sequence goes on along the minus strand of OV656835.1, from coordinate 50,048,397 downwards.
GTACAGTTTTGTGATCAAAGGGATTTAAGAGAATTAGAATGTACTTTACAAGGAAACTGGGGATTCAGCGGACAAGCACTATACAAACAAGCTTTTTCTGATGTGGAAGGTGGAGAAGAAAATAGCCTTGTTGCTACTACGTTCATTCCAATGGCGTTAAAAACTATAAGTGGCGTCTACGTTTGGAAAAACCCAGCCCCGCAGTCGTACCGATATTGTAGACCGTTAGGCGTTCAGTACAGAAAAGAAACAAAAGAGATGGCATTATCAGAAAAAACTAAAATTGAAAATCAAATTAATAATCTGACACCATTAACAGGTGAAACTTCAAAAGGGCATAAAATAAAAGTTTCCTGTGAATTGTATTTAGCTGCTATTGATGGCAAAGTATTAAATGTCATTTTGAACACCTCTTCTCAAATGCGTTGTCCGTATTGTAGTCTCACTGCTACTCAATTCAATGATATCGACATGGCTTTCAAGCAACCAGTAAAAAGGAGGCCCTAAAACATGGAGTAAGTCCGCTTCACGCATGGATAAGAGTGCTTGAGTTTCTTTTACATCTTGCGAGTGAGAGATGTGGAGTATACCCCGGAATTCAGAACAAAAGCTACACGTTGATGCCAGAAAAAATATGTTCAAGATCAAGTTAGAGCCAAATTGGGCTTACTGGTAGATGTAGTTTGCCCTAATTCCGGTACGACAAATGATGGGAACACCGCGCGAATAGCCTTGTCGGACAAGAATCACCAAATATTTGCAGAAATTTTAGATATCCAAAAATGCCTACTAGATGATTTACATACCTACCATTTTAACTGTCATGTCGAGTGGTTTGCCAATAGATGACCATAAATTTAGCGAGTTTTGTAAACAGGTCGCATATAAATACGTTAAATGTTACGCCTGGCATCCTATAACTGTGATATTGCACGAAATATAAGTACACGGCGGTGACATAATTAAATCCACAACACTGCCTATTGGTATGCTTTCCGAGCAGGCCTCGGAATCGAGAAACAAATACTGGAGAAGTGACCGCGAGCATCATTGTAGAAAAATGGACCGCATAAAAACAATGACAGATTTGTTTCATAGAGCTTTAGAATCGTCCGATCTTTTGATATCAAATGCACGAATACATGAAAGACAAAAGAAACAGCTTAGGACACCGTTATCTGCTCAAGCAATAAAACTACTAAAACCTGTTTATGACCCGGACTTACTAGAAGACCACCACAGCACAATCGAACCAGAAAACTATGATTTGGAAGAATGTTTAGTACTCTGTGTTGATGAAGAATCACATTAAGTAGCCTTTTACACTGCTTGTATAAATCCGGATATTAAAGTGACAACCCTGAGAAGAAACAAATAATTGACAACAACTTCTACAATCCACGAGATTTGGGTGTGGATTTTTTATGGTGAATAGAAGAGAGAAAGGCCTTAATTTTCACATAAATATATTTTCTCAAAATGGCGGATTTTTCGGGAAAAATATTAAAACGAAAAATTCAAAAATCATTAATTTCTCTGGTTTTAAGCATGTTTGGACTGTGAAAGTGAGGCTTAAAAGGTCGTTTTTAAGTGTTTATGTCACTAATTTAAATTGTTTTTAGTTTTAAGTGTATATATTTTTTCAACTTTATCCGGTTAGAAATATTACAAATTTCAAAACAGTTTTTCTCAGTACCTATCTAGGCAGATTTGGCACACGGCAGTTCTAGTCTATAGTTTTTACGAAAAAATACTGCCACCATCAATTGCAAGATTGGTAAGATCGTCAATGTATGTTAAAAATAATGTGGGACCGAGGACACGAAAGAACGTGTCTGAAAAAATGCGTATAACCCGGATGCTAAGTCCTTTAAGCCATTTAGATACTTTTATATCTCTGGAGGCCCTATTCCAAATTCTTAAAATTGACAAGTACTAGGCAACGAAAGGGACAGAGCTATATGACTGCTATCACTGTGCCGTTCGCTAGGACTTTAAAGACGTATCAATAAGGTCTCTATGGAAAGACTTGGGCTACGCGATGATGAAAGGCACAAAACAAAGTTCTCTCTTTCCGACTGGGCTTGTTTGTAGTTGGCGAACAACGCTGGCAGGCCAATCGCCTAGTGTCAGTTTTTTGTGCTCATATCAAATGGCCGCTGTACACATTGGGCCAATGCGTTGGGCCAAGGTAATAGACCAAAATATGGAAACACATTGGCGTATTGATCATTCTGCATTGGCGCTTCCATAAAATATCCTTTGATGTGTGCACGAAAAAACGATACCAGCTGGTTGGCCGGCCAGCGTTGGTGCCAACTACGAACTAGCTAATAGTGTAGCCAAGTAGTCATCTACACGTTGGTCCAATACCGTGGCCTAACGGATTGGCCCAATGTGTATAGGGGCCAAAAGGATATTTTATCAAAGCGCCAATGCAGAGTGATCAATACGACAATTTGTAAACATGATTCCATATTTTGAACCATTACCTTGACCCAACGCATTGGCCGAATGTGCCCAATGTGTACAGTGGCCAGTGGGCATGAGATGACGGAGCTTTGAACGTAATGTGGGGTTTTTGAGGTTTTGTAAATAATTAGATACCAAATTACTTTTTTTACTTTTTTACCGCTGCTTTATGACAAATATATTTGTAAAGTACAAATTTTTCGCTATAATTTGACATATAAACGATTGCTGTACATTCTGGGGCACAGCGCCATAGTAAAACAGGCCATGTCCTTTAGTTTAATTTTTTGGTGTAAACATGCATATACTGCGACTTGTACTAAAGAGGAGCTTATAATTCATTGAAAAAAAGTATTTTGTTCAGGCTTTTACGCGATTAGGAGTTTACGTGACGAGGTTACCCTAAAACCACTGATTGCAGTTTACAATAGTACCTACTTGAAGAATCCTGTATCCGAATAATTCCGATACAACATCAAGTTGTGGTGTCATGAATAGCTTTGCCTACAATGTAAAACCGGGCGAGAGCATGTTAGACCATGCTCAATGTAGGGTTCCGAAGTCATAACTAAAAACAAAAAAATACGATGTGGAAAAGTTCATCAGCAAAAAAGCGTATGATACGCTATGATAAGCGTATGATATGCTGCGTATTTTAATTAAAGTATTTGTGTTATTTTTTTCGACTTACTGTTTAAAGATACTTAAAGGGGGGACACAATTTATGCAACTTTCGGAGCGATTATTTCCAAAAATATTCACCTAATCAAAAAATCTGCTTAGGAACCTGAAAGTGTTTTGAAAAGATCCGTCGAAATATCTGCCGCACGATAATGCTAAAAAAAAGTTTTACATCTTCTGTTACATGTATGGAGTCCCCGGTCCGCCGGAAATTTGCAGAGTGGGCGAAGCCGCTGGCGGGTCGCAAATATTATCTATACATATAATAAATTTGTAGAAGAGCAAAAATCTGTATATTTAAGATACGAACTTCGAAATGCTGTAGTCTATACATAATAACTGTATAAAAAAACGAGCCCTTCCGATTTTTTCAATAAATTCAAATATATTGTAACTTAATAAGATTGAATGCTACGATACAAAACGAATATTATTCATATGCAATTATGATGTCTCTTCGTAAAATGTATTTTCCTTATTTCGTAGTTTAAATCTTATTTAGTTACATTATATTTCAAAAAACAAAATTCTATCTATCTACATTATGTTATGATTAAACAATTGTAAGTGTTCGTTTTGTTTGCAACAGGGTTTATAATAAAGTTGTAGAAGGGAAAAATCAGCACATTTGAGATATGAACTTAAAAATACTACAGGAGCCCTCAGAATGAGCAGCAAAATACGTTTCTACAATTTTTGAATTGGTGTCTGTTTAATTTTGGTACATGCAAAGTAAGGCTAAACGTTTCTGCAGCACGTATCATTTTATTGGAAAGGCAATTGTATAAATTGGATTTGTAAACAAATTTTGTGTGTAGCAAGTATCGACATCTTAAGGCTCATTCTAGTATTAAATGCAAGTTGCCCTAGTACGGCATCGTATTAGTTGCGCGAGGATTACTTAAAGCCAGGCTCAATTCCTAGATGGCGCTACGATCGTCAAATCAAATAGGACTACGCTAGCAAAGTAAAACCAAATAAGTAATAAGTAATTGAAAAAAATTGCGGATATCTTATTTTTAGACAACCCTTAACTTTATTAACATGTTAGGTACGTAGTCGGTCCTTAAAAACTGTAACTTGCACATAATTTTAAGAAGGACATGCCTGGTACGCCTGATGGGCGTCCCCAAGGCGGCAAGGACATCAGGATCAGGGGAGGGGAGTAGGGGGGTGTAGTTTGAAGCAGAGCGGATAACGGGATTAGGGTTGTGGGAGTTGCCATCAAAGATGCGCCTGGACTCGACGTGTTACGGACGAACCAAGGTACCCCAGCCGCCCGTCGAAGGAGTAGGTTTTGCAAGGATTGAAGTGCAACTGTCTTCGAAAGCAAACGAGGGGGCGATTAGGTGAGTATAGGCCTGATCGAGACTTTATATAGCGCGTATATTTAGCGCGACACCGCCGTGAGCGATGCGCGTGCTGCAGTAATAAATCGCCAGCGCCTACCCACTGGTTCAATTCAATTTCTCCGGGACCAAATTTTTCTAAATTCTGTACATCTGGTTATACACTTCAGTACCTTGTCACTTTAGTCGTAGTGTCAATTTTTATATGGCAGTTTAAACATGACAATAAATAGACTGGTATTCAAGTTACAACAAGTTACACACATTTATGAACTCGACTGTACAACAAAAATCAACATGCGATTTCAATCAATACTTTAGTTCATTAGAAAACACAATAATAGTAATGAGGGCATCACTGAGCGCTCGGCGTTGCCATAAATTTAGGTGATCTTACTAAAAGGTTTCATTTTCTATAGATACGTAATAAAACTAATAAAAAGGTACTAATTATTTATAGAGTATAATGTAAAAAGGCGTCACGTCAAGGAGTATAATGTAGCTTGCGAAATCTCTAACTAAGATCACTTACAGTTCAGCTAACTTTAACCACACATTCCATAGATAGCGCTTTTTTCAAGTTTCGTAAGGGTGTAGAAAGAAGGGAATGAAGGCTATCACGATATCTAAATGATAGCATAGATGGAGTTGTAACGCATTTTATAGACGATCAATACAATGGCTCTTAGCAAGAAATATTTTATGTATCCATTCGTAGGTACCTTTTGGAAGCGGAGTGTTTGTTAATTTCATCTGGACCTAAAAACCAGAAAAAAACATGTCGAATCACTTACTTTAAGGTTTTTTCGCTGTTATTGAATACACAAAATAACTATAATAAGTATACTAAATAATAATATTATCTTAAGACATGATTTTTAGAAGGTATATGTGCGCAAGGTATGTGCGTTGTAGTTTAATAACAATTTACTATCAGTCCCCTGATACCAATAATCAATGAAGCCTACTTATTGGTGATGAAGGTTTCCTTTGAATTTGTTCTTTCATTTATTTGTATTTAGGCTGTAGGTGGTAGGGACACGTAACTCTGCCAAAACACTTTGAGAGTTCAGTATTTTCTAAACAATTTTTAAAATCTCAAAATTGTTAGTAACATAAACAAAACGGTAGTTTATAGGCACTTACATATTTTTTTGACGTGGTTTTTTAATGGTTTTTGTACGCGGTACATTTTTTATGTTACACAATTTAACTTTTATTATATTTTCCTAATAGACTTGTAGCCGACTGTACTGATACGACATGAATATCTTGACCTCAGTTGCGAAGCGTGGCCAAAACCAGTAGGCAACCCGGTCCGTCAAGTGGGAGTCGGACTACGCATTATGAGAAATATACTTTTTAGGGTTCCGTAGCCAAATGGCAAATACGGGACCCTTATAGTTTCATGTCCGTCCGTCCGTCCGTATGTCACAGGTACATACAAGAGGTACCTACATTTATAAAATTTCAAGTATAGGTGTCTAGTAGAATCCGCTACTTAGTTTGGTAGTTATATAACGAAAATTAATATTTCTAGGGGGCACTCGATACATGTAACAAAAGATGAAGTGGCACATATGTCCACAGAGATGCCTTAAAATACGAGTGTAGTTTTATGAAACGAGCGGCAGCGAGCAAACAACAAATAAACCATTTTTCCTACTCCTGTACTTTTACCTGTCATTTATATAGTCACGAACACTAATATAAGAATATAGATAATATGTCCGCAGAACATTCCGTAGAAAAGTCTATCTAGTCTATTCCCCTTAACAGCACTTGTGCTTTTTTGAGCCAAAACGATATGCCTAGCTGCCAAAGCTTACACCTAGATTAATTTGACCAATCAAAATACTTCACCAAATTAAACCACCAATCACAATACACATTGACTGTCAATCGGAACGTTAGGTTCTTTTTGGTATGTAAACTCTTTTACTAATTTAACTCTTTAAAAAAAAACATTTTATTTGGTATCAACCAACCAGAACGCAGCTATATTAAAATCGACCAATCAGGTAAAAGAATTCATTTCTCAAATCATTAGGTGTTTTTTAGTCCCTATTTCACAAGTTAAATCGATTGTGCAACTTTAAAAAAAAAATGAAACCTGGCAAGTGCACATCAATTTAAAAACAAAGTTAACCATAGACACATATTTTGTTGTTTTCGAATGTTTCCCGCTCGTTTGTTGTTCTGTGCTTCGTTCGTTCGTATTCTAACCTAGGTATATTAAAGAGTAAAAATCTATAAATAAAATTTTGTTAATTTAATTTTGCATTTTATTTGAAACCTAGTCGTAGAAAAAGTATTGTATGCAACGGTGTATAACTAAGTCAAAAAATACTCGTGGCGTCTTGCTTTACGATGTTCGCCTGCGGCTCACATCGTAACCACACCACTCGTCTTTTTTGACCTCTCTTATACAACTGTTGCATAAACTACTATTTCACAATCCTACTTTCGTAACAGCAAAAACCAACAAACAAATGACAACAATATAACGGCGGCAATTTGATCCTCCGTCAAAACGAATGTTTTTATAAAATCAAATGTCGTGCGGTTTATACTAAAAAATATACTAAATTGACGTTTTGTATCGATAACTCCTTTAATATCTAAGGATACTAAATAGTATAGACCCACTTATTTTTTTTCAAAATTCCATAATAACACTAACAACATTACCGACGACCGTTGACGACGCGCTGGCCTAGTTAGTAGTGAGAGTGACCCTGCCTTCGAAGCTAGCGGTCTTGGGTTCAAATCCCGGTAAGGGCAGATATTTGTGTGATGTGGTCATCTAGTGTGAAATTTACAGTACAGATTTTACCTACTACCACAGACAAGAAAGTCCTCGTAGTAAAATTTGTTGTTATAACGCTGGTCATTTCCTACGGTTTTTGAACGCATTTTAGACCACTAATGATATTTGTGACGTTGTTTAATCTCCCCTAAATCTTTTATAAAAATTAACTATACGACCATTCTTAATTAATCGAGCAACAGATATCAAAGGACATCGTCGGGGCTTCATACATTTTTGGTCCAAATGTGTAAGTGCTAGAATGGTCAGATAGACGTGTTAGAACATGTCTATCTGACCATTTATTGTTATGACACTAAAGCTTTGTGCTTGGTTTTATTATAGTTCTAAAATTCTATTTTTCGGTGAGTTGAACTAATAAAAACCAATAAATTGTTCTAACATAACTTAACATTTGAACATATTTTGGAAACATTATGGTGGCTCCAAACCTTTTTTTTTAATTAAGAATCTTGTATTGCAAGTGTTTGGGGTTTTTTTATAAATAAATATACACAAAATATATAAAAAATAAGAATATGTTAATTCAAAAATAAATTATCACCATCGTCTGGCACAACAATAATATTCTCCAAACCATAAGCTGGGGGTGTTATCCTTGGCAAATGTCTCGCATGGCTCGTTACCGTACTATGCACATGACATGAGAGCAGCACCCAATTGTTCTTTTGCCGATGATGCATGAACAAGATTAGTGAGATAGTATATCATGTCATGACATGACTCTCCACGGGTAAGTAAAAAATAAACATTTATACACGATTAAGTCCCGTTTCGCTGAAATAATAAGGTCGTCAGGCCGAAAAACAATTGGTTGCTGCTCTACTAGCATGTGCATAGTATGGATTATGAGTCATGCAAGACATTTTTAGAAATAACACCCCCAGGTCTTCCAGCTTATGGTTTGGGGAATATTTTTGTTGTGCCGGACGATGGTGATTCTTTATTTTTGAATTAAACGTATATGTATACTAAACATATATTTTTTATTTATTTATAAAAAAAACCAAATACTCGCAATACAAGATTTTCATTTCAAAAATAGTTTTGCAGCCACCATACCTATCTTACTAAAATATGTTAAAATGTCAAGTTAAGGTAGAAGAATTCATTGGTTTTGTTAGTTCAATTTATCGAAATGTAGAACTTTAGAACTAAAATAAAACCAGGCACAATAGCCTTACACCTTTACTTATACCTTTACTACCATAACAATAAATGCTCAAATACAGTATGTAACTGAACGAAAGGCCAACCTTAAAACCTGTAGATGTTTAAAAACGGGTATAATACAATGAACCACTTTTTGTTTTAATCCAATCCCTTTTTTTTTTTTTTTTTTTTTTATATCATAGGAAGGCAAACGAGCACACAGGCCACCTGATGGTAAGTGGAAACTGTGACCCAAATAGGGCAGCTAGTGGCGAGCTGTTGGTGAGTGGCGACACCACGGACCTGAATGCTCCCGAGGGTAGGTCCTGTTCCTCACCTCACGCTTGCCTTCACCGGCCGGCTGGAGTGTATAATGACGAGGAACAGACCCTCACCTCTGGCTTGCCTTTATTGGCCGGTCAGAGTGGAGTCGCAAGAGCTATATGCTCGAAGGGTGGATGTGTTGCATAAGTGGTGAGTGGGCACCTTATGGTCGTTTAAAGTCCAGAAGCACCTCTCCACCCTTAGCCCCTCTGGAACTGTTACCTCCCTGCTGCTATATATATGCGGCTATTTTGGGAGGCCCATTCTTGAGTTGGCGAGTCACCGCCTGCCATTTCAACCAAAGTAATTAGCATTGGCCAGGCAGGCGCCGTAGTTTCATCAATAGCCTAGTTCACCAATCCATATCTGTTCATTCATAGAGCCTATTGTTAATACTTCCATCCTTCTTAAATAGTCCTACACTAACCGTTGGTTGTCCGTGGGAGCATACTTTTATAGTTTGAACTCAGGGACAATCGCCGGTTGGTGTCCCATCACTTTACTAAATTAAACTTGTCTAAAGGGCCTCTGCGTGTTGGCTTCGGCTCCATGTACGCCTTCCAAAGGTCCGGGACTCCCATAGTCCCGTGAATGGTAAAGACATACAAATAATAATAATATAGGTTCCTCTCTCTGCAGCCCTAACCACCGGTAGCTTGAGCCCTGCCCCGCTGCTGGCGGCACCCGTAGATTAGGTTTTTTATAATGTTTATTTTTTGTATCGGTATTGTTATTTTACCTTTATATTTGAATATGTAAAAAAATCTAATTTATAGAAAATTAAATGAATATCTAAATAATAATATTACTGAATGCAATAACTTAACCTCTTTCTCATCAGTCGGTTAACCAGCCAAATAACATCCTGTGATGCAAGTTTGACATCAGTTATCTATCAGTTATCACTTCTTAACAAAAGTAAACAAACTAGGTATTTACAAATAATCTAATTCTGCATATCAGGCCAATACAGTTTCAACTATGACCACATTACCGTATCAAGATTACATTAGAATACACTCTAAACTGCACTGCACAATGAATTTTAAGCAATCCAATCCAAATTTTGTAGTGGGAATCCGTTACTATGATTGAGCGACCATTACCTAAATGCCAATGACTTATTCTGGTGAAAAAAAAAACAATATTTCTAGAATCTTGCACATTCTGCTACAATCTACGACTATCTGTGCGATAATGATTGGTCAATATCTCTTCTTTCTACACTGATCGCTCATAACCTCTGCTCAGAATTCTTATTCTACAAAGTAATTAACTTTGATAATCTACAACTAATTCTTAATAAAACAATAATTCTAGGATTTTGCACAGTCTGCTACAATCTACGACTATCTTTGCGATATTTATTGGTCAATGTCTCTTTTCGGCGCTGATCGTTCATAGCCTATGCTCACAATTCTTATTATACAAAGTTAATTATAATCTACGACTAATCATTAATGAAATAATAATTCTAAGATATTGCACCTGTTGGAACCTGTTTGAGAAGTATCATGTCGAGGTCTTCCAGCGTCAGCTTGGCGGCGTTGAACTGATCCTCTTTCCTGAATAAGACGGTACGATGAAGCAAACACGCTTGCGTGAGGTAAACGGCGGTTAGGGTAACGACGTTGGTATTCCCTTCTAGCTGCAGCCGCGTCTCCATCGCAGAATCCGTAACAATAAATGTTTTTTGTGTTTAAAAAAATATATATTTTGTTTTATTCTTTTTAGTGATTATAATAAGCTTATATAGTCGTAGTTTTTTGTTGATATGAAACTATAAGACATTTCAAGCTCACCGCAAACAACACCGCGGGAAAGTTTTAGTCATATGTAAACAATTAAATGTTCGTCGTTGTGGTCGCTCAACTATCAAAAAAGAGATATCTTATCATCACCCTTGAAATAGGTACCGTTGAGGAGTTCCAGTGGCCATCTGTGGTCTTCATCATCAGTTCCACTTCACCAAATGATACTTTCTGAACGCAAATGCTAAACTTGTTACTAAAAATACAAAATCGCTAGGATTTCCCTCAATTCCTCACTGATCTCCTCATCAGATTCAGATTTGGTGACAATGGGACCACCTAGAAAGTATACTCTATAAAACCATATTTTTTTTAAATCGGTCCACTATTGACTGAGAAATTGTGGAACATAAAAAAATGGATACAGCAAAAACTCCTTTTTTGAGGTATTAAAAAAAAACCGGATGGAAGTGGGAATAAATGTTGTACTTGACTAGATACCTTCTAAACATCCCAAATGAATATTGCGAAAGGAGAATTGTACATACATACATAAACTCACGCCTTCATTCCTAGAGTGGGAACTACAGAATTACCACCAACTCTAAAAAACTTGTCGATAATTCTGTAACCACATTTTTTACGAACGGGCTAAGATGTTTTGTTTTTGTTTTGTTTTGGGTAGAGTATTAGTGACGGGTTGTAAATTAATTTCTATTACCTTTCAAGCATAATTGGTTTTAAGTATAGTTTTTATGTAGGTACCTTATTTGTTATTTATATGAAATACCTTTTTTAGAAAATGGCATAACAGTACAGGCGTTGGCAGCTTTGAACCTTGATGCAATCAAGGAGTCGGTGCCACTTATTGGACCTCGTGCCTTTTTCATAAGAAGCTGGAAAGTGTGGTTAAAGCATACACAGAGGAGAATGCAATGCTTAACAGAAATGTAGATCAAGAGGACCTTTCCAATATTTCTATAAGTGTAAGTATCTATCTACATATGGAACTTTTAAATCATAAGGTAGAAAATAAATATCAAGGTATAATCGTACACAAATTGACTTGGTCCCAAATCAAGCTCTAGGCTTGTTTTAGCTATGATATATGCTGCCGTGCTAAGCCAAAAAGGCCTATAGGCGTTTTGACGGTTTCGAGATAAACGCGCTTTTATGTTTTTCAGTGTCGCAACCTAAAACTCCATCTAAAACCGGACTTTTCTTATTTTTTTTTGTACTTATGGTTTAGTTAAAAACAGAGCCATACGTTTGTTATATTTTGAACTCAAAATTATATATATTTTTATCTTAAAACGGACTTACGACTTTTTTGCTAAGCACTTGAGTATATTCTTTACGTGTTATACGACATTTTATCTTATTTTTCTATGAAGGTTTCTATGGCAATGTAATAAAATATTTGAGTGGATGAAGTGTGGTAAAAAACAAGGGAAAAATAATTAAATTGACTTTATTGCTCTTCACAAACTCCTCGTTTTTTAATATTAAAACAAAAAAAACATAAAAAACAACTTGTTTCAACTTAAATTTAAGAAAATTATAGTCAGTCAATTATTTAATTGTCTCACTACGATTTAAAGAAAACATTTCTTTTTTTGGTTTGTATTAAGTAAGTAAATGTACATTAGTATGTACTAAAATTTTATTTAAGTACTCCTATCAAATGTTATAAAAATAAACAGATCTAGTCATATAAATTCATGAGTCATCTTGAAGCAATCTAATTGTGTTTTGTAAGTTGCATTTATTATAAAATGTAATCAATACTTATGAAATGAGATCTCTATGTTTCCCAATTAGTAGTTATTTAATTAATAAATATCACAACATCGCTTATGAGCAAAATAGAACTTATTTAGAATAGACAACTAAATGAGTATATTTTTCAATAATTAACATCATATAAAATCAACAAATTAATGAACGAAATAAGTAGTCTTTAATGCCCTTATTTATTATACTTAAACGTGAAATAACCGTGGGGTAGCTAAACCATGCTTTGTCCTTGTCTGCCAAATTCAAATGTCACAATGAAAGATAAGGACAAAGCATGGCTTACATCCAATTTGCTTAGGAATGCGTTAATGTTACTACAATGGACAACTTATCTATTAGTTCGTAACGGAACTATACGACCAAATTGTTAAGTATTTTATACATACGTAGATTTCCTTAGGAATTAAGGGAAAAACCAGTCTTACGACTATTTTTTTAGTCGTTTTAAGGCACTTATAATAAAAATACGACTTTTTCGTTAACAGAATCTTATTCCTCGTAGTTGTTAAAAAAAACAGAATTTGGTAATTTTCGGACATAGGCCTTTTTGGCTTAGCACGGCAGTATGATTTACTTATGGGGAGAAAATAATGTAGTAGTTAAAAACGTCTGCAACTAAGCTACTACTACTCATGTTCATCACATCAACATTTGTCCTTACCTGGGATTGAACCTGGGACTGCTACTTATTTATTTCTGCTGGGTTTTTATAAGTTTTTTTTATATCTTTATTTTGGTAGGTGGGGTTGACTTAGTATGACACATATGTAATCAAAGGGTTTATGGGCTTTTAGCAATTTATAACTACTATGCTAAGCCAAGCATAGTAGTTATAAATTGCTAAACCAATTGTGATAAACTGAACTAATTATTTACATTTAAAAATAACTAACACTAAAAATACTGCGTGGTTAAAATTTTAGGTATTATGAGACAGTATTATTTTGGTCTTTAGGCCTGTCAACAAAAGGCATCTTTGAATTTTGGTAAATTTGAAACTAATGCATTTTCACTTTCAGTCTTAATAATAATTCGGTATTTGAAGTTATTGTTCATTTTACCAACTATACAATTTGGATATCGGATGTAATGTGTAAATGTTATTATGAGATTGTATTGTATTGAAAATAAGTCAATTTGGGAATTAAGGCATTTTGGAACTAAGACAATTTGAGATTTAGTAAAATATGTAAAAGGCCATTATGATATTTGGCTGTAATGAACCGGAATCGTATTACTGAACCTTTGCCTTTAGCACGAATCGAATTGCCATTAGCCGTTGTTACAGTACGGACCTCGTCAAAGCGTTGAAAATGTTGATATATATCCACCCGGTTTGTCACGTGACTCGTGGCGCCGTTATCCACGTACCAGTTTTTTGTATCAGCATCGATCGACAATATTCCTGTGCTCTCTATGGATATCAGGATCATGTTCGCGGATTTCGAGGAAGGTGTTGCTTGCGAATTACTGCTTGTCGGAGGTTGCCGTCTTTGATCCACCTCTGACAGTTTCTCACTCGATGGCCGATAGCTTGGCAATAGTTGCATTTCAACTTCCTATCCTTCTTCTCTGCAGTAGACATGGTGCCGGAATCGGAAACGAGAGCTTCCTGTTGAAGTAAGTTGTTACTCTGCAGTGCTCGTTCAAATGCACACAGATGGCTTGTGAGACTTTCTTTATTTCTCTGGGATTTACGTAGCAATAGCCAACTGCTTCTGATGGAGAAGTAGTTCTCGTCGAGAGTATCCAGGATCTTGCAAAGGAGTAGCAGTTCTAGTAGCTCGCCGCTGTTGTCCTTACTCAACTCCTGATTAAGCTGCGTCCAAATATTTTTCAACTTTGATATGTGGGTGGCTATGTCATCTGCTGGATCCTTTCTAAATCCAAAGAAGCTCATGCATAGATTGTAAGACTTGTCTTCGTCGGTACCGTGGATCAGTCTATGCAGCTCTAGCCATACGTCTCTTGCGATCGTGTATCTCATGACCTTTCTCAGTGTCTCTTCATTCATATTGGTCGTTATTATGAGAAGAGCAGTTGCGTTTGCCTTAACAAACCTTTCTAAGTCTGCTTTATAAGTAGCAACTGCAGGTTCTCCTGCGCCAGAAGCGGGTACGATTGGTTTTATGAACGAGCCTTCTGCTACTTCCAACGCGTGCGGGACGGTTCGTAGCAAAGTTACGGCTTTGTATTTCCATGTATCCCAATTCGATTTTCCGTGCAGCAAACCAATTTGCAATTTCGTTACACTCTCCATCTCGTCGTGGGGTGGGATCGATAACATGTTAGAGTTCCGCCAGTGGAAGTGGAGGCTTGGAGAATAAACTTAGTAAATTAATGAAAAGAAAGCTTTGAATATTTTTCTTATATTTTAATATTGACGTGACAGAATAAAATCTACAAAATTTCAGTTCTAGTCAGTTCAGGTACACAGTCGATTTGTGTTGGTTATAATTATGAATGAACTAATTTACAAAAAAACCAAATTGACTCATTTTTCATTGTGGTGGCAACCCTGTTACACCTACCCATTTCGACTTGACTATGAAAACTCGGAAACTACGCTTGTTTTCGAACGTTGACGTTGGCATAGTGGCATGGTGATAACTTAATGATGCATAGACGTCAAATAATCCATGAACAAAACGAAATGAAAATGAGTTTTATTATTTACACAATTTATTAACCATTAGTTTACACATTATCATGTTGTTATAAGAATCTAACACTACGTCTTCAAAAATCTTACATTACCCTCACATTCGGTGTTCAAATGTCCCTCCGCGGCTTATTATGCATGCTGCTGCTGTTAGGTGTGTGGGGGGGGGGGTTGTTGTTGCATATGTAGGGTAGTCTTATAATAAACGGTAATACTGGGCGCACGTCTTTTATTCTACAGTGGCGAACGCGGATAAAAAAATAATATAATTAAATAATAACAGTCTCGTGTTTGAACTAATAAGATGTCAGTGGGTAAACTACGTGAATTTGAGTTGAAAAGTGGCAATTGGACGGGTTATGTGGAACGATTAGAAATGTATTTCTTGGTGAACGAAGTGACGAAAGAATTACAGTTACCGACATTAATTTCGCTTATGGGTGAAGACGCATATGACTTGCTATCGACATTGGCAAGTCCGAAGAAACCAAAAGAATTAACCTATAATAACGCAGTGGAACTGTTAACAGTACATCTTCAGCCAAAACCCTCGGTGTTAGCGGAAAGGTACAAATTTCGCCAGCGGTGTCAGTTACAGAACGAATCTATCGCGGATTACGTAACAGAGTTAAAAAAATTAAGTAAACACTGTGAGTTTGCAGCTAACCTAAACGAAAACATTCGTGACCAATTGGTGTGTGGGCTAAGAAGCGAAATTATCCGACAGCGGCTGTTTGCAGAGGATGGATTGGCTTACGACCGAGCGGTCACATTAGCATTATCTTTGGAAGCAGCTGAACGTGACGCTATCGCTGTGAAACGTGACACGGAAGGCCTCACGGAAGAGGTGCACAGGTTTAATTTCACTGAATGTTCAAAATGCGGAGACGGAAGGCATCAGGCCAGTGATTGCCTATACAAAGATTACGTGTGCAGTTTGTGTCAAGAAATCGGCCATTTAAGACGTATGTGTCCAAAAAAAAGGGGCCAGGATCGTGGCCAACAATCAAGTAAGACGGGCGTGTCGGCGGGAACAGCCGGCACCTATAACGGGGGACGAGCGGGCGGCCGCGGTTCAGGCGGCCGGGGCTCGTGGAGGCGCGCGGCGCGGGCGCGGCGCGGCGCGCGCAACGGCGGCGGCGGCCGGGAGCGGGCTCCGTTGTTCATGCTGGATGACGACGACCAAGACGGGGTGTACGAGAGCGAATACAACCGGGAGGACATGAACGAGTACGATGATGAGGAAGAGGAACCGATGTACCAGATGTCGTTAAGCAAATATAAACCGGTCTGTATTACAATTAAGGTTCATAATTGTTTACTTAAAATGGAAGTCGATACGGGGTCGGCATTATCCTGTATTAGCAAAAGTGTGTATGTTGAATTGTTCAGTAATTTGCATTTAAAACCATGTTATCTTAAATTCTATGACGGCTCGTCCATTCAACCGTTAGGCTACATAGAAACGGTTGTCAATTACAAAGGTGTAGTTAAAACTTTAGATTTGTATGTCATAGATAAGGGGACTACTAATTTAGTAGGTCGACAATGGCTGGCAGAGTTAAATATACCTGTTAAAGTCGACATACCGATGGACAAATTACCAAATCTCCATTTAGCTGAGAGTAATACGGAAACAAAACAATTAATTAATGAAATTATTTCTAGGCATAAGTCGCTGTTCGATAGCACACTGGGTAAATACACCGGCGGCGAGGCCGAGCTATGCGTGAGAGATAATGCCGTGCCCATTTTATGTCGGGCGCGGCCCCTGCCGTACGCGCTGCGCGCGCGGGTCGACGCAGAGCTCGACGCCATGCTGGCCGCCGGCGTCGTCGAGCCGGCGGACCGCTCCGACTGGGCCACGCCGTTGGTCGTGGTGCACAAGCCAGACGGAGGTTTGAGACTTTGTGCGGATTACAAGGTAACCCTTAATCGTGTTTTAGAGGTCGACAGGTTTCCGGTTCCAAAAATGGATGATTTGTTCAGTAATCTGAGTGGAAATATTTTTTTTACCAAACTAGACCTATCTCAGGCATATAATCAGATAATGT
The DNA here is from genome assembly GCA_927399475.2 of Acleris emargana. Taxonomy (NCBI): domain Eukaryota; kingdom Metazoa; phylum Arthropoda; class Insecta; order Lepidoptera; family Tortricidae; genus Acleris; species Acleris emargana. The sequence continues at coordinate 50,031,325 of OV656835.1, read as the reverse complement.
TATCCGAACGTTCTAGGAACTTTACAGTTATCAACACACATAAGGGGTTATTTAAATATACACGCCTGGTTTATGGATTATCTTCGAGTCCTGGAATTTTCCAAAAAATAATGGTACATTTATTTAAAAAAGGAACCTGATGTCATCGTGTTCTATGATGATATCCTTATTAAAAGTAAGAATTTAGATAGTCATTTACGGTCGGTAGAAGAGGTATTACAGATTTTGCAAAAAATGGGTTAAAAATTAAAAAAAGTAAATGCGAATTCATAGCTAAAGAAGTTAGGTATTTAGGATTTATAATTAATGCAAGTGGGGTTCGAGTAAACCCTGACAAAGTGGAGCCTATCGTGACTATGCCGCATCCGAATAACGTCACGGAACTTAAATCGTTTATAGGTATGGTTAACTTCTATGGAAAATTTATAAGTAATTTAAGTACCCATTTAGCACCGTTGTATGATCTACTCAAAAAAGGCAAACACTGGTTGTGGGGCTCTGAACAAAACTCCGCTTTCGTTAAAGTTAAACAATTCCTATGCAGCACGAAAGCCCTCGTGCATTTCGATATGAGCGCGGAGACGGTGGTGACGGTCGACGCGGCGGCCCGGGGCCTGGGCTGCGTGATGGCTCAGCGCGCGCCTGGGGGTGCTGAGCGGGTTGTGGCGTACGCCTCGCGCTCGCTCACGGCGCACGAGGTGCATTACAGCCAGATCCACAAGGAGGCGCTAGCGATCGTATTTGCTGTCGATAAGTTCCATCAATATCTGTACGGTAGGAAGTTTATACTCCGGACCGATCATAAACCTCTCGTTAGCATTTTTGGTCCCAATATTGGCGTCCCCAGCGCGGCAGCGAGTCGGTTGCAACGTTGGGCGATTAAATTAACAGCTTATGATTTTGAGATAGAGTATGTTAGGACAGATCAAAATACGGCTGATGCTCTCTCGCGTTTAATCCAGTCACAGCGAAATCAATTCGCATCACATGAAGAAAGTTTACCTGAACAGACTTACCTACATTTCTCAACAGACGCGCTGTTAATTGATTATAAGGTTCTTAAAAAGGAAACTCAACGGGACCCAATTTTAAGTCGAGTTTAAAGTTTTTTAGTCGGCGGATGGCCAATGGATGTAGAATTTCAAGAGCTGCGGCCGAATTTAAATAGGAAAAATGAATTGTATAGCGAACTAGGTTGTATCATGTGGGGCCATCGCGTAGTTGTACCACCCTCCTGTAGGAATAAAGTGATTGCAGAACTTCATGACCCTCACATGGGGATAGTCAACACCAAAGCGCTTGCCCGCAGCTACGTGTGGTGGCCGGGCGTGGATGAGGCCGTGGAGGCGGCATGTCGCGCCTGTGCCGTGTGCGCCGCAGAGGCCGACGCGCCGCCGGCACACGCGCCGCGTTCGTGGCCATGGCCATCCCGTCCTTGGTCTAGGTTACATTTGGATTTTTTGGGCCCCATAGGAGGGGTAACGTACCTACTTAGTGATAGTTGATTCTTGCTCGAAATGGATAGAAGCGATCCGGATGGGTAGGACTACCGCTGCAGAGGTTATAGCTAAGTTACGGGACCTGTGGGCAAAATTTGGTCTACCGAAACAGACTGTAAGCGACAACGGTCCGCCATTTTCAAGTGCCGAATTTCAAAATTTTCTTAGTCGTAACGGCATAGAACATGTCTTTACCGCGCCCTATCATCCATCATCAAACGGAGCCGCTGAGAACGCCGTAAAGACGTGTAAGCGGGCGATAAAAAAGGCTTTGAAACAAAATCTAGAGGTAGATATAGCTTTATGTAGATTTCTATTGGCATATAGGAATACAGAGCATGCTACGACTGGTGATAGTCCAGCGCATGTGCTCTTAGGTCGCAAACTGCGTATGAGGCTAGATAATTTAAAACCAGAAAGGGAATCTCTGGTGGCCGCGCGGCAGGCGCGTGCCGAGCAAGGGGCCGGCGGGGCGGAGCGCCAGCTAGCGCCGGGCGCTCCGGTATGGTACCGCGGTTATAGGGACTCTAATAAGTGGCTAGCGGGCACCGTCGTAAAAAAAATCGGAAACACAGATTATTGCATAGGGTCTAGTTTTGGAACCGAAATCCACAGGCACATCGATCAGCTGAAACTAAGGGTTACTACTAGTAATAGCGGTAACAATATCCCTCTTGATCGGGGAACAAGGGAAGTTATCGCACAGCGGAAAATGCGCCAGTCATTAAGCGTTCCCATGACCAACGGCGAGGCAGCAGGCAGTTGCGGCAGGGGGTCGAGGGAGGAGACAGTGTCACGGGCAGCGCCGACCGACTCGCCGTCTGCGACGCCGGCCGGGGGCGCTATCGTATCACTGGAGCGCAGTGTGCCAACGAACGCGGAGGCTAGGGCTAGTGAGGAGTTAGCGGGTACAACCGGTCCTGTGATTTCAGATCGTAGGCATAGGTTTCCTGTAAGAGCGCGTAAAGCGCCGGTACGTTTTGGATTTGAAGAGATAGATTAAGAACTAGGTCATAATATTCTTAGGTTTAAGGGTAGCTGGTTTTGCTCCTATATTACGTTTAAATTAAGTGTGCTTTGGAATCCTGTATTCTATTTTAATTACTGTTAATGTATATTAGTTAATAAGGGTGGAGGTGTTGCATATGTAGGGTAGTCTTATAATAAACGGTAATACTGGGCGCACGTCTTTTATTCTACACTCTACATAATTTTTTCTCGGCAGATCGTTAAAGGCATCAGTTATTCGTCGTCGCATCTCGTCCGCAGTGTCACATTCAGTTTTGTACACACTATCTTTTACAGAGCCCCACAGGAAGAAATTTAGATACGTTAAATCCCTTTCGGAACGTTCTGTCCGTTTCCCAAAACACCCGTTCCCAAAACATCCGCTCCCGTCGCCACCTTTTCCCAAATAATCCGTTTCCCGATATAAGTGTTTCCCAAAATGTGCTTCTCCCAAAAGATAGGTTTGGTTTGATATCCGTTTCCCAAAATGACCTAATCCCGAAATGACCGTTCCCGTCACTACCGTTTCCTAAATATTCCGTTTTCCAAAATGTGATTCTCCCAAAAGATACAGTTTGTTTTGATATCCATTTCCCAAAAGACCCGTTCCCAAAACATCCGTTCCCGTCACCACCTTTTCCTAAATAATCGTAAATAAAGGTATGTGTATGAGAAACCTCTTTACAATACCACTTATATAGATAAAACTTGATACTGGCCAATTGTTATCCGATGACATGTGATCCTGATTGCCAATGTCATGACTATTGCAATTTGTAATTGGTGTGAAGCAAAACGGAAGTTAAATTCATAAAAACCCAAAAAGGAAAATTATCTTTGCTGATCGGTATTTCCCGCTATAACTTACACACAAAAAATAAAAAGAGTGGTTCTTCTTACTGGCGGTGTGTAAGTGAGGATTGCACTACTTCGGTTACTTTGGATAAAGACAATATCGTATTACGAGAGACTAAACCACACGCATGTAGCCCGTATCCTGAAGATAATGAGGTCAGTCTAGTAATCGATAAATTCAAGACGGATGTGTGCGAAAACTTAATGCCAATAGAACAAATTTTTGATAATAATTTTGAAAACTTTCAAAGCACAGTGCCTTTATTTGATTCACACAGAAGCTCTCTATATAGAGCAAGGAAAAAATATTTAGAGTGTGATAAATTGCAAGTAAATACTTTCGAAGATGCTCGTGTTCCACGAATTTTGGCTGATAACTTTCTACTCAGCGAAGACGGCGAAACAGAAAAGATGTTCATTTTTGCTACTCATCACGCCAGAAAATTGGTCAGTAATAAAAGTTACTCTTATATGGGCGACGGTACTTTTAAGTCAGTACCAAGACCGTTCTACTAGTTGTATACCCTTCATATTGATATAAATTCAAACAAAACAACTACGAATGTCAAACCAGTGATTTACGGACTGTTACCCAACAAAACTGAGTCAACTTATATCCGTTTCTTTTCCATATTAAAGGATAAACTAAATATAAATATGGTTAACTTAAAAGCCGATTTCGAAAGAGCCCCGATGAATGCAGTAATGGTTGTTTTCCCGAACGCCAAGTTAAGTGGTTGTTTTCATCACTACAATGGTGCGGTATGGAAACAGGCCAAAAAACTGAAGCTTAACGAAATACCTTCCGGGAGAGATATAGCAAATCTTAGTGCCAATTTACCTCAACTACCAGAAGATTATATTCCTGAAGCTTGGCAATCAATTACACAATTGTATCCAGAAAACGAAGTCATTACATTATTTAAAACTTACATGGAGAGTCAATGGTTTCCAAGAATGCCTTCAAATATATTGAGTGTCGCATTTGAACAACACCGGACTACAAATTTCGTTGAAGGGTGGCATAGACGCATAAATAGCAGAATTCCCCCTCACCCTAATTTTTTCCTGTTTATAAACAGATTGAGAAAAGAGGCGAAATGTATAGACACAAAATTAATAAACAGCCTATTCATAGCTTCAAAAAAAAACAGGAGGAAGAATGATATCTTGTTTGATGAAGAGTACAGCAAACTGTTACGGAGATTACAGTACGGAGAAATTGAGTGTATGACATTTTTACATGAAGTAAAACTCTTACGAAGTAGTATTCGTAATTAAGTTACATTCTCAACTAAAACCACTACCAGAGGTTTCCTTTTTATGTTAAGTTCTAAGAGTAGTAGGACTGTAATGTAATAAAATAGAACGTTTAATAAGTCGTATTTACGATTAAGTTATATTTGAAGTTCTCATCTATTTTTTCGTTTAAAGCGGTATGTTCTAAGCACTGCACTGCACTGCAAACATACATATTGTACTGAATATAAGTAAAGTTCTTGGTTACAATACGAATGGTTTTTAATTTATGTAGAAAATGATTCCTCTGCCTTAGGTATTCTGTGTTAAATAGATTCCGGTTCGTTACAGCCAAATATCATAATAACGTGTTCCTAGAATATCAAAATGTCAAAACAGATTATTCTCATAATGTCTAAAGATCGAAATGACTTACCCCTACTTCTTAAATTACCGTATTCTTAATATGACTATAATTCATTTAGACTCTATCTCGTTTTGATAAATTTTCAATTCTACCATTTCCCAAAATGTCTAAAACTTGACTTGATCGTGTTTTGATTAATTTTCAATTATACCATTTCCCAAAATGTCTAAAACTCAAATTAACTAGACACAAAAACGTCACATCGTCTAAATATCTAAAACTCGGTATCTATGGAAAATATTTAAATTTATGTTGAAGTTTACAGTTTTTAAGCAATGAATAATTAAATTAATTATCAACGGCATCTCAATTTTCGTCTTTTTACATTGTTATTCTGTACAATCGAGAATTCATTAAGTAAGACTGCATGGAGGTTCGAGTACTGATGTTGCTACTGGCCACTTGAAAATGAAGTGCTTTAGAAAGATAAATAGTGACAAATGCAATGAATTCATTTCGTCTGAATATTATTACAATCGAGATATTTCATAATGGAAAACAATATAGATTTGAATTTTATAAATAATCAAAAAGGTCGCCCAGCTCTTGTGTACGATGGGCACAAGTATAATTTTGGTTATACCAACAAAAATGAGACTACTATGTGGCGATGCATCAATCGCCCTGAATGCAATGCATCGGTCACATTGAATTCGCATAAGGACGCAGTGCTCCGCGAAAGTGCACATATTTGCAATTCTCATTATAATGAGAACATTAGGGATGTTGTGATGGATTCGTGCAAAAAAGCTGTGTGTGAACGAATGTCACCTGTAAAACAAATATTTGAGGAAGCTGTGACGGAAATTATCGAGACTGATGAGAGTTTTGTTATGTGTTCATACGAAGAAAAAAGGAGTGCTTTATACAGAGCGAGGAAGACATTCTTAGGGCAGCAGAAAACTGAATTTCTTAATTTACGGGATGTTAAAATTCCAGAAATGCTTAAAAAGGATTTCTTAGCAATCGAAACCGGGACTGAAGAGAAAATATTAATCTTTGCAACGCCTACCGGCAGACAGTATATGACCAATGCCGATGGTAACCATCAATACTTTGGAGACGGTACCTTCAAAAGGAAACCTAAACCTTTTAAACAACTATTCTCCATACATGTTGATCTTGTTATAAATGGAAGATCGAGTAATGTGGTGCCAATTATTTACGCTCTGCTTCCTAACAAGACGCAAGACACTTACTATCGATTATTTACACTATTACGAGATGAATTGAACTTGGAAATTAGAAATTTTAAATGTGATTTCGAAGTTGCTCTAATAAATGCATGCAAGGCTGTCTTTCCGAATGTCCGTTTAACAGGCTGTTACTTTCATTATTCTCGTGCTGTAAGGAAGAACGCCAAAGCGTTGAAGGCTAACTCAACAGCAGAAAGCCGCGAGATTATTGAGATGTGTGCGAATTTGTCGTTACTGCCAGAAACAGAGATAAACAATTGCTGGCTCAACATAATTGACATCGCACCAGGAACCATTGAAATGGACAATTTTATAGGCTACATGCAGCGACAGTGGATAAGGTTAGGTCCATCAATGTTGAGTTGTGCTCAAGACAAACACCGGACGAATAACCCGATTGAAGGTTGGCATAACCGCCTTAACGTCCGTATGCCTTTTAAACCAACTTTGATTCGGTTTGTATACAGATTGAGAGTAGAGGCAAGATATCAAAACACTAGAATAATTAATTCCCTATTCTCGACTATGAGTAGAAAACGGAAAGATATTTTTTTTGACAATCAATATAGTCTTCACCTAAAAGATTTAAACGACGGACTTATAACTGCACTAGAGTTCTTGAAAAATATGTGTGCAATAAGACAACGTTTTCATTAAATATTAAACAGTAGCAGTTTAGTAGGAATAATTATCAAGGGTTGTAATCATAAAAGTTACTTATTTTTTTAGAGCCGGAACCATAGAACAGTGTCGATTGCATAATAATAAGACCGCAGTTTGACTTCTTCAGCTTGGCAACATGATTTTTAATGCCTAGGTGCCCTACTACAAGAATCAGAAGTCAAACTGCGGTCTAATAAGTATGTAAACGACACTGTTCTACGGTGCCTGCTCTATTTTAGCAAAGAAGTGTTCTGTTTTGTTGTTGATTTTAATTCGTGACAGGTATTTAAGTAAAAATACCATTAGAAAGGAAACGAATGTAACTTTTAGATGTAAGATTAAATTTGAAACGAATGTAACTTTTAGATGTAAGATTAAATTTGAAACGAATGTAACTTTTAGATGTAAGATTAAATTTGGAACGAATGTAACTTTTAGTAGTAAGATAAAATTTGTGTAAGTTTATTTATTTCAATAAACATTTTTGACGAAGTTTTTCCTTTTAAATTCTATCGGTGAAAAACCGGCAGTGCGAGTCTGACTCGCGTTCTATAATTTTTGAACTTATCTTCCAACATTATCCTCCTTTTTAAAATACGTTTAATCATGCTATTCATCCGTTTCTGCCTCGCATATTAAGTGTACAAATCAATCAGTCTAGTAGTTTCGAAACCAATCGGGTGGAACAAACGGTCGAACAGTCATACAGACGCACAAGCGATCCTATAAGGGTCCTTTTTTTTCCTTTTGAGGTACGGAACTCTAGAATACTCGACCTCTATACCACAAAACTTTACAAGTATACAACTATACAAAATTTTAGTTTTTCCATAGTAAAACATGATAAATTTGTTGAAATTTTACGCTTGTGAAGTTTTGTGGTGTAGGCTCATGCTCATAAGGACTGTTTTTGTTTGATCGTTTACAAAAGCATAGTAGTTATAAATTGCTAAACCAATTGTGATAAACTGAACTAATTATTTACATTTATAAATAAGTAACACAAAAATACTGAGGGCCGAGTTCACCAACCAATTTAACAGGTGGTTAAATCTTAATCAACCGTTAGTCAATACATTTGACAACCGTCAAACCGCTAACCGTCCGTTTAATTGTTGGTGAACACTGCACTGAGTGGTTAAAATTTTAGGTATTATGAGACAGTGTCATTTTGATCTTTGGGCTTGTCAACAAAAGGCATTTTTGAATTTTGGTAAATTTGAAATTAATGCATTTTACCAACTATACAATTTGGATATCGGATGTAATGTGTAAATGTTATTATGACATTTTATTGTATTGAAAATTAGTCAATTTGGGAATTAAGGCATTTTGGAACTAAGACAATTTGAGATTTAGTCAAATATGTAAAAGGGCATTATGATTTTTGGCTGTAATGAACCGGAATCGTTAAATATAGCAGAACATATGGGTTTCTAGGGTGTTTTGACATACTGATACGATGAGAAACGGGTCTTTTGGGAATACGGGTGTTATGAGAGACGGATCTTTTGCCATACGGATGCTACGAGTATGAGAACCTGATACGATGAGAAACGGGTCTTTTGGGAATACGGGTGTTATGAGAGACGGATCTTTTGCCATACGGATGCTACGAGTATGAGAACCTGATACGATGAGAAACGGGTCTTTTGGGAATACGGGTGTTATGAGAGACTGATCTTTTGCCATACGGATGCTACGAGTATGAGAACCTGATACGATGAGAAAGTTTTGGGAAATGGACAGAACGTTCCGAAAGGGTTAAATCCGGGCTTCTTGATGCCAACGGTGCGGCCCAAACCTGCCTATCCAGCGATCCCCAAACTCATTGTTTAATTTCATTCGTACTTCGTGTACAGAATGATCTGGTGCACCATCTTGTTGGAACCAAGTGACTCGTCTTTCAGCCAGTGGTAATTCGTTTAGATAACTGTCTAACTCGGTGTTCAAAAGAGACATGTATCCGTCTCTGCTTAGAGTTGGAGGCAGAAACACAGGTCCTATGATAGTTTCTCCGTGAATCGCCGCCCAGACGTTAATAGTCCAACGGTACTGGTGACTTGAGAATCGATAAGTCAAGTCAAGATCGTTCTACTATCTTTTGTAATAGCCATCGGCAGTAGGCTTCGCGGATAGTGCAGTCCCGAGGGAGTAGAGCTTGAACCCTCTGTATTTTGTAAGGGTGAAGGCTGGCACGTTTGAGAATAATAAGTACTGCAGTATGGGTTATTCTGAAATGTCGACCCTCTACTATTGAACTCGCTCTCGGATGTCTTCTAAAACAGCGCAGCACCCTTTCTTCAAGTCGAGCCGCAATTCGAACAACGCCTCCTCCACGTTGGTCGTTCTGAGCTATTACTGGTACAACGGGCTGGTTGTTGGCGATACGATCCAAAGCCCTTAAAATTGTCCTATGCCCAGTTGGATGTGGTGGAGGATATGTTTGTCGGTATAGACGCAAAGCTTCAGCCGCGTTATTATTGCACGTGGCGTACAATAAAATCAAATTCAAATAACCACGAGCATCTAGCAAAGGCATTTTTATTTGAAGAATGACATAGGTAAATTTAATGACATTTTCATTTCAACATAAAAAACATCGATGGCCAATGGCCAATACAATAACGCAAAGAGGTTCATGAGTTAAGTACTTAATCAGTAATTCTTAATAATGTTTATTTGATAAACGTGTCACATGCACGTTTTGAAGCATGAAAATGTATGAGATAATATGGCCATTGCTGCTGAGCAGCACAATTACAATTTATTCATAAATAAATTTGTTCAACTAGCTAATACCTATTTATCGATTTAGGTAAACTAAGATACGATGAAAGAAGGTTCTAATATCATCTTTAATTGTTTATGAAGATTGAGTATAGTGTATACTTCAGTGTCTGTCAATGTCGCTATTTCAAAAATGTGTCTAGTTGTGCTTAGTAGGTAGTTATTATGTTATTATTTTATTCATAATTTTAGGATTCAAATAAATAAAGTTGTTAAAAGTGTAGCTACAAAGAGACTCATAAACCCTGCAATATTTCTTACCGCATTGCAAGCAGGTCTAAGTATGCATCAACGACAAAAAAAAACGTAATAATATCCTGTAATGAAAAGTTGGTTTACAATTAAATTCATTGACCCAATCATATGTTTAGGTTGAAACAAGTAGTTTTTTGTGTGAATGTTTAACCAGCTGTAATTTGAAAACGGCTGCTTAAATTCACATAGTTTATATAGGGGAAATAAAGTGTTAATGCTATCTCCTATTTTCGGGAAGGTCCACGGTCCTCTTCCACCCTTTAGGTATGTATATAATGTTTTTGAGCGTTCCATACCCGAAGGGAGCTCAACGCGAGCCTATTGATATACCGACGCTGTTCGTCCGTCCGTCCATCCGTCCGTCCGTCTTAATTTTCAAGAGCTGTATATTTTAAACCGTAATAGATAGCGGATTGATTCTTTTTAGGGTTCCGTATCCAAAATAGTTAAAACGGAACTCACGTCACACACTATGTATGTCACTAGCATTTTACTCGAAAACTTCATATTTTATCAATAAGCGATTGAATTGATTTGAATTAAATGAAATTAGGAGTACAGGTATCTTGTTAAAGCCGTTGCTTGGTTTGGTAGCATAATAACAAAAACAAATATTTCTTGGTGGACACTAAATACATGTAACAAATTGTTTCATTCATCGTGTGCCACATATTTCAATAGTTATTTTAGTTTGAGGTTCTTTAGCGTTTTTTTTTTAATAAATAGTTTTTTTTGGGAATAGTCGCTTCGAAAGTTGCATAAATTGTGTCCCCGCCCCCTTTATGCTCGAAACCGTTATTTTTGTTATATCGTAAAAAGGTAAAAACGGGAATTTGGTATTATTATAATAAAAATGGTCAAGTAGGACCTTCTAAGCGGAACCCTCGGTGCGCGAGTCAGACTCACACAAGACCGGTCTTTTCAGGTTTCTGGATTGCTGGATGCTGCCTTTGATGTAATGAAAGCAGAGATGCTGCTCAAAGTAACGACTGTAGAGATGAGAAATCGATGCCAATCATGCATAAATAATCAAGGGCAGCAGTTTGAGCAATTTTTATAAATAATAACTTTAGCTGTTTTTAAGCAAATTGGGATTATTGTGTACCGATCGAAAGGGTATGAATAAACTGAAGATGTTTTTGTATAATTAGAAGTAGTCAATCGTTTTTAGTTTTTTTTTAAATACAATGCAAAGTTGGCTGTTTAGATTTCTTTTTACCTCGATTTTTTTTTGTATCTGGGCTAATACTCAAATCTTTAAAATGTAATATTTGGTGCACGGGAAAGCTAAAAAAAACGGGCCCATATTGGTTTGAGGGCCCGTTTTTTTTAGCTTTCCCGTGCACCAAATATTACATTTTAAAGATTTGAGTATTAGCCCAAATACAAAAAAAATATGCCTGTTTTATAATTTTTTTAAAAGTTATTGAGGTTTTAAATCTTGAAAATGGATAATTTTCAGAAAATCAAAAAAAAAAAAATTAAAAAAAAAACAAAGGGCCTAGGTATTTTTTTTAGTGGAGCGTGTAGCAGATGGCCCCACCTATCTTCTATATACGTATGTCCATCCATCTGCCAAAGACCCTGTAGATTACCCACCTGGAATGGATAGACTTGGAACCCAATTTTATCGACCCTCAGATCTCATGTCTCCTTATTAATAAAAAACTTAAAATCTTTCCTCATTTTATTTATGTGACAAAGGTAACCCCTATAATAGTGTAACACATTTTTTTTAAGTCAAACAAATATAAGTACGGGTAGGTAAAATTTCGTTAAAAATTCCTTATTATTACGCTTACACTGAAGTTTTTAATGATTCATACAACAAAAGCTTATAGAGAAGCGGAAACGCATCAAAGCTGAAAAGCTCTCCGCCGTTTCGTTGATTAGAACCGGATGTCTGCGCCGGCGCGCCCGTTGGCTCATTTCCGGTTGCGTTATTCATAGGGTTATTTATAAAAACGTATCAAGACCGTAAAAGAACCGCATAATAAGGTATTTCATGTTTTTTATTAATTTTTTATTTAAATAATAAAACTGTTCGTCCCCACATAAAATAATACTAATATAATACGTCTAAATAAGTTTTATTTATTTTTTAAGTGAGCGCATGCATTCCTGATAACACTTTTGGTTTTGTCAAAAAGTTATAAAAATAATAGAATTCATAATAATTTTATTATCTTGCTTACCCCAGCCCCAGATGACCCAGATTTGAATTGTGCTAGTTTAGTCATAGCGACATCGGATCACAATAACAATTATGTACCTGAGAGCCAGAGTAACCCAAGTCCAGATTTGGGTCAAAGCTAGCTAAAGCTTGTCCCAGTAAAAAATGTCGCTCATTATTAGATGGGGTTGTATATCAGGATGAAATCTAAAGAGTTTTGAAAACTATGTTTCCTGTTAGGATGCTCTATAATTTATGTATAAATAAAAATATAAAATAAAGTTGTTAGTAGTAGACATAATGCCCGAACAAGACCGTTGGACGGCATATTAGTCCATTTTTCGCGCACAGGTTTTGATTCTTTTTAGAAGTTGGGCACAATTTTCTGCTTCCCAATTAATTTTGTAAACCAAACTGCTGGCACCACTGCGAGTCCACTTGAAACGAGAAGAAAGATGCCAGATACACGAAATAAGTCCAAGTCTTCAATCACTGTGCGACACAAAGGCATAAAAAGTACAAATCACTATCAGAAAAGAACTTTGAACACCTAATTACCCAAAAATTAAAGTCTAAAACAAATTACACGTCCGCCATCTTTTAACGTTGCAAATGGCCCCCGACACTCACTTTATTTATCTATTTATTTATAACTGACAATTATGTCAGCAAACAAGATACCAACCAACATACCAAGTGGCCAGTACTTCAGTAAAGAGGTTTGTTTGTTAACATTACTTGAAACATTAAACTTGTTGTGTACCGCGACAATCGTAGATGACTAATTGTGCCATTGGGAAATCAGTAATTCCCAATGACCAAATTTTATGTCAATTGTGTCATGGGTACATAGATTTTCCCCATCGAACAACTAGGCGTGCTATGGGGAATTTAAATTCCCGACGGCTCAACCAGTTGAGCCGCGTAGTTGTGCCGTGGGTCAGAAAAGGGATCGGCCTGTGTCGGGTGGTTGTAATGAGCTGTGACCTTAAGAAATTAAAAATATTATATGGCTTTGCGCTTATGGTCTCAAAAACTACCGTGACGATTTCTTGTATATTAAATAAAATTTTGGATAGAATCAAACAAGATTTCATTGTTATTAACGACCAATCCTGGAGAATTGGCACCAATCTAATAATGGTAATTTTAATAGTTTACCCATAACTGAATATTTAATAAGAACTTTAACATTAAATGCAGGGTTTAATTTTGTACAAAAATAGTTATTTAAAAAGTTACCTCTGTAAGGGACGTAGATATTTAGGTATAGGCAGTCTTCTGATTCATGAGCTAAAAATGGCTCCAGTCGCTCCATGTAACGTTGTCGTCCAAGGGACTGTGGATCACCTTTTTCCTTTGCAGGAAGGGATTGAGGGCAAACAGGAGCAAAATCCGTGGCCATCATCACCCTGGACCATGACGGTGCACTTGCTGTAAATAAAAATAAAAATGTATTATAAATTAACTGATAAAGTTCACTCCGTCCGCGCGGATTTCCCCAACTAAATAAGTGTGTAACCCCGTAACCAATCCTTGCCTCAACTAGTACTCTAATTTTTAATAGCATTACATATCCAAGATAAATAAACATTCTGATAGTGCAGGGCTAAGATGGAACCGGCTATTTTGCGGTCACATCCAAACACGACAGTGCAATTATCCTAAGGAAGGCCCTACCAACCGTCGTGAAATGCGAGTCTTCTATGTCGCAATCCAACAAAGACATAAGCAACAGCGCGGCTGCCAACACTCGCTGACCCTCATTTAAGTTAACATTCAAGGTTACCCTGACGGTCTTATCCGCCATTTTAGTTTTTTTTAGTTATAAGTTTAAATAGTGAGTGGATATGGACGTTTATTCGCGAAACAAGCGTTAAGCGTTGTTTCGAAACAAATAAGTTGAGATGAGTGAAACCGTAACGATAAAACAAAGTGCCCGCGAATGGTCGTTCATATGAGATTTCTCGGGTGACGGCTCGGGCCGGCCACCTGTGATCCAAACAACGAGCACTTGCTCCGGACATGGTTCTCTAACACAATAAGGTTGTAGTGTCAACCATTGACATTATTGTGTTAAAGTTATTATGTAATATGTCTCATTTGTTTTTGTTTTTTTTTTAATTTAAAAGCAAATTACTTGATAGCACAGCGACGATTTATTTTTACCCGACTGTTTCAGAAGAAGGGTAATGTTTTGTATATAAGATTCGAGAGTACACTCCCAAGCCAGCGTGCGTGGCACATCTATTTTATTCGATAAAATATTAATAAAAGTATAAGAAAGTATTTTAACCAAACCCCTGAGTTTAATTAATAGAGGTCGGCGGGAGTGTACTGTTTTCAGTTTTTGCATACCTTATCATTCAATAATTATAATAAACGAAAGAAATGATTTTATTTAGGCCGCCTTTCTGCTACGAGCTTTACGTCGCCACCAAAACAAATGAATTTTATTAGAACCTACGGAATTGGATTAATCTATTTTCCGCAGCTTTTCGCTTAAGTGGGAAAACAGTTTCAACTAGTATTAAAGCAAACTTCCTTAGTAGGGTGGAAAAAACCCTGAAAAATTCCCGTTTTTTTCTAAAAGCCTTGTTTTTTAAGTTTTGTTCGGAACAAATCAATGACACTTATCAATATCATCTACATTTTTCGGATGAAAACGAAAAAATCGGAAATAAACGGAAAAAGCCGCACTTTGAAAATAACTTGTGAATTTTTCAAATTAAATTTTAATCCATGATACTTTAGATAGCTAAACCTGCTTAGTCGTGTGTTTTGTTACCCAAATGCTGGCAATCGTTTGTGAAAATATCTATTGACTTTGATGCTGCCGTTAGTGGCATAATGCAATTTTATCATATCTTTGTTCTTATCGCATTTCTAATTGAATACTGCATAAGACTGTGATATCGATAGTATCGTGATGTAACTATATAAAAGATGCCTCGTGTAAAGAGTGGTGTGTGGCAGCATTGTGAAATAGTCGAGAAGGATGGCAACATTTTTACTAAATGTGTGTTTTGTTCAAAAGAGTATTTGTTCCCAAATGCAACACGTTTAACGGAGCACATGAGATGAGCAGATGAAAAAAAACATTACCTAATAAAGAAACCGTTGCGTAAGAAGATATCCCCGTTCGTTAAATCAAATACGTCACGTACGTCCAGTAATTTTGTGGATTGTTCGCGACAACAGGGAGATAAGGACGAAAACAACCAACTTGACTTGACTTGTCGTCACATTCGACTTTGCAATACAGGGTTGGGCAGATTAAGTGTCCTAGTTGTGTATGGCTTTTTTACTTAAATATAACTTAACTTCTTATTCACTTCGTATTTTTTTTTTGTTGACAATTTAATCTCCTTTATGATTTCTACACGTCAGCTTGATATATTTTGTTTTTATATTGTTTTCAACAATGGACGCGAAACGCCAGCTCGTGTGCGATTTGTACCAGAAAAAATACCGACCGTGTGAGATATTGAAGACGCTGAAACATTTAAATATCAATATAAGGTTTATATCGCGGACCGTCAAGCGATTCAAAGAAACGGGATCTTCACAAATCAGGCCCAAACCTGGGAGAAAGCCATCTGTTCGCACCAAAAACATCATTAAAAATATTCGTGAGCGTATTAGACGAAATCCAGCTCGAAGTGCAAGCAAACTTGCTAAAGATATGAAAATATCCCGTCGAACAATGAGTCGTATTGTAAAATATGATCTTGGGCTAAAGGCCTACAAAAAACAAAAAAATCATGGCTTAACAGATGCCCAGAAAAAAGCTAGAGTGAAAAAATGTAGGGAATTGCTAGCTTGGCACGACGGCGATGATATTATTTTTTCCGATGAAAAGATGTTCCAGTTACAAGACAGTCACAACCAACAAAACGATCGTGTCTATGGTGCTTCATTGAAGGATATTCCTGTGGACAAATTAGCCGTACAACGGGTTCCAGAGTGCATCAGCTGTCATGGTATGGGGTGCGATATCGCCTAGAGGCAAGTTACCGCTGCTGTTTATTGATCGAGGTGTCAAAATTAACCAAGACTATTACATCCAGAACGTGTTACAGGGTCATTTGCTAGAAAATGCTCAAAAATTATATGGAAACGACTATTACTGCTTCCAACAAACCAAATCACCCCAATTCCAATCTCACAAAGCTAAACGCACTCACGACTGGTGTAGAACAAATTTGACAGATTTTATACCTTGGCAAGAATGGCCTGTATTATCGCCGGATTTGAATGCTTTGGACTTTTCGATATGGGTTACATGCTGAGCAAGATTGTAAGCACACAGGGCATGAATCTAAACTCATTCAAGCATCGATTAGTCAAGATATGGGATGAAATACCAGACGAGGTAGTGCGTGCCGCGTGCAATGCATTCTATGGAAGAATGCGTCAAGTTAGTAAAGCTGATGGCGAGCGATTTGAACTTATGAATTAGTTTTTTTAAGTATAGAGTACGCTAAAAATAAAAACGTGATAAATTTAAAAAAAAACTGTCTTGTTTTAATTTTATGGCTCTTTTTAACTAGGACACTTAATCTGCCCAACCCTGTATACAGAAAATGAGCCCTCTATGGACACGGGCGACACGGCAACGTTGAATGGGCAAATAGGTGTAGCCTTAGCCCGTGCTGCTTATGCAACTGGTATGCCACTTTGCAGTTTCGAAAACAAGTACTGGAGTGATGCATTAAAATTATTAAAAAAATATTATAAGCCTTCGACGAAACACGCAATGAGTAATTCATTTCATACGAATGATATAAACGAAAAAATTAAAAAGTCATCAACTTCAGACGGATGGACAAATGTCCGAGGCAGAGGGGTTGTTAACTTTATTATAACAACTCCTGAACCAATTTTCTGGAGCAGCATTTATCCCGGTAAACAAAGAGAAACAGGCGAATACATTAATGACCAAGTGCGGAAAGTAATGGATAAAGTTGGTGCAAAAAAGTTTGTAGTTCTTGTGACAGACAATGCCACCAATATGCGAGTAACATGGCGTCAAATTCAAGCTCACTATAACTACATCGATTGTATGGGATGTGCGGCACACGGATTGAATTTATTATTTGGCGATATAATGAAAATAGACTGCTTCAAAACATTTTTCATCCAGTGCGAGAATATTATAAAACATATTAATAGGAGAAACGTATGCCTTGCGGTATTCGAAGAATTACAAAAAGAAAAATATGGGAGTCAATACACAACTTTGAAACTGCTTAGTAAAACACGATGGGCTGGTGCCACTGCGCCCCTTAAATCACTTATCGAAAATCGAGAAGCTTTAGAAGCTCTAGCTATTACAAACGGGGGAGCTCACGTTGATCGTCGAAAACAATTTCATCCGATTCTTTGCGGTCTCAATTAAAAGTTACAAAAGCCCATTTCGATTGCGAATCATAACATAGAGTCCGACAGTTCACTTTTTTCAGAGGTTTTCGCTGCATTTTAACGAAAGAAAAACAAATTCAAAAAATGGATTTTCCAGATGACTGTCACATTTTATATGACTAGATACAGAACAGACAACTATTATTTTCATAAATCAGCACAATACAAGCAATGAATATTAATTAAAGCTTTATAATTTATCTAGGTACTAGCAAAATAATTATTTTTACTTACATTCGTTTGCCAACCTATTGATAACTGATAAATATATAAACTTGTTACTATTTAAAGTACTTTATTACTGGCACTCTAATTAAGAACAGTGGGTTTGAATCCCTGTATGTTCCAAAACAATTGAAAAGAACCAATATTTCACTTGGTTTTCTGTTTCTTGGCTATTCTATTATTATTTCGTGATTCAAAAGATTAGTAAAAATGGTTAAAATCCCTAGTTCAGATGCCTCCATCATAAACATCATTATAACCAGAGGGCGGAATTGCTCATGGCAAAAATCAAACGTCAATAGAGTTGGAACGTTGAATTTAATCGACTTTTTCAGCTATCGATAAGTTCAGTCACCATTTACATTTCTGACTGTAACATTAACCTCTTTGATTAGATTAAAAGTAAATTGCATGGCAGTTAACTGTCATTTCTGCCACTAGTCCTTTTGCAACTAATTCGCGTTTGTAAAATATGGTTAATCCAAAAAGAAAAACAATTAACAAATGGATAAATAAGTATCCTTGTCTTACTTACAACGAAAACAACTCAACAATATACTGCTTTAAATGTAAGGTTCCCTTAAAGCAACTTAAAAAAATATTGCGATGAAACTCACATAAAGAGTAAAACACATTCACCTGAGTTTAAAGAGATAAAGTACGATCGATAGGTACTAGTTTTTATCTAGATTTGGTAATATTTCTCGTTTCTTGCAACATTCCATGGATAAAAATTGATAATCCACATTTCCGGTTATTAAAAAAAAAATTATGACTATCATGTATTATTATTATTACAGAGAAGACGAGGAGAACTTCATTAGCACAGACTTAGATTACGATACTGTTTTATCGATAAAAATTAGTTCACAGGTGATTTGAATCCTTATGTTGGTGTTATTGAAACTTAGGTAGTTTCAAACTTGCGCTAGGTAAACATAATTTCAGTTTATTCGATAGTCGATAAAATTCAACGTTCCAACTCTATTGACGTTTGATTTTTGCCATGAGCAATTCCGCCCTCTGATTATAACATTGGATTTAGAGAGGAAGTGGACATATCGAAAGGTTGCCGAACACCTTTAATGTTCGAAAACGAAATTATTTAACGCGATCAAATATTTGAAGAAGAACCAAACATGCCAGAAGGTCCAGCGGAAACAGCGACACGTAAGACCACCCCCCCGAACTAACGCCCTAATTGTTAGAATGGCGAAAAAGAATCCTAAACTGTCTTCTATTCAGATAAAACGTCAACTTTAACACAGGTTAACTGGAAGAGATCCCTTAAAGGGATAAGTTCGCCATTGTACATGTTAATCTTAAGTTTATGTACGAATTGACTTGTAATTGTTTTTTTTTTTGTGCAATAAAGAGTTTACATACATACATACTTTTTGGGGAAAAATCTGGTCTGGCAGCTCGTACTATAAGAAAACGACTGAACGAAGCGAATTTATTTGGTAGAGTAGCTCGCAAGAAACCATTAGTGAGCAACAAAAACAGAGAAACAAGGATTAAATTCGCAAAAGAACACAAAGACTGGACTTTGTCTCAGTGGAAGCATGTGTTATGGTCTGATGAAACTAAAATAAACAGAATAGGATCAGACGGTCAAATCTACGTACGCCGACCACCAAATACAGCGTTTAATCCCAAGTAATTATGGGGTTGTTTTTCTTGGCATGGTGTGGGACCATTGGTGCGAATTGACGGTATTATGAACCAGCATGTTCATGTTTACAGAGATATTTTGGAGAACACCATGCTGCCATATGCTGAAGAAAATTTACCAGTTGTTTGGGAATTTCAACAAGACAACGACCCCAAACACACTGCGAAATCTGTAAAGGACTGGTTTCATCGTAATTCTGTTTCTGTAATGACTTGGCCCTCCTGCAGTCCAGATCTCAATCCTATAGAGAACCTCTGGAATGACGTCAATAAAACTCTAGCCAATAAAAATATTAAAAATCTAAACGAACTTTATGACGCGGCACTCGAAGCGTGGATATCTATACCAGTAGAAAGATGCCGAGTCCTAGTGGAATCTTTGACGAAAAGATGTCTAGCAGTGCTGCAGAACAAGGGATTCCCTAGCAAATATTAACATAACTTTAACATTTTCTTTTATAATTCATGAGTTTTCGTTTATGGTCTTATGTCGGGTTCCTATATTCAATCCGAGGATAGATAAGGCTTACCTCGGGTTAAAATTTGACATTTGCCCATACAAAATGTGTCAAATTTTAATCCGAAGTAAGCCTATCTGTCCGCGGATTGAATATAGGAACCGGACGTTAATTAGTGTGCCAGCTTATTTTTCAATGTTATGGGATAAGTTAATTTCAAATGGCTTTTTATTATTATTTATAAACTTTTTATTGCTAAAACTTGTTTCAAATAACTTAATATATACTCAAATTAAATAATAGTAAACGAATACAAATAAAAGTTTTAATATGAAAGTAACACTTAGAAATTTTATAAAGGTTATATGTAATACTAAGGCCGTTCTTAATTAGTGGGCCACAACTGTATGTTGGACCCCATATTCCACAAATCTATGCCAGTCGTGTTACCATTACACCTGTATTGGGCTATCCGATGCTGAATTCAAGAAAATTTTCGCAAACAACAGCAAAAGAAAGTCAGCAGTCCCTTAGTTCTTCATAAAGAGAACTGTTACTAACCTTGAAAACCTCCAGCCGCCATCCTCGATGGTAAACATCGACACCAATACACTTATAACATACTTCGAGTCCAAATTTACCGCCTTGAACCAATCCATAAGTGCACTCAATTCTCACGTCGATGTTCGATTATCTGAGTTAGCAGTTACAGTCAGCTCATGGGAAAATTGAATCGACACTCTCGAGTCTAAGACGGAACTCGTAGCCAATATACAAGCGGAAAACGAGCACCTCCGCAATGAAATACATAAACTTCAAAATCACTGCGATGACTTAGAACAAAAGGCTAGTTTATGTAACATCGAACTACAAAATGTACCGGAACGGAAGAATGAGAATCTACTCCACGTCACGGAAGCACTACGAAAACTTGAACGTTCCAATTCCACACCATAGTATCAAAGGGTTAGGTTCGTAAGGACTAGATTGCAAAACGACTATGTAAGCAAAACGCTTTTTTTGTACAATGCCCAAGTAAGCAAGATTTCTAGGTTGTAAGTAATGCCTAATTAGCAAAGCCCGGACGACGGGAGAAATTATGTGTTGACGTCTCAATAGTGCGAGGACACACATTTCATAAGTCCATAAAATGTCGATATAAAGCACGATGTACTGGACCACCGTTACGAAATTCAGAAAAAATATAGGTGTTGCAAACAAAATTAAAATGAGTTGTTTGTATTTTTTTAAATGTTTTATATAATTTTCGTAATAATCAATTATTATTTTTTCTACATTTTCGGATTTTAAACTCATTCGCCTAGGTGATAAAATCCATTTCAGCCAACTAAAGGACCGTTCTAAATCTACTGTAGTAATTGGAGCAAATTTAAATAATTCCTAGTGGTTATGAATTACTTCTGTACTACGGTAGAAGGAAGTCCAATCTTTAACCAAGGCATTCTACTAATAAGACGATTTACACAATGAGACATTTTGCAACCAAGATCTTATGATGCTAGTCTAATGCTTTTGTAATGCCATTAACATCTTCAATATCAATAATATTGCCAGTATAATGCTTCTAATGCCATTGGCAACTTCATTGACCTTAATAATGCGCCTGTAATGCAATTGAACAACTGTTGTGCCCAAATAAGCATTACAGTAGCCGTATAAACGTTTGTAATGCTATTATACACGGTGTAACACGAGGAAACCGAATAATTTTAACAGCGTATTCCAGACCAGAAATTATAGCTCATGATCATTTCTGCTGGCACGCCCCACTCCGGCCTTGTGATTGTAAACCACTAGAAATAGTCCACCAACATGTCTATCTTGGTTTAAAAATTGACAACAAATTTAACTGGGCCCATCGTATTGACCATGTTTGCAAGAAATTAAGAGCTATTCTATGTAATCTTAATATACTTAAATACAAAATGCCTTATAGCGTGCTGCGTCTGTTATACATGTCTTTGGCAGACTCAGTATTAAGCTACGGCATTTCTAGCTATAGAAGAACCCATAAAACTCATTTACAGCGCATCTACAATATCCAAATCAGAATGTTAAAAACAATAGTTCCGTTAAAGATTAAATACCAATAAAGACATAATTACGATAAGTTATTCCAATACTGTAGAGTCCTGAATGTATTTGATAAGGCTAAGCTTGCGTTAATTTTAGAATATACGGACGAGCTGGGGAAATTATCTAGACATAAGAGACCAACCAACCTCCGAAGCTTGACGAACGAGAAAAAATTCATCGTCCCGCGGCGAAGCTATAACTAGTACGGCTGTAGAGTGTGGTCTAACTACCTACCTTTGATGCTAAATGATTTCCCTAGACACGTCATAGAGAAAATTATTGATAAACCAAAGTTGGTCAAAAGTATTATTAAGAGGGCTATGATGTGTGGTTGGAAAGATAAAGATACAATTGAAGTGCAATACCAAAGTCACATTAAGTCACATTAAGTTTTAAGTAAAGTTACTATTACTATTATTTAAGTAAAGTTACCATTATTTAATTCTAACTTATTATTGTATAATCTTTGCTAATACAATCTTAAATCTTAAATCTCTCTGCGATAGTCTGAAGCATGTCTAAATAAGTAAATTATTAGTAAATACTTCCGATTGTACTTTTACGTAAATCCTGCATTAAAATAATAATGCCTGACAAGGGAATTTTATTATCTATCATCTATGTCATAGATAATAAAATTTCCTACACTTGACTCCAAGTGTTACTTGACTCTTCTAATGGAAAAAGATAACAATTGCAAACGTAGTAAGAAGTTTCGTTTGCATTTGTACGTAAATCCTGCTTTGTCTGACAAGGAAATTGCTCTACGAGTATGACATAAACTTGCCTCTTCTAATGAAAAGAGATACCAATAAGAAACGTTGCCAGCTTATCCTTAGGTGTTGATATACTCGTGTAGGAAAAATAATTAATTTATTATGTATGAAAACATAACAAAAATTAAAATCATATTTCGACCTGGGTTCATGTAATCTTTTTTGTTTCTTGCGACCTTAGGAACACACTGTTAAAATTATTCGGTTTTCTCGTATTACACCGTGTATACTCGTAACTACCTCGAAATGCGAAAACGATACAGAAATGCTGTAAGTCGGCCGTTATACTGCTTTGATGTGTTACTTGGGTTGTCTTAAGTTTAGTAATATGACGGGTAAATTTGAAATAAAAATTAGAAATATAATATGTAGTGTAGGTGTGCTAAGTTACAACATACTCCTAAATAAACTTGGGCCTTTATATTTACAATTATACATTTCTTGGTACGGGGTGGGTTTATGAGTTTATGTTGTTTACAGTAATACAAGTTTGCTCCCATGACGTTTTACGTGAACGACCTTTCTTCAACGAGGACGTTTTGCTATGACAACCTAATAATTCTAATCCTTCCTCCTAATTGCTATCGATCTTTAAAGATACCTTTACAACTACGCTTTCCTTTTGCAATGTATCTTTATAGATAAACCACTAATATAAAATCAACTGTACTTATAAACTATAATTATTGCTAGGTATAAATTTATTTCAAAAATAGTTTTCCTTCACCCGGTTTCACGAACTCCACAATACATACATACCAAATAAACATGTATGCACAAACTGTGCGCCATTTATTACCCCATTGCGTCAGAAGGAGGGTTATGTTTTTCGAGCGTATGTATGTATGTAAGTATGTATGTATGTGTGTATGTATGCATGT
Organism: Acleris emargana; assembly: GCA_927399475.2. NCBI lineage: Eukaryota > Metazoa > Arthropoda > Insecta > Lepidoptera > Tortricidae > Acleris > Acleris emargana. The sequence goes on along the minus strand of OV656835.1, from coordinate 50,007,685 downwards.
CTATTTCTGGGCCCGCTCTGCAGCATAAACGGCTAGACGGATTTTAATATGCGAGGTGTCATTCGATTCGTCTTAATTATCAAAGTGACATAGGGTAATATTTTTTTTAATATGGCGTACGCGAAAACATAATTTAAGGGGAATAAAAACAAGTAGTTTTTAATTTATGTGTACAAACAATATGGGTCTCAAAAGCTAGTGAATAGCCCATTCGAAATATACAGGGTGTAATCGTTAAGTGTGTCCAGACGATTATTCCGTAACTATTACAGATATCAAAAAACTTTAAACAGATATCGAAAGTACATTACCTAATCAGTAAAATGACATCAATAACTTTTTTTAAATCAAACGAGAAATATCCAAATTTTTGATATTATACACTCCCATACATTTAGTATGAGATTAGTAGAAAGGTTTTAGTTTCCTTATTTTAAGTGGTCTAGTACCTACTCATTTTACCTTAATCATATTTAATGATTACGTATGATATGATAACAATGATTTTCAAGTAGATACTCGTGTAGATTAATTATCTTACTACTTCAAATTAGTAATAAACCTTGTTTCAATATCGCATTAATTTAAACTGGCTGAAAAGCAACACACTACAAAAATAACAAAAAAAACGATACTCTTTGGTGTTCGTTCTAAATTCAAAACCTTTATCGCAGGTTGTCGTTCCCACCAATTTATTGTGTTTTTTAATTTGCGTTAATAATCGTGATTGTTTCATTTATTGATTGATAAATGGCATATTCCAATAGAGAGAAGAGGGATATGCTAAAAATTTACTACAAATATGATTGTAACAAAAGAGCAGCAGTTATCGCCTACAGAAGAGAGTACCCAGATAGAGAAGTCCCTTCTGGTACGTACTTACATAAGCTGGAAAACAATTTGATAAATAAGGGATCCTTTATCAGAAAAAATGATTCAAGAACAAGAGCTCTGGAATTTAATAATGATTTAGATATCAATATTATTAACTACGTAATAGATAATCCACGAGAATCGACGCGTTTAGTGGCACGATTATTTCCGGTGTCCCATAAGTTATTAAAAACACACAACTTTAAAGCTTTCAAGATAAAACCTACTCAAACGCTACACAATGATGATCCTGCTCGTCGGCTGGTCTATTGCAATTGGCTTGTCAATAATTATATCAATTTAAGGTCAATATTATGGACCGATGAAACTAATGTTTCAAACTGCGGCATTTACAACAGAAAAAACTCGCATTTGTGTTCAATTGACTATCCTCACCAAATTACTGAAGTTAGAGCTCAGGTGCGATTCTCAATTAATGTATGGTGTGGTATTCTTGGAGATCGGATTCTTGGGAAATACTTTCACAGTCGAACCTTAACTGGACAGAGATATTTTACCTTTATACAAAACGATATGCTAAGTCTCTTAGAACAAATTGCAGACGTTGAAAGAAGGTCGATAACTTTTCAACAAGATGGAGCACCTGCACATAATACACATGTTGTAATGAATTTCTTACGATACAATTTTGACGGTTTAATAGCCAATAACAGTGCAACCCCTTGGCCTGCGAGATCCCCAGATCTCACGCCCTGTGATTTCTTCCTATGGGGATTTATCGAAGACAACGTGTACGCTGAAAGAATGCACAGCCTAGAAGAGTTACAGAATCGTGTACGTTGTGCAATTGCTTTTATTACTCCGCAAATGTTAAGGAAAGTTCATTTAGAAACTGTAAATAGAGCTCGTCATTGTATCGCACAACAAGGACGTCACTTTGAACATCTGCTTTGAATTAAAAAAAATGTACTTACTAAGAAATAAATATTATTCAATTAAAAGATAGTATTTTAACTTTGTTGGGTTAATAAACAGTTTCCTTTAATATCTAAGCTAAAATAACCTTTTAAAATAAGGAAACTAAAACCTTGCTACTAATCTCATACTAAATGTATGGGAGTGTTTAATGTCAAAATTTTGGATACTTCTCGTTTGATTTTTAAAAAGTTATTGATGTCATTTTACTGATTAGGTAACGTACTTTGGATGTCAGTTTATTTATTTTTGATATCTGTAATAGTTACGGAAAAATCGCCTGGACACACTTAACGATTACATCCTGTACATTGTAACACTTTGATGCTGTCAGTTTGACCAAATCCATTTGATCCACCTCCAGAGCTCATTTAACGCTTAGTAATTATTAATTAAAACTCTCTTTTATTAATTAAAACTAAAAAGAGTGAAATAATTAAAAAAAACCGACTACAATAAAAAAAAATAACTAAAAAGCAAAAAAACAAGCTCAATAGAAAGTTGTTAGAGCAATGAACTTAATAATACAATTTATATATTAAGTAAATCATGATAAAAAATAGTGATATGCGAAAAACAATGGAACGCGCACAAATTATAAATATTAATTTTTGAATATGAAACTACAGGGGAAATTAATCTTTACGGTACATTCCTTTCGCCTTAGCCTGCTTAGTGTCTACTTCGCTGGAGCTCATGCAAGATTTGCGTAGATGACTTGAAAACTGGAATTTCTAAAGTGTTAAACTTTTACTTTAAAACATCAGACAAAATGACCCTAGTCTTCCTTTGAAACGCATTTTTAGATGGTCTTATGAATTCAAAACGTAAACCTAGCAGACAGAAGTGAACATCGAACAACCGCATTCAGCACAGATAATGTATGGAAGAATGAAATACTAGCGCAAGGCAATCACCAAATCGCGTGGGCAGTTAGTTTGTTGGTGTTATTTCCTTCTCAGAAGAACATTTTGTCAATAAAAATCTTTTGTAAATGGATACTACATAGGCTTTCTGAAACGAAAAAGAGACCTAAGTGTATCCTCACAATTAAAATACTAGTGGTCAATACTAGGGTAATAGTACAGTCATTTGGTTCGAAATATAGAGGTTACCTGGAAAGTTTTCCGGGAGTTTTGAAAATTGGTAATTTTATAGATTTTGATGTGCTCTTTCCGAATTTCAACTTTGCCACCTCGTATTTTTGCCGCTCACGCCGCCATATTGGAATAATTACGCGTAAAAGCACTTTTTTGACAACATCTCTTGTCTGACTCATTTTACGATATAACTGTTTTTATCGTTAAATGAGTCAGACAGGAGATATTGTCAAAAAAGTGCTTTTACGCGTCATTTTTCCAATATGGCGGCGTGAGCGGCAAAAATACGAGGTGGCAAAGTTGAAATTCGGAAAGAGCACATCAAAATCTATAAAATTACCAATTTTCAAAACTCCCGGAAAACTTTCCAGGCAGAACTACCAAATGACTGTATTATAAGTCTAGAATAAGATGAGGTTTCCTACAAATAAATGGCGTCAAAATACAGGCACGCTTATAAGTACGATTCAATAAACGAGATTGCATTATCGTTATGGGTGTTTTCAGACGTCTGCTTGATAATTCAATTGCAAAAGACTCTGAAGGTTATTCGGTATCATACAACTAATTGAGTAAATAAATAGCACAACTTAAAGTTTTTCAACTAAACTAGGATTATGATTCTTAAACCGTTACCTTAAATCGTAGCTAGTGTGCATATATAGATATACGAGTATTATGCCTAAATATCACGTTACAGGTCTGTTGGAAACCCAACACGATTATACCGAAATATGAACGTAGCCCTTAAGTAGTCTATGTTATCGATAGTCTATGACTACGGCGATTCGCGCCTAAGTTCACTCTCTTCTGCGATTAACCACCGAGTACTTATGATGTGATAAATGTTGTGCACTTCAACAAATAAAATAAGTTTGTTCAATCCTGAGTTTACTTCTATTTACCAGCCAACCCAAGCTACAACAAGGCCATTGTTATGTAGTTTTGGTATACAGGGTGGAAAGTTGAGATGGGGCATTAAGGGCAGCTACCAGAACCCTTGCTGCCACGCGAAAATGATCTTAGGAGACCTCACCCAACTTTTTCAGTGATGACAATCGACATTCACAGATTTTTGATAAAAGGTACAGTCAGCGAGAAAATCGGCAGAAATGAGTAATTTTTTTTTTAATGCCAATCGATCCCATTTCTCATAAGGATTAAAACATTCTTTGAGACCAACTGAGGTTAGAGTACTAGAACACTCACAAATCAAAGAAAACGTTTTCCATACATTTAGTAGGGTAATAACTGAGAACACATTTCGCATTTGTTTTTTTACGCATATCGGTCCTTTTTACTTAAAGAATGTTAAGTATGGAGAGAACTATGACGGCCAGCATTATCTATGTAGCAAAAAGTTTGTATCGTATAAATCGTATTTAGTGATTTTCATTTGTAAGAATACCGATTTTTCTTATTTTTATTGTTTTAATTGAGGTACCCCGTCACGGCAATATCACATTTTATGCTTCTTTCACCCCGTAATTGCTAAAAGTGGCAATGAAATTTCATGTGCTCTGCCTACTCCTTGAGGGAATACAGGCGTAAGAGGTATGTATGTATGTAATTGAAGTAGTCTCCATACAAATAAATAGTCTTTAAGCTAAAGAAAATTCTACTTTGGTTTTGGCCTACTAAATGTATGGAAAACGTTTTCTTTGATTTGTGAGTGTTCTAGTACTCTAACCTCAGTTGGTCTCAAAAAATGTTTTAATCCTTATGAGAAATGGGATCGATTGGCATTAAAAAAAAATTACTCATTTCTGACGATTTTCTCGCTGACTGTACCTTTTATCAAAAATCTGTGAATGTCGATTGTCATCACTGAAAAAGTTGGGTGAGGTCTCCTAAGACCATTTTCACGTGGCAGCAAGGGTTCTGGTAGCTGCCCTTAATGCCCCATCTCAACTTTCCACCCTGTATATGCAAAGTTTGCTTTTGTGCATTTCTAATGCAAAAATCAAAATCCACAATATCAAGTATAGATAGAGATATACCCCCTTACTAATAAACGTTGAGTAACGGTGGTATAGCTATACAATGTTTTGCCCTTATCTGTCATTGTGACATTTAAATTTGACAGATAAGGACAAAACATTGTATAGCTATACCACCGTTACTCAACGTTTATTAGTAAGGGGGATAGTATTTAGTAATTATTCTGATTTGTTTAGTAATTTGGTTTTATAAAAATGAACGACTGATATTAACACTTAATTTAACGTATCTTATGGCCGTAAATATGTAAATAAATATGCTAAATAAATGAAACAAAATCTTAAAATTTACTGGGCTAGTCGAAAAAATTGTTTACTTTAATTTTAAAATGCCTATTTTGATTTATTAATTCTTGATAAATAATATTAGTTTATATTTTGGGTACTTGTTTTCGACGGGGTCTGGGTGTATTTCTGTTAATATTTAATTTTATGACGTCATGGCAGTGTGCAATTAAAGATACTTACATTCAATTCAAGAGATACTTTTTAATTTTTATTTTGCCCTATTCAGATAAATCCGCTTATGCTTATCGTTTAACAAATAATTTCAATAAAGTGCAGTTCAGAGAACAAAATTTTTTTCTTATTTTTTTTTCATGTTATTTGCTTAGGTTGCAACGCGATATTGAAATATCATCGACACTATGTCGTTACTATAACAAGCGTAAGCGTGTATAAATCCATTTCATACAATAACTCGATTAATGTCTGCTTTCACACAGCACATACCTATTATTATTAGGTATCTTTTATATATATACCTACCTACTTTTTAACTCACAAAAACCCGGACCGGAAGTCAGCGTCCGCGTACCAAGACTTTCCTCTTAATACTTAGGGAATCGTAATTCGGAAATACTCTGAATCGAATATTTTACTTAATAGGCCGCACATAGCTAAATACTCGTGTAACTAATCTTTGGATCTAGTTTTTTCGTAAACGCCTACTCAGAAGACTTGCCTAGTACGTTTCACCTCTACATGCATCGGGTGTACATAAAAAGTCAAAAATCTAGCACATTCCAATAATGGGAAATAAATAAAACATACAAGCAAGAAATGACCAATAAAAAAAGTAACACATAAACATTGCAAGTTAATAAAAACCGGGAAAGACGATGTTGGCCCAGGCTTATTGTAGTTCCGACGCCGTTACTACAAACACGAAAAACTCTGTTTAAAGTGTTTTTAGGGTTTCGTAGTAAACCAGCAACCGTCTGTCCTAGTGTCCGTCTGTCCGCTGTTTAACTCAGAGACTATCCTACATATAGCCAACATAAAATATTTTCTGACTGAACTAAAAGAATCGAGAACCGGTTCAGTCAGGTTTAACAGGGTAACCGGTTTAGGTAAATTTATAAAAATATAGGAGGCTTACCTGGAGGCATAAAACGAAAATTTCCAACAGGTGGTGCAGCGTAGGGTATACCCAGAAACATTTCAACACTTTGTAAGTCGTAATGACGATTGGGTTTCACGATCAACCCCCTGAGTGCGCCTTGTCTGAGATCATATTCTCTTGTTAATCTGCGTCCGCCATCATCATTTGAGTTATTCCGACGGTCAGCAAAGACTCTCGTCACACTTTCGGGCGTAGTCGGTAGCAAGAGCGAGATAAGAACACAAATAAACATGTTGTTATTTATATAAATGAGCTGGTAAGAAGCCATTCTGCTTATATGCCTCTGCTTGCTCATCTAATGATATGCATTCCATAAATTATAGATTATTTATTTTTTGTTTGCCCTCAGACTTAGGAATCATAGTTAGTTAAAACATCGTTCAGAAAATTCAACTTAAATGTTGTTCAACCAGTTTTTTTCCAAATTTATTTCATTAGATATTATACTTTATTATAAGTGAGACATTTTAATTAAAACACTAGTTTATTGACTTATACATGTTTGATGAAAATAAATATATTTTTATCACTTTGTAATTTTGAAAATAGTTTTAGTTTATAATGTCGTGTGCGCTCGTGGCGTGAGCTAGACGCGCTACTGGATCACATCCAAACTGTCCGAGCGCGACTCCGATACCAAAATACTACAGAATGCGGCGCAGAGGGGATAACATTTCTGGGATATATTTATCGTGAAAAAACCGTTTCTTCTTCAATTATGTCGTGAAATAAAAAAACGTGTTTTTACAAGGTGTTGGTAACTATTATATAATCCGTGGCCTATGCGCAAGCAATAAGGATATTTTGAAAAAGAAACAAATTTACTTACGTAGAATTAGTTCATGGGCGGTGGTAAGATCTACTTTGTAAAAGTGAAAAATGTTGAGTTGATGATAATGACAAAGACGCAATGTATTTTTTAAACCTACCTTTGAAAATTATTGGTAATACAGCTTGATAAGGTATTTTTAGTGTTTCGTACCAAAATGGTAAAAAAGAACCCTTATGGTGAGATTTAGGTGGATGTCTGTCTGTATGTCACAGCACTTTTTCTCTGAAACTATAGCAGCTAAGTATCAACTTGAAATTTGGCATAATCGTATAACTGGCTTGCCGGCATTAGTTTTTAGTACTGCACTATAAACATTAGTAGATCGGCGGGCAAGGAGGATATGTTAATTTTAAAAATAAATAAAAATATCCTCCCCGTGTAATCTCCGTGTGGTTGCCGGGTTAGAATAGTACCACTCAGTGTCTTCCCGTGGATGTTGTAAGAGGCGACTAAATTAATAAAGGCTGGTAGTACTGTTAGGCGATGAAATTGCAACCTGTCACTAAACACAGGTAAACTTAGCCTAATTGTGCAATATGTTGTAATGATTCCAAAGGGGTAAGAAGACGGTAGGGTTATTTCAATGATGAATTTGAAGGTAAATATCTGAGAAACCGAGTTACCCAGATAAAGAAAGGTGATTGCGGGACAGAGAGCTGCTCGTGTAATCTTGTGCTATTTTCGGAATTTATGTGAAATTTCCCATAAAAATAATTCGGTATTGAGTCTTCCTAAATTAAATAATGTGTGTGTGTGTGTGTGTGTGTGTAAGGCGTCACGGGGTAAGTTTTTACGCGATTTAGTTAAGTGTTAGTGTCCACCACAGTTAGGAATGTTTCCCTAGCAATTACTTATTTTAGCCTCACTTGTTCCCAGCTTACGGAAACGCCCTTAATTGGAGGACAAGGATACTTATGCTTCCGATCATTAGTTTTATGAGATAGCGGGCTAAAGGACATATTTCTTCGCAACGGGATTCTCTGTGTTAACAACCGATGAAATAGGCAGTTTTCGTTATTGTATGAAACATAGGCGTAGTCGAGCGGCGTGAGCCGTAGACTAGTATTCGTGAGGTCCCGGGTTCGCTACCCGGTCATGATATTAGTTTTAGTGTTTTATTTTTTGGTTTTATGTGTACTCTTATTTTATTTTCATTTGGCCGTGTTAATTTTAAAACTTAGTTCTTAAGTTGCATAGTGAAGTTTACATTTTATTATTACTGTTTAAATACACTTATTTTAATTACAGTTCTTAAGTTGCATGGTGAAGTTTATTATTTTATTGTTATTCTTTTAAATACATTTTGTCCCTACTAGCCATTGACGAGTGTTCCATTCAGATTAAGTGACACGTACCTAGCTCATGACAATGTGGTTACAGATTTATAAAGAAGTTATTAGAGTGGTTGGTAATTCTGCAGCTCTACCTACCCTACTCTGGGAATAAAAGCGTGAGGTTATGTATGTAACGGGTGTCCCAAAAAGGACGCAAGATTTCAAGTTGCCGCCATTTTTGTATTTTAGTGCTGGCAACCCTGAAAAAAAAACTATTTGACAGCTGAATGTTTAGGGTTTGTAAAAATGGCGGGTTATACGAAAGATCAACGCGTTTATATTATTGAACAATATTTCAAAAGTAATGAAAGTTTGGCGTGTACGGTTCGAAAATTCCGTGCAAAATATGGTCGGAATATTGACTTGACTTCATCAACTGTGAGCAGAGTGGTTGCAAAATTCAGGGAGAGTGGATCAATTCATGATGTTCATTCCACTGGTCGTCCAAAAACAAGCCGTTCAAATGGCAATATCGAATCAGTGCGTCAGAATGTCCGTGAACATCCAGGAACATCCATTAGGCATCGTGGACAAGAATTGCAAATTTCAAGAAGCTCTCTCCAACGTATACTCACTAAAGATCTGCATCTCCATGCTTACAAAGTTCAAATAACACAAGAACTGAAGCCTCATGATCATGAACAGCAAAGAGAGTTCGTTGAATGGATTATCGACCGCCAAAACAGCGATGCAGATTTTTCAAACAAAATCATCTTTAGCGACGAAGCACATTTTCATCTCGACGGTTTTGTTAATCGTCAGAATTGCCGCATTTGGGGCTCAGATAACCCACATGTGATTGTTCAAAAACAAATGCATCCACAACGGGTCACTGTGTGGTGCGGATTTTGGGCTGGAGGCATTATTGGACCATATTTTTTTCAAAATGAGGCCGGTCAAGCAGTTACTGTTAATGGAGCTCGATATCGTGACATGATAACAAGGTTTTTTCTAGCCGAATTAGAGGATATCGATGTGGAAGCAATGTGGTTTCAACAAGACGGGGCCACTTGCCACACAGCCAGAGAAACGATGCAATTACTGCATGAAACATTTCAAAGTCGTCATCAGAATTGGCCCCCTAGATCCTGCGATTTAACGCATTTAGACTTCTTTTGATGGGGTTATTTAAAGTCTAAAGTCTATGCCAATAATCCCACAACCACTCATGCTTTAAAAGAGGAAATTCGACGCTGCATTGGAGAAATTCAGCCGCACCTATGCAAAATGGTCATAGAAAATTTTGTCAAGAGAGTGCGTATGTGCCAGCAAAGCCTCGGAGGACATTTGCCTGACGTACTATTCCACAAATAATCCTATTTTATGTATTTTAAGATTTTATATACAAATATATTATAACGAAAAAAAAAAGTGTTTTTCATTAATTTCAAATCTTGCGTCCTTTTTGGGACACCCTTTATTATACTTATGTATGTAATACAAATATACTTAACTTTTATTTATATTTACTTGTTACTTCATATTTATAATCTTTGAATATTGTTATATTAGTAACTGAAATCAAAAATGTAAAATAAAACATGTTCTTTGATTTATACATGTTTGAAAAAAATACTGATTATCCGTTTTAATGAATAAATATGTTTTAATCGTCACAAAAATTATGATCCTCGGCCTGGATACACTGAAAAAGCTTAAACTCAGTTTCTTTGAAAAAATCGAAAAAAGGAAAGAGTTATATTGGGAACTATTCCAATGGGAGTCTAGATAAACCGAAAAAAATAGGTAGCTCGAACTCGGTGAGAGTCTTCGGTATCGCCACGGGTGCTCTATATTTCGCCTTTTGAGCTATTCGACACGATATGAAATACATTTCAGTTCACCTACCACTGGGCCGCACTGTCCAACTTACGGTAATGGATTCGTTTTGCTTGTGTCGTACTTTATTTGCGTAAGCAAACTTCAAACAAACATTGTGAAGCACAAACTAAAGATGAAAAAGTATTTAACACTTCTATTTATACATATTAAATAAATATATAAATATAAAAGGACAATCGCACACAAATTTACGCAGTCAAGTTACGCAGTTTTCATACATCAGGGCCCGATCGCATAATAAAGTATAAGCTAACGCTAGCTTGACGACGCGCTGGCCTAGTTGGTAGTGACCCTGCCTACGAAGCTAGCGGTCCTGGGTTCAAATCCCGGTAAGGGCAGATATTTGTGTGATGAGCGCGAATATTTGTTCCTGAGTCATGGATGTTTACTATGTATTTAAGTATATATTTCTCTATATACCTAAGTATTTATATCGTTGTCTAGTACCCATAATACAAGCCTAGAGCTTAAATTGGGACTAGGTCAATGGGTGTGATATTGTCCCCTGATATTTGATATTTGATATTTAACAGTGGTTTTGTACGGATTTTTACTAATTAGGCAATACGCCCTTTTATTTTTATCTTTTACGTGTTATACAACAAAGTCGCTTTCCACGTCTATACTCCTCCTAAACTACGCAACGGATTTTGATGCGGTTATCACCATCAGTTAGATATTTTTTCTCATTTTTTTTATGTATAACATTCAGGTTTATTTACGGGTGTTACAAAAAAATATTATAAACTAGAATTTTACTTCATTTAAATTGATCTTCAAAGGTACTTTTTGTCATCATTGGCGCATGCACATTAGTACCGTAAAACGGGGTGAGTAGGGATTAAAAGGTGAGTAGGCATAACCCAAAATAAGTCATAATTTGTTACAAATAAGAACAAGCATGGAATGGACAATAACGGTCTATTGGAAATAAGTTCAGTCTTATAATTAGTAACATATGCTTCATTTTAGGTTGTGTCCCTCACCCCTTAATCCCTACTCACCCGGTTTTACGGTAATAAAAGTTCATTGGCTGACTTTAACCATGCTGAAAACGCTAAATAAAGCTCTCGGTTTGCTTGGCTTGTCGCGTTGATATTTTTAGTCCGCGCACTCAACACATGCTTATGGTAAACTTCCGGAGAGAAGTAACTTATGCTTGAAGAAACTTTATTTTTTCTTTCTGTTCTTAAAGTAAAACAGTAACGAATATAATTTTTGCACTTTGATGATAGAATTGTAAATCACATTCATTGTTACATTACATGTTGTAACCATCGGCAGGTGGTTCTTAGTAAATATTTTTTTTGTTTTAGTCATCAAAATGTATCGCTTAGGTTTAGGTGCTATTAATTTTTTTACAAAGTTAAAAATAATGTGGATTAAGCTCGCGCGATAGATAAGAAACTTGTTACTGTGTTGCGTCGTGTGCGCATCGCCATTCTCGAGTTGTTGAGAAGGTGCACATTGGCGCGGAACTACCATTCTTGATTCTTGTTATGTCTGATAGGCAGGGATCGGAAATTCGGATCGATATTTACCTAAAGTTGGCAAAATCCCGGAAAAAGATAGGCAAACATGGCGTCGGCTTCTTAAAAATATTATTTTAATAATATAAGTTCCGGGATTCTGGGACTACAAAATTTTAATATAATAATTACTTTACATATAGGATAAAACATTCATTTTTGCTCTTATAAATTCGTTAGTTTAATGAGTTACAGGTAAATTAAATAACATTTGGTAAATCAATACAATATGATAAATAACTTCAAACAGTTAATATAAATAATTGATTATGAATTAATGCCGGTGCAATTTATTTATTTTGAAATCCCAGAAATTTTAGTAATGAATTCTACGATTGAGTCCACCTCCATACAACTGAACAACAAAGCCGGTGCAAAAGTATAGGTAAATATCGATCCGAATTTCCGATCCCTGCTGATAGGTCAAGACAGTATCAACTCAAAAACATTGCTAGTTTTGTTTCAAGCTCATAAACGTAGTATTAAAGTTTATTTTGAAATACAGTTGTATTTTGGGTTGCTGCACTTTTGATCTGGCAGTGCGTATTTAAATAGCTTGCAGAAAATACTTTAATATTTATAATGTATTCGACGATGCAGGTGTACAGAAAAACCTTGTATGGTTTATGTTACATTTGTTTTAAGGTTTTGTAATAAATAAACTATTTTCGTTACCATAAGCTCTGTCACTTCTATCTGTATACATGATTTTAATTTTATTCATTACAGTACAACATTTACATCAATTTCATCAACAGCTTTAACTGTCAATATTATCGCCATCATCATACGTGCCATTAAAAAAAAATCGTTTCGTGATTTAAAAATAACAGATAATGTAAGAAAAATAAATTTTCCTGACTGTGTGCGCTCTCAAGAGCACACAGTCCGATGAAAAACTTTTATGAGGAAAAAATATAACCACCCCAAAATGATCAAAAGGTTTTTTTTAAATGGTGTTCTGATAAAAAACATGTTTATAGAAGTATTTCCCAAAAGTTGTTACGGACGGTAGACAGAGTAACTAAAAATAATGCTACACAATATACTAACAACTGATATTTATTCTACAAGCTATCTAAAATACTAATCTAAAACTTATGAACTACACGTAATAGAAGACTATACTAACTAAAGGTAGCTAGGTCTAATCTAACTTATATCTAAGAATGAGGGCGCCAGGAGAGGTTTCGTCCGATGGTCGACGGGGTACTCTGCCTAACCCTGTGCCTAAGGTCTAGCTCGGTCGTTCTAATTTCCCTCAGCGGTAAAAAGGGCGTTGCGACAAACCTACAAAGTTAAACGAATAACTGATTAGAATCTAATAAGGTATGAGTTTCCATATTAGGTAGATTATTATAAAATCTTACAACCTAGACTTACCCCTTTGTTAAGCCTCACTCACACACAAAATAAGGTCCAGGACACATTCGGCACTCTCACAAAAACGCAATTTTACATTATCAGGTCACTTTCGGCACTAGTGACGAATGTGTACTTAGATTTATATTCAGTTCGTTTTGGTCACTACTGACCAAAACGAACTGAATATAAACTGGTGTGTACTTTTGTCAGCAATATTAAGACTGTGTCTCATGTTTAGAATTTCATTACAAAATGTTATGAATGTACATAAATTAGTGAATTTTAATCAAGGGGCTGACTTAATGTTTGCATGGTAAATTAGAAATGAAATAAAATTGCAAACGATATCGTGTGAGATATGTCATCAAGTGAAAGGGGTTGTTGTTATACGGTTTTAAAGTTTATTTAACTACAACAATGAACAAAATTAACGGTCAACTTAAAAGTATATAACTTCACTAACACAACAAACAAATATATTTAGAGACACATATTTTTCCACACCATGCTTAACTTTTTTAAGCATGTTTTTAGGGCCATTTTACCGTCTTCTCTTTTCTTGTATTTCGACATCAATTTTTCTCCGGTTTTTTGTTGTTATCCTGCCTACTTGCATTTTTATTATTCTGATATCGTTTATTTTTATTTCGGCATTTATACCATGTGTTAGTCTCAATAGACTGGCTTTCTTCGGATTTTTTTTATATAAGCGGCTATGCCAGCCTTCTACTGCGTTAGTTGTTACATGGCGTTCATTGTAGAGGTGAGACGTATTTACTGGAATAGGTTTTTGGAACAGGTTTTGACCTGGACGCGTAAGTACGCGTTCCCGCCCGCGAGTCTTTTAGCGTATCGAGTATTTAGGAGTACGGCGCCCGCCGGCGCCGTCGGCGCGCCTCAACGGCTCATACCGTTCCGCGCGGCGCCGCGCAACTCGATTCGATGTCGTGCGTTCGGAACTTTTGTCGGAAGACATCGGGCAACTTCGGGTCGCCCGAGACGGCGAGCCGAGCCGCCGCACGGCTATTTCCGGGAATTTGGAACGAATTTTTCGTTTTTCAAATAACACTTTTAGCGTTAACGCAACAAGGCCCGGTTTCTTTTTATAAATTATTTGTTTTGATGTGAGTTTACTTGGTTGTTCACTTCGAATTAGCAAATTTTAAAAACAAAACAAACAGTTGCTAGCCGAAAATGCAACAAGAAAGTGCGATGCTTACGGATAGTGTTTGTTAAAGTGTGTTTATTAAGTTTATTTTATGTAGGTATTGTAATAAGTGGTAACTTTTATGAAAGATAATGTGTGTTCTCTCTCGCGAAAAACTTTTGAAACTAGGTAGTAGTGTAGTAATAGTTGACTTAGTACTTAGTAATTAAATTAAAGCAATTAGGTTAGATTTGAGCAATGGCACCGAGGAGAAGTGTGGTGTGGGACCATTTTGTGGACAAGGGTGAATATAAAGCGGAGTGTAAATTATGTAAGGTCACAATTTCATTTAAATCGTCAGTATCGAATCTGGCGAAACATTTTAAAAGACGTCACGGAACTGTTAGGCTAGTTCCTAGAGAAATTGAAGATGCCGTCGCTGCTGTCGAAGCTTCAGAGCCACAACCTGGCACGTCCTCCGCTCCCGACCTAGAGGCACCTCGGGAATCAGATGTTTCGGGCGGTCAAAGTAGACCGGTACCGGTAAGAACTAAAATTACGAGTTATATGCGCAGAGATTGCACAAAGATTAAAAAAGATATAGATCGCTATAGAATGAATTTATTTATAATAGATCTTCAACCGTTTTCAATGGTCGAAGACGAAGGATTTCGCGAACTTATTCGTTTTGCATTCCCGACGTATGTAATACCTTCACGCAAATATTTTGCAAATAATATGTTGCCTGCGTTGTATGAAGCGTCAAAAAATGATATTAAAAAAATTATAGACACCGAAGTGGAGTCAATATGTTTAACCACGGACATGTGGACTTCTCCTGTTGGTGATTCATTTATGGCTGTCACCGGTCATTTTATAGATAGTAAAATGGAAGTACAATCCGTTTTACTGGAATGCTGCGCTCTAAGCTGTGCACACACAGGTACCAATTTAGCCGAACAATTAAAAAACATAACACGAGAATGGGGATTGCAAGACAAAATTTTGCTGGCGGTGTCGGACAACGGCTCGAATATCAAGTACGCTATCGAAAAGTGTCTAGGATGGCGACATTTCAGTTGTTACGCACATACGTTAAATTTGGCAGTACAAAAGGCCATGAAGCACGATACGGTCACTGAGGTTATAACCAAAGTGAAGGCCACCATTGCTCTCTTTAAAAGGAGTACCAACGCGTGGGAGAAGTTGAAAAAATACAGGGAACAAGCAGGGAAACCCGACAAACGACCACTTCAAGATGTGCCCACGCGTTGGAACTCCACATTTTATATGTTGGAGAGATTTGTTGAGTTAAAAGAAGAACTAAACAGCTCCCTGTCAAATTTAACGACGACTTCAGATATAACCCCGCTAACGCCGAATGAATGGGAAATAATTGAAAAATTAATAAACGTTCTTAGACCATGTGAAGAAGTCACCAGGGAAATGAGCGGACAGGAGTATGTTACGGGAAGCTCAGTGATACCTATTACGACCGCATTGAATGCTGAGTTATCGGATATACCAGAAAATGTTACACATGTACCTTACGAAGTAGAGTGTGTCAGGCAAGATCTATTATCGGAGCTTATGACAAGATTCTCACAGCTGGAAAATAGCCGCACACTCACTACATGCATGTTTTGAGACCCCAGGTATAAATTATATTTTGAAAATGATGTAACCGCCGACACCGCTAAGAAAACCGTAATATCAATGGTAACGAACATAATAAATGAAGAAAATCGCAACGAATCGCAAGCCCAAGAACAAACTGCAAATAATAACACTGAAACTTCAGGATGTAATAAAAAGTCTATTTGGAAACATTATCATAACAAAATGAAAAATATTCGACCGGCGGGTACAGCCTACTCAAGAGCTGTAGTGGAAGTGCAGCGGTACCTAGATGACAAAGTCATCGATATTCATGAGTCACCGTTAGCATGGTGGGCAAATAACCAGAACTCATACCCTAACCTGGCAAAGTTAGCCCGTCGCAAACTGAACGCACTCGCCACAAGTGTCCCTTGCGAGAGATTATTTTCTGCCGCAGGTATAGTCTTTATTATTTCTACTGAGCCGATCTTCTACACAAAGGCCATTGTTTGTAAACAATACCATTGTCTTTCTTTGTGTCCGTAACACCAAGCCGATTACATAAAAAAAAGTTAGAACTACATTGAATGTACATTGAATTATCAACCCTACTCTCTTAGTCAGTAGGTTTAAAATGTAAAGTGCCAGGATACAGATATAAGTCTTTATTATTTGAACTGTGCTTATTCTTTACACAATACTATCATCTACACAAAACTTATATCTGTACCCTGACACTACATTTTAAACCTACTGACTAAGAGGGTAGGGTTGATAATTCAATGTACATTCAACGTAGTTCTAACTTTTTTGTATGTAATCGGCTTGGTGTTACGGACACAAAGAAAGACAATGGTATTGTTTACAAACAATGGCCTTTGTGTAGAAGATCAGCTCAGTTCAAATAGTAAAGACTATAACATTATGAATGAAAGACGGACACGCCTGGGTGTTCGTAAGTTGCAACAGCTGCTGTTTCTGAAGCAAAATAGACGTTTAAAATCCCGATCCTGAAATTTGTAAATAGGTAAACTATATAAAAAAAGAAAAAAAAAAGAAAAATTAAAAATACACAAAAAAAGAAAAAGATCAAGATCAATGTATACAGGATACATAAAAATTATGTAAATAAAAAAAGAGTCAATTAATAATAAAAAAAACAATGTATATAAAATCGATTAAAAACTTCTAAATACGCCAGCTATTTTACAGAAACTGCTGAGCTGACAGTCCTAAGCCTGTATAAAGTATGAAGGGAAGTTTTTAGTCGCTATTTCATTTTTATTAGAAATAAAAAAACTAAATGTCAATGTCTACGTATTAAAATGTATTTTATCCACTCACGTGCCTTGCGCAACCAGAGTTGCGACTTGTCAAAACGCAAAGTGCCCTGTGCAACTCTAGTTGCGAGGTGGAGTTCCAACGGTTTTTAAATTGTAGTTAGTCGGATCTTGAATAGTCTGATTTTCTGTTAAGTTATTTTGGTAGAGGATTAATGTGGTAACATTAAAAAAATATAAAACTGGAGTCTGTGGAACAATTTAACAAAGTTAAAAAAGTTATTTCGATGACCGCGAAAGTTCAGTTTGCCAGCGAGGGCGACCGAAACTAAAAGATACCGTAAGTACTCAAACTCGCATATTTTAATTAGTATAGTATACCAAATTAATCGTGATTTACTGCTCCATGAGATAAAACATATATTTTAATACTAATTTAAATGTAATGTGTTAATTTTTTGCAACAAAGTACGTCGAGTGATGAAAATTTAGCGTGTTTGATTTTTAATCGTATATTATTATATGATTAAACCATATTTCTGTACTAGGCCATTAGAATATATAAGTTTATATATTTAACTCAGCATACATCCACTTCAAATGAATAATTATGAACGTTTTAAACAGGATTAGGTAAAATAAACTTGTGACGTCAGTAGGTACAATTGAACGCAACCGTAGTTGCATGAAGCACTTCACAGGTCCGCTCGCGATCTGCTGTAAGGTATGGGGCACACTGGGTTTTTGTCGCAAATTGTTTTAAATTTGCTTATTCATTTTTGGTAGGGTTTTTTTTTTATTTGCATATACATACAAATTTTTATTTTTTTGGTATTTTTTATTCGGATGTTTTATTTTTACTTGTCTTATTACTTACATTAATAAATCAAATCATGTAATTCCATGTACATGTTCAAAAATAAGTGTCTGTTTTTATTTGCTTAATTCGTGCATTAGCTATTGTCATTGTTGTTTTAACTTAACACTCCAAAATTTGTTCGCCCGCGTCGTGGCAGAGAAAAACACGCCTCTATTTAAAAATCTTTACTAACCTAATGGTGGTTATGTAAAATTCCTTATACTGACTACAGTATCAAAACATGCAGTCGGGTTTTTAAAGCTTATTTTTATTTAGTTATTTTTTAAAATAAATATTGACATTAACATGCATCTTATTGTTACAATCCATAATATATTTCCATTCCCTTTACCTACACCGATGAAATACCTCCGACAATCCATGTTGGAATAATCCTATAATTTTTATGTCCTTCCTTTGGAAAGGACATAATAAACTAAGCTCCAAACAATCTTCAAGTTTCAAAAATATGCTCCGTAAAAAGTACCCCTGGTAAGAACGAGGCTAAAGCAGTAAAATTTACTACCTACTAAGTACCCAGATATTATACTGGTAATTAACTCTGAACTTATTTTTGAACAATTCAATATTGATTGCACAATATATACTATATAAACTATAATATAAAGCAAATAACATAAATTAAAACTAAGGAAAATTAATCAAAGCAAAAATAAACCTACAAACTGAGCTAAAAATTATATATGTAAGTTCAAATTAATACTAAATAAAAACTAAAAAAAAGGCTCCCATATAGGTACATATATAAGCATAAAATACAATAGATACGTATCGCTTATTTTAACATTTTGTTTCGTCTTAGGTAGTATGTATGAAACATAACATGATCTTGTATATCGCTGCCCTAATTCAATAGTAAGACATCTTGACAGGGGTATGTTTTGAGTTATTCACATTTTTAGTTTGTACTGTACTAATTGAATTGGATTTTTTTATTGTAAAGACATACAAAGACATTTTAAAATATCTTTGTATGGAAATAAAGGCACGCAAAACTCTTCCTGGCCCTTCAGATATCTTAGGATGTCAGAGTCTTGAACTAGCGTTTGGGTAAAATATGCTTAAATGTAATAGTAAGATATTTAATTTCAAGCGCTTTAGGTTGCGTTTTCTCCTTATCCGATTTTTGCCACAGATAGAGCAGCTAAATGCTTACCTAAATCAAGACATATCTCAATTCCGTTTTTTTTTAAGATATCCTACTATTGAATTAGGGCAGCGATATAAAAAAGACATTTGCTTACTTTTTACTTTGTAAGACTCCGTTCAAAATTATATGAATAGGTAGGTACAATTACCTATCCGTACCTATTAATTAAGTATCCGTTTTTATTCGTAAATGATTTAATAAGAAATGTCAAAAATATTATTTCAATATTGAAGATACCACTATATATTATTTGTGGTTTCGTTGCGCCAAGTGTATCCCGTACTTCCACCGTCGCCATCTTTGTTTTTGAGGCCGCGCGAGGCCCGCTAGCCGCTATTTGGCAGTGTTGACGCGACCTCCACGTGGGTTTTTGTTTACTTTTGTAATGAAAAAATGAGTACCAAATCGCTTTGCAATCGGCCTGATATGTATTTAGTTGTGAAGTGTAACATGTGTAGTGTTTGTGTTAAGTGTGTTTGTAGTATGAAGTGGTTGGAATTGTCGATAATCGGACGTCAAAAGCAGCACTCGTTACGTTAGGTACGTAAGGTTATTTTTTAGTTAATGACAATTTGTGACTGAAATTACTGCCAGTTTGACAAAACTGGCATATATTATTTTAATAATAATAGTGTCTTCATCTACGTATGACAATATTTTCGTCCTCAGTTACCTAAATAACTCGTAAAAAAATCATAAACAAACCACACTGTTTGGCGGCAAATTGCAAAGTTGACAATTTAAACATTGCAAATGAAAAAGGTATTATGAAAAATATTTCCCCACGACCATATAGGTACTTTATTTAGTATTAATCGAAGCGTAAACTATTCAAGATTTAAATAAACGTTAAACATACATATGTCATCGATTTAGATTTTTTTAAATAAATAGATTTCTGGCGAAACCGTATGTTAACTTTGTGATTTTTTATAAATGAATTGTATTATGTTGACCTATATAATTATTTACATAAACAAATTTTCTGTATCTCTAGCTTTACAACGTTAAAAGAATCATAGCAAACAGTTCACAGAAAGCAAATCAATCGATTTATTAACAAAACATGACACTGCGCCGCTGGCGCGCGAAAAGTCCTAGGCACTTCTAAAGCACTTTTTTCAAATCGCGGGCACTTGAGTGGTTATCTACCTGAGTAGATCTCAATTAATCCACATATCATTTTTTTTACACCATATCTATTTGCTTTGGAACACCCGCTACATTTTATATACGTACGTATTCGCAAGAATCGCAAGACGCGTTAGACGCGCATTTACGGGAATGGTTTGTGTACGCGTTGAGCCCCGTACTCCTAAGTCCTAAATACTCGTGGAGCTAGTCTTTGGCGCTAGTCTTTTTGTGGACGCGTACTCGCAAGACCTAGTACGCGATTTGCCTAGTACGTCTCACCTCTAGTTCATTGAAACAACTGAAACTGGTAACTGTGTCATTAAGCAACCACTGATCCATAAAATAATCTATAAATTCATCGCTTTTGCAATTATTCGGCAGCATAGTCACAATTGACAACCAACCTTCAACTATTAATTCCTCAGGAAGATGTGCTAAAGCCTTACAATATTTTATAAATATTTTCCCCGTCTTGGCTTGATAATTTTTTATTTCCCGAGCTTTCTTTTTGATAGCTTGTGCATAATGAAAATAGCAGCCCGTTATTTGACTATCTGGATATATTTTGTTTATTGCATTATGCATGGCGATTTCAAAATCGATTTTGAACAGAGATGGGTTCCAAGGCGGTAAATAGTCTTTCGGTATCTGTAAAAGCTTTTCGTACGTTTCTTGTGTTTTGTTCGGCAAGATAGCATAAACAAGAAACACTATAATATTAGTTTCAGAAGTGCTGCCTAAGTCGGCGTGAAATGTATAAAGCTGTTTAAAGGGATGTCGTACAATTTTAAAAGTTCTGTCGCCCAGAATTATTTTAGCTCTTTGAAATACACTTCTGATATTACGGCTCACAAATATTAACATTCCATAATTTACTTCATTTAACAGATTTGGCTTGAATCGTTCAGGTATTTCCACTTTTTTCAATGATGTAAATTTAAGCTTCGTTATCTTGTTGGACTGTTTTCTTAAATTGTACAATCCTGTCTTTTTTTGCTCGAATGATGGTAAATTTTGAACAAATTGAACTCCTTTGTCAAGCAGTGGTATCATGCAATCATCAAAAATTTGCTGGATGGGCGTAAACTCTTCCATGACTCTTTTTTTGCAAACATTAAATTGTTTGATGATTTCAACACATTCAAAATTGGGTATGCAACGTTGTGAATGATCAGACTGTCTGATTATTCAGTCTTGTTTTGCATTTAGGGTAATAGACGCATTACATACTTTCCGCTTTTCGCAGTTCCACCTTTTAGTGCCATCTTGATTTTTTCTAGACAAAGTATACCTATGTCCATCAGTGTAAATACAATCTTTATTTCTTTTTCCAGGTGTTATAAAAAATTCAGAGCTCTCCATTTCGCGAAAATCCTTTTATTTAAGCAGTTGTATCGTAGAATAATTAATATTTTAATGGTTGACATAATAATGTGACAGTTGCTAGTCATTAAAGGCATTAACAATCATAAAGAGTATTAAATAGAAAGATATGTAATCTATTTTAATTTGAAGTACCCGTGACAATCATGACGGAAGGATTATAAGATTAGAAAAGCAATTGACAACAATTCATGATGTGCTAAGGTAGTAAAATAAAATACCGTTTCTAGATTTTACACTGCTGATTACATTAAAATATCTTTGGATTTTTTTATGCAGTAGTTTTTTTTTATATTTAGGAAAAACAGTAAAAAAAGTTGGATTGTGAATGTTACTTATAGTGCCCTTAGTCCATTTATTTAAAAAATGTATATACAACTGTCATGTTCATTTTTTATCTGTCTGACGAATGAAACTCAAAGCAGATGCAAAACAGTAAACGCAAAATAGTTTATTTATTTTAATGGCGTCTACAAATTATGTAATTAATTAAATTACGCAAAATAACAAATTTGTTAACGAACGGCAGCGAATGATTGACAAGTGAGTGACATGACGACATGACAGTCAGTTCTGTATCTGTTTAAAGTTACTTTTTTTTTATTTTATGTGATGCTAAGATCACGACATCAGTATTCCTAACTTTGGATATACGGTCATTTTTAATGACTATTTCTTTAATAAATTATTAACGACCAATTTAAGTTAAATAAAGTAAAACTGAGAAATACGGGTAGTCTAATTTTTAACCAGCTATTATAAACGCGAAAAATAAATAACGCTTTTTTTTTTTGAAATGTTGTCAATTGTCAGTGTCTCAACGTTGGCGGAACAAATCTATTGCATTGTGAAAGTACCTACTGTGATTAATTAAGAACGGTAATTCTGCTGTGATATTATGGTTTTAAAAAGAACGCCAGAACATCTTACGCGCATTTTTGTAGGCGGTTGGTACGATCCCCAGCCTATTCCTAACGTACTCAAAGGCAGAATTCTGTTAAAACACAAATTATATATTTCACCGGGCACCCAGCATGCCAATATCATCAGCAACAACCTTCTTTTATAGCATTTTGTAATGAAATTCTAAACATGAGACACAGTCTTAATATTGCTGATAAAAGTACACACCAGTTTATATTCACTACTGACCAAAACGAACTGGTATGGGACGCGACGTGTGTTGACACATTCGCCCTTGCCCACGTCCAGTCAACCCGTAATCGGGCCGGTGCAGCAGCTGATTAGGCCCAAACCATCAAGCGCCGCAAATATCTATCATTATTAAATAATTATATTAATTATAGTTGATAATCGTCTGAGAGTGAAAGTAAAAGATACGAGGGTATATCGGGGTATTGATGTCGGCACTGATCATTTTCTCGTAGTTACTAGAATAGCTGGACTGCAAAACAAATGGCGGCATCACGCACGTATACCCGTAACAAGAGAATGTCGGTGATGAGTATCGAAAATTACTTAATGATAGATTTAGGCATGTTTTCGAAGAGGAATGTAATGATATAGAAGAATTGTGGACAAACTTTAAAAATGGCGTGAATGAAACCGCGTTTGATATATCGCACCTTCAGAACTATAGTGACATAATTGAGAAATTTTGATTTTCGAGTTAGGGCTCTATCATAATCAATTTATGATATAAAGTTTAAAAGCTGAAATTTAGAATTAGGTCACTATCGTTCTGAAGGAGCGATATGTGGAATCAGTAAGAGGAGGAATGGTAAGAAGATTTGGAATGAGTAGTGGGATGATGAAGTGAAACAAGTGGTGACGCAAAAGAAGAAAGTATGGAATGATCTGTTAGCTGCTAGAGCTAACAGAAGAATTCAAGGTGATGCGAATAAGATTATTGAATGAACAATAAAACAAAAGTATGTTTTGTTAAAAAAGAAAGTTAAAGATGTAGTTAACCGAAAGAAAGAAGAACGCAAGGGCAAGTATGATCGGGAATTCTCCTCGAACTTTCGAGCCAATGTAAAGTTATTCTGGCATTTAGTCAGAACAGCTCGAGGCAAAGCAGGAGATTCGAAAATAGGTGTGATAAGGGATTCTAATGGAAATGTTATTAGAGATGATGTGGAAATGTTGAATCAGTGGAAGGGATATTTTGAGAGTTTGTTTGAGCAGAGTGGAGGTAATGGAACTACTTATGTTGGTGAAGAAATATTTTGTGACAGTAGTATTTGTATGGAAGAGAGATAATGAATGCGATAAAGAGTATGAAAGTGGGTAAAGCTGCTGGGTATGATAGGATATCTGCTGAAATGATCAAAGAGGGTGGAGGCGTTGTAGCAAGCCTGCTGTTCCTCCTATTTAACCTGTGCTGGCGGTCCGGTCGAGTTCCAGGCGACTGGGGAAAGGCCGTGATTGTGCCTCTGTACAAAGGTAAAGGATCACAGCAGGAATGCAAAAGTTATCGCGGTATAAGCCTTCTGAGTGTCGTAAGCAAATTGTATGCAAAGGTATTAATTGAAAGGGTGATGTTAGCAACAAAAAGTAAGATTTAGGATGTGCAAGCGGGATTTCGAAAGGAGATGGGATGTGTAGATCAAGTCTTCTCCTTAAGGTGCATTGTTGATAAAGCCATAGCCAAACATCAAAAAGTTTTTTTTTTTTTTTTATTTGAAAAAGGGGGCAGACGAGCAAGCGAGCCACCTGATGGTAAGTGATCATCGCGACCCATAAACACCCGCAACACCAGTGCCTTTATTGACTTAGAGAAGGCGTATGACAGAGTGGTGAGGGATGAACTTTGGACAACTCTTTCTGTTTATAGGGTGGACAGTATTCTGATACGGGCTCTCAAATCATTATATGATAACTCGATTGCCTGTGTCAGGATAAATGGGACGTGTACGGACTGGTTTAGTATCGAACGTGGCGTTCGCCGTGTAAGTGTAGCGTCTCCTTGGCTGTTCAACTTATTCATGGACAGTTGTTTGTCAGATCTGAGAGAGTATGATTGTGGAATAAGGATGAATGAGTCATTTTATAAAACTTTGTTATATGCTGATGATCAAGTTCTCCTTGCATCATCGGCGGACAATTTACAACAAATGGTGACTTTGATGAATGAGGCGTTTAAAAGGGAAGACATGAAAGTGAATGTTAAAAAAACGAAAGTGATGGTTATGGAGAGGGATGAAACTGTTACAGAATGTCAAATAATGATTGGTGATGAAAAAGTGGAGCAAGTTGATGAGTTTGTGTATTTAGGTTCTATGTTTACGAGAGATGGGAAATGTGACGGGGGAAATGTAATCAACGGGGCGTTACACTCAATCTTGACAAGCAAGGTCATTTCGAGCAAAGCTCGCCTTGCTATTGTTCAGGGAGTATTGACCCCAACATTAACGTATGGTAGTGAATCTTGGGTATGGCAGAAGAAGAATGCAAGCCGGATTAATGCAGTTGAAATGAGAGCTCTAAGAAGTATGTGTGGAGTTAGGATGATAGATAGGGTAAGAAATAACGAGATCCGAGAACGATGTGGATTGAAAGAAGATGTAGTGACTAAAATTGAAAAGGGTATGCTAAGATGGTTTGGTCATTTAGAAAGGATGGATGAAAGAAGGGTTACGAAAGATATATGGCGAGCGAGAGTGAGCGGAGATGTCGGTAGGGGACGTCCTAGACGGACGTACGATGATCAGATTCGCGATGTAAAAAAAAAGGCCAAATAAAAAGCACCTGAAACCTACGTACGTGCATGAAGAGATTGATGAATGTAGAGGAAGCGAAAGTGGTATGTTAGATCGGTGCACCTGGCGTTCCATAGTCTCTGCCTACCCCATTGGGAGACAGGCGTGAAGTTATGTATGTATGTATGTATGTATGTATTAAATAATTACGAATTTGTGGTACTTGCAGTGGACACCATGGGACCTTGGTCAGCCGGTATGAAAAGCTTTATTAAGGCTCTGTCACCCCGGCTCATAGACATCTCCGGATATTCTAGAGCTGGTGTTTACCTCTCCCAAGGGGTTGGGCTAGATTTCCAGAGAGGTAATGCAGCCAATGACATAGGGACCATGCCGCGAGCGGACCTGCCAGAGGGGGTGTTCTTTTTATAGTGGTGATTATTATTTACTTACTTCTTTAATATTTGAGTATCTTAGTTTTATTTTAATTTAAATAAGTTTAGTTTTAAATTTTAATTGTTTATTATAGTAGTTTATGCAACAGTTGTATAAGAGAGGTCAAAAAAGACGAGTGGTGTGGTTACGATGTGAGCCGCAGGCGAACATCGTAAAGCAAGACGCCACGAGTATTTTTTGACTTAGTTATACACCGTTCCATACAATACTTTTTCTACGACTAGGTTTCAAATAAAATGAAAAATTAAATTAATATACCTAGGTTAGAATACGAACGAACGAAGCACAGAACAACAAACGAGCGAGAAACATTCGAAAACAACAAAATATATGTCTATGGTTAACTTTGTTTTTAAATTGATGTGCACTTGCCAGGTTTCATATTTTTTTTTAAAGTTGCACAATCGATTTAACTTGTGAAATAGGGACTAAAAAACACCTAATGATTTGAGAAATGAATTCTTTTACCTGATTGGTCGATTTTAATATAGCTGCGTTCTGGTTGGTTGATACCAAATAAAATGTTTTTTTTAAAGAGTTAAATTAGTAAAAGAGTTTACATACCAAAAAGAACCTAGGCTAAGATGTTTACCAGCGTATTAGTGACAGGTTGCAAGCCCATCGCCTAACAGTACTACAAGCCTTTATTCCCTTATTCGCCTCTTACGACATCCACGGGAAGACATGAAGTGGCACTATTCTAACCCGGCAACCACACGGCATATATTATTTTATATCTAACAAAAATTAGAAAAATCGGAGTAAGAACATTTAATTGTTTTAATATGACAATGACTTTATTAATATCTTACAGTTTGATATCAACTAAGGAGTAGGACTATCACAATGTAAATTATTCAAATCTTCTCCGGCTCCAACTCTTTACAAGAAATATCTTGCAAATATTTTCTAAAACAGTGTATCTACTCTTCCGCGCTAGACTCGCTCAGGGCAGTGATAAATCCAGAGAAGACATTTTCACCATAAATCAAGTTTACCGGCATCGCTCCACAAAGAACTGAGCACTTTATTTCTTTGAAAAACTCTAAGAGCTTCCACTCCCGACACTTGTATGTTGAACGAAATCTTTTGTGTCCTGTTAATGTTGCTAAAAACGTTTTGCAAATACGAATATTTATAATGATATTGGCCATATTCAAGCATTCTTAAAGAAATTATTTTACTTTTCAGGCTAAGGCTAGGCTATTTTTTAACTTTTTGGGGCTTGGTCTTACCCACAGATCTGTCTGGTCACTGACCTTTTGCTATATTACTATGAATAATTTACAATTTGGGAGATCAATGTAAAAAAGTTGAAGATAATCATAATTTTTTGATAATCACTAAAATGTTTAAAAAAGTTTTTGTATGTTTCATTTTTGCCTAGGCGCGGAAAGTAAGAGATTTCCCGTCGAGATGGTTAGCAGGCCTCGCTACGTAAGGAATGATACAAATGCATTTGTAACTAGCAAGTAATTTAATTAATATTAAAAGTGATGTTTGTCATATTAGAAAAAATTGTAAACGAAAACGTAATGGGTTTTCCGGGAACGTTTTCTTTATCTGTTGAAGTTGAGAGGTTGATATTTCAGTGACACAAAATGCTGACGGCTTCTTTTTCTTAGATTGCTAACCAAGCTGAAATAATTATGCTAAAAACAAATCTTCAGAAAAGCTATTCACATTCTTGCTGTCCCTCCATACCATTAATTGGCTGTAAGATCTATTATAATATTTTCCTCTTGATTTAGCAGGAAGTAAGTTTTGCCTAGCCAAGACGACTTAATTTTTAAGTTTCCCGTACCAAAATGGTAAAAAAGGAACCCTTATGGTGATAATTCGTTTTTCGTCTGTCTGTCCGTATGTCTTTTCTCAGCAACCTCAAATGCTATCAACTTAAAATTTGGCATAGTTGTACAACTTGCTTGCCCGCATCCGTTTTTAGTACAAAAAATATGAAATCAATTTTATAAATAATTGAATAGGGTCTAGAATGGGAGGTTAAAAATTAAAGTTTTTTTATTATAGTAAATGGGGTGTCATATGAAAGACCTTAATTTGCACATTTCAAAACATAAAAAAGTGATGTACTTTTTGATTTATAGCCATAAAATGTATGAAAAATTACCGTTTTAAAATTATTTTTACTTACTATAAACATTTGAGAAAAAAATTAAAAATATAAAACATACACTAAGAAAACGTTTCCAAATAGTATTTGTTTCTCTTTTGCACGGAGTTCTTGACAGTTGAAAGAAATAAAAGAGTTAATCACTATTATATAAAAAACGGCTTTTTATCTGAAAGAATGTGTGACTTTGGCGAATTAAGTGATCTAGAAATGATGACGCCGCCAAAAGTAAAAGAGGCGACGATGGAAGTGAGAAGTAATTTGCTACCTTTAAAATCGAAAAAGGTCTATGAGAAATGTTACAAAAAGTTTATGGCGTACGTATTCATTGAAATCCCTTCGAGCTCATAGAAAAAGTAATGTTTCTGTGCAAACTATTCATATTCAGCCATTGAGACACTCATGCGTATACATAATGAGAGGTCTTAAAACACGAGTTTTGATGGGGTAATTAAATCGGAAAATATTATATAGGTTGGCTAACCTCGCATGAATTAAAAACATTATTTTTTATTAAATGTGTATAGTACAGAAAGGGTAGTGTATTAAGTTGTATATTTATTATAATTATTTAGATATTCATTTAATTTTCTATAAATTAGGTTTTTTACATATTCAAATATAAATGTTAAATAACAATACCGATACAAAAAATAAACATTATAAAAACCTAATCTACGGGTGCCGCCAGCAGCGGGGCAGTGCTCGAGCTACCGGTGGTTAGGGCTGCAGAGAGAGGAATCTCCTCACAATGCGTGTCGTGTCTAGGAGTACTGCCTTCTGTATCCCCTTGCCCTTGATCTGGCTATTAGACCGTTTGCCGAAACAACCATCGGGACAATGATCGTCGAGTCAACATCCCACATGGTAGTCACCTCGTCAGCCAAGTCAAGGTACTTGCTGAGCTTATCCTTCTCGGCCTTCACGAGGTTCTCGTCATGCGGGATGGTGACGTCGACGAGCACTGCCCGGCGTTGAGATCGATCTGTCAACACGATATCAGGCTTATTGGCGACAATAGTCCTGTCCGTGATAACAGATCGATCCCAATAGAGCGTAGCACGACCATTTTCAAGAACTGGCGCAGGTGTGTACTTATAGTACGGCACTTCAGACTCAACAATACCATATTGAAGAGCAAGTTGCTGATGGATGATCTTAGCTACGAGGTTATATCTGTGCAAGTACTCGCCGTTGGCCAAATGCGAACAACCGGAAATTATGTCTGAGGGATTCGCCGGGGCAACGGCACGCTCGACAAATGTCGACTGTGCCATCCCTCAGAATATATTTCCGGTAATTGTTCGTCATTATTAAAACATTATTACCTTGTCAGCAATTGCACAGACAAAACCTTCGGTTTCCCCAAAGAGGTCACCAAACCGTAGCCAGTTCACGTTCTCTAAAAAGTCTACGTCTGTTGGTCTGCGCCAGTTTTTGTTTGCCAAGGAGAGAGGCGTGAGGCTCCTGTCTACTGCAACCATATCACGATGCATCCCACACTCATTCATTGCCAAGGAAATTATCCCTGAGATTGCACACCTCGCGGTTGTGGAGATTCTTAGTATTTAAAATGCCTCGACCTCCACATTTCCTCGGGATGTACAATCTCATGACATATGAGCGTGGGTGCAACATGCGATGTGATTTGAGCAGTAGACGGACCTTCCTATCCAGGGCGCCCAGCTCAGTCTGAGTCCACCTTAGTATGCCAAAGGAGTATCTGAGCAGCGGCATCACCCAGCCATTGAAGGCACGCACCTTATTGCCACCCGACAAAAGACTGTTAAGAACTTTTGTCAAGTGGCAAAAGAAAAGCGCCTGACTGATAATAGCAGGTTTTAAATTTAAATGTCGTTTTTTTGTGTTTGGGGCTCAGATTGGACAGTAGGGTGAGTTATGGTTGGGTACCTCTTTATTATTTTATTATATTACGTCTATGTAAATTATATACAATCATGTTTTTTAATATTTATTTAAATTACCTTCTTGTGGAGCAGTTTAAACGTATCGCAATTATGGCCGACTTCCCCGTCCTGCCGGGTTGCCGAGCGTTCGAAAAATGGCGGGGTTGGCGTAGTGTTATTGGGTGGCTGCTTCTGTGTACGAGTCAAGCTCATTACTTTTTATTTGTTTCTCTTACAATATAAGTTTTTTATTTAAATGTTAATTCCGGGTTTATAATTATATGTAGTGTACTGTCATTTTTTGGAGTATATGAAACTGGTAATACGCGTAATCCATACCTTTGAATTATATTGGCCGTCACTTCCAACGATCCAACAGGAAATAGTTGTGTTGTTCTGGTGTTGCCACACAAATAGCATTAGTCTTTGTTAAGTTTTTTCTTATATTGTTTTTTATATTAATTTTTATTTCACTTTATTAAACAAATTGTCGCTAGTATTTGTCATGTTACCTGTTACCTGTTTGTTACCCGTCTTTTTGTTTAACGTAGTTTAGTTTTTACCCGACTGCGTCAGAAGGAGGGTTATGTTTTTCGAGCGTATGTATGTATGTATGTATGTATGTATGTATGTCTATTTCTAGGCACGCTCTGCAGCCTAAACGGCTTGACCGATTTTAACATACTAGGTGTCATTCGATTCGTGTTAATTACCGAAGTGACATAGGGTATATAATATTTCAAAATGGCGTCTGCAAAAACAAAGAGGGGGTTTTAAAAAAAAGAAATTGTTTATTATAGCAATATGCTGCCCTGCAGAGCCTAAACCGCAGTA
Source organism: Acleris emargana (assembly GCA_927399475.2). Classification (NCBI taxonomy): domain Eukaryota; kingdom Metazoa; phylum Arthropoda; class Insecta; order Lepidoptera; family Tortricidae; genus Acleris; species Acleris emargana. The sequence goes on along the minus strand of OV656835.1, from coordinate 49,976,906 downwards.
AGTGCAAAAAGTTCATTTCGAGAAAACGTAAAAAATGTCTATGAAAAGTAATTTTTCTACCTTTCTAATGTTTTTTGATTTAATGATTGACTTTCAATCATTAACACAAGAAACATTAGAAAGGTAGAAAAATTACTTTTCATAGACATTTTTTACGTTTTCTCGAAATGAACTTTTTGCACTTACTGCGGTTTAGGCTCTGCAGGGCAGTATGGGTCTCAAATGAAAGCTAGTAAATAGCCCATTCCAAATATATATACATTATAATACTTTGATGCTACCATTTAGACAGGGAAATCAAAAAGGACGTTAATTGTTAAGTAATAAATATTTCTTGTTGAGCTGTAAACGCCTAAAATATAAACCATTAAGAAAGTAGTGTAATAATTAATAATTCACGAATACCTACTTACTACATACTTGATTAATGCACATTATGTTATAGTATAAATTGCTGGCTAATACCTACCTAATGCGCCATCCTGCCTACGCATGGACAGTTTATTTAAGTAGAGATACACGGAATAGGTAACCTCAATGTAGTTGCTTAGTCTAGTAGCCAGGTACACGTATGACGTAGGTACTGACCGTTGAGGAACTAAATTATTAGAGATTAAGAGAAGTTTAGTTGATTTATACCTACTTCAATTTCTCGGCCTAAGTACGTATCTACAATCTGTTCGATCGGCCTCCATCTAACCAAATGAACTAATCTTACGTTACTACTGGGGATCGATTTTTGAATGCACGATGCTTCTTTTGCTAAAAGGAGAGTTCCGCTTGTAATTTGTTACTTATAGCTTCGTGACATTAAAAAATCGAGCTCCAGAGCTCATTTAACGTTTGGTTATATTAATAAAACCACTATTTTATTAATAAAAACTAAAAAATGTGAAATAAACTAAATTATTTAAATAAAAACAAAAAACCCGACTGCAGTAAAAAAAACAACTGTAAAGCGAGAAACAAGCTATATAATCGATAGGTAAATACTTATAATGTACCATGCAATGATTTTTTGTTTGATACCTCGTTAACAAGTAATGCAATTTATACCAATATACATACAACTTGAATAGTGGAAAAGGTATTGCAGGCGGGGACAAGCAATGAATTATAAAATGTACTTAAGTATTTTCTTGAAACAAAAAACATTTGGATTAATAGCTTGTCCCCGCCTGGAAAACCTTTTCCACTATTCAAGTTGTATGTATATTGGTATAAATTGCATTACTTGTTAACGAGGTATCAAACAAAAAATCATTGCATGGTACATTATAAGTATTTACCTATCGATTATATAGCTTGTTTCTCGCTTTACAGTTGTTTTTTTTACTGCAGTCGGGTTTTTTGTTTTTATTTAAATAATTTAGTTTTTAAGTCAGGGTCCCTCTGAAAATCGGCGCCGCAGTTTTCCTGCGGCACAATGCTGAGAGGGATCCTGTTCAACGTTCCTAATTAATGTCTTCTTTTTACTTTATATTATTTCTACTGTATTTTTGTGTGCGTTGAATAAATATCTTCTATTCTATTCTATCTCTATTCTATAATACCCAAAGACTCAGACTGTCACCCTGGACGATGCCTCTTTCAATCCTTATAAAGTTAGGCAAATCAGAGGGGATGTCTCGACCACCTGGTAGACGAGGCCTAGAGTTGGGTGTGGACCGATACTGCGCGATCGCGTCTTCCAAAGCCCTCCTCAATTGCTCATTTACCGGGATCATCCTGCACTGACATCAGTGCGTGTTGGGCGACTGGCATCGAAGCCGATAACGCAGCAGGAGGATCCATAAGATGTATTTGCAGAAGATATTCAGTATTACTAGTAGGTCAGTAAATTAAACATTTGTCGTCCGCGCAACAACAGTTTAAGAAAAATCTTAACATTTCTTTTTGTTCTTAACGCAAAAATATTAAAAGGACAAAAATCTCACGTGACTTTGCATTTAAGAGATATCAAAAAATATCAAATAGTGGTTCAGACAAAAATGTAACGGAAGTTATCGTTGCTGAGCAATGGAAAATACTTAAGCACAGACCAGAATTTCTCAAAATTAAATATATAAGAGGTTGTTTAGTAGTAACTTATATAAAGCCTATAAACAGGGACTGATACCGGTATTAATTAAAATTGATTTTTTTTCTTTAATTTTCAACATTTCCTTGATAATTTTCGGTAGTAATTTAGGTAATATCACAATGGACCTGCACTATTATTATAAATTCATAAAAGAAGAAAACTATTCAATAATAAGTGAGATACCGAAACGGAATACCGGTATGTTTGTATGTAAATAACACAGGTATGCGACCCCTGCCAATAAATGAAAGTTTAACTAAATGTAACCCTATTACATTTTTGCCTGAACCGGTATTTAAAAAAACGATGAACATTAATTTATGTTGGGTCAATTGGTTTAATTTTGCCGGATAACGTTTTAATATATTAATTTAAAAAAAAAAATGTTCAAAAATCACTGTTAATATTTTTGCTTCAAGAACAGTTAAAAAAATCATTTCTGTGGGGGAATTTGTTTAATTCTGCAAAAATATATTGGTTCTCGTTCTAACAATTTCTTATAACAATATAATAACCATTTGTTATAACAAGATTAAAAGAGTATAATAACATAAGTATTATAAGTACAAAAGTATAATAACTAAAATTGACCGGTTTACTATTTTGCCTTGAATTTTATTCACAAAAACGGGTTTTTCTTATTTTTACCTTGTTCCGGTGGTCGTGGAAACTGTTTAATTTTTTGTTATTATTTGGAGAGATTAAATAGTTGCAATACATGATTCTAGAAAAAAAGCGCTGTTTAGATTTTTTGTAAGGTTCAAAGCTAAAAGCCCGCACTTAAATGAATCGAGCCGAATGCAAGTTTCATAATAATAATACCCGTATAAGATTCTTCCGTCTTGAAAAGAGTAAAAATGGCTGAGTTTTTGACCTATTCTTTTTTCAAAATGATTTTCCACCCAATGGGTGATATTTCCAGCTGAGAATGGGATATGGAAAACAATTTTCATGATACCAAACAAGCAAACATGTGAACTTTTGTAAAACCTTTTAATTACGTCTTAAATTAACAAAGATTACAGTTTCTGCTGTTATTTTGACTAATTCATATACTTTGAGTTAGTTGCAATCATAAGTTTGAAGTTACGGGGGTTCGTTAATGTAAGCTCTTCTGACACTTAACTTTGTTTTTTAAATTTTCCAGTCAACCAAATACAAGGTTAACAATTTACCTTCTAAAGTATAATATAACTAAATAATAAGTTTGTTAACAATATAATAATAGTACAATTAAAAGTTAAAACTAAACTTATTTAAATTATATAATAAACTAAGCTACTCAAATTAAAATAAAACTAAGCTACTCAAATATTAAAGATGTAAATAATAATCACCACTATAAAAAGAACACCCCCTCTAACAGGTCCGCTCGTGGCATGGTCCCTATGACTCTGGCTGCATTACTTCTCTGGATAGGTAGCCCAATCCTTTGGGAGAGGTAAGCATCAGCTCTAGGATCTCCGGAGGTGTCTATTAGCCGGGATGACAGAGCCATCATAAAACTTTTCATGTCAGCTGACCAAGGACCCATGGTCTCCACTGCAAGTGCCACAAATTCATAATTATTTAATAATGATGAATATTAGCGGCGCTTCATGGTTTGCGCCTGATCAGCTGCTGCACCGGCCCGATTACGGGTTGACTGGACGTGGGAAAGGGCGAATGTGTCAACACACGTCGCGTCCCATACCAGTGCCCTGCCCAATTTCCACGGCACCAAAGTAGCTCTCAGTAGGTGGTTTGCCATCGTCTCTATGCAAACCTGCCGGTTCTAGGACAGCTGGTACAGAGGCAGTGGCAAGCGAACGACGAATCAGATGATTAATTGTGCCGTGGCGGTACAAACGGCCGGCACTTCTAAAACATGAAAGGCCATGTCTTCCCAGCTCACTTACTTCACAAGTTCTAGCTCCAAACCGCAAGCTTATTGCTATGCGCAAGCAGCTAGGGTCTAAGACTGTGCCTATATTGCGGGAAGGAAGTGCATGGAGCCAGTGACCTGATTCGCCTGCTGAGACAGCAAGGAGACGGCCGCGATCTAAATCGTCCCGACTTTTTTGTATGAGAGATGCATGAATTGATATGAGACGAGGTGTATCCCATGCTCTTTGGATATGCCTCTTGACTGGCATATCTACTCCGGGACACGACTCACACCAAGCATCCCTGGCCTCCACCAGGTTCGCAATTTCAACGTCAAGTATCTGTGGGTGATCTAAGATAATACTGACCAGAGGCAACGAACCATAAGCGGAGGACAGGAAAGCTGGTAGTGCCACGCTAGAAGAGCATCGAATACCAAATACAATATATTTTGAACATGAGATTTAATCATTGCTTAGCGCAGTTTTTTAGAGTAATTTCCAGAAAAAAACCTGTGAAATTTGTTCACTAACAGCCTCGAAAGTTAAAGTTAAAGTTAAATTTACAGGAAAAACCACAGGAACACGCACAATTTTCAAAAAATTTGCAAGTTTTTTGATCACGTTTTCAATTGGATACTTCGGATCAACTATTCCACTACCTACACAACAAAAATCATTGCTGTAAATTCAATTATTTAAAATAAATTAGCAAAACTAGGAGGTAAAGTAGGGTGCTAGTAAAAAATTACAAAACCTTAAATAACTTTGGAACAGTAGAAAATCGCTGAACATACACTGGGGTGAAATCGATAGATATTTATATCCTGTATCAACCTGCTTCGTTTGATCCACTCCTCCTTTTACACCCTATACAGTGTGTCTCCGACCTTGGGGCTTTTAATGCAACGATCGATTCTACTCGCTAAACTGAACTACTTTTGTTCTGCAACATGTTAAAATAACTTAAACTTAGATAACTAATTGATGTTAAAGTCTAATTGTAAAATCAGTGTATTACATTCTGGCCATTTAATCACTATCTCATGGTACGGGCGACATTACCTTGGTACGAGGGCTAAAGGAAAATGGAGAATTGGACCGCGTACATTGAAAATTAGATTTAACCTGTATGATAAAAAATAAATTTAAACTGTACATATTTTTAACAACTTACAGAACAAAAGAAGTTTAGTTTTAGGAGTAGAAATGATCTATGCATTTAAAGCCCCAAGGTCAGAGGCACCCTGTATATATGCTCAACATAAATATGAATTTAGTTAATAAAATTCATAATCATGTCACGTCCTACCGGGTGGCAAGAAAAACTCGATAAAAGTTTAAAGAATTTATTGAAAAGAACTCCGGTAGTGTGAACAGAAGAGGGTAGTAGGTTCGTAGGGTGTGGTCTGATTCTGTGAAGTGGATAGCACTTCCCTCGTAAATTAGAGTGACGCGGAGCGGCGGTGGAGGTAACCCGTCGGCAGCCCGGCGGTGTACGATGCCAGGATCCTGGCGTCAGGGGGGTAGCACCCGGTGTGTAGCACCGGACCCCACTCGACGATCCTGGTCCCGGAGATAGACGCCGCGCCGGCCAAGTAGGTGAGTAGAGGAGGAGTAGATGGGTAGCAGCGTTGGTGTACTCCTAGCGGAGGTGTACTCCCAGCGGTGATTATGAACGGTGAACGGTGAAAGGTGAACGGTGATCGTTGCTCCCTGTACGGTGAAAGGTAAACGGTGAACGGTGCTCATGATGGGTGATCGGTGCTCATGATGGGTGATCGGTGCTCATGATGGGTGATCGGTGCTCGTGCATCATGATAGGTGATCGGTGCTTCATGATCGTGATCAGTGCTCATGATGGGTGATCGGTGCTCATGATGGGTGATCGGTGCTCCCTGAACGGTGAACGGTGCTCCCTGAACGGTGAACCCTGGAAACCCAAGCATTGGCTGTGTGAGCCTGGTGTCCAGCATAGGGATAGTTTATGCCAGCCGCCGTTGGGTGAAGCCCGAGGGAATAGCGCATTTAATTATTGGCGGTGGCAAGAACTATCGGAACGGAGTTACATAAAACAAAGAGAAGCTAAGCCAAAATAACAATTTGCTAAAGAAGTTAATGTACTAACGACCGTTATGAAGTAACGGTCGGTTATTAGAAATAAAAAATGGTTAAAAGAATAATTTGGAATAATCTAGAAGAACACACAATAGGAAAATATAAAACACGATAACATTACACAGCAATATAGAAATAGGATAGATAGTTAATTCGTTGCACTGAACTTACCCGATTTGGGGATTTGCACCGATTTTAAAGATAGGTATTAAGTACCTATACGAACGTTAACACTAAGTGTTCCAAGTGTAGTAGTTGAGGCGGTAAAGAGGACGTATGAAATGAGCGCGGCCCTTTTATAACCTTTCGCCCATTTCGGTTAATTTTGAATATGAGTAGGGCGAACAAAGAAATGCTAGAAAGCCAATTCACGTCATGAGTGAAAATATCGGGTCATGTAGGTAAGACACCAACATACCCCCCATTTTTTTCTCATGCGCTGAATCGGTTAAGAAAGAATACATTATTTAATTATTTTATTAACGAGTGACAATTAAAAGGTTATTTATATTTATGTTGAAGTTAATTATATTAAAAGTTTCAAATATAAGTAAAGTTACACAGAATGGCTAGTAACGCCATCTGTTGGATAAGTGTCGTCAACCCTTGACAAAGATCGATTTGTGGTTAACGCAACTCAAATAATCTGTGGAATTGAGCTGTCTGTTTGACAGTTATTAGTAAACCATTCATAAAGATGTTTACAATACGAATTTAAATGAAAATGAAGTGAAATTGAAGTGAATTGAAGTGAATTAAGCTTGTTTGTATGTTAAAATGCAGCACAGGTAAACAGCGTAACAACTGCATTGTTACAGTACCCCCCCTTCTCTAGTAAGGATTTTGATCCTGAGAGAAAAATCCGCCTAAGAAAATCTTTTACGTCTACACTTTCAAACTCCTTTCATTCATCACAGATACAAATAACTTACAGAATATCCTTTCAAAGTAGGTTAACTATTTAGGCAATTTAGTTGACCCTGACGCAAAAAGTAATGGCTAGATGTAACTGGATGAAAATACTGTTAAACCTTCCTCGAAACATCGTCATAGGATCACTACCCGTCCTATATAGATCACCTAACAATACATGCAGCAAGGGCTTATTTAACGAGTCACTATCCGCTCGGGGCACGTATGTTAGATAAATAGTGGTCAAGGTAGGGCTTATTTATCAAGTTACCAACCGCTTGAGTGTAAGGCTTTGTAGTTCGACTTGTATTGAGTTTAAAAAGTTTAACAACTAGGTGGTGTAATGCAAATTACAAAAAAAAAAAAAAAGATTTAAAAAACAAATAAATAAGAGTATCATAAAAGTCATCCTGCCAGCACAGAAGTTATTTTAGATAGTAGTAATATAGTTAGTAGAAATACTCATTTAGAATTTATAAGTTCAGGTTATGAGCCGGCGTAGAACCGCAGATGGCCACCTCATAGGTGAGCTCATCCTTTTGTAAGGATAGAAATTTAACCTCAGCCATGATCAAAATATGTGGGTAGATTCCCAAAAAAAAAAAAATGTAAGTAGGTAGTGCAACGAACTAACGAGAACGAAAGAACTACTCTCCGTTCCGTTACAAAATATGATTAGGTAGAAATTATTGTAACCCGCAGCAAGTAATAATGAAAAAAAAAACCATAAGGGCAAAAAAAAACGTTATGTAGGTAGGTAGGTAAAAGTGCGCAGAAGGCGACACCCCAAAGTTAAAAAAAATCCGCAGAAGGCGGCGCGTCAGCTCACACCGGGTGTAATGGTGTGAGCCTAGCGTGGACAGTTTGGAAGAAACTGCCCCAAAAATTCCTCAGTCGCCTCTTACGACTCCTCGGATAGAAAGAGGGTGGCACTATTCTTGACCCGGACACCACAGGGGTAAGAAAAGCTTGCTGCGAATATAAATAATAAAAACACAAAAAACACAATAAAGCACACACACCAACAATCAAACACTACACAGAACCAGACTTAGACCACGTAAAGGGCGCCACTGTCACGTCCTACCGGGTGGCAAGAAAAACTCGATAAAAGTTTAAAGAATTTATTGAAAAGAACTCCGGTAGTGTGAACAGAAGAGGGTAGTAGGTTCGTAGGGTGTGGTCTGATTCTGTGAAGTGGATAGCACTTCCCTCGTAAATTAGAGTGACGCGGAGCGGCGGTGGAGGTAACCCGTCGGCAGCCCGACGGTGTACGATGCCAGGATCCTGGCGTCAGGGGGGTAGCACCCGGTGTGTAGCACCGGACCCCACTCGACGATCCTGGTCCCGGAGATAGACGCCGCGCCGGCCAAGTAGGTGAGTAGAGGAGGAGTAGATGGGTAGCAGCGTTGGTGTACTCCTAGCGGAGGTGTACTCCCAGCGGTGATTATGAACGGTGAACGGTGAAAGGTGAACGGTGATCGTTGCTCCCTGTACGGTGAAAGGTGAACGGTGAACGGTGCTCATGATGGGTGATCGGTGCTCATGATGGGTGATCGGTGCTCATGATGGGTGATCGGTGCTCGTGCATCATGATAGGTGATCGGTGCTTCATGATCGTGATCAGTGCTCATGATGGGTGATCGGTGCTCATGATGGGTGATCGGTGCTCCCTGAACGGTGAACGGTGCTCCCTGAACGGTGAACCCTGGAAACCCAAGCATTGGCTGTGTGAGCCTGGTGTCCAGCATAGGGATAGTTTATGCCAGCCGCCGTTGGGTGAAGCCCGAGGGAATAGCGCATTTAATTATTGGCGGTGGCAAGAACTATCGGAACGGAGTTACATAAAACAAAGAGAAGCTAAGCCAAAATAACAATTTGCTAAAGAAGTTAATGTACTAACGACCGTTATGAAGTAACGGTCGGTTATTAGAAATAAAAAATGGTTAAAAGAATAATTTGGAATAATCTAGAAGAACACACAATAGGAAAATATAAAACACGGTAACATTACACAGCAATATAGAAATAGGATAGATAGTTAATTCGTTGCACTGAACTTACCCGATTTGGGGATTTGCACCGATTTTAAAGATAGGTATTAAGTACCTATACGAACGTTAACACTAAGTGTTCCAAGTGTAGTAGTTGAGGCGGTAAAGAGGACGTATGAAATGAGCGCGGCCCTTTTATAACCTTTCGCCCATTTCGGTTAATTTTGAATATGAGTAGGGCGAACAAAGAAATGCTAGAAAGCCAATTCACGTCATGAGTGAAAATATCGGGTCATGTAGGTAAGACACCAACATACCCCCCATTTTTTTCTCATGCGCTGAATCGGTTAAGAAAGAATACATTATTTAATTATTTTATTAACGAGTGACAATTAAAAGGTTATTTATATTTATGTTGAAGTTAATTATATTAAAAGTTTCAAATATAAGTAAAGTTACACAGAATGGCTAGTAACGCCATCTGTTGGATAAGTGTCGTCAACCCTTGACAAAGATCGATTTGTGGTTAACGCAACTCAAATAATCTGTGGAATTGAGCTGTCTGTTTGACAGTTATTAGTAAACAATTCATAAAGATGTTTACAATACGAATTTAAATGAAAATGAAGTGAAATTGAAGTGAATTGAAGTGAATTAAGCTTGTTTGTATGTTAAAATGCAGCACAGGTAAACAGCGTAACAACTGCATTGTTACAATCAATTGAAATTTTACCCACTTAGACGTAAGACACCTTCAATAGTACAAATAAAAATAATGTCATTGATATGTGTAAAGACTGTTGAATAATTAAATAAAAACACTCACAATAATTAAACAAAAGTCGCAGCCCGGCGCGGGTGTGGCGCAAAAGGTAAAGATTTTCATGCTTAACGTCCCTGCATCTTGAGATGAGAAGATTTTGTAAAGGGAAATGAGCAATTAGCATAACACTTTACCTACTTTTGTACAAGCCTAGAGCTTAATTTGGGCCATAGACATGTGATATTTTCTATTTTTATTTTAGTATGGTTATTTAATGTTTTGAATGTGCACAAAAATAAACTAAAATTCGAACTTATAATAGTTATAATAAAACAACACCAAAACAATCGCCTTCAAAACTTGCTTAAAATCAATAGTTCATTAAAAAATCTTGCAGCAGTGAAATAGACCAGTAAACATAAACCAGTAGCATAAACACCACACCAGTTAAAGTACTTAATCATGCATTTACTAGCAACAATTTGCTACTAAATGCTAAGAAAACTAAATGTGTTAGGTTCGCTTTGCCTAATGTTAAACCGTTAGATTCTAGTATTTTTCTAAATGAGAGTGTTTGCAAATCGTAGATAATGCAGTTTTCCTAGGCATAACTATACACTGTGTTTTTTTTTGATTTACTATAACTTTAAGGGAACGTTCTTTAGGTCAAATAAAGTTAATTTCCCGAAGACAGACAAATGATAACTGTAACGGTTTTAAAGATATTTAATTTTTAGATTTAATCAGTTAATCACGTTGAACTGGTCTAAAAGGCTCTTAAATGTCTGTGTATGTCACGTCACGCCAACATTGACGTACCTATTTGACACTGACTATGTATGAGTTAACTCTAAAGGCCCTTTTAGAATGACCAAAGATACAACATTTAATTACTTTGTTCTAAACAGAAAAAAAAACATTTTTTTGCAATATTTCAAAATCTAATCTAGGTTACCACTTAGTTTTTATGGATGTACCTTGTAATGTTTATAATTTAACATGTAAGGTTTATAATTTATGTATGTAAGGTTTATAGTTTTGGTGCTTTTTCCAAATGAAACAAGGATAAATTTCAGGCTGGTTTATTGGGCCCCGCCCTCAAATTAAGATTATTATAAGTAGTAGATACACAATGGTTGCTATTTGGCGTTTCTGCTTAGGTTGATCGATTAAACACTCCTCTTATAATAAAAACCGTTAAAGGAAATAAGATAAGTGATAGTTGGAGCGGACTCAGCTGGGAAAAGCAGTGCGGGTTCGCCTTTGTAGGCCGTGCCGTAGACTAAGCTTCCTCGGGTAGAAAGCTTGCAGGTAAGTAGCTAGCCCGTGCAAGAAGCCCGTGCTCTGTGCCCGTAGTAAGTTAGCCCGTAGTAAGTCACTAGTAGGTTGCTAGCCCGTAGTAAGTCAATAGCCCGTAGTAGATCCCTCCTGGAATTGGCCAGTATGTGGTATTTTAGCTCATTCCCGGAGAATATAATTATGAGAAAAGAGGGAAACAATTTAACCCTACGCAACGATTAATGTAAGAGCCCTGCCAGGCAGTGCAAGAAGGGCGTAAAGGCTGTGAGAGAAGAATTTAGCATGATCATAGAGCACATGTCACATAACCTATAGAGTAGGAACACCTGTAGTAAGTATAGTTGTTTTATTCTTACCTTTTGGAGGAAAATACCCTTGCTTAAGGATGCCGGGTGGCTAATGTCAACTCCGGAACGGTAGCACATGCAAGGTAGACCTTGGCCCACAAAAGTATGGTGACAGACTGTAAAAACACACATCAATTAGGCTAACGCCCACCAGTTACACAAATCGCGGCGTGATCTTACAATGGTGATAAGGTACTTACAGTTTTTAGGAAATATCCTTGCCTAAGTGGCACAAGGAAACAAATCACGCCCTGGTTTAGGGGTTAAAATTTAATAATCAACGAGGTACTGGCTGAGACTGAAACAAATATCAACATCGTTTAAATAGATCTTCTATGACACGACGACATGGTATTTAACCGAATTACCAAATACTTACGGAAAACGGATAAGTAATATAAAAATATTAAATTCTGTATGAGCGCGAGCGCAGAAGATAGTAGAAAGTGATCGAATTATTCCTGGTCATGGCGAAGTTACCAATAGCTGGAGTGTTGCCTGCATTCGCGCGACCTCTCCTACTATTGTAAACATTTGGACATTAAGAGGGTAATTAATTTGATAAAATATACAAATAAACTTGTGGAAATCCTGTATAATAATAGGATTGAAGAAAATAGCAACGTAGTAAATCTTAGGTAATACCCCATGACAAGGTTTAGTGGTAAGAACCTGAAACAAAACCGAGAAACGCAAAACTGACACCTCTGTCAGTTGAACATTTATTGGTTAATTAACGATAATTTAAATTCAATTTTAAAAGCTTTTACCAAGAAAACATTGGTGATAACTGTTAGAATTTACCCCATGAGTCAGGTATTAACAAAATTCCACTTGCAACCCTGCAATACTCTGAGTAGGCAAGTGTCGTGTGGCTTAATTTAAGACGCGTTCACACGTAATCCAGGAAATTTCTGGATGAAGAAATTTATACATTACAACCTAGTAATATGCCGAAGTTATCGTTAATAAAAAAAACACGGTGTAGATAAAAATTTGCAATGGAGTCCCCATATAGCTGTACTGGCAGGTAAACTAAGTTCGGCAGCTTACGCAGTTAGGAAAATTAGACAACTAACCAATGTTGAGACAGCTCGCTTAGTTTATTATAGTTATTTCCATAGTGTCATGTCGTACGGTATCCTGGTTTGGGGTAAGGCAGCTGACATACAAACTATATTTGTGTTACAAAAAAGGGTCATTCGTTCTATTTACAACTTAAATTCCCGTGACTCCTTAAGAGATCTGTTTTAGCAAATTAATATCTTAACTGTAGCGTCTCAATTTATTTATGAGAATATTATTTATGTAAAAAAAAATGGATTCTTTCACAAAAAAATCTGATTTACATAATTTAAACACTAGAAATAAAAATAAAATCGCTATTCGAAAATTCCGCGTCCGTAAAGTATATAAATCATTTGTTGGCCAATGCATTCATTTCTATAATAAATTACCTGACGTAGTTTTAAAGTTACCCTTTTCAGCACTCAAAAATTACTTGAAAATGTCGTTAATGTCTAAAGCGTATTATAAGGACCGAGGACTATCTAATAGACAAAAATCCTTGGCCTAAACCCGAAACTTAATCAATAATATATATGTTTTCAAATTCAAAAGCTTTATCTTGTCTAGGGGACACCGTTGATGTAGGAAAACATATCAATCTTATGTGGTCGTCTTGTACCGTCTTATATACACATAAGATAAGATAAGATGTCTTTATTTGTAATACTTATACATAGTCAGTTTTACATTAGTATAGGTGTACAATAATATCAGATTCAATTTCATATGAACTAGCACTCAGGATGAATTTAATTGCATTATGTCATTTTATTAATTAATTAAGTTATAATTGTGAATAATATTTATAAGTTATTATGTCATTTGGCAACTTCGATCATTCGACACATTTACTCAACAGCCAAAGAACTCCGTGATAGAGTAAAAGGCCTTTTGGCAGCAAAATGCCAAGTTTATTTTTGAAAATGCAGTCAGTTTTTGAGGCCTTGACCGACTCAGGTAAATGGTTATACTCGTAAATGCGGGCACCCACTATGGAGAGGGACTTTCCCGTTTTCTTTAGTCTGTGTGCGGGGACGGCCAGTCCTGGTTTCCTCCGCGCGGAGTAGCTTCTACTGGGCGTAAACTCGTCAGGATTGCTCCTAACATATTTGCCAACCTCAAATATGTAAAGAGAAGGCACTGTCATGATGCCCAGGTTGATAAAGAGCTGCTTTGCAGGCTCATCGCGGGGGACGCGGCAAATCAAGCGTATGACCTTCTTTTGTAGAATGAACGGCCGGTCTCTGTCAGCCGCCCAGCCCCAGAGGTCGATTCCATACGCTAGATGCGCATGGAAGTAAGCAAAATAGGCCATTACAAGATTTCGCAATGACAGTGTTTGAACTAAGCGGGCCATGGCGTAATAGGCCGAATTAAGTTTAGCACATAGAGCATCAATGTGAGCTTGCCACCGCAGAGTCTTGTCGAAGACAAATCCTACAAAACGAGCTTGTGCCACGGACTTCACCCGAATACCGCCAACTGATATATCTAAAAGAGGCTGAAGTATATTATTCAGTGAAAAATAAATAATATTAATAAATAAATAAATAATAAATTTGGTCATATGTAGCGGCGTAGTCCAGGCTACTGCGATTGTATGGTTAAGAGCCAGAAAATGAAGGGGTTGATTGGTATAAATCAAACACGAGGTGTTAGCCAGTGGTAGTAGCGAAAAAGTAAAGTGTAATGTCAAAAAAAGTTTAATACAAAAAAAAGGAAAAAGGGGAGAGGGAACAACGAGCCAATCAGCGAACAGCACGACACTCAGTACTCGATATCACGTCATTTGTACGCATTTTAATTGGATGACACTTTCGGGTACATAGGTGGTTAGTACAGGATCTATCCGTAGGGGGCGCCTCCTTCGGTAGTGGTTTAATAGGCTATGATCCCAAACATGCCCGCGGCCTTGAAAGCGTCAGCTTGCAAGAATGTATCCTCGTACTAGTTGTCCATGAGAGGACAGATTTTTGAGTAGGATCGTCTTATGATGCCTGACGCAGTCTGGATATCAGCTACTCTTGAAACCCCATCGTTACCAGGTATGGTCTTTAGGACACGGCCAAGTTGCCATTTAAGTGGCGGCAGATTGTTGTCCTTGATTATGACGAAAGTGTCCGGTTTCAATACAGTGGTATTCTTCCTCCATTTAGTCCTAGTCTGCAGTTCCTAGATATACTCCTTAGCCCAGCGTGACCAGAACTGCTGCCGGATTTGCTCAATCTTCTGGTAGCGAGAGAGTCGATGGACAGGTGTGTCTTGCAGGTCGCCATCGCAGACAGGAGCGGTGAGAGGGCGGCCAACCAGAAAATGGCCAGGGCTGAGTGGCAGGTAGTCCCGCGGGTCCGATGATAGTGGTACTAGTGGCCGAGAGTTTAGTACCGCTTCGATCTGCGCTAGTACCGTAGTATATTCCTCGAAAGTGAGGTGAGCATTGCCTACTACGCGTCGCAAGTGATACTTACACGACTTCACCCCAGCTTCCCACAAGCCACCAAAATGAGGAGAATACGGAGGTATAAACGAAAATTTTATTGCCTGACTATTTGCGTTTTTAACGATATCCAAACTGCATGTTGATAAGAATTGAGCAAATTCATTTTTTAGACCTAAAAAGTTCCGACCGTTGTCTGAATATATTTCTGTGGGCTTTCCCCGTCGAGAAATAAATCTCTTTAGAGCGAGTAAATAAGCAGTAGTAGAGAGGACACTAACAAGTTCCAAATGTATCGCCTTTGTAACGAAACAGATAAATAAACAGATATAACCCTTTACCATTTTAGCGCCTCTGCCCTTACGGTTTAGAATTGACACTGGCCCTGCATAATCCACTCCCACTCTCAGAAAAGGGTAACTCACCGTAATGCGCTCTTTAGGTAAATTACCCATTATCGGGGTTAAAGTTTTACCCTTGACGCGTGAACAAGTAACGCATTGGTGAGTCACCTTCCGAGCCAGGCTCCGACCCGCAAGCGGCCACCATGTCTCGCGCACCCGGTACAGCAGCGCCCAGTCATTGTAAAACCGGTGAAATTGAATACCTGTATATAAATTGTCAAACGATTACCGCTAAAATAATAATACCTATATTCGAGTTAGAGGTAATGTTGTCATTCCGCTTTTGTCTTTTTCACTTTGTATGCACTATTTACAGTATTCTTTACCTCTATTTAATATCGGTATTCGTTGCTCTTGATAGATAAGGTGTCAAGTAGACATTATGACTGAAGCACAACAAATAGGTGTAACATAACTCAATAGCATTGTTGGCTAACACTGGTTGAAATGTCTGCTAGTACTGAACAAATAAATTGATTTGCGACGTATTTCAAATTGTCAATTGTCAATTTGTTTATTCGCCTTTCTGTAATAATTTAATAAAGTAGCAAAAAGCCACACGAAAAAGAAAGATTTCGTATTTATATAAAAATATCTTAAATGGGCCGCGGACGGAATAGAAAAAGTACAGCTTACCGGTATTTTAATATCGATGATAAGCAAAATGAGTCCACCTGCTTAATTGAAGGATGCGGGAAAAAAATTAAAGTAAGTTTTGTCTTTCTGTTGGCAAATTCGTTTAGTGAACTTATAGAAAATGTCCAGGGCCCAATAACCAAGTTATATTTAAAACTGTATTATGTTTTCAGGGGCATCATGGAACAAATCTTCTATCGCACCTGAAAGTCTCTCATCACAGTCAATATTTAATTGCGAAACAAATAAATGATGAGGCATCAACGAGCAATCGAATGGAATCGCAGACTGCTCAAGTGATAGACGTGTGCGTGAAACTCGTTACGGAGCATGGGCGGCCCTTTGCTCTTATAGATGACGATGCCTTTCAAAAGTTATTGCAAATAGCTATAGGTCCAGAACAAGCTGCAACGATATCTTCTCGCAGCATTCGTGACAGAATAAGTTTAGAGGCAGATAAGGTTCGAGACGAAATTAAAGGTGAAATTAAGAATAAATTAATCTGTCTGAAGGTTGATGCGGCGACGTGCCACGATAGGGCATTTTTAGGAATCAATGCCCAATATACATTATTAGATAATATATTAAATAATAGTATCGTCTTAAGAACACTGGCCGTAGTACAGCTTGACAGAAGGCACACAAGTGACTTTTTAAAAGATAAAATTATTTCTGTTCTTCACAAATACCAAATCAACTCAGAAAACCTGTATTCTATTACAACGGACAATGGAGCCAACATGATCAAAATGGTAAAACAATCGAACACGCAACAGAAGCACAGAAAGAGGTTGAAGAGTCACAAGATCATGAGGATTTAGCAGACAATTTAGGTGCTTTCTCGCTAGCCAATGAAGAAACCTCTGTAGGACCGATTTCCATTTCTGCAGTAAGGTGTGCGGCTCATACTCTGCAGCTAGCAATTCACGACGCTATTAACTGCGATAATGAATGCAAAAAAATCTTATCTGACGTGAGATCGTGTGTTCGTAATTTAAAGAGACCGTCTGTGATGCCGTTTTTGGCCAAAAAGCCAATTCTAGATTGTCCAACCAGATGAGATTCAACCTATAATATGATACAAAACCTTATGGAGCTGAAAGATTACATCTTGCCTGAGACAAGTAACACGGTAGGAAGTTACTTTACTAGTGACGAGTGGACTTTAATTTACGATATTGAAAAATCACTGAAACCGTTCAAAATTCTGTCAAAAAAATTACAGGAGGAGCAACTGACGTTTGGCGACTTTTGGTATCACTGGACAAAGTGCCAGCTACTAACTAAAAATATATCAACATTTTCGGAAAAAATTGTGAAAGCTATGGAAAGAAGACAAGAAAAACTGTTCGAGAGCGATTCCTTTTTAAGTGCCATATTTCTGGACCCTAGATACAATTCAATTGACATCATCGCAAATGGATATGGCCATCAGCCATCTGAGATCCACGTGGCAAAAGCTGCAACGTTTTCAAGACACTCCATCACATTCTGCTTCGGAGGCCTTTACAACTTACTCCGTGAATAATTCTAGTGACGTTGACAATGTGATAGAGAATATGTAACGTCTAGCCGAAGAACGAAAGAATAACAATTTGGACTACTTAGTTCACGAATACAGCATTAATATTGAGCAGATATTAAGAGATTTTATTCGATTTCCCCGTGTTAAATCAACGACTGGGGGGTTGGAGTTTTGGAAATCTATCAAATCGTCTCAGCCCCAACTATACTGCTTAGCAATCACCGCTTTAGCGTCTCCAGCAACGCAAGTAAGCGTTGAAAGACTGTATTCTTCGCTGAAATATGTGTTGTCGTGCCTACGTTGCAGGCTTAATGATGATGTCATCGAACACATACTTATCATAAGGAACAGTAAAGTGTAATTATTTTATAGTCGCCATTCAGTACATTACCCCCCTGCCTTCTTCCCACATTGTCGTTTTATATAATGTCTACTTCAGTAGCGAAGCGTCCATACAACCCGATTCCCAGCGGCTTCCCTAAATATTCCTATGCATAGAGTAGGTACCTACTAGGTATACAAACAACAAAACGTAAAACCGAAAGTAACCCGGTGTACTATAGCTTTACCTTGCTTCATAATACGATGAATGAACACGCACTAACGCCGCAATTCAAATTTATTTATTTACCAAGCCGAAATCTATCACTCGCTCGCACCCATTCCCTAACCTATATTACTAGAAAGAAACAAGAACAATATTTTCGTATACACGCACACACGCTCAGTTACCTTTCACTACGCGCGCTCGAACTTACACCTACAATTAAAACCGCCATACAAGCCGGTGACTCGGCGCCGGACCTCACTAACAAATTCAAACCAAATGGTATAAAATTATAGCGCTACATTAGCTTTAAACTCGCACACAGACACAGCGGCACCTGTGTGAGCACGCAAGAGGGAGAAGCACGCAAGTCCGGCCGGCGAACTACGGCTTATTGCATCCAATTTTGAACTTAAAGTGCATGCGTTAACTTTCTTTTCCCAAGGACACTCAACTCAACTCAACCGTCTCTCTCCCCCCTGTCCTCACGACCTTCAACTACTTTTTTCATTACGCCATTACTTTCGCGTCCTCGCGCTAAAATACGCGGTGTTATGTTTTGATTAATAGTTTAATTTGTGTTATTACTTAACTTATTGTGTTTTATGAGACTCAACTAGTGAAATTTAGCTTGCTTAGTGTTCTGTGAATGTTTTTCTGTTTGGATTGTGTTATTTGCAGATTCGTGGCGACAACGGAGGTTTGTTTATATTTCGTTAAGTACCTAAATATTGTTATTTTTGCTTCGATCTATTTAGGTTATATTCGTGGTTTGGTTTTTAAATATTTTTGCCTGTACTCAAAGTACAAATGGCCGCATTGGTGCAAATTGAGTGTTTTTCAAAGTTATCCTTTGGAAATAAGAAACATGTCATTAAGTTAGGACGCGCTCGCCCAGACATAAAAATTGATTATAGGCGTAGAGATGGATTCTTCAAACATTTCCACAGCGAATTACAAATACAATTGGCTGACTGGCAGCTGCAAATTAAACAAATTATTTTGCTATTCATCTTTGCTGTTTTCCGATTCTAGCAGTGTTTGGAATCGAACAGGTTTTGCAGATATTCACAATTTATATAATTCAGTTAGGGGACGCAGGACTTAAAAAAAAATTCGCCAAAATTGTATCATCATGACACCTAATTTAAATGATTTTATCGTATAGAACACGTTAAAATAAGCATGTTTTACTTGAAAAACTTTTCTCTAAAATCAAAATTGGCTGAGTTATAGGGGTTCAAATGTTGGTCATTTTCAAGGCGTCAGGGACTGTTTAGAATATACTAAAACAAGCATATTTTTTTAAACAAACTTTTCTCTAAAATCAATTATTACTGAAACATTACGGTTTGAATTAAAGTATGTAAAAAAAATAGGTTATGTTAGGTTAGTTTTTATAATATTCCCGAAGGGCAAACCGCCCAGAAATAGGGAAATAAATTTGTATTTTTTCTAAGATTCAATCATAATAAGCACGAAAAAGGCAAGAAAAAAAAACTTATTCTATTTTCTATAAGTAATTCAGCTAGAAAACATGCTCAAAGCGAGAAACATATACGGAGTTGTATATTATTACATGAGTTTGGTAACAGTAGAATTTAAAATTTTTTTGGTAATAATTTTGAGGCCCACAATCGTAAAGTGGAACGTAATCGAAATTTATTGAAACGTTTAATTGATACGGTCGTACTACTTGGAAAGCAAGAATTGCCTTTCCGCGCACTTTTAACGCACGCGACACTTCAGCACTGCTTTTTGAGAACTAGAAAGACGACATCCATTTTTTGAGGTATGTTTTTTTTATGTCACGGAAGGGGCAAACAAGCACACACGCCATACACCTTTTTTTTGCTCCGGCTTGCCTATTTATTTACGTGACGCTTCGCCACTGCTACTTCTCATTCTGACTGTTTCCTAAAATGTCTGCTTCTTTACTTGTACCGTACAAGTTGTACCTAACCTTTTTAACGTAACCGTTTTTATTTAAAAAAGGAAATACTTTTAAGTTGTTTGTCAATTTTAATGTCATTTAGAGATTTAAGTAATAAATAAATGTCTAATATTGTAAAAAATGGCCTATTTATTTGACGCTGAAGAATTTCGACAGTTTGGTACGGAGCTGAATGCAAAGATAGAAATTATTAAGGCTAGACGTGGTAATAATAATCCTATGGTTCCAAATTTCTGCCTTGGCTTAATACATTTCAGAGAGAGATGTTTAAGATTTCTTCTAAAACAAACCCATTTCTTACACTTTGACGATTGCTGGGAAGAAGTCGTGGTTGTATTTCGGAAATATCGACATGGTGATGAATTTAATAATGTTACTGATGATTGCTTATGTCCAAGGCAACAACCATCAGCGATACGCAAAATGTTGACAGGATTAACTAAACAAACTTTTGGACCATTTTGCGTTGAAGTGGTAAATGTCATCGAAAAATATAATTATACATAATACATTTCTGTTCTATGATTCAGTCGTTTTGTTTTCGTAGTTAGTTTGTACGTCGAAGTCAAAAATATGTTTACACTTTAGTACTTTGTCTTATTAACGTCATGTTCGTAACAGAGATAAAAATGACAAGGTACTTAAGCGTAAAGATATTTTTGACTTCGACTATAATAAAATCAATATTAATAAATGCAAAAGCGTCACTGTCTGTCTATTACTCTTTCACGGCTACGCCGCTGAACCGATTTAGAGGAAATCTGGTTTGAAGATGGTTTATGACCCTGGAAAGGACGTCGGATTGGATTTTCGCTATTTTGTTTGGAAACGGCCTGAACGAGCCTAAGCCTATAGGACTACTTGGAAAAATATATTATATTTTGTCCTATGACCTCATTGTTCCATAGAACAAATAGGAATCATAATAAAGTCCAAAATTCGAAGTTCGTATTGTACTGTTCGGCAGCTCTCAAAGATGAGTAGGTATGTTATGTTAACAAGAAAACGAGAGGGACAGTATTATACGAACTAAAACTTAGATTTCGATCTTAGCTGTACGTGGGCGAGGTATGGGCGGACTCTCTATTTTTGATTTTGTCTTTAAACTAAATATGAGAGCAAAAAAAGAAAATAAAAGAATTCCGTTTATCCACAAATTGGTAATATAATATTCACGAGAAAAACTACATGAAAATTTTGTATATTATAATGTACTGTGAAGCAGAACCATAAAATAATAGATGAAAGATCAAATGACACGTCAATGACGTCACGATCAAAATGAAAAGGACAAACCGATCATATGACAGAATGGTAATCTTTTCGTTGATTGTCATAATTCAAAATTAGAAAACTTGCTTGTTTGGACACTGACAGGTATTACCGGTAATGGTTTTATTGGTAAAGTATCAAATAGAGGTAATGTTGTCAATTGTCGAAACCGCTATTACATTTCAATACCGGTTTTGATTATACCGCTTATTAGAGCTTTAGTGATATAAATACCAAAATGCAATTATAACCGGTTATACCTTATTTAAAACCGGTAGTAAGAATACCGGTAACGATCCCTGGAGCGCCTGCGGCGCGGCGTGGAGCGACTGAACGTGCTCGTATCTAAACAATAGGGCGGTGAAGTGATGTCTACTTGATAACAGTATGGGATGTTTTTTGTTATAGTCGAAATCAGGCGCATTTTGAATTCGACCTCCAACTCGAATCAACCGTTGTTCGTCAAGAAATAAATTTAAACTAGAAAGCTTGTCTTTGGTTTTAACCGATTTTCTAATAACGAGCAACTCATAGGTATCTGGAAATGATTCTATTTGTGACAATCTAGTGAGCGCATTCACGGCATTCCTCGTTCATCGACAGTGATCGCCTCATCCTTCAGCCGATTTTTCTTGTTGCGAGTATTATGAATAAATCGAAGTACGTAAGCAGCAACGCGAGTTATACGGTTAAATTGAGAAAACCGATCGAATGGGACCAATTTGGTTTCTCGCGTTATTAATAATGATTTAACGGCGCTAGGTTTAATTTCCGGTAACTCATTAATTGAAATTTCATTGACATTTGTAGCCGAATGCGACATTAACTTAGCATTAAAACCATAGTCATGTAAAAATCCAGGACCTTCCCACCACAAGTTCGAGTGAGACAACTCATCCAAACCGACACCACGCGAAACTAGGTCAGCAGGATTGAACTTGCCACTCACATGCCTCCATGTAAACTTACTGGTCAACTCGTGTATTTCGGCGACGCTGTTTTGTACAAAAGTTTTTAACAAAGAAGGAGCCATGCGCAGCCAGCCAAGAACAATCGTGGAGTCGCTCCAAAACATGACGTCATCCACGGTGTGAGTGAGTGAACTACGAACCTTATCATAAAGTCTAGCGCCTAACAACGCGCCGCACAACTCTAAACGGGGTATGCTGACGGGTTTTAGTGGAGCGACTTTACCTTTGGATATTAGTAGTCTAACTACTATTTTATTATTGCTAATAGTGCGTACATACAAACAAGCACCATATGCAATCTGGGAAGCGTCTGTGAAAATATGTAACTCTGTGCGCATTGGGTTGCTTTGAAAGACGTGGCGCGGCACCTTTATTGAGTTAAGTAAACTTAAGTTATATGAATCGGTTCCACGCTTGCACGACTTCAGTAGGTAATGGGTCGTCCCATTCTAATTTCAATAGCCACAGTTTTTGCAATAAAACTTTGCCGATCATAACAGTTGGACTTAATAATCCTAAAGGATCATATATTTGCGAGACCATAGATAATAATAACCGCTTGGTAATAGACTGGTTATTGTTTTGAAATCGAGTATTAAAATTAAACTCATCTGTGTCGTTACACCAACCCAATCCTAAGGTTTTACATTGATTATATTCGCCTAAATTGAGATCTCTAAATGTGGTTTCATTGAGAGAATTGGATGTGTCATCGAGTTGGAAATTAGACATCCACTTGCGAAGTGGGAAGCAACCTGACTTTAAAACATCTGCGGTGCTTTTACAAATATTTAATAGCTCGTGCTTATCATCACATGACGTCAAGAGGTCGTCCACGTAAAAGTCGTCTCGAATAACCCTTTTAACGTGAGGATCCTGACAGTCGTCCGCCAACTGTTTCAAGCATCGTACACTTAGAAAAGGCGAACAAGCTTGCCCATATGTGACTGTGTTTAGCTGATAAACTTGTAGCGGTAACGACGGATCATCTCGCCAAAGGAAAAGTTGCAAGTCACGTCGAATCGGAGACACAAGTACTTGCCTGTACATTTTTTCGCAATCTGCGATAGCCTTGTATTTAAACTGCCTGAATCGCAACAATATAGCTAACAAATCCCCCTAAATGGGAGGCCCTACTAGTTGTATATTGTTAAACGATTTCCCACTACTTGTTACAGCACTGGCGTCAAAGACGACAGGAAGTTTTGGAGTCGTACTGTGTTCCCGAAAAACACCGTGATGCGGCATGAAGTAGTGAGACTGCGCGTAAACACTAACTGGCGACATGTGACCTAAGTCAATGTACTCCCTCATAAAATCAGTATATAACTGTTTATAACTCGAAGGTGCGCGCGATAATTTGTTCTCTAAGTATAGAAAACGACGTTTTGCTTGGGACAGTGATTCACCTAATACGTCGGCCGATTCCTACCATCGTCGTTACGCGTAGTAGTGTTGATGAATGAATGTTCACATGCTCGCTCGTCATCGGTGTGCGTATCCCGTGCCTTAGGTAACTCGTCTAGCTCCCAAAATTGACGTAACTGCAAATCTACATATACACTGAGTAAAGTAACATAGGATGGGCCCATTATTATGCGGATTTATCATGGGACCCGAAATGATCCAACCTAATTTTGTATTTTGTAGAAATTGACCATTTGGTAAACGCATCTTGCCTTCTATAAGCAAGTCCCAAAATCGATCCGCGCCTATTAAAATATCTATATTTTGTGGACCTAAAAATTTTGAATTCGCCAGCTGTACGTGGTCAGGAATCCTGAACTGCGCGCTTTGTACTTGTACCGCTGGCAACGTAGACGTAATTTCTGGTAGTACGAAACACTTAATGCGCGTTGAGTAGGTATTGATGCGCGATTTGATCTCAACATTACAAGTTTGCATTGACTGTGATATTGAATTACCTACTCCCCGTATTTCATGAGTGGACTGTATTAAATGAATATTTAACAATTCGCATAGTGATTGCGTAATAAAACAACTTTGACTACCGCTATCGAGTAATGCGCATACCGTGTGATATTTATTATGTTTATCGGATATCTCGACTAATGCTGTAGAAAGAAGCACTGGCTGCACACTTACGCATTGTGCATTTGTATGCAGAGTCGTGTAAACACCGGGATCGGACTGGTTTTTACCGTTATTGTGACGCGAGTGCAGGAAGGGGCAAGCCGCCGCCGCTAGTCGAATGCAATAATTTAGTTGAACACGATAACGTCACGGTGTTGACACTTGTTCTAGGATCTAATTCATTGGGATGAATAAGTGTGTTGTGCTTCTTGTTGCATTGTCTACACGGTCCGAAACGACAGCTTTCTACGAGGTGCCCTGAACGCAAGCAATTTTCGCACAACTTGTGATCGCTGACTAATTTTAATTTAGTTTTTAAATCAGAGTTAATAAAATCGAGGCACGAATAAACTAGATGTTTACCTTTGCACATAAAACATTGCTTGTGCGTAGGGCGCTGCGGCAGCTTGCTGGTGGAAACATTGCATTGTAATAAGCTATTTTTATTGGGCGTATTTAATTTTTTACGATCAACGTTACCGTATTCTATGCTGTGTGATAAAACTAATGTTTCCAACAAGTCCGCTCTAACTTTAAGGAACTTAAATAAATGATCGATTTTTAACGTCATTTTAGAGTCAGCACTAGACAACAACACACCTTTCTGTTGCTCCCATTCACGCTCCGTCGTTTTATCTAGCTTAGACAACAATATAATTAACTAGTGTGTCCCACGAGTCTGTAGGCTCGCCGAGTGTTTTTAAAGCACGTAAGTTATTTATGATTGTGTCAATGAGTTTCCTAATGAGCGTAGGCGATTCCTTAGACAGTGCTTGCAGTGAAAATAGTGCTTTTACGTGGCTATGTACCAATAATCTAGTGTTATCGTATCGGTTCAGCAAAAGCTCCCATGCAACTGCGTAGTTAGATGACGTTAATTCGAGTGAGGTTATAACTAGTTCGGCGCTACCTTTGAGGGATGATTTTAGATAGTGAAATTTTTGCACATCGCTTATTTCAATAGAATTATGTACTAACGATAGAAAGGTATCCCTAAACTGTAACCAGTTTCCGTAAAAACCGTCAAATGTAGGCAATGAAATGGTAGGCAACTTTACTGAAGATAATTTAGTACCATGTTGGCAAGTATTGGAACTGTTAGGTACCTCTGTACAATCGCTAAGAATTGACTTGGCTCGAGCTACAGTACTATAATAACTGTCTTCGAAGTATTGGCGCTGATCTAACTGCTCCTCTATGTCATGATCGGATACAAGTTCTTCAATTTTAGATTGAATTCCATTAAACTCAGATAACAAGCTACCTGCGCCTTGTATGCGTAATTTTAAATCTATTCTAGATTCACTTGTAAGGGTTGTACTGCTGATAGTACTTAAATAGTTTGTAAATTTAGTTAATCTACCTTTAACGATACCTCGTTTCCTTACCAAATCGCGAATGATAAGGTCGACTTTTTCGTCACCTGACTTGTTAGGAGACTTATCGCGAGGTCTATTGCTAGTACTACCCTGATCTACTGGCGTTACGAGTAAAGACATTTTGATGGCTTGTAAAAGTAGGTGTTACTTACGTGTAAGTAACTGCTAATGAAGAACAGTTTATGCTAGCAGCGGCACTCTGCTGTACTTCACATCCATGCAATAAGCAACACTCACCCAACTGACTGGGATTCCGTAAGGCACACGTGTACAGATTTCTAAATCCAAGTTTCTGGTCCAATATTTGGTTCTGAAGGATCAATATGTAGCGGCGTAGTCCAGGCTACTGCGATGAGCCAGAAAATGAAGGGGTTGATTGGTATAAATCAAACACGAGGTGTTAGCCAGTGGTAGTAGCGAAAAAGTAAAGTGTAATGTCAAAAAAAGTTAATACAAAAAAAAGGAAAAAGGGGAGAGGGAACAACGAGCCAATCAGCGAACAGCACGACACTCAGTACTCGATATCACGTCATTTATACGCATTTTAATTGGATGACACTTTCGGGTACATAGGTGGTTAGTACAGGATCTATCCGTAGGGGGCGCCTCCTTCGGTGGTGGTTTAATAGGCTATGATCCCAAACATCATAAGTAAGTGTTCTTTTTACCTTTTCTCTCTTTATGTGTCTCTTAAGATTTTGGTGTGTTTTCTTGCGGAAACTACGCAGGATATTTGAATATTTTTTAATTTGCTATATATAGATTTATACAGTGTGTTACTGGCAAGAGGGCTTCTGCTTTGACTAACGATAGTATATTGCATAAGTAATTATTTGCAGGTATAATTAAGTCGAAGTTAACTAACGTAACGCTGCAATTTAACTTCGTAGATTTTAACTACCATCAACGTAATGGAGCTAAGTGTAGGTATCGTAATCAGAATCGTTATTACTTGGTACAAGGCATACATTGGTACAGGGGCAAAACATAGAGAGTTATTAAATACTACTTGAATTTGTCAGATTTATGAAACTAAAATGACAGAAAGTTGTCAAACTTGAATGAAAGTCATTCCTCTAGTAATACTCGTAAATTTATTGTGGAATAAATCGTGAGTTTAACTAATGGCCTACGACGCTCGTGAGATGTGCGACATGATTTTGTTGTACGGTGAAACACGCGGCAACGCAGCAGAAGCGTTGAGGTTGTATCGTGAAAGATACCCTGACAGGCGACACCCTCACAATCCCAGATTCTTATTGGAAGCCGTGCAACGAGTTCGGGAAAATAGGCCTATTGTTCCTAGTAATCCAGAAAGAACTATGAATGGGATCGTGTCTGTGGCTCTGGAAGAAAGGGTGCTGGAACATTTCAGAGAATGCCCTACATCCAGTACTCGTATTGCTGGGCGAACGTTCGGCACTACAAACAAGACCGTTCATGGAGTTTTAAAAAGGAACAAAATGCTCCATTTAAATTTCTAAAGGTACAAAAAATATTACCGAGAGATTTGCCACTACGAGTAGCCTATTGCAATTGGTTTTTAAGCATGTGTAGAGAGGATGATTCCTTACAACAAAAGGTTATGTGGACGGATGAAAGTACTTTTTGCCGGAATGGAATGTGGAACCGCAAAAATACCCACCACTGGACCGATAAAGAAAATAATCCTCATGTGTTAAGGGAGACTGCCCATACATACCGTTGGACCATAAACGTGTGGGCAGCTATCCACAATAATACTATCATCGGACCTGTTTTTATTGATGGGACTTTGAACGCACAGAGGTTTCTAGAACTTCTAAGTGGTCCTCTGGTCCATCATTTGAATACCCTTTCTGAAGAAAATCGCAGTGGAATATGGTTTCAGCTGGATGGTGCTCCTGCTCATTCAGCTTTGGTTGTGAGAGAAAAGCTAAATGAAATGTTTGGACAACGCTGGATAGGGCGTTATGGCCACCAAAATTAGGCACCAAGAAGCCCTGATCTTACGCCTCTTGTTTTTTTTTATGGGGAGCTATAAAAAATCAAGTTTACGCTACCGACAGCGAAAATCGAGATAAAATGAAGTCTAAAATAGTGGAAGCTTTACGTCAGCTAGAAGCGACGGATTTCCGATCGATTCACGACAACATAAAACGACGTTATGAATTGTGCGTTAATAGTGGTGGTCGCCATATTGAGCATATTATTTAGATTTTTTACGTTGCTTTTCTTTTAATATAATTTTTATAATGTCAACTGTCTTTAATTTTTCATACATTATTTTTAGCCTTAGTATCAGCCAACTAAATACATTTTTAATAATGGTTCGTAAACATTATCTTCACATCGATACAAGCAAAATTAAGCTTTAGTTTCTTTGAAACACTTTGAATTGGGCTTTAACAGTTTTGAATTTGTTTACAATGAACTACGAATGAATAAGTACGATGACCAAGTCAGACGTCAAATGGGGCTGCTATGGTCACTTATAAATAAGCTTAGTTTGGTCACGTGACTTTACTAATTAACTTTAACGCACAGTGTACATTGCTTGGAATTTTTTTTTTGTTAGAAAACAAGTGTGTACTATTTTTTCTTGTGTTAATTGAAATAAACATATAGGTACATTAAGGAGTTGCCCATTGTTACTCTGTATCTAGGAAAGCCCTCATGCCGGTAACACACTGTATAATGCTAGACTAAGTAGTACCATTGTATTATTAAATATATTTAAAAAATGATTGACTGCTGAGTTTCTTGCGGCGTTTCTTCTCAGCAGTGGTCTCCTCTTGTGAAGCGCTGGTAGATTCTTGACGTGTAAAAGTGCCCGTGCGGCCTACTTACTGAATAAATTAATGTCTTTATCTTTATCTTTATCTTTTAAGGATTAGTATACTGATTGTAAAATCAAATAAATATAATAGTTTTTAATTATTTATTGCGGACACAATGTGTGCAGACATTTGCTGGGAGAAGAAGAGAGGGAGGGGAACAATGTTGCCATGCACATTTAATAATGTTCCTTTTTTTATGAACATAAATCTCCGCCACCAGTAACACGTACAAATACAATTTCAACATCAAATAAATATTCCGACGAAGTGATGGTTGGGAGTATAATGCAAAGAGTTCTTAACAATAATAAAGGCTATACGCACGATCAGTTTTATTTTAGCATACATACAGGGTGTTAGGTAATGAGTGGATAATCCTTGAACTACGGATAGAGGGCACTTAGGACGTTATGAAAAAGCTAAAATAGGTCTAGTTAAAGTCGCACGGTTTTCGAGATATTTGGACTTTTAGGTTTTTTTCGAAAATGAACACCCTTGTTCAATGTTTCGATTATAGCACCATTATAAGGTAATTTTTTTTAATTTTTATTTTTGCTCAATATTATTGAATACTTGTGTTATCAGATAGGAATCACCATTTTTGTGAGACCTCAATAGATTTAAAAAAACAAAACGCAAACATGAATTTTGCATTTTCAATCGTACATTGATCGAACTTTCAACTCTCATGGTGAAAAAAAAATACACTACCGTCTAGTTGCCCATAAGCTTAAAAACATGCCAATTTATTAACGAATTCAAAATAGTAACTTCTTTTTGAATTTAAAATCTAAAAGCCAAATAAATAAATAAAATACACGCCCACCCCCATTTTTCCCGATTTAATTTTTGTATCCCGGGCGTAGAGTTCAAAACTTTTTGTTGCAAAATTAACATTACTGGCCACTAATTTAAATGCCATTTATTCCAAATTTAAAAAATATGCCGCCTGCTTTTTGTTTTTTATTCGAATTCGATTTTTAATTTCGCTATTATTGCGTAATGAATGGTGTTTAGATTGTGGTGTTGATTTTTTTGGTTTTAATGTTTAGAACACAATACACGTCCAATGAATATGCTCAAATGCATTACATTTATGGCGAGTGCCAAGGCAACGCTAGTGCTGCTGCGATTTTGTACGCTGAACGCTACCCAAACAGACGCCATCCCGATTACCGGATATTAATCGGATCGGATAACTCAACTTGAATAATGATAGTATTGAATTGTTCGAAGGTTAAGAGCAATTTGCCTATTACACGTTTAAAATGATATTTTGCTGACTTGACAGCAGCTTCCCAGAGGCTACCCCACGTTGGAGAGTAACTTGGTATAAATCTGAATTCTACACCACGCTCGCTACAATAGTCAATGACTGCACCACGATGATTATCCGATCTACATAAATCATATAATTTTTTAAGCTGATTGTTTGCACCTCTAAATGTCGAAGCGTTATCGCAATATAATATACGAGGCAAACCCCTACGAGAACAAAACCTTTTGAAGGCAGCTAAGAAACCATCAGTGGTTAAATCTGATACTAATTCTAGATGTACACATTTTGTAACAAAACATACAAAAATGCAAACATAACCTTTAGTCACAATAGATCGTCTAATGCTCGATTGCTTAATGCTAAATGGACCACAGTAGTCCATTCCAGTTTTTTCAAATATTCTGTCTTGAACAACCCTATCTTGGGGCAGCGCACTCATAAGTTGCTCAGCCCTTTGAGCTCTAAATTTAAAACAAGGAACACACTTATTAATGACACCCTTTACAACAACAGTAGCACCCACAATATAGTATTTTTGGGTCAGGCTAGACAGAGTTAATTTCAGTCCCGCATGTAATAACATTTTATGTTCATTACGAATTATTAAAATGGATAAATTACATTTTTTTGGTAATACAACCGGGTGCTTTTGTGAAAAGGGTATGCTAGCCTTGTCTAGTCTGCCTCCTACTCGTAACAATTTGTTTGAATCTAAAAACAGACATAGTTTTTTTAAGTTTGACTTAATTGGTTTGCTGTCTTGCAAACAATCAATCTCTTCTGCAAAATGTATAGCTTGTACATGCCTTATAATCTTAGTCATTGAATCTCTGTGCTCACTAGCACTAATATATTTATTACTATTACGCAATCCTTTTACGAGTTAACAGTTAGAAATAAATCGTAAAACATAACATACAATGCGTTGAAGTTTTGACAGAGATGATATATTAGTTACTGGAATTACCTCATCAATTACATTACAATAGGTATACTGCTCACTACATTCCTGATAACACGGGTAGGTACCTTGTTTGTCATTGACGGTAAAGCACACATCTTGCAACTCAGGGGGCCCATGCCACCACAACAAATTAGAGCTTAACTCTGATGGCATGACACCACGGGACAGGCAGTCCGCTGGATTACTGGAACCACTTACATGACGCCACATACAGTTGCCAGTTAAGGCTTGAATAGTTGCCACTCTATTCTTAACATACACATCTTTGGTAGGTGGCTTTTGTAACCAGCAGAGCGCCACCTGTGAGTCACTGAAAAGTGTGCAATCTTAAAAGGTATGAGATTTCAATACAGATCGTATCTTTACATATAACTTAGCCAATAACACACATGCTGACAACTCAAGTTTTGGAATTGTTAATTTGTTTTTAATTGAAGCTATTTTAGATTTGCTGCACAAAAGGTTTACATACACCTTGTCACCATGCACAGCTCTTATATAAAAGCATGCAGCACAGGCTGTCACAATAACCTATTAGGTCAATATAATCGGCACCACTTAACATTAAATCGCGATTGACAACCATAGGTTGCATCTGTACTAAGCCACAAAAAAACAATCTCCAGGATGACAATAAGTGTTCAGGTACGCACTCATCCCAATCCAACCTTTCTTTCCAGACCTTCTGTAAAAACTCTTTAGCCTTTGTAACAATTGGACCAGCCAATCCCAGTGGGTCAAAGAATGTACCAATAAAGCTGAGAATAGAGCGTTTTGTCCAATGAGAAGGAAGTTTGCCAATAGGTTGAGAAATTACAAATTGGTCAGACTTTATATTTAAGAAAAGACCCAAGGCCTTTATTGTTAGTTCAGAATTATTAAAGTCAACATCTTTAAAATGTTGTTTGTAGTTAGGGATTCCAGCCAGTATATCAGGGTGATTAGCGCACCACTTGTGTAATTCAAAGCTCCCTAACCCAGCCAGCTGTATTAATTGGTTGCGAGTCTTAATTACCTCATCAAGTGAAGATCCACCAAATAGACAATCATCACAGTAAGTATTGTTGGTGAGGACTGTAGCAGCTGAAGGATACTGCTCCTCATACCTGCGAGCCAGCGCAACCAAGCACCTTGTAGCTAGGAAGCCAGAACTGGTGACTCCATAAATGACTCTTGTCAACTGTAAACATAATAACGGATCATCCATGTGTTCTTTCCATAGAATAAGTTGGAGGTGAGTTTGAGAAGGGTCTAATAGTACTTGTCGGTACATTTGTTTAATGTCTGTCATGGCAACATATTTGTATGTGCGAAACTGTATCAATATTTCAAACAATTGTGGTTGGACCACTGGGCCACTGTATAACAAGTCATTGAGACTCAGATTTAAATTAGTCTTGGCACTAGCGTCAAATACTGTTCGCAATTTAGTAGTTACACTGTCCTCTTTGAGTACAGCATGATGCGGCATGAAGTAGCAAGACTCTAAAGGTCTTCCCAAATTAAACAAATCAACTACCTTCGCATGACCCAACTCTAAAAAATCATTAATAAATTCAGTGTAACATTCTTTGAGTTTGTTATCTTTAACAAATCTTTTACATAATGAATTTAATCTTTGCAAGGCTATTGAGAATGAATCTCCCAAATAAACTTCCTCAATAGGTATCTTAAGAGGTAATTTTACTTGAAATCTACTGTCTACCAACTGCACTGAATTTTGGAAATCTGTTTCGCACATGTCTTGTTGACATACTGTGCCCTCATGTGACTTAATTTCAGGGGTAATTTGTTCCTCCCAAAACTTTTGCAAGAGGGTATCTACATTTTCATTAGTAAATGTTGCATGTAACACAACCTTTTCATTTGTATTAGTTGATAGAAACACAGACTCAGTGTTGACATTGCCAGACACAATGTAGCCGAATTTTGTTGATAACAAAAATATATTGCACTTAGGTAAAGTGATTTTCTCTGGCAGCATTATAGTGAAAAAGATATCGGCCGAAACCAGAAATGAAATTTCACCTGGGGTGTTAAACTCATTGTCAGCTAATTTGATTGTATTTGGGATATTTGACATAACATGAGAAATGGACGTAGATTAGCAAAAACGTTCCAACCCACACCTCCTTAGTTTTGAGATATCCTTGTTTTACGTTAAACAGAGTAATGCTCAATGATGGATTATTATATAATTATGAGTTGATGATAATCGCAAACAAGACTTTTTTTTCTTTTTTTTACATATATTGTTATCTACTTAATTGTATATTATTACTCAATAATAGGGAAAAAAGCCTTGGAACGTTTTAAATTAATTAAGATTTCTTCAACGCGGTTCTTGGATCTCTTTCTCAAAAACGTTCTAAATTGTTAAGTAGAAGAAACTATTGACCCGCTTCGGCTTCGCATGGATGCAATTTCTAAAAATGATATACGAAAATAATCCTCGTTTACCACTTTTACTATAAACAAAAGCAGTGTTAAATCATTAGCGTAGATTAGAAGAAATATGCGGAGAAACCAACAGAAATGGATAGTGACTTTGTTTTCTATTCTTTGTTTTGTTTTTATTTCGGGATTGTAGATAAATAAAACAATAATTAATCAGTCAGACTTTAATATTATTATCACTATATAAAATAGGTATACATAATTAACATAAAAAAATCAAAATTCTTCCACATAAAAAAAACTAAAATCTTCTACATAACAAAATCAAAAATCTTCTACACAAATATCTATCTAAATTACGTCTCATCTCTCTCGCTCTCTTCCACATTTTCAATTTCAAAATCAGGAGCTGAACCTAATCCCTCTAGGTCGTCCAAAATGTTAACATTACCTTTGAGGTTTTTGTAAAATGCTAAACAATCTTCTGGTATAAAAGGATACAACGATTTGAGATCATCTAATTTTACTTGTGCTATTTCTTTTCCATTAGGATACAACGGAATTAACAACTCCTCGTTTATAGGAAAAACTTTGCCTTTTATTTTTTTTTCTATATTTATTTCTTCAAATTCTTCTGCAGTTTTTATAAATATGGAGTACAGTTTTTCTTTTTTCACCAATATCTGTTTAATTTTCAGCCAATTAATTCTTTTTTTATCAACTGTCACTTTTCTATTCACAATATTCTTCTCTAATTTCTGTGTTCCCAAAAAATCTCTTGATTCCATTTTTTTTACTATCAGAGGATTTGTATTTCTGCAGCTTTCTATAATTTTTATATAATCTTGAGCAGTATAGACCCTGGGATGAAACTTTAAATTTGTTTCTATTTTGGAAAAATCCGTGTCATTTGGAAGAAATGTATGACCAGGCTGAAGATATTTGAAAGTTATTGTTTGTAATGTGGGGTGGTTGTCCAGAATAGCCTTC
Source organism: Acleris emargana (assembly GCA_927399475.2). Classification (NCBI taxonomy): domain Eukaryota; kingdom Metazoa; phylum Arthropoda; class Insecta; order Lepidoptera; family Tortricidae; genus Acleris; species Acleris emargana. Next base: position 49,942,789 of record OV656835.1, on the reverse strand, counting down.
AACAACAGAGTTATTTTAATGTTGCGATTTTGGCCCCCACATGAATCGCTCCAAAGAACTAGATGTTGAACCTCTTTGCTCAAAATATTTTTTATGTAAAAAGCTAAGCAGGAACCTACCTCTTGGGCTCCTCTACCTGCTTCGCCCTCTACCCATACAAAACAATGTCCAGTATTTGTTGAACCCACGTGCACCCCACAATTATAGAACCACAGTTGCCGCTTGTAGAACACTAAATTAGTGGGAATTCGGGGCAAAGGTAGGGTTTTTTCTAAATCATAAGTTATGCACTCAAATGTTTTATCGCTTTGTGCATTTTTCATATCGTTTCTCATCATCGTTCTTAAAGTTTCAGCTACCATTAAATGGTTTTCTTTTTCCAGCAGCAAACTTGTTTTATTTTCATCAGACGTGCAACCTTTTATTTGGATAGCCAGTCTGTCACATATGTTGCAAGTATCTTTTTTGAGTGATTTACACGTCAAGTTAAACTTTGTTAAAAATATATTTTTAAATGTATTAAACGCGACGCTTTTTCTACTTTCTGCGTATGTCTTCCTGAATTCTTCTAAATAAAGACTATAAAGCTTATTATGTGTCATCTCTGGCGTTAAATATTGCTTATTACTCTGTACTCTTCTGTAATGAGATTCGTATTTCGGGATCTTGTTAATAAAATTACAAATAAAATCGATATCTTCTTGTGGAGTTTTATTCCAAGGTAGTCGCACCTTGCCTCTTTGATCAGTTATGTCTTTACCACCACCTGTACGATTTTTTCGGAGACTAATTGTTATTTTTTGATTAGAAATTTGCAAAATTTTACAAAACATGTTTTTACAAACTGAAACTCCAGCCAAGGAGTATGAGCGGGAAAAATTTCGAGGCTTATTCTTTCCTGACACAGGGTGTTTACAAATATAGCCTCTCTTCGTTGGAGTTTCTTTAACATTAGAAACTATATACATTAACTGAGCTTCATAAGACCCAAGGCTATAAAATTTTTGAAACTCGGCCTTTTTTTTTTCGTTATCAATAAGCAGAGAACATTTTTCTTTACAAGAACAACTAAATTCTTTATACACTTTTGGTAGAACTTCTTTAGATTTTCCCTGGTAAGGCAAGTTATTATACTTTCTTTTCTTACGGTCGCGGAGCTTATAGTCCTCAAATTTTCTTTTACGACCCCTTTTTGGCCTTCCGTTGTTAGCATCTGGTAAGGAATTGTTACTCGTGCTAGGCTGATTTATATCAAGTGCCGATTCACTAGAAGCAGATTCAACTGAATGATCATTTCCGGGCGTGTAATTAGGATCTCTGTCGGAATCATCGTTACTAAAATCGTCATCAGTTGTATTTCTTTCAGGGAAGTTTTGATCGACAGACATAGGGTTTTGGCATACAGGAGTTATTGGTGAGTTTATAGGAGCATCTGGTGTTGGTAAGTCTACATAGTTGTTATATGCCGGAGTTAATGGCGAGTACACAGGTGCGTCTGGTGTTGTTATGTTTGTATAGCTGCTATCTACGGAACATGGCCCCACGAAAATGCTAGAAGGGGACAAAGGAGCATCTGGTGCTGGCAAGTCTGTACAGCGGCTATCTAAGGAACAGAGCCCCGGGAGAGTGCTAGACTGGGACAAAGACGAATCTGGCACTGGTAAGTCTGTACAGCGGTTATCTACAGAACTTGGCCTCGCGTGAATGCTAGAAGGAGACAAAGGTGCATCTTGTGCTGGTAAGTCTGTACAGAGGCTATTTACAGAAACCAACTCTCGGTCTTGATTTTTTTGTGTAGGAGACGGAATTGATCGTGTGCACCCAGGATCATCTTGCCTTAATAAGTATGTATTGTCATCGATGTCTATTGGTTCTGAATAGTCAGGTTCCAAATCGTTATTTTTATCATCTTTATATAAGACATTAAACATTTTAAGGGTCTCTGGTGACATAGGAGGAACAGGTGATGAGTTTTCCTTATGTTCATGGGTCTCCAATGAGTCAGCATTTATATCTGTTTCTAGCAATGAATTGAAATTTCCTGAAGTTTCTATGTCAATATCACGGCAATCTTCTGGTGTTGGAGAGACCACAAGAAAATCATTTCTGTTTGGTGTCGAAGCAGGAGCAACTGAGTTTCTGTCTAGCTCAGAAAATATATTTGTACCTGAAAATATAAAGTGTACCCTATAGACTGACCATGAATTTGTGTATGTACGAGTCTACCTTATTTCCCATAAAATGAAATTATATAAGTGTTCATAATAAAGGATTTTTAAAAAACGCTGAAAACCTTTATGTATTTTGAATTTTATAAATTATGAGGGGATATCGTATGAACATACACACGTGCAATGTGTTGTAAAATGTGCATTAGATGCTTTGTAATAAAAATTGAAACAACAGGTTCTTAAATTAAAATTAAAATGAAATTAAATCGAAATGATTACATTTACAAGATTGACAAAAACGAAGCAACAAAGCAAGTAATTAGCCATTATTAATTTATATTGAAATTTAGTTAAGCAGAATGTTAGAAATCGCGTAATAATAAAGGTTATTGTTAGTGAAAATGGTCAAACGAAAGTCCCTTAGAACAAGTATTTCATTGTATACCACAACAAGCGTGACCAAACCAAACCAAAAACCAAAAAACACCCAAAAAACAAACAACGATAATATTTTAGCCACAGCAAATGATTAAATCAATCCCGATTCAATGCCAAGGACTTTAATTACCCTGGGATAATTCCTTGGTGACTGCATTTATTTTTTGTAAATCGGCATCAGCATTTTGAGGTTACACTAGGATAAAATCAAAGAACATAATGTTTAATAAACGCCTGTACAGTGTGGCGAAATGCGTATTCCGTAACCCTACAGAAGTTACTAGTTACGCATTTTTATACATACGTACTTACTTACATAAATTGATAATCAGACATAAAACAAGTCATGTATTGCTCGTAGGTCTCTAATTTTCAAACAGTGATAAAACTTAATTTTACTTACGTGGAGGATCGGGAATTTCTTCAGGTATCTTTAAAGCTTTACGTAAAATGACGTCTCTTCGCTTCATTTTAATCGAAACACAAGAACTACGAGAAAAGTTTGCAATCCAATGTGATTAAGTACTGAAATCAATAATAATTGTCAATGCTCCACAGATAAACTTCTACTACACGGAAGCGTTCCAGATAACGTGAAACATTTTTTATGCACTATGCCTAAACAGACTACTTTCTTTTATTTCACTAAAACGTACCTTGCTTGGAACGTTTTATTCATTTTCATGGCTAAACGGACGCCTTTCTAAATTAATTTTGCGACAGTTTACCAGGTTACTTGGAACGTTTTTGTGAATCACGCCTAAAAGGATACATTTCTAAATCAATTTCTCAAGAACGTTCCAGGTTACGTGGATCATTTTTGTGAATTACTTTTAATCATCATACGTATTTCTCAAAAACGTTCCAAGTCACCTGGATCCTTTTTGTGAATTAAGTGTGCAGTAACACATTTCTAAATCGATTTCTCAAGAACGTTCCGGGTTACGTGGATCGTTTTTGTGAATTACTTTTAATCATCATACGTATTTCTCAAAAACGTTCCAAGTCACCTGGATCCTTTTTGTGAATTAAGTGTGCAGTAACACATTTCTAAATCGATTTCTCAGGAACGTTCCAGGTTACGTGGATCGTTTTTGTGAATTACTTTTAATCATCATACGTATTTCTCAAAAACGTTCCAAGTCACCTGGATCCTTTTTGTGAATTAAATGTGCTGGAACACATTTCTAAATCATTTCTCAAGATTTTTCCAGGTAACGTGGATCGTTTTTGTGAATTACTTTTAATCATTATACGTATTTCTCAAAAACGTTCTAAGTCACTTGGAATGTTTTTGTGGAATACGTGTACAAGGACACCTTTTCTAAACCGATTTCTCAAAAACGTTTTATGCTACTTAGATCATTTTCATGGTAGTAAAATGTAAACTAGCATCAAATATACAATATAACAAAAACGTTTCAGGCAGGTTAGAACGTTACAGTGTTTTTTTTATTTACACCTGCCATACATGTGGGTTGGACCACTATGGTCATATCTACTCACACACGCGAGGTAGCTTGAAATGCTTTTGCTATATGAAAATATCATGCTAGCTAATCTCGTAGGTGTAACTAACTCATTTTTGGCCAAGTTGTGGGTTGGAACGTTTTTGCTAATCTACGTCCAAATGTCAAATTTGGTCTGTGGAAGGTATGAAGTGATATTGTCCACCACAGAAAACAGTGCATTGCAGCTGTAATTGTCATGTAATGAATGCATGGATAAATTGACAGCACTAGTAACAGGCTTCTGTTTTTGACCAAGAGCTGTAACATTCACAGTATAGTTAAATGTTGGAACATTTAATTGGTTCATTAACCGTGTGTTAACAAACGAGACTTGACTGCCAGAGTCTACTAACCCCCTGGCGGTAACATAACTTCCATCCTTGGCTTGAAACCTTACCTTGATTGTGGGCAATAACACCAGACTATCGGGCATTAGATTGTTGCCTGATTGAGCAAAATTGGCAACAGCATTTTCATAGTGCAAAAGCGAGTTATGGTCTTTGCTTTTGCAAAGTGAACATTTAAAATGAAAGTGACATTTTTTGTCATGTTTATTTAAGCATATTATCTTGCATAAATCGTTGTTGGTCGCGAATTGAACCCTATCAGCAGCACTTAAAACTTGATATTTTTTGCAAGTAAATATTTTGTGATCATTTGACTGACAGAATTTGCAACTCATAGTTTTGTTTTGAGTAATATTAGCTAAGTTAGCAGATTTAGCAAATTTATTATTATAAGTATCTTGGGATGACTTACCATTTGCTATTAGTGATTCTTCAAAACTCATTGCTCTCTTCTCCAAAAAGTTTAGAAGGTCTTCCAAAACTGGTAAGCTGCTTGTATCTCGATCAGTAATATAAGCCCTGCGGGAATAAGAATCTAATTTCCTTAACACTATGGGTATGAGGATCATGTCCCAGTGTTGTATTTGTTGCCCTAAAGTCTTCAATGCACTGGTATGTTGCCGCACTATACTGACAATATGCCTTAATTCAGAAGCAGTACCCTTTGAGACTGGCTGGTAATCAAGAAGTGCATTGACATGATGAGTGATAAGTAAACACTTATTGTCATACCTTTTCTTTAACAACTCCATAGCATGGCTGTAAGATTCATGTGTCAAGGGCAAGGAATTTATCAATGACAAAGCATCACCCAGTGTGAACTTTTTTAGATAATACAATTTTTGAACTGGAGTTAAATTACTGTCCCTATCAATTACTGCATTAAAAATGTCTATGAAACTAGAGAACATTGTGATGTCCTTTCCGTCGAAGCAGGTGATATCCAGCCTTGGAAGGCGATTATTTTGCGAAGCTGCAGACCTTTTGTCACACTCGATGGAGGCGGATGCCCCGGCGGCGGTCCGTAAGATTCCCCGAAGTGCCGATAGCACAATATAGCAGCGCTCCTCGTCTTCATCCTCTTCCAAGCTCTGATCGTCGACAGACAATAACGATAAATCCAGCACTGTATCTTTGTAAAGTGCGAGCGACCTTTGTAAGTTCTCTATTCTTAATTGGACCCCTTCTAGATCAATAAGCACCTGGCTTGCCTGTTCCGTGATGAATTTTTCAGCGCGAGTCATTTCACCCTTAAATTGGCCTATCTTTGCTCGTAACCTTTTCGAAGCCTCATCCTTAGCCTTAGCGACAGACATGATGAGAAATCTGTAGCAGGGCTTACGGTTGACAGCTGTCACGTTTGACGTAAGTTATTGAAGTACGTATGCTGGCGGCCATGCAGCGGCGGCGTCCCCGCTCACCGCGACAAGAAAAAAATGGCGTCTGTAAAGATTTGCGCCGGCATCCAATGCGGAAAACGCGAAGTCAGTTTGTACTTCAACGATGACGTGAAATGTCGAAATAACACCACACACGCGTAGCCAGACACTTGCACTCGGTTTCGGCACCAAATTTGATTGTAAAATCAAATAAATATAATAGTTTTTAATTATTTATTGCGGACACAATGTGTGCAGACATTTGCTGGGAGAAGAAGAGAGGGAGGGGAACAATGTTGCCATGCACATTTAATAATGTTCCTTTTTTTATGAACATATACAGAAAGAAAGTCCAACACAGAACTAAATAATAACGATAGCCTCGCATACATTTTTATACTCATACTTAGGAAATCTTTATCTAAATCTTGTCAGCGCAGTACCTGCAATAACGAGCGTCGCTCGGGTTAAAAACATTTTTTTCGTAAGATGACAGATCGATTTTTTGCCTCTTTAAACCACCATATGGTAAATTTCATCGAAATCGTTAAAGCCGCTTTCGAGAACGTTCTTACAAATACATATATAGGTATACATATTACACATTATGTTCGTTTAAAAGTATAGGATTACCCAACGAACGTAATAACAACAAATATTTATAAGTTCGAAATTAAAATTTAAACTATGGGGGCTCCAAACAATTATACTGCGCTGCCAGATCGAGACGGGACTAACATGTTGTGATGCATATTGCGTTCAGTTATGTCACATAATTCCAAAGCTAATAAAGAAAATTCACAATGTGTTCAAATATAACACATTATGGTGTAAATTTGTGGGTGTGATTTTAATTTTACGCCGTTTGTGGTTTGATGTTAAGATTGATTGAAGAGTGTTATGATTTAAATGATATGAAATCAAGGCTCTGTTTTGTTGGTGTTCTTCAGGAAATGCCTCGAAATATGTACTTAATAAATTAAAAAGTTAAATAGTTAAACCCGTTCGGCTCACATCACCTATCGCATCACCAGTAAAAGTTAATATAAACAATTAGGGTTTATTATAAGTTTCTTTAGCAACACCAATATCGGGCTACGTTTAACTGTCGAGATCGACTTACGATAAAATATTCAAACAGGATGAAAAAGACATCATTTAAAAAAATTACAGTTGCGAACAACCATTAAAAACTTTACCAAGTACCGTCCCAAGCGATATTATTTGTATTTCGCCTATTACTGCGAAGAGGGGCGTAAATTTACCCGAGATGAGAAATTTCCTCGAAATTAAACTGTAACAAAATAAAACTCGCTTCGGCGAGCACCACTCACGCCCCCTAGCCGTGTGTGAAAATTGCGTTCAAATAGGGAAAACTTGCATTTCGCCGTGTATCACCCTCCGTTTTAGTTTAGACTACCAGTATTTGGGTTTACTACTGAACATATTTCTACTTTAATTTACTTATTTTATTCTGGTTAGAAATCAAAGAGGTTATAGATTATATGTTTTATAGACCAGTTATATGGACAGTCACTGATGTTACGTAAAAAGCGGTAGGTATTTAGAGCACAATATTTTGGTAAATCTTGTAAGGATGTGTGTATGTTTAAATATGAATGACGCATCCGCTAAACCCATTTAAATTAAATAAAAAATACCCTAATAATAATATACATTGGATTAAGACTATGTTAGAGTTTTCCGGGTTTAGATGATGATCTGATGATGATGATGGATGATGATTTATTTACCTTAAACAAAAATACAATTTATTTCGCCATTCGTTACAATGACTCGACATCACACAGAACCGCGACAGCCATGACAGACAAACGTATAAAGTGACAGTACATGTCATACATTTTATGATTTTTGCTTTTTTTTTGTTTTTTATTTCGGCATTTGAATCAAATTGTACACCAAAATTAACAAAAATATATTTTTGTTAAAGTCACACTATAACAAGTAGGCCGGAGTAATTAGATCAAAAATAGGTGAATTTTACAAAAATTAAAACAACAAAAAAAAACATTTAGGCATTCCATCTTAGTCCTCAGGGTTGGCAACGCATTTGCAGTCTTGTGAATGCGAATGTCTATGGGTCACAGTTTCCACTTACCATCAGGCGGCCTGTGTGCTCGTTTGCCTTCCCATGCTTTAAAAAAAAAAAAAAAAAAACAATTTTTACAGTTCAGACAAGTTTATTAAATACTCGTGCTTGCATTAGAGCGCTCGCAAGCTTGCGCTCTAACCTCGGCTCTCGTACCTTAAGAAGCTTCATTATGTACCAGTTACATAAATACCTATTAAAAATAAATTGTCGAGAACGCCAGGGTCTTGGCGGGGCATGCATCGGGCGGGGGACGACAGGCGTAGAGTCTAGCGAGGCCGGAATCGATCAGCGCGCTATTTTTAAAAACGTTCTATGTAATTAACTGATTAAACATGTCAGTGCCTACTTATAGGTTTTGTATTTGTGCCCTAAACTTCGATATAGGCCACCAAAAATTACATTTATTACATGTCCTACATATAAAAGAATATGTTAATAACTTAAAAAATACTTTACTAAAATAGGTAAGTGAACCATTACTTTACGCGTAACGTATTTTCAATATTTTTTTTCTTACTATAAATACGTGTCCAGAAGTTTTAAGTGCAAGATCATATTTAAAACAGCATCTTGTGCTGAATGGAATTACTTTAAATTACTTCAATAATATATTATTTTCTCAGTAATGACTGTTTATACTCACCAAATTTAAGTATCAAAAGAAATGACCGGTATTTATTTAAACTCAAGCTTCCCTTTTCCAAATTAAAATTAGTCTCGTCCAGTCCCCATCACATGTTAATTAAAATTTACTACCACTTACCAAACTCTATTAAATGCATAGAAAATACCAGGATCTTTAATAAAACCTTAAAACTAGTTTTAATAAATAAATGTTTTTAAAATTTTAAGGAATTCTTTGATGTTGCGTACACATATAATTGAATTAATTGATAACTAGATATTATTATATTGTAGGTATTGTATAGCTGCTCTCTATCCTATGTTTCTGTGCCCTTGCAGGGCGTCACATGCAGACCTCCCATTTATTGGAGGTTGCATATGCGTATGCTGGCTATTAGTAATCATAATTACGACATATCTAACACCGATTTGAATATAGGCTTAGCAACAGCTTGTTTATGTTTTTGTACTGTCACTTGCAATATAATATTCACCACATAAGCTTGTTTCTATGTACTCTCTGAATCTACTGACTCTGCTGAATTCCTCTATCGTGCAATAGGTTATGGGCAGCGCACAGAGAGTGTTTTAATTAAAAATAAGAGTGATTTTTATGTAATTTTTGAGTAGTTGTGAAACTTGTGAAAATAATTATGTCAGAAGAAAACGGCATAAGCGGTATTAAAAAGCTAAAAGGATCGTCGGATTACCCGAATTGGAAGTTCCTGGTACGTAACTACCTAGAAAACAAAAACTGGTGGAGCGTAATTTCAAAAGAGGAAGTCAATGCTGATACAGACAGAAAAGCACGAACGACGATATGTCTATTGTTAGAGCCAGACTGCTTTACCCATGTGTACAATGCAAAGACTGCCAAAGAAGCTTGGAACAATTTAAAGACAGCCTACGAAGACAAAGGTTGGGGTAGACGTATCCACATACAGCGAGAACTCTTTAACTGTAAGTTAGAGACCTTCAGCTCTATGGAGAGCTACATTTCTAAAATCTCATTCCTTGCACAGCAATTGAATGATATTGACGCGAAAATCCCTGAGGATTGGTTAATATCCATTTTGCTTGGTGGTTTGACACCTGATTACAGTTCCCTCATAATGGCTGTAGATAACAGTGGCCAAGAAATCACGTTGGAGCAAATAAAAACTAAATTGTTGCAAGAAGGAGGTAGACAGAGCAAGTTGAATATAAACTACGAGCAAGCCCTAGTGACACACAAAAAGTCGAGCGATGCCAGATTTGCACCTAAGATCAGCGATCGTAAGCAGAAGTTCGTATATAAATGTTTTAAGTGCCACAAGCAAGGTCATAAGGCGTCCGAATGTAAGGAGCGAGCAAAAACTGCAAATATCTGCCTGAACACCAAGGAGGCGATAGATAAAGATAAGTGGTATCTTGATAGCGGATGCTCTAGCCATCTTACCCACGACAAGAGCAAGTTGGTGTCTTATAAACCTGAAAAGGAAAATATCAAGATATCTGTAGCTAACGGTGAGAAGATGTCGGTGAAAGGACGAGGTAATGCTGAGCCCCAAGTCTGCGAAAGCGGAAAATTATTACTAGAAAATGTTTCGCATGTTCCTGACCTAGCTATGAACTTAATTTCGGTAAGCGATTTAACCAAGAAGAAATGTACGATTATTTTTGACGAAAAAGGTTGCACTATTCAAAAGCAGAACAGAATAATTGCAAGTTGTCAAGAAGTCGATGGCATTTACGAGTTGTCAGAAAAGAAAAACAACGTCGTAAATGACATTGTCACAAAGAGAAAACATTTCAAACATTTGACACAAACGTTTATCACATTTAAGTCGAAATTATATGTTGAAAATGAAAAACATCGTTACTGGTATGGAATTTAAGAGCACAGATTTGTGCGAACCGTGCATTCCGTGTATAGAAGGAAAGACGTGCAAGAGTCCCTTTAAAAACAAAGGTACGAGAGCCAAGGATGTTTTGCAAATCGTGCACAGCGATATATGTGGTCGTATGGAAGAGCCGTCGTTCGGAGGTTCGAGGTATGTTTTGCTTTTTATCGACGATTATACTCGAAAAACTCATGTGTATTTTTTGAAAAATAAAAGTCAAACTTTTGATAAGTTCCGCGAGTACAAGGCGGAAGTAGAGAATGAGACGAGTAAATCGATTAAAATATTAAGATCAGACGGAGGCGGAGAGTACTGTAATGCGAAATTTAATGCTTGTTTGAAGTCTGCAGGAATAAAACACCAGACTACTGTACCATACACGCCCGAACAGAATTCTGTTGCCGAACGCGCTAATCGCACGATTATTGAAAAAGCAAGAACATTACTGTCAGAATCGAACCTGAGCAAAAAATATTGGGCGGAGGCTGTTAATACTGTCGTATATTTGAAGAATAGAAGTCCCACGAAAGCTTTGAATAATACAGTGCCGGAAAAGCTTTGGACTGGAAAGGACGTGGATGTTAGTCATCTGAGAATATTTGGCTGTTTGGCTTATCGACTGATACCAAAACAGAAGAGACGAAAACTGGACATGAAGACGGAACCGATGATTTTTATTGGATATCCTGACAATCAGAAGGGTTATCGTCTGATGAATCCAAAGACGGGTGAAGTGACTACTGCGAGAGATGTCAAATTTTTAGAAAATGTTTTTGTTCAAAAAGAAAACATCAAGATGTCATCGGAAGTCATTATCAACCTGAATACGGAGTCTGTGGATCAGTCCTGTTTACCAAATGGATCCACGAATGTTCCTGAAATATTGGAGGCGCACGAGGATGTGTTCCGTGACGCTGTAGACGAGAACATAGAAGTATCCGAACCCGAAGTACTTGACAATGGGGACGTGCCTGATGAGGTGGTCACTGATGGGGAAGTTATTATTCCTGACTTGTTGGAAAGAAGGTATCCTGAGAGAGAACGCAGACAAGTTGAACGGTACGGTTGCAATGTTATGTATGCCAAGGAAAGCAATCTTGACGGAGATCCTGTTACCATAGAGGAAGCATTGGCAAGGCCAGACAGCGAGTTATGGCAAAGTGCTATAAATGATGAACTTACGTCACTGAAGGAAAACCAGACCTGGACGTTAGTGGATATACCTGCTGATAAGGAGCCAATCCAGTGCAAATGGGTATTTAAAATTAAAAAAGATAGCGACGGCAAGGTAACGAAGTATAAGGCTAGACTCGTAGCAAAAGGGTTTACACAGGTATGTGGTGTAGATTATACGGAGACCTATTCTCCAGTAGTTAGGAGTTCTACTCTACGATTATTGTTCTCGTTAGCTGCTGAGTATGGTTGGTTTATTGACCAATGGGATGTTATGACTGCATTTTTATACGGTAAAATCAAAGAGGATATTTACATGCTTCAGCCGAAAGGAGCAGTCGCCAAAGGTCAAGAAACCAAGGTGTGTAAGCTACAGCGATCTCTATATGGTTTAAAACAAGCCTCGAATGCTTGGTTTAAAGAGTTGGATAGTGAAATGTTAAATTTAGGCTTTGCACAATCCAAAATAGAACCGTGTTTGTATCAAAAACAGCTTAAAGGTAATAATAAGCTAATTGTCGTAATTTACGTCGATGATTTGTTTATATTTGGTAATTCTGAACATGAGAAGCAAAAATTAAAATTATGTTTGCTTGACAAGTTTAAAGTAAAAGATTTAGGCTCGGCTACACATGTTCTAGGTATGAGATTGAGACGAGATAAAAGAGTGATATATCTCGATCAGGAGCAGTTTATTTTGAACTGTTTGAGAGACTTTAACATGTGCGATGCTAAGCCAGTGACTACGCCAATGGAAGTAGGAATGAAATTAGAGAGATCGAATAATTCTCACTGCCACCTACCATATCAAAATTTGATAGGTTGTCTAAACTATTTAGCCTGTAATACGCGACCAGACATAGCTCACGTGGTAAGTGTACTTTCTCAATTTAATTCGTGCTACGATGAAATACACTTTAAGTGCGCGAAACGGGTCTTAAGGTATTTAAAAGGTACGTCTAATCTGTGTCTTACTTTCCGACAAACGGGAGATTTAGACTTAAGGGGCTATGTTGACGCAGACTGGGGAGGTGCGCTCGATCGGAAATCTTTTACGGGTTTAATTTTTAAATTAGGAAAAAATATTGTTTCTTGGGAAAGCCGAAAACAAGCAACAGTCTCGTTGAGCTCTACGGAGAGCGAGTACGTAGGGCTGAGTCAAGCTTCAAAGGAAGCGCTTTATTTGCGTAGTTTACTGAGCAGTTTGATTACTGTACATAGTAAACCTGTAGTCATTTATAATGACAACCAGTCGGCACATAAAATTGCAGCCAACAAAATGGTACATAATAGAACAAAGCATATTGACATTAAGTATCATTTTATTCGGGAGTGTGTACTGGCTAATAAAGTAGAGATTAGGTACATGTCAACCGATGAAATGATAGCGGACATTCTAACTAAATGTGTTTCTGGCCCGAAGTTAAAAGATTTTTTGAAGGATTTATCCCTGTCAAATTATTCTATTAAGAGGGCGGAATAGAGTTAGATTTAGATGTTTATTGTGTTTTATGTTTTTACGTGCTTTGTGTATTAATAGAATATTTTTTCTAATTTTTATTCTGTTTTTGTGTTCACTTATGTATAGTCGGGCACAAGAGTTTAAAGATCGAATTTAATTTTATGTATCGAGTACTGACATGTACAGATGGGTTAGAGTATGTACGTAATAGATTAAGAGGGCGTATTGGAGGTTGCATATGCGTATGCTGGCTATTAGTAATCATAATTACGACATATCTAACACCGATTTGAATATAGGCTTAGCAAAAGCTTGTTTATGTTTTTGTACTGTCACTTGCAATATAATATTCACCACATAAGCTTGTTTCTATGTACTCTCTGAATCTACTGACTCTGCTGAATTCCTCTATCATGCAATACCATTATGTACCACCTATAACTATGTTAATGTCCCAAGCAGCACATTAGTGAATTTTGCAGCTTATCTTATAGCTTTATGTTCTAAATGAGTGGTTTAACAGTGTTTGACTACACTTATAGCTTTAAACACAACTCAAACTTGTATACGAGTTCATCCTGTCACTTATAGTTGCTTAGGAACGTTTTTTGTTTCTACTTTATTACTTATAGTTGGGTAAAGTCGATTTTGCTACTTAAAGTTGCATGCAGGTTGTAATTGTCACTGAATAAGAAGCAATAGTGATATATAAGGCCCTAAAGTAACTTATAAGCCACTTTTATATATAAGTGGCAACATACCCTTATTTGGAACTTTTAATTCCAAATGATTAGTATAATAGAGTAGTGTATCACCAATAGTGGCTAAAGAGATAATTTTACGACCCTTCTAGGCCTTAAAGTTGCAATCACTTTAGTTTCCAAAAGGGCCGTAAAATTATCTCTTAAAAGTTCCAAATAAGGGTATGTTGCCACTTATATATAAAAGTGGCTTATAAGTTACTTTAGGGCCTTATATATCACTATTGCTTCTTATTCAGTGACAATTACAACCTGCATGCAACTTTAAGTAGCAAAATCGACTTTACCCAACTATAAGTAATAAAGTAGAAACAAAAAACGTTCCTAAGCAACTATAAGTGACAGGATGAACTCGTATACAAGTTTGAGTTGTGTTTAAAGCTATAAGTGTTGTCAAACAATGTTAACACGTTCACGGACAGTACGTCGAGAGACGTAAACTAAGACCCTCGTGATATGGCATTACGGCTGTGGCCGGTGTTTTTAATTACACCAAAAACGGAACTCCGTCCACGGCCGGCTGTTTCCCATAGCATTTATAGGAAGCACGAACTCTGTGCCGTTTTAGGCTTTAACGCAAGCCGCTAGTGTTACAGCACAAAAGCTCTAGGGCATAGCATTCACTGCTGTGCCACTCGCAAGATACAAATAAGTGATTTTCAGACCTGATAGTTTCAAATAGAAAACAAATAAGTGAAAATAAACACTGTAAGATCTTTTTTGTTTCGCCATGTTAACAAATTGGAGTCCTTGAAAATGATTTATTTTAAACAGAATTTTATCACACTGACGCATAATCATAGACTTTTGATAGTTGTGACGATGTTACTTTAACATTGTACGTAACCTACAATCATTAGGTCAGGTTTTTACAGTTTTAGTTCTTATCAGTATCAATTCCTTATATGATTTAACACTCTCTTTTTAAATATTCCTGATCTAATCAAAGGCGCATCGAAATTTACAAAGAAACCATACTATAGTTTCACGGTAAAAAAGCATTCGCAAGAATTTCGTGCTTATTTCAATGCCTGAACGTGAATTTTAATAAATTACCAAACAGATGTATAAATCCAAAATTAAAATGGCAGATCACATTCACTTTAAAAAACTTACCGACTTAATTGTTGCCACGTCACTCAAAGGAACTTTGGCGTCCCATTTATCACTCATTGACCGAACTGAAATATTATTATTCATTCGTTCAATAATCGTCGTTCACTGCGCATAACTTTCACCCATAGTTCTAATTGCCACTTAAGGTAATCGTGAGATCTCTTATGGATTCAATATAGAACCAAAAATAAGCTGCAATTTTTCTCCCCGTGGTTCTATATTGGTTGCCTAAGGGTTCTTTCCACCTATATAGAACTTAGTCATGGCTATATATTTCACTTAAGTATCTAAATAGATATGATATACGAGCTATTTCCTGATTTTTAAAACAACCGTTTCCCAAAAAAATAAAAAATGGACTCAGACTGATTCAGGGAGACTGTTCACGGAGGCATCAAAAGCGACTCGAAGGTCACAAAAATAGTACAATTTTTTTACGTATACGTGCTGCCTGATAAAAAACAGCGAAAATATGAAATGTTATTTCAGTCAATCACAGAACTGGTGCCAAACTTCAATCCAAAAAATGTTGAAGTGGACTTCGAATTAGCTGTCAAAAATGCCCTGCACAGTGCATTTCCTTCAGCAAAACGAAGTGGCTGCTATTTTCATTTCTCACAGGCAGTACGGAAAAACGCAGACAAATTCGGAATTTGCACCAGTCCTGACGGCTGCATTTACGTCAAAAATGAGTTGTTAGCTCACCTGACTAAATCTAAAATTATGAAAGGTTGGTTTGGTTAACAGGCGGAAGCACCGGCCATCAATAATATTGAACATTTTAAGGAATATTTAGCTGCTCAGTGGTTTACGCTTGAAAACATAGATTATTGTCATGCTACAACTACCGCCACCCCACGACTAATGTCGTCAAAGGGTAGCATAGTAAACTAAACAAAGAGATAAGAAATTACCGAAATGTATTTCAATTTAAATATTTGGACGTTTAAGCAAGAATCGATTTTGCAAGACATTGTATTCAAAACGAATTAAATGTTGACATGTATCGCAAAGGGGGCTCAAAAATCTCAGAAAATCGTAATAGACGAGAAAATTCAAAAAAATGATAATTATAATGTTAGTTGTTGACATAACCTAAGATAGGTGCATAAAGAAGTTGTCATACTTAAAATACTGACTTTCCTTAATACTCCAGTAAATTGGTGATTGAAAGTACGGGGTAGTTTGGGTCGAATTCGGTAGTTCTGATTTTTCGCAGACTTGTTCATGATGTTGGCCCAATGAATAATCCAAGTTTGTGACCTCAAGCGCCGAACGCAACTTAGTCAAAAATAAAAAAAACCGTGAAAATTTCGGTCTTTTTCCAGATTTTTAAGATTATAAGCCTACCCTAACTAGATAGTTTTTGAATGTACTTTCTAAAGACGTTTTTAAGGAAGTCCAAATTTGCTACAATATGCGACTAAAGTTGTCTCTGTAGACCCAATGGTTTTTGAGATAAGTATATAGATTTTACATCTCAAATCTCAGTTGTTGACTATCATTTGATTTTAAGAAATGGTACCAAACGCTTCGTTTGCTGCTTTTAGATTCTTTGAAATCCATTTTAAAACACCAAATTCTGTAACAAACAATGAAAAGCATAATAAAGTGGGATTCCCATAGAGCTAAGAAAAATATTGTTAATCGAGTAAAAAATCTCATTTCGATAATTACATTAGAGACATTATTATAACTTAACTTAACCTTACTATACTTAAATAACTTGTAAGCAATCCATCCAAGTCCGAAAATCACACACTAGTATAATGTCAATTTAACAATAATCAAGTAAACAGTCGTCAAAAAAATACGTGCTTGACTGCTTATGTAACCACTTACCACTAGCCAACGAATAATATAACACTCCAGCTATAAGGGTCTATTTACATCAAGTTCGAAAGGTACACTAGCTGTGCTAGCGTCAGAATTATAACGGCGTTTTTTTTTTGGCATAACGTTTCGATTATAAAATCTGTTAATCGGTAAATTTAAAATGTAACAGATCTATTAAACCATCATTTAAAAATACAGATTTTCATTAGGCTTAGGAATCCGTAAGTAGGGATCCTAAGATATGCATAAAAACCATGAAAATTTTCATAAAACCAAATTAAGAACTCCATAAATAAACACGAGAGTAATAAAGCTCACTTTTAAATTCAATTTTCGGGTTTCGCCTATAAATTTCCCTAGGGTACCGTATGTCAAATACACTGAGATTTTGCGATGGTGGTTATTCTGTAAGAGGCGGTGGAGGAAGCAAAATAATAAATAAAATACACCTCTAGTGCGCCTCTAGGCAAAGTCTACTTATACAGGGTGTCCCAAAATCGGTAACCCACATTGACACCGGAGGTAGGTCAGCTTAAGAGGTACCGAACCAGCCTAACATGACCTCAGTAAAATGTGCACGGTTTTCGAGTTATTGCCAAATTAAAGGTTTTTATAAATGTTCACCTTTTTTAACACTGTTTGTGCCAGGATTCAGTCGGAAAGCTCTCGAAGTTATTTTTTTTTACATGTAGGGAGGCAGGGATAATTAATTAAGATATTATAAGTGTTATTTTGTCACTAACTAATGTAAATTTATGAAAAATATTCGGATTAGTGTAGATTTCAATTATCAGTAAATCATTAATTTCAACTTTTGCCACCTGCCTTGTTTTTTTTTTTACTAGAAACGAAATGAGCAAATGATGTTTAAAAATTGAGCATGTTATGCAGATTCAGAAATGGTACAATACAAGTATCTTACTGCGATAAGAAAAGCATTCAATAACACTTTTCCGATGCCGCAAACCGTTGCTGTCAGGTAAAAACAATGCCTTACGATGTGATATCGCATTTGAGGCCTAAACATCTTATTATTTGCCAAATGCACGTGAGCGAAAGAGATGGAAATAATGTTCATCTCCCTTTTGAAGGATATCGGTCACTAATCTCACGTGTGGATTTTTACCTGGACCCCTCCACCTTGGGCTTTGTACCTGCCGGGGTGGATAAAAGTTGTTGACCAAAAAAAAACGGGTTTAACTTTCAATTATTTATTTTAACGCTTAAAATTACTTACAATAAATGTTCAAATTGTCTGCCTTGGACTCGAATACATAAATTACACCGTCTCAAAAAAAATCGGCTCAATTTTCTTAAAGTAATACCCGATATGGTCCGGACTGCGTCGAATACACGCTGCCTCAATTCTTCTTCACATCTTATTGGTTTTGCATAAACCTTGTCTTTCAAAGATCCCCAATAAAAAAAATCCAATGGGTTTAGATCCGGGGAACGCGGTGGCCATAAAATTGGTCCTAATCGCCCAATCCATCTCTCGGGGAATGATTCAGATTCAGATTCAGATTCAGAATCTGAATCTGAATCACAGTACTTCATTGAAGAAGTTAGGATTTTCCCTGTATTTCTGAGTCATCTTCCGACAAAATTCAACACGGTGTGCGTAGTCCGTTGCAAGTAGTGTTTGGACGCGTTGGATATGGTAGGGATGGTATTTATGTCGATTTAAAACTCATTGTGCCGATGATTTGGGGACTCCAGTACGGCGTTCAATAATTCGCACTGAAATTCCTGGCTCCGCTCGTACTTCTTCCAAAACAACGTCGTCGTTAACAGTCCGCGGTCTTCCTCCTTGATTTCACGTTCCTGCGGGCCTAATATGGATGACACCGTTTTATCGCGTGGATAAGCATAAAATTTTATCAAACACATCTATTTTAACGAATACTCTAACATGGTTGACAACGTTGGTAAAGACATCGCGTCGATAAGGCTACGATAAGCGCAGTGTGGCAAAAATTACTAATTTAAACTACTATTTAACAAATAAGTTGCCAGTGTAATAAAATCAATCATTCCTTTGACATGTTTGATATTGCATAGCGGGCTTTATGAATTGCTCCTGAAATAAATCGTTTGCAATCGGTATTGAGTGAACGGACGTGACATACTTTTTAAAATGTACGGGTTATCTTTACAACTTGCTATGGTAATCTCTGGTATGGCGGTAAATTGTCTATGGTGCGATGTTCAAACTTCAAAACTTCAAAACTTTGCAAAAGCCTCAAAGTTGAAGAATTGAATATGAACACAACAAAAAAAGTGTAAGTATTATAATTATGTTATGTATGAGATATAAAACAGTGAGTTAGTAAGATAAGTTTCACAGTCGTCTTCTAGTTTTAGGTGTTCATTAAAATAATCACGTTGTTACAGCCGCTGTACAACAGTGCAAAAGAAAAAGCTCATTGAGTACATGAGCAGCCACCCGCTTTTTGCCAATGGTGAATTTGGTGGACCACTGGGAGCTCAAAGGCACGAGTCCGAGTGGCAGAATCTCGCAACGGAGCTGAGGCAGTTTGGTCCTGAAAAGTCAGTGGCCGCATGGAAAATTGTAAGTATTTAATTTGATAATATAGCTAACCGGTGCGAAGTTCTTTCCGTACTTAATCCATAAACTTGCGCGTCGATCCTGACCAAGTGCGAGATGAGGGCAAGGCGAGTTAGTTCTGCAAAATCTAAGTAGATGCCAACCAAATTCATCTGCTACTCTAACTTGCCCAGAACGAATAGTATATATTTTCTAAATATTGCTTACAGACTTGGAGGGACCTCAAAAGAAAGGCTCGTGGGGATAACGCAGCCTTTCACCGAGCCGCGGTCACCACGGGCAACAATTCGGAGATTCCCCCTGTTGGTGAATCCGAGCAAATGGTGCTGTCTATAATTGGCACGGATTCATCAATAGGGGTAGGCCTGCCGGAATCTTCAATTGGTGATGTAAATATACTTATACTATTGTTTTACTATGATAATGGAACCTTTACCTTACCTTTAAAACTTTAAACTCACATGTACCTTTAGATCATCATACCCGACATCATGCCCCCACCTGTACCAGAGTCGCTTGCAGCCTCCCCCCCGGCCCCCGCACACCTCCCCCCCACTCGCCCGGCTCCCGGCCCACGAAGGAGACGTCGCCTCCGCTCCACCTCGCGATTTGAGCAGTTGCTGGTAGATCAAAACGAATGCCTCAAGGTTTGCTCAGGTTTTTTACCAACCTCATCTATCCTCTGTTTAGCCTAGTGGTCGACTGGTTGAGAATGCCTTAAGGCAGTCAGTGATTTGTATTTGCTTTTTGTACTGTGCAATAAAGCTAAATAAACCAATAATTTTCATATATCTATTTGCAACGACATCTAACAATTTGCTAATTTCTCTTTTGATTTCACAATTGTATACCAATCACTCTAAATAAAAGTTGTTTAATGTAGTATTTTAATTATACAGAGTATGCTGGAAGAACTAAGGCGATCAAATGATCTCAGGCGGGAGCACAATGTCATTCTATTAAGGAACCAGTGAGTTTTGATACATTGTTATTTAGAATAAAACTCTAGTAGGTAAACATTGTAATAAAAGTAACCCTGTCTGTGCGTTTATTTCAATTTCGAGCTAACCTGCTGACCTTTTAAATTTGGTATAAGCATAGATAGACGATAGATATATATAGATAGACGCTCCATTTATTCTTTATAAAGAAAAAAACTTTTGTGCTTTGACTTTTAAACCTATTAAGAAATGCTGCACGATCTGTTACTACCATTTCAAATAAAGAAAAATACATTTGGTTTTAAATTCATGAAAAGTAATTATTTACAGTATTTATAATTATTAACAATATTATTTACAATTCATGAAAAGTAATTATTCACAATATTGGCTCTTTTTTCTTGTGCCACTCTTAATAGCAGCCCGTTTTCCGGGAACTGCTGGGTAGTACTCTCGGCATCATCAGCATACTGTGTACTTTCAAGGTCTGCATTGGTGTCAATTGTTCTGAAAATTATAGGTACATTAAAAACAAACTCTGAACTCTCTCAGGGCCTGTTTTTGGCACATAACATATATCAGGCAATTGTGATTGTGAGACAGTACCTTAGTATATAAGTATTGTACAGTAGCTACTTAAGTTGGTATCTCAAAAAATAGTGTTACCTGTAATGATGCATCATATTATATAATACACAGCAACAGTTTATTATTGCTGATGCCCTGTGCGGGCTATAATGCAGAGCGCGGTCATGTCCCAGGCACCGGAACACGTTCTTGATGTAACCGTTGGTACGCTCTATACTGTTACGTACACGACAATGCCAATTGGTGTACCTCTTTTCGGGACTGTTAGGGGTGGCGTTTAAAATGGGCGTCATAAGCCATGGCTCTAATGCGTATCCTGAGTCGCCTGTAAAAATATACATTGATTAAAAAAATAATATTATGATATGAATTTATTAATTTATTCTTATTTTTCAGACTAGAGGACACGCAAATTCTTGAGGAGGAAGAAACAACAATTTAATGTAAAGTTTTTGTACAGTATTTCATTTAATTTTAAAGTAAACATTTAGTCAAAGAAATCGTAATTGTATTTTATTTATAGAATATTTCTATGGGTACCAAGTTAACGAAACACATAGGATAACATTAATAAACGTAATTAGACAAAGCACTCACTTTGATATGTACAATTATTGTTACATACCGAGAAGAAAGTATTCACCGATGTGATTGTTATACAGCCTTTTCAGCTCGGTTTTAATCTCCGAATTATTGAAAATGAAGGAGTCATGTGTCCTTCCAGGGTATCTGGCGTTGACTGCTAAGATCTTGCAGTTCACATCCGCTACCTAAAAACCACATTATTAGGTTGTAACAACTGATACTCAACACGTGATGATATTCAACACGGTAAAAACGATATCGTTTGGCGACCGAGTTAAAAACAATACCATAAGGTCACATACGATTTGGGTTTAAACGCCTAGAAATGGTGCAAATTATAAGAGTTTTCTCTATTAATGTATTTACTTACTAACTGCACATTGATTGAATGTGACCCCTTCCTATTCAAGTATTGCACGCTGTATGGTAGCGGCGGCGGAAAAATTTTGACATGTGTGCAGTCTATTGTGCCTAGAATATTCGGGATGCCATGAACTTCTCGGAACTGACCCGCAACCATACGTCGGCCCTGGTCGGTTCCTGGGAAAACCACCCATCTCCCTCTGAGCCTGTAAATAACGTTTACACTTGTTTTAATTTCGCTACCGCACCATTTAGTACCTATGAAAGATAAGTCATGTCATGAATTGTAATGTGTAACTTGTAGCTTTGTGAAACAGGCCACAGATCGCTTTGCGACTGCATCCCAAAAATGTCCGAGTTGCAAAATGAACACTTCGTTTATGTTACTAGATAGGTTAAGTTTGTTAGATAACTTCAAATGCCCTAAGGGCAAATTGCCCAGGAATAGGAACCCCGCCATGCGAGCTTTTGAGATGTAGTCACAAAGCTATCGTCGTATTAGCTACCAAGTAGTCATATCAAGATGTGGACGAAAAGTTTCTATCCAATTGGTTTGTTTGTTTACTTTTCACAATTTAGTATTGATAAAATGTGAAATTCGGTACAGAGATACTTCAAAAGAGCTATGGAAATAGAGAATAGAGTAAGTACCTACTATTTCATCCGAAAAGTTTAACCATTCTGAAGGGAATAGAGGATAATTTCTGGGTCACCGAAGTTGCAGTAAATATACAAAGAGTAGTAAATACATAACGAAATGATCGTAACCTACATTTAAGTCTATTATTGGATAAAAAATCCGGTCAAGAGCGAGTCGGATTCGCCCACCGAGGGTTCCGCACTACACAGTTAAGTCAATTCAATTTTGGACCGCCGTTCCTTGCATAAAGACCCTGTTTTATGTGATTTAAGTAATTAAAAATTTACAGATTTCAGATTGATTCCTATACTTGTAAAAGACGGTATTACTTGCCAAATTTCATAGTTCTAGGTCAACGGGTTGTTTTGTCTTATACAATGAGTAGGTAATAGATGGATAATGTAAGTATTTTCTCGCGTTACATAGGTACCTTCTGTAAACAGCATCTGTGAACTGAGCCAGGTAACTGCTGACAGTGGTCTGCGCAACGCATAAGCCGTGGTCCTGTCCCGTTCCGCGTTGATAATTGCCGTCCGCCAAAAAATGTAATGCTGTAAGAACCTGAAAAAATGAGCAGCTTAACGAGTTGCATTGCCACTTGAACGATAAGGTCTATATTACTTTGTAAGTAGTAAAATAAAATATTACCTTTATGTACACGGGCAATCCATCATTATTGTGTGGCTGGAGGTCAGACCCCAGTTCGGCACATAAATAAAGTGCCATCTCCTTGCACACTCTGTAAATGTGCCGAAACTCAACCTCTGGGAGTTCAAATGGGTTGCTGGCGTCCCTTATCATTTTTCTTTGGATTTTTCTATTGTCCTTCTCTTCTTGGAGCCAGATTCTATAGTAATAATATCTTGACATCCTACAAGTAATATTTACCACTTAATACACATAAAACTTATTTTTTGCCCGTAAGTAAGCCATTTTGGGCAAGTAGAATATTAAAAAACTATTACTTACGCTTAATATTTTGTATTTTCTCGTTTTAATATGTTATCGATTGCTTGTCGTCACCTACATGCCACTCAAATAAGTTTATTCAAACACAGTTGTCAGAAGTGGGTATTAGTGGCCATGCATGTTAGGCAAAACGATAAATAGGTCGTTTAACCATCTATATCGTTGGATAATGGATAATTCAAAATAATCGACGCCACCATGTTAGCAATCGTCGACAGTGCCAATTTATCACTCATCTCGAGATAAAAACGGTTTGTCATGTCGATTTTAGGCCCGCATATTAGGCCCGCTGGTAGCCTGCCCTCGCGATAAGCATTTAGGGCTCTTAAAATAACGTGATGAGTCGTTGGATTTCGATCTGGAAATCGTTCCGAGTACACCCTTGTAGCCAATCTTGCGTTGTACGTAACATTGCCTCGACTTGAAACATGCCTAGTTTCACCGTAAATCAAGAGCATGTCAGCGTAGTCGCCATGAGTGTACTGGGGATCACGGTTTTCCATCGTTGTTGTCCTTGCAGTTCCACAAAGCAAATCAGAGTCCAATAGAGTGCCGAGTGGTCGTTTTCAGAGCAGCCCGGACCATATCGGGTATTACTTTAAGAAAATTGAGCCGATTTTTTTTGAGACGGTGTAATTTATGTATTCGAGTCCAAGGCAGACAATTTGAACATTTATTGTAAGTAATTTTAAGCGTTAAAATAAATAATTGAAAGTTAAACCCGTTTTTTTTTGGTCAACAACTTTTATCCACCCCGGCAGGTACAAAGCCCAAGGTGGAGGGGTCCAGGTAAAAATCCACACGTGAGATTAGTCACCGATATCCTTCAAAAGGGAGATGAACAGTATTTCCATCTCTTTCGCTCACGTGCATTTGGCAAATAATAAGATGTTTAGGCCTCAAATGCGATATCACATCGTAAGGCATTGTTTTTACCTGACAGCAACAGTTTGCGGCATCGGAAAAGTGTTATTGAATGCTTTTCTTATCGCAGTAAGATACTTGTATTGTACCATTTCTGAATCTGCATAACATGCTCAATTTTTAAACATCATTTGCTCGTTTCGTTTCTAGTAAAAAAAAAACACGGCAGGTGGCAAAAGTTGAAATTAATGATTTACTGATAATTTTAATCTACACTAATCCGAATATTTTTCATAAATTTACATTAGTTATTGACAAAATAACACTTCTAATATCTTAATTAATTATCCCTGCCTCCCTACATGTAAAAAAAAATAACTTCGGGAGCTTTCCGAAGTGTTAAAAAAGGTGAACATTTATAAAAACCTTTAATTTGGCAATAACTCGAAAACCGTGCACATTTTACTGAGGTCATGTTAGGCTGGTTCGGTACCTCTTAAGCTGACCTACCTCCGGTGTCAATGTGGGTTACCGATTTTGGGACACCCTGTATATTAAAACGTATAAATTAGATTTCCTTATTTCAATGTCGCATACCATAATTTTTATTCCACATAATATTCATACGAGTTATTAAATACGCATATTTTAATGCGCATATTATAAACTAGAGGACACCCCCAACTTCGTACGCGTAGTACGAGTAGTAGTTTCCCGCTACTCTTCATATTTCGGTAGGTATTTGACGATCAAAGGCAGTTTGTGCAGTTGCAGGTAAAAAAAAAAAAAATTGTCTCGCGCTCGCACCTATAGGTACCCAATATGTTTGTCTGGGCCAGGCAGGAACTGTCGAAACTGTCTGGCAACTGAGAAAACCTCTTCTAATAGTTACCCAAATAACATGTATAAATTTGAACTTTTATACTTACTATGTAGGTATAACGAAAGTAGAATAAAAATTTATTAAAGTTTTAGGGTGTCTGGCAAGGGATTGCCACGACAAAAAGTGTCTGGCAATGAATGAGATGATTTGTAATGTTATTCCGAATAACATATTAAAAAATTACGCTTTATAAAATAACGAAAGTTGGCTGGTATTTTATGCACCTGTCCCACCCCCTACCTCCCAAAGCCACGATGACTCGAATTTCAGATTATGCCATCGTTCTTACCTATGTTCAAAGCATACTTTAACAAACTTTCAGCTTTTATAAAATGACGAAGGTCTGGTTGTCACGGGCTCTTAGGCTATACGTGCGATCCGACCGTTTCAATTAAACGTTTCATTAAATTTCGATTACGTTCCACTTAACGTTTTTGGGCCTCAAAATTATAACGAAAAAAAGTTTCTATTCACTGTTATCAAACTCATGGACCTATTAATATACCTAAAAGTATGTAAACTATGTGTCTCGCTTTGAGCATAATTCCTAGCTAAATTATTTAGGTATAAATTGTTGATGTCTGCAATACCAGATCGATACCAAATATTGCTAGAATCGGGCAACTATAAACATGGAAAGCAAAAACATATTTGTTTAATTTGAAGTTGCCAGTCAGTCAATTGTATTTATCATATAATTCGCTGTGGAAGTGTTTAAAGAATCCATCCATACGCCTATAATAATTTTTAGTCTATTGACAACTTTGAAAAACATAATTAGTTCATTAAGTAGGTAATCTGTAAGACAACACTAAATTTGAGAAACGTTGGAGGGGGAAATACCTATACTCTTGTTAGAGTGTGTCCAAAGGCTAATTTCATTCAGGGCACATTTATCTTTTATTAATGTGTAGCACATCGTTAGAAAGGTCATTATCTAGAGAAGTTAAAAAAAAATTGTTGGAGTTCTGGCTACTCATCTAATCGAATTTAGTTTTTTTTATTGATATTTTTGAATTATGACCTTTCTGTACATAGTTACTTACTTGATAATAAACATTACTTGGATACACAATGCTTGCTCATTTTTAATTAACATTATCACTACAATTACTAGTAAAACTACAATACGTTATCAGCACGAAATTGTGCTCATGTTGTGATATATGTGCAAGTATATTTTTTTTTTTTTTGTGACGGTGAAAATTAAAATAGTCGCGTAAAATGTCACAAGAAAATCAAATTGTTTCGAGTTTTGTTACCAAGTC
The DNA here is from genome assembly GCA_927399475.2 of Acleris emargana. Taxonomy (NCBI): domain Eukaryota; kingdom Metazoa; phylum Arthropoda; class Insecta; order Lepidoptera; family Tortricidae; genus Acleris; species Acleris emargana. The sequence continues at coordinate 49,916,302 of OV656835.1, read as the reverse complement.
AAATTCTTCGTCAATACCAACATTCTGCTTGAAAAATAAAGAGGGTTATCCTTCGTGGAAGTTTAAAATGAGAAATTATCTTCTTCACGAGGATTTATGGGAATCAATAAATGGTTATCCGGAAGGTGACAACACCCCTGCCTCATTCAAGACAAAGAATGATGGTAAAACTCTTGCAAAAATTTGTTTGACAATAGACGGTGCAGCTATTACTCATGTTAGAAGTGCGAAAACTGCATCGGAGGCGTGGAAATCTTTGCAGAAAGCCTTTGAAGATAAGGGTATGGGACGAAGACTAGGCTTAGAGCGTAAGTTGTATCGTCTAAATTTGTCAGACTTCGACAATATAGAGTCGTACATAAACGCTGTGTTGTCAACTGCACAGGATCTGGCAGATATTGACAAGAAGATCGACGATACGTCTATTGCAGCTATACTTTTAGGAGGTCTCACCCTGAAGTATGAGCCTCTCATTATGGCATTGGAAAATTGCTATATTGACGTGACTACTGATCTTGTGAAAACGAAACTTTTGAATGAAATGTCTAAAAGTGACACAATGACAACAGATTCGGTTTTTCAGACAAAAATGAAATCTAATTCTAGGAAGAAGGAAATTATATGCTATGATTGTAAGATGCCTGGACATAAGAGACCAGATTGTCCATTGAAAAAGAAGATTTTCAAGAAGAAGGAGAAAGCCGCAAATGCAGAAGAGATGTCATTTACAGCTTTGAATACATCTGGCAAATCAAACAAGGACCTTTGGTATGTAGACTCAGGCGCTACTAAGCATATGACCTCTAGAAATGATTGGTTTCAAACATTTTCGCCAGTAAAAGAAGGAAGCGTTACTGTCGCAAATGGAGAACGTATCCAATGTTGTGAAATTGGAAATATTTCTATTAATACACCTCAAAATGTAGTGAATATGATTACAGAAGTTGCACTTGTCCCTGAACTAAAAGCTAATCTGTTATCTGTACAGAAAGCTATTGAAAAAGGCTTTACTTGTGTTTTTGATAAAAGTGGATGTCATTTTTTTAAAACCCCTATACACCATAGCAGGACGAAGCATATAGATACCAGGTATCATTTCATTAGGGAGAAGGTATCTGCTCTGCTAATATTGTTACCTTAGAATATTTACAAAATTCTGATATGCCTGCAGATGTTTTAACAAAACCTCTTGGGCCTGTTGCACATAAGAGATGTACAGTCAGTCTAGGTTTAATGACCTAACTTTAACTTGTTCAGGATAACTTCGATTAAGGGTGGGTGTTGGAGTACTGGCTACTCATCTAATCGAATTTAGTCTTTTTTATTGATATTTTTGAATTATGACTTTTCTGTACATAGTTACTTACTTGATAATAAACATTACTTGGATACACAATGCTTGCTCATTTTTAATTAACATTATCACTACAATTACTAGTAAAACTACAATAAAAATGAACCTCAAAATTGTATTTAGTTTTATAATATTGTATTTCGATGTTGGTTTTTTTTTATTCAAACAGCAATTTTGTGAAATAAAAAACCTCGTACGTCCCTTTGAGACTATCAATTAGAATAAAGATTATTATTATTTGAACAAACATGTATTAATAAGTATTACATTCAAAATATTTTCTTTTACATGCATAAATAAAAAAGTTACGAACGTTTTTAAGGCGGAATATCGGAAATTTTGAGCATTAATATTTAAACAATCATATCTCCAAATCCGTGGCCATTATAACTTAAGTTGCAAGAGCGAAAATATAAAAAATAACACCAACAATATCGAAAAAAATGGACAGTCCATGCCATGCGAAACTTCAATGTTTAAGTGCCAATAATATACAAATCTAACTATTCTCAGTCAATTTTGGCATAGCGACAACGTTAATCTATAAATAATGCAGCTAAAAGTTGCAAAAAGGAATACAATTCAAACTGTAGTTAATAATATCACAAAAGATGTTACAAAGTTTAAAATGGCAAAAAAGATAATATAAGTAATTTCATTTTTACACAGTTAAGAGTGACCTAAAATTGCTCAAAGGATTCTAAGGTTTCCGCTGCAGTACCTGCAGTAATTAAGCCTCAAATAACCTGTTATAGAATTATGGCCAAGTTTAGGTTCCCTTAAACCACCACAATAGACTTCACAGCAGATGAAATGTTATATTTACCTTACACCAAGCAAAATGTACGCTTTAATCTGGTCTCGGAACGGGAAACCAACAACTAGCACAGGACCGTTGTCGTATAATGAGGTCAACAAAGACTGATTAAAAAAAAGAGCTGTAGTTATTTCCGCCCGTAAAAACCGAGACGGTCATAGTTCGCGCGTGGCTCGAATAGAAATTCGTAAACGCGAAATCAAATAATTACTGTTTGATCCAAAGCACTTTTATATAAGAAAAGCTCCATGTCCTTAAAAAGAGCACGCACCTCGCAGAAAAGCGCAATCTGCTATATTCTGACTTGCGGTTTGAAAACGGGCGTTTTTTGTATTTCATTATACTGTGTATAGGACGCCCGCACTGCGGTTACTGACCGCTTTTTTTTGCGCAGCGGCATTACATATTTATTTGTATTGCAGGGAGTAAGTAGATAACATTGAAGTTATGTCTTCGGAGTTTGATACGTCGTCGTCATTAGGCTACCGCATTCAATAATTAAAACAAGCTACTTATAAATTCAATAGTAGTTGAAAAGTAAACCAGTACTTTCACAAAAATATATTTATTGGATCATGTCATATATGGGCGTTTTCCAAAAAAAGTGTACATAGCAAAATTTGAATGTCCCACCGATTCAAAGATGTTTTGTTTTACTTTCTACGTTCTATTTGGAAATATGAGTGATATAGTTTGATTCCATAAGTGTTTGGCATTCGAAATATATTTATAACATGATGAATATATTCTAATTTATAGATTTATCATAAAAGAAAGAAGCAAAAAGTGCAAAATTCCTTATGTCCCACGTCGATTCTCAATATTCAAACCCTAAAATGGAACGTAAAATAAACTTGTATGAATATTTAATGTGGTCATACAGATACTTAATGAGTCCAGATACAGGAATGTGTGCTTCATTTATACGTAAATACGGTCAATAACTTAAAAAAATTGTCATTTTACTTTGAAAGAAATTGAACGTACCGGAAAATCCGGTTGCGTCACAGCGATTTTAGACGACTTTTGCAGCCAAAATTCCACTAAAGGAGTTAATATTTTGATCCTTGCAACATTAGGATGCTAGTTAATACGCCGCCATTGGCTGATTAAGCGTCAGTTTCAAAGAAGTTGTGACGAAAGGTGGTCGCTTTGTGATGGTGTAAAAAAAGTGTTCCGGTAAAGTAACAGTATTTTCGGTAAGTACAGATGATTAACTTTCGTGTACTACAATTAAACATTAATAAACTTGTATAGTATCCGAAACAGGAAAGATTTCACGGTTCAATGGGTTTAGACCATTAAATATTGTGCTTTTAATTTGTTGTGGTGTAAATCGTCACATCCAAATCGTCACGTGATCTACTACTGGAACGATTTTGTGACGAACTGGAATTATAAAGCTTAGTGCAGAATCAAAATTTGACGGTGTAATTCATTTTATTAACCGACTTCAAAAAAAGGAGATTCTCAGTATGACTTGTATGTATGTATGTATGTTTGTCCGCGAATATCTCGCGTTTGACGATACTACTTTCGCCAAAAGCACGACAATATTTTAACCAAAAGCAGACTTCAGTTGGACTGACCTATTACTTACCAGTTTAAAGAAGTAATTTTTTGCGTTTTTGAAGGCGGTTTTTCGTTTTTTTTTAATTATTTATATTATTATGCATATTCTGATCAAAGCGGATTAAAGAAGTATAAATAAATATGTATGTATGTATGTCAACCCTTTATTGTACGAAAACCAATACAATCTTAACAAATAGGAACGTATTTATTAAGGCGAACTTATATGACAAATGAGAATGTGTATGAATATTTTTAATCAATGCACTAATTTCATTGGATTTTTTGCTATTAATAATATTTTTAAGGATGGTATTTTATTAAGTATGAAAAAAATACCTTAAAGTGCTCATGTTAAGGAGGTTCTACTGAATATACAGTATGTATCAGAACGAAAGGCTAAGAAAGAGACCCATTAATGTTTAGACCATAAATATGATTATGGTGACGGGCTTGTGCAAAATTAGCATATTTTAATGGAAATGAAAAAATAATAATAATAAACAATTATTTTACTACCTTCTGTATTTACAGTGTTCTCAATAACAACAAACAAAATGACGTACTTAAATGTCATAAATGTCAGTTGATAACGATAGACAGCTAAAGTTGAGTGCACACTCACGTGTTAAAAGCGACGCGGTTCGATGTGCCGGCCGCCGGTACGGATACATCTTAGCAAGCGACGACGATTATTTTCATGTACATTTCGCAGCAAATTCGGATTTTGCCGGATACGGTGTCTAATTTTATCAAATGGTTGAATTATCTGTGTTTGTAATTCTTCGCGAGTTTGTGATTCCCTTTTAAACACTAATTGTCAGCAAAAGTTTTGCAAAAAGTTACGATCTTGTCTTATTTTTTGCAAACACCAATCAGCATACTCAGTCCTTTTGTTATAATCGGCGGGTAGTAACGCATGAACTTTTTTAACAGAGAAAGGGTGCTGTTGATCTCGTCTTAGAATTCGATGGACGGAGGAGTGACTCATGGCTAAAATGCGTCCTGCACGTCTCGTACTCGATCCCGGTTGGTTGTGAAAATGGTCCAGTACATGTTCTTCCTCTCTCACGTGTAACTGTGGAGCCCCTCCTCGGTTGATCGGCACCGGCGGGTTGTTATTTCGCAGTCGGATAAGCGTATTGACGATCACACGGCCATGGTTGGGTTGCCTTCGTGCGGGAAACCTCTCCGCGTACAGACGAAGAGCGGCATTCCCGTTTCCCCTACACTCTCCGTAAAGAAGGATCATATCCACAAGTTCCTCCGCTGAAAAATTTAAAGGCATTATCAGTAATTGTTTATTTAAATTTCTATTTATTAGATTGTCTTGGCAGACGAATGCCAAAGTCTGACTTGAAGTTTAAATTTAAAGGAAAAAAGTCCAATTAATTGATTTAACCAGACCTCTTTCAAAATAAAAAAAACAAGATGTCAATTCTATGGGAATGTCATAATTAATGTCAAAGTGAACTACTATGATATGCGAAATCGCTGTTGTAAATAATAATGAACTAATAACAAATAATAACAATCCTTAAATGATAACTTCAAGAAGTGTTTAGTGTTCCGTATAATTCGTATGTATTAGGCTTATCAGTATCTGGTCATACATTTATTGGTAGCCTAACCTTTTTGTTATGAAAAAAAGTTCTATCGTTCTATGGTTTGAGACAATTATGACATGTCACAGCATAAATGTCAGAGACGGTGTTTATTAGTCTTTGTAATTTATTTACACATTTGAGATCAATTTGTACTACTGGACAATCAGTTTCTACGCCGAGCAACAGCTTTGCAAATGCTGCAACAGCCAGAATAAGTCATTGGCATTTAGGTAATGGTCGCTCAATCATAGTAACGGATTCCCACTACAAAATTTGGATTGGATTGCTTAAAATTCATTGTGCAGTGCAGTTTAGAGTGTATTCTAATGTAAACTTGATACGGTAATGTGGTCATAGTTGAAACTGTATTGGCCTGATATGCAGAATTAGATTATTTGTCAATTTAGAAGGTAAACTAAGTTTAAGAAATATATGTTATTTTAAGTTCATTTAAATTAAATAAAAAAATGCAAATAGTCAAGTAATTACTCTTTTATTCAGTTTCTAAATAAGACTAATTGTACCACAATCGTTACAATAAATTTTGTACAAATCTGCATAAGAGTTATCTATGATATCAGTGTAAGGATTTTGCTGGCCGCAGGATCTGCATATTTCCTCTACCGTGAAATCTGTGTACACAGATAAAGGGCACACTGACCAGCCCCACGTCACTTCTTGATATAATTGTTTTTTTAAAAGAGGTGGTAGTGATAATTTAAATATATCCTTCATCATGCATTCCATGTAAAAGAAAATTTATAGAAGAAGTTATAAAAAATATAAATCATATCAATTATTAGAGAGGCTTCTAGAATCTAGCCGGGCATATTTTCACTGCAATATGTGGCCGGCAACTATTGGTGTTCCTGTCTAAAATGTGAGTAAGAGAGAGACACCAATAGTTGCCGGCCACAAATTGCAGTGAAAATATGGCCCGTCTACGAGCCGCTTAACACAACAAATCTACATACTTACAGTGTTGAAGTCACCTTTATAACTAAAGTGATGAGTAACTTTTCGCTTAATAATTTTCATAACTTTTAATAATGATAAGTTGTATAATGACTTTTCTTTATCGACATATATTTTATGATAAACCGACATTAATTCACTGAAACTCGCCTCCATTTTTTACACAATTGATGTGATGAGAAACAAATGGCATGGACCAGTTCTGTTGTCTGGTTGACATTTTATGATGTTTATTTGTTCTTCTTTTTTCAAAATGCAATTAAATAATCACAAGCCAAAACAGGATGTATACTTACCAATTACATCTCAGTATCCACACGATCAGGGGCCTATTTCTCGAACGCTTGTAACTAGTATTACAAGCGGAAGTCTCTTTCAAACAATATAATATTAGGAAAAGACTTTCGCCAGTAATACTTGTTACAAGCGTTCGAGAAATGGGCTCCTGTCGACAGTGTATGTTTCTTTCCATAAATGTGTTAAATAGCTACTGCAGCAGAAAAAAACCCACATATTTATATTCATATATTTAAGTATGTACAAAACATTCATTATTTTTGTTGTAGGTTATTTTCATTTCATCATGCCCGACCACTTCTAGTTCTGCATGACTGTACTAATGACATTCATCTTTTATTTAAAATCCGAACTAATTTATCTAGATAAAAATGAAACTTATCTAGATAAATTTCAAAATAACAAATGACGGATTATTTAGTTACTTCAAATAAAAGATGATTTATTTATCTTCCCGGTTTTTCGTAAATAGATAATTTTTGCTGATGAGAAAGAGGTTAAGTTATTACATTTAGTAAGATTATAAACAAAAAAAGGGATTGGATTAAAACAAAAAGTGGCTCATTGTATTATACCCGTTTTTAACATCTACCGGTTTTAAGGTTGGCCTTTCGTTCAGTTACATACGGTATACCACGTTTTTGAGTTAACTTCCTAAGGACTTTAATTGATATTTTCCTATTTTTCTCTTTGTACCATTTACATCTCAGCCTTATGGTTGACTGGTAGAGAACGCCATTAGGCATTTATTTCGCCATTTCTACATTTATGGCTTTGTGCAATAAAGCATTCAAATTAATAAATTGTAACATATGAAATTTGAACAGTCATTTTATCGTTATAATAATATGTGTGTACATTATTTTTAGAGCAAATAGTATGGGACTCACTGCGGCTGAAAGAGCAAAGAGGTATTGAGAACGGTTGAAATCGGAACGACCAGAAAAATTTGAGGAACAAAGGAAAAAACACTTAAATAGACTTAAAAAATATAGAAAAAAAATAGATGATTTGACATAAATGAAAAAATTTACCAAAGAAAAAAATGGAAAGAAGAAAAAAAAAGAAAAAAGTCAAAAAAAGATTCAACGATTGTAGAAACCATTTCTATAAAACAGACGACGCCTAAATCACCTGCAAAAAATATATCACTGAATCATTCGTTAAAAAAACGCTATAAAAAGATGCATTCCAAATACGCCGCGGCCTTAAAACAAATTGACTCAGCTAATATGAGAGTTGAAGCCATCCGGAAAAAATATTACAGAGATAGGATGCAGCTCAAGAAAGAAATTGATAAGCTGCTCCATAAAATTGAGATAATGACGGTGCGACAAGAAGTACTGGAACTCTCGCTACGTGATACATATGGAAAGACTAAGTCCCAGAAAGAGAAAAAAAACATGAAAATTATAGCTTTTAATGAAATAACTAAAAAAGCTAAAACAACAGCTACTGTTGCTTCCTTTTTAGGACTCAAAGGCCGCATAAGGTTTAGCAATAAAAAAATGAAATTGAATAAGCGAGTAAATTACGAAATGGTACAGTTTTATACACGAGATGATATTAGTAGATCTACGGCAGGAAAACGTGAAACTAGAACAACAAAAGGTAAAAAAAAAACACAAATTAGATACCTGACCGACACACTTCAAAACCTGCACCAAAAATACAAAGATGAAGGTGGACAACACAGTTTTACCACATTTTAAAGGTATGTATAAATAAAAAAAAAAAATTCAATATACTTCCAAAAACAAAATAAGGTTCTAAAGTCGACTGTATGCTTTTTTTTTTTATTCTCATGCTGTTTATTCAGAATGACGGTATTTATTAAATAGTTATATTTTACATACCTATACATACATACACTCACCGGCAAAAATACCCGCCCGAGACATCTTCTTTCCACCTGCTACAATCCCGACAAACCTCCCACATTTATACATCGAGTCATGCATGCACGTCGGTTTCGGGTATTTAAGATTTGGCCCTTTTCCAGTATTTCTCCGATTTGATTCGAAAAAGTACGCCTAGGGCGACCCCTTTCGACCCTTCCAATCACTTTCGCTCTGTATACCTCTTTCGTCAATCTTCTTTCATCCATCCTTTCCAAATGCCCGAACCATTGAAGCATGCCCTTTTTAATCTTAGTCACTACATCTTCTTTTAGTCCACATTAATTCTCTCTGACTTTTTCATTCCTTACTCTATCAATCAGTTTCACACCACACATAGTACGCAAAGAGCCAAATAGGTTCAATAGTGGCTCAAATGCCATTCCTAATCATTTAAACTAAAGTATAGGACAGCGGAAACACCATTGAATATAACAATAATTCACCAAAATATTCAAGGGTTTTCCAGCAAAGAATTAGAATTAGGATTATTTTTAGATACTGAAAGTGTACACATTATGTGTGTTACTGAACATTGGCTTAGACCAGATCAATTAATTTTTGATTTTGTTAATTTTAAATTAGTTAGTTTTTTTGCCAGAAAATCCGCCATTCATGGTGGTTCTTTAATAATTGTGAAAAGTACCTTAAAATCCAAAGAAAGGAAAGATATTGTTAGGCTATCCATAGAGAGACTTGTAGAAATCTCTTGCATAGAAGTAGAAAATTACATAATTATTTGCGTTTACAGACCACCATCAGCCGATTTTAACACATTTGAATCTACTATGGAAAATGTGTTAAAATTAGCCTGCAAAACTCAAAGGCATGTTATTGTCTGTGGAGACTTTAATGTTAACTTACTGGAATCGTCAATTAATACTATTAAGATCTTAAGTTTATTTAAATCTTTTAATTTAGGTAATTTGTTTTTTGAACCTACACGGATAGGTGTTTCAAGTGCTACCTGTTTAGACAACATTTTTTGTAATTGTGAATGTTTGGATAAAGCAATATTTAACTGCTTTAATTCTGATCATAGTGGTCAAAAGGCTTCTTTTTTAAATGATTTTCATCAAGTACCACAGACAATAACATACAGACCCATAACTAGCAATCGTTTGGAATTATTCAAAAATAAAGTTCAGAGTAATCTCTGTAGGTTATCCTTTTCATATAATGACTCTAATAGTATTTATAAAGATTTGTTTGGTGTAATTCTTCATCAATTTAATAATAATTTTAAGATGAAAACTATTTCTGGGTCAAAAACTAAGTTTAGTGAATGGGCTACTGTAGGCATTCATAGAAGTAGAAATAAGCTTTATGAATTATATAGAGAGAGAGAGGAGAACCAGAACGCGGACTTCTTAGTTTATGTTAAGAAATATTCGAGGACTTTCAAGCAAGTTTGCTTGACTGCTAAGTCAAACTTTTTAAGTCTTAAGCTTAAAGCTTCTGACAATAAGGTGAAAACTGTATGGAAAATAATAAATAGAGAAACGGGTAAATCTAAAACTCGGGATAATCAAGTCACTCTAGACAAGGGAGACAAACAAATCACGTCAAACAAAGACGTGGCGTTAGCGTTCGAAAATTATTTCTCAATCATAGCCGTTAATACCACGAAATGTCTTCAATCATCTGCAATTGAAGCTCAAAAATTACTTTGTGCTAATGTTACTAAATGTAACGCAAGCTTTGATTTTAGCCACGTAGATTCTGTTTTAATTGTTAAAGTATTCAAATCAATCAGTTTAAAAAAAACCGAGGATTTATGGGGAACGTCAGTTAAAGTCATCCATCATATCATAGATATAATTGCACCTCACTTAGCTTTAATCTACAATAATTGCATTTCAGAGGGGGTATTTCCAAATCTTATGAAATATAGTAAAGTCATACAACTTTTTAAATCGGGCGACATGAGTGATTTAACGACTTTCCGTCCCATTTCTATTCTACCTGTTTTAAGCAAAGTTTTTGAGAAGTTAATGTTAAAAGATATGTTAGGTCACTTCAATAGAAATAAACTGCTTAACAGTAATCAGTTTGGCTTCACCAGAGGGCGATCCACAACAGATGCAGCATCTGTACTCATTAAATATATATACAATATTTGGGAGAAATCTTGTGATGCTATAGGAATTTTTTGTGACCTTTCCAAAGCTTTCGATTGCGTAGATCATGCGACTCTTATATTAAAATTAGAACATTATGGTCTGTCAAATAATTCTCTAAATCTTATGTCTTCATATCTTAGTGATAGAACACAAATGGTTGTTGTAAACCAAACAAAGTCTATTGGAGCAGCTGTTAAATTAGGTGTGCCTCAGGGCTCTATATTAGGACCTTTCTTATTTTTGGTTTATATTAATGACTTAACACCCACGGTAGATAACCTTTGTGATATTGTGCTATTTGCTGATGATACATCATTAATTTTCAAGGTAGACCGAAAATCCGTCGATTACAGTAGGATAAACGCCACACTAGGTAAAGTACTTAATTGGTTTACTAGTAACAATTTGCTACTCAATGCTAAGAAAACTAAATGTGTTAGGTTCGCTTTGCCTAATGTTAGACCGGTAGAATCTAGTATATTTCTTAATAATGAGAGATTGGAAATGGTAGATAAGGCGCTTTTCTTGGGGATAACTATAGATAAAAACTTGCAATGGAGTCCCCATATAGCAATACTAGCAGGTAAATTAAGTTCGGCAGCTTATGCTGTTAGGAAAATCAGGCAACTTACTAATGTTGAGACAGCTCGCTTAGTTTATTATAGTTATTTTCATAGTGTTATGTCGTACGGTATTCTGGTTTGGGGAAAAGCTGCTGACATACAGACTATATTCGTGTTGCAAAAAAGAGCCATTCGTTCTATATATAATCTAAACTCCCGTGATTCCTTAAGAGTACTATTTAAAGAAATTAATATTTTGACAGTAGCATCACAATTTATTTATGAGAATATTATTTATGTCATTAAAAATCAAGACTCTTTTGTTAAGAATTGTGATATACATAATTTGAATACAAGAAATAAAAATAAAATTGCTATTAAAAAATTTCGTGTCCGTAAGGTTTATAAATCATTTGTAGGTCAATGCATCCTTTTCTTTAATAAATTACCTGACGTTGTTTTAAAGTTACCATTTCCAGTACTTAAAACTTACTTGAAAAAGTCGTTGATGTCTAAAGCTTACTATAGGGTCGAAGACTATCTAACAGATAAAAATGCTTGGCCAACACCTAAATAATTTAATAATAACTTTGTCATAAAAATATGTAAACATTTGTATATTGTCTAGGGGACACGGTTTCTGTAGGAGAATGTATCGAAACTTTTATGCAGGTTGTTTTGCACCGTCACAGGTAAGTATAACTTGTATACTTTCAATTTTTTTTATTACTGTAGCTTATTTGTTTTGTGACAATTCTCAGTTTTGACACATTTTCCTGCTCAACTACGCATGAATATATTAATTTTTGGTTTTATATGAGATTCATTGTTTTATATAATGCTAGGTTAAGTTTATTATTGTTTAATATCATTAGCAATATTTAAAAAACGACTTACTGTTGAGTTTCTTGCGGCGCTTCTTCTCAGCAATGGTCTCTTGTGAAGCGCTGGTAGATTTTTTTGACGTGTAAAAGTGCCCGTGCGGCCTACTTACTGAATAAACATCTTTTATCTTTTTTTTTAAGAGCACATTTCAACTGCATTTATACGACTTTCATGTTTGTCCTGCCACACCCCACATTCACTACCATACATCAGAGTAGGGGCCAACAATCCATTGTGAAGAGCCAGTCGGGCTTTTTGTGAAACGCCTCTTCTGCTCACAAAGGAGTACAGGGCTCCATTAATTTGATTGCCCGCATTCACGCTCCTCTCGACATCCTTCTCACTTTTTCCATCTCTTGTAAACATACTTCCTAGGTATACAAATTCACTCACTTGCTCTGCTAATTCACCATTTATATTTATAACACACTCAGTCATCTCCTCATCCTTTATATATTTGTTATTTTTGTGTTTGTTTAATATATTAGTTATATTTTAATCTTATATAATTTTCAGGTACAAGCCATTCTACATACTGTCACATCTAGTTAAAAACAGAGACACCTGCTTATGTATTAAACACAGCAATGTAGAGTATCTTTTTATTGGTCTAAAAAAGAACTATATTATTAGTTACGCAAATCTGAATGAAGCCGTCAGCAAAGTATCCTGTGATACTAAAGCTTACATTTGCATGTATAATAAATGTCACGACTGTAAAAACTTGACTTTTCAATATAACACAGAAAAATATAAGTATAAATGGGAAAGGGTAACCCATACTTACGAAAAGTTGGGTAAGACTTTAGAAACAAAAAAAACCATAAAAGGACTGAAAAGAGGAACTGTACAAGAACTAATATCTGAATTCGAAAAAGAGCTTATCTTGTTTAAAACCCACTACTACAACTGGAAGCAGCAAGTTTCTCAATATCAAAGTTGCATTAAACACCTAAATGACAGAGAAATTGCTATCTTATGTGACTTCTCTGAAAATTATGAGACCAAACTAGGAACAGAAATTCAGTCGATGCACTTCGGAGCTTCCAAACAAAGCATAACACTACATTGTGGCATGATCTACTTCCATGATCAGTGTAAATCATTTGTAAGTGTATCTGATAGTACATGCCACGCACCCAATGCTATCTGGGCACATCTTTTACCTGTCATAAAATTTGCCAAATAAATAAACCCCAAAATCGAAATAATCCATTTCTTTTCAGACGGCCCTAGTAGCCAATACCGGCAAAAGAAGAACTTTTACTTGACTAACTTATTTACAACAAAATTAAATCTGAGTTATTCCACTTGGTCATTTTCAGAAAGTGGCCATGGTAAGGGTGTGGCATATGGTATTGGGGGATCAGCAAAACGCCAACTGGATCGAATGGTTGCTTATGGTCAAGATGTTAAAGACGGGAACGAATCATACAGTCATTTAAAAAAAACAATGAAATCCGTGAAGTGTTTTTTAGTGTTAGAAAACGACATCGATAACATTAAACGAATCATACCCAATAACCTCACTGCTGTTCCTGAAACAATGAAATTACACCAAATAGTGTCACAGCAAAAAGGGCAAATTTCATACAGATACCTGAGCTGCTTTTGTGGTGACGAACATGGTTTGTGCCATTGTTTCTTCCCCAAGGTTCATATTTTCTATAGAGAAAGAAAGATAATAGGCAAAATTTCAGGAATATTAAAAAATATAGAGGCTACAATGCTTTCTGGCCAGAGACACATTGAAGACATTGCCACTCGAAACGTAATCGACAAGGAGGAAAGTGAATCCCAAAACATTTTTACCAACAATGTGACACAGACGTATAATCAAGGTCTGATTGGACTCCAGAATCATCCTAGCACCACCAGTAATACCGTTGATAGAGAGAACCAGATTGGCACACTTAACAAACACGATTTAAGCAACCTAGGCAATTTAAAAATAAAGCCAGAAATGAGCCCACCAAAAGTTTTGAAAAGAGTGAAAGTCCTAAAACCAATAAAGATTGAAAAAAACAGATTCGATTTCGACGTTTTTGTTCATGGTGGGAACAACCAGGACCAAAGCGTTCATCAGTCACCTGGCCTCAGTAAAATAAAAACAACTTCGGAAAAAAGCCCACCTAAATGCACCGAAAAAGATAAAATAATAAACCAAAAAAATGTGACACAAACGTATAAATCATTGCGAACGGTAGTATCCCGTAAGTTTTTATGTAAACTTTGCAATTGTCAAAAACGGTATATATCTTATGATATGATAAAATGCATTGCATGTAAAAATTGGGTGTGTAAAGCTTGCAGCGGCGATCAAATGTCAATTGACTTTATTTGCGATAAGTGTTTCGAGTCAGATTAATCCTATGTCAATACTTGAGTATTATTGAAACAACAAAATTTGAAATTCTAATAGACGACAAGATTTCAAATTCGAGACGTTGACATAAATGAAACACATAAGCTTATTTATTGGTTGGTTTATTTCGATAGCGTTTAAATTTATTAATAATCTATAATATTACACTTATAATGTTTTTTGATTCTCAATTTCTTATGAAAGATTGCTGTACACATAAGGTGTTGACAATAAACAAGTCGATTTAAAACACTAAATATTATTATTTTCAATTTTTATTCCGTTGTTAGTTCATACAAACTTACGGATGGTCACTAACTAAAATGCCAACCACTACAATTTAATACCGAGCTTAGTCTGATAGAGTGGTCAAATTTATATCATAGTATTTTTTTTATAATTATATCTTTTTAGATAATATTTGTTGAAAATTTATAATGTGTTATTAAAATTAAACGTATATAGAGTAGTCATTGCAACTGCGGCTGTGACTAACTTAACATTATCCTAGTTACCTAATTATAATTACCTAGACATAAAAGTGAGCCTTAACTCTGCTAGACTGATTAGAATTATAATTCAGTGTTTTTGTTTTAGTTTGTTGATTTTATTGAGAATAAGTTAATTTAAGAGTAAATACTATTTAAAACAACTAAACGTTTGTTTGTCATTCATTATAAATAGGTAAAAAATAGGGTGTCGTATTTACCCAGTGATAAAAGATCACACACATATTTGTTTCTTTTTTATTTAAAGACTGGTTAGAGTGTTTTTGTTATTATTTTGTTTTGTTTTATGTTAATGTATAATTGTAAAAAATATTTTTAATAAGAAAATAATGGCTTACAAGTTGTAAAGTAACGTGCAACCCATCTGTGGAAAACATCGTAATAAATAATACATCGTAATTTGTGAGAAAGATTATAAAAACGATCTAACACTTTTAGATTTATTTACATTAATAAATACAACATCACAACAAACACATTCGTTTTGTTATTTTTCCTTCCATGTCAAACCTAGGTGTGTACTATGCCTTACATTTTCCAGATAGTCACATGAGATTCCGCATAGTCACTGTCCCAAGATTTGAATTGTTAAAAACAATTATATTTTGCTGGAATTATAACAATTCACGTTTTTTTAGCGTTAATAATTCTAAATGGATATTCCATTACGTATATTTAAATATTGTTTAATGACATGTATCTCTTTTATACCAAAAAATTTAACGTGTAGCAGCCAAAAGAAGGCTGTTGTGACGAAATGGTCACATATTTTATCCTCAAAGATTATTTGTTCCATTAAATCTATAAAACAAGACTGTTTTAAAAAGTTTTTTGTGTTTATTTTTAATGTATAAACAATAGATGGTCCATGAAATAATACTTTCAATATATAATGAATTTTATATTTGTGACGAATCCGTTCGTAGTTTGACCACAACCTGAAGTAATAATGTCGTTAATTTCTGTATTTCTCAATATTTTTATGTCATTTTCTCAATAAATATACTTTAACTTATAATGAATCGAATAAATAGTCAAATTTCAATATTGGAGTCATAAAAATTTTACTTCTCCGTTTCGTCACGTGTACACTTTTTTTGGAAAACGCCCATAATCCATATATTATGTAAGGGGAGCCACCGATGCGGTTTGTGAACGCATTTTTCTAGTCGGTCCGGCTTGGGAAGCGCAGCGGCAGTAGCGGTAAGCATGCCTTTATAATCTATGGCATCGTCGAGGCGGGTTTGTTTGGTGAATATAATTTCATATGTTAATAAAATAATGTTTCATAATAAGAAATCCTAGAGGAAATAACATATCAATATTATTTCTGGAATTACTTGACTCAAGAAGTTGAAATGATTCCATTAAAATTCATACATTTCATGCGATGCTCTAATAAATTATTAGTTATTTCATTGTAGCAGAGAGTAGATATAACGCAATTCATGGATGGCCCTTTCTGCCAGACATAGTGTTTTTCTCAATTACTGCGAGAAAATATAACAAAAACAATCCAAATATTCTACTAATATTACAAATGCGAAAAGTTTGTTTTTTTATTACTCCTTCGCTTTGCAACGGCTGGACGGTTTTGTATAAAATTTGATATGGACATAGCTTATACCCACAATAGAGATAGAGACATAGACTACTTTCGTCCCGGATAATTTAGAAGTTCCGGAGGGAATACTTAAATTTCATTTAAATTTTATCTTAAAAGCGATAGTAATAAACGAAAGCTGTTACTTTTTATGATATAATGAAATGATAAGACTTTTTATTTTATTTCAAATATCATTACAGTAGAGGTAATAAATAGCATAATTTACCTCTTATTGTCAACTTAAAGCATAGGATGGAGACGTATAGTTATCAGCAAATTAATGTCGTATTTCCATGTAAGAATTATTTAGAAAAAATCTTGTCGATTGTGAATTTCCAAGTTGCCATTGGCATTATTTCGTAGGAATATTATTTTGTAATTCGATACCATTGTTGTGTTGTTACTAAGTTGAGCAAAATGCAGCACGAGTTTTGAGTTTAATATCTAACGGCCTGTGTAAAATATGTCATTTGTTTTGCATATGAAAGCCTGTAGTTATGAACCTTTTGTTTATAGATACAATTATTGTGCTGGGAATTGGTTTCACTATTATGTGCTGAAAGTTGAAAGGCTTCATCGGCTTCAAATACAAATGTCATTTCGGGTCCTTCGTCATAATTTGGTATCATAAAAGCTACTGGTAAAGTAAGGTCGTTTGCTCAGAGTTTTTGTACTTAAATTGGAATTATTTAATACACTGAAATAACTATTAGATCCATATGCACTCACATCATCAATAACAAAGTATTGTTTTGGCTTTACAACAGCTTGCAGTAGGTACTATTGAATAAAACTTCATATAATTAAATGATTCCGAACCGGAGTTATTTCTGTATTCTTACATACTTATTGTCAACTGAGCCAATACAATTAGAAAAGTGGGTCGGTTCAAAAACTGTTTTATATGAATGTAATAATAATATATAGTTATTTATTAGGGAATACCATTCAAAAAATTGAATAGTATAAAATACTGTTTTGCGAAAGTGTTGGAAGCCCCGCACGGTGATTCAGGACAAGCAGTCACAATATATTAAATGTTTTAACACGTTTGGGCTAGCAAAGTCTTATAACATTATTTTCATTAAAGACAATGAACACAGCATCTAATGACGTCTTATGGAAATTTGGTTTTATTCGCACTACGTCGTATAACGCCACGGGTAGGGCTTATCGCACCTAATTTTCATAATACCTTATTCATTAATTTCGCTAAATTTCAAATAACCAGGGGCTCATAATACCTTAAAATTAAACTGCCTCATTCCTAAGATACACAAATGTCATAAAGACATCGACCTAAAACGTCTCGTGTCCGAACTGTCTAAATTTTGAAATGTACATTTCCTTAAAATACCGAATCATAGATACGACAAAATTTCTAAATAACTTAAACTGAAAACTCCAGAATGTCAAAATGTCACAGGTTCAAAATGCCTAATTTTTTTGTACCAAGAATCATGAGCTCTTTTTGAACCTGATATGTGAAAAAGTGCCCCTAAAATGTCCTATATTTTTGGGAACCTTGTCCGTTTTGTTACGGCCATAGGGTGTATTGAAAATGTAACCAAATGGATCAAATATATTTGGGACATTTATTTATTAAAAAAAATGGAATGAACTCGTGATTCTGATCTTAGTGGATAAAAAAAAATTACTTTTTCACCTCACTAGCTCGGAAAGGCTAGTTTGTTTGATATCTATTGAGAAAATCGGTTTTTATCCACATGTTTATGGGGTGAAAAAAGGAAAATTACATGCATTTAAAAATACTTTTTTATTCAATTTTACTTAACTTAAACCTAAAACTTAAACGTACAACTAAAATGCAACTTCTAACTTCGTACATAATCTTAATATTGGTACTTCAATGTAAGTGGCCAGGACTAAAGATAATAAATATATTTTAATCATCAATAGAAATTTAGGTATTCTGACACTTGGTTGTTTTGAATATACGGTATACTGCGATAAAGGTGTTGTGAATTTTGAGTCTTAAGCCGGGTATTCATCTGTAAACTTTTGTTAATAAACACTGTTTATAAACAGTGTTGCACAATGTTTCATCATCTCTTTAAACATGTTTATAAACAAAAATGATGAAACATTGTTGCATAAACATGTTGCTGTGCTCCCCACTCTCGGTGGAGAGCAATACGAAATATACAGTTTA
Source organism: Acleris emargana (assembly GCA_927399475.2). Lineage (NCBI taxonomy): Eukaryota > Metazoa > Arthropoda > Insecta > Lepidoptera > Tortricidae > Acleris > Acleris emargana. Next base: position 49,897,558 of record OV656835.1, on the reverse strand, counting down.
TAAACAGGTGTCATCGAGTGTGGACGTGTGAGACGCAAGTTTAGAAACATGGAAATAGTGATGTGGTCCAACAACCAAATTTCAATGCTCATGCATGCAACTAAACTAGTGTGGACTGCTAAGTTTCAGAAACAATGTCTACATAAACTAGTTGCAAAACATGATGATCAAATTCATAAACAGTTTATTAACAAATGTTTACAGATGAATACCCGGCTTTATGAGAATTAGACATTTTAAAATTCAGTCATATTGGGTATATTGTGTAATGAAGAAAAATTTTAGGCATTCTGGAAATTAGGTATTTTGACACTAAGTCCTTTTGAGTTGTAGGAGTATTGGTAAAAGGGTAAACTGAAATTTCGACGGAATGAACCTAAAACAACGCCACGTGCCCATATTATATTCATAATAGCTCATCCCTGCGCCGCAACACTTTTAAAAGTTAAAATGTCTAGAGCCGCATCGTATCCAATTTTGGCGGTATTTTGTGAACGTCCTTTACACACGCACACTTACGCACATTCACAAACACAACGTTTGTGCACGCCGCACGCGGCAGCGACGCGCTCCTTATAATTTAGTTTACCAATTGTTTTGAAATCAAAGAAAGAAGGCGTCGCTGAAACTTTTTGAAGACTCCTAATCACGAGAAGCTACGCCAGACCCTTTCAGTGATGATGGAGTATACGGAATTGATCAGGATCATGACCTAGGACCTGAGGCCACGTCGGAGAGCTGCAGCTCTGTAAGTTACGCACAACCTTTTAATTCCAAACTAAATGACAACAGCTAAGATTGAAACATCAGCCTCAGATGATTCAAGCGCTGGTAATTCTGACTGTTCCTCGAGTTCTGAAAGTATCTTTGGGACTCGTAAGAAATGGAATTTGGCGAATAGGCCTATACCGTCGTCAAATTGTAGTACAAATACGGCAGAGGCGGACACTATTTCAATTGAACCTCTTCCTGGGTTGCCTTTGCCGGTTGAGATAGAAAATGACGAATCTCCTGAATCACTACCGCCTGCAGAAACAAGGAATATCCCAACACCCTCTGTTTCACCACAAGCTGTAGAGATAGATGCTTATCCCATTCCTATTCTGTCAACATCAGCTAATCCTGAGGTGAACTCAGACGAGGGCCCAGGGCCCATCCACGGGGCCGAAGGTCGCTTCAGCCTGACTGCTCCCAATGGCGCATGGGGATCGAAAAGTTTAAAAAGGGATTTAAGACAGGCAACTTTTTTATCGACTGTTGATGCTGCAACCGTGGGTGACCAGTGGATTGAGGAAACATCTTGCTTCAGTTTCGCGACGTCCAGGCTCGTGAAACTACGAAGATGCACAATAGTCAGCTGACGTTTAGACGCCTTTATTTTGTATGAAGCAAATAGTAAATCGTGGCGTGAGAACCGAGGCGCCTCAATCTGTCCCGCCTTAACCACTCTATTGACAGAGGTCGTAATAATTATATCCAGCCACGTATCAGGACCATCTGTATTGTGGTGAGTGGCATTTAAAGGGACTATAGCAAAATCGTTGGACTCAGATAAACACCGAAGCTTGCTGGATCTACGAGCTACTGACCCTTACGAGTAGTAAGTCTGTATTAATGTCGCCCATAACTAAGCGATGTGCACATTCCGTACCAAAGGTGAAGAGAAGACATTCATAGGCGTTGAAATAATCGGTGGCTGGAGGACAGTAGGTACAGATCACCTAGAATAACATTAATGCCTAGAACTTTGTCCTAAAGGGAAGTAGAAGAGTCGACAATTGAAAAAGTGATAACAGAACGTACATAGATTACAACTCCTTCACTGCTTTTGCCTGTGCGAACATAACACAGCAAAACCGGGCGGGAAGGGTAAAAAATGAGGAGGGGAGATCGGGTTTGGCCAGTTTTCACTGATTAAGATAGCGTGAACATTTCAAGATAAAACAGTGTTAGATTAAAATATAAACAAAGTAGGACTTAATTTAGACGACGCGCTGGCCTAGTTGGTAGTGACCCTGCCTACGAAGCTAGCGGTCCTGGGTTCAAAAAAAAAAGCAAAATGAAAATCGAATCAAATTTGGAGGTAGTGATAAAAACATTTTGAAAGAATAAAATGCAAGGGAACCAGATCAATAACCGTCACAAGCCGCAATAAAAAACAAATAAATGGTCCAGAAAAGAACGTAAAAATTAACTCCGGATCCCAGACTATAAAACTTATTGAGCTTAATTAGTATTTAAAAAAATTAAAAAAAATTGGTGACAATCTCACACAAATTGACCTAGCCCCAAACTAAGCTCAAGGCTTGTACTATGGGTACTAAGCAACGATTAAATTGCTTATATAGATAAATACATAGAAAACTCGCAAGACTCAGAAACACATACTCGTGCTCATCACACAAATATTTGCCCGTACCGGGGATCGAATCCGGGACCATTAGCTTTGTAGGCAGTGTCACTAGGTCACTACCGACTAGACTACAAAAGGTTTAAAGATTGTTTATACACTGGGTTTCGTGTTATGTAGATGATTAATAGCCACAGAAGCCATGTAATTTTCTGGAGATAATCTTAATATGGAATAGGATCATGGGGTCTAATTAGCAACTCGTATATATCGCAACTCGTCTAGTTATGTCGCATTTGGTCTAAATATCAGCTGGTCTAAAAAGCAACTGGTCTACTTTTTTTTCTGAGTAGCAACTGGACTAAGTAGCAACTCGCCTAAGGAGCAACTTGCCTAAGTAGCAACTCGCCTAAGTAGCAACTGGACTAAGTAGGAACTTGTCGTATTAAGTCGGTCACTTAATTTACCACCTCACCAGGACTAGGTAGTTGGGCACAAATTCAGATCATTTTAATTTTCTGCAATACCTTCTGAGAAATCCGAGGTTGTCCAGATCGAAGGTTCTAGGTTCGGGTCGGGAGACCATAAAAACACGTTCACTCGCTAATAACATTCAATTTGAAAAGAACATGGGTAGCTGACCTTTATAGCGGAGCGATGTGAAGCTACCATTCATATTCCATATTTTACACCTTCCACCTGGAAACATGTACCCACGTGCTAATTTAGTAAATCTGTTATTATCTGATTTTACATCTATCACAAATACGTTTCTTATTTTTCAACATGTTATGTGTTATTCAAATCAAAATATATATTTTTCGTAAATATTTGTATTCATTTTCAATGCTCCGATTCTTGCGGGGTACCTACTACGAAATCTATGGTTTTTTTTCATAATGTAAATATTTTTGGAGATAAACGCCCAAAAAGACATAAACATTATGACCTCCCCCTCTAACTTTTGAACCGTGCAATAGAAAAATATGAAATAATGTGAACTAGAAATAAGCAAGGAACCCTCCATTATGCTTGGTCCGACACACACTTGGGACAGTTTTTTAGTTTTATGTGGAACCCGTCATCTGAATCAATATTTCGATCACTATCTGACTCATACGACACGACACTATCCACTTGTAAAAGTTTACAAAATGAATGTTGATATAAAGTCTCTTCGCATTACATTATTACTACCTATCTTTTTCGATATTGAACAAGCCACTTATTGATTAAAATTAAGTAGTTGTCAGTTCTCTTCTATGCCAGTATTGTCATTGCTATCATACGTTCGCCAATTATATAATATTTCTAAAATTGTTGCAACTAATTGGCAACTGCAATGGATAATGGAGAAACGTCGGGTTCCAGGAGCGATGGTACGGGACACAGAAGTTCCGGAATAATATTTATAGGAAGTGAAAGGAAGAAGCCGTGCTTACTCCATGAAGGTTACCGATATAACTTAAACATAATTAATAAAAATAATTCTTCTTCATTATGGTGCTGTGCTAACAGAAGCGAATGCACCGCCTCAATTAAACTAAACGCAGAAAGGAATGAGATTCTATCACATGCATGTAGAAAAAATTGACACAGAAATGAAGTTGCAGTTATGATTGAGAAATGCAAGAAAGACGTTTGTGAAAGCTTTGTCCGGGTAAAATATTTTTTTGAAAAAAATACTCTCTTCTTCCACAACCGTTCCGAACGTACTCTCCTTCAAATACATGATATGAATCAAATAAGGATACGTTGTATAGACAAAGGAGATCATTTTTATATTTATTAACAAAGATTGAGACGGAAACCAAAGATTTGAATAAAGTTAAAGTAGGTACCGGACATTTTAGGACATGATTTTTTAGTGTGCGGATGGATGAGAGTGTCAACGTCAACAATTTCAAATTATTTATGTAAAATAATGTTTGGTTTACTAAATTTCTTAACAATTAATATTTAGTTGCATAGCCTTTTTTATTAATGACGGCTCTGCAACGACGTGGCATTGATTCAAGTAATTTCATACATTTATCGAGTGGGATCGAGTTCCATGCTTCAACAAAGGCTTCGTAAAGTTCATTTTGACTGGAATTACGTTTAACGGAGACTTTTTTTTTAACGACGTACCACAAATTTTCAATTGGATTTAAATCGGGACTATTTGCAGGCCAGTCTAACATGGTAACACGTTGCTCACTAAGAAAGGATTTAACACTGCGGGCCGTGTGTTTTGGGTCGTTATCGTGCTGAAAGATCCAGGTCACAGGCAAATGGTCGTCGGTGTAGGGAATCATTGTCTCTTCTAAGATGTTTTTGTATTGAAATTGATCCATTATACCTTGAATCTTACGGACGGGTCCAACTCCGCAACCAGAAAAACATCCCCATACTTTAATATTACCACCGACGTGTTTGACTATGCTCCTGGTGTATTTATAATCAAAAGCATGGTTTATTGGACGTCTAACGTAGCGTTTGACGCCTGAATTCACCATATTTATTTTTGTTTCATCCGCGAATAACACTTTTTTCCATTCTCGTACGGTCCAGTTAAGATATTTCTTTGCAAATAATAATCGCTACTCTCGGTGTTGCTTGGTAAGAAGCGGTACCTTTCGAGAAACCCTCCCGAACAATTTAGCTTCCACTAATCTGCGGCGTACCAGTTTCGAGGAAATGTTCCTTGGGTCATCAGGTGAAAAAACTTCATTTCTAATCTCGTTGGAGCCTTTGAACGGGTCTTGTTTAGCTACACGTATTATTTGCGAATCTTCCCGGGGAGATGTTTTCCTTGGACGAGCCTTTCTAACAACACTTTTAGTAGTTCCGTTAGTTTTATAATGAGCAATAGCGTTGAAAACTTTCTTCACAGAACATTCTAGATGTTTAGCAATTCTTCTGTAAGTCCACTTTCGATCTAAATGTAATTTAACGATTAATTGCCTGGTTGACTCGTCACAACTCTTATTTTTACCCATTTTTAACAATACTTATTATTCACGTAATTTTCCAAATTGACGTTTAATTGCCGCCGAAACAACAGAAAAAGCGTAAAAAGAGGTTTTTTTTTTAGTTTCAAAAATGGAACGAACCATGGATCCTGTTTCTAATTAGTTGTCCAAGCGGCCAGTAATAGAAATTCAACTATCATGATTTTTAAAATCTTTTAATAATTAAAGATAGAACAGATTTACTTTTTTAAATATTTTATGAGTTTTTTAACTCATTGGCTATATTCTGGCATAGTCAATAGTGATTTAATCAATATAATTTTTACTCATAACGATAGTTCATTCTGTGTTTACCTAAGTTTTATGTACTGTTTCTAATTATATGTCCACCACTGTAAGTATTCCGATTTTTCATTTTTCCGATATTTATAAATCCGAAACTTCAAAATGTCTAACGTTAACAATTACGATTTGCAAAATTCTGAATTTCAATACACCGAACAATAAAAATACGAATTCCGATTATTAAAATACCGATCTTCAAAACTCCGAATATCATTACACCGACTAATAATAAACCCCACTAATCAAAACTACGACTGGATAGTGACAATTTAAGATTCAGCCTTAGCTCCGGCGCTGCGGGGAGAGCAGCCATTTCGCCCTCGCGTGACAAAGGACGGTCGCCCGTGCGCCGCTCCCGTCCTTTGTCACAGCGGGCGAGGGCTGCTCTCCCTCCGCGTCTCCGGCTTTTATATACACTCTAGGGGTAAGACAGACAAGACCACGTGGATTTTGGGGTGCTCCAATTCGGTTTTGTTACCTGTGTCTGCAATGGGAACACCCAAATACTCCGAAATATTTTATTCCGAATTTACTAATTCCGATTTATAAAACATAATTCCTAATAAATAAAATTTCGATTATTGAAAACACGAATTTCATTATCCCGAATATCAGATTTCCGAATTAGTAATAAAGTTTCGGAAAATAAAATTAATAATCGGAATTTTGTTTTTCGGGCCAATGACACTTCGGGCTTTTCATTATTTGGAGTTATAAAAATCGGAAAAATATACAATCGGAATTTGGAAATTCGGTTAAATAAATTTCATGTTTTTTAGTAATCGAAATTTTATTCCTTAGGAATTATGAAATTCGGGGTTTTAAAAATCGGAATTAGTAAATTCGGAATAAAATATTTCGGAGTATTTGGGTGTTCCCCTAAAAGTTATGAGACAAGGAAAAGGCAAACAATTTTTCGGAGACGGTACGTTTAAAAGGGTGCCAAAACCTTTTGTACAATTGTTTTCCCTGCTTATGGATGTTGGTAGTAGTAAAGAGGAAACAAATGTGATGCCGGTTATCTAAGCTCTGCTCCCGAATAAAACTAAAGAAACATATGAAAGACTCTTCAATATAATTAAATCAAAACAGATGGTTGATATCGACTGTTACAAATGTGATTACGAAGTGGCACAGTACACAGCCTTTAAAAATGTGTATCCGGAATCAGATTTAACGGGGTGCTACTTTCTCTTTGCGAAATCTATCCGGAAAAAAGCCAGAAAATTCAATTTTACATCAAAGAATGAACAGCGATAAGTAGTCGGACTCACAGCTAATCTACCACTACTGCCTACAGCGTAACTAGGAGATGCATGGTTTAACATTTTACAGGAGTTTCCAGATACAAAAGAGATGAGGAATTTCCACAAATACGTGCGCAAGCAATGGGTGAATTTACCTATAATAAGTTATGCGGACGAATTTCATCGCACCACGAATAGTGCCTGATATGTCGGCGGGCAGGGACACGAGTGAAACAGCCAGTAGCGAGCAATACACTGTTTATTGTATATCATGCATGACAGTAGGGTGGTGGGCGTAGCCACTCACACATGCATACATATGTAACATCCCTCCACCTATTTAAACACTAAGCTAAGCGGCTCATTGTCAAAATCTATCTTGGAACGGGGACGCAACAACACTCTCCGCGGCTCAACTAGAGTGTCTATCTCTGTTCCTGTCTCCGCTTCGTGGAATTCTTCTTCCGTCGTCGCGGGCAGGCCGGCTCCGCTCGTCAGCTGCGGCGCAGCGTCCACTGGCATGTTTGTGCATGACGTCGATGGTGAGTAGGGCGGCTGCTCTGGCTGTGTCGGCGGGGGCGGGGGCGGCAGTGGAAGCGGCGGCGATGGCACCGACGGTGGCGGCAATGGCAGCAGCGACGATGTCGGCGATGGCGGCGGCGACGGCAGCGGCGACATAGGCGGTGAGTGACTATTGTATGTAGTTGTGTACAGTTTGCAAAAAACGCATAAGCATAATACATTAAATAAATATTTAATATGAGTTGTACATATTAAAAACATACTGTACATTTTTTATACCTCAATCACTCGCCATTTCGTCATTCTCATTTTCATCAGTGGACTGTACAGAAACAATGTCACTGTCATTATCTTCCGAGGAAACACTTATAATAAAACTCTCCGAAATTGCATCCATTTGGATTCTTGACATTGATACTTTTGCTCCTCCTGACGCAAAAAATACGAAGACAATTACTCGATATTGACAACTATTTATATCTTATCATGGCAATAGAATCACAAGTGGACAGGAATAATCAAACTTGAAAGATAAGCAAATAATGAGTTTGCAATCCATAAGATATTTTATCTACACACAGATCGTAAGTCCTCTATAATGCGTTCAGAATCCGTAGATAATAACCATCATTACAAGATATAATTTTACTATGATATTTTTTCTTATCTGTAGCTGTACCAATGAAAAGTTAAAATTACGATACAACTTTTGATAAAGTAATGTTGTTCAAATTTGGAACATCTTCCAAAACCAACACAATTTAAACAGGGGGTCAATTCTAGTACCTATCTATTAAACTTCGACTCGGTATATTTTAAGTAAAGTGTCGTACGCCGTTTTGACGTCGAATGACATTAGAATAGGGACTTTGTTAGTTTGTCTATTATTTTTAAAAAAAAACATTCATATTCGTGACACAGGTTAGCTTTGCCGCCATTTGTTTGTTCTGCCGCCTGTTTTTAAGATCCGGAATAAAATTAAAGTATCTAACCAAATAATAAACTCAATACAAAAAAAGAAGTCATAAATATAAATATGCCAAATACATCAAACCAGGAACCTGGGAACCCGCCCTTAACAACTATAGCAGGAAAAACAGGTCAATTAAACATTTCAAATTGCACTAATGTTAATGTTTACAATTATTATAATAAATAAATACTTCTTTTCTCTGATTTGATTTATTTCTTATTTCAGTTCATAAATTAGCTTAACACCTATAGATATATTTCAGGTAGCAGTAGCACTGGTAGCTATGAAGGTTATTTGCCTTCGGCTACTGAACGCATTAAGAGTACTTATAAACAGTGATAGGATTAGGTAGTGCTATTTGGGGCGAATGACCCGAGACTTCGTGGCGAAAGATTAATATGGATATGACTTAATCCCGGGATTTTTATGATTATAAAGTTTAAATAGTAAGTAGTTATAAAAAGTAAATAGGTGCTTATATTATAGCACGGGATTTAATGAAAATGTTTAGTTAATAATATACCTATAAACTAAAAATTCAAAGTTTACGTAAACAATAGACCCGATTCTACGTGCACATCGCTTAAATAGCCTAAAACTAAATTGTCTAATTTTTAGACATAGTTTAGACAGCAGATTTAACCAGTGCTATTCCAGACTGTCACGCTGACAATGTATAAGATAGCCTAAAATAAGAAGCGTCAGATTCAAATTAACGCTGTCATGGCGCTGTCATTTCATTATGACAGCTGCTCATAGAATAGCAAAGTGTTTTAGCGACACCTAAATAAAATTAGGAAGTTTAGAGGCCATTGTAGAATCGGGTCCAATAATTCGTTACATACTTTACATACTTTTTATCTTTCTGTGCTCAGCCGTACATGTCTTATTTTTATGTACACGTGTTATTTATTAAACTGAAGTCTGCATTCAACCCTTTACCTGACTCAAGGACGCTTTCTAATTTTCTATTGTTTACAACAATTACCATGGTAGATGCAAAAGAGACGGAAGACGAAAGTATAAAATTTTCCTAAACCTAGAATTAATTATTTTTATGTTAAGTATACATATTATCAACCGTCAATAAAATACGAGTCCGGGATTTCCGGAAATCCCCAGGGCATATTCATATTATGAATAACGTTTCAGGTCATTCACCCCAAATAGCACTACCTAATCCTATCATTGCTTATAAATAATATGTGTGTAGATAAAGTAATGTATGCAACTGTACATAATTAGGCCTTAAAAAACTCGTGTGATGTTATTATGAAACTCGCCTTCGGCTAGTGTCACAAAACCACACTCGTGTTTTAAGGACCCTCTTTATGTACCAGTTACATAAAATACTATTACAAATTTCAAAAATGGAATGTCTATTCGCACACATTACTCACACATACAACAGGTGACTTACTTAAGTTTTTCACCTATACGTCCTTTGTGTTCCAGAAGGGTCATAGTTCCATGCATTTGTTCCGTTATATTTGCCTTTGTACAATGCGAGTTGATTAAAATGTTTCCGGTAACATACTTGTGTCTCTAAATCCTTAACTACGTATACAACTTTAGCAATACGTTTTTCAATTATATATACCATTTCCCCATGTACATATATTGTTATTGTACCTTTTGTACAGCACAAGATTACCCGGTATATAAAATTTTATTTTGTTGTTTGTGTTACTCTGCAAACACTGAGTATTGGGTTAGGAGCCGCGGATGAGGACGGCGGCGCACGCGGCACGAGCAGGTCCAGGCGCGCGCGCAGCTTGCGCCCGTACACCAACTCCGCGGGGGAGAACCCTGTCATTGTCTGTTTCGAAACAAGAATTTTAATATTTATTTTTTAGTGTTATTAACATTGTTACCTAACAAAAGGCTAGATTTAATACCTTTTTTTACCACCTTGACGGCTCTCTCTTCTCTGCTTGCCCATTGCTAGCCGGATGAAAGGGTGTTGACGTGACGTGTGATATCTTATTTACATTACAAAAATGTTGAAATCCTCGCGAACAAAAAGCCGTGCCATTGTCGCTCACGATGGTCTGAGGTATGCCAAACCTAGACAAACTCGTACATCCTATCTATGACTGCAGTGGACGTGGTTGAGTTTGCCATATCGTAAACTTCCGGCCATTTAGAAAATGCGTCTACTATTACTAGGTACATTCGACCCGCGATCGGCCCTAGGAAGTCAATGTGCACGCGGCTAAACGCGTGTGGCGGGCGCGGCCAGGGCGCGGGGGGAGCGCGCGCTGGCGCCGGTCGCAGCTGGATACACACGTTGCAGCTGCCGATCAAGCGTTCCACGGCCTCGTCTACCCCGGGAAACCAGAACCCAGCCCTCACCTCAGCCTTGGTTTTTACTATGCCGAGATGCGATTTATGTACGAGGGGAGGCTGAAAAGTTATCTACCTGACTATGAAAGAAAAGACGTAGCTGGCTGGTTTTTTTTTATTTTTCTATGTAATCCCCTTCTACCGAAATGCACTTGTTACACTTGTCAAATAATGAAATTAAACCGTTAAAAAAAAACTTTCGGTTTCTCGTCAAAATAGTCGTTCACGGCGGCTATCATCTCATCATCGGTAGAAAATCTACGTCCCCTGAGATTTTTCTTCAGAAGTCTGAATAGGAAATAGTCACAGGGGGCTAAATCTGGGTTGTAAGGGGGATGGTTTATGACATCGAAGCCATTTCTGGTCATGTCGAGCTGTGTTGTGCGAGCCGTATGCACAGGTGCATTGTCGTGCAAAATCAAAATTCCTTTGCCGAGTTTGCCTCTCCTTTTTTCTTTTATAGCGTGCTTCAGTTGGCAAAGTAAATTTGCGTAATAATTGGCATTCATTGACGTTTTTTTTGGCAAATAATCAATGAGCAAAATTCCTTCTGAATCCCAAAAAATTGTCGCCATGAGTTTACTAGCCGAAGGACGAACCTTAAACTTCCGAGGAGGCTTTTCGTCTTTGAATTTCCATTGTAGGGACTCTTGTTTACTTTCTGGGTCCCATTGTCTAATCCAAGTCTCATCACACGTCACAATCCTGGAAACAATATCTTCCTCTTTCCCGCGACTCATGTCTTAAAACTCCTCACAACATCTGACACGTCTGTCTTTGTCTAACGGAGTCAGCATTTTGGGGACCCAGCGTGCACTTACCTTAGACATATTTAAATGACCATGAATTATTTCGTTTACCCGTTCCTTACTTATGCCCACATCTCTAGCTATCTCCCAATGTTTCACCCATCGGTCTTCTAGAATAACTTTTTTCACTTTGGTCACATTTTCTTCAGTGACAGCAGAAATTGGTCGTCTGCTACGAGGATCATCTTCTAGGCTCTCACGCCCCTTTTTAAACTGTTTACACCAGAACTTTATGGTAAAATCGGAAGGGCACAAATCACCAAATACAGGTAACATACGCTGTTTGATCTGGGATGGCGTATTACCTTCCTTAGAAAGAAATTTTATAACGCACGCTGCTCAATTTTAATCAAATTAGTTTTTTCAAGCGACACGATGCAAGCAATGACGAGCAAAAAACAAATGAAAAGCAACAAACAAATGAGTGTCCAAAATTTTGAAAAAAGAACAGTCAATAAAAATGAATTCATAGTGGCCAGTATTTTTTTTAAACTACACATAGGCTAGGTAGATAACTTTTCAGGCACCCCTCGTAATTCTGACAATATTTTTTCGCGAAGTTTCTCAGGAATTACGATCTTATGGCCCCTCATAACACACCCATTTTCATATGAAAGTTGCATTCGACAGTAAAAAAACGGCTTCAAACGCAAATCGTTAACTTTAGTTGGCCAACTCTTCATAATATAGTTAACAACAGAGCTCAACACAACGTCATCACTAGATTGTTATCTTATCTCTGCCGCAGTCACGGGTAGGCTGCCGTCGACAACGAAATAAACATAAGTTGCGCAGTCGCACGCACAGATTATAAGGGTATGTCTAAAAACAGATAGGAATCAAACTTGGAACTGACATAACGTTAGTAGTAGCTGAGTCCCGCACCGCAGGGTGGAAGCAGTGGCGCTAGTAAGCAACTTTTTTTTCTTTGTAGGTATGGCGGTAAATACACGGTTGAATTTAATCGGTGATCAGGAATCCAAAAATCTTAATTATCAATCTACACAGACACCAATACGTGAGATCTCGTGCAATATAGCTCATCATCTAATTAATCACACTTAATTAACATCGGTAAAATGTACACTGACTGAATAAATGGACACCCTACTTTTATTGAAGGGAAGTTACTCGTAAGTGTACATACGTCAAGTGCTCGCTGGCTTTGGCGGGAAACTAGACAGATCAGACGTCAATAAATGATTGCCGCCATTTGTTATCTACGTTACGATTTGTTATCATGTGATATATAATAGGTACTTACCCGTACCTTACAACAATGATTGTACCTACCTTATTAACTTGAAATGCATTTTATCTTTATTGTCTGCTGACTAGTTGACATGCAATTCATAAATAAAACAGCAAAAATCATTTAAAATTGGTATACTAAGCAAAAAATAAATCTAAACATAAGTCAACAACTGCTCAAAATGTCCACCCCCTTGCTGTAGAGACAGTACGGCTCGACGCCTGTGATTGTTCGGGATTCTGTTCAAAACATAATTGTTTGCCTTTATTTGGTCAAAAGCACGAATAATCTTTTAGCGGAGTTCTTCCACCGTGTTGGACTCTTGTTGATAGACAATTCGTTTGACATCACTCCAAAGGTAAAAATCCAATGGAGTGAGATCCGGACTGCGTGGAGGCCATGCAATGGGCCCGCCGCGACCGATCCATCGCCGTGGAAACTTTTCATTCAGGTACTCGCGGCGCGGACCCTGCGAGCGTAATGAGCAGGGGCACCATCATGTTGGAAATGAAAATCGCGTAAACGCTGCAATGGTACGTCTTCCAACAGTTCTTCGACCACATGCCGTATCAGGTTTAAGTAATTTTAACCTCTTAACGTGCCTTCAATGAAAAGAGGTCCGATAATAGTGCCGTTAATCATCCCCGCCCACACATTTAACGAGAATCGGCTGGGCTGGCAGAAACGGGTTTTCTGCAGCCCAAAAGTGTTCATTGTGAACATTAAACATACCGACACGCATAAACGTTGATTCATCCGTCCACAAGATATTAGTTTCGTTATTTCGTAGAAACCACTCACAGAATAGTCTTCTTCCTTCTAAATCTCTTGGTAAAATGTCTTGTACAGGTCGAAAGTGATGAGTGAAGTAGCCGCAAAACGAAAAAGTGACTGACGTTAAATCTTCTCGCTGCCTGTCTAGAGCTCCTTCGGGAATCGCGAGCAAAATACCTCAAGATGCGTCGAGTAAGATTATCAGGATGATGTTGAGGTCGGCCTGGTGCTTGTGCGTGCCTTGGCACTGAGAACTGGCCGAAGTCCTGAAGGTTTTGCTGCATGCGGTTTATTAAACCATGCGTCGGAATCGGCAAGTTTGGATACATCTCGTGGAATAAAACTTGAGTACGTCGCGAGCTGTTTGTTTGAATAGAAAAACGTAACATATTGTAACGCTCAATATTCGTATATGGATAAGGCGGAGCCATGCTCTTTGTTATTTTTCCGATACAGTTTACTTTACTATTTTTTTTTTACCAATATCTGTATTTGAAGCAATTTGTAATGAATTTGACAATGACAAATTGACAGCTTATTGCTCATTTATGTTTTAAGTTTCTATGGCTGATAGTTTGAAAAGAGGTATTAAACTTTTCAGAGTAAACCATTAGTAGTGTGACAATAAATTTTAATTAAATTTTAATTTCAACTTAAAAATTAGTTATGATAAAAAAAAACTTGGTTCCACTTAAGTACTACATAAACGTGACCGCCATCGATTACTGAATTAGAAAAATGGGTTCCTGTTCACCGATTAAATTCCACCGTGTATATTCAGATTGAAGTTCATTCTCGAATTGAACGAGGTAAACTTTTTCGCACTCATGGTTGATAAGCACGAATTAGTTCCCTTCGTTCAATTCGAGAACGAACTTCCAATTTCTGCAGTTTGTGTATGATAATTCATGTTTTTTTACCTGTGCAAATAAGATTGCTTCGTTATACTCGTAGTTGCTCAACTATCTTAACCGAGATATCTCATCGCCACCCTTGAAATAGGGACCCGTTTAGGAGTTCCGGTGGCCATTTGTGTCTTCCTCATCAGTTCCACTTCACCAAATAGTGTTTTTCAAACGCAAATGCACGATTTACAGAGAAAACTACCAATATCGCTATAGGTGGAGGAGGAGTTCTTTTGATTTCTCCAAGATCCCATCATCAAATCCTGACGTGTTGACAATGGGACCAACAAGAAAGTATACCGTAATTGGCTATGGTAATTGTGACAGATTACGAACTTCACCAACTGCGGTGATTCAGCCGGATATGGTTCTTGATTCTTCTAAGGAGTCCCTGAGACAAATTATAAGTAGGAATAAAACTATTGTTTATTCTGACCAGCTTGAATCTGGACTAGGTTTATTGTTTAATAACAAGTTGAAATAAAAGGTTACAGGTTGTAGGTAAGTGTAACCTTGCAACAATATCGCATTGGGAATAAACCTGTAATGATAATTGTATGTTTATAAAAATAAATAAATAAATTACTGTTACTATAATGCAACTCTTATGCAATTATGTAATTTACTTTTAAAAGGAAGTTTTGACAGGACCACCAGTGTGGATAAATACAGTGTTGATAAATTAATGTCAACACTTAACACAATTGACGAGAATATAATAGGTAAAAATATACAGTGTGCGTTACCATACTCACAAAGAATGCCATATAGTTATAATCATAGAATAGCTCAATTTAATTCCATAATGTACTGCAGTAATAAATACCACTTTTTTAATTTAAACAAATTTTTAAAGCTCATCACCCTAACATCAGGAAAAAATCATGTAACTAACTAATAACTTTACACGTAGACAATCAAGGAGCTATTTGTTTAGCCAGTGATCCAGTTTTTCATTCCCGGAGCAAACACTTCAGCATTAGGTGTCATTTTATACGAGATGTATTAAGAAATAATGATGATATTAAATTGGTATACTTATCAACTGATTTAATGTTAGCAGACATATTAACCAAGGCGTTGCCTAAAATGAAACATAATTTTTGTATGGCTGGTCTAGGTATTGCCTGTTAGTTAGATTAGTTAATATTGTTTTGAGTCATCCTTAATACATATACACATTAACGGGCCGTATTAGGTTTTAATGTGCATAATACAATAATTATAACTGGCTGTATTAAAATACTTGTAGCTGTCTAGTTATTTTGAATACCTATGTGTTATTATAGTGTTCGTTTTGTATTGTCCGTTTGACATGTTCGTAATGAAATTTGATAGCGTGATGTACTCATTATAGTTTGTTATTTTAATTACTACTACTATTTTACTTTGCTGTGCTTTTACTATCCGCCACACTCCTGCTGGATCAATCATCCAGATTTTCCGCCACATGTACCTAATGCAATGTTATTACTCCCATACCAAACAAATAAAATAAAAATTATACGGAACTCAACAATTAGAGTCAATTACTCGACTATTACTATTAAGATTGACTTTTGATCCATCTGCACGCTTCGCTTTGGGATGCTTTGGGTAACAGCTCAGAGGGGACGATAACGAAACGACCTTTCGGTGGAATACACCAATCTCATACATTTTATAACGTTTGTATAGGTTGATTCACAAGAGCCTTTGGATTGTGCCAATGGATTGAATGAGTTGAACGAAAGTATACAAGTGTGTAAAATAAAAACAGGTTTTCGGTTTGAAATTCGAACGGCGACGGCATTAACATAGTGATAGGTGGACATTACTTTCGTTCAATCCGTTCGTGCCAGCTCTTGTGAATCGACCTATACAAACGTTATAAAGTGTATGAGATTGGTGCATTCCACCGAAAGGTCGTTTCGTTATCGTCCCCTCTGAGCTGAGCTATCTTTAACGCAAAACGAATGCCACTTGATAAGCCCCTCAGATTGCTACCGGGAATAAAGAATATCGCCGCAAAGATGTTAATTTGACACGGTTCTATTGTGGGTTAGACTTATCTCGTAAGAATTAGAATAATATGTTGTAATTCATACATACATATTATCTATACTTATACATATATGTATGTGTAGTGTCACAAGGGAGCAAAACAGTATATTTACGGTGTATTGAATCCTGAACGTAGCGAGGGATTCAAGTGTTAACGCTCGAAACGAAGATAATTTTGCTATCGAGTGACACATACTATTTTTGACACCTACTATGAAGAAATTAAAAAAAGACTGTAAAATTACTCAACAAACTTTAACAAATGTTGATCTTTATTACAATTTTTTAAATTTTATATGTAGATTAGGTACATAAATACGAGTAAAATTAAAAGAAAATTAAAAAAGTCAAAGAACAACAAAACATGATGATATGACATGCATTGTGTCATCTAATAAACAAATTTCATTATTTTTGTAACAAATATGACTTTTACTTTTATTCCCTATCCAGAGGGAGGAAAAGTGTTTTACTAATTAGACTAGTCGATAAATAGACGACTGGCTACTTACTCCAGTTGCTACTTAGGCGAGTTGCTACTTAGTCCAGTTGCTATTCAGAAAAAAAAGTAGAACAGTTGCTTTTTAGACCAGCTGATATTTAGACCAAATGCGACATAGACGAGTTGCGATATATACGAGTTGCTAATTAGACCCCATGATCCTATCCCCTTAATATCATCAAAAACTATTATTATTTACCTAATTTAATGTACATGTAAAAATAGTACATTATTGCCTAGGCAGTGAAGCAGGCAATTGCCGTTCCTGCCGAGGCATATATAGTGCTTTTCTCAAAAATCGCAAGATACAAATCGCATATAAACAGAAACTTCACGTGAAATAACATCACTCTTTACCGCCTTTATGTATGACAAGGCGAAACGCAAGCTTTTTTAGAAAAAAAAAACTCAAGCTATTCCAGACACAGATAAAAAAGTTACATTTTGAATAAAATATGGGTGTATTTAAGACTTGTGCCCTCATTTTATTATGGCCGTTTTCACTTTTAAAAAAGTTACAAACTAGATAACAATGAAATTTGTATGCAACATTGCGGGCTTGTGTAGCGAGCACGCAATGTAATTTTTTTTTTAATTTGGGAACTGTCTGTAAACTATGTACTTCGCGTCTCAGTATGGAGTTAGTAATGTCAACTTTTCCGGTCATTTTTGAGAAAAATCATTTTTCTCAAACATGCTCGGAAAAAACGGTTTTCCGATTGAAACACAAGGACGGAAAGAGCCTCATTTTACTCCTAGGAGTAAAAAAACCATATGAAAACACTTTCCGTCCATGTCCGTATATTTCTTAAAAATGCTGTCAATTTGCATACAAAATCAAAAGGACCAAGACAAAAATTCCAAACAGCCAAGGTAACTGCTCGCTTTTTTAGCACAGTGCGTGTGTTTCTTTTTGAATTTGCATTCCAATGTCTATAGTTAGTACCTATTTAAAAACAATTGACAGTCGGTAACATTCGTTCATTCTGCATAATATAATTGTGAAACCGAATATTAAACTATTTGTTGTGTGAAATACTTACTATAAAAAATGAGCTTAAGCGACGAAATAGGTACCACACCGCCTATATTAAAATCTGAAGCTGCCTCGGTTAGGCAAAACCTGCTTCCCGCTAAATCTAAGGAAATTAAATTACTTGCTTTTTAGAAATGTATTTGTATTATTTCCTCACATGTTTGAGAAAAGCATTATGTATGCCTCGGCGGAAACGAGGATTTCCTGACTCGTATTTTAGCAGGCCTCGCTGTTGCTCGGCCTGCTAACCACCTCGTCAGGAAAACCCTTACTTTCCGCGCCTAGGCAACAATGTACTATTGCATAAATGTTTACACGTTGAAGAAAAACATAAATAACATTTCGTGACTAAACTGTATAACACACCTATAAACCGATTTAAATATCTCACGAGTGACAGCTATAACTTTGGGCGCGGAAGACAGGGGCGTAGCGGGGTGAAGGGGGAAGTAGGCATTTATAGCGGCGGCATTTTTGGCCTGGGCAAAGGAGATTTGCTTATGTAATTCTTATTTATTCTTAAGGTCATTTAAAATAAATTGTAAATTAATATTTGTATTTTTCAATGTAAGTGGCTATATTTATAATTTCACTATAAATTCATTTAAAATTATTGATTATTCAATGTAAGTGGCAATATTTGTAATTTCACTTTAGTACACACAATATTTCCGAATTAAATCCTCTAAGACCATGACCCAAATACATGCGCGACAGCATGAGTAAATTATGGGTACTAAACCAAACAAATAGGTGCTTTAGAGCTACTTTGTCAAAGTCTCGTCGTAAACTTGCTGTGACTCTGCCGAACCAATAAAATACCTTAGGAAGATATTGAATCTAAAAGTATTTTTGTATAAGAACTCCGTAAAAATACAAGTAAAATGTCTACTATTCTTTAACAGAATTCGGTGTGTTTTGTTGCGCGCGGTTAATACGAGTAACGACATATAAAATATCATGGGATACACAATGACTTTTCCGCGGAATTGGTTAAGTTGCCCGAACTTGAAAACATCCTAAGCCGCGTATCCACTAGAGGCAGCCTCGGGTCGAGCAGCCTCGACTTGAAGCAAACTGCCTCAGTTTGAGGCTGCTCGCAGTGAGGCAAAGCCCGAGGCACGTTGTGGATCAGCTCGAGGCGAATCGCCTCAGCTTGATCCGCAGCGCAACCTGCGCAGAGTGCGCAACGTGTGTGCAGTTTACAGCCAAAACGCGATGGCACCAGACACGCGTCGAGTAGCTGCTGCTTTGATTGCAATTGCAATTATTAAAAAGAAGAGGAAACAACAAAGAGCTATTCAAAAGAGGAAGCACCAATGGTGGATTAAAGAATTATACCGGAACAGAACACGACACGGGTGTGAGCACTTGCTCAAGGACATATAATTTTATTAATTGACTTGAAGTTTCGTTATCCATTGCGACCTGAGGCGACGCGTCCCGTCTCCACTAACGCACGGCTCAGACTGAGGCTCCTTTGAGCACAGCAAAAAAACCGACAAACCATGGCTCGGCTCGCGGCGATGAATTTGCCTCGCGTCGCGGCGGGCCTCAGGTTGAGGCAGCGTCTCCACTTGCGCAGCCTCGGGGCGAGGCAGCCGCTCGACCCGAGGCTGCCTCAAATGGATACGCACCTCTAGAATTACTTGTATTGTAACTTAAGACGTCTTATCAAGCCATGTATGTACGTGTAAACATTATATTATACACACAAAGTAGATATCAATTTATAAATCATATATAGGGTTGGGCAGATTAAGTGTCCTAGTTAAAGAGAGCCATAAAATTAAAACAAGACAGTTTTTTTAAAATTTATCACGTTTTTATTTTAAGCGTACTCTATACTTAAAAAAACTAATTCATAAGTTCAAATCGCTCGCCATCAGCTTTAATAACTTGACGCATTCTTCCATAGAATGCATTGCACGCGGCACGCACTACCTCGTCTGGTATTTCATCCCATATCTTGACTAATCGATGCTTGAATGAGTTTAGATTCATGCCCTGTGTGCTCCCAATCTTGCACAGCATGTAACCCCATATCGAAAAGTCCAAAGCATTCAAATCCGGCGATGATGCAGGCCATTCTTGCCAAGGTATAAAATCTGTCAAATTTGTTCTACACCAGTCTTGAGTGCGTTCAGCTTTGTGAGATGGGGCACTATCTTGTTGGAAGCAGTAATAGTCGTTTCCATATAATTTTTGAGCATTTTCTAGCAAATGACCCTGTAACACGTTCTGGATGTAATAGTCTTGGTTAATTTTGACACCTCGATCAATAAACAGCAGCGGTAACTTGCCTCTAGGCGATATCGCACCCCATACCATGACAGCTGATGCACTCTGGAACCGTTGTACGGCTAATTTGTCCACAGGAATATCCTTCAATGAAGCACCATAGACACGATCGTTTTGTTGGTTGTGACCACAGAGCACTGAATCGTCACCGCGCCCCTCTACTAGAGACGGCAGTGAAGACAATATTCGTGCCTCGCAGTTGCGCTGAGCGCAATTGATGGAGGTAAAGGCCGTCAGTGTCTATTTGGACGTTGTAGAGTGCACATGATCAAAAAAGCGATATTATGCCTCATTGTGCTGTGATATGGTGTAATAACCAAAGTAAAAACGTGAATAAACAAAATTCTGGCGTATCATATCACAATTAAGTATTTAAAATCAATATTTGGTTATTTGAAAATTTGTATTTGAGGTTATCTTGGAACACAAAACCTCGTCTTTTTCTTCTTCTTAACACAAAACCTCCACGGCGCCGTAAGCAGTCTCACCAGCCAGTGACGCCAGTAAATGCGTTAGTGAAGTGTAGCGGTGTATGGCGTCATATCGATACAGTGCATCAATGTTCATAAAGTATCAATGAATTTTTATTCCATTTAAAATTGTTAATTTAATATTAGTGTTCCTTTTAGGTTTCCTAATGATGCTTACATTAAAGATAAATGAATATTAGCGACGGGAAAGTTAAACTGGTTTCTTCAAAAACATGGTACGATTTGCTCAGACCATTCCGAGGCTGGAAGTACCACGAAAAGGAGTACCAGAACATAGCTATTTTCTGATGCTATTCCAACAATGAAACTCCATCCTGTTTTTAACGAGGAGGAGGAAATTTCACAAATTGATTCATTTCATAAAATGTCGTTACAGAATTATCAACAAGTTTTTAAAGTTGTAGGTAATTCTGTAGCTCTGCCTACCCCACTTTGGGATTACAGGCGTGAAGATATTTTTGTATGATAAAATGATAAAAATGATAAAATGTTTATTTATTTTTCTTTCTTACCTAGCTACAGACAAGGTTGAGATCTCCTTTTAATTATAAGAATACCTGTGTCAGGAGACCCCGCTCTCATTAGCATAAGTACATTTAGAAGTAAAACAGAAAATTTATAAGAATTTAACTCTTATGAAACCAAGTAACAAATTTCTTAATAAGTAAAAACAAAACAAAAATTAAAATGTGTGTGTGTGTGTGTGTGTGTGTGTGTGTGTGTGTGTGTGTGTGTGTGTGTGTGTTTACACCGGTACAATTATGAAATAAATGTAAGTAGCTCTTCTGTGTCCTCATAATTTAGGCTCTTTATCCATTTAGTTATTTTTATCTTGCATTCATGGTAAGTTAAGTAATGTATGTTAAGAATTTTGTTTATTTTATTATACAAGTGCGAGGATTGTTTGGTGTATTGCTGTCTAGCAAAGCAGGTATTAATTGTGTTTAGAGGAGCAACAGAATAATTTCTTCTCTTATGTATGTTGGAAGGGTTTATTGGTAGCCTTTTGTGCGTTCTCAATATGACACGGATAACATACAGCTTTCTTACCGTGGTCATCTCGCTCAACGAGTAAAGCTGATCGGTGGGAAATCTGTGCGGTTTGAAGAACATGACTTTTAACAGTAAACGCTGTGCCCTTTCTAACTCCATGAATTTCGTTTTTGAACTCCCACCCCATAAGGGGATACAATATGTAATAATTGATTCAGCTAATGCGAGGTACACTTTTTTAAGTAGATAGGGTTCAGCGATATGTCTTAGATTTTTAAATATGTATATAAGTTTTCTCATTCTATTGGCTACTAAATCAACATGAGAGTGCCACGAAAGGCGCTGGTCAATTATAACCCCCAAGTATTTGGTAGAATTAACTTTGTTGATGGCGGTACATGCACAGATTGTAATTAGTGGGTTTTCACATCGGTGTATTTTTAACTCTAAATCGTTTTTGGGTTGATTTCTATTGTTAATTGAGAAGCATATATAGTTGGTTTTACCACAATTAAGTGTGAGGAGATTTCTCTCAAGCCAATCAGCGACTTCAATAAGTCCCAATTCAGCTTTATTTTTAACTTCACTCCAAGAGGAGCCCGTAAACACTAGCGCTGTATCGTCAGCATAAGAAAAGATTTGTCCGTTCCCGGGGTTTAGGCTGCATAAACTGTTAATATAAATTAAGAATAATGTCGGTCCCAGGACACTACCCTGTGGAACCCCGTAAATTATTTCTGTGTCATTACTGATATACTTTCCAATTCTAACTCTTTGGGTTCTTTTTGTGAGATAGTCTTTGAACATCTTTAAAGGTGTTCCTCTGATGCCAATATGTTCCAGTTTTTTCACTAAGGCAGGCAGAGAAACGGTGTCAAAAGCCTTTTTGAGATCTACAAACACAGTGAGACATTTCTGTCTTTGATCAAGCTGGTTAGAGATGAGTGAGCTTAAGGCATGTACGGCGTCTTCTGTCGACTTGTATGTATGTATATAATTTGGTAAACTGCTTTTTTCCGGAACTGAAAATATTTCAGGATTTTTTTCAGGACTATCGTGTCAAAACGCTTTAGGTTAGGTTAGTTTCATAGAAATCCTGAAATATGTACAGTTTCGGAAAAGAAGCGAAAGAAATTTGTCAAGATCGTAGCAAGTGGAAAGAAGTGGTCTCTGCCTACCCCACTGGGAAACAGGCGTGATTTAATGTATGTATGTATGTATGCTAAACGATGTTTGTGAAATCAATCAGTTTATAAATATGTGGAAAAATATGTGGACATCAGACTGAACTACCTTACAAAAAAACGCAACTCCAATTTATTAATACGAAGTTATTGTAAAAAAATGTTTTATGTTTGGGGCAGTGATGGCGCTCCGGTTCAAGTTTTTTATAATCTTGATGTTAATAAACAACCCCAATAAAATGATTTCTATTATTTTGGCACCTAGTTGGTAATGCATGCCTAAAGGTATAATGAATAATTTTGAATATTGCCGAAGTATTGTTTTTAAAATAGTGATGTGTCCGATTTTGGCTCATTAAAATATCGATAAAAATATCGACCTCACAACGCAGCACTCTTAAGCACTTGTGACTTTCTTGTGGCGCACAGATGGTTGACAACTAAGACAATACGGATATGTCATTTATGTAGTAGTGCGTGCACTAGTGTGAGTAAACGGTAACGCCCACTGACACGCTTGATTTGTATGGAAAGTTTGGAGCATACCGTCTCTAGTAGGGGCGTGGTTCTGTGCTCTGTGGTTGTGACTGTCTTGTAACTGGAACATCTTTTCATCGGAAAAAATAATATCATCGGCGTCGTGCCAAGCTAGCAATTCCCTACATTTTTTCACTCTAGCTTTTTTCTGGGCATCTGTTAAGCAATGATTTTTTTGTTTTTTGTAGGCCTTTAGCCCAAGATCATATTTTAAAATACGACTCATTGTTCGACGGGATATTTCATATCTTTAGCAAGTTTGCTTGCACTTCGTCTAATACGCTCACGAATATTTTTAATGTTGTGTTTGGTGCGAACAGATGGCTTTCTCCCAGGTGATTTGTGAAGATCCCGTTTCTTTGAATCGCTTGACGGTCCGCGATATAAACCTTATATTTAAATGTTTCAGCGTCTTCAATATCTCACACGGTCGGTATTTTTTCTGGTACAAATCGCACAAGAGCTGGCGTTTCGCGTCCATTGTTGAAAACAATATAAAAACAAAATATATCAAGCTGACGTGTAGAAATCATAAAGAAGGTTAAATTGTCAACAAAACAAAATACGAAGTGAATAAGAAGTTTAGTTATATTTAAGTAAAAAAGCCATACACAACTAGGACACTTAATCTGCCCAACCCTGTACTTAATTATTTATCATATTCTTAACAGCAGAGGTAGGTGTAGTTTAAAGTTTCCATTTTGTTGCATTAGGTGAGTTTTTGATTGATTTGTTTTGTTCGTTTGTCTCACAGGTCTTACATAGTCGCAAAGTGACTTAAAGAACAATAAAAAACAACTCTTTATTAAAATGTCTTATCATGCTTAAACTTAAACTTAAAGTAAAAACTGTTTTATTTTATCCATATTTTTGTATCCTACGTACTTAAAAAGGTCGATTCTGAAAAAAGCGCTGGATACAGAAAATTTACTATTTACTCATTTACGAGTACATCTACTTGAAATATGGTGAGATACAACTTGATGACTTGTGGAAAGCGGTTACATGGCTGAGACCAAGGGCGGCACCGGGACCCGATGCAATACCAGCAGCGTTTGTGCTCACTCTTTAGGCCTCACCAGCTCGAGTCTTTCGGCCTCAAGCTTTAAAGCCTCCTAAGCTTTGAAGGTCTATAAAATTAGAGCACTTAAAATATATTATTTGTCATTTGACCTTATAAGAATTAAGTCTCTTTTATAAGGTTAATAAAGTCATGTTATAAGAAGAGTTTGGTGGGGTAATCAAGGTTTCATAAATGAAAGCTTGTAGAGCAGTCATTTAAATGCAGTTTTAGACGATTTCTATCGATTTTTAAAAATATATATTATATGCATTCGACCTCGTTACAGAGGGGTAATTTTTTACCACTTTGGTAACTCAATGAGTCGTATGTAGAGTATTACGCACTTGTACTAGGATATAAATAGTTTACGGTGATTTTAGATCCACGTTTAAAAAATGAGTAACTACTTTATTGAAAAGGGTGATCTACAAACACTATTGCACTCAATTGCACTATTATCCTATACTAGGGTAATTAGTGACATGAATTGTATGGGAACCTTGCAAATCTTCAACGAAGGAAGCCGCTTCGCACAGGTATACCTAGTGGTCATCTGAGCTGATTTAGCCCGGTAGCCACATGGTTCCACTCTGCAGGTGGGGGGGAGGGGGGAGGAAATCCCATCTACCGCGCCGCACTCATAAGTCCATATCTCCATAAGTTTAGCAAATAGGTCGTGTTTGATATCGTTTTCGTATAATTCAAGGACAAGAAATTCATTTCAGGAACCGCATTTTCAACGTTCATAGAAAAAAAATGAGATCCGTGCTAAAGTAGAAAAATAGGAAATAAAAATTCTTACAAAATCTATGCCTACCATTAAACTACGAGATTATGCTTTATAAAAAAAATATTAGTAAACAGCCCTATTTATATAGAATATGGAAACATTAACTTTTCTCATACATTTAACTTACCTAGTCGGTTACAAAGTTCTGTTACTGAGATTAATTAAAATTAAAAAAATAAAATAAAGCAGTTTTGCATAAACCTGTATATTAATCAAAACTTTGATTTATATAGAATAATAATAAAAATAATGTATTCTAAACTATTGCAATTATTTGATGTACGAGCTTGAAGTATTCCCATTTCGGACGATAAAGTCATAGTTAAAATCACGCACGACGATGATACTGATAACGGCCCCGACTTTTGTAAGAGTTCCTGTAGAGAGTTCAAATTTGCGTGACATATTGAACAGAATTCTAGCTTTAAATTCTGATACGAATGTATTCAAAGCAACTAAAGATCCGCTTGGACACCGGTCAATCTTGATGACTCATTAAATCGACTTTAAGATTTCACATGATATTGCAGAAATACGAAAACACACCAAATCTCTTGCTTCATAAGTTGGAATTAAGTCATGTTGAGAAATATAATTTTGGTCTCTACACATATACAGAGATAGGATTTTTTATAATATTATACAAAAAAAGTTCTTTGGTAAACAAACACTAACTTTTAAGCGGTTTCAAAAAATGAAATTTACAGAAAAGTCATGCGTAATTTCATCGATGCCGGCTGTGAATGTTAAAAGATCGTATCGGGAATTGCGGAAACTAAGAAAAATGATTATTTGTTTTTCAAATTGTATATTAATTAAGCTTTTAATTTTTATACTTACATATTGAAATTAAAAAATAAACATAAGTTAGTTTTATTTGCATCAACCTTAGTAACAGAACTTAGTAACCAACTAGGTATAAGTGTGTCAAAAAAAACATTTGCTCCGCGCGGCGGAGCTGAGAACGTGAGAAGTTCGTATTTTGGATAAGATTTGTCACTTATTGTGTAATAATTACCATGATTAGTTTAGGTGCTTCTATATCAGAGATAGTTTTCTTAAAGAAATATCGAGAGATAAGTCATAATATTTAAATAAATTACAAAATCACTGAGTTAACCACAATATTCTAGTCTAACATACATACACACATTAAATCACGCCTGTTTCCCAGAGGGGTAGGCAGAGACCACTTCTTTCCACTTGCTACTATCTTGACAAATAGTCTAACATGTTAGCTCAAATTTATATTCCTATAATTTTCCTTTAAAATAGAGTTAAAGAGAGAGAGAGAGGTAGAGTTAGAGGTATTATAATAATAACGAAGTAAACAACAAAATGTATTAACATTTTCCGCTGCAGCCACATAGTTCGGAGCACTTATCTCTCTTTTCAAACAATTGCACCTCCCTGCGCATTTTTGCTTGCATCTACACCTAATTAACTACATGCAAGCAGCGGCTGCTGGCGGTAGGGTGGTCCACACAGGCTCCCATAAGCCATAATTTTTGGCGCAACCTCAGTCAGCGGGACATGGCAGGTTTTGTAGTGGTTTTAAAAGCTGACCCCATACATGTCCTCCCGATAGGCCGCTCATAAAATATGATCGCGAAGGGCGTATTTGGTTTGTGGTAAATTCTCCAGCTGTCTGTCCTTTTTTGTAAATAGCACTTTTCTACACTGATTGATATCAGTGCATGGGCAAGATCTAAAATGAAATAAATGTTACACGACATGCATGCCCACAATAACCTAAATCAATTCAAATCACAAATAAAAAAGCCAACCACCACCTTAACTTACTTGCCATATAAAGCAATGACAATCTTTTCCAATATTGGAAATGCCTGCTCTACATTTCCTTCTTTAGCCTGCTTAAATTCAGCTGTTGCAGTTGGATAAGCGCGCCAAACTTCGAAATCACTTTTTTCCCCTTACCAGCAAAGACGAAACGGTGTCACACCCGGTGAAGGCGTGGAACAGTGGCAATGCTTCCCCCTTTTCTGGTCCTAAGTAAAAGAAAATAAACTCATATTTACCGGAGTAACTTTCAATTTGTAAAGTGCAAATAATATTTATTTGGGATACCTAACGAAGCTGCAATAGCATGACATGGCAGGAACTGGTGTTTTTTTCCCGTGCCAATATGAACCCACAGTTCGTCAAGCTGTGGCAATTGTGATACCTACACATGAAATCGCTGCTTCGGCTGCAGCAGGGTTGGGCGATTCCGAATTGTTGGGCAAATTTTCTGATGGATAACTCCAGTGCTAAGCTACTAAATTTACAACTGGCAAAGATTTTAATGTAACAGATGGACCCACAGTTCTTAGCAACAGCGCCAGAGACAAGCAAGCCTTGGAACCATGCAACCATGAGGAGGCAGACACGCGCATAATGGGATCATTGGTGATGCTGCAGCCCAACGATACACAAAAATCATGGTGCGTACTGTGGTTACCGATGTTGTTGTCCTTGCGATTTCATGTGTATGACAATTGCCACATTTCATCGCTCTCATGCCAAGCTAGCAAGTCCCTGCATTTTTTACTGTAGCTTTTGGCTGGGCATCTGTTAATCCGTGATTTTTTTGTTTTTCGTAAACGTTTAATCCAATATTATGTCGTCATTGATCATCGGGATATTTTTAAATCTTTCGCGAGTTTACTTGCATGATCAGAATATGTTGTTGTTCTTTTTTTGTGTGTGGGTTCTTTGCAACTTCCGTCGTCGTCACTTTTATGTATATAGCTGTTTTAATTTTATTCACTGCACTGAACAACTCGGGAGCAATAAATGTTAATGTTTAAACTACTCCTAATAAATTTGAATTACTATAAGAGCCAGGAAAGCCGTTGTTTTATTTAAATTAACAAGCAACGAACGTTAGCGTGTACTCTGTACAACGTCCGTGACGTCACTCCCTATAGGTTTATGCAGAACTTATTCGGCGATACTCGAACCAAATTTCAACCTTTCAATACTAGTCTTTCATTTTTAATCTGCCTGTATACAAATTGACATCATCGGCATGAAAAGTTCGACCCCTGCTCATGTTAGTCGGGATGAAACCAGGGATAGCATAACCGGAAAACAAAGCTACCGTTTCGTTTCGCTTAGTTTCGGTAGCGTAAAAGATTTTATCGGTACCTGTATAAAACGGTACCGTTATTTTTTTCGATACCTGACCGTTTCCATAAAGGTATACGAAATAATACCGGTTGACTACTGTTTAAATAAAGGATAGTGCATATGAATAAAAGCTATACCATTATTTTATACCGGCAGCGTACCTTAATATTTCAATCGGTATAGTTCTAGTATAGTACCTTTGTAACGAAGCGGTATCGATATCCAATCCCGGTACCATACAGTTAATACCGTAACGAAAACGGTCCCTGGATAAACATCAATCAAGATTATAAGTCAAAAACACATATTTTTTTGACGAATCTCGCGTATTAATATTATTGATCTCAAGTGATTCGAGAATTGAGGTTCAAGGCTACGTATGAAATAAAAAAAAAGAGATGAGTGCCATGTTTCGTGTAGGTAACCGGGATAAGGTCTGTGAAGTTTTTTTTCCTCCTTGGCCACTGGTTACCTCCAAGGATTCAATTTTACTTGTACCTAGTAAATTGATATTTCCGAGTACTTACTGAATGAAATATTTCTATATACTTTTCGTTTTCGTAGGTTGTTAAACGAAATTAAGGAAACAGTTTTAGACTGATTGAAGCGCACCCTATAACTATGCCAAATGACGGGTGTGAAATGATTGCTATAAAAATAATTAATACCATTTCATTTGATATAATAACATTTGATATAATTTCAAAGGATATAATATCTCATTTAATATACATTAATTAACATATGGCATATCGCTTATTTATTTTAATTATTATTTGGTATAATGGTCATTTGATATAAAAATCATTTTGTATAACTATCATGTGGTATATAATTTTTTATTGCCCTATATTTAAAATGAATATTTAGGTACATAGCAAAGCCTTGAATACTAAAAATTTTCACGATTTGTTAAAATGCTATTTAGGGTGGGTAGGTTAATATATATTTGTGTGCAAATTGAGTTTTAATTACCTAACCTAAACTACTTTTCTTTTAGCACTTAGTTTTGAGCACGGGTAAGGGGTTCAAGGGAGAGTAGTCGAAGCCCCGCTGGCTTTTATTTCCGCTATGTGGGGTCACAAGGTAACTAACGAACCTACCCAAGTGGTTATACGAGTCAGTATAGACTTTTTTCAATGATGAGGGTTTCGCCCCCCGAGCCCTTTTGTGGGAGGGCTTCGCCACCCCGTCACCCATTTGCTCTTTTGCTTAAGTATATTTTGTGGGGAAGTAAACTTATGATTATATCAAAAATGGTAATGCCAATTGTACTTAACATTAAATTTACTTTGTATCATAAGTTTAGTATAGTAAATAAATGCATCATACTTAAAGTATGTTATAATTAATATTATTATATCAAATGATCATTATATAAAATAATAATTATATCATATTTAAATATATTAAATGTTGTCATTTAATTCAATGCGGAGTCTGCTGTTTGGGCGAAATATTTTTAGTCAAATATCACTTCCCAAACAAATTTTATCAACTGCATTTTTGCCAACCCAATCTTCGGCATATATTTACTTAGCATACTATAATTTGGTCAAATTATCATTAGTTAGAGTAGCAACTTTCATAAAGACTTAGAACTTATAGCTTGCCAAAAGTTAGTCACATAACCGAATCTCCCAACCCCGATTCCACGTGGTCTTGTCTACCCTACCCCTACAGTGTATATAAAAAGCCGGAGGCGCGGAGGGAGAGCAACTCCTTCAGCGACCAGCCTCAGCCGCTACGTCTCGCACTATGCCTCTGCTTTGCTACGCAAGGGCGAAGGGGCTGCACTTCCCGCAGCGCCGGAGCAGTTGCGGAGTTCGACCCCTATTTTTTGCACTTTTGACTGCATTCGACTTAATAAAAATTGGTAAATAATTAAATTACAAAATTATTCAATGACCAAACATAGATTTGCAAAACAAAGGGTTGGGGAAAATATACAGTGTGTCTCTGACCTTGGGGCTTTAAATTCAACGATCGATTCTACTCGCTAAACTGAACTACTTTTGTTCTGCAACATGAAAAAATAACTTAAATTTAGATAACTAATTGATGTTAAAGTCTAATTGTAAAATCAGTGTATTACATACTGGCCATGTAATCACTATCTCATGGTACGGGGGCGACATTACCTTGGTACGGGGGCTAAAGGAAAATGGAGAATTGGATCGCGTACATTGAAAATTAGATTTAACTTGTATGATAAAAAATAAATTAAAACTGAACATATTTTTAACAACTTACAGAACAAAAGAAGTTTAGTTTCAGGAGTAGAAATGATCTATGCCTTTAAAGCCCCAAGGTCAGAGGCACCCTGTATATGGAAAGTGTCCGGTTGCCAAATTAATATTTGGGAAATGAAAATTTGCGATTAATTGTTTGGTAAGTGATAATCGTTGAAAAAAAATTCGCCAATATCCAATGAGCGTCATAGCGAGTGATAATATAGGAAATATTTTTATGTCGATCGTTACGCACCCCAAATAACAGCTATGTTGTATCAAGAATTTCTGAGTTTAACCCCATGTTTAACCACGGACAGACGGACAGACGTACAGATGGAGAGACGGACATTGCGAAACTAAAAGGGTTCTTTGTTCATTTTGGAATCATGAAAAAAACATACTTGTAGAGCTTGTCAAACGGTGTCAATGATGTAGAGGAGCGCATAGTACACAATTCGAAAACGCAACTTGGAAATTGTAAGTAGCATTTTTACTTGGTTAATCTTTGTGTGGCTTTCAGGCGTAGCGAATTGACATCTGTATAAATAAATTTCCAAATTGAGAGTTCGCAACTGGCACGACATTACATTCAGTAGATACTGACAGTCAATACCAATGTTGTTTACTTTCCTTTATGTATGTCATTACATACGATACGATGCTTTTCCCAAGCGGTTAATAACATGAGCTTGACACATGTCGATCAGCCCGGCATCAGCACTCACGCTTATTTCTCAAGGGACGGAGAGCAGGTCTCTGTCAGCGCTGTAAATTTTTAACGACTTGAAATGGATTGGTTGCTTACACTGGTCACTCATAACACTTTTTATAATGATAATGTTACTCGATAATATTATATATATATCTACGATAATATTTAACGATCACACTGTCACTTTGTTTCAACGCCTTTTCTTCTCCAGTTTGAACAATATTTTCGTTTCTTTTTTCTCCTTTTATTTGAACTCTATTTTCGGTTATCATCATTTAATTTTTTTCTAGTGTTTTTACGCTAATTTCAGGTACCGTAATCTTTTTCTCCTCTTCTTTAGGTACTATTTGGTTTCTATTTGCACTCTATTGAACTCTATTTTCGGTTATCATCATTTAAATTTTTCTAGTGCTTTTACATTATATTCAGGTACCGTACATTTTTTCTCCTCTTCTTTAGGTACCATTTGGTCATATTCCGTAGTCTTATAAATATTTCAAGTTTATTAATATTTTTAACTTCATGTGCAACCAGCTTAACGTAACTCTTGGTAACTCTCGCAGTCACGCTTGGTACCTCGCGACGGCAAAATCTTGCGGCTCTAAACTAAAATGTGATGTCTCTAAATGTATAACTTACAAGGATACTTGAAAAACACTTCCTTAGGGTAGTTTTTTCGCAATTTGCCAATGTATGTTTATTTCTTTAGTGTATGTTTATTTAAAACCATATTGTATATCTTAAATGGTAAATTCACAATTATGCACATTTTGTTTTAAAGAAAATCATACCAACATTATTCAGTATAATGTTTTTATTTAGCTAAAGTCCGATATTCTACTATCTCTTTTGTTTTGGATGAAACTAGGAGGCTTACAGGCACCACTTTGGTATTAAATAGAAGCTGATTAAATCCCTACAAAAAATCCTATGAATTTTACCTAGGAGCATAAGTTCAGACGGGACGTATCTTTGAAAATGAACCTTCTACAACACATTCACTTTTGAAAAAATTGCTCATCTTAACACGTAACCAACACGGCCATAGTGTGCTCAGATTACGCTCAAATTGGAGCAAATTTAGTTATGTTTACTAAAGTACCGAAAAAGATACTTGTAAAACGCTTCCTTGGGGTGGTTTCTCCGAAGAAACTGAAACAAGTGGCAAAATTTCGCATCATTTTTCGAGCACCGCGGGGGTAGCACAGCGTTTTCAGGGTTGTAAACTTGGGTGTTAACTACTCTTAAGGGACCTAACAAAATATACAAACATCGTAGTTACATGCGCGTTTGTGATGTTGGATGACGTTGTAGACTGGCGTATAATTACTAGAGTTCACGGTAAATGTGTGATAAAATAAAAGTTAGTTCACCGTTCGATAAAAATGTTGTCCAAAAGTTCAGATAAGTACAGTTTCTGGTAATAACTTTAAGTTTATAGAAAATGGAAAAAGAAAACAGGAGTCACTAAGAGCCCGTCATCAGTATTGCTTAAATAAACGCAATAAAGGCGGGTCGACAATTTGGCGTTGTATGTATTTAAAGAAGAAGTTGCAATAGTTCTCTCACTTTAAATAGGGAAAAAAACAATGTACTTCGTGGACGGCGGCAGGTTCGTCAGCCGGATATCTATAAGAATAATTTAAGTACATGTAAAAAGCGTTGCCAAACCGAGTGGAAATCTTTTCCGAAAATTTACTAAGAATCAAAGCAACATCCCCAGTTCAGAAAAGGATGTATTATACGCAGCTCAAAGAAAGGCCATAAATATATCTAAAATTAAGTTTAAAAGTACGGCCGATGTTGAAATACCCCAAATATTTAAAAATGGTTTTCTATTGCATCAAGAACTTGATTTTCTAATATTTGGCCGTATACGCTTACGGTAATCGCTTACCATCAGGCAGGCCGCACGCTTGTTTGCTACCGTCGTGGTACTAAAAACAAAAAAAAAACGCTTCAAACAATTTACGGATTTGGATATTTTTTTAAATGGAGATAGCTTGTAACCTGGATCAACACATAGGCTTCATTGCCATCCCGGAAATTTTTAAAAATTCCGAGGGAATAACGCTATTCGAATTCTACGCGGACGAAGTCGCCGGCAGAAGCTAGTGTTATATAAAAGCGAAAGTTTGAATGTTTGTTACTCAATCACGCGTCAACCACTGAACGGATTTGGATGTAATTTGGCAAACGTATAGTTCTCATCCTGGTTAAGGACTTTAGGATAGGATACCTTTTATAACGCTATTCCCTCGGGAGCCAAATTCTACACGTAGGTACGACCTCGCCAGCAGAAGCTAGAGGATTATAATTATAAAAGTGTAAAACGGATGTTTTGAGATTGTTGGAAGTTTTATTTGAACCAGTTAATCCTGTCTGATCAAAACTCGGTATGCTGAGAGAAAAGAGAAATGAGAAATTACATTAGCAGAGTAAATACGAGAACAATTTATTTACGAGTGACAAGTTTTTGGCAGCTAACTGGTTATCACTATATAAAATTACTGTCTGAAAGTCCAGTAAACTCTGCAAGTATTGCACGGACATTCACCGCTTCTTTGGTCGCTTCAGACAAAGCTATATACTAACTACGATATTGACTAAACAATAATTCGTCCATTTGCTAAACGAACGAATTCAGATAGTGGCAAACTGAGAAGTAAACTTGTGGGAGGACCTTGTGCAGGGTCCGTCCGGGTTGGTACCGCCGTCATATCCATTAACCTACCGCCAAGCAGCAGTGTTCGTATTGTTGTGTTCCGATTTGGGGATAAGATAGCAGGTGAAATGACTAGCATAGAGACATTCCATCTTAGTTCAGGTCCTCAGGGTTGGCAGTGCATTTGCAGTCTTGTGAATGCGAATGTCTGTGGGTCACAGTTTCCACTTACCAACAGGTGGCCTGTGTGCTTGTTTGCCTCACTATGCCATTAAAAAAAGTACCCCAATTACGAAGTTGGCAAATCATAGTTATGACGAATTAAGAAGTAGACAGTAAGAAGTAGACACCACTCATTTGTTATGAACTTTATTTTCTTGCAATAAAGTCCATTGTGACTAGCCTAAAATTTAATACAGCCTAACATTTTGTCCAAAACCGTAAAGTTTGACCACTTCATTTTATTTTTCATGATATATTTATCCCCAAATCAGGAATTTTTGAGAGTTTTTGGTTCATAAGCTTCAGAGATAAGGGGAGAAACGGTCATTTTTAATACATTTCTGGCCAAAAATCAAAATGTACGTCACGGAAAATTTGAAAATAAATAGATTTAAAAATGAGCTCTTTCATATGACACCCCGTTCGCTATTATCCAATAACTTTTATTTCTCAACTCCCCATTGTAGACTCCTATTCAAAAATTGAGAAAAATAGTTTCATATTATGTTTTACTAAAAACTGATGTCTGCAGATGTCTGCAAGCAAGTTGTACAATTATGCCAAATTTCAAGTCGATAGCTCCTATAGTTTCATCAAAAAACTACTGTGACATACAGACAGACAAACACCGAAGTCGTTTCATAGGAACCCTTTGGTACAGACAGACAGACAAACACCGAAGTCTCACCATAAGGGTTCCTTTATTACCATATTGTTATTACAATTCTGGGGTTTATTCTTTGTTCTTTTCAGTTTATTACCTATGGTTATGATTAATCTTCCATCAAACTGCGGTCAACCCCTGCTGCTTTCATACCCTGTCTACATAAATCCCCCATTTCAGACGCACGCGATAGCCGCATAACTTACCAGTTATGGTACGTCTGTGACAAGTGTGACTTGATTTATTTCAGGGCCGGTGCCGTTGACTTTTAGTTGCATATAAACTTTAGTTTACGAAACAAGGAATTAAAAGTACAAAGTACAGTCGAGTTCATAAATATGTATACACTTTGGTACGTTGTCTCGTTAATCGCTGCGGAAATTCATGTATACATAACAACACAACGACTTGAGTGGACTTGAGTGGTACGTAATCTTGAACTTTGCTACTTTCACATTCACAAAAGTGACAGTTTTCAGGGACAGCGTTTAGCGAGACCTTGATCTCTGATTTCAATGAACATTCGATGAATGGGAATCTGAACACTAACGGCCGAACCCTATTTTCAAACCGCGGATGGATAAGGCTTACTTCAGGTTACAATTTGACATTTGTCAATTTTTTATCCGAATTAAGCCTATTTGTCCGTGGTGACTTTCCAACAAAATAATATATTTTATTTGGATTTATATATCACATGGATTAAAAGCAGAATGAACCCCGTCAGCTATTGAATAGGTTATCTCTACTAAACAATAAAACTGTAGATAAAAAGGTAAGCGTCAAAATCAAAATATTTCCTTAAAAGTGCCTTGCGGATTTGCTTTTTATAATATTATTTAAAAAAAATACTCATTCCTCAAGTACTCTTTTCACAAACCAATCCTGTGTAATAGTTTCATTACGTATATCACACAGGCGATCATATTTAACATAAAAAGAAACATTTATTCATTATTCGACTCTATGCGCTCAATTTACTCGATATTTTTTTAAATTCCATGTTATTTTTTTATAATTTTCTTGCTCATTCCATCCCATGATTTTCAATTATGGAGGCGTTACACTCAAAGAAATAGGATTCTTATAGAAGGAACTTAATGAGAAGTACACTTGAAAAGTATATCTATCGCATAAATTTTAACAAAGATTGATAGATAATGAGTTAGACAAAGAGGTATAGCAGCGCTTTCGGCTTAAATCGGCGTATCAAACCTGGGTCATATTTGAGACCACCGTGCTGCCATAACCAAACCAATTTAAAATATATCATCATCGTATGGACATATTAGACCAACCTCCAAAGAAGCTGCGGTGTATTGTCTTTCGTTGTATAATACTGTCACATTGCTTTCAAAACCATAATATCTACGCGGTACAAGACATTTATATTTATCCACAAATTATAATCGTCATTCATAATGCATCCGAACACATTAACTTTCACAGGCAAGTCGGCATTTTGTTATTATTTAGTTATTACTGCAGTTATTTTGTGCCTTTAAAAGCGTAGAACTGCAGAACAACTATATATTTAGTTGAATATTGGACCATATATCTGTAAATTAAAACATAATAATATGTATAATTTTGAATGCTTTATAAATTTACCGTTGGATATATTTTATTAGTGCTGCTATGATAAATTTCTGGCTCAGTATTTGGTCGGTACTTGTCGTGCACACAGCCCCGACGACGTAAGTTGTGCATTCGAATGGCTCAGGACTGGAAAAGTCCTAGGCCGGACGGATTGGCCAACTTTTGGTACAAATAAAATGGTTCAAAGCCTCGCATGAGTCATTAGCAGGGCAATTCCAAAATTCCCTTGAGATCGGTTCCTTGCCACCTTTTTTAACAACTGGAGTCACCTTCTTCTCCACAAGTCCGGTAATACCGCGGATCCAAAGAACAACTGACCCATTATATCTACAAGCTCCTTACATCCATGTTGAGCACAAAATTAAATGCACAATCTATTGCAAACAATGTTTTGGCCTCTGCTCAAAATGGGTTTAAGGTTGGTCCCGCCCGCGGTACTAAGTAGCTCCTCCTCGTAGACATGACCATTTGCCAGCAAGTCAGGCGAAGCAAGGCCACCCTCTCGGCTTCTTGTATTGACTACGAGAAGGTTTATGACTCGATGCCTCATTCATAGCTCGAAAGGATCTTGTATACAGAGCGTCCCACGGCTATGCCACATGGAAGGAAAGTACCTTAAATATTGTAGATAAAACATTTTACTGAAAGAAGACATTATTTGAATTTAAAAAACAATTTAAACTGCATTCATAGATATTTAAATAATTACATGGTTGAACCGGGAATCGAACCCGTTACACGAGAAAAATAATTACCCTGTAGCTTTATCATACCGATCGAAAGGCTTTTCACAATAAGGATTATTTTTTTGTTTGATAACATAGTTACAGAAATAAAAGTAATGAATTTTAACATTTTTAATAAAAAAAAAATCAATTTTTCAAATGCTCAAAATGAGTCCCTTCCGGTTGAATACAAAGTCGCATTCTTTTGATTATTTCGCTCCCCATCGATTTTAAAAGCAAAAGTCATCTTCCAGTCTATTGTATGTTAATTTCTTAACATTTAAATCTTTTCTGGCTTTGAAGCAGGCAGTTTTTATTGAAGAAAGTTCTGGTATACGAGGGCAGAGTGAGAAGTCTGGTAAAAATCATATTAAAGGTATTTTGATTACAAATTCATTAATGTCAATTTGTAATGCAGCCTTTTTGGAGGTAAATCGTATATTTTCAGCCAGTTCACACGATATTTTTTTTTTTTGACAGCTATGAAAAAGAAACAATCACTTCGGTGTTTGCAAACATGGAGGAAAGTGAGTTTCGTGTTCTGATTAAACATTATTTTTTGCGAAAAAAAACCATTACGGATACAAAAAAAAATTAGACTAATATTACGGGAACTATGCTCCATCGATTAAAATGATCCACAAGTGGTTTACGGATTTTCGTTGTGGCCGTACAAGCACTGCTGACGCCGACCGACCCGGACGCCCAGTTGAGGTCACTACACCAGAGATGATCACCAAAATCCATGACATCGTATTGACCAACCGAAGAATAAAGGTCCGTGAGATAGCTGATATTGTAAGCATTTCAGACGAACGGGTTCGTAATATCCTTCACACTTATTTGGATATGAAGAAGCTCTCCGCCCGTTGGGTGCCGCGATTGCTCACAGTAGATCAAAAACGCACTAGGGTGACCCTGTCAGAGGCATGTTTGGCGAAGTTTAGGTGTAATGAAAAGGACTTCTTGCGTCGTTTCATAACTGTTGATGAAATCTGGATTCATTATCATACACCAGAAACCAAGGAGCAGTCAAAACAATGGATTGCTTCAGGTGAACCTGCACCAAAGAAGGCCAAAGCAGTTTTATCGGCGAATAAAGTTATGGCTACTGTCTTCTGGGATGCTCGTGGTGTGATATATGTTGATTACCTTCAGAAAGGTAAAACGATTAACGGCGAATATTATGCCAACTTGTTACAGCGATTTCATGAAGTTTTAATGGAAAAACGACCCCATTTGGCGAAAAAGAAAAACATTTTTCACCAAGACAACGCACGGGTCCACACTTGTGCAGTTGCTATGGCTAAAATCCACGAGTTGCGTTACGAATTGCTCCCGCATCCACCTTATTCTCCAGATTTAGCCCCCTGCGACTATTTTCTTTTCCCAAACTTAACGAAATGGCTTGGTGGAAAAAGATTTGGTTCCAACGAAGAAATCATCGCAGAAACCAATGCGTATTTTGAAGGGTTGGAGAAATCGTACTATACGGAGGGAATCGAAAAGCTAGAAAAGCGATGGACCAAGTGTATTGAGTTCCATGGGGACTACGTTGAAAAATAAATATTTACTTGGACCAAAAAAAAAAATTGTTTAATTTTTTCCAGACTTTTTACTCTGCCCTCGTATCTTCTATATTCTCATCGCATAGTTTTTTCAGCTCTTCAATTTTTTTTTCAATTTTTTTGTGGACATGCCCGAAATCCCTGTAAACATTCTGTTTACACCAACACGATATAAATTTTATTTCGAAAATGATGAGGTTCGCATGTATGCGTTCCTTTTTCACGTACAACACGCTTTTCTTTACACGTAATTGTGGCGGAGCAAATATCACGGTCAGAGCATCTCCACAGATCAGAGCAGTTCCATTCCTGTTTTTTAGGCTCACAGTATATTTTGTATTCATCTTTCAGTAATAATGATTTTCCTTTACGACTCTTAATTAAAGTTATTTCGTGATCACCCATTATAATAATTACTAAGATACTAATTATTATATTACAACGTAACAGTTTGAGACAATGAGTTATTTGACATCAATAATAATGACAACGAATATAAAATATATTCTAGTGGCCTACACCAGTTCCAAAGAAATTACACTTAAGTAGGTCCTTCATAGAGATATAATATCTACGTTAATAAAGAAAATGCACTCAAGCATCCTTTACATAATGTCTACGTTTTCTAAATTCTAATCAATACTATATTTAGGAAATAAAACCGTAACATTACAGTGAAATTGTTGTTTTATATTTACTATTTACCATTTGGCCCAAAGCAAGACAATACATATTAACCATTTTCAGGTTCTGTACCGTACCGCGTGCAGTCCGATGAGCGACCTGAGATGGACGTGTCACATCGCACAGTTGGAATTACGTAATTCGCGAATAGCGCGGCTTTAGCCGCTGCCCGTACTGTTGGCGTTTATTCAAAATGCCGTCAACCAAGGAGCCATGACTGACGTTAGCATCGTGCAGATCTGCAAATCTAGCTTTACAGAGGATGAGATTTGAAGTGGCAAGGTGCTACTTTACCAGTCTGCGGGCAAGGCCGAACAGATGCCGTCCCGACGGAGGGATCGAGCGAGGAGGGAGGGGAGCGAAAAGTCTGCAGGACATTATCTCGGTGTTCAGGGTGGCCCTTCCAGAGGATATGCCTGCGTTTGTGGCGATGCAGTTGGATAAGTTGCCTCCTGTCAGTTTCGACCATGTCGACGTTACCAGACTGTTAAAGGATATTGTGGCCCTAATCAGGATCTGTGGTAGCACTGACAGCTGCAAGACGTCAAATTTTGTCCTCCGTGTTTCCTTATTAATAAATATTTTAAACTAAAGTAATTTATGTTTATATACTTAAAGTTAACGTTGCTTTAGTCTATATATTAGTGACAACAATTGAGAAGCCCATAAAACCGTAAGAAAACTAAAAACAGGCCGCTCGCAACAGCGCCTGACAACCGTCAACGGAAAATTTCAAATTCATTCAGGATACCTGGGGAGTATTTCTTTTAATTTCTTGTATTTTTTTAACACTGTGTTTACATTCATACTTTTCACTGCTCATTGCTGAAGCCGTGAGCGACGTCAAATACAAACATTGGCACCGTGCGATCTCTCTTTACTTGACATACAGTGGAAGTGGAGCTGAGACAAGTCACATTTGCCACAGACATTGCCTTACACGATACACTGTTCACCAATATCTATTCACACATCCTTGCATAAAACAACCAGCTTATCAAACTCTCCCACCACTTGCTCACTAGTTTAATATCTTTCAGTGTGATTGTGGAGTAACTGAAACCATGGCCGCATCGAACATTAAATCGCGCAAAGCCACTACACGCCAGCTTGAGATGCAACTAAAAGCTTCCTTGAAAGAGCTGCAAGCTGCCAACACCTTAAATGACCAGCTACTAAGGGAAAGGGAAGATTGCGAGGAAGAGCAAAAGAAAATGTTGGCCAAAAACACAGTGTTAAGGAATGACCTTGTTGAGTATGACTATAGGCTGCTTGATTCTCAAGATAAGGTGGATCAGCTGCAGACCCTAGTAGATAACTTCAACCAGTGTGCTTCTACCCATGAAGTTGCATTAAACCGTATAATCAACCTTGAAGAAGAACTCGGTGCTGCTAATGAAGAGTTAAATTACCTACGGAAAGAACGTGAGTGTTATGACCGTTCTATTACACAAAATTTGTATCAGGAGATGATATCTAATAAGGATATTAAGGACAGTAACATCAAGAACTTAGTATTTTTTAATAGTAATAATAAGTTAAAGAAATATATTAATATAAACAAGTACATAAGACGTACTCAGAAGCTAATTAAAAGTAGGGATTGTATCAAAAATTATTCTAAAATGAAATTAGAGTTATCAGGTATGAAAAATAGGGTGCAAAAATGTAATGACAAATTAGATTCAGATATGACTGCACATGCTTTGAGTGTTAACAAATTAAATGCTGAGATAAGTAGATTAAGAAATAAACTTGAGGATATGTCATTAAAATACTCAACGGCTCAAAGTGAAATCAAGGAGCACATGCTGGCATTCACACAATTGCTGGAAAGTAGTAAAGATAATGAGGAGCGATTTAATTCTTTGGTTAATAATGGCATTGCCAATTGTAATTGTTTAGGAACATCACCAACTACTGTGGTTCATCCAGATGTGGCTCTTGATATTTCTGAGCCATGTGCCCCTAAAGTAGTTTTAGATGGGTCCCCTAGACAAATTAGTTATAATAAAACAATTATTTATTCAGATCAGATAGGGTCTGGAATGGGTTCCATGCTTAGAAATAAATTGACACAAAATGTGACAAATTATTGTTATCATAATGCGAGCCTCATGCAATTATGCAATTTAATAGCAAAGGGTAGTTATGACAGTTCTACTACTCTAGTGATTGCAGTAGGAAACAGTCTAGGTATAGATAAGTCAAGTATACACAGATTAATATCAACATTAAACCTTGTTGAACAGGAAGGAATAGGTAAAATTATACTTTGTGCTTTACCATATTCACAAAATATGCCATATAATTATAATAGTAAAATAGCTCAATTAAATTCTTTAATGTATAATGCTACATGTTATAATGGCAGATATCATTTCTTCGACATAAATAAATTTATAAAGCGCCTCACGCTAACAGCTGAAAAAATTCATTTGCCAAAGAAATATATATTGACTTTGGTAGATCTTTTGGCCTTTAACATAGAACCAAAGGGATACAATAGTGGCACAAATGCCAAACCTAATAATTTAAACTAAAGTATAGGACAGCGGAAACACCATTGAATATAAATATAATTCACCAAAATATTCAAGGGTTTTCCAGCAAAGAATTAGAAGTAGGATTATTTTTAGATACGGAAAGTGTACACATTATGTGTGTTACTGAACATTGGCTTAGGCCAGATCAATTAATTTTTGATTTTGTTAATTTTAAATTAGTTAGTTTTTTTGCCAGGAAATCCGCCATTCATGGTGGTTCTTTAATAATGGCGAAAAATACCTTAAAAACCAAAGAAAGGAAAGATATTGTTAGGCTATCTCTAGAGAGGCTTGTAGAAATCTCTTGCATAGAAGTAGAAAATTACACAATTATTTGCGTTTACAGACCACCATCAGCCGATTTTAACACATTTGAATCTACTATGGAAAATGTGTTAAAATTAGCCTGCAAAACTCAAAGGCATGTTATTGTCTGTGGAGACTTTAATGTTAACTTACTGGAATCGTCAATTAATACTATTAAGATCTTAAGTTTATTTAAATCTTTTAATTTAGGTAATTTGTTCTTTGAACCTACACGGATAGGTGTTTCAAGTGCTACCTGTTTAGACAACATTTTTTGTAATTGCGAATGTTTGGATAAAGCAATATTTAACTGCTTTAATTCTGATCATAGTGGTCAAAAGGCTTCTTTTTCAAATTATTTTCATCAAGTACCACAGACAATAACATACAGACCCATAACTAGCAATCGTTTGGAATTATTCAAAAATAAAGTCCAGAGTAATCTCTGTGGGTTATCCTTTTCACATAATGATTCTAATAGTAATTATAAAGATTTGTTTGGAATAATTAATCATCAATTTAATAATAATTTTAAAATGAAAACTATTTCTGGGTCAAAAACTAAGTTTAGTGAATGGGCTACTGTAGGCATTCATAGAAGTAGGAGTAGGCTTTATGAACTATATAGAGAGAGGGAGGAGAACAAGAACGCAGACTTCTTAGTTTATGTTAAGAAATATTTAAGGACTTTCAAGCAAGTTTGCTTGACTGCTAAGTCAAACTTTTTAAGTCTTAAGCTCAAAGCTTCTGACAATAAGGTTAAAACCGTGTGGAAAATAATAAATAGAGAAACGGGTAAATCTAAAACTCGTGATAATCAAGTAACCATCAACAAGGGTGACAAACAAATCAAGTCAAACAAAGACGTGGCCTTAGCGTTCGAAGATTATTTCTCGACAATAGCCGTTAATACCACGAAATGTCTTCAATCATCTGCGATTGAAGCTCAAAAATTACTTTGTGCTAATGTTACTAAATGTAACGAAAGCTTTGATTTTAGCCACGTAGATTCAGTTTTAATTGTTAAGTTATTCAAATCGCTTAGTTTAAAAAAAACTGAGGATTTATGGGGAACATCAGTTAAAGTCATCCATCATGTCATAGATATAATTGCACCGCACTTAGATTTAATCTACAATAATTGCATTTCAGAGGGGGTCTTTCCAAATCTTATGAAATATAGTAAAGTCATACCACTTTTTAAATCGGGCGATATGAGTGATTTAACGAATTTCCGTCCCATTTCTATTCTACCTGTTTTAAGTAAAGTTTTTGAGAAGTTAATGTTAAAAGATATGGTAGGTCACTTCAATAGAAATAAACTGCTTAACAGTAATCAGTTTGGCTTCACCAGAGGACGATCCACTACTGATGCAGCATCTGTGCTCATTAAATATATATACAATATTTGGGAGAAATCTTGTGATGCTATAGGAATTTTTTGTGACCTTTCCAAAGCTTTCGATTGCGTAGATCATGCGACTCTTATATTAAAATTAGAACATTATGGTCTGTCAAATAATTCTCTAAATCTTATGTCTTCATATCTTAGTGATAGAACACAAACAGTTGTTGTAAACCAAACACAGTCTATTGGAGCCCCTGTTAAGTTAGGTGTGCCTCAGGGCTCTATATTAGGTCCTTTCTTATTTTTGGTTTATATTAATGACTTACCACGCACAGTAGATAATCTTTGTGATATTGTGCTATTCGCT
The DNA here is from genome assembly GCA_927399475.2 of Acleris emargana. NCBI lineage: Eukaryota > Metazoa > Arthropoda > Insecta > Lepidoptera > Tortricidae > Acleris > Acleris emargana. The sequence continues at coordinate 49,853,369 of OV656835.1, read as the reverse complement.
GATGATACATCATTAATTTACAAGGTAGACCGAAAATCCGTCGATTACAGTAGGATAAATACCATACTAGGTAAATTACTTAATTGGTTTACTAGTAACAATTTGCTACTCAACGCTACGAAAACTAAATGTGTTAGGTTCGCTTTGCCTAATGTTAGACCGGTAGAATCTAGTATATTTCTTAATAATGAGAGATTGGAAATGGTAGATAAGGCGCTTTTCTTAGGGATAACTATAGATAAAAACTTGCAATGGAGTCCCCATATAGCAATACTAGCAGGTAAATTAAGTTCGGCAGCTTATGCTGTTAGGAAAATCAGGCAACTTACTAATGTTGAGACAGCTCGCTTAGTTTATTATAGTTATTTTCATAGTGTTATGTCGTACGGTATTCTGGTTTGGGGAAAAGCTGCTGACATACAGACTATATTCGTGTTGCAAAAAAGAGCCATTCGTTCTATATATAATCTAAACTCCCGTGATTCCTTAAGAGTACTATTTAAAGAAATTAATATTTTGACAGTAGCATCACAATTTATTTATGAGAATATTATTTATGTCATTAAAAATCAAGACTCTTTTGTTAAGAATTGTGATGTACATAATTTGAATACGAGAAATAAAAATAAAATTGCTATTAAAAAATTTCGTGTCCGTAAGGTTTATAAATCATTTGTAGGTCAATGCATCCTTTTAATTAATAAATTACCTGACGTTGTTTTAAAGTTACCATTTCCAATACTTAAAACTTACTTGAAAAAGTCGTTGATGTCTAAAGCTTACTATAGGGTCGAAGACTATCTAACAGATAAAAATGCTTAGCCAACACCTAAATAATTTAATAATTTAATTTAGTCTTAAAAAATATGTAAATATTGTATTATTGTCTAGGGGACACGGTTTCTGTAGGAGAATGTATCGAAACTTTAATGCATGTGGTCTTGCACCCTCACAGGTAAGTATAACTTGTATACTTTCTATATATATATATTTTTTATATTACTGTTGCTTGTTAGTTTTGTGACAATTCTGAGTTTTGACACGTTTTCCTGCTCAACTACGCATGAATACATTTTTGGTGTTATGTGAGATTCATTGTTTTATATAATGCTAGGTTAAGTTTATTATTGTATAATATCATTAGCAATATTTAAAAAACGACTTACTGTTGAGTTTCTTGCGGCGTTTCTTCTCAGCAGTGGTCTCTTCCGAAGCGCTGGTAGATTTTTGACGTGTAAAAGTGCCCGTGCGGCCTACTTACTGAATAAACATCTTTTATCTTTTATCTTTTATCTTTAAAAGCAAGCCTGGCTGAGATTGCTGAAAAATTCGATGCGTCGCAGATAACTATTACCAAGATGCGTAATGAAATACCTGCTTGCGCAAGTCTGCCCCGGTAATTAGGCTGATGCATCGAATTTCTTTGTCAATGAACAAACTTGTGTCGATACGTCGGTCTCAAGTTTCGCGCCCGCGCTGACTCAGCTTGAGAAACCAGCGCCTCGCTCGCTGCGTGCTGCCCCGCGCGCCGCCGCCCCGCAGCCCGCGCGCCCCCCGCGCGAGTCTAGCCCCCCCGCCCCCGCCACCCCGCCGGCTGCCCGCAGCAACGCTGACGCAGCCGGCAAGGCCGCTGAACTTAGGCGGCCTGGAGCGCCTGTTAAGGCGTCGAAGAAGAGAGCTCCACCTTCCGTGAAGGAGCTCCCTCGTACCGGTGTGGAAAAGGAGAGATTCACATTGGTGCAGCACAGCAAACCACGTAGGAAGCCTCATAAGACTCGGTGTGGTACTGCAGTAACGGACCCAAGTTCCGAGCTGCGGGCAGCTATACCGAATACGGCGCTCTACGTGTCTCGCCTGCACCACTCTGCAACGAAAGACGACGTGGTGGAGTTCGTCCGTCAGAAGGTTGGATGCAGTCTGACGGTGTTCCATCTGCGATCGCTTCGCTACGTGCACTTCGTAGTTCGTTTGTAGTGCGCGTGCCGCGGTTTATGCTGGGAACCGTTGAGTGTCCCGACTTCTGGCCGAAAGGTGTGGTGTTCCGGCGGTTTCGGGGCAACCTACCAGCATCAACCATCTCGCCAAGTTTGGCAAAACAGAACCACACTGTTCTGTTAAGGTATTTGTAACTATGGGCCGCGTTGCTCAAAATAAAAGTTTATTATTATTATTATTTATTATAAAAGGAATAAAAACGAAACCCTTACAGGATCACCTGTCAGTCTGTCTGTAAATATTATCAGGTTTCTCTGGTTGTAAAGTGGACGTTAAAATAAATGGACTCATACAAAAATGGATATCCGCAGAGATGGACTTTTGCATATATGGACTTACATAGAAATGGACATCCACGGAAATGGACTTTTGCATAAATGGACTTACAAAGAAATCGACATCCGCGGAAATGGACTTTTGCATAAATGGACTTTCGCAGAAATAGTCTTACGAAATACACTAGACGTACCCAAGAACTAGACCTAAGAGCCCGAAAAGACTTAAATCTCCCCTGAGTTCAAAATTAAGCATTCCCGAAGTACAGCTTATTTTCTTGGTTACTTTTTTCTTTTACCATTTCAATATTTATCATGTTCATTACAAGTTTTTAATAATAAAAGTTCAAACTAAAAAAAGATCGAGAAGGCTTCAAAACATTTATTCGTATTTTGTACTAAGCGGTGGCACCCTGTTACATATTCATTTTTCCAACGGGTAGATGTTTGTGGAATCCAGCTGCCTGAACAAATACGGATTAGGGACAATTTTCATAAGCAAATAGAGAGCGCACCGGCGGCGGCGGCGCCTTTACGGTAAGTGTTAGGCGCTTTTTGGTTTTAAGCTCAGATGAGAACGCTTACTGATATAATATGGACCATCATAATAATACAAGTTATTTCTGGATAAAAATTAAATTAAATTTAAACTTTAACCTCTTTATAGTACAAAATGATAAAAGCCAAAAATACGACGCGCTAGCCTAGTTGGCAGTGGGTTCAAATCCCGGTAGGGGCAGATATTTGTGTGATGAGCGCGAATTTTTGTTTCTGAGTTATGGATGTTTTCTATGTATTGAAGTACTTGTAAATATTTTTATATAAGTATTTATATCGTTATCTAGTACCCATACTACAAGCCTAAAGCTTAGTTTGGGACTAGGTCAATTGGTATGACATTGTCCCCTATATATAAATATATTATAAGATAATTCAGTAACAGGGTTGCACGGGCACTAAGTTATACACGTAAAAAATCTATCAGCACTGTAAGTAGAGACGTGCATCGTGCACTGGTGAGAAAAACGCTGCAAGAAAGTCAGTCATATTCCAACTTAAATGATAATACTTAAAGATAGAACACGCCAAAACTGGGACACACAAAGATTAATACTAAATAATTTTAACAATAAATAACTACATTTTATTTTTTACGTACCCGTGTGGTTGCCGGGTTAGAATAGTACCACTCCATGTCTTCCCGTGGATGTTGTAAGAGGCGACTAAGGGAATAAAGGCTTGCAGTACTGTCAGGCGATGGGTTTGCCACCTGTCACTAATACACTGGGAAACATCTTGGCCTGCTTGTGCAAAGTGTGGTTACAGAGTTTTCAAGAAGTTTTAGGACTTGTTGGTAATTCTTTAGCTCTGCCTACCCCACTCTGGGAATGAAGGCGTGAGTTTATGTATGTATGTATGTATTTTTTACATTTCACGTCAATTTTAAAGAAGTTTAATATTATTTCCTTTTTTAGTTATTGTCTATACAGTAAGCCATACTTTTGAATTTCCTACGCACACGGCTCATAAGACTTTGCACGATCTCATTAGGACACCGTTTCGACGCCCATGCCCATTATTTTATGTAGCTCAGAGACCGAATTTACTTCTCCGCCTTTCTTTTTTAAAATTCCCGTCATAATACTCCAGTACTCTTCAACAGGCCTGAGTTCTAGACTATTTGGCGGGTTGCATACTTTAGGTACCACAACGATTCCGTTTGCGTCGTACCGTTCCATCACTGGTTTCGCATAATGACAACTGGCTAAATCCGGCCAAAACAGAGGTGGAGAGTCGTGCTTCCTTATGAAAGGCAGAAAACGTTTCTGTAAACACTCTTTTTGATAAATATCGCAGTTTATTTTACATAAACGAGCAACTCCTTTTTTCGCATCTACATATTGCTTGCCAAAGGTAGATTTTTTTTGGGAATTTGGACCGTTTTTTAAATTTCCATTCTTCAGGAGCGTCTGTTTGACTTACGCTTGTATAGAGAACTCCTGCCTAGGAATTTGTCTTAAGTCAGCTTTTATATATGTTTCGTTGTCCATGACCACGTATTCAAATTCCGTAATGAAATTTTCATAACGCTTTCGTGACCGTTTCTTTGCGGAGGATACGTTCTATTTTGAGTCTCGATCTGGTGCAGCCTGGGCTTAATAACTTAAGTCCTGCACCACGTTTTACTTTTTGAACATAGGACTGAGACATTTTAACTTTCTTGAAAGAAAAGAAAGAAAGAAAGAAAATCATTTATTCATGACATGCTTAACAAAGAACAGATTAACAAATAAAAGAAGAAAGTAGCCACGAAATGGTCCCAACTCAGCGTAATGCTGGCATTAAAGTCAGCGCTGGTCTTCCGTTGGAACCATCAGGTGAAACCACGGAAGGTTACACATACATCATTAATTGAACAAAAAACGAGAAGAAAAAAAAAAAACAAAGCTCAGAGTTTCGCAAAAACATGCCCGTCCTTAGATGGCTGAAAGAGCAACAGTCCCTTAGCCTTACTTAAATGACATGGAGCAAGCAAAGAAAACCGACATGACCTATCCTGTCTATGGCAGCGCCTATCTATGATGGTTGATAATAATGCATGCTGCGCGCAACAAAAGAAACTATTATCTTAACAATTTCGTTTCCTAGAAGATTTGAAAGTGCAAAATGTTTAAAACAGGAAATTATATACAAATTGCGGCGAACGGAGGTGCAACTAATGCGGAACACGACCGTTTTCGTCGGGGAAAATAAAATTAAAACAAACATACATACATACATACACATACATACCTTCACGCCTGTAATCCCAGAGTGGGGAAGGCAGAGCTACAGACTTACCTACAACTTTAAAAACTTGTTGATAATTCTGTAACCACATTTTGCACAAACCGGCTAAGATATTTACCAGCGTATTACTGACAGGTTGCAAGCCCATCGCCTAACAGTACTACAAGCCTTTATTCCCTTAGGGTGCGTTCCTATATTCAAAACCGTTGGTAGAGTTGTGACGTCTCGTTAAAATTTGACACATTTTGTATGGAGCAAATGTCATAACGTTACTGCCCGTAAGGGAAACGATTCGTTTCTTGAATATAGGAACCGGGCATTAGTCGTCGTAATTAAAACATAAGTAAAAGTAAACCTGCTTCTACTTATCAAATATGGTTGGCAATGCAGGCAGATGGGACATAAACCTTAGGTATGTATGCACTTTGCTCAAAGCTTACAAACGCTGTGACATACCTAATGCTTTTTATTTAAATTAATGGATAAAAATTTAAATTTGGCAATAGAAACAAGAAATTAGAATAACAGATTAATTAGATACCTATTAAGTAATATACTTACTACAAAGAAGAGTAAGACAAGTGGCCATATGTTGAGAAAAGAAAACTGTCATGATAATATTTAGCACAATGGTATAAATCCAAGTATAATAAAATAATTGTAAAACTACTACAATAGTAATTTCAATGGATTGGTATATAATATGCAATGTGGTTAAATTTTCCTCTGCGAAAACTTAGGATTTGAGGCAACAATCCTTACAACACTCCCGTCCTTTTTTTAATTCTAGACTCCCTGCAACCCACCACTTGCCTGGCTTTCGATCTATTATTAAACGTTAACCAAACCTTTTTAATACGCAACAAACCGTAGATTAAAGATATTTCAGTCTTTTCGCGATATCTCTGTTGCTTAGCTTAGAATTTTCTACATATTCGTGCAAAATGTGTTCGCTTGATTGATGGTGGTTTGCTCGATATTTTGACAACGCATACATATAAGAAAAAATAAAAATCTATGCACATATTAGAAGACAGTTCCTTGTGATTAGATAGGTGTCTAAAAAGCTTTGGATAACTAATTTTTTTGCGTAACATAGCCTATTCTACATGCCCCGGTGTTCACTGTTCAACCTCTAGCCTAGCATAATCTAAAACGAAGAATATAAAATTAAATATCATGCGTAGTTGAGCAGGAAATGTGTCAAAACTCACAAATTTAAATACGTTTACTAACACAACCCGTGTAGTTATAGTCAATTTAGCAAAAAGTACGGAGGTATGGTAGTAATACCCTTTTTGCCCATTGAAGGTTGAAATGAGTATCAAAAACAACGTAAAATTGAAAAAATTATTCATAAATAGTTTAGTCTGAAGATTAATATAAATTTTTTGTTTGGTTGTAAATGAAATTATCAAACCAAACAAAAAAATGCTTTACGCACAGTAATAATTTAAAGTGGGGAAAAACGGTGTAAAGATGGCCAAAACCGGTACTTCTGCCTCTTGTAGTGGTGTTTTTTTGGAATAGTTACAGGGCCCAACTTGATAGCTTCCCCCGGCTTGCACCGTTTCAGTTATGTACAGAAGGCCTTTTAACGTAATGTATAACGTTAATGTATTATTTATTGACAAAGTTATAGCCTCATTACTTTCGGAGATGGGGGTGGTCAGGTCAACTTTCATATTTTTCTTAAATAACTCAAATCCATATATCTTACATTTTAACTAAAATTTAATTTATTTTTGAGACTCAAAATCTTTTTATTTATTATTACACGGTACGGTTTGTAAAAAAATTCTTGGAATTTTATTTTTTAATTTGCTAAAACGTAAAAGTGATATATTTGGTTCAAAGAGCTCTTCGTATAAGTTTATAGTTTCATATTCATATATATTCATATTCATTGTATTTACAATAATTCATAGTACATCAAAATATCGTCAGTTTGCTGTTGACCGGTATTGGTACAACTGAGCCGTTTTTTTTTCTATTTTTTGCTTGTTATGACTTAGCTTAGTGCTATTATTGCCCATTGCACGCGATTTTTCATGCAATGGATTGGAATAAGGGCTTGAAAAGTACTATAATGCCTACGTTGTAATCATCATAACAATTAAATATGGAATCACTGCTCGTATTTATAGTATTTTACGATCTTCTGTAGTTAAATACATATATGACCGTGGACAACGCCGTGCGACTAGAATTGTCGACGTCGATGTTCTCATCGGTTGGCTTGACCACCTTGCTCTGCGGAGAGATATTACATCGTTGTGAATCTTCTACCGCATACTCATATATCATGGGGAGTGCTCTGATGAATTGTTCGAGCTAAAGCCTGTACCGAAAAGTTTTTTTACATACCATATTCACGATAACAATAAAACTGTAACTAATAGAAAATCCGAAATCCCAAAAACCTTCCACAAACCCGCCGATCGAAGATTTTTTTGGTTTTTTGAGCAGTTTGGTTTACAAAATTAATTGGGAAGCAGAAAATTGTGCCCAACTGATAAAAAGAATCAAAACCTGTGTGCGAAAAATGGACAAATATGCCGTCCAACGGTCTTGTTCGGGCATTATGTCAAAACTGCGTCAAAACTGCGTGCATTAATAATTTTGTAAATAGTTAAATGTGTATTACTATAAAAAAAATATAAAATGTTACACAATTTTTTTTTACACCCTTGCCAATAATTCTCATTTTTTTGTTATCACCCGTTACTATTAATGGGAGAAACACTAACATTTACCTGGCAAATCATTAAAAAAAAAATGGGAAGTGTTTATATGGTAAGTAATAATGGTATTTTTGTTACTTTACGTACTTTTACTTGTAAATGTAATGATTTAAAGCTAATAAGAGTAATGTTGCAAAGTGTTTCTTAGAACATACAATATACATGCCACAAATTTGCCTAAGGCTACCTACCTACGTACCTACCTACGTTATTATCAAATTGCGTTATAATTTAGTTAGTTTGCTATAAATGTACCGATATACAACAGGTGTCAACAAATGCTGTTTTGTGAAGATTTAAATATTAAAAAACTGTTTTGGACTTCGTTTATGTTTGTTATATGAAGACTTTAGAAAGGTCATCTTCGGCTTGTTTTGGTTTGTGGATAAAGTTTCTAGCAATGCCAAGCTTCAAAAACAATTGTTTTTTTAGTAATAATCAATTCAGCTTACGGTAGTTTTGCAACAAGGCTAACTAGTGACTGTTAAAATTCAAAAGAAACCAATACTTTAAAATATCAGTATAGGTGTACCAGAATTCTTATACAGGGTGTATTGCAAGTCGTGTGCCAAATGAATATGGTGGGTAGCTAAGGTCACTTGCAACACGTTTTGGGCCAATTAACACTTATCCTACCCACGGTATTTCTAAAAAAAAAAATTTGAAAAAATCTCGGAATCTTCCAAAAGTTAACCATTTTGTTCACCTATCTTTTTTTTTAAATGTGACAGCACAAAAGTAACTGATAGTTTTTTTATCTTTAATGTTTGCGCATTCGAATGAAATGTTATTTTTATTCATATAGTAAACAAATAAAAAAATATTAGCCAACAAAGTGTGAAGGACAGACAAATAAAATCTTCACGGTCAACTTTACGGCACAATAAAAAAAAAGTAGAAGCTCCTCAGATCTTCCAACATCATAAAAACTTCTCCAGTTCCTGTCGATTCTTACGGTATACAACATGTCTAGAATCACTTTCAGTTTTTCGTCAAAATATGGTTTCAATCTAAAATGGTGGTTTTATTCGGTCAGTAGATCCAGCCAGTTAAATGGGCTAAATGCACAATACAAAACGCAATATGGTTAAAAATCATCTTTATTTTAATAATTACTTCAAATTTTGTTCAAATTGTCTTCCTCCACAATTGATACATTCGCGACACCTTTTTCGTATTTCTACAGTTGTTGTACGAAGTGTCTTTGACTTTTACGTCTGGGGAAGGGCCAAAGAGCTAGTGTACGCAACACAGGTAGAGAGCAGAGAGCATCAGATCTGATCGCAAAAATTAATGACGCGTTCGCAATAATGCGGCAAGAAATGACACTTCGTACAACAACTACTGTAGAAATACGAAAAAGGTGTCGCGAATGTATCAATTGTGGAGGAAGACAATTTGAACAAAATTTGAAGTAATTATTAAAATAAAGATGATTTTTAACCATATTGCGTTTTGTATTGTGCATTTAGCCAATTTAACTGGCTGGATCTACTGACCGAATAAAACCAACATTTTTGATTGAAACCATATTTTGACGAAAAACTGAACGTGATGCTAGGCATGTGGTATACCGTAAGAATTGTCAGGAACTGGAGAAGTTTTTATGATGTTGGAAGATCTGAGGAGCTTCTACTTTTTTTTTAATTGTGCTGTAAAGTTGACCGTGAAGATTTTATTTTTCTGTCCTTCACACTTTGTTGGCTAATATTTTTTTATTTGTTTACTATATGAATAAAAATAACATTTCATTAGAATGCGCAAACATTAAAGATAAAAACACTACAAATACTTTTGTGCTGTCACATTAAAAAAAAAAGGTAGGTGAACAAAATGGTTAACTTTTGGAAGATTCCGACATTATTTCAAAAAAAATATAAAAAAAACACCGTGGGTAGGATGAGTGTTTATTGGCCCAAAACGTGTTGCAAGTGACCTAAGCTACCCACCATATTCATTTGGCATACGACTTGCAATACACCCTGTATATAGTATTTATATATTCTTTAATTAATACAATCGTTACATAATGAAGCCCTTAAGACGAGTTCCATCGAGTCGAGTAGGTTGGATTGGGTTAGACTAATTATGAAATGGTTGTATATTGCTGGGGTAAGGTATTATATTAACATTATTGCTCACAAATAAAATAATAAACACACCATTATTTTTATGAGTATAAAAAATAACTTGAAATCTCATCGTATGGTAGTGCTGGGAACCCCTGTAATAAGTAACATTTACGTAAGACAAAATATACCTAAACCTACAAGTATCAAAACCGTTTGTTTCAACTTACCGGTCAACTCCACGACACGCTTTAAAATTGAAGATTGTGATTGATTTACACCTCCATCTTCGCGTATTGTATTATATAAATTGTATACAATATTCCTCGCTTGAGGTCTAAGCGGTTTTCTCGACATTTTCACCAGATGACAATCGTTGAAGTCGAATTACAAATGTAAGCACCAGTAAACAAACGATTTGACACAGCTGCCAGTTGACAGTTGCCATAATTATGAAAACCATTATTTTTTTTACTTTTAAAAATGCCATCAGATTCTGGTACACCTATATACCCTTGCACATAATAGCTACTTAAGTACTATTATGAAAATTTTACTGAATCCCATTCCACTTTTAATGTAACTCTTGATTGAAAATCATGATGTGAATGCATCAATCCATGTACAGTTAAAGTCCATTTAAGTCAATAAAAATATATTAATTTCTCTACTTTTTACTAGGTGGGAAAATATTATTAGACGTGGGAAGAAGAACAAACGTAAAGTTGGGGCTAGGCGATATGGCGATTATTCACTCGAAAAACTGAAACTTGCTGTGGATTTAGTAAAATCAAAATCTCTGTTATTTTACGAAGCTGAAAAGCAATTCAGAATTCCGAAACAATATAAAACCATTGTAAAAATAAACATGGCAAGGCTGGCGGTCGTCCTAACGAATTTTCAGAAGAAGATGAACGACATATTGTGGATGTGGTAGAAATTGCTGGAAAGTTCGGTTGTCCACTGACATCATTACATTTACGCAATTATATCCAAAAAAGCGATAGAAATAACCTTTTTTCTCCCACATGCTCGGAAATGTTAACCTTACTGTTGTAAAATCAGCCCGCGAAGTTCCGAGTTCCAGGCCCGGGCAAAATTAAAAAAAAAAAAGTTATTATTTACCAGCGGCAGCGGCCGCGAAAATGTATACAAATTTCATAACGTACCCGGTTTTTTACTTTTTAAAACCATATTTGGACTATGATAACTAACTCCAAACAGCCAAACACTCGTACAATTCAAAATTCTTCCATGTTTATTTACTTTTTAAATGTCATAGACTAAAATGGTAAACGCCGTTTATCGCGTTTACAGCGTATTTACCAAAGTGTCAAATAGTTTTACTTTTTTTAAAACATTCTGCGTTTAGAATTAATAAAATTAAGGCGGGAATCAGGAATACTTTTTACTTAGGGAAGTTTAAGTACAGTACGTATTATTTTTGTTTCGCGAAAATACAAAAGTAAAATGAGTTCAAGTGATGAAGATGTGTTTATCGGCACACCACCAGTGTAAAGAAGAAGCATAGTCGGTTAAGTACTTACTGCCATTTGCCTTCGTCATATTATCACATCGTATTTGACTTAATTTTTTTTATACATTTGAATACATATATCAAAACTGAAATTTTGTTTAATTTCCTCGCATTGTTAGAGAAAAGCACTATACAAGCCTCGACCAGGAAGGGCGGTTGCTGGACTCGTATATAGCGTAACTCTACTCGTCCCGCAACGGCCTACTTCCTGGTCTGTGCAGTAATGTACTATTAATGAAAAGATGCCGGGCGAACGTTGGGCTCGAAATTTTTAAGAGGGACACAATGTTACGATCCGAGGTACACAAAACATTACACGCAATCGAGCAGCAAAAATTACTGATGAATTGGTTGCACATTTTGAAAATCTGAAAACATCGACCAAGGATATTCTTAGTACAAATATACTAAACCTTGACAAGACAAATTTGAGCGACGATCCTGGTTCGTCGAAAGCAGCTTTCAAACGTGGGACAAAGCACCCTAAACGCGTGTTAAATTCGAGCAAAACCTCCATTTCGATCATGTTGAGTGTTACAGTGGCGAGTGTTTACCGCCATACATTGTGTATAAAGCGGAAAATGTATGGTCTCAGTGGTGTAAAAACGGACCACCAAATGCACGCTAAAATCGAACAACATCAGGTTGGTTCGATATAGGTCATATCGAACCTTTCCTTGATTTGATGACTGGTTCAAGACCATTGTCTTGCCACGGGCAAATTCGCGTGAAGGATGAAAAGTCGTAATCTGACAAAATCTGTCTTCGCACCTAAGTGTTGAAGTTGTGCAATTATGCAAGAATAATGACATCAATTTAGTGTTTTTATCACCAAATTCAACTCACTTGACCCACCTCTAGATGAAGACTTTTCATCAGATGATAGTGTGAGAGATCCGACTTTTACAGACTGCTCCATTACACTCGACAATCTCATTCTTCAAGTTCTAGCGAAAGCAGTACTATGACTTTGACAAGTAAAAAGCGAAACATATACAAAAAACGTGTATATAAAAAAAACAGAGTGTGATGCCTGTTGCTGAAGAATTGATAACTGAAAGACCTGGCATTTCATGTTCACCAGGCAAGTTCGTTGAAAAAGAAAATCAAATTCACATTCCAGCAGTTAACCCAGAGGACTTGGATGATAATAGAAATGGATTTGATATAGCTAAAACGTCATCGTCACCCATAGGTCATTCTAATAATGTTGTTGGCGAATCTTTGGATACTTGTAACGTAAACGGCGTTACATCAAGTATAGTTAAATAGTCTTCAAGTTCTTCGTCTAGTTCTTCATCGAATTCGTCGTCAAGCTCTTCATGTTTAAGCTCAAGTTCCAGCAGCTCTTCTGAATCCGATGACGAAATACAAAAAGAAGATGCACCTAAGGTCAACAGACTTGAACCGAATTCCATCAATGGTGAAATTCAAAATAATAGCTTTGAAATGATACCCATCAACGAACTCGAGAAACAAATTGAGATTCCTTCATCTCGCAATTCTACATCTGACAGTGAATGTGAAAATGATGCTTGTGATTTTCACTCTAAAAACTGTATTGCACAAGACTCTGTCGAGAAAAATATAATTCCCAAACGCATTGAAAGTTCATCACGAAGCATCTTACTTGTGGGAGGACCTTGTGCAGGGTCCGTCCGGGTTGGTACCACTATCTTATCCATTAACCTACCGCCAAGCAGCAGTGTTCGCATTGTTGTGTTCCGGTTTGGGGATAAGACAGCTGGTGAAATGATTAGCATAGAGGCATTCCATCTTCGTCCTCAGGGTTGGCAACGCATTTGCAGTCTTAGGATTGCGGTCTTGTGAATGCGAATGTCTATGGGTCACAGTTTGCACTTACCATCAGGTGGCCTGTGTGCTCGTTTGCCTTCATATGATATAAAAAAAAAAAAAAAGCATCAATTCCCTCAGTCAGTCAGTAGATGTTGGAATTTCCCGCCCTGATTTCGATACTCAAAATTACCAAGCAGATATGTATTGTTCCGTATGACTCTTCGAGTTCCGATGAGGAATATATTGCTGAACCTTCCCCTGATGACAATTTGACTTAAACGTAGCTGGTGTAGTAAGTGATGTCACCGATAATGTTAATCGACAAACAAACATCGTCACGCAAAAGGAAGGCAGAACCCAATAATTGGATACGAAATAAGGCAAAACGACTACGAAATTCAGGGTAGTCATATATATCTAACTCAAATCGTGTTGTGCCTAAGCGTAGCGTAAAACCACCGTGTAACGAGAAATGTAAACTGAAACGTTCCTATGAAGTAACAGAAATTCAGCAAAATATACTTTTTAACAATTATGGAATATGAGTGATCTGCAAAGACAACGTGAGTACATTTTCCGCCACATTTCTGCTGTAAAGCCTAGGTATTCCTATAAAGTACATAATAGTAACCGTGGGCACAATAATGCGTTTTACTTCACCATTGATCAGCGAAAAGTACGAGTATGTAAACAATTCTTCAAGGCAACATATTTTTTTTTTATATATGGCATAGGACGGCAAACGAGCACACAGGCCACCTGATGGTAAGTGGAAACTGTGACCCATAGACATAACGTACTATAAATAAGAAAAACTGTTACACATAAAATCAAGACTGACAAATGACTGTGTCTTTAGACCCAGAAATTAAGGAAAGTGTTCGGCAGCATATAAATTCCATTCCAAAAATTTAAAGTCATTACTGCCGTGCAGATAGTAAACGACAGTATATTGATGGCGGGAAATATTAAATTGGCAGTTTCCGAGCCAGAGTCGGGTCACTGGCTGCACTCGCTCCCTTCACGAACGCTAGGTTCTCTTTGGGATCCTAACACTTTAAGGATTGCAGTGTGCCTCCGCATCGGTCTTAAAGTATGCGAGCTGCATCCTTGTGGCCGTTGTGGAAATGCAGTCGACGACCTAGGACGCCACGGTCTATGTTGCCAATCCAGTGCTGGTCGAGTTTACCGACATGCATCGATAAACGATTTGATCCATCGCGTCGGGCTCCTAGCACAATTTCTTTTCCGGCATCGCTTGAGCCCACTGGCCTGTCTGCATCGGATGGAAAGAGACCCGACGGATATACATTAATTCCGTGGCATCTTGGTCGTCCCTTGGAGTGAGACGTCACTTGCGTTGATACGCTAGCACCGTCTCACGTCCAAGGTTTTGCTCGCAAGCCAGGGACCGCCGCAGACCACGCCCAAACCATCAAGTGCCGCAAATACGCTTTTCTAAAGCCAAACTACGTATTTGCTGCACTTGCTATAGAAACGTTTGGGCCGTGGTCATCTGACACAAAGAAATTTATTAAAGAAGTGTCAGACAAATTAATCGGCGTCTCTGGCGACAACAGGCAAGGCTCTTTTTTTGCCCAAAGAGTGAGCATCGCAGTGCAGCGAGGTAACGCTGCGAGTGTCTTCGGCACGATGCCGCAAGTGGGAGCATTGGAGGGCTTTATTTTATAATTTAAATTTGATATTTTAGTTTTATTCAATTTGTTTTTATAAAATACGATTAACTAAATAAAGTTTCGCAAAATCTGAAGCGCGAAAAAAAAATATAAAAGGGCTCATTATGAGGATCTCAACTATATTTTTTATATTATTGGAACCTCATATTTAAAAATGAATATAACATTTCATTTATGACACCGAAAAAGGACGAGTGCGAAGATTGTGCGGCTTTCTCAAATGCATCGGAAGAGGAGAAGTTAAAACTAAAGGCTAAATTCGACACCCACATTAATGTTTTTTTTTTATCAAGAGCCGAGAGACAAAACGACAAAAAGCATACGCCGGACAACTGCATTGTGACAGTTTACAACCTTCAAGCTACCATGCCGTGTCCCAGAGGAGACGTTTCTGCATATTATTATCTATCAAAGTTAAGTGTGTTTAATTTTACAATCTGTGATATAAAGCATAAAAACGTTTCCTGCTACGTATGGCACGAGGCTGAAGGAAAACGTGGCGTTAACGAAATAGCCACATGTGTCCGTAAATAAATGGTCTATGGTGTGAATCATTTTGAGTGTATAAATTCCATTACTCACAAATTCCTAATAAAGAGGCACACTCAGAGAGATCTATTAAAAAAGGTTTAAAATCTGGTCCAATATACACCCCGGACCAATACTTTCATATAATCAGAACTGCGAAAAAAACTGGTAAACCATACCACGTAACAGAGATGCCACACACATACAAACTTAACAAAAGATACATATACCCAAACAGTTAAGATAGGAGAAATTAAAACTACTAAGGCAGATCATGATGAGACAAATAAAAACAGCTTTTTCTATAAAACATCTTACTCGGAATCTGCTGTTTATAAAAAGATTATTATTGATACCGGTACGACAAATACCCGAATGGCAAGAAATACGATTGATTCTCTTTTAAAACGGGTCTAAAACCAAAGAATTCCAGTACAAAAGAAAAAGGTCTACTTGGGTTAATTAATAAAAATATAGTTCCTGGATGTTACCGTTCCTTTTATGAAATTTTTTAAGACTGACTTATGTGTACTTAGTTATAAATACTGCTGATTCTCGTTAAGTTTAAGGCTGATTGATAATAATTATTACGTTTTCTAGTTAACTGCTATTATAATAAAAAGTTATGATGACACTTTCATTACTGTCATTTTAGTTTCAAGTTTCAGAGGATGTTTTCTTTTTTCTTTTTGGAGAAGTATATAATTTGATATTTTGTTTTGTGATCACTGATGAGGATAGTCTCGGTGGTGACTGTGGAAGACTGAATATATTTTTTGAATATTTAATAATAATACCATAGTTATTGTTGTGATAGTTAATTAGTTGAGAAATAATATTTTTCAGAATAAGTATACTTGGTGTTAAACACAAATGTGGCATTTTTGCTAAGAATTTTAAAATCTTATTTAGTACTTGTTTTGTGTTAAACCGATATTGGCTAATAATTATACCAATGTTTTTAAGTCATTAAAATGATAAGACTATATTATATAAAAACACAAAGTATTATGGCTCAAACACACAAAAAGGCCTTTATTGATTAAAATTATTACATGTAGGTACCTGTAAAATATTAAGACTTATGCCACTCCTGACAGTAATTAGAAAGCAGATTCTGCAGCGTAACTCGCATTGAATGTTTTTATTCATTTTGTGTATTAAGGTTATTTTTGCACTATTTTTTTAAGCATAATCTTTTTTGAATGACAAACGCTGGTATTACAAAGACAACTTTCTCATATTTTTTTTTGATATAAAAATTTCAAAAAAAAGATTGTTTGATTTTCAAGCCTCATTCCTGAAAATAACACATTTTTGATTTGCAGCATTATGTTTTAAAGGCAGAGATATATGGTTTTTTTAGTGATTTTCAATGACATCCCGTCATCGATATAACAGTAATGAATTTAAGAATTGGTCCCTTTTTTAAATACTGCATTTAATATCTCAAATAATCCGCTAGGCAAAATTGACGCTTTTCGCTACAACTTTACCTGCAACTTTTACAGTTTCAACAAGTCTTATAATGATTTGAAGCATTTTGTACTGAAATTCACATGTCTTTTTATCTAAAATAGCTGAACTATGCAAAAAAGAGCACAGATAACGTACAATTTTAGAGTAATTAAAAAAACTTGAATTTCCGCGTAATGTTGCAGCATATATGTAATACCAATCTAGAGAAAATACAGAGTATTAGAAACTTAGGTATAACGCTAGACTGAAAACTTTATCTTGACGAACGATTAATAAAATAACCAATAAAGCATATCAAATATACGGGTTTGTCATGCGCTTCCAGTACCTACAGAATTTAAAAGCCCTACTACGACCTATACCTGTTAAAATCATTAATTCGCTCTCAATTGGACAACGCTGTAGCTGTTTGGAACCCCTATTACAATAAGTATTCGGATGCCCACGAGAATATTAATAAAAAAACCTTCGAACCATGCAATACAGATGCTATAGGAATCGTGTATCGTACCCTCAGTTTCTTATTAAGTATAAGCTGTTAAGTTTAAAGACAAGGCGATTGGTGTTTGGAAAAATATTTTTACATGGACTTTGTAATAACAGATTTGATTAACAGTGGTCTAAACAGTAAGCTAGCTTAGAGTACCAGCTCGTCACAAACGCGTGGCGCGCCCTAACCAGCCGTTTGTGACCGGTCGCTGCCGTACAAACGCTGGAAAGCGCGCTCCTTTGCGTAGATTAGTAGATACCTATCATAAATCGTTAAAACAGACCTATTTGCATGTAATGAATATTCTTATTGAAAATGAATAATATTTTATGTATCTACGTGGGATGTGTGATGTACAGATATGTGTGGTGTGTATGTGTGTGAATGTGTGGGCGCATGTGTGTGCGTGAGTGAGAGTATGCGTACATGTTGTGTGTATGCATGGATGTTCTGGTGTCAAAATCGAAGCAAATAAAATCTTTTACACTTAGTACAACTATCTTTTTGTATAAATATCTACTCATTAATTATGATTACCGTTCACTCAATTAAAACATGTAACTCGTGGTTAACGGTGTTGATGACACATATGTATGTAAACTCGTTATTCATAGACAGTAATGTTATATTTCATGGAGTGATTGTTTTGATGAATTGTCTTGTAAATTAGAAGATATTACTTTATCAATAATAGCCTGTAAGTGTTAATTATATATAATATGGATGTACTTACCAACGGAAACCAATTCGGACTACTGCACCCATGGCTGCTACAGCTTGTCTCAAACTTATTCGGTGCAAGTGCAATTCACATTGCAATGTACAAGATGAAACTGTATTTTTTTGTTAATATGTATCAAATTATGCTACTGTGGTAGAACATTATGACTCTCGTATAAACGTAATTATATCTGTATAAAAAACTTAAGTAGTGTGATAATAGTTTACATTTTTAAGCTGCTTTTTTCCTAGGTCCTTATGGTCAATACGAGTAGATAGGTTTTGGCATTTCTTGCACTTTAGACTATTTATGTGGAAGGACGTATTTACAACCGACCGACCACGGTCTCTATGTGCAAAGTTTCAAGGCCCTAGGTCCAGCGGTTTGGGCTGTCTGTGCCTTGATATATATATAAACAATCAATTTAGAATTTTATATATACTAGCACTTACCATTTTTACGACAGAATTAAATAAAGTGAAAACAGATACGCCTACGTCAAAAAAAATAATTTACCGCCTAAAATAGAGGCCTAGCACTTGCTACTTAACATGCTGGCTTCGGCAGTAAAACTTCTGTTCCTGACACGAGACCCGCCCATCGCTAATTATCTCGTAAAATATATGAAAAAGTCGTTGTAGCTTTTATCCTAACCTCAATTTCGAACTCCTTCTCAATTTTTAGAGTAATAAGACATAAACTTATATAAGTCCGCCAAACTTGAATAGGACACTAAAGGTACACATACATTGAAATTTAGCATAGGTATTTTAATTTTTAGAGTTGTTGGTAATTCTGTAGCTCTGCCTACCCCACTCTGGGAATGAAGGCGTGAAGGTATGTTTGTATTTTAATTTTGTTTATTTGATTTGTTACCTATTTACTTAGATAATTGAATTATTGTTCCATTGTTGAGATAGATTTAAATTATACTTGTTTAAAACTGTAGATAGAATATTTATGTATGAATTGTAATGATTTATGTTTTCAATAAGGCAACTTATGACATATTCAAAATTCTATTTTTTTATCAGAAAAAACCGTAACATGCCGAGATTTTCTAATTACTTTTTATATAAAACTACTTATTAGGTAATTATAAAATTTTCCGTTTTTTAATGTAAAACTGTCGATTGTGAAAAACTACTGCACTTTGGAAACTAACAATTCATTTTTCTAATAGCTGATAAAATAAGCAAATGCTTCAAATAAAAACACTTACGCCAAAATTTCAGAAACCTCAGACATAATAGGTTTGTAAATCACAAATCAGTTTTTTTTTTATTATTTCGTTTTTTTAAAGGGGATTTCACCAAAAAAACTATGACACTTGGCGTATCTGAATAAATTTACTCAATTCGTAAGCTTTCCAACCTCCTCAGCCACACGATACGAAGCGCAAGTGCCGCTGCTGAAGGTGCTGCTAGGCTCAATCACTCCAAATTACTACATCGCGCACTCGAGCGTTATCCCACTCCCCTTTGCATCGTGCGTTGACTCTCCTTAATAATATTCTGAGCAGTGATAGCACATTGGATGTCTTTCATAGTACCGTACCTGGCTTCCTTACAGCGACCGGCCGCTACCTAGAGTCCACAGCAACTCAATACCAAACTCAACAAAGCACAATACGTAATGTTTAAACTAAGTTTACTGCACTACCGCTACTGTAAATATTTATCCTGTTAACACGTTTAGCTAGTCTGTAAGTGTTAATTATAGGAATTTGATTAATAAATAAATACATACATACATACCTTGACGCCTGTAATCCCAGAGTGGGGTAGGCAGAGCTACAGAAGTACCTACAACTTTAAAAACTTGTTGATAATTCTGTAACCACATTTTGCACAAATAGGCTAAGATGTTTACCAGCGTATTAGTGACAGGTTGCAAGCCCATCGGCTAACAGTACTACAAGCCTTTATTCCCTTAGTCGCCTCTTAGGACATCCACGGGATGGCATGGAGTGGCACTATTCTAACTCGGCAACCACACGGTGGTTAACAAATAAATAAATAAAATACTCAGAGCTTAAAGGTATATGAGTTTGTTCGACAATATGTTTTTCTGGGGCAAACTCTGCAGTTAGGTAAAAACAACTTCGAGAAAGAGGCCAACAGAAGAATACAGCTGGTTTGGGCAGCTTATTGGAAATTGCGTCGAGTCTTCATGTCAACTATTCCACAGAGCTTGAAGACAAAACTCTTCAATCAGTGCGTTCTACCGGTCATGGATTTGTTAGATGAATTTCGCGATCGCACTATTCAGTTGCAGCGAATTTTAGAATCGCATTTTTTAGCGAATCAATTTTTCATGTCAGATATATTTTGCGAACGCCTTATTTAATTGCAGCGGATTTCAGGATCGCATTTTTTAGCGAATCAATTTTTCGTGTCAGATATATTTTGCGAACGCCTTATTTAATTGCAGCGGATTTCAGGATCGCATTATTTAAGCGAACCAATTTTTCATGTCAGATATATTTTGCATACGCCTTATTTAGTTGCAGCGGATTTCAAGATCGCATTATTTAAGCGTAAGAAAATTTCACAGTTTATTTTGTATTCCTGTATCAATTACCGGTAATTAATTACCGCGAGAAAACCTGCTAGTAGTATTCGATAAATGCTCAGAACGCTATCAATTCGCACTTCACACCTCTTTAGATATTGACTGAATAATAGATGAATGCTATAATAATGAGGTGACGTGACATTGTCATATTAAATAAATTTATCTTTCTCTGTAAGAATACATAGTTATAATAATTGCAGTTTGTTTTTAATTCAATATTTTATGTACTTAATGTAAAATGCAGGCAGCATCAAGTGCATCCACCAGTGATAACCGAGGTGAATTTACTTTTGTGCAAAGTTCTCACGGAGGAAACATTTTGCAACGAGCAGGACATAGATACTGCATAAATAGGACCAACAAAAATGGCTCTACGGTATGGTTATGCACCAGTAAAAATTGCAATGGAACTATTAAGTTAAATACAGACAGAACTGATATTTTAAAGGAGAGTAGTCATTGTTGTATCCCTGATTTTCAGTCGAATGAAATCGAGCAGCGATACGCATACTTAAAAGAAATTGTAAAAAGTGATTACAGACCAATACCGTTGTTGCATCGCAAAGTAATGATGCCTGTAATGACTGAAGAATATGCTGCGAAACTGCCGTCATTTCATTCAAAGCGTGATGCCTTGTATAGAGCACGGAATAAAAGTATCGCTAGTTCTAGCTTCCAAAATTGTGATGATGTTGTAATTCCTCCCGAATTAGCAAAAGATTTTTTATGTGCTCAAATTACAGATATAATAATTTTTATAAGTCCGGGATGCAATGATTTATTGCAGCGTGTAGATCATTTTTTTATCGACGGAACATTTAAAGCGGCTCCAAAGCCATTTAAGCAACTCTACACATTTCATGCTGACATCGGCTCTTCAACAGATTATACCAAAGCAGTTCCAGTGATTTACGCTTTGTTACCTAATAAACAACAACACACGTATGAAAAATTATTTCATGCTATAAAAGAATATATCCCAAACTTTCAACCAAAATTTATAAAAACTGATTTCGAGTTGGCAGTGATAAACGCAATTGCAAAAAGTTTTGAATCAGTTTCGGTCACAGGCTGTTTTTTTCACTTTGCCCATGCTGTGTGGAAACACGCATCGGATTTGAATATTTCCAGTAGCCGTGAAGGCTGCAACTACGTGGCAAAATGTGTTTCAGTCGCTCATATGCCGAACACCAAGATACTTGAAGCGTGGTTTGTCGTGTTGGAAAAGGCACCTTCTATAAAAGATATTGATATGTTCAACCAATACATGAGTGCACAATGGTATAATGTCAAGAATATGAACATCGTTTCTTGTTATGGCCAACGCCACCGTACCAACAACGTGGCAGAGGGTTGGCATAATAAAATGAATAAGCTAGTTCGAGGCAATAAAATTTTATTTAATTTGATATCTATGCTGAAAGAAGAGTCAAAGGTCATTGATTTCCGCATCGTTCAAGAGGAAATGAATATGGCCACTGAACGGAAACGACTTAGGAAACATATTCAAATGGATGAAGATATAACGAAAATAGTAAATAGCTATTTAACTCAAAACATATCTATGGAAAAGTGCATAGACAAACTATCTTGCTTAGAGTATACTTAAACTATAGAAAAATAGATAAGTAACCAGAAGAGCAGTGACGAACAGTTTAGTTATTAAGTGATGATTAATAATTTAAGTAAAAAAAAAGTTATTTTAGTTGTATAATGCAATAAACAGTTTTGTTTCGTATTTAGTTTAGTTATTAAAAATAAAAAGTTAATACTGAGTACATATTTTTACTACCGTAAGATGACGTAAATTGAATTCAAGTAAGTTAGAAAAAAATGAAAAATGTAGGTATAAGTAGGTCAATTCACAAGAGCTGGAACGAATGGATTGAATGAGTGAGTCAACCAGTGAACGAAAGTATACATACATAACATAAACTCACGCCCTCATTCCCAGAGTGGGATAGGCAGAGCTACAGAATTACCAACAACTCCAAAAACTTGCTGATAATTCTGTAACCACATTTTGCACAATTAGGCTAAGATGTTTACCAGCGTATTAGTGACAGGTTGCAAGCCCATCGCCTAACAATACTACAAGCCTTTATTCCCTTATTCGCCTCTTACGACATCCACGGGAAGACATGGAGTGGCACTATTCTAACCCGGCAACCACACGATATACAATGATAGGTGACATTGCTTTTGTTCATTCTATTTGTAACAGCTTTAGTGAATCTACCTATAGGCCCTATATATAATTGAAAAAAAAAAACAACGCTTTCGCTTAAAAATGGTACCCGGAAATTTACTGCAACTGAAAAAGGATGTCGCGAAATGCATCTAATAATAAATTATAGGAACATAAATAAGGCTTCCGCTAAATAATGATACTCAGAAATTCAGTGCAACTGATAAAGGTGGTCGTGAAATTCATCTATTAATAAATTATAGGATCGTTACTAAAGCTTTCGCAAAAAAATGCGATTCTAAAATTCGCTGCAACTGAATAGTGCGTTCGCGAAATTCATCTAACAAATCATGGAGAGGTCTATGTATTTGAGTTTCTCTGAAGGATCGGATCCGGAATGAGGTGATCCGACAGAGAACTAAGGTTATCGACGTAGCCCATCGAATTAGCAGCTTGAAGTGGCAGTGGGCTGGTCCTTTGTGCCGTAGAACCGATAATCGCTGGAGTTATCGTATTCTTAAGTGGAGACCGCGAATAGGCAAACGTAGTGTAGGACGCCCTCAGACTAGGTGGAGTGGTGGAGGTAGCTGGCAAGAGCTGGATGAGAGTGCTCACGAATCGTGCTCATTGGCGTGCAATGGGAGAGGCCTATGTCCAGCAGTGGACTAATGTAGGCTGATTATGATGATGATGATTATGGTGATGATGAAAATATGAAAGTTTAGTTTTCAACAGAGATTGTACACACGTTGACTAGTTAACAATAACAGCGTTGTTAGCAACTCCAACAGAACATTATTATCTATGTTTAGTTATTAGGTTGGTAAAGTCATTCCTTCCGACAGTAAACGTACTTCCATTCATTCTTTCCGGTAAAAAGTTGCTTTCTTTCATTACATTTCTCCATGTGACCACCGCAACAGTTGTTTTATTTATTGCGTCTAAGACACCTGCCTTCCACCCAAGAACTGCCTATCAGCTCACTACGCTACATAAATGGTCCTTCGACAGCAGGAAGAGGAAGAAAGAAAAGCTTAGAAAAGAAAGCAGTAATTATCTCAGCTCGGGCTACCCAGTCTGCAACTTGGGTGAGTCACCGTTTGAACGCAACAGGAGACGAGACTAGCGGGCGGCGCAAATAATCTATCGTCGCATCGTACGAATCGAGTGCAGCTCCATCGTTCTACGCAACATAATATCGTGAGCGACGGACAAAATCATTCGACGAACGCTACATCTTACTGACTTATCGTGAGATTCGTGAGTCGCATAAAGAAATAAGATACAAAAAAGAGAAGAAAGAACGAGACGCAAGATAAAAATCCAGGATCGCGCAAGTAATCCAATAGTTTCATGTTTCTGTATTAAGTTAACCTTCAAACATTCTCGCGTGTTATGGCGATACTTGGCGGAAATAGTTTTTAGTCTATGTTCGCCCTCCATATTGCGGCGCTTGCACAAGACGGGCAGCTGCCCAATCACGAAAGTCGCCAACTTCACAACATCGACGCTGGAAACATCGCGATTGATCGAGAAGCAAAAGCGTCAGAACTTTCATTCGTCATTCGGTCATTATTTTATCATTCATTCGTTGTGTAGAAAATAAGCTGTCTATAACCTATAATGTAAAAATTGAGCCACGCCATGACGACATGACGCCATTTATTGTTCGTTCTGTTGTAAGAGTGCTCTGCGAAAATAAATTTATAATTAAAATAAGGAGTAAATAGCTGTTAGCAGTGATTACTTATTATTCGCCATGGCGCAAGATGCGACAGTGTTAAAGCAATTACGAGCATCCCGAGGTTATGTTAAGGCATCTATGACGCGCCTGTACACTTTTGTGTCGAATGAACAAGATGTGAATTTAAGTAGTTTATCTATTCTACAATCTAAAAGGTCGCGTATAGTCGAGTTGTTTAGTGAGTATGAAACGTGTAACAAACAAATATTAGCATTTGACGAAGACGATCGAGAAGATGTAGCCGATTGCGAGGCAAAATACTTTCACATATTGACCATTCTAAACGAGGCAATAAAGGAAAAAGCCGCGCCATCTGATGATACCTCCAAATACAAGGCAAGGTTGCCTACTATACAGATCCAAATCTTTAGTGGGAAATACAGTGAGTACACACCATTTATAAATCTTTTTCGAGCTATAATTCACAATGATAGGTCGATTGACAACGTACAAAAGTTGTACTATTTACGGTCATTCTTGCAAAAGGAACCCTTAGATATTATTAAAAATCTCCCACTTGCTATGGGAAGCTATGAGGAGGCTCTCAAGCTTCTTGATGAGAGATATAATCATGTTTTCAAAATAATTAATGAACATATAAATTCCTTGCTTGATATGAATGCTTTGTTTAAGTCCAGCCCCAACAATCTAAGGGAATTTGTATCAAATGTTAAGCAGTGTTTAGCAGCATTAAAAAATCTTAATGTTAATAGTGATAATTGGGACCCTATTATATTGGCCATTTTGTTTCGCAAATTAGACACCTACACTTTAAGAGCTTACCAATTGGAGCGGAGTGACACCACAGACCCAACAGTCGTGGAATTTTTGCTGTTCATGGAAAAAAGAGCCTTGGCATTAGAAAATGCAGAGCCGACACCTTCTGGGAGATCTTACAACAAGGCAGTGGTAAATGTGACGGCAACTGCAGGAACCACCACTTGTGCATATTGTAAGTCCTCCAATCATAAATTATTTGAATGTGGCAAATTTAAGGTTTTAGTATCTGATGAGAGAATAAGCTTTTGTAAAGATAATAGTATGTGCAATGTCTGTCTGAATACTCATCGTGGAAAATGTCGTTTTCACTTTCGGTGCAATATATGTAAGCAATCACATAATACCTTACTTCACCCTGATGCGGCTCCACAACCACCTGTATCTTTAATATCAAATACAGGGGATAATAAAGTTTTGTTACCTACGGTTAAGGTAAAGCTTTACTCACAGACAGGCAGAGAGGTGCTTGTAAAAGCGTTACTTGATTCTGCATCACAGGTTTCTTTGGTAACAAGCAGGCTAATCAATGTACTAGGTGTTGCTCCAAATAATGATAACACCAAAATTGTGGGTGTTAGCAATAACAGTAATGCGACAAAGTACTCTGTTCCTTTAGAAATATTTTCTTTAGCAACACCATACAAAATAACTACTAACTGTCATGTGTTAGATAAAATTACATGTAAAATCCCACAGTACAATATTGACATGGATTTAATAAATATCCCTGAAGAAGTCCGATTGGCTGATGCTGACTTCCACAAGCCGTCAGAAATTAACTTGCTTCTTGGTGCGGATATATTTTTCCAGGTGCTCCTTCTGGAGCCACAAGGAACAACGTTGAGGCCGGCAGGGCAGTTTGCTGAGCAGACAGATAGTCCACAGCCCCATTTTATTAATACAAAATTTGGACATGTCATTGCTGGGGCACTGCCACAACCAACACATCCGAACAGAAGTAAAGTATCTCTTTTATGTCTTCAATGTGATTCATCTCTTAATGATAATTTGCAACAATTTTGGAAAACTGAGAGCATCCCCGAAACATATAGTGAACTTATGTCAGAGCATGAACGGTGTGAAATTATCTTCCAAAACACCACTTTATTTGAAAATGACAAGTTTCAAGTCGATTTGCCGTTAAAAATACCTTTAAACGAAGTTAATGAGACACTTGGTATCTCTTTTGATCTTGCTTATTACAGGTTTCTTAACCTTGAGAAGAAATTGCATAAGAATGTAAATTTGCTTTCAGAGTATGACAAGTTTATAAAGCAGTATGTAGAATTAATGCATGGGCACTATGTTGATTTCAATTCCTTGGATTTTGAGAGAGATGCCTTATACTTCATGCCTCATCATGCAGTTATAAATGAGCAGAGCAAAAGCACAAGAACTCGTGTTGTGTTTGATTGTTCCATGCAGACAAATAAAAAGTTATCACTTAATGATATTTTGTTAAATGGGCCCCCATTACAAAAGGAACTATTTGATATAATGCTCTTGTTCCGTTTAGGAAAATACACCTTCTCTACAGACATACGACGTATGTTTCGCTGCATTAATATTAACCCTGAGCATACCAAATTGCAAAACATTTTGTGGAGAAGTAATCCAAATGAGCCTATTAAATGCATACGTTTAGATACCGTAACTTACGGACAAAAGAGTTCTAATTTTTTAGCAACACGTTGCTTGCAAGAACTGTCAAATAGATATGAAAATGATTTCCCATTAGCATCTTATATAATAAAAAACTGTACTTATGTTGATGACGCCTGTTTTTCACATTCTGACTTGAGCGTTATTATAGAAGCAAAGCAGCAGTTATGTGAATTATTAAAGAAGGGTAGTTTTTATACACACAAGTGGGCTTCAAATGATCAGCGAATTTTAGAGGGCATTTCCAGTGATAAACAACAATTTGATAACTTAGAACTCCAAAAGAATAACTTGTATCTAAAAACATTAGGTTTAACCCTTAATGTTCGAGACGATAGTTTTGTTTTTTCGTGCCCAGAACCCTTTAATAACGAAACTCCTACAAAAAGGGAAATATTAAGTTATATCTCAAAACTTTATGACCCACTTGGTTTTATGACATCGGTTATAATGAAGGCTAAGGCTTTCATGCAAAAAATATGGTTTGAAAGAATAGGTTGGAATGAGGTTCCCTCAGAACCACTGCGGCAAGAGTGGATCTCATTTGCAACTAAATTATCACAAATGGAACCTTTCACCATTGATAGAAACCTACAGATCCCTAGTGATGCGAATGCAGTACAATTGATTGGCTTCTCTGACGCTTCTAGCACGACGGGTTATGGTTGTGCTGTATATATCCGAGTGCTTGACAAATATGGTAACGCTTCACTTTCCTTACTATGCGCTAAGTCTCGAATCAACCCCTGTAACAAAAATACTCTGACTATACCGCGTTTAGAGTTATGTGCTATGCTTTTACTAACAAAATTAATAACTCGAGCCTATGAAACGCTAAGATTAAAGTTAAAGATAAAAGACGTTTATTTATTTTCGGACTCGCAAATTGCACTAGCTTGGGTAAATACAGAGCCTATTAAGCTTCAGGCCTATGTGGCCAATAGGGTAAAGTTGATTCGAGACCTTACCTCTAGATGGTGCTGGCTATATGTGGCCACGGACGAGAATCCTGCCGACTGTGTGAGCCGAGGTGTTGATCCAGACGAGCTGCGCAACATAAACATGTGGTTGCAAGGCCCAAGCTTTCTGCAGAATGGTAAATATACCTTTCAAATCAACCTTACCCTACCGGCGGTCAATGACCTACCAGAGACAAAAAGTCAGCCTTCTGGTGACAAGGTATCTCTTATTATTCAAAAGAAATCTGAGATTTATGGTTTCTGTGATAGGTTTTCGGATCTAAATAAAATGATAAGAGTAATGGCCTATATAATTAGGTATTGTTGCAATTTAAAAAATAAAAAGTTTTCTCGGACTGAAAATAAAAGTGCGACTATCACTACTTGCCTCACCCCTAAGGAGCTGAATAAAGCGTTACTTAAAATTATTCAATAAAAAAAAAAATAAAAAAAAAAAAAAATTGTTTATTTACCAAACATTATTTTTACATTACAAAAACAATTGCCTATGACCACCACACTAGGAGAGCATTCATTTCAAGCACGAAATTAATGATTTAAATTCAAACGAGGAAAATGTTAAAGGTTCGCTTAAGCCCTTGCATCCATTTCTTGACAATGAAGGTGTTTTAAGAGTAGGTGGGAGAATAAACGCATCATACAAAAGTATGTTTTGACTTATGAGCAGTTAAATACAATTTTATGTCAAATCGAAGCGGTACTAAATTCGAGGCCGCTATTGCCTGTTACAGCTAATGATATCAATGACTACAGTTATCTTACGCCTGGCCATTTTTTGATTGGTGCTTCGTTGATGTCCTTCCCTGAAGTGGATTTAGCTGACTCACCAACTAGTAGGTTAAAGTTTTGGGAGATGTGCAACAAGGTTAAATGTCATTTTTGGAAGGTGTGGCACAAGTATTATTTAAATAGCTTGCAATGTCGTCCCAAGTGGCGCGATAGCCAACCGAATGTCAAAATTGGTGCCTTAGTTATTATGAAAGAGCCTAACTCCCCGCCCCTAACATGGCCCATGGCCAGGATAGTTAAGGTATATCCAGGTGATGATAACAAGATCAGGGTCGTTGACCTCATGACGTCTAACAAAAAAATATATAAGCGCTCATTAAGTGGGTTCTCTGTGCTACCTATTGAAGGAGTAATTTAGTTATAGTGATAATGTTAAGGTAAAATAAGGTTTTTCTTTAGTTTTAGGATCGTACATAACTAAGTAAATCCTATCGATTGTAGGTAATGTATTCAAGTCTGTATTAGAATGACTTTCTGTATGGAGTTCTTGATTCTATTGTTACATATTCTTTAATAAGTTAATCTGTTTTTCTGTACTGAGGCAGGTTTAAGTTTTTAGTATCTCATGATGGTGGTTGTTAGACTTCGTATATTGATAAATAAATATAAGTTTAAGTTTTTTACTGAAAATGCAGTAATTACAAATATTAAGTGAGTTCTATAAGTAAGTTTTTAAATGTATGTTTCTTAAAATTTTAACTTGAGCTTAGCATCACTATGATGTACATATCATACTTATAGCATAGGCTGGATACCAATGTACTGATTTGTTTTATATTCTGTAGTTTCACAAAAATAGGTAAATAGCTCCTAAGTACACAAGGGTCTCTTCCCTATGCCCCAGCATGTTGGCAACTCCAACAGAACATTATTATCTATGTTTAGTTATTAGGTTGGTAAAGTCATTCCTTCCGACAGTAAACGTACTTCCATTCATTCTTTCCGGTAAAAAGTTGCTTTCTTTCATTACATTTCTCCATGTGACCACCGCAACAGTTGTTTTATTTATTGCGTCTAAGACACCTGCCTTCCACCCAAGAACTGCCTATCAGCTCACTACGCTACAGCGTCACTAAAACTAAAATTATTTTAGATCTTTTTGTTTGGTTGGCAAATTGAAAAGTCATATTTGTAGGCAATTTTATGGGAAAAACGCAAGCGTTCCTAATTATGTGTAACCTTACTAACTTCAGATTAAAATATTTTATACTGATCCGATCCGCCTGCCTCTAAATACAAAGCTGCGTCCGAAAGCCCGATGAACATATCATACGTTAACTTTCTAGTCAATTCATTTCCTGTGTTCGTTTGTTAGATATTTTTCAAAGTTGCGCTTCCATCAATCTAAAAACTTTTTGCATTATTTCATTTAACTACCTTCGAAATGCATATTTAATCGTGTAGTTTACGCCGATATGATCACACTGCATCTGGTATAAATAACATGTAATTAAAAAATATAAATACTAAGAACGCATATATTCGGTTTTTTTTGTAAACCTGAAACATTGATGTGCCTACTTTTTACCCCCTCGAGCGCAACGTATGCTCATGACACTTCAAAAATAAATGCATGTATATACGTATATTTACGAAATAAATTGATTATAAATATTCGGAACAGTTGTGACTACCTATATTAATAAAACCAACGCAAGTTTCCTTATATTTGACTGCTACATGTACAAAATGTACCTACATAACGCATATTGCGAAACACGCAAATTGTACTAAACTAACTAAATTCATCTCTGCCCACCGCTTTTTGATAATAGGGTTGCAAGTTTTTTAAATTATTAAGATGTTTTCTTTTTCCGTCATCCTATTCGGTAATCTCTTAAAAATATTTTGCACGACCGCAATATAAATCAAGACTGATTCTTCAAAGCCTTGTGTCCTGTCTTTAATTTCCGCTAATAACTCCTCTTGGTAAAACCGTTGCTGAAATGTACGCTTAAGTAAGATGACTAGATCCTCCCAACAGTTGGCATACTATTTATTTGCCCGGTACCAAATAAGGGCATCGCCTCCAAAAAAAATATGGCATAGCGCCATAAGTCCAAGTCAGAAGCATTTCTAGCATCTTTTAGCTCTGATACACGTTCTAGGAATGCATTTACACTCATGTTATTTCCTCCCGAGAATTTCAACCCCCACTGATAAATAGGAACTAGTTTTCGCTTTGTAAAGTCCTCCTCAACCGTTCGTTTTGTCTTGCTTGGAACACCAACTCTATCGACGTTTTTAGATGAACTTTCCTTACCTTCTAATTTCTGTATAATCCTAAGACCTAACTCACCCAAAGTATTTTGCAAAATTTCTTTGTCCTGAACAGTAAGATTGTCGTCTTCTATTAAATCGTGCTGACCTTCCTTTTCTAATAGAACCCTACACTGCTGCTTAAGACCATTCTTTCGAATACCGTCATCCTCACTTTCATGTTTCAATAATTCTAGTCTATAGTCTAGTGTCTGGACACTAATCGTTTAAAGGATGCCCTGTCAGGCTTCCCCACAATTTCAGTAATATAATTTGAAAGAACATTCAATTTAGCAGCGCAAACCTCTAACTCAAACCCTATAACCTGCGCGCCCCCATGTCGTGCTTTTGTCTCATGTGGTAGTCCCTCAGACTGTTCACTAACCATAAGCTCCTTAAGTAAACCCTTCATAACAGGAACCGTGCTTTTTATCTTAATTCCGAGGCTTGCCAATTCATATTCCAGTTCATTTTTTAACAAAAAAATGGTTCCATTATTGGAAAACAATAAAAATAACAATAAAAAACCGCTGACGATGACTGACGTGTGTCAAATTTGTCTTAGGACAAAAAGAAGAATAAAAATGTTTTAAAACATTTTCAAACAAATTTTCTAACTATTCATGAATGTTAACAAGATCTAGAACAAGACGTCAAGCGGATACACCAAACGCACGCCCTCCACCCTTGCCCGCCTCGTCTAGCTCCTCGCCATCGTCGTCGGATGATGAGTTCGCCACTGCACCCGACACCAGCGAGTCGAGCGACGAGCGCGGGCCGCCGCCTCCGCCGCCGCGACCACCTGCGCGACACGGGCGGCCACCGCTGCCGGCACGCTTGGAGCCTGCGGGGCATCCTGCTCCGCGCACGGCTCCCGCTACCGGTGGTTTAGTGCATCGCATGCGATGGTCAATATCGAACAATGAAAATTGCATGCGAGCATATTACGGGGCTACAGAGGGAGGAACTAACCTCACTGCGTATCGTGATCGAATGCTGCTCCTGTTTCAGACCCTTGAACCGGCCATCACCGTTACCGCCCAACGACTATCGGATCAAGTGCGGGCTATTCAGCAGCTTCGGCGGTTGGATCAATCTGTACTTGATCGGCTACGCCTGGAAGCGCTACCTATTCGCACGACCTCCGCTTCGTCACGGGATCCTCCTGCTGCGTTATCGGCTTCGATGCCAGTCGCCCAACACGCACTGTTGTCAATGCAGGATGATCCCGCTATTGATGTTGAGGATTGTGCGAATATAAGCGTAACCAAACAGGTAAATGAGCAATTGAGGAGGGCTTTGGAAGACGCGATCACGCAGTATCGGTCCACACCCAACTCTAGGCCTCGTCTACCACGCTTGCCTGCCTGCAAACGAAATTTAGCGCCCTAAACGCCTTGTTGGCGTCATATTTACAAGCCAGCGAGGATATTATCGATACCCACTCAATTTTGTACTGCGGGGCAATAGCTGCGTGCCGCGTAGCTCGAGTCAAGTTTCCGGACGCTGACCGAGTTCCGCGCGCTCGCGGGTCTGTCCCCGCTTGGCAAGTACGAATTGAGCGGCGTATTGATAAATTTAGGACTTTCATAGCGAAGCTAATCTGCTTCAGGGGGGGCAATCAACGCCCCCGAGTCATGCGTTTCGTAAACCAAGCCTTTGCTGGGACCGGAATAAGGCCCCAACATTATATGGCTTGTGTCACGGAACGTATCGACTTCCTGAAGCAGAAGGTTTACGCGTGGGCAAGCCGTATTCGTCGCTATAGAGAACGTGTGGATAGATACCAGCAAAATCGCCTCTTCCAAAGTGATCAGAGGACCGAAAGTGGGAAGGAACTGATCAAGGTGTGAGCGACGGACACCTACCGGATCCTGCTGCTATGATTAATTTCTGGCGCAACATCTGGTCGGTGCCGGTCGTGCACACTGAAGGAGATTGGATGCGTGTTATTGAACGCACGTGTGAGGCTATTGAACCAATGGGGCCTATTACCATCTGTCCCGAAGACGTAAGTTGTGCAATTCGAATGGCTCCGAACTGGAAAAGTCCTGGGCCGGACGGATTGCACAACTTCTGGATTAAATGGTTCAAAGCCTCACATGAGTGTTTAGCAACGCAACTCTAAAATGCCCTTGAAATCGGTTCCTTGCCACCTTTATTAACTACTGGTATCACCTCCATGCTCCACAAGTCCGGTAGTACCGCAGATCCAAAGAACTACCGACCTTGCCTTGCCTACCATCTACAAGCTCCTTACATCCATTTTGAGCACAAAATTAAATACACATTTTACTGCAAACAATGTTTTGGCCTCTGCTCAAAATGAATGTAAGGTTGGGTCTCGTGGTACTAAGGAGCTCCTCCTCATAGACATGACCATTTGTCAGCAAGTCAGGCGAAGCAAGGCGGCCCTCTCGGCTGCTTGGATTGACTACAAGAAGGCTTATGACTCGGTACCTCACTCATGGCTCGAAAGGATCTTAGAATTGTATAAAGTTGATACAACTTTGAGGTCCTTTTTAGGTGTGTGTATGAGGCATTGGGTCACAGTCCTTCGTCAACCAGGTGGTCGAGATGTCCCCTCTGATTCGCCTAACTTGATAAGGATTGAAAGAGGCATCTTCCAGGGTGATAGTCCGAGTCCTTTGTGGTTTTGCCTAGCCATGAATCCTCTCAGCTCTTTGCTGAAGGATTCCGGGCTTGGCTATCGACTTCTTAGAGAAGCTGAAGTCATTTCTCACTTATTGTTCATGGATGACCTCAAATTGTTTGCATCGGAGTGCCAAGATTTTATCGCACTATTGAAAATCACACAAAAGTTCAGTAGTGCGATCAAGATGGAATTCGGTGTAGATAAGTGTGCGGTCATGCATGTTCAACGAGGGAAAGTTGTAAATTCATCTAATTTGCAGCTTTCTGAGACAATGACCCTCAGATCTCTCTCCGAAGATGAAACCTACAAATATCTTGGTATGTCACAGTCTTTGGGTATTATGGACGGCGATGTCAAGCAGTCAGTGAAGGAGCGCTTCTTTTGCCGCTTGACAAAAGTTCTTAACAGTATTTTGTCGGGTGGCAATAAGGTGCGTGCCTTCAATGGCTGGGTGATGCCGCTGCTCACATACTCCTTTGGCATACTAAGGTGGACTCGGACTGAGCTGGTATTGTTATTTTACTTGTATACAGTATGTAAATGGTATACGAGCGTTTATTAAAACTGGACATAGATTAAGACTACTAATCATTAACAGAAACAATTATTTTGATTACGCTAACGTATACACCGTCATTATTTTTTGAACTTACTATCGACCCGCATATCCCGCAATGTACATCGAAGTCCATGTCAGGTAAGTACGTAATGTTTACTTGTGAAAATGTGTATTTTGGCACCTCACCTCAGGTATTTGTTAAAAGCTCTTTCTCACAAAACAAATTAGTTTAAGAATTCGAATTCTTTATTTAGCATTGGAGATTGGGATGGTATTATTGCATTTGATTAATTTAGAGATGTTACTTATCGCACTTACGTTCACGGTCGTGTGTCAACTATCCATTTAACATTGTTATCGCTCACACTCTCACTTATCACAGGTATTATCACATGTATTACTGTTGTGAGCAAGTGTTTTAAGTGCATTTATTTGTAATGAAATCACGTATTGACAACTAGCATACGGTGTTTATCAATTTGACTGAAACTGTCAAATGTCAGTATACTTTTTAACTTATTTCGTTGGATCCTTTTTAGAAAGCGGTACTGAATATCAACTTCAAATAAGTAGTTCGCTCACTCACCTACATAAAGTGTAAGTCAGACAGAAATACTTTTTTGATCTGAACACCAACAAGTTTTAAGTAAATCAAACTTCTTGGTACTAAAAAAAATTACTTTTCTCACAAAAAATTGTGGTAAAGATGTCACGCATGTCTTGTCAATTAGTTTAAATTTGATTTTAAAAATGCCTCGCTCATCGAATTACAGTTCTCA
Organism: Acleris emargana; assembly: GCA_927399475.2. Lineage (NCBI taxonomy): Eukaryota > Metazoa > Arthropoda > Insecta > Lepidoptera > Tortricidae > Acleris > Acleris emargana. The sequence goes on along the minus strand of OV656835.1, from coordinate 49,818,274 downwards.
AGAGTTGAGTGATATGATTTTAGCCTATGGTGAAGCCCAACAAGATGGAAATAGAGCCTTGGCTTTATACGGGGAACGTTTTCCAAACCGCAGAGTACCTAGAAACGCTCGGGTGATCATAAACGCTTTACAGCGAGTTCGGGAAGATTTGCCTGTGACCGGAAGGGCGGTGTCGTCAGCAGTGAATCCTGAGCTTCCGATTCAGACAGAAGAGGAAATCTTGGAACACTTCTCAGCTCAGCCAGAAAGTAGTACAAGAATTGCTGGGCGTCGTTTCGGCGTGAGCCACACTACAGTACATAAGGTTCTTAAACGCGACAAGCAACATCCCTACAAATTTTTAAAGGTCCATGCTTTGCTCTCCAGGGATCTGCCACCACGTATTGCACTTTGCGAATGGTTACTAAGCGTCCATCAACAGACCGGCGACTTTTTATCAAAAATAATATGGACGGATGAAAGCACCTTCACCCGGAATGGGATATGGAACCAACGCAACTGCCATTATTGGTCGCGGATGAATCATCACAGTTTTAAAGAAACTGGGCACCAATATCGTTGGGCGGTTAATGTTTGGGCTGCGATACATGGCAATCTCATTATAGGGCCCATTTTCATTGATGGCAACCTAAATGCAGATAAATTCATTGAGCTTCTGAATGGGCCTTTGAGAGAATATCTCAACACACTGCCAGTATCAGAACGCCAGCAGACATGGCTGCAGCTGGATGGTGCTCCAGCTCATTCAGCAATTCGCGTCCGCAATGTCCTTAACACCATGTTTGAGGAGAGGTGGCTAGGAAGGTTCGGCCCACGTCGATGGGCGGCTCGCTCACCGGATTTAACGCCGCTCAATTTTTTCCTTTTTGTGAAGAACGAGGTATACTCACAGCCCAAAACTAACGTGGAACAATTGAAAAGCAAAATAACTGAAACTTTTCAGAAACTACGAGACACCACCGACCGCCACGTAATGGAGTCCATCAAACGACGGTGTGAGGCCTGCATTCTTGCACGAGGACAACATATGGAGAACCGTTATTTGAGACGCTTACACCACCGCAGTGATTGAAATTTTTAAAAGTATGTTTGTAAATATATCATTTTTAATGAATCTTTGTAAATATTTTTTTAAATGTACGTTGCTAATTTTTGAATTTTCAATCAATGATTAGTGATAGGAATAGGTAGGTATAATTAGCTTGAGTAGCCTCAACTTTAATAATACTTAACTTTGAAACGTCATTAATTGCGTTTTTAATTAATTGCATTTTTTGTTATACATTGCGTGTTAAACTATTTTGTACGGTAATTTTTTTAAATTTAATTTTAACAAAAGCTGCCTAAATGTGCCTCGTAGGGGTTATAGTAACCACAGTTAAAAGGAACGCCCGTATACCATTTACACACTGTATATACTTATTATAAAAAACCTAATTTGCAGAAAATTAAATAAATATCTAAACAATAATATAATCAATACCTACCTACCTACACGTATTAAACACTAGCCCGCAATTTGTAAATGACTATTAATATAGACTTCAATTCCCAAATATATTACACTATTACCAAATAACAAACGTTATCTAAATTTGGCTCGAAACCACGAAGTATGTAATTCCTACTTTTCAACTAAATTAATATGCGACCTACCCGAACACGTAATATTAATGAGTAACTACCTAACACTTCCAAACAGTACCAGACTAATTCTCATAATAAGATTTTTAATTGAAACTAAAATCACTCCAACACTTAACTTAACATGTAAAATGTAACAAAATAAACAAGCTAAATACGTTTAACAAAAAAAGATTTCACCCAGTCACCTAATATAACCATAAACGGTGAGGCAGATTCAATCACCTACACTAAAATTAAAATTACAACAAAAAAACCTTTCGGCCGGGTATGTAACCGGCTGTTCGTAACCAGTTGCGATCGAAAACTTTTTCAGTCTTGTACGAAACCAGTTGCGATTGAAGACTATTTCGTTCTTATACGAAACTGTTGCGATCGAAGACCCCTTCGGTCGGGTACGTAACTGGCTGTACGTAACCGGTTGCGATCGAATACTTTTTCGGTCTTGAACGAAACCAGTTGCGTCTACTAATTATAAAACGGATGTACTTATATAATTCATGCCAAGGAAAGGTTAATTCTTTGGCGACCCAGGCCCGACCATGTCGGTTTAAAATGAAAGAAAACGAATACAAACTTTAATATTTTTAATAACTCTAAGTACGTAAACATAATCTAAAAAAAACTTGTACTTAAACTCCAACAAAAAACATTTTCTAACAGTTATAACAACAAATTAAAACGTAAAAGCATAAGGACATATAATTTCAAGACAGTGCCCTACAGACATTTTTCCTTCTTTCAATTCTTTTAGAGCATTCTCAATTTCCTCGTCAATTTCTAAATATTTTGTTGACTTTTTGTTGTTGCATTTATACATTTTTGTACCGGTCTCTTTGGTTAAAATGTCTAATAAGTGAGCCAACGTTGGATATTTCTTCCCTACGAACTTATTAATCCGGCTATGCCAGCCTTCTATATTGTTGGTTGTTCTTATTTGTTCCTGTTCACAACAGCAAATTTTAGAAAAATCTGTTTTTGTGAGCCACTGTTTTTTAAAATATTTATTGAATTTATTGATATCTTCACCCTTCGGACTCTTATGCATGATGTACTGGAATCCTGCTTGTATGAAATGTTTCGGCAGCCGTGCTAGTCCAGCACATCTAGATATGTGCCTTTGTTTTACTCGTGATGAGATATTCAATTTTTTGGCTTTCCGAAATAAGCATTTATTTAAATGGAAATAGCATCCCTTGATCTCTATGTTAGGAAAAACTTTTGTCACTGCTTGCATAGCTGCGATCTCAAAATCTACAGTAATCTTTGTAGGATTCCAACAAGGAAATAGTGATTTAACTAGATAAAATGAAATTTTATATGTTTCCACTTTTTTGTCGGGAAGAAAACAAAAAAATTTAGGTTTTACAGAGTGACTTTCTTCGTCTACACCATGTATGGTGTAAAGTTGCTTAAACCCCACTGGGCACGACTTAAATGTTCCATCAGCTAAGATATGTTTAAATCGCCCGATCGATTCTCTGGCTTTCTTGTCACAGAATAATATAATTATTTTATTCTCGTCCATATTTTCATAATCCGCCAATAGAAACTTATGGAATTTTTGCGGGATTATTACTTCACTTGCTTCTGTGAATCTAGTTTTTGCTACACCCAAGACTTTATTTCGAGCATTATAAAGTCCTGTTTTTACTCCTTCATATGTAGGAATATTTTCCGCAAAATGTACACCTTCATTTTCAAGTTGAAAAACCATGGAATCGTACTGTTTGCGAATCGAATCGAAATTGGTGCTCGTCCTTGTCTTAAGACTATCCAGTTCTTTCAAGATTCTGTTTTGGGTAAAATTGGGTTAACATTCACTAGTATGCAATTTCTCCTTCATTATTTCGTTTTTGTCGTTTAAATTAACACTTCCCTTGCATCCATTTTCGTTATTAAAGTAGCACAACCAATAGGTACCATTACGAAAAAAAATCTTTCGATGATATCGTCGTCCTGCTAATAACATCGAACGCCCTCCTCTTCTTGTAGTAATAAAATCAATAACAGGGTTTATCTCACTCATATTTATTGCACAGCACGTAGATTATTCGCAGACACATGAACAAATAACTAGCAATAAAACGTCAATTTATGACATTATCTGGAGTATTTGGACTCGCTTGAAGTGATTTTTAAGTAACCAGTCATTTGTCATATTACGTTTGTAAAGTTTTCATCACTATATATTAATAAAAAGTCCCATTTCGTGTCTCGCGTCTGTTTGTAACCCTTCGATTTATTTCAATACTACTGAACGGATTTTCTTACATTTTCATTTAAAGAGTAGGTAGAGCAAGTTTATATTTATAATAATAAATTGAGGTTTCGTGTAAATTAGCTAAAACACAGTGTGTAAATCCGACTAGGAAAATTTATAATGAGTATCTGAATATCTAGGGTACTTATAGAAATTTTGAATTTTGTATTTGTTCGTATTGTTTGTATAAAAAGGAAAGTTAGACTGAATCTCTTTCGTTATCTTATTAATAAAAATAAGGAAATACCTAATAAAACAATTTTTTTAATTTACATATACAATAAAACTTTTCTTTTTAAATGAAGAATGTGAAAATTTGTTTATAGGTTGTCAACAAATAAAAAATATACTTTCAGCGGTTATAGAAAAACTTATCTTAATAGGGGTTGTGAGTTTGAACATTGTTTTAAGTTCCTCCTTTTTTAGGAAACTTCTACTCCTTGAAGACAAACTTCGCAGACGAAGTCGCGGGCGGAAAGCTAGTATAAGCATAAATATCACACGAGTCTCACGAAAAACTCTTCCCCATGCAAGCATTGGGCGAGTCGCTAGTATAACTGTAACATAGTTATAATAAAAGCGCATTTACAGGCTTTATAAATAGTAAGTGGTTTCGTACAAGGACTAAGAGTCTTCGATCGCAACTGGTTTCGTACAAGACCAAAAAAGTATTCGATCGCAACTGGTTACGAACAGCCGGTTACGTACCCGGCCGAAAGGGTCTTCGATCGCAACAGTTTCGTATAAGAAGGAAAAAGTCTTCGATCGCAACTAGTTCCGTACAAGACAGAAAAAGTTTTCGATCGCAACTGGTTACGAACAGCCGGTTACGTACCCGGCCGAAAGGAAAGAAAACATAAGTATACTGTCCTCTTATCAACCCTTTTTAAAATTTTATCGTTAGGCGCCACTGTTATGGGTCAACCTGATGACGGAGAACAAATAACACAAACAACTATTTACTAGTAAAACTATAATTAAAATTAAGGAGGTTAGTACTTAAGCCTACTTATCTAACTATTAAACTAATGTTGAGCGCCAGGAGGGTTTAAATCTTTATCTACACGCATATCATAAATCCTCTATTATGCGTTCAAAACCCGTAGGAAATGACCAGCATTATGACAACCAATTGCACTACGAGAATTTTCTCATCTGTGGTAGTACTGTTATGTTAAAATTACAGTACTAAATTCTGTAAGGTTATGAGTTTAAATTTGGAATAGCTGTCAAAACTCAAGAGGGTCTCTATTCTAGTATTCATAGATATTAAAACAGTTATTTATAAGAAACGTCAATTCAATATGTTTTTTTAATATATACTGCACGATTTTTGATCTCGAGTGATATGAGAATAGGGACTTCATTCATTTGTCGATGATTTAAAAAAAACATTCGTCTTGACGGAAGATCGAATTGCCACCATTATTATTTTTGTTTGATTGTTGTCATTTGCTTGAATTGTTTTTTGGTTTTTATTGTTACGAAAGTAGGATTGTGAAAAGCTGTTTGTGTTGTTTTAGTTAAAAATATGAGTAGTAGTGACTCCGAGAACGATATTATGCACACTCCGCCGGATATAATAAATGCAGCCACGATTGTAACAAATAACTTGTTGCCAGAAAAATCAAGACCCAAGTATGAAAAGGCGTACAAAGATTTTTTAAATTGGAGTATGAACAAACGCACGACTTCAATGTCCGAGACCGAACTATTAGCGTACTTTGAAGATTTATCAAAGAAATTCAGTTCGGCCAGCCTGTGGACCATTTATTCAATGGTCAAAAGCACGCGAAACATCAAGCACCAAGTGGATATTTCAAAATATTTTAAATTGACTACTTTTCTTAAACGGAAATCGGAGGGATATAAAGCGAAAAAAGCTAAAAAAGCTAAAACATTTTCACCCGAAGATATAAATCAATTTTTAAAAGAGGCACCGGATCAATTATATCTGCAGTCAAAGGTAACGTACTTAATTTGTGTTAAGTATTGAATGGAATTTAAAAGAATTTGATTTCATGCATGTTCGAAGTTTCCTATACTATATACATACATAATAATATTTATATCTCAGCACATTGAGATCTAATAACACTTTGATTTTGTTTCAGGTGGCACTAATATAAGGAGTTATGGGTGCTTGCCGCCGACAAGAACTTCATAATCTACAGTTTACTGATGTCCAAATTTTTGATAAAACTGTTTTAGTAACTGTACGCAATACAAAAACAAAAACGAACCGTACTTTCATAGTAACTGGAAGTTACTGTGAGATGTGTAAAAAATACATGGAATTGCGTCCGAAAACCTGCTCAACATCCAATTTTTTCATAAAATACTCAGCTGGGAAATGCACTGAGCAAAATATTGGCAACAATAAGTTTGGAGCGTTGGGAAAAACCATAGACAATTATTTGAATCTTGAGGATCCTGAGATGTACACGGGACACTGCTTACGCAGGACATCGGCCACTTTGCTGATCGATGCAGGCGGTGATATAACGAGTTTAAAACGCCACGGGGGCTGGAAGTCCACAGCAGTTGCCGAAGGGTATATTGATGAATCAATGAAAAATAAGGTTAACGTGTCAAACCAGATACTAAATTCAATTCAAAATAAAGAAATCATAAATATAAACATGCCATCAAGCTCTTCAACTTCAAACCAAGACCCTCCCACTGCAATACAACCAGGACCATTAAATATATCCCATTGTTCCAATGTAAATGTCAATTACAACTACTACAATAAATAATTTGTTTCTGTATTTGTTCAAATTTATTTTTTATTGCATTATTTTAATATCTATAGTCTATAGATACTTTACAGGTAGCACTAGTAGCATTGCAGGTCATATCTCTACGGGTTCTGAACCCATCTTAGCGTACTTATGATATGTGTGTAGATAAAGAAGTGTATGCAACTGTACATAATTAGGCCTTAAAACACTCGTGTGATCCTATTATGAAACTCGCTAACGCTCGTTTCATAAAACCACACTCGTATTTTAAGCCCTCTCATTATGCATCAGTTGCATAAACTACTTTTACGGATGCCTGTCAATCCCAAGTGCCACCGGCTAGCAGCAACTCGCTTATTGTTCTTACAATAATCAAATTATAATTAACAGTATTTCGAAGGGCGTATCCAAAGGCTAGAACAAAGAACCCTATCGTGACTAAGTGTACATAAATGTTAGATAAATACAACACCACATCTTAATGACATCTAAACTCACCCCTTCGCTGTATCACAACCACAAAAACTATATGCTTTAGCCTTTAATTCCGTTATTATTTCCTTGAGACTTATAACATCCTTGTCACATAATAACAACATTGGGTAATTTTCGCGTAGATTATTAAATCTGACACAGGTACGACCTCCTTAGAAACATGAGCTGGAATGAATGACTTCACCGAATTTTGGTTTACTTAAATAAAATTACGTCTCGACGCATGCTATCCAATACGCGTCATGTCCAATACGCGTATTGTCAAATTTGATTACGCATTTTGTCCAATACTCAATTTGTACAATACGCTTTATATCCAATTCGCTTTTGGCCAAATACGCATTATGTCCAATAAGTGATATGTCTAACACGCATCATGAGCAATACGCGTATTGTCAAATTTGATTACGCATTTTGTCCAATACTCAATTTACCAATACTCAATTTGTAGAATACGCCTTATGTCCAATAAGTAATACGTCTAACACGCATCATGAGCAATACACGTATTGTCAAATTTGATTACGCATTTTGCCCAACACGTCTTTTTTCAATTGTGAATAAAGCCATGCACCAAGATGTACCTTTCCTTGATTTAATGGCATAAATAGTTTCAATTAGCACTTTATGGTTTTCTTTTTATGTTATAAAATTGGATAAGGTACTCTTTTGGTATACAATCTCAAGTGCTATAGTACTGGCCACTTGATTTATTGTTTATCTAATAACGTCAGGTATGAGTTTTCTATACTTGACATTAGATTGTAATAGTATCGAAGCAGAATAATTACTTTAAAATGTCGAATGGCGAAGAGATTTTATTTGTAGACAATCAAAGAGGGGGGAAAACGTTACTTAATACAAGGTACAGATATAATTTAAATGTGTCAAACGAAAACGGAAAATCTTTGTGGCGTTGTGTGAACCGATCGATTTGTTCCGCATCGGTAACGGTGGATGCTTCAAGACAAAATATAATCCGAAATTCCTTCAACCACACGTGCAGAGCGGATAATAAGAAAAATGAATTATACAAACTGGTTGACGAGTGCAAAAAAGAAGTGTGTCAAAGTTTAGAACAGATATCGAAAATCTTCGAAAAAAAAATCGAAGCTATGAAAGAGGAAGACTCTTATGCTGACTATGTACCGACCTTAAAACAAAAACAAGATACCCTTTACAGGTCACGTAAGAAGTTTTTGGGGAGTGAAAAAATATTTTTTTCTAGAATTGAAGATGTATAAGTTCCTCAAATTTTAGCTAAACATTTTTTGATAACTGATGATGGGGACAAAGATAAAATTTTAGTATTTTGCACAAACACTTCCTCAAAGTTTATTAAGGCTAACAGAACAAATGGAAGTTTCTTTGGTGACGGGACCTTTAAGGTCGTACCATCCTGTTTTTACCAATTATATACGATATTTTTGGATGTCGGGTCTACAGCTATGTCAACAAATTTGATTCCAGTAATATACGGATTGTTACCCAATAAATCAGAAGCAACCTAAATTCGTTTCTTCACTATACTGAAAGAAAAATTAGGCTTGAATATGTCCAGTTATAAGTGCGATTATGAGCTTACGGTATTCAATGCATTAAAGAAAACATTCCCTGAAACTGTTCTATCAGGATGTGACATCCTGACAGTTTACCATTACTCAAAAGCCATATGGAAAAATTCCGATAAACTGAACTTGTCTGAAACCAAGGAAGGTCGAAATGTTACACGACTGGTTGCAAATCTACCACTGCTTCCACCAAACCAAATTAACGATTGTTGGGTAACTATACTCGCAGACTCCCCAAAAACTCCAGAGATGGAAGCATTCTCAAAGTACTATGAAAGTGGCTCAAGATAATAAAACCAGAACTTTTAAGTTGTGGTTCTGCCAAACATCGCACAACTAATCCCTTGGAGGGTTGGCATTTTAGAATGAATCGCCAAATTCCAAGAAAACCTAGCGTTTGTTTCTTTATTGAACAGATAAGAAAGGAAGCAAAACATCACGATTTTGAATTAAGAAGACATCTATTTCAACCGTTAAAGAAAAACCGTCGAAACATGCATATTGGTTTTGATCAAAAAATATGAAGAATATTAGGAATAAATAGTAATATTATAAATAGAAGGAATAAGTTGTGCATGCGTTATGTCATATATTATGAAAAAAAAACATTTTTTATTTTTTGGTATTTTTATTCGACAAAATCTTTGTGCCTTGTTAATCTATCATAGTAACATTATGCCTTCATTTATGCATTCTTACTGTGACACGATGACCTTACTGGCAACTGGTTGCGTAACAAGAATAAATATTCTTCTATCTATCACAACTGGTTGCCATGAGACTTAAAAATCCTCGTAGACAACTGGTTGTGAAACGTGATAGTACTGAATTTCTTAGTGGACATTTTGCGATTTCGACGTTCTGCGTGTTGGACGTTTAGCGTAAAGGACGTTTAGCGTAGAGGACGTTTAGCGTAGAGGACGTTCTGCGTGTTGGACGTTTAGCGTAGACGACATTCTGCGTTTGTATTGGACATCCTGCGTGTTAGGTTTTCTACGTATTGGACATCCTGCGTGTAGGACTATCCGCATATTGGACATTCTGAGTATTGGATGATTTGCGATTTTGATATACTGCGTATTGGATCAAGTGCCAAGTTTGGGCAATACGCGTATTGGACATGACGCGTATTGGATAGCATGCGTCGAGACGTAAAATTAGTTGTCTACAATAAATAAATACAAAAAGAAATGCACGTTCATGGCGTGGAATCGTTCCCCAAATGCCATGCGCCGTAGTCACACCTTCATTCCCCTGCGCCACTGAGACAGTTAGTACATGTTTTGAATTAAGCCTATGATTCTAGAAATGAAAGATTTAACCAAGGAATTTTCAAAGATGACCTTAATGTACACTACACGCAAAATGTACAGAACGGAAAATGTGCAATAAGCAAATAGTTCAACACGCAAAATGTGCAAAAAAACTATTAGTGAGTCATGTCGCTAAGACAACCGAAAAATTGGACTTTTAATACACTCCTAGTCCTAAGTTACGTAGACAAAAATTGTTCCAAGCCTACGTTCCCTTAATATTGCTTTCGTTGCCTGGACTAAAAAGTTGTATTTTTTAACAACAAGCAGCGATAACGATTTTTACGCGGATAGAGTAGTAGGCAAAAAAAAATTTTATTTAATTAGTTAAATCATTTGATAATTACCAGCTGTTGCTGAACACCAATACACACTTTTCGTTTTTTCGTAGGTACATTTTGCGTGATGAACCATTTGCTTATTGCATATTTTCTGTATTGTACATTTGCGTGTAGTGTACATTTTGCGTGATGTACATTTAGAATGCACTTTTTGCTTTTGTACATTTTGCAATATGATAATTATTTATATTAACTACAACATATTCAAAGACTTGATTTAGGGGGTGAGAAACGATAACGGCCGGAGCTAAATTTGTATGGAAGTTTTTAACCCTCAGGAGCAAAATGCACAAAACGCAAAATGTACACTACACGCAAAATGTAACTAATAGCAAAATGTACAATTCGCACATTGTACCCCAAGCATATTGTGAAATACGCGGAACGTCCACGAAGCAAAAAGTACATTCGCAAAATGTACATATCGGAAAATGTACACTACTCGCAAAATGCACATTACGCGAAACGTGCAGTACGCAATTAGCCGCACACGCAAAATGTACAAAAAGCGAGGATTGCGTTAAATATTTTCCATTAGTTAAGTCCGAATAATGACTCATTCTTAATAAGGACTTATTCCTGTCTATATGAATTAATACTGGCACTTGAGAATATTACAATGCCAATGTCAAGATTAAATTCCGTTAACGCTGTCACCGTAATTCTACTGCGATTTCGACATTGTTCAACATAATGAATAATATTCCTGTTATGCAAAAGAACCAAAAAGGTAACCCAACTCTACTTCTTAATGGCTATCGCTACAACAGAAGAAATATGCGTGAAAACGTGAATGGTACTATTCTATGGCAGTGCGTGAACAGAGGTATGTGTACTGCATCGTTATCAACCGATTCAAGTTATAAAGTTTTACGGCAATCGGCACATGTTTGTGATCCTGATGAGGATGCTAATGAAATATTTATCATAATGAACAAAGTCAAGAAAGAAGCATGTGAACGTTTGGGTTCTGTTCAGCAAATATTTGAGGACAATTTTTCTAATCTGCATCCAGCTACTGCACCAACCTTTGCTTCCAAAAGGGACGCTATTTACAGAGCAATCAAAAAATAGCTAAACACGGAGAAATTGGTATTTCGACACCCAAATGATGTAAATGGGATCCCTTTGACTGCCATACATTTATAGTTTCTATTATTAAAAGTCAGACATTTGTACCCATATCGTGTATGTTCATAACTATCGGAAGTCATAACAATTTTTCGTCATAACGCTTTATAATTCGAACTTTAACTATTCATAATGTAAAAATTATAAATACAAAAGTTATAACCTAAAACCCTATAACATTCAAAGGCATGGTAAAAATGAGTCAGAAATATTTTAGGACATACTTTCATACTATCAATTATTTTAATTCATCTGGTTTTTCTACCAAACATTAATTACAACTTTTTTATATAACAAAAATATTAAACACTATAGTTTAAAGAAAAAATAATAATTATTGAATGACAAATACACTGCAACTCAACATACCTCTTGCTTTTAATATTCTTATATCTACAATTATGGAATTCATTAAAAGGCAACACTTGTGGTAACGGAGGGGGTTACGGGGGGCAGAGCCCCCTGCCTAACCAAAATACCCGTACTATAGACGATAAATCTAGATCAATAGGTTAGGTTAGGTTAGTATTGCGTCAAGGCCGAAGGCCTTAACTATCCAGAAATCTCCGTCGACCCCGTCACATCATACATGTCTATATTTTGTTTGAACATTGAGACAATAGTATTTGGACATGGACACGAAACACTAAATGCTGCAGGTAGGTTTACGCGGCAATGCTTCCCACCCGTGTTATTATATTAGTACGCAGCGCAGGCACAGTTTATGCTCTGTAATTTTCGCCTTTAAAAAATAAATTAAATAAATGAATAAATATCAGGGACAATGTCACACCAATTGACCAAGTCCCAAACTAAGCTCTAGGCTTGTGCTATGGGTACTAGACAACAAAGCTAAAAAAGTGAGTTACTTCAAATTGTATTTGTTGTACTGTTATGACCTACAAGTTTTGACCTAAAAACATTTATAACAAGTACAATTATTACCTTTGGCATTATGAACTTAAATTATTATGACATAAATTGGCATGACTATGAATTTTATGACTTCCAACAGAAAGACCCGCAATAATTTACATTCCGATGTATAATCATCAAAATTATGACTAAAAACATTATGACTATACGTATAATGTAAAACGACTTGGCAAACAATAATCCAAACTTTAACTTTATGGCAGTCAATAGAGACCCGATGTAAATATACCGGAATCATTATCCGAGGGATTTGTGGTGAATGATGATAATGGACGAATTGAAATAATAGTCTGTGCTACGGAAATATCCCGGGTGTTTATGGTGTCCCAAGAATCTGGCACCTATTTTGGTGATGCCACTTTCAAATGCGTTCCTAAGCCGTATTACCAATTATATTCCATCCATTTAGATATAGATTCAGATGAGCATTCTACAAATATTGTTCCCGTGGCTTATGCACTTATGGCCAATAAAAACCAGGACAGCTACATGCGATTATTTCGTATATTGAAAGAACAATTGGGGGTCGAGATAAAAAACTTCAAATGCGACTGGGAGATTGCACAAATAAATGCGTTTCGAGCAGTCTATCCACAAGCAGTTTTTAGTGGCTGATTCCACCATTTCAACGCAGCAATTCATAAGACAGCAAATAAACTGAAAGCAAATTCAACGGGTTCGGAAAGAATGGCAATCCAAAAATGCTCAATTTTACCATTACTGCCGGTAAATCGCATTCCGGAAGGATGGTTTCAAATTTTAGAGTCTACGACAATTACACCAGCTGTAATCGCCTTTCAAAGTTATTTCGAAAGAACATGGTATCCTAAATTCCATCCGAGTGCATTAAGCTGTGCGAATCAACGTCATCGCACCACGAACAGATACATTTTGCGTGCAGTGTACATTTTGCGTTTTGTGCATTTTGCTCCTGAGGGGTTTTTAACAGCTCCGCGATTTTAGCGGCGCTTCACAGTCCTCTTATGTCGCTAGTAGGGTAACGACACCAATGATGCCCTCAGGAGCAAAATGCACAAAACGCAAAATGTACACTACAGGCAAAATGTAACTAATAGCAAAATGTACAATTCGCACAATGTACTCCAAGCATATTGTGAAATACGCGGAACGTCCACGAAGCAAAAAGTACATTCGCAAAATGTACATATCGGAAAATGTACACTACTCGCAAAATGCACATTACGCGAAACGTGCAGTACGCAATTAGCCGCACACGCAAAATGTACAAAAACTGAAAAGACTGCTATTCAAGTGTGGCGTCATCTATTGATGTACTTAGTTTAGGGAAAAGGATCCAATCCACGAGACATCACTTTTTGTACATTGTGCGAATTGTACATTTTGCTATTAGTTACATTTTGCGTGTAGTGTACATTTTGCGTTTTGTGTATTTTGCTCCTGAGGGCAATGATGGACACTTTTAGCTGACAGGCACCAGTAATGGACACTTCACTGTTAATTCAAATTTCATACGGTCCTAAATTGATTGTTGCAAAACAAATGAATAACCCTTATCTTCTGTAAAATAAGAATCAAGTGTCGATATTGGTGTCTTATCCATTAAGTACTGGTTCCACCACCCTCCGCTCGCTTACCCATACAACAGTTGTTTTATTTAAATGTTATAATGGCATATTCAAATTATGTAAAATAACCGGAATTACGAGGGGCGTTCAATAAATTCTCGGTATGGGTATCTTGCAAACCTTTTTAGTAAACTTCTTAATACTGGCTGCTAAGAGTCATTCATCGACAGTTAAACAAAGTAAATTTGAAGCCCACACGTTCTTTTGTTTTTCTGCTACTGCTGAACAAACGTGACCACCATGAGCGATTTTACAATGATAATTAAATTGGAGCATCGAGCCGTGATAAAATTCTTGACTAAACAGGGTAAAAATCAAAGTGTATTAAAGAAGAAATGGATTTAGTTTACCGTGAGTCCGCTCCTTCATTATCTACTGTCCAAAAGTGGTCAAATGAATTTAAGCGTGGGAGGGGCGCATAGAAGATGACCCTAGACCTGGTCGGCCTGTTGAAGCTACTTCACCAGAAAACATTCAAAAAGTGGAGAAAATTATACTGGAAGATGGTCGAGTGAAGGTTAGGTCTATAGCACAAAAAAACAATATTTCTATTGGTACAATACATGATATTATCCACGATCATCTTAACATGTCCAAAGTTAGTGCAAGATGGGTACCACGAATGTTGACACCGTTTTAGAAGCATACGCGTGTTGCTTGTTGTTCCGACTTCATTGAGCTGTGTGGCGAAAATCCTGATGGTTTGCTCCAAAAAATTGTTACCGGAGATGAAACTTGGGTTCATCATTATGACCCTGAGAGCAAACAAGAGTCGATGCATTGGCACGTTAAAGGAACACCTCATCCCAAGAAATTCAAAGTCGTCCTTTCAGCTGGCAAGATCATGGCGACAATATCCTGGGATTGTGAAGGGATATTCTTAATAGATTATAAAGAAAAGGGTTTAAATATTACAGGAGAGTACTACGCTAACATTTTACGCCAATTACGGGAAGCAATCAAAGAGAAGAGGAGGGGAAAATTGACCAGAGGAGTGCTGCTTCTTCATGACAACGCCTCTGTGCATACTGCTCATGTTGCCAAGGCTGCTGTTCTTGAATCTGGATTCGAAACAATTACTCACCCGCCGTACAGTCCAGACTTGGCCCCCAGCGACTACTTTTTGTTTCCCAACCTTAAAAAGGATCTTCGTGGACATCGATTTTCTAATGATGAAGCGTTGAAGGCAGCGGTGGTGGAGCATTTTGACACCAAAGACAAAAAATATTTTTATGAAGGGTTAAAAAAACTAATTGACAGATCTTATAAGTGTATAAGCATAGGGGGGGAATATATAGAAAAATAAAAATAAAACACTAATCGTATGCTTTTGTTTTCCTTCTCATACCGAGAATTTATTGAACGCCCCTCGTACATATTTTTTAACTTAGTGACTAGATATTTATCTATTTATTTATTTTTCTTCTTCATTTATCTTAATGAAAACTAATTTCGGGGTTTGTTTGCTACTTAATGAATATGGATGGATAATGTCAATAGGTACGCTAAATCGAATTAAACTTCGTTAAAGTAATGCTTGCTTATACAGTGTGTGACATCCATAAGAACATAAATTTTAAGTAACGATAGCTTTAAGTGCTGTTAACCATTTAAAGAAGGAGTTAAATTAACAACTCCAATACTTTTAGTGTAATTCATTTTTAAAGGGTCCATCGAGCAGCAATGTATAACATTAAGTCTAAGTTAATTGCAAATTGATTGAGGGATAATTGAGCTATTTCTGATACATTGCGTGGCGAATTAGTTAGTATGGAAAAAAAGTACAACTTATGTTAACAATATACTTACATATTTTTATGTTAATTAGGATGCATATTAACTGTTGTCAAAATATATCTTCGTATGGTTGTCACACACTGTATTAGACATTTTAAGTACATTTAAAAGTTCGCGCAATTTTAAATGTAGCGTGCGGGAGAGCGGGTATGTCGTGATGTCATCTCATCTTTCTGCATGAGCGTGCAGCCCTATGCTCAGTGAGTTCTCAAGGCCAGATCATTTTAACCGTAATACATAGTTACCAGTTGAAACTTCCACAAAATTCGTTTTTATTATTAAAAATTAAAGAAATTAATGCATGTTAAATGCATGTTTGCATATAATTTATTTTACCAATGAATGCATTTTGCGTGTAGTGTACATTTTGGGTATTGTACATTATGCTCCGAAGGGTCCAATTTAATGGTGTCAGAAATTGATAAATGTTTTTGAAAACGAAGTATGACCACATTCTCGTATTTCTGAAATCTTGTTGATGTAAGTATACATATTATTGATACTGACTGTGCAGATTCACTATTATTAAAGATTACTTCCCGCGTCACTCTAATGTTGGAAATAGGCATTTTCTATTGCATGCTACTTAGGCCTATACAGGGTGGAAAAAATCTATGGGCCCTGGAGGGGAACTACCTTAAATCCTTTAGTTAGCTCATTTTACTGAAAGGAAACATTCCTTTATTTTTAAAAAGAAACAAAACTGCATTTAACGATGCAACAGGGAAACGAACCAACTAAAAATAAAAAAATAAACCCTCGCTATTTTATTATACAAATCGATAGGATTATTGTTCAGGATAGAATTTGTCTAATAAACATTTGGTCTTACACTCATCTATTGTACGAGATGCCCATGAATTATATTTATTACAAGTTCTTTATTAACAAAACCTAGTACCTACTGTTCACTTGTGGGTGAATCAACTTCTAAGGTACTCCCCATTTTTCGACATGTTTCACAAATTATATGTTTTTAGAAAAACTATATATTTGCCAACGACGTAGCTTACACGCTTATTAAATCAGACAATTAGGCTAGCATTTGAAATGATTTGATTTAAAAATAGTACAGTTTGAAATAATAATATAGTTGGTAACTCAGCGGACGATGTTGTCCCTAGGTTTTGTATGGAAAATGTGCATTTTCCCCTGAGTTACCAGGTTTTATCGAAGATTAAATAATATTTGAGGTGTTTAACGTGTACGGTCTGTAAATTTGGTGGTCTGATATTAATATTCATACATTATTATTAATGATAAGTCACCAGGAAAGTTTTGATACCGCAAAAGAAAAGGAGTACCTTAAAAGTTGATTCACCCATGTAACAAGTAAATGACACGTTATAATTTTTTTATCTCTTCAACATCTAAAGACATCGTGTGAAGTACAAGCTTGCTAATGTTATTTATCTCTAAGTACCTTGTTGAAGTATTGGATAACAAAATCGGTAAATAGTTATAATAAATCTATGCACCGCACGATTTTATCTTACAGTAGACGTTCGTTCTGACGAAAAGTTTAATAATGGAACGTACCTTTTTTGCAACGCGGGGCAACAAATTTGAAATTCGAACGATAACATTTAAAACACTATAAAAAAGAAGTAAGTATTCGTTCGAATTTCAAATTTTGTATTTTTTGATTCCGTAATTATGTAATAATAAAATAGCGAGGGTTTATTTTTTTATTTTTAATTGGCTCGAATTCCGGGGGGGACAAGCAAAATTAAAAAAATCGTTTAATGCAGTTTTGTTTTTTTTTTAAATAAAGGAATGTTTCCTTTCAGTAAAATGAGCTAACTAAAAGATTTAAGATAGTTCCCCTTTAGGGCCCATAGATTTTTTCCACCCTGTATACCTACAGTTTTTTTTTCCAATGACAGCTAGCAACTCTGCTAACGCCAGGTCAACCTTTTCCCAACTATGCACTATTTCAAACAATAAACACTACACACACAATGAAGAAAAATGTCAATATCCGAAAAGTGTTATTTTTTAACCAAATCCGCAGCAACTTTCTAGCGTCACATCATAGTGTCATTGAAGAATATTGTTGTACGCCGCTACGTTGAAGTATAACTTTCAACAACAATTAAGTATTTTTTTTAACTGCACTCACTTCACTTTCTAAAAATACGCTGTTCTCATATAATTTGTAAATTATTGTTAATACGACACTTATTTAAGAAAATAATGAAATAAAAATATATTTATTCACTAAACACACAACACAAGACACACCACAAAGTAAAAACAGAAAAAAGTAATGAACAAGTAGTGAATGTGTCTTCGCGGCAGTGAATCGGATACTGGCTCAGCATGATGCTGAGGTGTTAAACACCTGCAGCGCCGATTTTCAGCATGCTCCTATTTACATAAACGTACATAAATATGGTTACCGCCGCAAATGCGAATGGGACACCATTCCATAACAAAGATGGAATCCGCATAGTAAAGTAGATAAGTGCCCTGAGGTCCATCTACTACAAAAGGCGAAATACTGGAAACCCCCACTTTACCACCATATAATTTGGTTAGTTTGTAAGCCATTTATGCAATAAAACCAAAATCAGTTTTTTATTATTTACGTGTTTTTCTTTTTTAAAGCACGATATTTATATACTTCCAATACTAATGTTTGTAATTTTATATTAAAACATCTATAATATGTATACAGGGTGGAAAGGGACGACGGCCTTTCCGTTAAATTCGAGATTATATATCTTTAGTACTATATTTTTCTCCAAGAAACTATGCTAATATTTTTAGCCGTTTTCGAGTTACAGCTCATTAAATTTTAATACAAAAAACGTGAAGTTTCAACCCTAACAGCTGATAAGGTCAATGACCCCACCTTGACCTAACCAGTAAACACTAACTTTGTGACGTTATTGATGGATGACATTTTGTAGGTGCCTTGACAATATTTTTGTTTTGCAACCTGTTTGTTTCACAGATAATTATTACAATGACAATAAGCACGTCATAATTATGTCACACTCTTAAACTAATGAAATGCTTAATAATGCCACTATTTGAGTCTAGAGATTATCTCAATTTGTTACTGTTATACGCAGAGTGCAACTACAATACCTGTGAGACTTTGCGTCAATACAGACAGCGATATCCTCCTCCGCATCCATCAGATCGTCGAACGATTTTACGTGCCTTTGACCGCGTTGCTAGCAATCATCCTATAATCCCCCGAACATCTCAAGACGACCAACGCGGAGGAGGTGTCGTACAACTTACTGCGGGGCTCGAAGAAAGAGTACTGCGTTATTTTGATCGAAATCCAAGAGCAAGTTCCAGGCGGGCGGGTCAGCACTTCGGATTAACTCATACGACAGTATTGAAGATATTAAAACGTGCCCGTCGTCGTCCTTATCACATACAGAGGGTTCAAGCGTTATTGCCCAGAGACTGCCCCATCCGGGAAGCATACTGCCGGTGGTTGTTGGACAAAATAGCTGGAGACCATGACTTCATTAGACGCATTAAATGGACGGATGAAAGTGTATTTACACGCAATGGAATGTGGAACAGGCGAAATGAACACGTGTACGCCGAAGAAAACCCATTCGCGTACCGTTATTCGAGTCACCAATATCGTTGGTCAGTAAACGTATGGGCTGCAATTCACGGGGAAACAATTATAGGGCCTGTGTTCTTACCTGCAACACTTAACAGAGTTTGATACATGGCCCTCCTAAACTCCGAGGTTGACGCTTACCTCGATAACTCGCCACCGCTGGCCGAAAGACAACGCACTTGGTACCAACAAGACGGAGCACCAGCTCATTCCGTGATAGAAGTGCGTGAGAAATTAAACACTGAGTTTGGGGTCAGATGGATAGGGCGATTCTGGCCACACCGTTGGCCCCCAAGGAGTCCGGACCTCACGGCACTGGACTTTTTTCTGTGGGGCACGATTAAAGACAAAGTGTTCAGGACAGATTTTGATACTGCCGAGGAAATGAAAAAAAGATTAATTACTGCCTTCGAACAACTGCGTAGAAAAAATCGTGAAGAATAGTACATTGTGTATTAAGGTCGGTAAGTAAGGAATTACGATCGAGGCTCTAGTAGAAGCCCGAAGTCGAAGACTGAGGGCTTCTAGGAGTCGAGGTTCGTAATTCCCGTACCGCCCGTGAAACATACAATGTTTTTCATCAAATTTGTGAGTAAATAAATAAAATTTCATTAAGGTCAGGTGGGGTAAGGGGAACATACTTTATTCTTCTTATCTTATTTTGAGTTCTATACTACAAAGTATAAGGTTCTAAGTTTTTTCGCTAAAGACAAAACATACTTATTTGCGTTAGCTTTTCAGGACAAAATACTTTTTATGCAAGTTCTAATGCACATCGCCAGAAAATGATTATTCGTAAGACTAGTTCTATCGTTTCCCTTTCCCTATTTTTGGGGTAAGGGAAACAGTCTCAATAAATCTACAACTAATAATACTAGTTTGGATTATTCATACGCAAAACATTTTTAAAAACACCTTTATTGAAATGTGTACTTCATACTTAACGAAATACGCTTACAAATATAAAATATTTACCACAATCGGTATTTGGGGTAAGGGAAACGTACGAGTTTCGAACAGGGGTAGTCAACTAAAAACAAAGTAAGTAAAAAGTAGGTGCAATTTTTTATTGTAATGTTTATTAAGTAATGGTTAAAATAAAGTAGCCTATTTAAATTACTTTTCTTTGGCATACAATTGTTCTCACATAGTTCCTAGGATTTTTTTTGTAAAAAATAATGTAGTTTAAATAATTTTTTTTCTGAAAGAATTAAAACAATATGTTCATATCGCCAACCGTCATTTGACATATCATAATAGTTAATAGATAACCAATAATTATAACCAATAGAATAGTTTAATACTTAACAATTTTTTTCCCATAACTTAACTTTTTCCCATTTTTTTTTTACAAACCAATCAATAGCCTATTTTGCCATTTAGGGTATAATCGGTATGGAGAGGTCAGCTGTGTACCCAAGCAACATGTAAAATATCATAACATTTATAGTTAGTTACCGATTCAAGAGACTATTTCTACTTTTTATAAAATTTGCCTGTCTCAAAATGTTTGTTACTTCTGACGTCGGGAAAGACATCAGAAGTAACAAACATTTTGTGTATAGCTTTAATACACAAGTCAGCACAACTATTATTACGAATTACTTGAACTTTTTTTAAGCGGATGGCGGGCGGGCTCCACAGATTATACAAATGTTTCGTCCAGAAACGTTAAGGGCAAATACTTACGTAGGTATACATACAGCCCTGAAAGAGTGTAAAAAAAACGTCGTTTTGATACAGAAAACTATTAAAATCGATTATTAAGAACATTAATTGAGTATTTAAGTAACGTGTAGCGAGATTGCAATGAAATTTCTGTTTAAATAACATTTTAAGACAATTTTTCAATTGCGTGTAATCTCTTTGCTTGAACTTGCACGACCTGTGTGCTGTGCTATAAATTTAAAAAAAATACTTACCGACCTTGGGTTTCATGGTAAAAAGAAAGGTCGAGGGTTTTATATGGGGCATTGCGGCCAAGTTAACCTGTATGTTTAGATACTGTTTACGTGCAAGTGTGATGAAAAATACATTATCGAAGGTGCATCGCTATACTCGGGCACGAGCTGCTGCCTGTATTATTAGACGTGGAATATTTGAACATTGGGTGTAAGATAAGAGGTATCCTTTTCTCCTTACAAATGTTGGAATGTAGTTAAGAACATAGGGTTGTCACCAATATTAAGCATTTTTTTTGTTTTCTTTATAATAATTGTTTCTAACCATTGCACATCGAATGTACATCACTTATGTGATATTATATTTTCGGGAACGGCCCTCGTCCCTTTCCACCCTGTATTCAAACAATAAATTAAGTGATTTAACATTCAAAACTCTTTGTTTGGTTGGAGGCACGGCTAACGGCTTGGACCAAAAGTATACTAAAAAAAACGCACTAGTAAAAATATTTAATTTTCTGCAAAATATACAGCTACTACCACCACTACCACTTTTTGAGCAAATGTATTAAAAACAAACATGTACTTGTTGTGATTATAAGTAAGACAGAATCATACTCGTACTTCTAGCAAGAGGTCTCTGACAATTTTAGCAACCAAGCTGTACGCACATGTTTATCCTTTTAAGTAAAGAAAAATAGGCGAAAAAAATGCCGATAAGGCTATCACGGTCCGTTTCTCTCCACAAGGACAAACTTACTTCGAACCATAGATAAAAAATAAAGTCGACCTTATAGCGATGTCGTACAGTGTGAAAAATCGCAATACTAGTTTGGTCGGCGTATGTTACGTACAGTCATAAATAGCGTCCCGTTTACAGCTAGCCGACGATGGACGAAGATTGCCGAAGTTACGCGAATTCTATATCCATAGAGTTAGGCCGTGTATGATTTCACGTAATTCGTAAGCGGGTGTAAAACACATCGGTTATTACCCAAAGTGAAATTAAATAAGGTAATTATTAATAGAAACAAGAAATATGTAGTAAATTTCTTGTTTGTTTTTTTACTTGTAGTTATATCTACTGCATTATACTTATACTTACTGGATACTCATACTATACATTCCCTGCAACTAACTACATAAATAATATTATATAAAGCTTAATAAAGTTTGCTTATATCCTTATTTTTGTCAGTCACAAGTGTGGTGTAAATATAAGAATGATATGAAACAACATTCGTGTAAAACATTCCTGTCCTAATCAGTGAAACAATAAGAGAATTAGTGACAATTTATCGTCGCACGGCATTCTCGAGAAACCGTTAACGAGGCCTGCGTCACAGCTGAGAATATTCGTGGATCGTAGAAACAATCGGAACGCGCCATTTTCATCTCTTTTCAGACGAGGCTGCGCGACCAGGCATGCGCAGAACAGCCGCCCCGTCAAACTCCGTCAGTGAAGCGGCGCGCCCTGCCGCACCGCGTCAGCCGCGTTAGCCGCGCCCTACGGAATCACGGCGAGAAACGATTTTCAACATCTCAAGTACCTATAAAAACCAATCTGAATACGTAATACCAAAATGCAGAAGGTGATTCTTTGGGTTGAAGTTTTCGGCAAATGACTATTACTTATCAATGTATACGATTATATACAAAATGTGTAAAGTATTATGTGCACAAAATTGGTGTTTTAAGTGTGTGCGTGTTTTATGACTCTGCCATTTTAACCCCCGATTGTTCTAAGAGATTTTTTGGTGAGTACTGATTATTATACATATTATTTCTTTTTGTATACACATTTCTTCGAATTGATATCGTCCTTTATCGTTTATTTTTATTTGGATGGGATCTTTTGCTAGTAAGCTAAGCGCAGCCATTTCAGTTGTATTTTGTAAGGTTCTAAAAATCGTTTATCTTAATTTTAATGCAATTTTGGCATGTAGATCTACTGATTAGTTATTATTATAGATCTTAGCAAGACCTTTATATAAAATATACCACGGTCTTCAAAAACCCGCTAAAAGGCGCAAAATAATAACTGATCTTAGATTAGTATTTAACTAATAAGTATGCAATATTACGTAAACTGACTTTCACATGAAATATTATGTAAAAGTTTATCCAAACAGGTATCAATTGCAATGTTGCGTGCCACTGACTTTTATATATTACGTGTATAATTAGGTTTATGCCTTATTAATAGGCTTATTCAATGATACCTACCAGTAATTTTTTTACGCTTTTTAGTAGGTTTCTGAGTCTGTAGTTATTTTGATTTATTGTTTTGCTTTTAAGGGACTATCTTTTATAATAGGTACTTACCTACCTAATTTGTTTCACTACGTTAAGTTACAAAAGCTTGCTCATCATTCTTCACGAAATGTTACTCCCAAGGACATAAATCGTTGAAGAGTATAATGAAACCGCGATAAGTTAAGGATTAGAATAGCTGTCAATTTATATGCACTTTGACGTAAGTACATGGTAAAACTGTCACCTCTAATCCCTTTCTAATCGCGGCCTGATAATACTCCTAGTGCATTTTACCGCCATTTCTACTTCACTGCATTCATTTCCTTGAGCAGTTACTTGACAACCTTTGTAAGGTAATGGGATATTACGGATAAAAGGATAAAATGATATTTGTGTGATGAGCGCAAATATTTGTTTCTGCGTCATGGATGTTTTCTATGTATTTCAGTATATATTTCTCTATATAAGTAATTTATATCGTTGTCTAGTACCCATAATACAAGCCTCTGGGCTTAGTTTGGGACTAAGTCCATTGGTGTGACATTGTCCCCTGATATTTATTAATTTATTAATAGTACTCTTATTATATAATGGTAAACATCTTAGCCTAATTGTGCAAAATGTGGTTATAGAATTATCAACAAGTTTTAAAAGTTGTTGGTAATTCTTTAGCTCTGCCTACCCCACTTTGGGAATGAAGGCGTGAGTTTATGTATGTATGTTAACTTAAGCATCACTATGACATAAAATTGGCTAATTGTAAGATGTGACTGTCATCTTGTTCCAATCTGCATGTGTAGTCTCTGGAAAGTTCGATTGGGTCCAAATCTCCCCTCATTATAATGCCCTTATGCAGTCCTTCAAACAACCTTGTTTTCTGAAATGTTGTTGGATTTTTTATAAATTGTATTTTTTAAGGTCGGTAGGCGGTTCAAAAAAAATGTTATGATTGTTTATTATATGTAGGCCTTAAAATGCACACTGCCATGGCGTCACAAAGATCAGATTCAAAAAATAATGCACAAAAATCTATTAAATCATCTTAAAGACCTCTTCTGTCCCTCCTCACGAAAGACATCCATCAATCAAATATCAGAACAAGTTCTCAAATTAGGACTTACAGCAACATCCTCTCATATTAAGATGGCTGTTTCACACCTTTACACGCATCTAGTCAGGAACGCAAAATGCCAGTTAGACAAAAAGCCAGAAACGCAGAAGGCCAGAAACGCAGAAGGCCAGAAACGCAAAAGGCCAGAAACGCAGAAGGCCAGAAACGCAAAAGGCCAGAAACGCAAAAGGCCAGAAGAAAACCCTTCAGACCCGTGTCTCCCCTGGTCAACCCCCTGTGGGAGACATCAGGTATCTTTAGTACTGGTGTCTCCCCTTGCTGCCCATCGGTACTAGGTTCTCAATCATATTTGAAGTACTCATGCATCCCCTGTCAAGTATGACTTACACCTTTAAAATATAATTAAAGTAACGATTTTAAAGTATTTTATGTTTTACAGTGTCAGTAAGTCGATTGTGTGTGATAGTTAAAACTGTGAAAAACTGAGTCCTTATTTGATACGTCTTTCGGCTTGTTGCTTCCGGCTTGTTATGTCCGGGCTTGGAATGTAAAAATATTGTCAATATTCTAAATTACCTGAGTGCTTCCCATTTGTTCCATAGAACTGTGACGTCATAGAACAAAATAGGTTTTTTTCCCCCAAATAGTTCTATAGAACTACCTACATACTAGCCTGTCACCCCGGCTCACTTGCCAGTGACGCAATAGAACAAAATAATACTACTCTTTTCCCGTTATGTTCCATTATGAAACAAAATGGTAATTATATTCCCAGGTTGTTCTATAGAACGTCATATTAGTATTTTATCTGACTTCACTCCTGTGCATGCGACCTTACATTACCATTCACATTTGTCTTATAAATCTGTTCGGTTTATTACCTAATTGGTAGTGTTTAACCCTCATTAGGCAAATATTGGGACTAAAATCTAAGCTTAGCCTTGACTAAATGTAAATGGGCCTTAATTTTAGGGCTTAGAGCCCGTAGCCAAGATGCATACGCTCACTAACGTTTCGTTATTCTTTCGTCTCTATTCCAATCGCGTCTCTGGTAGATCGCGTGATACGTGGTTACTAACGAAGTGATTGGACTAGAGGCGAAAGGAAAACGAAACGTTAGTGAGCGTATGCATCTTGGCTACGGCCTCGGCCTGAAATGTCCGTTTTCCTAAAATGTACAATCTCAAAATGTCTCCGTTTTCACAATGTTAGCACTTCTATAATGGAATTATTGCTGACATTACGGAAAAGAAGACATTTTAAGAAAAATACATTTTAAGAAAACGGACATTTCAGGCCTGAGCCAATTTTAGTTCGAACTGAGCTAGAAATCAACCCACTGGCTGGAAATGAAACAAACATTTAACTAAAAATAAATCAGACTTCAAAAACCACAAACTAAATAAGAAAAAAAGGATTTTCTATCGAAAACCTACTAAATTATTTGAACTACCTAACTAAGTATGATTGAACGCTCCAGCTGAAAATACGCAAAATGTAGGTTTGTAGTGAAAGTACACTAAACAAACATGTTTAGCACCTAATTTGTATTCCGTGTAACTTTTGAGTATTTTGCAAATACATTTATGTATTTATACCTTCGATCAACAATACAACTAGATAACGGGTCAGAGAACAAAACACGGCCCAGCGAATATGTACCCACTTCAAATTGGGAGCTTACTTCAATTTAGTTCGTTGTCAACTACGCCAACAGTGACACGTATCACAATGCCTCAATGCGTTTTCAGAAACTGCAAAAATAATCACCGTTACAAAAATCTTTCAGACGGAATGTCATACTTTCGGCATGTAAATGTCGATTCGTAATATTAATTGATAAATAGCTAAGTCTTTCTAATAAAAAAAATATTTTAGTTTCGGACCAACAATTGTCAATATTTGGATGTTGGAGAACAGTATGTCAATGGAGTAGTTTTATACTTTATATTATTGCAGTAATAAATTAAATAAGTATTAGTTTGTGGATTCCTCGTGATCCATTTTATTGTGCGATATAGAGTTATATTGTCGCGAGTGAACGGCAGGAGTTTTTTAACTGATGAAGACCAAAGATGAACACCGGAAATCATTAATCATAATTGTTTAACGGGCAGTGATGAGATTTCTCTATTAAGAATATAAAATTACTATTATTCACGTAATGCATGTAGTGAAGTGCAATTGATGGTGAAGTACCGGGAGAATTCTTTAATAATTAACGGCCCTGCATATTGGATAGCGAAATATTGTTAAGGCTGATTGGAAATTGTTATTAGACTATAA
Source organism: Acleris emargana (assembly GCA_927399475.2). Taxonomy (NCBI): domain Eukaryota; kingdom Metazoa; phylum Arthropoda; class Insecta; order Lepidoptera; family Tortricidae; genus Acleris; species Acleris emargana. The sequence continues at coordinate 49,791,322 of OV656835.1, read as the reverse complement.
GGTTTTTTTAATGTAATGAACGAGTATAATTATATTATTTATATTGTCTTAAATAATAAAAATAGCGTTGAGTTTTTGTTTAAATGAAACCCACCTGAGACGTCAAAACAGAAATAATATTAAGTATAAAGCTACTCCATTTGTACTCTGTTCGCGGTGACATTGGCACTCTGCTAGTAGAAGCTGCATAAGGTAAAAAAACGAGCCTCTAGTCGAAGCGACATAAGATGATAAATTGTTTCATGCAAAATTAAGCATTGCGTTAATGATATACCATTTAAATTAGGATGTTTTATTTTGACAATGATTTTATACAAGTATGAAGTTTGTGTAGGTCGCCCTAGGACACTTTTGGGAGAGAATTCTGTATGGAACCCGGTGTCTATTGGTTGGTATGTCGATGATTTATACTCATACCTATAATGTATATTTTGCATATGTACATTTTCAGCAGGAGCGTTCAAGCATAGCAAACCTAGTGTAGTTAGTTCAAATTATTTCGCTGACCATGGTTTTTTTCCGAATTTAGTTTTAGGGTCCGTAGGATTGAGTCTGTTTTTTTTATTAAATATATTTTTGTATAATATTTACAACCTGCCACCAAAATACCTCGAATTTTTCCGAGGATATACTCATCAACAGCTGTTGTAAATGTGACGGTTGCCTTAAACAGGAAGAAACTTCTTCCTCATTTCCTGTAAAAATAGCAATACTGTCGTTGGTAAATAAACACTACCATTGACCAATGTGAAGGAGGGAAAAGTTGTTATTTCGAGTAAATTACATAGTATTGGGGCTGGCCAATACCATCTTGAGCATAATAGGGAGCAGCCCAGTTGAAAATACAATAAAGGATAACTACATTTTATTGTATTTATTGCAAATATAATAAACAGACCTGTAGAGCAAAATTAAGTACCTTGATTAGTACCATGTTGTTGTTCGAAAAACCTTGATGACATCGTCCCAACAACTGTCAAAATGTAAAAAATGAACTTCTTTGAGCATGACTCTTAAACATCTCCCACGAAAATTTCTTATGCACAAACAGAAATTAGGCACTGTGAGACATAAAAACATATATATATTAGGTACATATACATATCAATATGTAGTTTCAGATTATAATCTGAACAGTGTAATACTTTTTGTTTTTTCTTACCACTAGTAGAATTTCCATGCCGAAGCTTATAAATTTCTATTTTTGCCATAAGCTCCCTTTTAAATTGGCGAAATTCATCCATTTCAATAACAAGTGCCATTATCTTAGTAGTAGATACCCAAATCAAATTCACCTACGATCATATGATGCACGGCAGTAAACGAAAATGAAATGACAGGTATTCTTGAAATGACAGGTAAGATCTTCTTTTAGCGGCAATAGAAGAGACTTGACTCTAGTAGTTTATTGCTAATAAGGCTGTATATTCCTCACTTCCGTTTTCAGCTTGCCGTTCAAATTTACTGGTTATGAAATTGACTCTTATACTCTCACTCCGTAAAATATAGAACGATCAATTCTATGAATATGTATATACATGTAAAATAAATATGTTAATTTGTTGTTAAATAAATTAACTTATTCATAAAAAGGGCTACACTTATTTTCTTAGAGATTAACTCTAATTGTGTTTGCTCAATGTAGCGGTCTCTGCTTACAGAAGGCAAACTATTTCATAATGCTACCTCCATACTTGAAATGTATACTGGCTACTGATAAATAGAGCTCTTGAATAAAGTACCTCAATGTCATATTTTATTTGTGTCAGTTTCAGAACGATTCAATATGGAAGAGGATTTGATATTCCTCAACAATCAAAAAGGTAATTTGACCTTGTTATATAATGGCCTGCGATATAACTTTAGTGCAAATAATAAGCATAAGACTTCTAACTGGCGATGTGCGAGCCGTAGTCAATGTAACGCTTAGGTTACATTAGACCAGTCACGGACCCGAGTAATTAGATCAAGCCAGCACACATGTATGTCCAACTCTATGAACAACGAAATTTACAAAACAATAATAGAGTGCAAGCAGGAAGTATGCAAAAGTTTTGAAACTATTCAAAATATCTACGAGTCTAAATTTGAAACACTAAAAGAAAAATGCGACAGCCAGAAAATTGATGTCAACATACCAACATGCAAATCAATACAAGATACAATGTACAGGGCAAGGAAACGTTTTTCGGAAACGGATAAATTGGTGTATAAAAATCTAAAGGATGTGAAAATACCAAAAAAAATGTTAAAAGAGTTGGAAGTAATTGAAGACGGAGAAGAAGAAAAAATTATAATTATGTACAGCAAAGCAGCAAAAAAAAATATTAGGCAATACAGAGGTGTCGGTTTTTATTTTGGGGACGGAACTTTTAAAGCCACACCAGCCCCGTTTTATCAAATGTATACCATGCATTTAGATGTGGAATCAAATGCCGACGAAACAAATATTATTCCGGTAATATATGGTTTGTTACCTAATAAAAACCAGCAAACATATACAAGATTCTTCAATCTTATTAATGAAAAACTAAATATGTCCATGCATTAGGGTGGGTCAAAAAACTTTTTTTTTCAATTTTGGATTTTAATAGCCGTAATGTGGTGCTAATTATAGTTAATATACCGTGTGTAAAATATTATTTCATTCTGTTTAGTGTAACTGCCTCCGGATTAGGTTTGAAATTTAGAAAAAGTTAATTAATTAGCTCATTTTTCAAACCATAGCTAACATACTTAAATACACTACTTACACTTTGAAAACTGCTTATATTTATTTTAAAATACTTTACCGTACAAACACTATAGAAAACGTAACAAAAATACTTGAGGGTAGGTAAGTGTTAATACTTTAACTACCGCCCGCAACTCGATTTTTTTAGTCGTTTAGTTGCGTTGTTCTAAGCTAGAAAAAAGGTGTATTACTGTGTTTTTTTACAATGAATCGTACTAGAAAAGCGTGGAAATGTCCTGTATTTGGTAATACTAGTGATCTGAAAGATAATGTGCTCCCAACTTATGAAGAAATAATGAAATGTTATGAGTGGACAAGATTTGACATCAAAATGACCAAGAATACCAAAAAGGACCCAAACTTTCAAGAAGTTGCTGATATTATCATCGAAAAAATTGAGAACATATGGAAAAAAGCATCCCTGCGAACTGTATCACATGTAAGAGTGCAGCAAATGCTTAAAGCTTATCATCTTAACTTTAAGAAACTATTAAAATCTCATCCTAATATACCTAAAAAACGTTTGGAAGATTTCCTCGCTTCCAGCAAAGTTATAGTTGGTGAATGCCCTGCAGATTTAGCTTACAAATCACCTGGAAAAATGTCCCATGCAAGGTGGCTCACGCGAGCTAACAGAGTTCTACGGCTCTACATTGCAACTATAAACCCTTCCGATAAACTTGTTACTTTAGCAACATATGTGGTCAAAGTATACGCTCCAACGTGGTTTCACATTAAAAGCCACCCAAGTTGCAAAGATGGAGGAAGACATTTATGGGAATTAATCTCTAGGTCTCGTTACTTATCGACATAATTGAAAACTATTATTAATCCGGTAATAAAACGCAACTGCTTTTTTGCCCATCCTGAAAATCTACTGCTAGCAATGTTATCAGACTCTGAAAAACATATAGGAGAGTTGGCTCTGCGTCGAATTCTAAAAGTACGAGTTCAAAAAACACAAAAATTAAGATTATTTCAGGTTCCAGACATTAACATGGATGCTAAAGTATATTACGATCTTATTGACTGGCAGATTTAGGTTACAGAACCACCAATCCTGAAGCTAGTTTCTAATCAAGAGCTTGAGTCTTACATCGCTCGAGGAGAGGACAATAAAATGTATTTTTTGCGATTACCTTGCCATACCCAAGCAGTCGAGAGATCAGTAAAAACTGTTACTGAAGCTTCAGGATGTTTGTGGACAAAATCAGCACGCGAAGGTTTTATTAAGGCGAAGATTGAGTCTCGTAAACTCATGCCGAAATTAGATAATAAGAAGGATTTTCGTGTAGACCAAATTACCTCTTAACTGCTATAAACTAATTACTTATGTCTATAAATGCATGTATAAATAAAATATAGGTTTCTAATATTACGTTTTATTATTTACACCTACATTTACAGCAAACAATACGTAGTTAACAGAGTTTTAAGAAATACATATTTTTTCAAAAAATCCATATTTCAGGGTCAATCCGGAGGCAGTAGATAATGTCCCACTGTAACGAAACTTTTTATTTTAGTTTATATAATCATGTGACACATTTATATTGCTATTAGAAGTAAAAAAAAAAAACAAAAAAATAACCCATACTATAGTGACCCACCCTACCATGCATTCGTTCAAGTTCGACTACGAGCTTGCTGTTATAAATGCCATTAAGCAAGTTTTTCCAGAGACAAATATATCAGGCTGTCACTACCATTTTTGTAAGGCTATATGGGAGACATTCGAAAAAACTGCAATGTAACAATACGAAAGATGGAACAAAATTTACAAGGATGGTTTCAAACTTGCCACTATTGCCGGCAAGCCACATTCAGGAATGTTGGCAGCACATTCTAGATTGTTACGATTTAACGGAAGAAATGAAGAAGTTTGCTGATTATTTCGAAAAACAATGGTTAAAAAAGTTTGATTCTAACTTATTAAGTGTGGCACACAAAGACAGCCGCCATCGAACGAATAACGCGTTGGAGGGATTTCACCATAGAATAAATAAAAAAATCACGAAACACCCAAACATTCATTTATTTCTGTACAAGCTACAAAAGGAAGTAAAGTTTCATGACCATAGAATAAGAGTGTCACTATGTACAAGTAATAAACAGAGAAGAAAAAAAGATATAAAATTTGACAAAAAATACAACAAGTTAATAAAGAAATGAAATAAAAATTAATTAACAGACATGGAATTTTTGAGGGAGTTGATTTTTCTGAAGTTAAAACAAAAATGATTCAATTTTTTTTACATTTAAATGTACTGAGGTTTAATTTTGTTTTAAGGGTAACTGTTAATATTATATTATATTATATTATATTTGTGCAAATTGTGGTTAATGAATTGTCAACAACTTTTTAAGTTGTAATTCTGTAGCTCTGCCTACCCCACTCTGGGATTACAGGCGTGAAGGTATGTATGTATGTTAATATTATGTTGTTTTATTTTTATGGTAAGGAGAAAAGTACTTTTATCAAAAATACCATGAGTTTATTTAAAAAAAAGGCTCAGAATCTTATTTTTAATCTTTATGAGGAGAACCGTGGTTACATTTTGTTTTTTTTTTATTATTAGTGTATAAAAATACTTTACTTTAATTTGAAGTTAAATAAATATATATTTGAAACTAAGACTTACATTTATTATACAATAGCCGACAAGGTAAAACTAATATAGCCCAAGACATGTCTAAAAATATTAATGTCACGCGTATAATACGCATTAAAATCGAAAAAATTGTCTTCGGCGTTTGCTATTTCGTCCCAATCTTCCTTAGTTTTTTCCCAAATGAAATGAACACACCCATCATCTCTATTGTCCTCTCTTCCTACATACTCATGCATCCCCTGTCAGGTATGACTTACACCTTTTAAATATAATTAAAGAAACGATTTTAAAGTATTTTATGTTTTACAGTGTCAGTAAGTCGATTGTGTGTGATAGTTAAAACTGTGAAAAATTATTTTCATGATGAGTGGCAAAATTCCAGCACCCCAAGAAGACATGATGATGTTTAAACATGTAGTCCACTCCGGTGTTCTTCGAAGTGGAACCGCATTTTCGTTTTCTTGGGGTGCTGGAATTTTGCCACTCATCATGAAAATAATTTTTCACAGTTTTAACTATCACACACAATCGACTAACGGCCGAACCCTATATTCAATCCGAGGATAGATAAGGCTTACTTCGGGTTAAAATTTGACATTTCCCCATACAAAATGTATCAAATTTTAATCCGAAGTAAGCCTATCTGTCCGCGGATTGAATATAGGGTTTGGCCGTTACTGACACTGTAAAACATAAAATACTTTAAAATCGTTTCTTTAATTATATTTAAAAGGTGTAAGTCATACCTGACAGGGGATGCATGAGTATGTAGGAAGAGAGGACAATAGAGAGATCTCTCTCCAGGCGGGTGTTATGCCTGGGGACCGAAGTCCATTGGAATGAAGTTGGAAGTGGTATATATATCAACCGACTTTAGAAACTTCGTTAGCGCGTTGTAGGATTCTTAGTTCCGCTGTCTGACACTGGTGGCGCTAGCGAGTTGTTGATACAAGTTTCCGTTAGATGTCGCTAGGTCGCTACATCAGCCCCCCTTTGAGACCGGAGGATGATGATGATGTGATGATGTGCTGTCTGTGCGTTGAATTACCGCTTGCAAGTGCCAGTTGATGTCTTCAATAGTGCTCAGAGCCGCGTTGGCGAGCGTAGCAGGAGAAGAGGAGTGTGTGTGTGAGTGGAGTACACAGTGAGTCGTGTACCTGCTCGTGAAGTACTCGTTGTAAGACGCAGTGAGTCGCGTTGTTGAGTGAGAGTAGCGTGCACACTGTAGACACCAGGCATAGAGATATGACAGAATGCTAGTGGTGCACAGTGCGGGTTGGTCTGGCTTGCTGTGAAACTGCGTCATGTGGTGCTTGAAAAGGTCGCCAGGTTGCGTAATTGTTCATTGTCGAGGGTCACCAATTTAGGAAGACAATCACGTCGGGGTCACCAATGTAGGAAGAGAGGACAATAGAGAGATCTCTCTCCAGGCGGGTGTTATGCCTGGGGACCGAAATCCATTGGAATGAAGTTGGAAGTGGTATATATATCAACCGACTTTAGAAACTTCGTTAGCGCGTTGTAGGATTCTTAGTTCCGCTGTCTGACACTGGTGGCGCTAGCGAGTTGTTGATACAAGTTTCCGTTAGATGTCGCTAGGTCGCTACAAGTACTTCAAATATGATTGAGAACCTAGTACCGATGGGCAGCAAGGGGAGACACCAGTACTAAAGATACCTGATGTCTCCCACAGGGGGTTGACCAGGGGAGACACGGGTCTGAAGGGTTTTCTTCTGGCCTTTTGCGTTTCTGGCCTTTTGCGTTTCTGGCCTTTTGCGTTTCTGGCCTTTTGCGTTTCTGGCCTTTTGCGTTTCTGGCCTTTTGCGTTTCTGGCCTTCTGCGTTTCTGGCCTTTTGCGTTTCTGGCCTTCTGCGTTTCTGGCCTTCTGCGTTTCTGGCTTTTTGTCTAACTGGCATTTTGCGTTCCTGACTAGATGCGTGTAAAGGGTTTCACAATCCTTTATGGAGCGACTAGGCATGTGTCAGGATGAGCTGGATGAGATAAATGACACTCTCACTGGACAAAGCTGTTTACAAGAAGAACCTGAAACCTCCTGCCACCAACCAAGGGCGGATAACCACAATCAGGTTATGGGTGTCCTCAAAAACCTCTGGACGGTATAAGAACCTGGTTGTGATCTGTGGTGATGATCAATAGCATCTTAGACGAATTAAGATATGCCACTAAGCTGGGTCCAAATGCATTAATTCATATGATTAAGATAGCACTGACCTCTTATTCAACTGCGAAAGCGTGGAATGCCAACACCGCTACAAGAGAGATCATGGATGCAGCTGTAGATCTGGCTACAACTGCTCAAGAGACCATGATGCAACATGAAAGGTACAAAGAATCCCTGACCCATATAACACACGCCTGGAACTCGGTCGCGGCAAGCATGTCCAACTATATGGAGACCATAGACCAAATAAATCTGGCATCTACGGTACCAGTTAGAACGACCAGGTTCTTACAGGCATCTCCATCACTAGACTCCCGCGCCTCCCCGGATCCCCTGAGTGGGAACTTTTTGAAACTAAATGCTGGTTACACTTACAAATGTCGGTATGAGCAACTCCTTTATATAACTGAGGACAATCTTAGTTTCATAGCAGACTCTGTGGAAGGGATACCTCTTGCGAAACTACTGGACCGTGTTAAAAACACCAGAGTATTGGAGAAACTCTTGAACAAAGACTTGCAGCAATTAGTGAAAATGATGAGCCAAAAGCACCAGTTATTTTAGGAATATGAGACGCTTTCTCGAAATCAAAGATTTACACCAATGACAGACCTTGCACAAGGGACATCCAATTTGATGGGACAATGGACATCAGCCCTTATAGAAAAAGACCAATAACAGCATCTTTGACAATTATGTAGATTTTGTGTTTTTATTTACTATATTATATATTCTCAAAGATACGTAGAAAAATGTATTGTGTACTTATTCCAAAAGATATAAGGTATCAGGTTTTCGTGCTGGGCACAGTATCTATACGGCACTACTTAAGATCACCGAATGCAAGATGCATGATGGTGGGGCATGGAGAATACGTCTGTCACAGTTCTTAACCTTATTGATTTCTCATACGCATTTAATACTGATGACCACGACATTCTTAAAACACTTGAAAGATTTGCCTTCCGCTTTAAATAGTTCTCCTCCTATCTTCGTGGAAGTCAGAAAGCTGTTCGGGTTGATAAGTCACTGTCTGACTGGTGTGACTTGGTTGCTGGCGTGCCCCAAGGTGGTATATTTTCTCTTCTCCTTTTCTCCATCTTTGTCAATTTTATTATTATTATTTATTTATTTATTTATTTATTAAAAACAAACAACACAGTACAATAATATTAAACGCCCTGCAAAACTGTTACAACAGTTTGACTGCAGGAATGTGTCCGTGAATAAATCTGCTTTATGTATTTATAGTTTACAGTATGTCTTACAATATGTCTAGTATGGAAGTGACTCTAATAAAAAAAAATGACTAGCCTCTTAAATCTACGAATGTTTGGCTCCTGCCGGATATCCTCGGGCAGACTATTCAACACATATGGCACACGTTTCTTTAATTTCTTTAATTACCCCTGGACGTGGTTTACATACATTCATACAAACTGAGGGCCTCCTTCTTATGAATAATACTTAAAAGTAAGTTAATAAGGCATGGACGGGACATTAAAGTTTATTTATAGTAACAATAATCCTACTATAATATTACAAATGCGAAAGTTTGCGTGTGTGTGTGTGTGCAACGGCTGGAGGGATTTGTTTAAATTTTGAATGAAGATAGCTTATATCCTGGATTAAAGATACATACTTTTCATCACGGAAAATTTAAAAGTTCCCGAGGGAATAACTATAATCGAAATATAAGCGGGCGAAGACGCGTTCAGAAGCTATGATCTACTAATCCTACTAATATTATAACCCCTAAGGGGTAAAAGGAAGGTACAATTTAATATGAGCTACGTGATTTTTGAACTCATAAATAAAATAAAAAACTTTTGGCAATTTTGATAAATATTTCTAAGGGGTTCAAATGGGGGGTTGAAGAAAGTATCGAAGTTATATAAACTAATAGCTATGATCTATGATAATAGCTATAATTTACTGGGAGTAGGTAAGTACAGTTGGTTAGGTTTTTTTTATTACCCTGGTATGACTTACTCCTATTTAGTTAGGATAAAGTAATTTTATTTTGACCATCGAGAATCCGAGTAGGGGAAGGTGAGGTATAATGATCCCCTTAAGGGAAAAACTTAACTGTGGCTAAAGTTGAAAGCAAAGTCGCAAGATTTCTATCGTTAGAGGTAGTGAATTTACTTAACTTTGTAACTGCATACTTATTTTTTATTATATGTATGTAGTTTTTTTGTACAAGAGGTATTTGTAAAAGTTTAGTAAAGGATCATTTTATACACACCTATGTATAAAATGATCCCTGGGGTAGGGGTAAAATAATCCCAGGGATCATTTTATACCATAAGTTAAATTTCAGTGAAATAAAACACTCAGCTGTTTATTTTAATCATATGTATTGTTCATAACAATTTAAGTATACCTATAAGCAAGTTACACAAAACTTTTCCAGTCTTCTAGTTTCATTAGAGAATTTTTTTTTATAATTATCTACTTCTCAACTAACAAAACTAAACATTAAACATTGCAACAAACTTTTAAAAGGTTTGCAAAATTAACAATATACCTAGTCAAGGTAGGTACACAAATAAACTCTTCTTCTAAATAAAAAAAACACAAATTATACTCATAAAATATGATAGGGATCAAAGGTTTTTTATCAATGTCAAAATGCAATAGAAAAAACAACTCTTCATTAAAAAAAAATAAAAAAATCTTATCAGGAACTAAGAAATAGACCTGTAGGCTCCTGTTCTTGTTCTAGGTTAAACATTGTTTGTTTGCTACCTAACTTTTTAGCGGAGCCTACAGCTATTTTATTTTTACCTTTGGCTCTTCTTTTTAATGCCATCACAGGGACCTTAAACTCTCTACTTGCTGTTTTGTAAGGAATACCATCTCTGACGGCATCTAATGCCTTTTGCATTTGTTCTTCAGGCCAATTTTGGCGATTAGTTTTGGGTATATAAATTCTCGGCATGATCTGTAAAAACAACAAAAACGGGGTAAAATGATTCCAGGGATCATTTTAAACACACAGAAAGGGATCATTTCGCCCCAAACACCAAATTCCAATATATCGATCAAAACATAACCTTCAAATACCGCGTGCGGAAATCGAACATTCCTTAAATATTAGCTAACTGCTATTAATACCCGCAAATAAAACAAAATTTCAATAAACACGAACATGTAAAAAGTAATGAAAGTTCAAAAACAGACTTACCTTAGATCAGAGCCACACTTTTTGATTATTTTTTAATAAAATCACGCCAAGCGCTCGCACCTCCATGACACTTGGAGAGGCAACTGGCAGGGGTGCGGGAAGCATGTTTCATGCGCATTTGGATAGATGGCACTAGTTGTCTCTGATTTACGGGGGGGGATCATTTGACATCCAGGGATCGTATTACCTCACCTTCCCCTAGCCTTGGTTAAGAAATAGTAGTTTATGAAATTGTTGCATAAAAAGGGGTATTAAAATACAAGCGTGTGTTTAAGAACCGAGCCGCTAGGCGAGGTTTTTAATAGTATCACACGAGTGTTTTAATACCTAGTTATGTGCAGTTTCATACACTACTTTATCTACTCTCATACATTGCGATTCAACCTACTAAATAAAAGCTCAAAGTTAATAAAGTAACTACAGCAAAACGTATGATCAATGAATGGCGCCAAAACCTAGCACATCACCGCGCATGCGTTAAAGCAGGCGCTGTCACAGACAAGTAAAAATTGGAATGAAAACTTTTGTAATGCTATAAAAATGACGCGAACAGCATGTGCGTTCCAATATAAAAAAATAAATGATATGGAACCTCGTTGGTGACATAAACTTTTTGGATTAACTTGTATCGTAATGATAATAATAATGTTATAGTGTTTTATTTATAATTATTTCGGTATTGTGTTTATAAAGTATGCAAATATAAATTCGTTTTGAAGTTTATAATTCGAACTTTACGATATGAGAGTAGATAAAGTTATTTTTCGACCACCCAGTACGGAAAATTAATTACATGAAAGTATTAATCTACAGCGACAAAGATCTTCGACTACGATTTCGGCCAGAGCGATTGTGTACGCGATTGTGTACCTATTTACATCCTATCCTACATATATGTATTATCAATGCGAAAGGTAATGCGTGCGTGAGTTGGTTACTTCTTCGCTGAAACGGATGGATGAATTTGGTTGGATACAATTTGGAATAGAGTTTGCTTACACACTGGATTAACACAGGCTACCTAGAATCCCGAAATAAATCAGTGCTCCCGTGGGATGGCAAAATTACTAATTCTACGCGGACGAAGTCGCGGGCAGAAGCTAGCTATGATAATTTGATTTTTTTATCCGTTAGTCAGCTTTGTAACTATAAAGATGTCTAGCAAACGTATATAGTGGAGCTAGCTGGTAATGATTCAGTAAATATACTAAGTTGGAGGTTTACTTACTTGGATGTTAAATATTATCTATAATCACACGTTATGCACCATTGTTAGGTAGTTTTGGTACGAAAATGTTGCTTTTGTGTATTGGGTTATATACTACCTTCTACTGTAACAACGATATAAAAACCTATTTTTGAAATTAATCCATACTAATAATATAAACGTGAAAGTGTTTGTGTTTGTACATTTCTGTTCTGTCCGTAAAGACGGAGATGAAAGCATCTCGACACGGAGCGACGGATAGACTTGTTTTTTGTGTGGAAATAGTTGATGGACTGGAGAGATTCCTAACCCCTCACCCCCCTAAAATAGGAGGTGGAAGTTTGTATGGAGCTTTCCGCAGTTTTTAATGAAGAAAGCTTTAAAACATTGATATGCGAAGTCTTTGAGACTAACGAAAAATACGTGCATCATTTTTTTTTGGAAATCTACCCCCAATCCACTGAAAAATAGGGGTGAAAGTTTGGCTTTCCACACTTTTCAAGTTGGAAAGCTAAAACTAAGTATAGCTACACGATTTAAATAAAGTATAGAAACAGGATTAAAAAAAACAATAATACATTTATTAATACATCAAATAATTAATGAAACAAAGTAGATTTTAAGACCTATTTATTGACATAACTCTCAATGCTGTTGGTTTGAGGCCCATTTTGACGCATGGTCCTTTCAACATTAAAAAGATAAACTGTGTTACCCACGAATTCCGATAAATGGCCCTAATAGGTTTTTAAAACACGCTAACGATGTGTTCTCTTAATCTGTACTTAAATCCGAGCATCGGCCCGCGCGTCACTCTTTAGTGCATATCGTCGCTTAAATGCTAAACGGCCCCATCACAAAAAAAATAAAAAACTATTTTATGACAAAAACGAGTTTAAAAACGGTAAAATTTTAATATTACACGAAGACACCTATCAATTTTGATTTATATACAACGAAATCACGCAAATGCCCGTTTGGAATTTTAAACTTTCGCGCCTAACTTCAGAGCGAAGCAGCCATTTTGTTAGTTGCGCTCTGGCAGTCAGCGGGACCGCACTTCACTTTTGAGAAAAAGGGTCGTATATCAAAAAATCTTCGGGATTTTAAAAATATTTTTAAGTCTAAAGTGCCTTATTTTGGATTGCGACCGTTTCGACCGAATTTTAAGGTAAGGTAATATATTTTTGTTATCAGCTAAGGTGTCACTTTTGCGATGTGGCTGTATCGCTTATAAATGAAACACGGTTATAGGGTTATTTATAAGATTAAAATGCCAAATTTGAAATGCGTCTGTTTTAAACAATAAAATGCTACTACGAGAGGTGTATTATTTAATGCTAAATCGATTTTTTTGGGATGTTGCTGCTTTGCATAATGAATTTATGTGGGTGTTGCTATAGTTTATTAAATCGAAACTGCATTTTTTGTTGTACGGCCGCATCGCATATAAATTAAACGCGGTTATGGGGTTATTTATAACATTAAAATGCCAAATTTGTAATGCGTCTGTTTTAAACAATAAAATGCTACTACGAGAGGTGTATTATTTAATGCTAAATCGATTTTTTTGGGATGTTGCTGCTTTGCATAATGAATTTATGTGGGTGTTGCTATAGTTTATTAAATCGAAACTGCATTTTTTGTTGTACGGCCGCATCGCATATAAATTAAACGCGGTTATGGGGTTATTTATGTTATGCCAAATTTGTAATGCGTCTGTTTTAAACAATAAAATGCTACTACGAGAGGTGTATTATTTAATGCTAAATCGATTTTTTTGGGATGTTGCTGCTTTGCATAATCAATTTATGTGGGTGTTGCTATAGTTTATTAAATCGAAACTGCATTTTTCGTTATTGCGGTCGTATCGCAAATAAAAATTAACATGATTATAACTAAAATGCCAAGTAACAATGAGTTAATTTAAAATATATAATACTTATATATTTTTCTGTCTGTTACGCTTTCACGGATCAACCATAGGACCGACTGTGATAAAATTTGATTTATAAGTAGTAAAAATTTGTATTTAAAATAGGACGTACAGTAGTTTTAATAAGTATATTGTTTTCTTGGGAATTTCGAAGCTAATCATTAAACAAAATTAAATCAGAATATATTTTTCATAGTAATGAAGTAAAGACACGTCTCTGTGTTATTTCCTGTGATATTTTAATATTTCTAATAGATATAATATTTACCAGTTTATCTTTTATTTAAAATTTGCAGAATGGGTAGCAGAGCATACCGTATTCTGAAAATGGTGAAGAAAGGGAGTGAAGAAGACGATTCTTGTGATTCAGATTCGATACCGGATAGTCAACTAAGCCTAAATATCTCATGTCTGCAGGAAAGCGATGAATACATTGTATCTAAATTAAATGGAATAAATAATATAATCGTCGGCGATAGTTTTATACAAATCTTTAACTTAAGGGTAGGTAATATTGTTATTACTTTACTTTAGAAGAGTATTTGTTTTATTACTTTAATACTATTATAGCCATTTTACATAATAAAAATAAAAAGTAAAAGGGTTAAAGCAAATGTGATACTTTGTTCTATGTGATATTTGATTCAACATGTTAGATTTGCTAGTATTTTTTACGAATTTATCGTTTGATCTCATTAACAATTTGTTCCTAATAACATTAAGATCTCAGAATATTGCCAAAAGTGCCTAATATTAGAATATTGTTAAGTTTTAAGAGCATTTTTATGATATAATTTTCGTGCTGCAAATTTTTTTGACATTTCGGAGTAAGTTTTTATAATTTTTGGGTTTTTAGAAGGTTTTTTTTTTATTTGAGACTGTTATTCCAATAAAGTCTGTAACTTTTTTGTATTTAATAATTAATAAATTTAATAAATACTTTATTTACTGTAGTTTATGTTGTTTTCATTAAATAATTTTAGATATTTCTCACGACATATAAGCGAATTTTATATGCTAAAGGGCCTTATGTGCTCCTCTACGCCTTAAATGACAACCTAGCGAACACTTACATTTGCAGACCAATAGAGGAATAAAAAACGCATCCGTTGATTATATACACAATAGATATAAAACAAAAAAACTTACACAAAAATTAAAAAAACATGTCGAAAACTTTGATTACCTCTCCTGTAAAAAAGTTCACTTTTGACATAAGGCCGTTTAGCATTTAAGCGACGATATGGTATAGTTGGTTCCAGTTTAAATGACGAAAATGCACTTAACGCAGGATTTTACAACTTCTTTTGTTGCTAAATATGAAAGGAAAAGATAACAAAGGGACGACCGAAGTGTGGCACGTGCCTTGGAGTAGCTCAACCCTTCTTGATCATTGGGTTTTACCTGAACCCGACACATTTAAGTAGGTGTTTTGTTTTCTAAGTACTTAAGTACAGTGCGGTTAACATTCAGGTAAAAATGTATTTTTAATACTATTCTTAAATTCTACAAAGTGATATTGACACAGTATTTAATTATTATCTTAGAAACATTTAATTATTAAGTAAAATACCGGCAACGTCAAAACTATCAATATTGTTTGTTCACAGTATACTTTGGCCGTACCGACACACCTGCGTAATTGTTTTATAACCCTACTTGAAGATAACAATTGAAGAATAGATGTTGGTAATGGTTGGTTTTAAGTGCTTTTCGTCATATTAACTGGAACCAACTACCTATACCTATACTCTTTGACGGTTGATTCTACGTTGATTATTGTGTTTTGTTTTAAGATTTGATTTTGTTGTTTTTGTTTGGTTTCCGGTTTCTTTAAATTAAACTCCCAAGATATTTTATGAGTTTTTAAAAGTTAGCCTTTTTTGTCTTTGTCAGACCGATCCCTTTGCAAAAACGTTATATGCCAAAGCTCCCTTGTTTTTGAAACTAGAACACGTCTACAAAGGAGTGGAAACGCCGTATTCTAGGCGCGCCTGTTGAAAATTGGACTGGAGTTAAATAATCTGATGCCCTTGGTTGTGTGTACACCGTACACGTTACTAATTTTGAATGTTTATGTTTACGTTTGCTGCTGCACCATGTTCGGGGTCCTACTAGCTATAGAGATCTTAAAATAGTCAATGGCCAGAAATGCGAAACATGTAGAGAAGCATGTGAAACTCTGCGTCTGTTAGAGGGACGAAACCATGCAAGAAGCCGTGCAGTGCCAATCACCAGCCAAAATCAGGGACCTTTATGCAACCCTCATATCATCTTGCGGGCTATTTAACCCTTATGAATTACAGACAAATATGAAGAGTGCATGGCGGAAGACATTTTGCGAAGGCTACAACATATATATACACACGGACATGGCATACAATGGACACATTTATAACGAGGCCATTGGGAAAACAAAGTAATGACAATGGTGGGCAAAAGGTTGAGTGAATTTGGAATGATTAGCCGTCGGCGAAATAAATAAAATGAAATATGTGATGAGATTTTACAAGAAACACTATGACATACATCTTAGCAGCAGCAAGTAGCCGAATTGGAACCTCAATTACTGCCAGATCAAAAACGAGTCTTTGATAAAGTATTGTAGCAAATAGAATCTGGGAATGGTGACACCAACGGGAGATTTTTGTAAATTAGTACTAAGTAATTCAGACCTGTGTACAGAAGTGTTTACCCAGATTTACAAAACAATATACACGAATATCAATATCTATGTGTAAGAGCAATTCTAACACCTCAAAACGAAATTGTCAACATAATAAATTCAGAACTTATTGGGTAAAGTAGCAGGAGATTCAACAGAGTATTTGTTAGTAGACACAGTTATGAACACAGAGCAGAGCACATCATATACCGTAGAGTTTCTAAATTTACTTGCGCTGTCAGATGTACCCTCACATAAGCTAAAATTAAAATTAGGCTCCGAGTAATGTTAATGCGAATTTTAGATGCCCATAGATTACGAGTATTTAATTGCATAAAAATAATTAAGAGCTACATAGCAGCGAATCTCCTTTACCCAGGTCCAAAATGCCAATGATAGGAATAACTAACTAAAAAAAATGAAATTGTGGATTGTTATTTCTTTTCCATGGGATGTTGCATGAAGCTAGAATATGTATAATCAAATCTAGATAAAAACTATTGTCGTTCGTAACCGCTTTAAACTCACGTGAATTATGTGTGTTACTTGTTATGTGAGTTCCAACACCCCATTTAGCCAATTTAATTGTCAATTTGGCTAAATGGGAGCAGGGCGATAAAGGGCCAAAAAGTGAGATATGTAATTATTCCCATGAACTCATTTTTGTGAATTAATCTCATCTAAAGCAATTGTTTAATTTTATTTTATTTTTAAACGTGTCTTGGAAACTTAAATACGTAGTACCTAGTTTTCCCCATATAAAACGTTTTTTTTTTAAAGTGCACCTGGCCTTGAAATGTTAAGTACGCCGAAAAATCATAAATATCACGGGAAATTGTGCAGTTTCTGAGATATTCCGTTTTTAGGGTTCAGTAGTCAAACTAGGAACTCTTATAGTTTCGCCATGTCCGTCCGTCCGTCCGCAGCCTAGCTCAGAGACTCTTAGTACTGGAAAGCTGTAATTTAGCATGCATATACATAATAGTCATGCCAACCAAGTAGTAAAATAAAACCATGAAAATCATTTTTTTTAGTGTACCTCCCCTACACATCACGTGGGAATGTATTTCATTTTTTTCGTCTACCCCATAGCCTTGTACCGTGTACCGCAGCGATGTGCATTCCGATCACAAGACCAAAGCTTAAGAAGTTTCGGAACCTGAAAAGGATCTGCTTCTGTGAGGGCAATGAGTGGAAATTATTTAGATATTATGTGTCTAACTTGGTAAATTCGTGTTCTAGTCCGGTTTTTTTGTGCATAACTTGTACCTGACTTATTAACTTAAGGGTCTAAGTGTTGTTTCTTCTCTTTCTGAATGAAATATTTCACATACCTAAGTAAATTACCGAAGTCAGCGTAAATATGTTAAAAAATACAAAAGAACAATTACGACTAATTGAGTACCTTTTTTGAAGTCAGACAATTAAATTTCCATTTTTTTTTATATGAATGACCCAAAGTAAACCGAGCCGTAGGATGAATTTTGCTGTAGGTTTAAGTTAGGCTCATTACTGTCGGAGTTTAGCAAAATTTCTAACAACTAACTACTAATTAGTTCAGTAACGACTAAAACTAGGTTTTTCATTTCACTGCAAGTGTCACTGTATTTTTTTAAATTAACTCTTCAAATAGGATAGGTGGGCTAACGTAGTCACCAAATGGGTGCCGCAAGACGGGTGGCGAAGACGAGGCAGGCCCAGGCGGAGATGGCGGGACGACCTGGACGCGTTTCTTGACAACTGGCCGGACGTTGCCACTGATAGGGATTTGTGGAAATTAAGGGGGGAGGCCTTTGCCCAGCAGTGGGACACTCAACAGGCTGATTAAAAAAAAAAAAAAACTTCAAAAATATATTTTCGACTAAATAATAAGCTCAATGTTAACAAGATTCAATTGAAAAAAGGTACATACGGTGCGTGAAACCGACCCGCAGTTGGCCATTTTTTATGAATTAGACATTGTACACTGTATATTTACTGCTTAAAGGTCATAATAAAAACACTACTGCTTAATACTGTTGCGGCTGCGGGATACAATAAATTATTTTTAATTTTATATAGATAATGATATTTAATCGGTTTATTGATATGCAGGGTGTCCAGCACAACTTTCCCGCTGCACCGCGTTACCAGTTTAATTTAGGTTTAACGAAAAAAGCGATATTAACGCCAAGCAAGAAAATAGTGGTTTGGCTAGTTAGTGTTCAGGTTTCCCCTTTTGTTTGCCATAGCTCGTAAAAGGGACCATTGCACCACCCGTTTTTGCTCTTAATTACCTTGATCTCTTAAATAGTCTCTCATTAAGAAATAATTAAGAACAAGGGTAAGAAATTATTATTAAACGCTTTGCGAATGTTGTTATTATAATGAAACCTTAATATAGGTACTATTTATTTATATTAATCATACTGCGATCCCTATTTTAATACATAAAATATCTAATTGGTTAAAGATGATTGCCAACTGATTGGTATAGTTGATTGCTTTGCTACAAAATGAAGGCAAACGCGAATGCAGATTGCTTTATTTACTAGTTTTGCGTGATGAATTACCCTATAGTATTAAGTTATACACGGTAACTTTAATTGGTGATTAGCAAAATTTTATTTTTTCTTAGTATTTAAGGATAATATTTTTTTAAGTAACTTAAATTAACCCGTATAACAAAAAAACTACCTTTTACCTTGCGTTACCATCTTAATAATACGATGCATGAACAAAACGCCGAAATGTATCGAAGGACTCGCACGAATATATTCGTACACACGCACAAACGCTCAGTTACATTTCACTGCGCTCGAACTTACGCCCACAATTAAAACCGCAATAAAATCCTGTGACTCGGCGCCGGACTTGCACTAACACATTCAAACAATTTTCTAGCGAATCAAACTCGCACACATAGACACAGCGGCAGAATATACCATAAAAATCCGATTGACAAATCTCGCTAGTCCGACCCAAGGACAACTCCAAAATAGCACCGTCACCGTCGCACAAGACCTCTAAAATAATTATTTTGCATCCTTTTTCACATTATGCCATTGCTTTCACGGTGTTTGTTTTAAAGTTTTGTTAATAATTTGTGTTATTATTGATTTATGAGACTCAACTAGTCAAATTTAGCACACTTAGGCCCTTATTAATAAAAACTCGTCTTAATCCGTGAACTGAGTGCCTCTCAGTTGAGACTGTCTCGATATGTAATCATGGAGCTAGGATCGTCGCTTATTAATAAACTCATCTTGAGAAGCTCTCACCTTAGATTATAAACACATCCCAACCCCAACAATGATATTTTTGAACGAAACGACAATACGTTGTGACTATGCATATGGTTCTTTATAATAGATGATTTTGCGTGAAGACATGACAGAACGAAGATTATGAAGATACGTACCATCATAAATCAATTTTTTCAAGGTGTCAAAGCAAGTCGTTATAGTAGTTTTCCGCTTATATCATAAAAAGTTATAAGGTGTATAGTACGACATTTTTTTTTTTTTTTTCAAAATATCTCTTTGATATTGAAAAAACGAAACGCGCACATTTGCAGTAGTTTACACGTTACAGGTTACGAATTTGTTTTTCTAGTGAAGTGAACTTAAGTGCCTTTAAGTATTCAAATGAATGTGAAATCGTGCACCTTCACGAATCCAACCTGGCTGAGGATCTATTTAAAAAAATAAACATATCCTAACGGCCGACCCCTATCTATAGCAAGCATCGGAGACTGGAGCCTGGAAGAATTCCTTAGGCATAAGATGAATAATGTAAGGCAAATCAGGCGAACCGTTTCCAAACGGTGTCTAATTTACTTACAATTAAGCTTGAGTTATTAGATAGCAACCTTAGGATAATCACATTAATTACTACTAACATAGGAATCTGTTTATCAGTCAGCAAGCAGTCCTCAGATCGCGTCAGTATATCGGCATAAAGGTATGATCATTTCCCAATTCTTATTTGAATGTTGTTTATAAATATGAAAGATAGTCTTGACTATGGCAGACCATTTATAAGCATTATTTCGTCGGTGAAACTGCAAAACCGCGTAAGTTACATTTTTAATAAGGAGCAAAATGCACCTTTTCAATAAGAAGTTAAGGTTCATTTTGCCGTATCATAAATTTGTTAGTTTCGCGGTTTTGCAGTATCACCGACGTTATACTTATACGCCTATTTGTAATTGTCAAGCTTTTAGTGAATGTAAATTAAAAGATCAAACTAAGATGATTATGGAACTGTAAATAGGTAGGAATAGGTACATTATACTTATTGTTTTTGTTAGTTTCAGATGATTTAAAGAAAGAACTGCTGCTTAATTTGTTTTTGATTCCTTTATTATTATGGGCTCAAGTGTGTAACAAATGGGTCCCACAACACGATGTTTGCGATGTTTGGTGGGAGACTGTGGAAGTGGAAGGAAAGAAGGGAGGCTTTTGCCCAGCAGTGGGTCATTATAGGCTGTTAAATAGTTAATAATTCCTTAATTATTCAATGTTTTTTCCGATTATAATTCAGATATCTTATAACAGTGGTTAGCACAAGTTGTTTCCTCAGTTGTCACTTATGCTTTGGTTAGTTTATGGACAAGGTAGAGGAGTTACCAAGCGACAAACAAGTCGCAGGCAACTTGTGCTAACTGTTTCGTAAATTTAACTATATTTCTGTCATTGCACCTTGGTGACATAAAACTTAACTGACACCCAATTGCACAAACATTGGTCAGCACCGTTCACAATAATAATTAATCTATGTCAGCACTGGAAGGAATCCCTGCAATATTTTAATCTATGCATACGTACACTTTATTCCATTAGGACAATCCTTGTCACTTTCCAATTATAAGCGACTTATGATGAAATTAAATTTAATGAATCTTTGTGACACTCCTCCTCGCGTCTTAAAAGTTAGTGGAAGTTATTACGTCATAGTTGGGCCTATTCAAATCAGAGTTATCTTATTTTGAATATTTGTAACTTAATTTATATTGTCCAACTCAATTTTAGTCTAAAAAGGATAGATATTAATGTTTATAAATTTAATTTAACAGATATTTAAGATCAGATTCAAGTTTCATATTATAAATTAAGGTCTATAGATCTTTAAAGTCAAAGAACATCGATCAGTGGGTTTTCACTAAAAATGTTAACATTCATAAATACAATATAGATAACACCAAAATACACCGACATCCAACACCATTACCACAGATACTTGTAGACTTGGTGTCTATGAAAGTTATTTATAAATGTGAGAACTAAATAACATTGTTTTATTTGCACTAACACATACAGCGCAGGCTTTCTGAATTCCATAGCCACTAGGAGCTTGTTAGAATAGTTACAGAGTTCAGAGAGCTTGTTGTTATGGTATGTTATGCCTCTGAATCTTACGATCCAAATAATTTCATTTCGCTAAGTTAAATAGTGTAGGAGTACATACATACATATAATTATGTACCAACTTTCGCATAAAGGGACCCTGAATGTCTTTTCACAAATAAATAAAACTACTTTTAGCATTTAGTAAGTATTTATACCTTTAGATACCACTACATCATTACAATCATCTCCCGATAAAGCTGAAATGTTATTAAGATCCAATGTGAAGGAATGCACAGATGTTTTTATTTTTTATCATGTCTCTCCAAAAATTGTAATTATAACTTTTAGGTCACTTAATCTAAAAAAGACTGAAGATCTCTGGGGGCCTCTCCGTCACAGTACTACAGTCTGTCTTAGAATTAATTGCATCATATCTGGCTGCATTATTTAAAAATTGTGTCGACATTGGAGTGTTTCCTGATCTGATGAAACATAGTAAGATTATACCCTTGTTTAAGTCAGTGGCAAGAACAGACCCCACAAATTTCAGACCAATTTCTATACTGCCAGCAATGAGTAAATTTTTTAAAGAATAATTCTCAACCAAATATCCTCACATTTTAGTAAGAATAAGTGGTTTCATAGTAGTCAATTTGGGTTTACCAAGGGACGGTCAACTACAGATGCCGGTTCGACCCTAATTAAATACGTCTTTGATGCCTGGGAAAAATCACTAGATGTAATTGGAGTTTTCTGTGATTTATCCAAGGCGTTTAACTGTGTTGATCACGTTACGTTAGTGCGGAACCTAAGCTACTACGGTATCAAAAACGGTGCCCTTAATCTTATTATTTCTTACCTTGCTCACCGAACTCAGCGGGTGGACATAAACAGAACGCAATCTCCTAGATCAGCTGTTGCTATGGGAGTGCCCCAAGGCTCAATTCTGGGCCCATTCTTGTTTTTGATTTATATCAACGATCTCCCTTATGTTGTGCGCGACAAACATGAAATAGTTCTATTTGCCGACGACACTTCACTTTTATTTAAAGTAGATAGAAAACAGGCAAATTTTAAAGACATAAATGACAGGTTGTCAACAACTGTTGACTGGTTTACATCCAACAACTTACTTTTAAATGCCAAGAAAACCAAGTGTATGAAAATTTCTTTATCAAATGTAATAGGAGTGAATGGGAATAGTATAAGACTAAAGGATGAGACAATGGGATTCGAAGATAAAACAGTATTTTAGGTATTACCTTGGACTCAAAACTGCAATGGAATTCGCATAATATCCACCCTTGCGGGGGTACACTTAGTTCTGCAGCATATATTCACAAGCTCAACACGCGCACGCGAAATAAGGATAAACTCGTAGTCCCAGGTCACCGTCTTCGTAAAGTAAGCACATCATTCGTGGGGAATTGTATACGCTTCTACAATAAGATACCTACTGATATTGTCAATATGCCATTCAATAAATTGAAGTCTCGCATTAAGTGCTGCTTACTGGGTAAGCTATTACTGAAATTGTGGTAAATTTTAAGCATTTTGAGCAGAAATGTATGTAATATGTGAGCACTGAGCAGCGCTTATTGTTAAATGCCTTTAAGCCAATGATGTAGATATTTTAAGTTTACCTAATGTATCCTTTTTTGTTAGTAATTTTTATTGGTTCTTATGCACAAGACACTTAAGAAATCAGAACACATTGTGATGTTCCTCGCCGGACAGTTCCCTTTTTTATTGATATATTTTGTCCGGCAGCATGAGCATGTCATGCTCACTCTAAGGTCATTGCTTACGGCGGCGGCGTTGATCGGGTCGCCACCTTCCCGAACACATGGTTGAGGGAGGCGATGGCTGAGATACGCGTTATACTCATGAACGGGTGCTGTCTGTGGGGTCCGATCTGTTAACGCTTGCAAGGACCTGTTATTCAGTTAATTATTTTAATTATCGTTCCTGACGTAGAGACCTCGTCATGGTGTTCTCCTAGTCATTAGGTATTTTATTTATATTTTATTGACCTTACATTTGTACGCAGGATATTTCAAATATTTTTTAATTTGCTATTTATAGATTTGTATAATGCTAGACTAAGTAGTACCATTGTAATATTAAATATATTAAAAAAAAATACTGACTGCTGAGTTTCTTGCGGCGTGTCTTCTCAGCAGTGGTCTCCTCTTGTGAAGCGCTGGTAGATTCTTGACGTGTAAAAGTGCCCGTGCGGCCTACTTACTGAATAAATGTCTTTATCTTTTATGATTTTATTTGTGTTAGTTTTAAAAATAATGATTTTTTACTTTATTACCTTGTTATGTAATTTAGATACTTTGAGTTTTATTGTATTTAATCATTGAAAAAAAAATGACCTTCTGCTGGAGTTTCTTGCGGCGCTTCTTCTCCCTCATTGGAAAATCTTGTCCGAAGCGCTAGTAGATTCACTCCATGTTACCGACGTGTAAAAAATTCCTCATGTGGCTAATTCACTGAATAAATATTTTGAATTTTAAATTTTGGATAATTATGTTATAAAAAAGTCTATTAGTTAGGAATACATGTTTACAGGTTTCAAAATAAACTCAATTCCTAATATTTAGAGATGCGCCGAATAGTGATTTCACCGAATGGCCGAATACTTTTCGCTTTAACATTAACAGAACCGGATATTCGGCCGAATTATTCGGTTTACCATTTAATTGTTTTGCCACGTAAACAGGTTCTAACATGTACACTACATTACGTGTCGCTGCTGGCTAGATGACAAGAAAACTGTACCTAGGTACCTTACCGCCCGTCAGCGCACACCGCGCTGTCCTTTGCTTCAAAACACGATATTGATTTGAAGTTTATTTGCTTTATTTTATTAACACATTCCTTATAGGTTTTCTTTGACTTTTATAACTGAAAATATGACATAAATTCTACATAAAAAGTTCTAAACCGTGTTTGTGTAGCCAAGAAAATAGAAATACCCGAACAGAATATACCTACTCGGCATCAAAACCGAATGATTCGGCCAAATACAAATAGTGAAAATGATGCCGAATACGCCGAATACTGAATACCAAACGAATATTTGGCGCATCTCTACTATAATACATTGTTGCAGAGGATAGTGTGGTGAATATCTATGGTTGTTTAGAAGATATTCGGTGTCACTTATTTGTATGTCATACTATGTAGAATCTTGCTTAATAAAACCTAAATTCTACGGGTTCTATTCATTACAATTTATTAAGCAAGATGGATAAATACCTGCGTCCAGACCGATTCGACGCGGATCCGTCATCTAATACGGACAATTCTATATTATGGATGCATTGGAAAAATACATTCGAGAATTTTCTGAAAGCGGTATGTAAAGATGACAAACTATCAGATGAATCGAAATATCAATTATTGGTAAACCATCTTTCATCAAATATTTTCAACTATATACGAGATGAGACTAACTATGACGTTGCCATAGCGAAATTAGAATTTTTATTTGTTAAACCCTCGAATGAAATTTTCTCACGATACAAGCTTATGAGGAGACAACAGCAACCTGCCGAGTCAATAGATAAATATATTCAGGAGTTAAAGCTACTAGCAAAAGACTGCTCATTTAAAAAGGTGACCGCTGAGGAAAACGTAAGCGAACATGTAAGAGACGCATTTATAGCGGGCCTATCGTCTGCGTCTATCCGCCAGAGACTCTTAGAAAACGCCTCTCTGAGCTTAGATGACGCTCATAGGCAGGCCCGCTCACTCGAGTCAGCTCAGATAAATAATGAGAGTTATCAACAACCCTCTTCTAGCACTTTTATAAACGCGGCCTCGTTGCCCAAGCAAAACCACTCAAATGATAATACGTGCTATTTTTGTGGGTTGAAAAGACATGCACGCAGAATCTGCCCCGCCTTCAGTGCAACGTGCTTAACGTGTGGTAAGAAAGGACACTTCGCTAAGGTATGCAAAAGCAAGGCTCAACAAGAAAAACAAAATGCCTTTGCAGCTTGTGGTGATGAAATGCCTGAAGTGGTATCGGACGCGAAGAACTCTTTATCATGCACAACTGCCGCCACAAGCGACCTAAGCAAAGCGACTGTTCCTATTACTATAAATGGAAGTTTAACTGCCAAAGCGCTTATTGATACCGGAAGTTCAGCGAGTTTCATTAATAGCCGACTCGTAAACAATTTTAATTTCAAGATGTCGTCCTGTAATCAGCGCATCACTATGGCCGCTGAACATCTAACCTCTAAAGTAAACAAAATTAGTAATTTGAACATAGACCTACAACGACAAAAGATACAAGCGGACTTTCTTGTAATGGAAGGATTATGCACTGACGTTATTATTGGCCATGACATTTTAAAGAAACATACAGCATTGGAAGTGTATGTTGGTGGTCCACGGGATACACTAAAGCTGAATTCCCTAACTCAAGCTAATATAGAGCCTGTGAGTTTGTTCCCTAACTTATTACCGGGATGTAAACCCGTCGCTATCAAGTCGAGGAAATATACTGCCGATGATGCTTCCTTTATCAGTGCAGAAATCAGAAACCTTTTAGAAAACCAAATTGTCGAGCCAAGCCAATCACCATGGCGTGCCCAAGTCTTGGTTACATCAAACGAGAACCATAAGAGGAGGATGTGTATTGACTATTCCTTGACAATAAACAGGTATACTCAACTTATCTCGATGACATAACAGTATGTGGACGCGACCAGGAGGATCATAATCAAAAACTAAATCAATTTCTTGATGTCGCTACTCGTTATAACCTCACTCTTAATCTAGATAAGAGCGAGTTCTCGAAGAGGGAGATAAGCATACTCGGATACAACATTAATGATGGCTTAATCAAGCCTGACCCTGACAGGCTACGTCCTCTTCTAGAACTTCCAATCCCTGAAAACACCGCATCTCTACGTCGGGCCCTTGGACTTTTCGCACACTACTCGAAATGGATACCTAACTTCTCGAACAAAATTCACGTTCTTGTTGCAAAAGAGACTTTCCCAATGTCTCAGGCAGCTACTGACGCTTTTAAGATGATTAAGAGGGAGATAGCAAACTCAGCTTTGCACGCCATTGACGATAGAGTCCCCTTCACGGTCGAAACTGATGCTTTGGACCACGCTATTGCAGCTACTTTGACGCAAGACGGAAGGCCAACTGCTTTCTTCTCCCGAACACTTACTGTCAGCGAACGCAATTACGCAGCTGTCGAGAAGGAAGCTACAGCGATAGTGGAATCGTTAAGAAAATGGCGCCAATTCCTTGTAGGCAGAAATTTTCGCCTCATCACCGATCAAAAATCAGTTAAATACATGTTTGATCAGTCTCATTCATCTAAAATCAAAAACGACAAAATTCAACGATGGAGATTAGAAATAGCTATTTTTAAATTTGACATAATACACCGTTCCGGCAAAGACAATCAAGCCGCCGATGCGCTATCCCGAGTACACCATGTAGGAGCAACTGGCAGGAGCTACCTCCAGGATCTACACAATAATCTATGTCACCCTGGAGTCACACGCATGTTTCATTGGATACGTACGAAAAACTTACCTTACTCGATCGATGAAGTGAAGCGGATGACAGCGTCGTGTCCAGTGTGCGCCGAAATCAAACCCAGATTTCACAAAATGGAAGGTAAGCTAATAAAAGCTACTTCACCCTTCGAGAGAATCTCTATCGACTTCAAAGGGCCACTCCCAACAGAAGGCTCTAATAATCGCTACATATTGACAATCGTAGACGAGTATTCCCGATTTCCCTTCGCATACCCTTGCCCTGATCTGTCCTCAAATACTGTCAAAATCAAATTGACTGATCTTTTTGCAACATTCGGCATGCCAACATATGTTCACAGCGACCGTGGATCGTCCTTTGTATCCGAGGATTTGAAACGCTTTTTACACGAGAAAGGAATTGCAACGAGTTATACCACACCATATAATCCACAAGGCAACGGACAAACTGAGAGGTATAACGGCATAATATGGAAATCGATTCAATTGGCATTGAGGACTCTGGAGCTGCCCATATCGAAGTGGGAGCACGTGTTGCCAGATGCACTCCACTCCATCCGCTCGTTGCTCTGCACGGCGACTAACTGCACCCCACATGAACGCATGTTTTCGCACCAGAGGCGCTCCGCTAATGGCCAATCCTTGCCTTCATGGCTCACAAATCAGGGACGTATCTTGCTCCGAAAACACCACAGAACCAGCAAGTACGACCCAATTGTAGAAGAAGTGGAGTTACTAGAAGCGAATCCACAACATTCCCGTATTCGTCACCAAAATGGGAGAGAGGCGGTCGTCTCTAATCGTCACCTAGCTCCTGGTGGCGAGCAGCCAGCAACAGATGAAGAGGAGGAGGGCGAGTGGGAAGAAGCCCAAGAACAGCCCTTACCTAACGACGAGCAAACAGGCTCCACACCGAGCAGTCCGCAACTACGCCGTTCTAATAGAGAGCGTCACCCTCCGGCTCATCTGAATGATTACGTCTGCGAAACTGCCGGAGGAGAATGTGGTGAATATCTATGGTTGTTTAGAAGATATTCGGTGTCACTTATTTGTATGTCATACTATGTAGAATCTTGCTTAATAAAACCTAAATTCTACGGGTTCTATTCATTACAGATAGAAAGTACGAGATTTTTGACGAGTCATATAGAGGGCCGAAACGTAGATGAGGCCCTCTAGTGTACGAGTCCATAAATTGCATTTTCTACCGAGGCAGACATAGTGCTTTTCACAACTACTGAGAGGAAATAAAATAAAAATTCATATTCAAAACTCAAATTTTAATTCATGTTAATGTGACATACACAATTATTAAAAACTAAAGAAATATTCTTCCCAGGAAAATTGATGGTAGTAGTTTGGGACAATTCTGTGGGCGTTGATTGTACTGAAACGTTTTTAAAAGATGTCGAATGAAGTGGGAATTGTGATTGCAATTTGCTGTGAGACAATTGTGTGGGCATAGAACCAACAAAAACATTCTCAAAAGACGTTGAATGAAGCGGGCTTGGTGGTTTGCAGGATGTTGTAGCAGTGGTTTGATTTAGTTCTGTGGTCATTGACATCGGATCATTTTTAATAGAAGATGTTGATGGAATTGGGCTCGGTGGATTCATTCTGGCTCCGCTGCGAGATGTAGTAGCCACAGTTGGTGTTGACGGATGTAAATTAATGGATTCAGTTATCTGTTTGTTAACTTTGCTTTTGTTTTTGACTGAATCTTCTATGTAGCTCTCTGCAACTTTACTAGATTTCCAGCCCCCGTGCCGTTTTAAAGTTGTAAGGTTTGCACCAGCGTCAGCAAGCAAAGTAGCTGAAGTCTTACGGAAGCAGTGTCCCGTATAGCTTTTTGCATTCGGTAATCTTAGAAATGCAGCAATAATTTTAGGTACAGCAGCGAGTTTGTGTCTTCCTATTGGCTGCTTCGTACATCTTCCATTGATGAAATTAAAAAAAAAAACGATCATGTTGAATATCATTGGGACGAAGCATTTGATATTTTCTCACAATATTGAGAAAATCGTCTCTGATCACGAATGATCTATCAATCCCCGTTTTTGTATTAGACAGGTTAACGAGAAGCAAGTCCCTATGATCTTCCATATCACTTGTTTTGATGTTAGTTAGCTCGACCGACCTGCAGGCACCATTGATGCCAAAAATTAATATAACCTGTAACCAAACAAAACGATTTCATATATGAAATGTTTGTGTATCATTTTAAATATACATCAACGCATAAGCACACTGCTTTAAACTATCGCGGTTATTTATGAAACTAAAGTTAATATTCTAACCGCGGCAAGATCTAGTTTTATTAACTTTTGTATTATAATCATAAATCTTTAAATACTAATGAATGACTTACTTTAATTGCTAAATGGATTTCATCCGGAGCTTCTCTGAGGAATGTCTCGACATTTCCCGCGGTTAATACTCTCGATTTCTTGGGTTTATATCCAGTCGAAAGCCTTTTCAATAACATCGTGAATTTTGAGTAATGCTTGATATTTATATTATGTTTTGTATCTATTGGTTGCCTTCAACATAGAATAAATGCCCCATAATGTAGAAGGCTTCAGCGTCTTTGAGAGTTTATTAAAATAGGCAAGCATCGCATTTTCGGAAACAGATTGTCTTTTCATTTGTTTTCCATAACACAAAGTTGTCGTATACTTTCAAATATTTCTCCCGAGACTTTTGAGGCAGAAGATTGTTTACGACTGATCTTGCTGCTTCGTTAATATTGGACGGTGTCAGAATTTGTGTATCACTGTCATCACTAGACGAATTCATTTCACTAAAAAACTTTCAATTTACTTTTAATAGTGTTAGTCAAATGGCGTCGGTTTTTCAAAAGTAGAATAGAAGCTGTATGTATTATCGCCAATTTTACCATAGGTAACTTTTTTTTAAATCTGGACCCCTATTCTCGTGGCTTTCGAGATTAATAAACAAACATTCGAGATGAAGATGTCAACTCCATATAAAATTGTGTTTGTTTCGCCTTATGTTTCTTTCACTCGGACTAAATACGCTAGCAACTCTTTCATCAACAGAGCTTGTAAACTGTATAACGACCGTTTTTATGATGCTGATATATTTGCCTCATCAATCCTCAGATTTAAGACTACCATCATAAGCCGTCTTAGCGCTTAGTCTGTTTTTAGTATTCGTTTTTTTTTCTTTTTCTTTTCTTTTGCTGCTTTTGTTCCTTTTATAATATTTTTGTATAACGCCAACTAAAAACTAAACTACACGTAAACTGTGTACCCACGTGTTATTTGTATTTTTAACTTGTATATTTTCTAGCTATAAGTTATATTGTACCGTTTGTTACCCTAATAAACATTAAAACATCTCCCATGTAATTTTATCTCTAGTGGTTCGAGATTAGGGACCAAGTATGAATTACATAAAAAAAAGCAGTGACATAGTTTTTAGTCTGTGTATCTTTAATATTTTACGACACAAAATGGTGTGTTATGATTGGTCGATTCCAATTTTTCATTTTAAGGAGCTATGACACAAAAATTGATTGATTGATTTTCATTGGTTATTAAAGTTGGACAACAATGTTCTCGACCAATCAGCAAATGCCGACAAAAACATTCTTGGTCTGTCCTTATAAGTGACGTTTTGTGACCCCAAACAAGAGCATCTATGGCCATATTTCCGAGCAGTGTTGTGAAAATATTATTTGTATCTGATTTTCTGTTATACCATACAAATACTTTTTATTGAACAACAACAAAAAACGAAATAGAACAGTACATTTAAATTATAGATATACAACAGGCTGTCTTGCTGTTAAATAGCAATCCAACCATTATCTAACTATTAACCATCCTGTTTCATAGCTGCATAAGGTAAAAAATTAATATTATGTTACTAAATGGAAAGAACGTAGTAGGTAGGTAAATTTACAATGAAAATATTGCTCATAGCCTCTCATAGCAGACAACTGACTCTGCTAATTTGTTATTAGATTGAAGCTATTTTATTACCCGAGTAAGGCGTAGAAAAAAGGGCCATATCTTTTAATTACATCTTGAAATTGGGCGTTTTTCAAAAAGTGAACATTAACACTGCATATTGGATAGCGAAATATTATTAAGGCTGATTGGAAATTGTTATTAGACTATAAGGTTTCTTAATGTAATGAACGAGTATAATTATGTGCTATAGAAAATCTCAGAATGATATGAGAAATATCACTAAAAAGCGATTTTTCTATTTACAAATAAAACCGTAATTACATGTAACGAATACATGCAAGACATAGAGTTATAACATTTTTATTTCACACCATTTTTCTTGTACAACAACTTCTGAAGTCACAAATCAAATTTCTTCTTCTTCTTTCCAGTCAATGCAAATTACATATCAAACATAAAAACTATTTATTCGGTTCGAACATGCTGGCGCGGGCGCAAATAACTAAACCAAACATTAACGAATACCGGAAACAACAGAAGAAATCAATAAACATAACTAAAATCATATAAGAATCTTATTTAAATAACTTATTCAATAGGAAAGGGACAAACCTTTGTAACGCTTGTTTTTAAAATAAAACCTCTTGCTGTCTTTACACTTAAAGCCCTAACTTTGCCATCTCGACCAGGGTGGACATCTATTATCCTACCAACAGGCCAATTCATAGGGGAAGCACAGTCGTCTTTTAACAAAACCAGAGCACCAACCTTTAAATTAGGGCACTCATTTTTCCATTTTGGTCTACTTTGCAAAAGAACTAAATATTGGCTATGCCACTGCTTCCAAAAACTTTGCAGAAACTGAACCCATTGCTTCCAAAAACTTAACCTACCTATATTTACATTCGTTACATCCGCTTCCGGATAAGAAGACATAGAAGCACCAGTGTTAATGTTCACTTTTTGAAAAACGCCCAATTTCAAGATGTAATTAAAAGATATGTGTTCGAACCGAACAAATAGTTTTTATGTTTGATATGTAATTTGCATTGGCTGGAAAGAAGAAGAAGAAATTTGATTTGTGACTTCAGAAGTTGTTGTACAAGAAAAATGGTGTGAAATAAAAATGTTATAATTCTATGTCTTGCATGTATTCTTTACATGTAATTTGGTCCTTCGAGATAAACATGTCTACGTTTTGAGACTATCGAAGAAGAAAATAATATCTCATAATGAGTACCTATAAGCTTTCGGGCTAAAAAATAATATCTCATATTATATGAGTAAGTAAGTATAAGCTTTCGAGCTAAACAAGAAGAGGATAATTTCTCATATAAGTTTAAGCTTTCGAGCGAACAGAAGAATAATTATATTGATGTTTAAAAAGGTGAAGTATACTCTTACCTAAAGGTTGCCTTATTATTATTAAGGCGCGCACAAGTCGCACGACACAACAATTCTTTCAAGCGGAATACCAATAACGGATTGCCTGCAAGATTGTCACTATTAGGGTATGATTGCCTATGTACTTACCTACACTACGAGGTCGTCGTTGTCATCGTTTAAGTCGTCGCCGCGTCATTGCCAAAGGAAGTACTTAAGTAGTTTGATTTCTTATATGTATATTGTGTTGTGTATTTAATTTGTAAGCGATGGATTTAAAAGAAATAGTCGCCAATAGAGGCTATTTAAAAGGGTCAATTACTCGTATTTATACATTTTGTACAGATGAAAAATTTAAATCTGCTTCAGCAGAAATGCTTAGGGAGAAATTGACTAGGCTTTCTGATGCATTCAGTGATTACGAAAAATGTAACAAAAAAATATTACTTTTGAGCTCCTCGGATCCCGAGGACTACAGTTTAGTCGAGGATTGCCACGATCAGTGTATGGAGGTTTTTAACAGGCAGTTAAAAAGCATGGATGCTGGTGAATCTTCGAAGTCAGCTCCTGCTCCGCGTGAGTTTAAAAAGTTGCCTAACATTAATATAAAGACTTTTGACGGAAAGAGTTTAGTTGATTATTTTCCGTTCATAAACATGTTTAATGCGGTGATTAATTCCGATACAAAATTAGGTTCGTGCGAAAAATTTTACTATCTCCGTTTGTTTCTGGCGTGGGAAGCATTGGATTTGGTTAAGCATCTAATGCTTACCGAAGCTAACTATAGTGTTGCACTGGATTTATTGGATAAAAGGTATAACAATAAACCAAAAATTGTAAACTTTCATGTAAATAGCATACTTGATTTGCCCGTTTTGACGAAATGCACTGCGCTAGGCTTGCGTTCGATTGTATCCATCGACATACCAACCAATAGACACCGGGTTCCATACAGAATTCTCTCCCAAAAGTGTCCTAGGGCGACCTATACAAACTTCATACTTGTATAAAATCATTGTCAAAATAAAACATCCTAATTTAAATGGTATATCATTAACGCAAAGCTTAATTTTGCATGAAACAATTTATCGTCTTATGTCGCTTCGACTAGAGGCTCGTTTTTTTACCTTATGCAGCTTCTACTAGCGGAGTGCTAATGTTACCGCGAACAGAGTACAAATGGAGTAGCTTTATACTTAATATTATTTCTGTTTTGACGACTCAGGTGGGTTTCATTTAAACAAAAACTCAACGCTATTTTTATTATTTAAGATGATATAAATAATATTGTGGGCTCGTAACCCATCATTTATTTTTTTAGCAACAAAAAGTAAAAGCGTCTTCAAAAATCCTAATAGCTACTTGAAAAACTTATATCGACTGATTTATTATGTCGGTGGCAAAAATCATGTGGCATTGCTATTTGTGTAAGTATACCTACTTGACACTGGCTTGGATATAATTATAAAATATCATATATTTGATATAGCTGTTAGGCAACGATAGGGAATTTCTAGGAGACCGGTCATTTATTTCACCTTGTTCAGTGGGTCAAAATTATGAATGTAGAGGAAGCGAAAGTTATACTTGTATGCTTAGACCGGTGCACCTGGCATTCCGTAGTCTCTGCCTACACCACAGGGGAACAAATGTGAAGCGATGTATGTTTAGTGGATTTTTGAAGACGGTATTATTTTTAAAAAGAAATATCGCTTTTTAGTGATATTTCTCATATCATTGAGATTTTCTACAGCACAATTATACTCGTTCATTACATTAAAAAACCTTATAGTCTAATAACAATTTCCAATCAGCCTTAACAATATTTCGCTATCCAATATGCAGGGCCGTTAATTATTAAAGAGTTCTCCCGGTACTTTACCATCAATTGCACTTCACTACATGCATTACGTGAATAAAAGTAATTTCATATTCTTAATAGAGAAATCTCATCACTGCCCGTTAAATAATTATGATTAATGATTTCCGGTGTTCATCTTTGGTCTTCATCAGTTAAAAAACTCCTGCCGTTCACTCGCGACAATATAACTCTACAGGGTGTCCCGTAAGTACCACGTCAAACTTAAGGGGGAGGTAGGTGAGCAAGCCACCTACCTAACATGGAAAAATCGCCTTAGTAAAAGTCGCACCGTTTTCGAGATATTTGAATTTTTCTGATTTTTAGAAAAATGTACACCCGCACTGAGTTTTTGATCTGTGGTATTCGGAATTTATTATTTTTTAATTTTTATTTTATTGGAAAACAATCTTGAATAGTTGTGTTATCAAATGGTAAAAACCATTGAAAAGTAACTATTGTAGTTTTTTTTATTTTTTAAATTAAATTTTAGTAAAACTTTAGCCCCTCCTGGTGAAAAAAAAATACATGACCACTGGTTAGCCAATTAAATTAAAAACATGCTCGTTTAATGGGCATTTAAAAATGATAAATACTTTATCATCAAAACACTAATAAATATTTTTTTTAAAGAAAATCGTAAAATACACCGCAATTCACGTTAAGCCAGTACTGCCACCCAAGCTTACTTGCGACGCGAGCTGTATCAGAATTCCATTCTAGTTTAATTCAGCAGCAATGCAAAACTAATCGAACAAATTAAAATCTTTTATAACTTTAGTTACCGAAATTTAAAGATTTTAATTTGAGCGATTAGTTTTGCATTGCTGCTGAATTAAACTAGAATGGAATTCTGATACAGCTCGCGTCGCAAGTACGCTTGGGTGGCAGTACTGGCTTAACGTGAATTGCGGTGTATTTTACGCTTTTCTTTAAAAAAAAAATATTTGTGTTTTGATGATAAAGTATTTATCATTTTTAAATGCCCATTAAACGAGCATGTTTTTAATCTAATTGGGTAACCAGTGGTCATGTATTTTTTTTTCACCAGGAGGGGCTAAAGTTTTACTAAAATTTAATTTAAAAAATAAAAAAAACTACAATAGTTACTTTTCAATGGTTTTTACCATTTGATAACACTACTATTCAAGATTGTTTTCCAATAAAATAAAAATTAAAAAATAATAAATTCCGAATACCACAGATCAAAAACTCAGTGCGGGTGTACATTTTTCTAAAAATCAGAAAAATTCAAATATCTCGAAAACGGTGCGACTTTTACTAAGGCGATTTTTCCATGTTAGGTAGGTGGCTTGCTCACCTACCTCCCCCTTAAGTTTGACGTGGTACTTACGGGACACCCTGTATATCGCACAATAAAATGGATCACGAGGAATCCACAAACTAATATTTAATTTATCACTGCAATAATATAAAGTATAAAACTACTCCATTGACAGACTGTTCCCCAACATCCAAATATTGACAATTGTTGGTCCGAAACTAAAATATATTTTTTTATTAGAAAGACTTAGCTATTTATCAATTAATATTACGAATGGACATTTACATGCCGAAAGTATGATATTCCGTCTGAAAGATTTTTGTAACGGTGATTATTTTTGCAGTTTCTGAAAACGCATTGAGGCATTGTGACACGAGTCACTGTTGGCGCAGTTGACAACGAACTAAATTGAAATAAGCTCCCAATTTGAAGTGGGTATATATTCGCTGGGCCGTGTTTTGTTCTCTGACCCGTTATCTAGTTGTATTGTTGATCGAAGATTGTATCTAATGTAAATATGCATTTGACTGCTCTTAAAAATTTAGGTGAAAGTGTTGAGCACTGGGGTACGCTTGTGGTAAGTATTTTAACCAAAAAGATCGACGCGTACACTTGCCGAGGCTTTCATATTGAGCGCGACATGAGGGAGGTGCCTACGCTGCACGAATTTCTCACCTTTTTAGAAAAACGGGCGATAGTGTTGGAAGCAACTAGTGCGGAGGACAAGCTGCCAAGGCCAGTGAAGCCTTCTGTCAGCGGCGTGGCTACCGCTCAGGTGACTTGTAAGTTTTGCAAAGAGCCTAACAAGTTGTTTCAGTGTGCAAGGTTTAAAATGCTTCAATATAGAGAGAAGGATGATTTTGTAAATAGCAATCGTCTTTGTAAACTGTGCTTAAATGCTCATAACGGTAAATGTTTTTTAAAGTTGAAATGCGCAACATGCCACCAACAGCATAACACGCTTATGCACATGCCAGCTGGTAGCGAAGTGTCTAATGTTGGCACGATTGACGATTCTAGTCAAAATGTAAATATTGTACCAAATACTGTAAATACTAGTCATATAGTAGAAAAATCCTCCGGGTGCTCCAGCGCGACTCGCTACCGCTCGCTCCTTCTTTACGGTTCTGAACCTACTTATGGTACTTATTTATGGTTCTGAACCAGGTTTTTCGTAAACGATAGCACGGAGCGGAATCGCTTTGCGAGCCTTATGATCGCTGGGATTAACTATCCTGGTATTTTTGATTGCTGATTCTTCCTGCAGTTAGATTGCGTGGCGACTATTGTGTTTTAAAATTATAAGGCCAGATAAACTTTAAGCTGAGCAAGTGAAAATGTAACTATAGAGGTAGCCAATAGGGGTAGTTAACACGAGAAAAGATGGCGATTGTAGGCGATGTGAACAAATTAGCAAGCGAAATTAACAGTTATTTCAAGCAGGATCTGTTTTTTTTGCTCTTTGACCACAACCGAAATAATATCCATTCTGTTCCCGCGAAATCGAAATGAAAATGCTCTTCTTGAAATGGCGTTGCTGACGAACTGGTTACAGAAATTAACCAGGTTGCCGAGCCGTGCATGCTAGCTGCGCGATGTATGTAAGTACCATCGCCTAAGATTGCGGTGATCCACTTGAGAAAAAAAAGTTTGCATTATATTAGCCAGTGTGGCCGTGTTGAAGGGTGGAACAGCGCGAATGTAGGCGATAGTACCTTTGTTTTAGGATGAACTACAGTACTGTTCTAATTATGTGCTAGACTGCTTGAGTTTCAAATTTATATTCAATGCTAAGGAGTGGTTCATCAAAAAAGTAGCAAGAAATTATCAGATTTTTATTTTTATTGTTTGCTTATTATGAAGCAGCTTATTCTTCTTAGTACCTAATGTGCAGATATCTTACTATCAAATAAAAATACAATAATATTGAAATGTGTAAGATTCCTTGAGTTTTCTTAATATTTATTGCAATTGTACTTTAAAACTTTTTGTACAACACAATTTGACAATCTTCGCTTGCCGTTTTCTACAATACGAGGGGAGGTCCAAAAGTTCGCGGAATGGAGGGGATGGGGGTGGGGATGACTATATTTTTTAGTATAGTACTAATGGCCAACTCATTAAGAGTATATATACCAACTTTCAGCCTGAAGAGCTCATTACTTTACAAAATATCGTCGAGCAAGCAAGTCAATCTGGAAAAATCCTGGAAGTATGGAGCAAATTGAGTATCGAGCCATCATCAAGTTCCTGACTAAGCAAGGAAAAACTCCTCAGACCATCATGAGTGAGATGTCAGTAGTTTACTGTGATCATTGCCCTGGAAAAACAATGATTTACAAATGGCACGGTCTTTTTAAAATTGGCAGAGAGTCCATTGAAGACGACCCTCGCCCAGGGCGGCCTGTCGAGGTCACCACATCAGATACCGACGGAAAAGTTGAAAAATTAGTATTAGAAGATGCTCGCCTGAAGAAGAAACAGATTTCTGCATTAGTTGGAGTATCTGAAACCACTATTTTGCAGATTCTACATGAACACCTCGGCATGATTAAAGTGAGTGCAAGATGGGTGCCGAGAATGCTTACGCCTCATCAGCGACAGCAGCGAATCGACGCGTGTAGCAGTTTTTTAGAACGGTGTGGAGAAGAAAGTACGTCGATTTTGAAGCGGATTGTTACTGGAGATGAAACTTGGGTTCATCATTTTGAACCTGAGTCTAAACAGGAGTCGATGCAATGGCACAAGAAGGGTACCCCCCCACCTAAGAAATTTAAGGGCTCAGAATCGGCCGGAAAGTTGATGGCTACGATTTTCTGGGACTGCCAAGGAATTTTGATGATCGACTACAAAAGCAAAGGTGTCACAATTACTGGAGAGTACTACTGTAGGCTACTGGAGCAGTTGCGGGAAGCTATCAAAGGAAAAAGGCGAGGAAAGCTGGCTAAGGGTGTGCTGTTACTTCAGGATAATGCTCCAGTTCACAAGAGTCGTATTGCGATGGCTGCCCTGAACAAATGTGGCTTCGAAGAATTGGTTCATCCCCCCTACAGCCCGAACCTGGCCCCCAGTGATTATTATTTATTCCCAAATTTGAAGAAA
Source organism: Acleris emargana (assembly GCA_927399475.2). NCBI lineage: Eukaryota > Metazoa > Arthropoda > Insecta > Lepidoptera > Tortricidae > Acleris > Acleris emargana. Next base: position 49,752,360 of record OV656835.1, on the reverse strand, counting down.
GAGTTGCGGGGAAGAAAATTTCACACCGATGATGAAGTAAAGGACGCAATTTTGGCTCATTTTGACAGCAAAGAAGAAAATTATTTTTATGTGGGTTTAGAAAAATTAATATCCCGATCTAACAAATGTATTAACCTTAAGGGAGATTATATTGAAAAGGAAAAATAGTAACGTCTTTTTATTTAATTATTTAGCCCTCCATTCCGCGAACTTTTGGACCTCCCCTCGTACCTACCACAATTGAATTTCCATTTTCAGAACTTGTTTTATGCTTTTAAGAATAGTATTATATGAATAAGTTATACCAATAAACTAGATTTCACGTTGGGTAGTAAGGAAGTTTCTCCAATCTAACCTCTGAAAGGGGTTTTTCTATGGGAGACAAATTTCTGTAAAAATGGCAAATACACAATTTTTGAAAATCCATGTAACTACATCAAACTAAAGTCAAATCAAAAATATTAACTAATGATCAAAAGACAATTTAATAAGGTATTAACTAGCCCATCAAACTTAAAGAAAAAACTATGTTTATGACAAACACCTCATAAATTCTCTCAAAAGACACTGTTCAAAAAGTTTTAGGTGAGATTTAATGTAAAAGGCGAAAACTTGAAATCCCTCTTTAATTTTTACCATTCTTATTGTTAATTTTATTTAATAGTATCTACAGATTACTATTACAAATGCACTGCTTAGAAATTAGCACAAAATAAAAATAAATTCCATATTATGTGCTGCTACTTTTTTTCCGGACCACTCCTTACTTAGGTCTGTTTAACTATGGTATGGTAAGAGACATAAAGGCACACGATTTTATTATACCTAAACCTTTTAGTGGGGTATTTGTATTAGTTCAGGGAACCTGATGGCTAAATACCTACTCCAAGAATGCTATTAAAAAAAACCTTACGACATCTGAGCATCTTCAAAGTCTGCCGGCTCTTCGCTACTCTTACTGGACCGGTCGGGCGGGCGTGCTTCTCCCCGCTAGCCTAATCTAACATCTCCTCTCCGTCGCAGTCAGCGCGTACGGGTCCTTGCAGCAGAACTGCTGGCTGGAGGTGTCACCAGAACAGAACAGAACAGAAACGACATCTGAGCATCTTCAGAGAATATTTTTATCTTATCCCATCAAATTATGCCAGGCAGGGTAAGATTAATAGACCCCTTGTATCCCATACTTTAAAAGACTGTCAAAATCGTACATTAGAGCGCAATTTTTTATTAACTGCCGAAAAACGAAGAACTTTATTATTAGTTATCTTGCCCTTACATTTGGTTACCGTAGACATGGCCTCCCAACTCGAACAACGTATAATTATTACTTTAATAAACTCATAGATGGCGTCACAGGTATCGAGCGAAACATTTGAATCAGTAATCGTGAAGATTGAATGATTTTTGCACCTTAATAAATTCAACGTACCTTAACCTTTTGACCGCCGTAGTCTGATATATAAGACACCGAATGTCCAGCCACTATCGCCGTAGTCTTATATTTAAGACATTTTTTCTGTATGTTTTTTGCAAGGTATTTTTAATTTATACCGATTTAACTCCACTGATTCGCATATGAAAGCCGCTGTAATTGTAAATTAAACAGCCACGAAACTACTCTGTTGCTTTATTTTAATTTTCTAGGTGAAAATAAAATTGAAAATATGATATTAGATTATGTATAATTTTGCCGTGGTCCCGTAGCCAAAGTCTTATATAATAGACACCAGTGATGCGACGATGACCTTATTGTAACATTTAAGTATATCGACTCACTCAACGATGTTTGTAAGATATTTATTCATAACATTTACTGTATAGATGAATTCCCCAAAATTTTCTTTCTCCGGTATTTTTAGTTCCATTCGCGTTTTTCCCCATTTCCTTTATTTCCTATACGTTATTTCTACCAACAGATAATTTCGTCACACGCTTTTTTTTCTACTCGTTATTTTTGCTACACGCATCTTTACCACTGCAATTTTTCACCAATCTGTTTTATTCACATGCGTATGCTTTCCCCGTAGAATATATTTCTACTGGTTTATTTTTGTCACACGTTTTAATATCTAATATTTTTTTACGCTAGACGCATATTTACCATGTTTTAGCATGAATACTAAGCGGGCGGGGTCGTGAGAACTACTAGAACTATTATAGGTATAGGTACGTGATGATAATAAGCACTAGAAATAAACCTCTTTAGATAAGTAGGTATCGAGTTCTATTACCTCACCGGAGAAAGAAAATTTTGGGGAATTCATCTATACAGTCGTTGGGGGCAGTTAGGGTGGTTCATTTCTTTCTGCACATATTGCACATTATTCAAAGCAAGACACTCCTGTGTTGCTTTGGCATAATGTGAAGTAGCCAGATCGGGCCAAAACAACACATTCCGTTCATGTTTCCTTATAAATGGTAATAATAACCCTTTTATACATTTTTGAACATAAATATCACCATTTATGGTCCCTTTCGTTATAAATGGCCCCGTGCGTTTCCCACATGAACATATTGCTTGCCAGATCAAATATTTTTCTCTTTTTTTTTGTTTTAAATAAATACCTTAAAACGTTAATGTGTTTTTATACTAAGTAGATATTGAAATCGATATAGCGATGTTTATCGAGGTATAGTCTTTATTATTTCTACTGAGCCGATCTTCTACACAAAGGCCATTCTTTGTAAACAATACCATTGTCTTTCTTTATGTCCGTAAACGGAAGCCGATTACATACAAAAAAGTTAGAACTACATTACATGTACATTGAATTATCAACCCTACCCTCTTAGTCAGTAGGTTTAAAATGTAAAGTGTCAGGATACAGATATAAGTCTTTATTATTTGAACTGTGCTTATTCTCTACACAATACTATCATCTACACAAGACTTATATCTGTATCCTGACACTTTACATTTTAAACCTACTGACTAAGAGGGTAGGGTTGATAATTCAATGTACATTCAATGTAGTTCTAACTTTTTTGTATGTAATCGGCTTACGGTTACGGATACAAAGAAAGACAATGGTATTGTTTACAAACAATGGCTTTTGTGTAGAAGATCAGCTCAGTTCAAATAGTAAAGACTATACAACGACAACCCCTATTAAGTCTTTGTATCCTCAATAACAATCAATACAGACTACGCCATCGTCTTAAATATGAGACCGCATGTGACGTCACAGATATAAAATAGGAAATTCTAGTGGTGTGGTTCACTCGATATTTCAAGTAATGTTTAAATTTAAAAAAATCTATAATTTTGCTGTCTCAAAACTTTAAATACCATAGTAATATTGAGTTAAAATTATTTAATAAAGTAAGTACCAAAAGAGTTTTCTAACTGTGTGAAATTGCATTATTACACATGTCAAACAACTTTGAAAAGTTCATACTCGATACTTTTCTAACATGGTCAATCGTCTCCCTTCTGATGTCAACTTATCATCTAAAATCCAATGAAGCCAACGCCAATGTCTGAAATACTAGACCGCTTATGACGTCAGAGATATGAAATTAGAAATATTAGTAATGTAACAATGTCAATCGATAGAGTTTTATGACTGGTAAAATACTCGAACCAAATCATTGATAAAAGAAAGGAAACCATTGATAAAGTAATGATGAACGTCATTTAGTTATAATAATGTATAGTATGTATGTATTTTATTAAATCATAGAGTGGTAGAAAAGGAAGTGTTACTCATTATAAATAAAATTAAAATATCTATCGTAACAGTATGTCAAGCACTACACGGTTTTCGGTCATTTTGTATAGGCGGCGACACGGGCCCATTCGATGATAGACCAAGCCGCGGTTAAAAGGTTAATTACATCAAAAACATCCTTCTCTACATAAAGTAGGGTATATTTTATAAGTTTAATAAATGCAACAAATTTTATATTAACTCCATCTAACTCATAAAAAACTTATAAGCTTTCAAGCTTGCTACGCCTTATTAGGTACTGTCACTAGATGGTGCCATCACGGATCGCGAAACTACTATACACTCACAGACCCCAAGCGTTTCGTTTTTACAAATTCTTGTTTGATGCGTAAAATCAATACTCAAAATACTTCTTTTATATTAAAAACAAAAAAACAATAGAGAAAATAATGTCTTGACGAATATAAATGAATATTACAAAATACTGTTTTGGCGGTTTCGGTGTATTAAAATGTTAGTACAAACACGGAACAAACAACGTGCTATCTTTAACCATTGAAGTATCAAAACGCGCTGACAGTTTGTGTACAAACATTTAAACTACACTCGGCGTCAAAAAAATCGCAACTTTTGAAATTTTGACTTCAAGCGAATAAAGCTCTTAACTTATTTATTGTACCCTACCAATATTAGTATCATTTGAAAGCACAGTTAATAAACTTTAAAATCGGGCCAAACCGACCTTGTGTGCGTCTCCCGCACTGGAGGTGGACGTGGCCAGGGGTCCCCGACTGCTCATCGGTACATCACAGAGATCCTGGAGAACCACGTGGTCCCGTATGCTGGTTTTGTCGGGCCTGAATTCACATTCATGCACGACAACGCCCGCTCTCATACGGCGTTGATTGTTCGGGACTACCTGGATCAGGTTGGGATCCCCGTGATGCAGTGGCCAGCGAGGTCCTGACCTGAACCCGCGGTGCGGTCTCGTGATACTGCCCCTGCCACCCTTGAACAGCTTCGGGACGCCGTCGTCGAGGAGTGGAGTGACATTCCTCAAGAACGCATCGTGACGTTGGTGAGGTCAATGAAGGATCGCATGGAGGCTGTAATTAGGGCTAGGGTTGGTAACACTAGGTTTTAAGTTTCGTTTTAAGAATTTGTTTTACTGTATTTTTTAATTTTGTTATGTTTTTAGATTGTGTAATTTTGGCGTGAATAAATGTTTTTTCTCTTTTCATGAAAAACGTTTTTTTTTAAGCTTAGTAATCATTATCACATTTTTATAAATTAAAGGATTCAATAACCTTTAAAATGAGGCCCCACACTCATACCTTATCTTAGATTAAACAGGGTTTATAGCTGCTTGAAGTCAACATACCAAAAGGTGCGATTTTTTTGACGCCGAGTGTATAACTTTGTTTCGTTGGATTCGGATAAAGTTGAAGTTGAAGGCGATATTTCCTTTTTATGTAAATACGCACGCTTAAATACGCTCACCAAACTATTTTTAACTTATTCTTAATTCTCATGTAAGTGAATTGTAAAATTCTTATGAGAAAATAAATTCTTTAAACCTAATAAACCAGTTATTTTTACCTATTGCTTTTATTTATTGTCAGCAAAAAACTTCCCAAACATGTCATTAAAACTTTCCTATTTTGTCCTGGACATCATTAATCAGGGCAGATGTTCCTATGAATTAATAAAACGCTACCACAATGTCACCGGTAGGATTATAGCCATTCATTACATATTAATTTTAAGTCAACAATTTTCTTGACGTCTCATTCTGCCGTGCAGATCCTAAACCACAGTAAGTGCAAAAAGTAAGTTTCGAGAAAAACGCAAAAAACCCTTTCAATACACTTTTTTTCCTCTTTACCTACGAATATTTACAAAAAATTTAATGTAAAAATAAAGTATGGAAGACACAGAATATGATGACATAAATAAAAATATTTTCAAACTGTCCTGAAATAAAATATTTGGATTTATTCAAATTTGAAACATTTACTGTACCCTTAGATAGATATAAAATCGTAATAAAAGCAGAATAAAGTACAGTAAAAAATCGCGTTACTGTATACAAGCCTCGGACACTCATTAAGACGGCGCTGATTGCATGCTAAACTACAGTATCATAGGCAATTTACTGTTATTTACTTAGTATAGGTCGCTATAGAGTGTTTGGGTATATAAGAAATAAAACCCGATAATTAATAAACAAAACTGTAATTCTAGATAAAAATTAATGTAATTACATTACACATAATAACTTATTTTAAAGATGTAACTTTAAGTAACAATGTATCACAAAATCAGACTTTGTTAGGCACTTTGTTTTATTATTTACGTTAACTACTAAGTACTTACTCTTATTCTTTACTTATGGTAATGGCACATAATTAATGAGATCCTTAGAAAATTATTAAAATTTAGACTTTTTCGTCGCTTACATTACTACTTAAAAAATACTGGTAGGTAAAAAAGTTTAAGTAAGGGGGCACTTGCAGGAAAAATGTTAAATCAAGATTAGCTTAAATCTATGTTTGAGACTGACAGTTCCATTTTGACATAGCTAAACTGAACTTTAGCATTAATCTAGATTTAAATTTTTGCTGCAAGTGGCCCTAAGTAATTTTGAAATTATTAATTATATATCTTCATCACTATTTTCAAACTCAAAATCTACTCTTTCATCCGGGCTTGAAGTGACAGGTAATTGTTTCCAGAATACTATTATGTTTTTAGGCATCAGTGGTCCCAGCTTTTTAATAAGATCCTGTTTTCTTTTAGCAGCTACACCTTGAGGGACACATCTCACAGGTGGTTCTGCTATTCATTTTTCTGAAAACAAAATAACATACATATATACAAGGTTTTATTTCAAATCAATACTTAGATAAATATAGAGGTAGGTAGGTAAAATACGTTTATGTCAAACAAGGGACCCGACCAGTGTTTAACACAAATTACGAAATGTGGTAGGTATTTGGGTCAGTCAACTATTCTTTGTTCATTTAGATAACTATTTATTCAACACTATTAAACCAAAGCCCGGTATGAACTATATTTTTTAATCAATAGATTCATTGTCAGTACAAGTGAAAATAAGCTATCCAAATCAGAATAATATGTTTGCCAAAAATACTGGTAACTTTGGGACAAACCACTATTTTCATACAAAACTGGGGACAACATTTAATTGTTTAATAAAGATATCAACCGGGTAATAGAATTCACTGTTTAGGTATCTGTGTAATAAAAACACGCAATATTTTAAAGAAAACCCATTTAGTTTTTGTTTTTACTTAAAAGTCTTACAAAGTTAAAAAAAATAGTGTAGGATAATAACAGTTGATTGACCCATTTTCATATATCATACAAATAGCAAACACTCTTAACTGTACATCGGTGGACCTTATTAGTCTTATTACAAAAAGCATAAGGTCTACCGATGTACAGTTAACAGTGAGGGCGAACGTACCTACTTTAAAACAATCTGACTATACGTTAAACATTGGCCCGCAAAACTTAGTATCACACGTTTAGAATAGGTGAATCTCTAACAGAGTGTGATACTTAGTTTTGCGGGCCAGTAAGTATATAGGTAACAAAAAACAATGTTCGGAAATCGGTAATTTGATCAGAATAACTTACTGCCGCACTCAGAGACGTCAATTAAATTTAACGCTTGTTTAGTGACGTGTTGTCTTATTCTATTGCTACAGCAAAGAAACTGACAGCAGAAAATTTAATCAAGCATTAAATTTAATCGACGTCTCCGAGTGCGGCAGTTAGTAACTAAACTTTAATGAACCAATTGAGAATGAAATAAAGTCAAGAATTAATTATATATAAAAGCAAACTAACAATAAATTGATTAGATAATAAATGAGCATCTGTAGTTTGTTTTAATATACTTAACTTATTATGGTGGTATTCCACTTGTCGAAGATCTTCGTCCAATGTGCATTGCGTCTCACATTTTTTCTAAACAAACACTGAGACACAAATACACATTGGACAAAGATCTTGGACATATTTCAAAATATATTGTATGCAAATTGGTATATAACAAACATTTAGGCAGGTACTTACCTCGACAGTCCACGTGCTCCGTGGCGCCGGACGGTCTGCTTCGCACAACGCGGGAACGCGACTGAGATGACCAAAATCCGATCTAATGCACAGTAACTGCTGCCACGAATACAGCAAAGTCATTCGAAAATAGTCAAATTACTATCTAAAACACAGTAAGTTAGTCAGGTACTGTACTTTAGATTGTATAATGCTCTTGTATTCGGGAAATTCACCACTTAAATAACAGTATAAATATTGTTACTGTGTTTTAGAATGTTTTTTAGAAATGGTTGATAAGGATTATACAAATCAAAATAAGGGTATGATATGTTTACTGTGCTTTAGCTTAGTAAGTTTGGTAAAGAGAACAACAAGATTTACAACACAGTATAATTATTTTAGTACGTTTATATTTTACTGTATTTTAATCTGTTTTCGGCTTAAAAGTTGACACCTCTTCACTGGCTAATTAAGGTTTAAAATTAGATGTTTACTGTATTTTAATCAGTGAATTGTCAAAAGTTAGTATTATCAAAAAATTATTTTGATAATACTGACTTTTTGTCATTTACAGTTACTGTACGTGGAGGCTTCGGTTTTCAACTGTTCCCATCGTCGAAATCATAAATCGAGTATACACAAATATGCGTCTTGTTGTACTGATTCTGACTCACAAAAAAACAAAAAATCGCAAAAACAGCACTTACTGTGGTTTAGGATCTGCACGGCAGCATTATTGAAGTCAATGCCATCTGGTGATACGTTACTAAAACTATTAGGTAGGCTGCCAGCATCCAGTGGTGGCTCAGATACGGCATCTACTGGTGTAACTACGGGACTAAAATTGCCTACCGAATTGCCTACATTAGGACGGCACGCTTTTGCTGTATGAGATTGGGTATCTGTACTTGTATTCTGTTATCTGTGCCGTAGATTATAGCCGACTGCTATGAAAAAACAAATGAGGAGCAAACAATAAGCTCTTTAATCTATCGAAAGTTGTAAGAGCAATGATCTAGTGATACAATTTATTCTATTATACACATATAATACTTGAAAATTAAATAAAAACAAAAAACCCGACTGCAGTAAAAAAAACAACTGTAAAGCGAGAAACAAGCTATATAATCGATAGGTAAATACTTATAATGTACCATGCAATGATTTTTTGTTTGATACCTCGTTAACAAGTAATGCAATTTATACCAATATACATACAACTTGAATAGTGGAAAAGGTTTTCCAGGCGGGGACAAGCTATTAATCCAAATGTTTTTTGTTTCAAGAAAATACTTAAGTACATTTTATAATTCATTGCTTGTCCCCGCCTGCAATACAAAAAATCATTGCATGGTACATTATAAGTATTTACCTATCGATTATATAGCTTGTTTCTCGCTTTACAGTTGTTTTTTTTACTGCAGTCGGGTTTTTTGTTTTTATTTAAATAATTTAGTTTATTTCACATTTTTTAGTTTTTATTAATAAAATAGTGGTTTTATTAATATAACCAAACGTTAAATGAGCTCTGGAGCTCGATTTTTTAATGTCACGAAGCTATAAGTAACAAATTACAAGCGGAACTCTCCTTTTAGCAAAAGAAGCATCGTGCATTCAAAAATCGATCCCCAGTAGTAACGTAAGATTAGTTCATTTGGTTAGATGGAGGCCGATCGAACAGATTGTAGATACCTACTTAGGCCGAGAAATTGAAGTAGGTATAAATCAACTAAACTTCTCTTAATCTCTAATAATTTAGTTCCTCAACGGTCAGTACGTCATACGTGTACCTGGGTACTAGACTAAGCACCTACATTGAGGTTATTATTATTATTATTTATTTATTATAACATACACAAAGTTAATATATTATTAATTGTTCCACAAAACTGTTTGCACAGTTTGACTGCGGAATCTTCGGTCCAGCTTGTTGATCACTACATAAAAAGTACTTAATTAATAATTAGATAATACAAAGGTGAGCATCGCATTTATAATGACTTCAGTAGATGCCTATGTAACCTAGCTTTAAATCTATGTTTGTTTGATTCGAGAACAATATCGGCCGGTAATCTGTTCAGGAGATAAGGTAGACGTTTTTTAAGTGTCCTGTCTCCGTAGAAATTGGACACTCTAGGAACTGCAAACTTACCAGCAGATATTGCTCTCGTACTATGACAGTGAGTGACTAGACGCGTGTGTTCCTGACTGCCATGACTATTAACTGCTAAGAGATAATTTTGTTTGACTCCTACTGGTAAGATTTTACAAATTTTGAATAATTTTTTAGGGTCATTTTTACAGTTGTTTTTGGTTTTATTATTAACATGAAGCTTCAAGAATCTTAATTGTAATGACTCTGGTTTATCTAAGTTTGTTTTAAATGTGAGACCATAGCAGTCAAGAGCATAACCAATTATAGAATCTACCAAAGACATATACAGACATTTTAGGGTACTAGTAGGAACTCTAAAGCTTAAATGGTAAAATTTCCCTAACAGTATTCTTAATTTGTTACAAATGTAATCTACATGCGTTGACCAGGAAAAGTTTTCATCGATTTTCATGCCAATATATGTGACATTATTGACTCTTTCTATTGGTTGACATTTACAAGTGACCGGATCTGTATTATTATGCATACAGGCAAAACTATGGGTAAAAATAGGTAAGGGTTGTTCTTTGAGATGTAAATAGGGTGAGTGGATGACCATTAATTTAGTTTTATCAGCATTTAACACTATTCCGTTATCGTGAGACCATTTAACAACCGCATTCACATCTTGCTGCACGCGCGAGCACGTGTCCGCGAGGTCGGTGCCGGCGCGCAGCGCGCACAGGTCGTCCGCGAACATGTGCGCCGAGCAGTGCTGCAGCGCGCCGCACAGGCTGTTCACGTGCATCAAGTAGCAGACCGGTCCACATCCTGAACCTTGGGGCACGCCGCATCGAACGCATTGTTCGTCGCTAATACTCTCACCAACTTTCACACGGAAAGACCGCGCCGTGAGGTAGTCGCTGAACCAATCGTTCAACGGTTGCCCCACGCCGCACTCCCTCATAGCCGTTAAGAGTGTCTCAGTCTCAAGAGTATCGAATGCTTTTTTAAAATCGAAAAATATAGCTACTACTATTTTTTTGTCAGCTAAGTAGTTATTTATTTCATCTGTAAATCCCGACAGCAGTGTATTCGTGCTTTTACCTTTCTGAAAACCATGCTGGCATCGACTTAATATGTTATTCTTTTGCAAATAATTTCCTAACTGCTCAATTATACATTTTTCAACTATTTTATCTACACTAGACAAAATTGATATAGGTCTGTAATTCGAGAACTCTTTAAGATTCCCTCTTTTGTGGATTGGACGGACAACAGATTCTTTTAGTTTTTTAGGGAATCTAGCATTGGATACCGTTAGGTTAATAAAATTAGCTATAACTGGGCTTATTTTATCAACAATAACCTTTAAGTCAGACATGCGTATTTGGTCGCTCCCTGGAGACTTTTTGCTGTTCATATTATTTATTATTTGTTTTACATAGTCTTTAGAAACCGGTTGCCATCGCATACACATGTCAGACTTTTTTACATAGTTCTCCCTAATCAACCATTTATCGTTACATGAATGTTTTATATTTTGAATTTCATCAGTAAATGTAGCTGCAAATTCATTACAAATAGTTTTTTCATTATGACCCAATTTCTTCATACACTTAAGGAGGCTGTGATCTATGGACTGCTTTTCTTTGCCCAACAGTTTATTTATTTTATCCCAGATTTTTCTAATATTTCCATTACAATCTAATATACTTTGCTTGTCATAATGGTCTTTACATTTGTTAATGGCTTTATTGCACTTATTCCTATACCTAGTAAATTCTAACCTTTTTAACATATTCTTAGGGTCTTTGCACCATGCTACATATAAACTATCTTTTTTAGAGATCATACTTTTTAAATTATTATTAATCCAGTGTTTATTATTTCTATTGCTTAAACTAGATACACTTTGAAATTTATAACATTCACTATAAATTTTATTGAATATATTTGTAAAATCTTTATATAACTGAATAGGACACTGAACATTCATTAACTCTTCAAAATTAGTTTGTAATAACTTATCTCTCACTAAGCGGTTATCAAGTACACGGCGAGCGGCTGGCGAGCACCGCGGCGGCCGCGGGGAGCCGCTTTTAGGAGTGTCATTCCATTGTATCGAAGCCGCTACATAGTAGTGGTCCGATACTTTATGCTTAATTACTGCAGAATCTATTAAAGCAGAGGGATCTCTAACAAATATATGGTCCAGGCATGACTCCACCATCTTTCCCATAGTAACTTCCCTTCGCGTAACATCCTGAATACATGTGGTGAAACCATACTGAGCCAATATATTAACATACTTAACGACAGCCATATCATTACTATTCATTAGATTTATGTTTATGTCACCGCAAAAAATAACCTTTGATTTTTCGGGTAGAGATGCTAATAAATATGAAAATTCGGTAAAGAAATCCTGTAATCTATCTTGGTTATTAAATCTAGGCGGCCTGTACATAGAGACTAGATGAATTTGCTTACCACCTTGATAAATGACAACGGATATGCACTCCGCCGAGCGCATGCCGCTCGCGCCCGCCGCCGTCTCGCTCACTCGCGCTTGTAATTCTTTTCGAGTATATACAAGAACACCACCCCCACTTCGTCCAGTGCGAGCATATACATTGACATCAAATCCGTCTATGTTATAAAAAGATATTAAAGATAAATTAATGTTTGACTCTGTTATTACTAATATATCTATAAAATTCAAGTGACCATTCAACGTTACAAGAAGTTCATTGAAATGTCTCCTTATCGAACGAATATTAACATGTACTATACATATATCCTTCTCGTAAATCACCTGATCTCTCCAACTGCTTAAGTTTTCAGCACAGACATAATTGACTGATAAATTAGAGATTGAGTCTATATTAAGTAATTTAGCGAATTTTGTTAAATAAATTAAACAATTAAACCAGTTGCTAATGTTTGACACGCCACTTATTTTCTGAGTAGCTCAGGAATTTCACTCTCAGATCGCACACATAAAGATTTACCCCCATCTGACTTCTTGATCATGATTCTTCCGTTACTGACCCATATGTACCTATATACTCCTCGTAATTGGTTTTTTACAGCCCACAAAAGCGCTCTAGCACTCTTCGTCAGGTCTTCATTCACGAAGATTCTATGCTTCTCCGAGCCGCCCGTAACTTTATCGCTCGTGGCCTCGACCAGGTTGCGGCGCTGAGCGAGCCAGCTGTCGCGAGAGTTGGTTCCAGTGCTTTTGAATCCCACAATAATAGGCGCAGGCTTGCCGCCTGCTTTAGAAGGCCTCGTGCGCCGCGCCCACTCTATGTCGTCACTGCTCACATTAATCAATCCTCCGATCTTTTCTACAAGCTCTCGAATATTCTCGCCCGGGAGCTGCTCAACTCCAATAATTTCAATATTTTGCCTTCGAGAAGCCTGCTCCATGTCGTTTATTTTTTGCTCTATGGCAGCATTGCATTTATCCAAATAAGTACATTTATTATGAACGCTTTCTATAATGTTTTCTAGTTTATGTATTTTTTGTTTGGACTGATTGTGCTCAGCAATTAACGTGTCGTATTTATCAGAAAGTAGACTTATACTTTGTGTGATTGCATCTAAATCTTTTTTTAACCCTGGAATAGCTCCTACCTTCTTTTGAATATCTTTAAGTATTTTCGTAAAGTCCTGCATTACTTCCTCTGGTTCTTCGTCTGACTTCTCCTCATCTTCGCAGTTGTTACAAACCGTGCGAATCTTTCCATTTTTAATATCCTCCGCCAGTCCCTTTACACAGCTCCTGTGAAAAGTGCCTTGACATAATCCCTGGCACACAAAATGGGATCCTCTTTTAGCTAACACTTTCCTGAACTTATGACACTCCATTTTAGACTTTAAATCAAAGCAGTTATTGTACTCTAATAACACAACAGATGCGCTACGCTTCTGCTCCTGCGGCTACTACGCACTGCTACGGCGCGTAGCAGATATCATGTATCAGTGTTTCACTCTAAACCCCCTAGGGGAGCACCTTACGGCCTTGTTCTATAAGTGTGACAAGGAGGATCCGATGTACGCCTCCTAACTCTCTTATTGTGGAAGCAACCACCCTCACTAGACACCAGAGTATTTAATATCGAGTACAATAGAGAGATCCTTGATACTGGTCACTTCGCACGCCACTAATACAGTTTATTTAAGGACACGTCCGCTTACATCGGCTACGCGCGCCGGACTGTTACCTATTCCGTGTATCTTTACTTAAATAAACTGTCCGTGTCCATGCGTAGGCAGGATGGCGCATTAGGTAGGTATTAGCCAGCAATTTATACTATAACATCAATGTGCATTAATCAAGTATGTAGTAGGTATTCGTGAATTATTAATTATTACACTACTTTCTTAATGGTTTATATTGTAGGCGTTTACAGCTCAACAAGAAATATTTATTACTTAACAATTAACGTCCTTTTTGATTTCCCTGTCTAAATGGTAGCATCAAAGTATTATAATGTATATATATTTGGAATGGGCTATTTACTAGCTTTCATTTGAGACCCATATTGCTATAATAAACTTTTTTTTTTTTTTAAAACCCCCTCTTTGTTTTTGCAGACGCCATTTTGAAATATTATATACCCTATGTCACTTCGGCAATTAAGACGAATCGAATGACACCTAGTATGTTAAAATCGGTCAAGCCGTTTAGGCTGCAGAGCGTGCCCAGAAATAGACATACATACATACATACATACATACATACATACATACATACATACATACATACATACATACATACATACATACATACATACATACATACATACATACGCTCGAAAAACATAACCCTCCTTCTGACGCAGTCGGGTAAAAAGGTGTTCCAGGCGGGGACAAGCTAGTCCAAATGTTAATTTTTTTCAAGAAATTGATTTTGAAATTCATTGTTTGTCTTGCAATACTTTTTCCAATATTCAAGTCATATGTGTAACAATGTGGGCACAGTTATTTATTATTATTTAACATCCTATAATGTCCTACTGCTGGGCAAAGGCCTCCCTCCCTTCCTTCTACGTAGCTCTATCTTTGGCAGTCTCCCACGTCTTGATAGAAGGCATCAAGCGCATCTCTTCAACGTCACCTTGATCTGCCGCTGCGCAGAATTTTATCCCGTGAGACCCACGTGGTACCCACTATTCCTCTGGCATGCGACAAATGTGCCCAACCCATTCCCGTTTGACCATGCCACATCTTATGGAATGTGAATTTTGTTTATATTCGTTACAGTGTAGACGCGAATTCATAGCGTCAAAATATTGTTTTTAAAACAGTTGCTCAAAAAGTGGTACTTTTCGTAGCCGCATATCGTGCGAAAAAAGTCATTTGTGTTACAAGGGAGCAAAATGACATATTTACGGCGAGGGCGTACATTGAATCCTGAGCGTAGTGAGGGATTCAAGTGTAAACGCCCAAGGTGGAAATAATTTTGCCACCGTGTGACACATCACACTTTTCACATCACCTATGAGGAAAATAATAGTATTTTATGTAACTGGTACATAAAGAGGGTCCTTAAAACACGAGTGTGTTTTTGTGAAACGAGCGGAAGGCGAGTTTCATAATAACATCACACGAGTTTTTTAAGGCCTAATTATGTACAGTTGCATACATTATTTTATCTACACACATATTATAAGTACTCTAAGCTAAGATGCGTTCAGTAGCTGAGGGCAAATAACCTTTATAGCTACCAGTGCTACTGAAACCTGAAATATATCTATAGGTGTTAAGCTAATGTATGAACTGAAATAAGAAATAAATCAATTGTCAGTATCACTGTCACTACCCATATTTCACTTCAAATATACTTTTCCGGATTTTAAAAACAGGCGGCAGAACAAACAAATGGCGGCAAAGCTAACCTGTGTCACGAATATGAATGTTTTTTTTTTAAATCATAGACAAACTAACAAAGTCCCTATTCTAATGTCATTCGACATCAAAACGGCGTACGACACTTTACTTAAAATATACCGAGTCGACGTTTAATAGATACTAGAATTGACTCCCTGTTCGAATTGTGTTGGTTTTGGAAGATGTTCCAAATTTGAACAACATTACTTTATCAAAAGTTGTATCGTAATTTTAACCTTTCATTACAGCTACAGATAAGAAAAGATATCATAGTAAAATTGTATCTTGTATTGATGGTCATTTTGTCTACGGATTCTGAACGCATTATAGAGGACTTATGATATGAGTGTAGATAAAAGATCTTAGTGATGAATCTAATTTCATTATTTACTCTCTGAAAGTGCTGAAATTATCAAATTAACAAGAAAACACAGGATCGGTACGGTTTGAAAAATAGGTACCACAGTACTAGTTGTAGTGGCTTGCTCCTTTATAAATTCGGGCGTTTATCGTAATTCTTCATTTTCATTGCTTGATATCTTTCTTTCTACTCTTTTGACACTTAAAATGATGATAACAGACAACAAATTCGTTATTTTGTGTTTAAAACGCAATCGGCAACGCCATATTTTATCACGATGACATAACGGCACCACAGATAACATATCCGACCATCTAATCTATAGTTATGACTGTCCATTATTAAAGTATCGATTTTGAAAAATCGTTATTTAGTTTGCCGTTTTATAAATTATTTATTTATAACCAGGGATCGGAAATTCGGATCGATATTTACTTACCTATACTTTCGCACCGGCTTTGTTGTTCAGTTGTATGGAGGCGGACTCAATCATAGAATTCATTACAAAAAATTCTGGGATTACAAAATAAATATATTGCACCGGCATTAATTCATAATCAATTATTTATATTAACTGTTTGAAGTTATTTTTCATGTATAGATTTACCAAATGTTATTTAATTTACCTGTAACTCATTAACCTAACGAATTTATAGGAGCAAAAATGAATGGTTTATCCTACATTTTTTTTTTTTTTTTTTATAATATTTATTAAAAAGTAAAGTAATTATTATATTAACATTTTGTAGAATCCCAAAATCCCGGAACTTATATTATTAAAATAATATTTTTAAGAAGCCGAAGACATGATTGCCTATCTTTTTCCGGTATTTTGCCAACTTTAGGTAAATATTGATCCGAGTTTCCGATCCCTGTTTATAACCTACTCAGTATAGCCATGCTTATTAATCTTATTATATATAAATGTACAGTAAAATTTTATTTAAAATAAAAACCTTTAAAAGATAATAGTCAATAAAAAAAAAATGCACTTAATTTATTCAATTCTAATCGATTATGAGAGAGTTAGGTTCGAACCGGTTTGAAATTATTTATTTATAGCCTTAAGTAAAGCTCTTTGCTTGTCATTATATATTTTGATATTTTATAAATTTACCATTATTAAAAACCTTTATTTAAAAACCTAATCGATTATAAAAAACATGTACCTAATCGATTATGTGCAAATAGTATGCATTAAAACGACGAAAAATAAATTTTACTCGATTATGTGCATACTATTTTCATATTTTATTGCGTTTATATTTTATACTGGCAACAAAATGTCCTTGAACAGAAAAGTGCCACTTTGATCCCTCCTAGCAGGGAAGAAAAGTCCCCTTTCCGAATAGGTGATGTGAAAATGATTTTTTTCGAACTAGTGCTTTTTACTCTTCTTATATCGCACTAGTGCGTTTTACTTTTCAAATTTATTTTTAATAACATCATTGCAACTTCCGTGCCATATTTCCAATCAAAGAGTTTGCGTGTTCAATAACTTTTTGATTAAGTCACTTAGCATTGTAACCATACATATAGGTAATATAATCTTAAATATTTACATTACATAAATACATGACACACAAACTATCTATGTTATGTTAAAATAAAACAGCTCTCATCAAAATGGCTGTATCTGAATGGATATTACGAATGATTGGATAGTTGCGTATTAACTTATTAAGGTGGATTCACGTTAGACCACATTGAAGCCGGTTCCAGACCAAGACGGCGTAATGTGAAACCATTTTTATGGGTTACCGCTGGCTAATAGAGTAATTAATTTTATGTTTTTTTTAGTTTAAAGTATAGATGATTAAATTACTATTGCAAATAACAGTATTTACCGGAGAAGTCAAAGGAAAACGTACTTTTGGCCTACTTTTTTTGAACTTTCTAAGAAAAATCAGGCATCTACCATGTGGTCAAAATATTCAAAGGACGGCAGCGTTATGTTGATACACCAATTAATAATCAAGACCCACAGACGTACGCGATTAACAACAGCTCAAGTAAAATTTTAAACGCGCTTGCAAACACTCTAATATTATCAATGATCGGAATAGGTAGTGCCATTTCGGGTGAATAACCTTAAACATTGTAAATAACATGGATAAGACTTGGGATTCCTGAATTCGTATTTTTTTACAAAAAAAATATCTTCAAAATGCAAAAGTATTTTTTTTGTCATTATAAATACATCATTCATTTAAAATTACTTTCAGTTAACAGTTACAATTGACAATAATACAATCATTGAATAAAACATAAAACATCAACATCACTATATGAAATGAACATTATTAAATTTATTTAACATCTTTTATTCCTTACTTTTTTTTTAAATTATAGTAGCAGACCATAATTTTTTCTATACTTTCTTCTGTCAATCTATTTCTTTTAACGTCTAATATCCATTTATATGTAGAAAATGACCTTTCGACCTCTACTGATGTCAGCGGGGCAAATTTATAAAACGAAATGTCATCAGATGCGGTTTCTTTTGAAATAATTTAAGCGTATTCTCTTATAGTGTCTAAATCCGGATTTCGAGCCATGACCGCTTCAAGTTTGGTTTCTACGGGTAAACTAGTAGACCAATTTATGACCATCCTAACTTGATCAAAATCTATTAAGGCATCGACCTTTGACATATTACGTTCCTGTAAACGAGTTAAAACCACCTCGATGATATTAAAATTTTCATGAATAAAATTTAAATCTTTTTTAATGTTGGATTTTTTAAGCACTTGTTTAGCCTTTTTAATCGAAACTGCATCTGAAGTTCTTAATCGTGACATGACCGTATTTATTGCATTAAAGTACCTTACATAGTAAGACACTGCAGCGAGCCAGGTCCCCCACCTTGTGATTACTGGCTTAGGAGGTAAGGGCAAATTTGGATAAATTTCCTTTAACAGTTGCACTCTATTAGGAGACTTTAAAAATACTTTTTTCAAGTTAGCGATCAGGGTGTCTACATCCGGATATTGACATTTTATTTGCTCTGCCACCCGATGCAGAGCATGAGCTAAGCATGTAATATGTTTCATTTTCGGTAAAACACTTTTTAAAATTCGCCCTGCCTTCAACATATACGCAACGCTATCGGTACATAATAGAAGCACACTATCGAGTTGATTTTCATAGGATTCACCCCACATATTTTGTAAGCAGTCTGTAACAAACTTAGCAATAGTCTCCCCATTCACTACTGCTAGCACTTTACATGCCACTAAATAAGTTTTTTGGGAAACAGTTGCATCCAAGGGCTTCACCAAAAAATGGACCACATATCTGCCTAAAAAGTCTGTCGTTTCATCAAGCGATATCCATTTTTTTTTATTTGCTACTTCATTGTTTCTAGCAGATATTCTGGCTTGATAAAACTTGTCCAGGTATACTTTTATTATCGTTGATTCACTGGGTAGACTTCGAAGAGGCTGATTTTGAAAGAAAGATTTGAATGCTGGGTTTTCGATTTGCACCCATGGGATATTGCACATTATGAGGAACTCGATCAGGTTGAAGTAAAAACCTTCATCTGGTTTGCGAGGCAATCCTGTGTGTACAGGTCCTTCGACGTGTCTTTTCACTGTACTTTTTCTACACCCTATATCAACTACACATTTTTTACAGTGTATTAAATGTCTTGTAGAGTCATACTTTAAATCGGGATATAGTTCAATCCAACTTAACACAGTTTCTTTCTTAGTTTTCCGAGGCATGTTCAGTGAGGACTTTACTTAGTCTAATCAGAAGTAAATCGGAGTCCAGTAAGGATCAGCCAAAATAGTCACAATAAGAATATCACAAAGTCCGGTAACTTTTGCGATTATTGAATTTATATTTATATGGTAGGTACAGATCGCATATGACGCTGACATGCATATGAAGTTGACATTGCAATCGTTTTATCTCTATTTAACTGGCCAGCTTATCACAAAATAGGTTTAAACTAATGTCAATTGTTTAAATAGATAGAGGATAATTGGAACTTATTAAAGTACTACTACTTTGCTATCTAGTACAAAATCAGTCGAAACATTGAAAGGGACCCGATAACAGTGGTAGCAACTATAGAGACTTTTATTCAGGGCATTTATCTGAAAGCACATTTTCCATACATCATTTCACATGACATGTTCTTTAAATATTTTTTAAACACAAACTTAATTTTTTTCATATCAAATCCCGGGGTTAAAAACTATATCCATACTAATCTTACGTACCGAAGTTCCGCGAAATGGCACTACCAATTCCGATCACTGAATATTATCCTTAATTGTTCAAATTGCACTGTGAATTTTTATCATACTTAGGACTACGTAAAATTATCTCTTTGAATTGCTGTTTAATTTTTACTTATTGTAATTTTTTTCGCAAAACTATTAAAAAACGTCGTTTGGTACACGTGTAATTTTCACTCGTCTCAGTCTTGGGACACAGCGAACAGCTCGGGCCAAGACACCTCGGGACTCGTTTGAAATGACATACTTTCCGCGGTATTATCAAAATGTACTATTTTCTACTCGCGTACTTTAAACCGCTAATATTGATATCGTTAATGGTATCAGAATAACACCTATTGCGTAACCGAGTTGGTCCAAACTAATATTTTTGTAAAAAATATATGTTATAGAATATTAAATTGTGTATATTATATCAAAATATGGTAGATGTCGCTAACTTGCAAGTAAAAAAAAAAAAACTAAAACAGACAAAAATGTTGACTTCAAAAAAAGCTAGGACTTTAATTTTATTTTTATAAATGTATCTCAAATACATGTATACAATATTCGAAGGACGTGTAGTTTGGCGAATATAAATTAAAAACTGTTTTTTCTTAAATATTTCGTTATTTGTAAGTATTTAAGGCTTAATATTCAGTAAAATTATAGTTGACAATGAGGCAAATAAACGTGCATATTCAGTTTTCATATTCAGCCAGGGGCGACCGGCCAGACCCTTTGTAACATTGAGCAATTAAATTCATAAACGATTAACGCCAATAGGAATAATGAAAATGACTCTGATGACAAGTAAGTAATTTGTTAGCGTAAAAATCGAGAAAAGTATGCAAGAAAAGTTAACGATTGATTTATTGATTTTTGTCATTATCATTTTAAGCTTGTCGAAAAAGTTAATGTATGCAGCGGTACATAATTAGCTCTTAAAGCACTCATACCTTAAGATTCAGATTCAGATTTCATTACTCAATATAAAACAATTTAAATTACATGGCATGTCAAATTATATGCAGTTACATTGAGGTCGTCAGAAATAGAATTAAATGAAAAAATTTAAAGTCAATCTTATTTATAAGTCAAGTTCCATATACTCATTCACCGAATAGACTGGGTTATCTAACAAAAGATTCCTAAGCCGGCGCCTAATCATTTCGTCAGATGAACCGCGTTTGTGTTCGGCGGGTAGACGCTCGTAGTAGGTGGGACCGATGACGCGCGGGTTCTTACCTGCAATTGCCTTGCAACGCGGAACAGTTCTCAAACGCCCTGTGTGGCGGAGTTGTTTGCCGACGACGTTTACTATTGCAAACGAAGAAATATTTGATCGGTCAAACATAATAATTTCGAATATGTAAAGTGAATAGTGCGTCATTATGCGGTGCGCTGTGAAAATGCCCCGACAAGTATGCTTCATTATGTACCAGTTACATAAATAACTATTTCATCACACTTGCACGTAAACATACAGGTTAACTTGCCCGCAATGCCCCATATAAAACCTTCGACCTTTCTTTTTACCATGAAACCCAAGGTCGGTAAGTATTTTTTTATTTATTTATGGCACAGCACACAGGTCATGCAAGTTCAAGCAAAGAGTTTACACGCAATTGAAAAATTGTCTTAAAATGTTATTTAAACAGGAAATACAGGAATTTCATTGCAATCTCTCTACATGTTACTTAAATACTCAATTAATGTTCTTAATAACCGATTTTAATAGTTTTCTGTATCAAAACGTCGTTATTTTTTACACTCCTTCAGGGCTGTATGTATAACTACGTAAGTATTTGCCCTTAACGTTTCTCGCGGCATCCACTAAGATCACCTGAGTGGATCACCCAGGTGATTATATTGGACGAATTTGTCCTTTAAGATCCCCCAGGTGATTTAACTGGACGCCATGTCCAGGAGGATCCCCTAGGTGATTTTAGTGGACAGATATATATCCAGTAGGATCCCCCAAAAAATAATATGACTTCGCAGGTGATTCTAGTTGACAAACATGTCCAATAAGATCAGCTAGGTGATTCAATTGGATTACGTTGTACATTACGATCACCCAGGTGATTTAAATGGACTGCTACATCCAGAGCGATCACTCGGTGATTCAAATGGACGTAAACATCTATCACGCTCCCTTGGGTGATTTTTATGGACTACTACGTTCAGAAGGATCAACCAGGTAATCACAGTGGATATATTTGTTCGCTAAAATCACCTGGGTGATCTTGCTGGAAATCTCTAGGAATAGGGATTTTGACTCACACGCTTGATTGTTACTTTTACATTCTGTTTAAGATTAAATAACTATTAACTGTACGTTTTTTAAATCAAAACTCGTTTGCAGAAATATTGAGGTTATATGTATGTCAAGCAGTACTGATTTGTTTACATCTTTTATCATTTCTATTGACCCCGACTTTACATCTAATTACGTTGAGGTATTATTTACAATACGATAACTACACTGATGCATGGACAGTGAAAGTATTAAAATGAGGTTACTTGACTTTCGATAGTATCTAATGAAAAAATGGTCATATAATGTAAAGATTAACCATTATTTTCATCTTATTACACCAAATAGAAAAAAAAACATACATACATCTTTCGTATTCGACTGCATGTCAGGATCACCCAGGTGATTTTAGCGAACAAATATATCCACTGTGATTACCTGGTTGATCCTTCTGAACGTAGTAGTCCACAAAAATCACCCAAGGGAGCGTGCTAGATGTTTACGTCCATTTGAATCACCGAGTGATCGTTCTGGATGTAGCAGTCCATTTAAATCACCTGGGTGATCGTAATGTACAACGTAATCCAATTGAATCACCTAGCTGATCTTATTGGACATGTTTGTCAACTAGAATCACCTGCGAAGTCATATTATTTTTTGGGGGATCCTACTGGATATATATCTGTCCACTAAAATCACCTAGGGGATCCTCCTGGACATGGCGTCCAGTTGAATCACCTGGGGGATCTTAAAGGACAAATTCGTCCAATATAATCACCTGGGTGATCCACTCAGGTGATCTTAGTGGATGCCGCGACGTTTCTGAACGAAACATTTTTATAATCTGTGGAGTCCGCCAGCCATCCGCTTAAAAAAAGTTCAAGTAATTCGTAATAATAGTTGTTCTGACTTGTATATTTATTTACTCGCAAATGTGATGAAAAACATTGTATGTTTCACGGGCGGTACGGGAATTACGAACCTCGACTCAGAAAGCCCTCAGTCTTCGACTTCGGGCTTCTACTAGAGCCTCGATCGTAATTCCTTACTTACCGACCTTAATAAACAATGTACTATTAAAAGCTCAGTCAGTCTCTAAAAATCTTACCATCAAGTTATTAACAGAATTAAAGTGTCTGTGCGAGTCTATTTATTGGAAGAGGAAAAAATAAACCAATACTTGCTAGTATTTAAAGATACTCAAAATGAAAAAGTAACTGCTATCATCCCACAAAACATTTTTTCTTTGAAATTTATTCAATTCATTGGGTTTCCGATATTACATTAATTCTTATTGAAACTGATGTTGTATGTATCGATGGATAAAGCAAAAAAAAAGCTTAATGACGAAGAACTAAAATTTATTCGCTTTGCACGCTAAATACTACATTTATCAGGTCTGGGAAATATATATACGGATGGATCTCAAACGGGTGAGGGCGCTGGTGCGGCCATCCTCCATCCCAGCCGCCATTTGAAAGAAACTTATAAATGTATCTCCGACGGCAACTCTATTATGTCAATTGAACTCTTTGCAATCTCAGAGGCATGTCTTGTTTTAATTTTAGATTCCTATAAGGTAGTAATCTTGACTGATAGCCGAAGTGCGTTGCAGCATATAGCTCGATGCGTGAACTCCGGAAGAAGAGCCAATCCTGGCCTATTATTGTATGTGCAAAACTGGGGCCAGAACTATATAGGTTGTTGTGCTCACGTTGCCAGTGTCGTATGGTACCTTGGTTATGCACGACATCAACAAGACGTGAAATACCCGAGTACAGCATTATTAAATTACATACTGGACTGTGCGAATAGAAATGCAAGTTAAATGTATTACCTAAACTAAGTTAAAAGTGTACATTTGTAAAATATGTGATTCGGTACATGTGTATTCTATAAATATGTAAATATAGATTGATAAGATTTAACCTGTAACGCTATTTTTCTTTCATTTCATCCATTGTTTATAGTTTTTGTTATCTGGTACAAAATCTGTCGAAACTCTGAAAAGGACTCGGAAACAGTGGTAGCACCCCTAGAGACTTTTGTTCAGGACTTTCAAATCTATAAAATATCAAAATCTCAGGAAATTTAACTGAAACCACATTTTCCATACTTTAGGTCCGGGGTCCTTTATTGGAGGTAGTCGTAGTGCAGAGCAGCTCGATTGCTTTGATTTATGTTACACAATGTTTTAAATTCCTAAGTTTCTATTATTGTGCATTATTAATTCTTTTTTTATGTTTTTGTTAGTGATATTAATTTATGTATCACGGGACTGACATAGTCGCCAAGCGACTCAAGACCCTTATTTTGTTAACGACAATTCAAAAAAAAGCTTGTAGAAAAAGTTCTGCATGCAAGGTACATAGTTAGCTCTTATGCACCAGTTACATAAATAACTACTTTAACTCGGTCGCCATTACTGTAAAGTAAATAAGAGCTATAGCTCTTATTTACGTTAGGTACTATAGTAACGTTGACAATATGAAGAACGACTACGTTGTCCACAGTATAATAGAGCAAAGTCAAACGTTAAACTTTACAAAGTAGCATTTTATTTGTTATAACACTGATTAGAATATATATACTCGGGGACACAAAAAACGGGTCTGAGTGCGTTTTTCATACAAACGAGGCTATTTCGAAATTTTGGTTCCTGGCCAGGACTTGTTTTAAGTAAGGTTAAATGGTAGAACTCCGAGGTTCAATAGAGGAGGTCAAATGTTCTTAAGATACCTAACTTATCGCACCATCAGTTAACACCACAGCGAGAGAGTTAGGGTCAGCATTTAGATTTCCTTACATTTAATTGCCATTTTAGATGTTTTTCTGTACATGATCAATTCCGGCGTTAGCCACAGATTGAATCAGTTGGGTAACCTAGGCACTCTGGAAGTCCTGTATCGATGCTCGGTGTATTCATCATCAGATTTCACTAAAAGCATACCCTGGTGAGGAACCAAGGCTTCGAAATAGCCTCTTTAGTATGAAAAACGCACACTGAACCGTTTTTTTTGTCCCTGAGTGTAGTAAATTAAATAAATGGCATATACAAACAAGATTCCCTTGTGCGAGCACTATCGGAAATCATTTTGCTACTAACCGATAGATGACTCTTCTTCATCTTCTTATGATGCCTTATCATTTACTATTAGGTATTTATAGATGTAGTAACATATTTTTTAATAGTTACATTGAAACTATATACTAATTGGGTATAAATAAATGATTTTTATTCAATACAAAATATTGATGGAATTCCTCTACTAAAACAAGAACCCTTAACGTACAGGTAGGTCACAACAGTTTCCCTCTGAAACTATATAAACTGTCGACTTGGAATTTTGGCATAGTTGTATTTGCTTGGTCGCATCTGTTTCTAGTAAAAAATAATATGATATTATTTTTTACATACCTACTTGAAAAGCCGGGGTCTAGTTAGCCATACAATACCTGGACTGGCCTTATAGGTTGTATTCGAGTACAATAATGTCTGCCGAGATTTGCGGGGGGTGAAAAAATAACACATGCAAAAGATTACTTACAAATGTAAAATCTATCTGTGTCATTACACGCATATTTTGACAGAAATCTAACACATAATATATTTTAACGCACACAAACATTTCACACATGTAAAGACTTTGTACAAACGCGGTATAAGAATACGTAAATGTCAATGTGGTCGGCATAACCTACGGTGCGAGGATTAGGTCGATAGCTCATATCGATATTTTTACTAACATTTGCAGAAGCATTCAATTTTTGACCCGCCGCCTGGCAGTAGTGTTCGCATTGTTGTGTTCCGGTGTCGGAATAAGACAATCGGTGAAATTACGAGCATAAAGATTCCATCGTAGAACTCAGAGTTGGCAACGCCTTTGACGTGTTAGGCCCGTATGAATAAACTTATCTCGACTTTAATGCCAGTCTCAAGATGCGTCAAAATGACAGTTTTTTATGGCTTGTCGTTTATTTCAGCCAGCGAAAAGAAATACGGTCAAATTGACAAAGAAGCTATCTATTGGAGTATTTAAAAAAAAATACTTTAATACTTTTACTTACAGTTTAGTACCTTTTCTATTTGTCATATGTCATGTTTAATCTGCCACATATTAATTGTCACAACGATTAAAGTGTCAAGGTGTATATGAAGGAGAAGGAGGAGACATCATTAAAAGATGTGAATAGTTGTGGCAGTTTAAATTTAGAGTAATTATAGTCCTTATGACTAACAACTAATTAACAATTATAATTTAAGAAATCGAAGATGAGTTCTCAGTTATTTACGCAATAATCAATCCTTTACGGGAAAGCTACCGCATGTGCATCGGGCCAAAGCCAAGAGAGAACTGCCAGTCCATTGGCCCTCGCCCCTTTTATATCCAGTTGTAAACAACTACGAGTGGAGGGGCAGTGGGGATGGCCTGACCCGGTGCACCTGCTGTTTACTATAGTACGATGACGAGGCGTCGTCAGCTGTTGCACGTGCTGTTTACAACACTGAATAGTGTTGCGCCGACACGGCCATACTGACGAGCGTACGTCCTCGCACGCATCCCTTTACACATTATCTGACAAAGAAAACAATCAATGTTAGTATTCGCCCATTCTGACTACCTAAGAACAATATCTAAAAAGTTTTATAGGCCAGGTCTGGTCCGGCCTTAGAAAGTCCTTCAGCGCTATAATTCTGGTCCGGCCTTATATTGACCCTTCAGAAATAGCTCCTGGTCCGGTCGATTGACCCTTCAGAATTAGCTCCTGGTCCGGTCGATTGACCCTTCAGAATTAGCTCCTGGTCAGGTCGATTGACCCTTCAGAATTCCTTCAGTTGGTCCGGTCTATTTTGACCCTTCAACAATCTCACCTGGTCCGGTCGATTTGACCCTTCAGAATTCCTTCAGTTACAAAACTGGACCGAATTTGTTAGTCCAGACTGCATTCGTCCCTATAACTTACTGACGTCTGTTATGTAATTTCCTCCAATGATTACAGTCTTTATTTTTTAAGTACTAAAATAATAAAAATTAACGGTCTTGATGTATCATAGCGTTTGTTACAATGGTAATTGGCTGGGAATCACACAATTCTACGGAGAGGCTACGTGAAACTGCATGAGAATCAGCTGACATCGTGTTACTCCAACCAGACTCAATCTCACTCTTTACAGATATAGTATCTTCATTAATCACATTTTCATTGATTTGGCTCGAGGTTCCGTGAACAACAACATTGGGATTATTACCCGCCGACACGTCATCCTCACTAAAGTTTTCAGCGATTTCTACTGTAACAATGCAGTTGTTACGCTGTTTACCTGTGCTGCATTTTAACATACAAACAAGCTTAATTCACTTCAATTTAACTTCATTTTCATTTAAATTCGTATTGTAAACATCTTTATGAATTGTTTACCAATAACTGTCAAACAGACAGCTCAATTCCACAGATTATTTTACAGTTAGTAATAGTTGCGTTAACCACAAATCGATCTTTGTCAAGTGTTGACGACACTTATCCAACAGATGGCGTTACTAGCCATTCTGTGTAACTTTACTAATATTTAAATCTTTTATGAAAATTAACTTCAACATAAATATAAATAACATTTTAATGGTTACTCGTTATTAACCCTTAATTTGGCAAAAATAAAAAAAAGTCGGGAATTCAAACCCTTTTTGATTTTGAATCAGCAAAAAAATAAAAAAACATTCCAAACATTAAAAGTGAACATTATAGTATGTTCACTGTGATGCACATTGCCAAATTAAGGGTTAAAATAATGAAATAATCTATTATTTCTTATCCGATTCAGCGCATGAGAAAATAATGGAGGGTATGTTGGTCTTACCTACATGATCCGATATTTTCACGCATGACGCGAATTGGCTTTCTAGCATTTCTTTGTTCGCCCTACTCATATTCAAAATTAACCGAAATGGGCGAAAGGTTATAAAAGGGCCGCGCTCATTTCATTCGTCCTCTTTACCGCCTCAACTACTACACTTGGAACACTAGTGTTAACGTTCGTATAGGTACTTAATACCTATCTATAAAATCGGTACAAATCCCCAAATCGGGGAGCACCGATCACCGATCATGAGCACTGATCACCGATCATGAGCACCGATCACAGATCATGAGCACCGATCACCGATCATGAGCACCGATCACCGATCATGATGCACCGTTCACGGAGCGCCGTTCACCTTTCACCGTTCACCGTTCACCGTTCATAATCACCGCTGGGAGTACACCTCCGCTAGGAGCGTTGACCGCTAAGAGCATCCACTGCTAGCAGCATCCACCGCTAGGAGCAGACCAACGCTGCTACCCATCTACTCCTCCTCTACTCACCTACTTGGCCGGCGCGGCGTCTATCTCCGGGACCAGGATCGTCGAGTGGGGTCCGGTGCTACCCCCCTGACGCCAGGATCCTGGCATCGTACATCGTCGGGCTGCCGACGGGTTACCTTCACCGCCGCTCCGCGTCACTCTAACTACGAGGGAAGTGCTACCCACTTCACGGAATCAGACCACACCTTACGAACCTACTAGGTACCCTCTTCTGATCACACTACCGGAGTTCTTGTTAAATAAATTCTATAAACTTCTATCGAGTTTTTTCTTGCCACCCGGTAGGACGTGACACTACCAAACGTAATTATTTAGTAATTTATCGTGCGAATATTTATATATCCTATTTGTTCCATTGATATGTTTAAGTTCATAGCGGTCATTGTTTAGAATGGCAGAAACTTGAAATGGATCTTTATATTTGCGGTCCAATTTAGTTTGGTGCCTTTCCTCACATTTAACGAAAACGAAATCCCCCACAGAAAACGATTTTATTCTTGCTATGCCTTTGTTAAATCGGACGGCTTCGGATTGGGATAATTTCTGAATATTACTTGATGCGTTACTTCTAGCTGAGTCGAGGTCTATTCTTTCATTCTCGTTACTACAAGATACTTTTGAAAGTTCTAATGAATTGCCGTTAGTGCCAAACATTAATTCTAAAGGGGTATAACCAGTGACTCGACAGCGAGTACTGTTAAGAGCTAATTGGATATCTCCGATTTGATCTTGACATCGAGAGTCCGATTCACTTTCTGCAATAGTAAGTAATGATCTTAATGTTCGCATAACACGTTCCACTTGGCCGTTTGCTCTACTAGACCCGGTTGCAATTAAATGTAGTTCAATATTATTATCTCTACAAAAATTCTTAAAATCGATATTATCATATGTGCGACCACGATCGGCAATTATTCTTTTTGGGGCACCAAATAAACATACTGCGTTTTTAATTGCTTTGATAGCATAGCATTGCTAGAAGTCAAATTTGAAGTATATTCTAGGAGGACAAATTTGGTAAAAGCATCTATAATGACAGAAAAGTATTCTTTACGATAACTTTTCCCACTAAGTTTACCAGTAAGGTCAAGATGTACAGTATGCCATGGGATAGCTAATTTTGGAATAGGGTGTAGACAAACTTGTTGAGCGCCAGACGGGCCTTTCGAAGCTTTACATATAACGCACGAGTTAATAAACTTTTTAACGTATTTGGACATATTTTGAAACCAGTAAAGATAGTATAACTTATCCAGGGTCTTTTCAAAACCGAGATGTTTAATTTCATTATGCACATGACTGATTAAGGACCAAATTAAAGAACGGGGTACTATGGGCAACCATTTTGTGACTTTTCCTCGTTCTATTTTACGGTATATAATTCCCTGTCTAATATCGAAAGTGTGTGACATATTGAATGGCAACTGATTTGAGTGAAGTTGAGAGATAATATCTGTAATTTCTTTATCACGAGATTGCTCAACGGACAGCCATCCTTTCTCTAATTCCGAAAAAAATACAAATTTAGTTGAGTTTATGTGATTGCCTGGGTCAGATTCAATAGGATTACGGGAGAGAAAATCTGCATCAGGAATTTTGTCAATAAGTTGCCATAAGCGCATCCCAGCCTCCGCCGGACTCTCTTTAGGATCAATTTGAAATTTGATGACGAGGTCGAAGTGATCTTGCATTGTCATCGGTTTCGAAAATGTAGACAACAATAATTCTTTAATAGAAAACCAAGAGATTTTATCAGGCTTTATCTTTGTAAGACACGCCGCAGCACGTCCCTTAAGAGAGTGTGTAAGGGCCAATATTAAATCTACTTCATTTAATTTCTTTTTTTTTCGATGATCAGAAAGACGTTTAATGAACACCAGTTGACGATATCGGAGTCTGGCGTGTCAGGGTCGAATGGAACCAAATTAGTATGGGGGTTTCGTGATACTGAACGAGAAGCCATGGTATCGGCTAATCTTTGAAAAATTGCTTCTAAACCAGACATTAAATTGAGGTCTGTATTGGGAGCCTGCGGTGTTTCGAATCCCACTTCTGATGAAGGAGAAGGAGGAGACATCATTAAAATATATGAATAGTTGTGGCAGTTTAAATTTAGAGTAATTATAGTCCTTATGACTAACAACTAATTAACAATTATAATTTAAGAAATCGAAGATGAGTTCTCAGTTATTTACGCAATAATCAATCCTTTACGGGAAAGCTACCGCATGTGCATCGGGCCAAAGCCAAGAGAGAACTGCCAGTCACACCGGGGTCTTCTCACAAGCCTCCTCGCGAAGCGAGGGGGTGTGGGGGGAGCTCTGCAGTGCTGTAGCACTCTGAGCTGGAGGCGGGGTTCGCGACCCATCACTATGGGCCTGGCTGTGTGAGCCCTGTGCTAGACAGGGCATCCTCCTGGGTGGCTTCTATTGTTTTTATTTAGTCTTTTTCTTCTTCCCATTTTTTACTGGGGGAACATCTGGCAGGGCGGGAGGGCGCTCTCTGCCATCGTCCTTTTTCGTGGGTTCTTGGGTTGTCCGCTTGTGGACAGTCTCCATGACTCGACTCTCTAGGGAGATATCGCCCGGAGTGGAGTTCGCTCTTTGTTGGGTTAGTCCCGCTGTTCTCTTCTTTACGAGGGCCTTCATGGCTTCCGCCACGGGCCCAGGTTGAGTTTTAAGTAGTTCTCCTGTGTATTGCAGGAATAGTTTTTCTGTTTTCTCTCTGTCTGCATTGGCGTCAATCGCGGCCGTTACGGCGGCTTCCAGCTCTGCCATAGACGGCGTCGGTACGATTAGTATTATATAGTACGTATTTAGTATTTTAGTACCTAAGTAATTCACGTTTCATTCTTAAATATTTACTTATACAAAGAAATACCAATTACCATGATATTTTAAAACTTTCAAAACTTTGTCATAGTATGTAATACAAATACGGTCAATAAGGTTTCTTCTCATAAAACAATAATAAGAAACATTGTGCTATAATCTCCAAGAGTGGTCAAGAGGGCAAACTTTGTAAAAATCTATAAAAAACAGTCTACTTTTCCGTTATTGTTAATTATAATTAACATGACTTAACAACTATTTCATTAACCAATAATAATATCCTATTACGATGCTCGATAGATACTGTTTTTGTTATGGCAGAGAAGACGGCACCTTAGCACTCGGGCCACCTGATGGTAAGTGGGAACTGAGACAATCTCAAGATTGCAATCCTAAGGGCCGTATTAATATACCCATCTTGACTGAGAGATGTCCGTTACAAAGCGAGGTTTGGGATAAATTTAGTAAAATCAACTGGTCTGTCTGTGTTCATCATGGCCTTGATTTTATCTTTATTCTTATGTAAGT
This sequence comes from Acleris emargana, assembly GCA_927399475.2. Lineage (NCBI taxonomy): Eukaryota > Metazoa > Arthropoda > Insecta > Lepidoptera > Tortricidae > Acleris > Acleris emargana. Next base: position 49,720,035 of record OV656835.1, on the reverse strand, counting down.
AGTAGTGATCCACGTAGTCGTCTAATACTTGTGTGAGTTGTCAAAACTCATATTAAGAAGATCATCTGAGGAGCATAAATAATGGAGCCTCTCGTGTAATTATGGAGTTTAAAGTATTCACTTTCATTTTAGCGTTTTCTATCTTGTTTAGGAGGAAAAATACAGTAAATGTTTGGTAAATGTCCTGAACGTCTCTGACTCTTGAAATGGCTGTAGGTTAAATTTTGGTATTCGTTCTTGATCTGTACTTGTTGAGGCCGGTTTTCTTAATTTTTTCAACATCAATACCTAGTCGATATTTCGTTGCCAATTTGTTATGTTTATATTATGTACCTATGTATGTAAATAAACTCGTCATTGTACAAACAGAAAATAACAAACCAAAAAATGAAACAGAAACACGAAAGGCGAACTTATCCGTTTCTCTTCCAGTTAAACTTTGAGCGATTGAGAGATGAATAAAAACTACGGATACACATAGGTACAACAATTAAAGACAAAAGCAAATAAATCGGATAAATAATAGTGTATCATGCAATTAGTGAATAAAGGACGGATTTAAAGCGAGGGCAATAGATGACTCACGAGCAAGTGAAGGATACTAACGACTGAATCACGAGCGCAGGGAGTGATTCATGATGATTCAAGTGTTCGAATCCTGAGCGACGCGAGTGATTCATGGCCCTCGAAATAAATCCGTTGTATTCACAAGTTGCATACTATACTTTATACCATGACTACGAGAAAAAGAAAGATTTAAGCGAAAATAGACATTTTATGACGAAAAATGGAAGGTAAAATTAATTAAAATGCACATTAAAATGGCGCCAATTTACCTACTAATGACAGCAAATAACAATAAATCATTTTTTATATGCTAAACTCCTAGTCGTTAATGTCGACCAACCAAATCTCGAGGAGCAGTTTGTATGTCGAGTACTCTTTGCAAGTTTGTATCGTGTAGTTTTTGCGCAAGGAGGTTGTACTCGTATAGCATTGAGATAGATGTCGAATATATGGGTGTGTTCTAAATTCAAACACCAAAAAGTGATTAAAAGTGCTTTTTATGCACTATTCTCAGCGAATAAAAAATACCTCTTTATAGGAAAAAAAATAAATATGGCCCTATTACTTTAATTATAGGTAGGTAATTATTTTTGATACAAGTGTCGACACGTCGGGGGACCGCTAAGTAGCTGGGGTATTTTATATTATTTCATTTACTTAGCGGTCCCCCGACCAATACTTATTATTTTTTAATTATTAGAGGTTATTTTACTGACTTTTTTTAATCGGGAGTTTTTAAATTAAAAAAAAACCGCTTTTAAAACTTCTCTAAATTAACAATACGACTTCAGCAGAGCAACGTCTCTTTAAAGAAATGAATAATGTTTCCTTTGTATTTTTTTGATCAGCGCCTAAAACTTCAAGGAAAAGCAAATTAAAAAAGAGGGGTGTTAAAAGTTTATAACGGGTGTCTCTATGTCTATGTATCTGGGAGTCTGTTTGTGGCACGGTAGCTCCCAAACGAATGAACGGATTTGACCGCAAGTTATTTTTTAATAAAGGTACATTAATTGGGATGGTTCTTAGCAACACTTCATGAAAATTGGTTGGGCCACTTAGGAAATATCAGCTCTGAAAGTAGGTGTTGCCCTTATATTCGGGGCTTTTAACCTAGGTACTAAAAGCTCAATATCTCTAAAAAGGCTAAACCGATTTTAATAAAACATGTTTAAGAACCACTGCTAGAAAACCTACTTTCAAGTAAAAAGAAACCCGCGTCCAAATCGGTTCATCCGTTTAAGAGCTACGGTGCCACAGACAGACCCCCACACACAAACTAATAAGAGGGGTGTTATTAGCATCGGGGGTAAAAATAAGCCCTATATACAGGGAATGATAGTAACGAAATTATAATATTGAATTGAGTTAATAAATTACTTTGACATTTCATGCTTTAAAAAACCCGACTGCTCGTAACCAATGTTAAATCGTTATAAATCTTAAACGATTACTCAAAATTAAAGTGATAAATGAAATCTAAAGAGGTTTTTTATTTTAAATACATATTCGTAATACCCCACTTGTCATATTTCCTCAATTTTTTTTTCTTTACTATACCAAATATGGGGTCTGGATGCCGACATAATATATAATTTTGATTACTGTTATAACTTCATTGTAATCGAAAAAAATTGCATGTTGTGATAAAGCATGAAATAATACCACGCTTACGCACTATTATTTTAAGATGCGGAGGCCAGCTGGATTTGACCCCTAACGTTTTTTAAAGGTCGAATTCGATATCAAGGACGTTTTTTCTGTTCTAATGTCTTTTTATGAAGCCAAATGGGAAGAGTATAAGAAATTGACACATCCTCAGACCACCCCTTTAGTGACACCTTAATTATCAAAATCTGTTCAGTAGTTAGGGCGGAAGCTTTTTTTACATTTGAGAGATATTTAGCGGAGAACTGAATAGTACTGAATACTAGTTGCTGAAAGAATACTATTTGGTTTTAAAGAACTAAAAGCATTGAAGAGCATCTAGATACCCTACCCTTTATCTCAGGTCACTTAATAATAGTAGCCTTAAGTATTATCAATTATTTAATGAAAAAATTAAAATGAAACATCAAATAGTTAATTTAATTATTAGCAATCCTTAGACTAAAGGCAAAGAGCAGGTCATTTTAGCGCAGCTTTGCTATGTTGGCAACGCCTCCTACATCCCGCTTCTTACAATTGCAGCGAATCAGCATGTACTCTTATAGCATAAAGTCGTTGTCTCCGGAAGACTTGTCTAAAGAGGCTGCCATCCAGTCGTTGCCTTCTTTATCCAGCCCCAATCAGTCAGTTGAGGTATATAAGCGAGTAGGGTTAACGCCTGATTCCAGACGTTGGCTTGATAACAAGCTCACTTAATATGTTGAAAAAAGGCACTGCCGGGGTAGGAAGTATATAGTAGTATTTCTACTCGTATTGTCCGAGATTTGTGAGTGAAAAGCTGCTTCCTGGCATCATTCACGTTTTGAATTTCATTCGTTCTGTAGTAAATTACAACACAACAAATAGCTCCAATAGTGACATTGATTCTGAGCTGATTTCGCATATCATGGACAGGAGTTCTGCAAAAACTCTATTACCGTCTGGAAAAGCCTTCCAGGTGTCCCAAGCAGTCTTTCTGCGTCTGCCGGCGAAGCTAGACACCAGGTTCACATCCGGAGAAAGCGTGGGAAATGGGCATATTCATGCACAGTGTTGGGTTCAACAAAGCTACCACTTTATAACTAGGTATATTCCTAAAACGACCCGGCACCAAAGGCAAGTCACAATTCTTAAGAAGCAATTTGTTTGAATAACTACGACGTCGGTGTCCACCGTTCGAATGCTTAGCCTTTTGCATTTTTTTTGTACAAAATCGGCAAAATTCAAAAATATACGCATGCGAGCACGGAGCAACATTAGTCAAATCGGAAGCGGCAGAGAGAGAGCAGAGAACTTCACTGTCATGTCATATGTTACATAAAGCCGCTTATGATCTGGTATTGAGAAGTTAACCAGTCCACGCGCGAGGACAGCAAACAGTTCAGTTTTATCTTCGTTAACTCTGCGGGTGTCCTTCCAATTCTTAAGCATAACATTAGACGGAGCAACTCTTTTTTTATACCCTTACTTCTCTTCTTTCTTGTTGATGCTTTCAGGCTGATCCTTAGGTATGCATCCCAAACAACCAACAGCTTTTAGCCAACATGCACCGCATAATCCCGAAATGTTTTCCTACACCGGGATTTAGCATTTGTACTATTTATTGCTGGGCCTTCAAAAACTGGTACCGCAATAATAGAAGCTCTAATGAAAATCTTTAGCCAATATTCAAAGGTGACATTATTGTTTGGCATGTTCTTGATACCACTCTTCATAAGTGGGCTTGACTGCAGTGCCCTAGCATAATTATTGTCATCATTATATTATGCTTCTTGGAGAGCTAATTGCGCGCAAGTTTTGGTGACATGACAGACACTCATTTTTTTTTTTGAATGATTGTCTGTCTGTAAGAATTCAAACAAATACGTTACTAGGCAAGATTCCTATTATTTTCACTCCTGTCTAAACTAGTGAACCGATTTTGACGATTGAGGTTACATTGAAAAGGAGATTTTATGTAGGTGTATTGCTTTATAGCAGCTTTCCCTCTTTCTTTCTTAGCTTTCGAAATAATACTTTAAATCCAAATGGTAAACAATTTGACCCCTATTAGACGTTAGGGGTTAAATCCAGCTTGCCTCTACATCTTAAAATTATCACTGTGATATAACCTACCCAGTAAAAAAAACGCTTTTATCACAATGTGTACAATTTTAACGAAAACCTGCGATTTCCCGCCTACAAGATTAAGAAAAATTGATTGATATAAGATTCATCGAAATCGGTCCACGCGTTTAGTTTCTAGAGCGCCACAAAAGAATAAACAAACATACATACGTGCATTTAGAGGCTGATAAACTCATTTCGCTCCTCTTTCGGCAGTCGGGTAAAAAGAGATTTATGTTAAAAACTTACATCATAATAATGAAAATTTCGAAGTTACGATCGCTAGTAAAAGAGATTAGTAATTAATATGCTTTAAAATTGTATGACAAACATTTGCCGACTTCCCATAATCAGGATTGTAAAAAAATAAATGAAAAAAAATATAAAAATTTGGCGCACCCAGTTTTTATAACAGTTAAGTAAAACTTAAAAAAAAAAACTATGTCCAATCTTCTTTCCAAGACAATACAGAGTAACCTAATTTTCTTAATGTTACTAACACCTTGCCATCTACCGTTACCCCGTGTTACATATACCTACCATAAGGAACGCCCTGAACAAGAAAACACATTGCAAACGGTACCAATATGATGCAATGCGAATTGACCTCAATACATACCGTACGATGACGTAAACGCTGATGCAGCAGCACGTGTAGCAGCAGCGCTCACGCCTGACGCCGTTCCTGCCACGCCACTTCGTTTCTAGCCTTGATCGGGTCAATCTCTAATTAGGCTTACGAAATTATTGTAATTTTAATGAATAAATATCTCTAACTTAAATTTGTTTTTTTTAGTCCTCCGGATGAAGGTTTCTTTTATCCTGTAATATTGTTTATATCAATGATATTACACTTGTTAGACGAAAAAGCTGTTATCATTTAATCAAAGTGTAGTAGACAGAATGGTGTGAAAGCCTTGAAAATTGTGATAGAAGGCTTTTTTTAAACTGGCGTGAAAGTTCACAATTTGTTTTTGTTTTTGTTACAGATCAGTCAGCGCTATCTACAGGACTATTGCTGAAGAAAATAAAATGGTTGATTCATAGCGTTAACTTTCCTCTTTATACAATCGAAGACCGTTGAGTTTGCGGCGAAACAATGTTTATGTTGATTTTACTATATTTCGTATCATTTCCCGTGTTGACTACTAAACTAGTCAAAGGAGAAACAACCATGGACTCAAAGTCACCGCAACCTTTAATCAGCTCAAGGGTAGTCCGAACAAAATATGGGGATGTGAGGGGATTCATAGTAACACCGGAGTCACGGTTTTTAGAACCTGTAGAGGTATTTAGGGGAATACCTTACGCTTCACCACCAATCGGTTCTTTACGATTTATGCCACCCGTCTCTGGAGCTCAGTGGTCTGGCGTAAAAATTGCCGAGGAGTTCAGTCCAGTATGCCCTCAAGTACTTCCAGATATAAGAAATGAAACAGCAGTGCTGAAAAGAATATCAAAAGGAAGGTTGGAATATTTGAAAAGGATACTTCCATTCCTGACTAACCAGGCTGAAGATTGCTTGTATTTGAATATCTACGCACCAGCTCAAGGTATTTTAATAAATGATCATGCTTGTTACTTGACTAAGTTAGAAAAGTTTAATATTCTAATGTGAAACCTTCTGATAAGCACTTTTGCTTTGAATACTTATGATTAATTTCAATATGTACCGTATACAGTCAATTGTAAAAATATGCGAGAACGCAATATCTCAAAAATATGTCCCATTTCCAAGAGAGTCAATTCCAGAGTAATAAGAACTTCGTAACATACTTATGAGAAGATTCGTTCGATACATATTTTTGCACTTGACTCTCGTATATGGACAAATCTAATTAATAGTTGATTGAGTTCATGCCATTAGCATTGTCATCAATATTTATTTATTTATTTAAGAAACATACAGTTTTGTTTAACTATTACAGTTCAACATTACAACTTGACCAAACCTGGAGTTTCCTTAATGATAATTAAACATAAAAAAATAAAAAATAAAAAATAATATAATTTTAATATATATTTTAGTATCATGCAGTAAGTACCTATGTAGAAAAATCTCTGATGATATTTTAAGAGATGATTTCTATGCGATTTGGTTTCATCATTTAGGTTAGATACTTTTTATCTAACTACAACAGCGTAAAAAAAGTTTCAAAATAATTCATAATGAATTTAATGCATTTATGGGTTTTACAAGATATTAAAGGTAAACATTGTTCCAACATAAACCCTGTTAGGGCACAGCAAATAACAGTTAAACTAATTCTTAAATGTATCGATAAAAGCACATCATTAATTATACCTTGTAACTAAAAACTCTTGTTCTCTTTTCTATGTAGTTTATACAATATAATCTTAACATTAATCTTCGCAAAAAAAGTTCAATATCAAAATGTTGGGTTAGTGTCTATAAACCTACTTAGATCTCGATTCGACTGGATATCGATACGACTATATCTCGATCGGACCAGATATCTATAAGCCCAGATCTCGATTCGACTAGATATCGATACGACTAAATCTCGATCGGACCAGGTATCTATAAGCCCAGATCTCGATTCGACTAGATCGCGATTTGAGCGAGTCTCGATTGGACTACATCTCAATTAGGCTGCATTGCCATTTGACTTGATCGTCAATTGGACTATTGATCACGTTGACTGATAATGATGACTCAGTGTATTGTTTTATGGAAGTACAATTCCCTGCAGAAAAAGAATTACACCATACAAATTAAGTTTTCCAAAAAGTTACAACACATTTTTATGAACTTTTTATTTAATTTTTATTGATCACATTCAAAAATGACGTACTTAATGCCAAAGGATTGGTAAATAAGCATTATGCAAATTAATACGATTAATTAAAATCATGTATCAATTTTTCAAGGACTTTGGAAAAGTCAATTGCGTAATAAGTACTTACAAAATAATGAGAAACAAAATTCATTCACGTAACGTATTTTAATGGAAAAACAACATTCATAACTTCTAAATTTAAACATTAACTACGGTTTTCGTTTCTTAATATCACCATCACATTGTTAAATTACTTTAACTTTCGCTTTAAGTTACAGATGTTCTGCAAAAATTCCACAAGTGTTATCTCTTCCATCTCAAGTCTGTTTACTAACTGTAGATATTCGCGATCAAATATGATATCTTTCTTTTTGCGATTGACACGTGCAAAAAGAGAATTTTTCATTTTTGATTCTTGCAGATCTGCTTCTTTTTTTAAGTTAAACATGAATAAAATCATTGTCGATTTATATTGCATTCTCATGTTTAGTCGACGGTGCCAAGCCTCCAATCCGTTATTTGTTCGGTTTCTTTCCTTTGCACACGAAATCAGATTAGGACTCCTTATCCATTGTCGTTGGAAGTATTTCACAAAAGATTCCATCTGTGGGGAAGCTTCAGCATCTGCCACTATTGCTTGCCAGGCATTTGTTATACAGGGTGTATTGCAAGTCGTGTGCCAAATGAATAGGGTGGGTAGCTAAGGTGACTTGCAACACGTTTTGGGCCAACTAACACTCATCCTACCCACGGTGTTTTTTTAATTTTTTTTTTTTAAAAGATCTCGGAATCTTCCAAAAGTTAACCATTTTGTTCACCTATCTTTTTTTTTAATGTGACAGCACGAAAGTATTTGTAGTTTTTTTATCTCTAATGTTTGCGCATTCTAATGAAATGTTATTTTTATTTATATAGTAAACAAAAAAAAAAATTAGCCAACAAAGTGTCAAGGACAGAAAATAAAAAATCGTCACGGTCAACTTTACGGCACAATTTACAAAAATGTAGAAGCTCCTCAGATCTTCCAACATCATAAAAACTTCTCCAGTTCCTGACAATTCTTACGGTATACCTCATGTCTAGAATCACGTTCAGTTTTTCGTCAAAATATGGTTTCAATCTAAAATGGTGGTTTTATTCGGTCAGTAGATCCAGCCAGTTAAATGGGCTAAATGCACAATACAAAACGCAATATGGTTAAAAATCATCTTTATTTTAATAATTAGGTACTTCAAATTTTGTTCAAATTGTCTTCCTCCACAATTGATACATTCGCGACACCTTTTTCGTATTTCTACAGTTGTTGTACGAAGTGTCTTTGACTTTTACGTCTGGGGAAGGGCCAAAGAGCTATTGTACGCAACACAGGTAGAGAGTAGAGAGCATCTGATTGCAAAAATTAATGACGCGTTCGCAATAATGCGGCAACTTCGTACAACAACTACTGTAGAAATACGAAAAAGGTGTCGCGAATGTATCAATTGTGGAGGAACACAATGTGAACAAAATTTGATGTAATTATTAAAATAAAGATGATTTTTAACCATATTGCGTTTTGTATTGTGCATTTTGCCCATTTAACTGGCTGGATCTACTGACCGAATAAAACCACTATTTTAGATTGAAACCATATTTTGACGAAAAACTGAACGTGATTCCAGACATGAGGTATACCGTAAGAATTGTCAGGAACTGGAGAAGTTTTTATGATGTTGGAAGATCTGAGGAGCTTCTACATTTTTGTAAATTGTGCCGTAAAGTTGACCGTGACGATTTTTTATTTTCTGTCCTTCATACTTTGATGGCTAATTTTTTTTTTTGTTTACTATATAAATAAAAATAACATTTCATTAGAATGCGCAAACATTAGAGATAAAAAAACTACAAATACTTTTGTGCTGTCACATTAAAAAAAAAGATAGGTGAACAAAATGGTTAACTTTTGGAAGATTCCGAGATCTTTTCAAAAAAAATATTTAAAAAACACCGTGGGTAGGATGAGTGTTAGTTGGCCCAAAACGTGTTGCAAGTCACCTTAGCTACCCACCCTATTCATTTGGCACACGACTTGCAATACACCCTGTATAACAAATGCCTGGCAAGCAATAGTGGCAGATGCTGAAGCTTCCCCACAGATGGAATCTTTTGTGAAATACTTCCAACGACAATGGATAAGGAGTCCTAATCTGATTTCGTGTGCAAAGGAAAGAAACCGAACAAATAACGGATTGGAGGCTTGGCACCGTCGACTAAACATGAGAATGCAATATAAATCGACACTGATTGTTTTTCATTTTCGTCATTCAGCTCATATCCCGCGACAATTTTTTTTTTTTTATAACTTCTGGTTCTTCAACGTCCATTGACGTGTGAAACTCTGTTTTATTAACACCCAGATATCTTCTACGTGCTCTATACAGGACATCTTTTACCGAAATGTAAGGTCTCACTCCCAGGTCCAAGTCCGCTCCGGGGAGCTTGGATTTGAGGCTTCAAAGTCAGCTACGGTACGCTCATGAACTTTTTTTACTGCCGACATATCTTCACACACATTTTTTTTTGTTACATCGATCACGAAGTCTTGATGCATCTTGTCGAAGTCTTGTTCACAGCTGTGCAAACTATCAAACCCTTGAATGATTTGTGTCTTATCACGGTTTAACGTTACGGAAGTACAGCACTCTTCTCGTTTTGCACAACGCCAGAACGAGTTCCCATTTTTATTATCTGACACCCAGTTGTATCGATAGCCATCACGTAAAAGAGCAGAATTATTTTTCTTGTTTCTAATGAATATTAGCTTTTTCTCCGTGTTATCTCTTGAATTATTCATATTGAACAGAAATTAATATGTCAAACACAATAATGACATGACATTGTAATGAGTTTGTTCTCACTTTAAATACGCAAAGAAAATCTTATAATTGAAGTGGCCAGTGCACTTGTTTGATAAAGAAGGATTACATATAACAGCAGGTAAGTACTAAAGGCACATGATGGATGCAGATAAACATTTTTTTTTTGCTGCGAGTGGCCGTATGTGTACGTCATATTAATTTGTAGTCAACGTGATCAATAGTCCAATGACGATCTAGTCTAATGGCAATGCAGCCTAATTGAGATGTAGTCCAATCAAGACACGCTCAAATCGCGATCTAGTCGAATCGAGATCTGGGCTTATAGAGATATCTGGTCCGATCGAGATTTAGTCGTATCAATATCTAGTCGAATTGAGATCTGGGCTTATAGATATCTGGTCCGATCGAGATTTAGTCGTATCGATATCTAGTCGAATCGAGATCTAGGCTTATAGACACTAACCCAAAATGTAGTAAATCGTTATTTTATAAATTGGGTTTTATAACTCCGTTAGGTACAGTCACGGATTTTAATTGTAATGCCATTGTGAAGTTATTTAAATTTGCAGTATTATGGCATCCACGAGCATTTACGAGATTACACGATTAATCACGAATACATGACACTGCGGGAACTACATAATAAGATGACGGATAAATAGATTGATTAGTTCGAATCACAAGGAGGTTAATAGATTAAACGTGATTAAAATATTGACAACTGGCATTTTAGAAATATTGCAGTATCGTTGTCATAATGATATACAGGTCAAGTTTAGACGTCATTAATAATACCCGTGTGGTTGCCGGGTTAGAATAGTACCACTCCATGTCTTCCCGTGGATGTCGTAAGAGGCGACTAAGGGAATAAAGGCTTGCAGTACTGTTAGGCGATGGGCTTGCAACCTGTCACTAATACACTGGTAAACATCTTAGCCTAATTGTGCAAAATGTGGTTACAGAATTATCAACAAATTTTTAGAGTGGTTGGTAATTCTGTAGCTCTGCCTACCCCACTCTGGGAATGAAGGCGTGAGTTTATGTATGTATGTAATAATAATGAAAAAAAACAAACAAATTTTCAAAACAAAAAACCAGCAATTTCTACGGAAACTCGTCACAGAATTGTGACTTTGCACCAAGGGCTAAATTGGCGAGCAATAGCAAGACAGTTGTCAATATCGGTGGGTTGGTTACTTCTATATTTATTATGATTAAATAATATGGAAGGTTTATCCCTCTCTTCTTTCTGATATATACAATTCTCGTGTCACATTGTTTCAAAACCAAAAACTCAAAACTCCTCCGGAACTCCTCCGAAACGACTTGACCGATTCTTATGAAATTTTGTGTGTATATTCAGTAGGTCTGTGAATAGGACGTAAATTTTTTTTCATGCCCCTTAGTGATAAGGGTGATTCAGCCCACACTATTCCTTCGGGACTCGTGTAAACGAGTTCCACGCGGACGAAGTCGCGGATAATAGCTATTATTGTTATAGATATAATTTTTTTTAGCGAGACACAGTTGCCTTGTGGTTCAGGCGATTTGCTTAAGAAGGGCGTATCGTAGATCGTCGACAGAATAACCATCGCCCTGCTTTAATAACTGATGCCCAGCGAAGAGAAAGGTTCCGCGAATACGAAGTTAATGGATTCATTCCTACAAGTCGATTCGCGGAGCGTTTTGATGTGCATCCGAGAACAATTGTACACTTGTACTCAATTAATTTACACCATAGGATTCCTGCCTTCAAGATCTCTCTTAAAGAAGCTCATAAAGCTGCACGACTAAATTTCGCTCGCGAGTATTTAAATTTCGATTGGACATCAACAATTTTTAGTAATGAGAAATCATTTCAATTGTCAGAGCGTGGTCGTTTGAATCTGTGGCGGTTAACCCATTCATTGCCGACGCCTCACATTTTTACTCATCACGCAGTGCCGGCGTAATGCCGAGGACGCGAAATCACGTCCTCGGCATTACGATTACACATACATGGGACGCGAATTCGCGTCTTCGGCATCCGAGATAAGAATTATGAAAATTACAAATGCACTGAATCCAAAAACCAGCAACAGTATAATATTATCCTTCATAAATAAAGTAACATATTGATATCAGCATTTTAGTACAGTTGTTTTCTAGCAAAACAAAACAAATAACTCGAGGACGCGAAATCGCGTCCTCGGCATTACGATTACACATACATGGGACGCGAATTCGCCCATTCATTGCCGACGCCTCACATTTTTACTCATCACGCAGTGCCGGCGTAATGCCGAGGACGCGAAATCGCGTCCTCGGCATTACGATTACACATACATGGGACGCGAATTCGCGTCTTCGGCATCCGAGATAAGAATTATGAAAATTACAAATGCACTGAATCCAAAAACCAGCAACAGTATAATATTATCCTTCATAAATAAAGTAACATATTGGTATCAGCATTTTAGTACAGTTGTTTTCTAGCAAAAAAAAACAAATAACTCGAGGACGCGAAATCGCGTCCTCGGCATTACGATTACACATACATGGGACGCGAATTCGCGTCTTCGGCATCCGAGATAAGAATTATGAAAATAACAAATGCACTGAATCCGAAAACCAGCAACAGTATAACATTATCCTTCATAAATAAAGTAACATTTTGGTATCAGCATTTAAGTACAGTTGTTTTCTAGCAAAAAAAAACAAATAACTTGAGGACGCGAAGTCGCGTCCTCGGCATTACGATTACACATACATGGGACGCGAATTCGCGTCTTCGGCAATGAATGGGTTAAACAAACACGCGTTATGACGTGAATAAGGTTATACCAAATATGAAATCTGGCCGCATTAGTGTCAATATGTGGGGTTGGATAAGTTCAGAAGGTGTGGGTGAGCTCATTCAACTACCTCCTCGGCAAATGCTTTAAATTATATTACCACATTAGAAGAAATTATGCTTCCCACTAGATATATAAAAATAGCGAACATCATTTTCGTCCATGATAATTGCTCGCTCGATACACAGAGCCAGAATTGTCAATACTTGGTTTCGAGAACAACCTGAAATTACTGCTATTCCATGGCCAGCTCAATCGCCGGATCTAAATATAATAGAAAATATTTGGGGTTTAATGGTCCAAAGATGGGAATGTCGTTATGAGCAAAGAAAGAAAGCTATCGCACAACATTGCGAAGAAATATGGGAAGAAACGCGAGGGACTGATATCTGCACTCGCTTATGTCAATCTATGCGGTCACGGCTTCAAGCTGTCATAGATAAGGAAGGTGCATATACACGATATTAGGCGAGTGTAATGTCGGTTTCGAGCATATCAACTTAAAAAAACCGGAGAAGGTTCTCAATTCCGCTGTAAGTTTTTCACTCAGGGAAAATATTTGATTTTAATTGGAGATTTTTTGTAGACTTTCAAATAGGTTTAGTTTTTCACAAAATCCTGTTGTGATGATGGAATCCATGAGGAATTGGAATTCATGAGAAAACGACATTCCTGTCTTTGCACCATTAATCCCCAAATGTTTTTTAGATCTAAATGTTTGCTTTTTCTTGTTGCGGTTTAACATATAAAAAGGTGGTCGTTAACAGCCCGAAGCAAAAATCTGACAAAACCGTGCAAACACATTGCTGGATTTCTTTCATGCTGCTTTTTCTCAACAATCTGCGGAATATACACCAAATCTGTATTTTATAATTTATTGACCGATTAAAACATTATGTAACGTATTTTACGTTTTTATTTTACTAAATTTTACGCTACTTGTGAGGTAATGCTTTAATCAGCCATAGTTATGCAAAAACTAGAATATTTAAATTTCATATCTAGTATACTAGAATAAATATTTTTAAAAGATTGACTATTTATTGCCACGGTTAGTCTTTCGACTTACACGCTGACTAATCAATTATTTTCAAGATGGCGGGGTTTGACGAGTTATTTATATTCAGATATTTGCAACAGTTATCACATTGTCATGGATGTCAATTTGACTTTGAGTGAAGTCACACTGTGGTAAAGTCCTTGCCAAAAGGTGCAGTAACCTTTTGGAAAGTTTAGTTAAAATTCTTTCAAAATTTATGTTTCTGTTTAATATTGCTCTCCAGTAAACCTAGGTATGTGGCGTATGGCAAAAACGTATTCTCACCTGTCGTCTGTGACTTTCAAATTTTACAGCTCTACTGTTTTCTTAATTGCCCAATTCATCATCTTTGTAACAGCAATTTTGATTATTTGGAACTGCATTAAAGTTCATCGGTTTTATGAAATCGACCGTCGATACGAGTACAATCATAACTAGTGTTGATAAAGTCGAGTCCTTGGAGTCTTCATTTGTAGGACTCGACTTAGTTTTTTAGACTCTAGTCATCGAATCGAAGCTCAAGTTCTTTTGAAATTAAGGGGACTTAAGTCTTCTGTAGTTTAATATAGAGACTCGAGTCCTCTACAGAGGCTCAAGTGTTTTGTTTACTCTTAAGGCCTTTAAAACAGCTGCGTCATGATTAGAACTCATTTGGACTTATAATTGTAAGAAAACTTGAGATTATGAGATTACGGAATATTGGTACTGAGTAAAGTAGTATTATAGTAATCAGTACCTACTTAGGTATATCTTTCTTTTGATTTTAATGCTGTCTGTTTGTATAGTTTTCATAATGAATTGAAATACGGGCCTTAGGCATTCACGGCTTAAAGAACTGATGACGAAATGAAGCCAAAATGAAATGTAACTTTTAAATTCAACTAAATGACGCCAGCAAGTTTGTAAATTTAGAATTCTAGGATGATAAATGTTGCATGAGCTTCCTTGGTTCTCTTATGGCATTTGTAGTCATTGTACTATTCGTTTCTAAAAGAATACTCACACCCTTAGATCGAGGGGTCTCCAAATGACTTATTTCAGTATTTTCTTAACAGCGTAGTTACAACACATAAATCCGGAAGTAACTATATGTTTCTGTCTATCTGTCTGTTCCTTTCACGCTGAAACCATTAAACCGATTGAAATGAAACTTAGTAAGTACAGAGATAGTTTGAGACCCGGGGATGAACATAGAGTAATTTTTATTCCAAGAATCAACCCTTTGAATAGATGAAATTTGGGATGAAAGTTTGTACGGGAAAACCTAATAAATAACTACCTACTAACTAACCTAACCCGAATAAATATTATAATAATAGAGGTAGTAACAGCTTTTTTAGAATTTTGTATAGATAGTAGAATTTGTATTTTGGAAAATTACACAATTCCTGAAATAATCACCGTAAACAAAATATACGCGGACAGAGACGCGAGTAAAAGTATTTATTAATATTTTAATGGCGTTATTATTGATAGCCAGTTATTTACTGTCACTCAGCCACTTAGGTTGCCTTTTCCCAACTTGACTCTTTATAGAGAATATTTAAATTATACGAAAAAGTTGATAATTATGATTGTCAAATTTGCTATGTCTCAAGCATAGAAATGTCTCAAGTCTAGTGAAAGTTTCAATATACGAGTAGGTATTTAATATTAAAATAACATTGTGAAACTTTTTGTACCTAAACGGATGTAATGAGTTCTAATAATAGTACAAACAGTAATTCATCGGGGGTTTCTTTAGTAGTTAACCCCCGGAAACGTAGATTTGTAGTGTGAGTGTGGACTGAGGGACCACTTGATTTTTAATGGTTTTAGTAAGTGTAAAATGTAGTAGTAGTTGCGAATTAATTTGTAATAAAAATCCTGGAATTCGTAAAGAATTCACTAAAAAGTTATACAGCCAAAGCTGTGGTCCCTCAGTTCACACACTGAACCTTCCACTTCTGGGCTAGTGTTTAATATGCTGGCTTATTTTGATGTTACAGATTTAGTAAACACATGTTGAAACGCATTAGTAATGACCGAAACGTAATTTGGTAATGATTATACACTAAAGCAGTCATCCTTCTTTGGTCCCTGAGAGACCACATAAAAAGTTACCAATAAATCGGTACATCTGTACAAAAAAAATGCATTTTTCTTTGCAAACATTAGTAAAAATCGCAAGGAAGATTATAAAAGTTAAACAAAAGCACAACTATTAATCAATTTCGTCAAATTTACAAATGTAAATATTTGTTCGTGGTCCCTCAGTTCACACACTATGAATTAATAAAATAATTAAAATATCCTAAAATATAAACATTATGGAAAGGTTTGTCGTACTGAGGTTTAGTTAAAATGTTTGACTACACATATATATATTTTTAACGTGGATTGATGGCGTATAATATAAGATAAATTGCTTTTTAATATTTCCTTAGCAGTCTTTAAAAGGGTGTCCACACAATGAAAATTATTTACTAACGTGAATCATTTGACTTATTTATTAATTACAAATTAAATGAAACTACAATATTCCTGTTTGATTGAAGGTTACCTAAAAATAAAATATTCGCCACCTAAATCTTTTTTAAATTAGAACGAAACGAAACAAAGTAATGAAACATAAAAATAATAAAATTATACATGAAAGTTAAAAATATTTAAGTATCAACGAGGGCGTAAGTTATTACATGTAAATGCATGTTTTTTTTAGTGCTTTCAACAATTTTACAAGAATTGTCATCATAACATACAAATTTCTCATTTAGTAAAGAGTGGCACTTGTAATGTCCTATGCCATCACTATATAGGGGGGGGTACAAATTCAATTGCCCCTACAAACAATAAATTTTACTATTAATCATAATTGAATGAGGTACGTTGGTTAGACAATGTTGATCAGTAAGTACCGTTTAAATCAAATGAAATTACTTTCGATACCTATTTCGTAATTATTATTAGTCTGCCCTTCACAGTATAAACATTTTGTTACACCGTCGTCCAAAAAAATAGCCTCCTCAAGAGTATTTATTCCAAATATCTTAATTATATCGACATTCAGGGACAAAAACATGATATCCCTTGTAGTAAGGTTCGACGAACAAAACAAGTTTAAACATTGTTTTGTATAAACTGCACTTCTAAAGTATTGTAAAGGGAAACGTTCGAAAATGTTCGTGGCATTACATTCGCATAGAACGTGATTTGATTTTCCGAAATGGAAGGCGGTCTTTGTAAATATGTTTTAATTATTTTTGCCCGTAAACTATAATTTCGTCGTATTTACTAACATTGTCAGAGAGTCGATGTAAATATTGTGAAATTAATTATTTTTCTTTATCTGTATTTACTAGATTTCTAACATTGCTGTAGTAAGTATATCCTATACATAATAAATACATTACAGAATCGAAAGCACATGTGTTTTTTAATTTAACATTTTGGGAATCAATGCGAAGAGAAGGACATAAGTTTTTTTTTTTTTTTAAATTTAATCTTTTTAACTGGTTCTTTTTTAGTGATTCTACCTTGTCCCATCCAATTTTCTATATATAATACTAATTTGCCTATTACACAGCAATAACAAACCAAACAAATTGAAGAACAGGTGCGTCTTTCAGCTTGGTGAACGGTGGAGAGTAAAGAAGAAGTCCTTATGATTTTAACAAAATTTAATGCAGGTCCGTTGCTGGCTCGCTGCGTGTGCATGTGTGTGCGTGTCACACATATGCCGTGCGTTAACATGTTGGCCCCCCAGGGCTGCAGTCCTGGTGTTCGACTGGGAGTGGACATAATCTGTTGAAGGCACGTCGGACGGTTCCTGACGTGGTGAGTACGTCGGCGACGCGGGTCACGCCGTCGGAGCCGGGGTAGAGGCGAGTCACGCGCCCCAGCATCCATTGGTTGGGAGGCAGCCGGTCATCCTTCACAAGCACCATTTCGCCTAAGTTGAGTTGTCCTCCATCCTTGTTCCACTTCTGACGAGTTTGGAGTTCTGCAACGTACTCTGTGTAGAACCTTTTCCAAAAATGGTTTTTTAGTTGCTGCGTTCTCATGTATCGTGAGAGTGTATGGGGAGCAGCTGTTTCTTTGACCTGAGGAGATGGGAGTGTTGCTACCGTTCGTCCAATTAGGAAGTGAGAAGGAGTCAGAGCTGCAAGATCCAAAGGATCTGAAGATAAGGGAGTGAGAGGTCTTGAGTTAAAGATTCCTTCAATCTGTACCAAAACCGTATTTAGCTCTTCGTAAGTTAAGTTAGCAGAGGCTACAGTACGCTTAAGATGATGTTTGACGGATCTTACTGCACTCTCTGCCAAACCGTTGAAATGAGGACTGTAAGCTGGCGAAAAGTGAAAGTTTATTGACATGTTTGAGGCATGTTCACTAATGTTATTAGAATTTAGTTTTAAAAAATTTGAAAGGTCGTTGCACGCGCCTATAAAGCACCTCCCGTTATCCGAGAAAATGTTGGCGGGCTTTCCCCTGCGGGCGGTAAATCTGTGTAATGCAGATATAAAGGTGTCACTACTCAGATCGGTCACAAGCTCGATGTGTACAGCCTTAAAGGCCATACAAACAAATATACAGAGGTAGGATTTCATCAATTTACTACCACTACCCTTTCGGTTCAATATCATCACTGGGCCGGCATAGTCAACAGCTGTACTTGAGAAAGGGAAATCAGTATGAAGTCGTTGTTTGGGCAAGTTACCCATTATCGGTTGAGTAACCTTTCCCGAGAAACGGCAACATTTGATACACTTGTGTACCGTTTTTCTGGACAGGCTCCTGCCACCAACAACCCAAAACTTATGACGCGAAGAAGCGAGAAGCAATTGCGGTCCAGCATGCATGAGTAGAATATGATATTGTCTGATCAAGAGCATAGCAATGTGATGTGATGAATGGAGCAGTATGGGGTGCTTTGTATCGTAATCATAGTACGAGTTTGATAGTCTCCCCCCTACTCGTATTAAGGCGTCTCTAGTGTTAAAAAATGGATTTAGTTTATTAAGTAGATTTTTAACAGGCAAAGTGTTTTTTGATTTTAAGATTTTGTACTCTGTTAAAAACGTTTCGCGTTGAGCAAACCTACATAGCGAAATCAGTGCTGAATTTAATTCATTAATGCGTAAGTACCCAGTACGCTTGTTATTTGGGTAGAAATAATTATGTAAAAAGCGTAAGACATAAGCCAAAATACGTTGTAATTTATTCCAATCGGAATATCGTTTTATGAAATCTGAAATATAAGTAAAGTGGTCTGTTTGGTTTGTATTTAAATTATAATGAACTTTAAATTCTGGCAGTTCAGTACCTTTAGGACAGTTAGGTGGTTTGGGCCATGTTTACTCATCCTGTAACAAGTATGGAGGATCCGTCCACCATAACGAACAATTGTCTAAGCTTGCGGCACTAGCACCGCTTGAGCCTATGTCGGCTGGGTTTAAGGCAGTGGACACGCAGCGCCAAGTAGCTGGATCGGACATTTCTAGGATTTTCTGATGATAGGATAGCATTGTCAAGATCGTAGCAAGTGGAAAGAAGTGGTCTCTGCCTACCCCTCTGGGAAACAGGCGTGATTTAATGAATGAATGAGGATAGCATGGTTGCAGTGGACTGTAGTTGGGTAAGTATTTGTTTGAACTAGGCCGGAAATCAACCAGCCTAATTTGGTTTTGCTTAAAGTTGGCATATTGTTACCTAATGAAATATTATAGGAACCTAACACGCTCCAGAAAATATCTGCTCCGAGGAGCATGTCTACCTCAGACGGAACGTTAAAGGTTGGATCGGCTAGGGCAATGTTAGGTGGAATGTTAAGTAACGCGTAATCTATGCGCACCGAAGGTAACGGCTGCGTGATGCGCGGAACAACAAAGCACGTCGCATTAGCTTCGTAAGGATCTATAAGCGATGATAAAGTGACACCGCATTGCTTGGTAAAGCGGGAAGTTTGGGAGTTTAACCCTTCGACTACTGACGAGGTC
Source organism: Acleris emargana (assembly GCA_927399475.2). Classification (NCBI taxonomy): domain Eukaryota; kingdom Metazoa; phylum Arthropoda; class Insecta; order Lepidoptera; family Tortricidae; genus Acleris; species Acleris emargana. Next base: position 49,700,208 of record OV656835.1, on the reverse strand, counting down.
GGCGAGTAAGGTAAGTTAAGTTTATTAAATGTTTTTTCAGTTATAAAGCAAGACGTACTTCCGTTATCCAGTAAGGCGCGTACTGTGTGCTTTTGTCCTTTGTGATCTTGTACTTGAATTAACGCTGTAGACAAGAGCACGCAGTTACTATGAACAGCTGATAAAACTACGTTAGGTTGTGATGTACTCTCTGAAGGAGATTTTGTTTCAGATGCTGGATGGGGTTCTAACGGCAAAGGGGGCACCGCGCAGAGTGCCACGCTGGTGCGCGTTGCAGGCGGCGCCGCGTCAGCGGACGTGTCGTGGGAATGTAGGAGACTGTTCAGCAATTGGTTGCATAAACGACACGGTCCAATTCGACAAGCGTTAGCATGATGACCTTGACGCAAGCAGTTTAAGCATAACTTTAACGATTTAGCCTTTTGCATTCTAGCATCTAACATGTAGGATCTGAATCTCATGCAACGATAAATAGCATGGTTATTTTTGCACAACGGACAAACAAATTGTTTGTCTGCGGGGGGAGAATAAGAGTTGACGACTAGCGATTTATGGTGACTGTGCGTGACGTCACTATGGCGGCGTTTTATGCGAATATCCTCCATAGTTTCTAAGAGATCAGAACGGTTTTTTATGAAGTTTAAAAATATTTCTAATGTAGGTAAATCCTGTAGCGAGTTACGATGAGTCTCCCATTCACAAATAGTCGTTGAATCCAATTTACTTGATACAATGTATATGATAAGAATATCCCAGTGCTCAGTGGGCAGCTTAAGAGTTTTTAAAGCACGTAAGTTTCTATTTATAGTGTCTATGATGTTGCGCAACGACTTTGACGACTCTTTAGGTAATGATTGTATGTTAAAAATAGCCTGTAAGTGATTGTTGACCAGAAGCCTTTTATTGTTGAACCTGTCACAAAGCAGCTCCCAAGCAATGTCATAATTTTCAGCCGAGAAGTCAAGCGAGCGCACTATCAAAGCGGCACTATCCTTTAACGCTGCGCGCAAGTAGTGAAACTTGTTTATTTTTGGTATAGACTCGTCTAAATTAATCAACGAGCTAAAGGTGTCATGAAATTCTAGCCAGTTATGATATTGACCCGAAAAGCTAGGTAAGTGTATAGTAGGAAGCTTTAAGTTTGGCCTACCTTGGTGCACACAAGAGCCTGAGACCGACCTGAAGTCCACGTCGGCTGCGCCGGCGCCCGCAGGGAGCTGGCTCCGCGCCAGCACGTCCCGCGCGAGCGCGATCGCGCCGAAGTACCGGGACTCGAAATCCTTTCGGTCTTGGAACTGATCCTCTGGAATTTCACAAATACTTTCTAAGTCACTTTGCACGGTATCGTAATCTGAATACATCTCTTCGATTTTTATTAAGCGAATATTAAGCTCACTGGACTGTAAATTACCTAAACGCGGACAACTATTCAACGTATCTAAATAACTTTCGAAGAGTGTCATTTTAGTTTTAAAGGTTGCGCGTTGTTTACTAAGATTTTTGAAATCCATTTTGTATTACGTAATTTATGTATGTACTGCTAGCTGTAAATATAATGATTTGTTAAACCAATAATGTAGTTATTAAAATAAGAAAGGTAAGGCAATAAATACTTAAATTTATTTTGCGGGTCGCAGCGAGAATGCAGTAAGATAAGGTCCAAGGTCAGCAGCGCTGAGCCTAGCCGGCCGGCCACCGGTCGCCAAGCGAGGAAGCGCCCAAGGTCACGGTCACGCGACTAAGCGCATACAATGCAATCAGCTGTAATATGCACCGAACACTTAATAAATACGTTAAGGCACAGAATGTTGGACCGTGAACTTCAAACTTTAGAAGAATAAGCACTAGAAATTTAGAAAGTACTAGGATATAAGCGGGACTTTGCTACTAGAAGATAAGAAATGTATTTAAGATTAAGTATATTCACTTTTAAAGTGTGAAATAGGGATCGGAAAGACAGAAATTATGTATAACAGGTAAGTTTGTTCGCTTTTAAAGTGCGAAAATAAATAAGTTCGATTTTTTATAGGAATATGGGGTTAAGCTTAACAGATAGGTAATTGGAACGAACTCACGATAACGCTACTCTCTCAGGTACTCATCACAATAAATTCCAGTCGAAGTAGGCGTGATTCTTGACTTCCAAAGTGTTATTACGTCGGCAATCGGGATGACTTGTAGCTTCTCTTCTATCATCCACATAACGGTCCGCCGTGCTTGCGCTTTCCTTTGTTCGTGGCAGGTTCGTTGGTATCCAAAAATGTAAAATCCGGTCGTAGGAACAAAATGAAGAACAGGTGCGTCTTTCAGCTTGGTGAACGGTGGAGAGTAAAGAAGAAGTCCTTATGATTTTAACAAAATTTAATGCATTATATTTTAAGAAACATGAATGCGGGTGTCTAAGCCGAGAGCAGGTAAGAATGTGTGGAGGGGTCGCCGCTACGTCATCCGAGGTCCGTTGCTGGCTCGCTGCGTGTGCATGTGTGTGCGTGTCACACATATGCCGTGCGTTAACACAAATCAATTTTATTCAAGTTAATTTACCGCCTTTTTATTTTTAAACATAATACGCAGGGCAAGTATATTCGAGCTACATGTTTTACCGCACCGAATCTGATACCATATACTTAGTTTGTTTTTAACTTCGTAATTTTGCTTACAGAATCTAAAATGTACTTGGCTGTATGCAGTTTTACCTTGGTCCATTTAATGTTAGTAAGCAAATTTAAAAAGTTGAATTTAAAAATGATTCACGTTAGTAAATGATTTTCATTGTGTGGACACCCTTTTAAAGACTCTGCTGAGAAAATATTAAAAAGCAATTTATCTTATATTATACGCCATCAATCCACGTTAAATATATATATATATATATGTAGTCAAACATTTTAACTAAACCTCAGTACGACAAACCTTTCCATAATGTTTATATTTTAGGATATTTTAATTATTTTATTAATTCATAGTGTGTGAACTGAGGGACCACGAACAAATATTTACATTTGTAAAGGGTATAGCCGGGTAAGCATAGCGAAACTGCCCTTAGCGAAAAAAATAATTTCCTTTTACTGGGTTATTAACCTTTACATAAGTAGTGCTTTCACCAAAATTTAAGCCTCAAATCCTTCAGGTTTAAAAAAAAAACCGCATAAAAAGAAATAACATTTTTATTTTATTTTAGCCAAAGTACTAATCCGATTTCTTTGTAATTTGGATATGTTGAACATACAAACAAGGTCGCTTTCTAAAAAAAAAAATGAATTATCTCTTGAAAAAAACAAAAAAAAAAGGAGTTAATAATTTTCAAAAAAAAAAAAATACGTGCGAGATTGCGACAATTTCCAAATTTACATATTTTATGTAGAATTTAATGATGTTTAACATTTTTTTTTTTTCAGAAGCTAATATCGGGATTAACAGTTAGAAAAATCGAATTTGTGACATCCCATAACACTTTATCTTCATACAAGCAAAACCAAGTTGACAATAAATGAATTAAGTATATTTTGAACGCTATCTGAACGAATTTGAATTTAAAATGTGACGTTTTGCACTATAAATTGCTTTTGTGGCTATGTATACATCCGGCTACGGTACGCATTTTTTAATATCCCATACATATATCGACGGTTCTGTGACTCAACCTCGTATATTGAATTTTGTCCAGTATAAACTGACACACACTAGTATGCACTCGTGTACTTAGTGAGTGTCAGTTTAAATACTGGATATATTATATATACCATACCATTCCCGCCTTTTTGTTTTTTTTTAATTGTCTGAATGCCGTAAGCCCTAGCCGCATACAGCCACGGATTTTAAGGTTCGCATGAGTTCGCTCACACTCACTCAGTAAAATAAGTCGCGTTCCAAATTCAAAATGCGTTGGAAATATAACTTCATAGTGTAATACGTAGAAGTTATTTTGTTTGAAAAGAATGTATGGGATGTTACAAATTCAAGTTTTTCACACTGTTAATCCCGATTTTAGTTATTAAAAAAATTATATGTTAAACATTATTAAATTCTACATAAAATATGTAAATTTGGAAATTGTCGCAATCTCGCACGTATTTTTTTTTTTTTTTGAAAATTATTAACCCCTTTTTTTTTGTTTTTTTTCAAGAGATAATTCATTAATTTTTTTTTTAGAATGCTACCTTAATTGTATATACAACATATCCAAATTACAAAGAAATCGGATTAGTACTTTGGCTAAAATAAAATAAAAATGTTATTTCTTTTTATGCGGTTTTTTTTTAAACCTGAAGGATTTGAGGCTTAAATTTTGGTGAAAGCACTACTTATGTAAAGGTTAATAAACCAGTAAAAGGAAATTATTTTTTTCGCTAAGGGCAGTTTCGCCATGCTTACCCGGCTATACCCTTTGACGAAATTGATTAATAGTTGTGCTTTTGTTTAACTTTTATAATCTTCCTTGCGATTTTTACTAATGTTTGCAAAGAAAAATGATTTTTTTTTTGTACAGATGTACCGATTTATTGGTAACTTTTTATGTGGTCTCTCAGGGACCAAAGAAGGAAGACTGCTTTAGTGTATAATCATTACAAAATTACGTTTCAGTCATTACTAATGCGTTTAAACATGTTTTTACTAAATCTGTAACATCAAAATAAGCCAGCATATTAAACACTAGCCCAGAGTGGACGGTTCAGTGTATGAACTGAGGGACCACACCTTTGGCTGTATAACTTTTTAGTGAATTCTTTACGAATTCAAGGATTTTTTTACAAATTAATTCGCAACTAACTACTACATTTTACACTTACTAAAACCATTAAAAACCAAGTGGTCCCTCAGTCCACAGTCACACGTTTTGTATCGTCACTAAAGTCTACATTTTATCAACGGGTCGAAAATTGTATGCAGTGCAATCATTGTGACAAAAAATTATCTGTAAAAACACCGCATACAATACTCAAGAAACATTCTATGGTCCACCAGCCGAATTTTGAAGTTAAGCAGAGAAAATGCCGCAATGAGAAAAAAATACACTTTGATAGATTGTTAATCAACTTCATTGTACATGGAAGCCATTCCTTCAGGATTGTTGAAGAAGAACATTTTAAATTGTTTATAAGCCTGCTTAACCCAGGTTATTCATTACCGGATCGTCTTCATTTGAGCTTAAGCATTAAAACACTTTTTGAGAATACACAATCTCAATTAAAAAACCGGTTGCTTGAAGTTGAAAATAAAATTTCCATAACTTTGGATTATTGGACGTCGGTAACTAACAAACCTTACATTGCAGTGACTGCTCATTTTATGTTGAATAACAGTCTCGTTGCCATAATTTTGGATTTTGATTTAATGCTTTTACTATCAAAAGTAACAGACATTTTCGATAACTATTCTCTAGGAGGATTTGTTTTGTCGATATCAACAGACAACGAGTCAACTAATGTAAAAATTATGCGGATGTTGACGTTATTCCATGATGATTATGAGAACGTTGCTCATACACGGTGCTTAGCACATGTTTTACATCTCGTTGTCAAAAGTGGTCTAGAAAACCTTGATAGTATTGTCCACAATATTTCTAAATTGGTGAACATTATAACTTTTTCACCCAAGAAAAAACAAATGTATTTTGAATACTGCGATGTGATCGGTGTTAAACGATTGTCACTCTTGCGAGAAATGTCGATTAGGTGGAATTCGACGTACTTGATGCTGTTGCGGGCCTTTAACGTAAGAGTCGTTTTGGATCACTTCTGTGACAACGACACAGAATTTCAAAAATATAAAATTGAAGTTTGGGATCAAGTAGAAGTTCTGCTTCAATTCTTAAAACCATTCTATGATGCAACGTTGTTGATTTCTATGTCGAAGTATCCAAGCATATTCTGTGTCGTTCCCATTGTAGATGAACTTCAAAAGCATATTTCGAGCAATTTGGGCAATTAATTATTGAATAATTGTGTAACAGCGATGGATAACAAGTTGCAGTCATATACATATTAACTTTGATCAAATGTTGCAAGAATTGCCGTTGTATTGGATCCCCGATTGAAACATTATTATTTCAATGAATGTAAGAATTTAGAGACCTCATCGGAAATAAGAAACATTTTTAACAAAAACTATAAGCTAGAAAATTATCGTGATGATGGATCCAATTTGGGGGTGGATTTGTCCGGAAACGGATTTCTGTCTTCGATATACAAAAAAAAGAATATATACCAAAATCAGTTGGATACTTACTTGTCACTGCCTCAAGAACCGGAGAACACCGATGTACTGGCTTGGTGGAAAAATCATGACTATCAGCTTCCTCAATTGAAAAAAATGGCATTTGATTATTTGGTTATTCCAGGATCAAGTGTGCCTAGTGAACAATTGTTCTCTAAATCTGCCAATCTAATAACGAAAAGGAGAAACCGATTGGGCAATAAAACAATTAGGTCATCAATGTGCCTTTCCTCTTGATTAGTTCTAGTTAAATACATACATACATACATTAAATCACGCCTGTTTCCCAGAGGGGTAGGCAGAGACCACTTCTTTCCACTTGCTACGATCCTGACAAATTTCCTTCGCTTCTTCAACATTCATACATCGAGTCATGCACGCACGTCGGTTTCGGGTACTTAAGATTCGGCCCTTTCCCAGTATTTCTCCTTTTCTAGTTAAATTTGTATTGTTTATGTACTAGTGATTTTCTTTAACGTTCCTTTTAAGTTTTCTTTTACGTTACAGTATCTTAAAAAATAAGGTTCTTGGAGTAGTGGCAAGTAAGTCACATATTACGACTGTATTTACATACCGAATATATGTATGTTACCAATAATACGATAATAAATACAAGTTTTACAAATTAACAGTATTTTTTTTATTTATTTTTAGGTTGCCCGCCCGGGCTTATTTTTATTGTATCATGAGACCATAAATTGGCTATTTTCCAATGATTGACTAAAGCTTGTTGTCTGTTATTTATAAGAGGGGAGGCCTTTACATGGCAGTGGGGCGTATATAAAGAGGCTCTTGTTAATATCCTAATAGCTAAATATAGCCCCAGGATATAATAATCCCATCATCATCAAGATCATGTTATTCTTTCACGGTGGGGGCAAACCTGTCCGAACCAGTTGCTTTCAAGCCGGCGAACGGAGTGCGTGTGTTTATTAAGTATCACCTGGGTTACCGCCAAAATAAGGTAAAATGTTCTCTTTTTAATTCTACTTTATTGTATATTCGATTACCATTTGCAAATCCTACTTAATTATAAAGCTATGATGATATTAGAGCAATTAGTGTTTACGTATCTGTTAGAATTGTGTAAATTTTACAACTGCGTTACTCCTACACTGCGTTACCGTCTTGTGATAACGCAGTTGTTTGTCCAGTAACGCAGTTGTAAAATAATCGTTATTAGCAGTTAATAGTTGTTTTGGGGTAAACTGGAAGTTCAAATACCGCTTTTCTATTGACAGACGAAAAACAGAGCAACATGGGTGGGATTAACACCCGCTGAGAAACAACAGCGGTACCGGGCCAATTTAAAAGAAGATCCGGCTCGTGAAGGCAAGGAGAAAGCATCGTGAGAGGTATCATGCTACAAAAAATCGGTACGAGACCTAACGGAAAGAGAACATAGCGTTATCAAAAAACGATGGAGAATAGCTAATACAAAAAGGAGTGAAATGAAAAAGACCCTTCAAAGAGTGATTTTAATGACTCCAGAATCCTCACCACCTCCCGAGTCAGCAAAACAAAGAGGAAGGAAACACGTAAGAAGGGAAAGATATGCACTTTACAGGCAAAATGTCAAGTTGGAAGAAGAATTAAAGGAATTGAAAAAAAAGTATACAAATATAAGAAAAGAATGCAGAGGGCAAAAAAGTCGTCTCATAACACTATATCTGATAAATACTTGGTGTTGGCCAACTCCATAAAACAGCGTTTTGTTTGAGAAATCCACGAAAAAACGGCTCCGTGCTCAACATTTATTGAATGCCGAAACCTTGAAGTCTTCCAGGATGAAAACGTCAATTTTAAACGACTGTTTGGGCTTCAAACGGCTTAGAAACAAAGAAACAATTCCAAGAAATAACGTTTTAATCGAGACAATCAAGTCATTTTTTATAAGACACGATGCCTCAAGAGCCACTGCGGGAAAGAGGGAAACGGTTACGTACCAAAAAAGTAAAATGCAAAAGCGATACCTTCCGGAATCTATGAAACATCTGTTCAACACCTTTAAAAAGGAAAATCCAAATAAAAAGTGTTCATATAGCTATTTTGTCAAAAATAGACCATTTTACGTGAAACCACCGTCTGATGCAAGGGAGACCTGCTTGTGTTGATTACATACTAATGCACAATATATATACTCGTATATTGGATGCTTTATACAATTGCAAAGTAATTTTGGAAAAAAAATATGTGTAAAATCATCGAACAAACAGTATGTAAAACAGCCTCTTTAACTTGTATGAACAGCACCTGTGACGTTTGTAGAACAAAGACGATTTATTATGACAAAGGAAACGATCAAAAAGTCATAAAGTGGCTGGAATGGGTCAGAAAATCAGAAATTATTGAAAAAACAGAGAAAAAAGTTAGTGACCAAAAATGTGAAGGAAATCGTTGAAGGAACAGTCCTAGAACTAAAAAAGAAACTGGAAAATACATTAAAGCAGTTAAAAAAGCATGTCTATAATATTAAAACTCAGTATAAAGCTAACCGGGCTGCCATCGACAATTTGGAGAATGATGAAGTAGTGTTGTTGCACATCGATTTTAGTGAGAACTACGCCTGCAAACATTTTGAAGAGATACAGTCTCATTATTTTGGCGGCTCGCGTAACCAAGTTACGCTACACACTGGAGTTATGTATCACAAATCAGATACAAACGAGACACCCGTAGTTGTTTCCTTTTGTTCTGTTTCCAGCAACAATTCCCATAATCCAGCAGCTATTTGGGCACATCTACATCCAATACTCTTACAAATATCAGATCATTATCAAATATCAAAACTGCACATATTTTCTGATGGACCGGCGACCGAATATCGCCAAAAACAAAATTTATATCTTTTTTGCTCAAGACTTTTCACAAATAGAGTTAGAGAGTTATCAACAAGTTTTTGGAGTTGTTGGTAATTCTGTAGCTCTGCCTACCCCACTCTGGGAATGAAGGCGTGAAGGTATGTATGTATGTACTTTTCACAAAATATAAAATATCTAGAGCCACCTGGAACTTTTTTGAAGCTGGACATGGGAAGGGAGCTGCAGACGGAGTCGGTGGCTTCCTTAAACGAGCCGCTGATAGAAAAGTGGCTACCGGAACAGATATTAGTGATGCTGAAAGCTTCTTCTCAGAGTTAAAAGACTGTTCCAAAATTGAAATGCATTTTACAACAGACGATGAAATCCAAAACGTAGCAAGTTATCTTTCTAACAAAATAAAACCATTGCAAGGAACTTTGCAAGTGCACCAAGTTTTTACAGGCTAATCTGGAACTCTGAAGTATCGTCATCTAAGTTGTTTTTGTCAAAGAGGGTTCTGTTCAGAGATCGATTTGATTAGTGACGAGGAAATTTTATTAGATTTGACTAACATCTCACGACCAACTGAAAGACAAAGGGTCTAGCCGCATTCCTATAGTGAAACTGCCCCTGGCTGAAATGTATACCTTTCTTAGAAGCGTTAATTGGTCTTATTATAAGATATCATTTTACAATATTTCAAGCCTGGAATCCCCTTGGTTTAGATAAAAAAAAAAAAAAAAAATCTTTTTTAATTTTTCTAATCTAAACTAATGGTTAGATTTCTTTGAAATTCGGATTATACATGGCACTAATAGCAATACATTTCCAAAAAAAAAATCAAGGTTCTAACTTATTTAAAAAGGCCTAAAAAAAATTTTTTTGTTTTCATTTTTTTTTTTTTTTACAAGAGAGCGACTACCTCAATTTTTTGGTATTAAATGCACAATATAATATTGTATGAAATATATTTTTTTCATAAAAATCCATTTGTGGCAACAAGGTAAAAATGTCTTACTAATGCAGCAGGCCTTTCGTCTAACGACCATTAGGAGGTAATAATAATATAAATATTTGGAGACAATCTTACGCAAATTAAGCTAGTCCTAGGCTAAGCAAAGCTTGTATTATGGGTACTAGGCGACGGTACTTATACATATATAGAAAAATACTTACATGCATAAATAAAATAAACGTGTTGCTAGCAGATGAAGGAATTTTTATTCTAGAAAGATGCTTGCGGTGTAGGAGTGATTCGCAATATGACGGAAGTGATATAGTAATTTTAAATACTTTATACTGCATTAAATGTGCAGGGAAATTGTTTGAGAGTAACGATAATATTTAGAGAATTAAGCATCTATCTCACTACTTAAGTCAGTATTTCCTTTACTATTATAATGATTAAATAACTAAATGCTTACTTGAGAAACCTATTTGTATTATACCTAATGCATTTAGTTTTAATGAGTACGATACTGTTATCGATTACGTAGAAACACACTTGCATCGATGTGAGATATGTTATATAAGTTGATAACATCAGAATGTCATCAAACTGTGAACGAAGAAAACGTAATTGCGATTGCTGCAAAACACGATTTTATCAGAGTTCTGGTAATAAGAAAATATTAACGTCATATGAGGATGTAGATTTATTTTCAATTTCCTTGGGTCAAGATTTTGAGATAGGTGATATTATATGTTCTTCTTGCCGAACAAAGGCTTACCGCAAGAAAGTACCTGTGAATTCAAATTATTGTTCAGCAAGCGAATCGAGCAGTTCAGATGAAGACACCACATTCACAACGGTTTTAAAAACGCAAACTGAGCATGAAAGCGTCGACTTGCCACTAAATAGAACATTGGCTACTCATCGTTATTGCTTCATTTGCTCTAAAACTGATTCTTTACGAACAGTGCCTAAAAGTGCCAGATTAGAAGTTTATGCCAAAAAAAAAATATACATACCAAGTGGAAATAGATGCTGCACCTCACATTTAATGAATGATCACTTTTATGTAGATGTATTAGACCAGATCGCAGTTTTTTCGACTACAGCGACAGTCAAAGTAACTGAAATAACGGAGCTATTTGGATGTTTGGCGATTCAAAAACCATTAACGCTACTTGAAAAAATTCTTACCAAAAGCATATCCGACGACCATTTCGCTGTAATAACTGGATTTTCCTGGGAAAAAATTAATACCATACTAACTGAATTAGTCTCTCGTCAAAATTGTGCCGACCCTAGTGTCATGTTACAAGCTATCGTCGTATTTTTAATAAAACTTCGAACCGGCGGCAGCAATAAATTAATCTCTTCGATGCTAGAACTTTCAAGAGAGCAAATCGTTTCCGAATATGTGTCAAATGTTGTAACATCATTTGAAAGCCATTTACTTCCACATCAGTTTGGTCTCCATGCATTTAGTAGAGAATGGCTTATAGAAAACCACACTTCAGATATTTCCTCTAAACTTTTTAATGCCACAAACTGCTTAATACTCATTTGCGACGGCACGTACGCCTACCACCAGAAAAGCAAAAATAATGAATATCAACGTAAATCATATTCCGGGCACAAAAAGAGGCAGTAAGCCTTTCACTATTTGCACAACTGACGGATTTATCGTTGATATGCTAGGACCCTTCTACGGTACTGAGAATGACGCAACTATCATGGTCAAAGTTATCGATAGTTTATCCCACCTCATTCAACCCGGTGACATATTTGTTTTAGACCGTGGTTTTCGAGACGCAGTACCTTTGCTCGAATCAAAAGGCTATCGAGTTATGATGCCTTCTCTGAAAGGTAAGAGAAAACAACTAACAACTCAAGAAGCTAACTACTCACGGTACGTTACCAAAGTCCGCTGGGTTGTTGAGGCAGTACACGGAGGATTAAAACAGAGATTTAAACTCCTAGATCAAACACTAGATAACAAGTTGCTTCCCAAAATAAAGAGTTTTTACCGCATTGGATCATATCTCCTAAATCGTTTTGGGAAACGCCTAAACTCCGATAACAACATGTCTAGTGAGATTTTTGAAGCAATAAGCCTGAAAAGTACTGATGATAAAAATATTTTAGCAGCTATGGTAGAAGACAAAGGTTGGCTACGGAAAAAACTCCCGTTCCAGATTTTTTCTGCTAAAAATTGTATTTCTGACTTCCCCCAACTAACAGAATACGAATTGAAGTTGTTATTCACAGGAAGTTACCAATTCGGACAGGCTATTTCGTATCTAGCCGAGGTTCTAGACGAAGATGGTAACATGAATATGGCCTACGTCAAAGATTGTACAAATATCCTTAAAATACAGATACATTCTCGGCACATCTCTAAGAAGGTATATAGATGCTTCATAAAGTATGATGGCGAAAAGAGGGGAGTAGAAGCAATCGATCAATATTGTTGTGAATGTGCGAACGGGTTAAGAACAGTAGGTTGTTGTTCACATGTAGCCGCAATTATATATTACTTGTCGTATGGCAGATTTTTATCCAGAATTCCGCGGCCTAGCCATAAACTCTGTGCACTGTTCAAGACCGAAGGTATAAATGTTAGTATTAATACAGATAGTGACGAGGATGAATAATTATAAGTGTTATGTTTAGGTGTAAATTGTAGGATTTTAATAAAATGTGCTTAACTTTTTTAGTTTCTTTTGATACGTAAATTTTTTAAGGCAGTATTGCGTATGTCATAATAGACCTCAGCTTCGCTTCGGCCGATAATTACATGTGTTCTGAGACATTTCTTATTTTATTGGCCTCGGTATGTAATCTACTAATGCTGTACGTAAACAACTACTACGTAAACATTCCTATTATGAAATACGCAATACTGCATTAAAAAAAAAAACTTAGTGTACACAATTTTTCTGCTCAACTAGCTGCTGCTCGTTTATACCTACTAAATGTTTGTAAAGGCGGAAGTACACAATGAGCTAAGTACGTTGGCCCAATGTGTATATGTGTAACCTACAAACGCCTTAAGTCGAATGGCCTGCATTAGTAAGACATTTTTACCTTGTTGCCACAAATGGATTTTTATGAAAAAAATATATTTCATACAATATTATATTGTGCATTTAATACCAAAAAATTGAGGTTGTCGCTCTCTTGTAAAAAAAAAAAAAAATTAAAACAAAAAAAAATTTTTTTTAGTCCTTTTTAAATAAGTTAGAACCTTGTTTTTTTTTTTGGAAATGTATTGCTATTAGTGCCATGTATAATCCGAATTTCAAAGAAATCTAACCATTAGTTTAGCTTAGATTTTTTTTTATTTTTATCCAAACCAAGGGGATTCCAGGCTTGAAATATTGTAAAATGATAACTTATAATAAGACCGCTTTAACGCTTCTAAGAAAGGTATACATTTCAGCCAGGGGCAGTTTCACTATAGGAATGCGGCTAGACCCTTTATGACACGATTTACCCTTCTTCATCAGAATCTGACAGCGAGCCTCTTGTTCCATTAAAAAGCTCCCTTCATGTGGACCCGCTTCCAAGTACCTCATTAGTACATGATCTGAATGATAAAGAAAATGTTCATCCCACAAAATTAGCACGTGGGGTTTACGTACTGGTAAAAATATCCAGTGAGAAAAAACAATCCTATACTTACCTTGGCGAAGCACTAAGTGATTTAGAGGAAGATGGTGAGATTAAAATTATGTTTTATAAAACATTGGACAACAGCGGGAAAAGGTTTAAATCGGTGGATAGAGATATATCGTATGTATCATATGACGATATACTTCAGATCGTTCCCGATCCAAAGAAAATGTTTAAAGGTAAACGGGAATTTTACGAATTTGATAACCCACTGCCAGTTTTTGAAAACTATAGAATTGTTTTGTTTTATTTATGGTCGAGCAAACTGCAATAACTAGGAGTCTGTGTTATTTTTGATCTCATTCGTGTTGTAGACTTGCTCTAAATTTTATACTTCAATGTATGATTCTCTAGTTTGGTTAGATAGATCTCATGTTTATAATTAAAGTTTATAGGGAAATTGTTTTTTTGGTTATGCAGAGTAATACTGGTTTAAGTTTTTTTTTATATAGGCATAAAAAGTTAGTCTATTATTTATTATGTTACGTAAGACACATAATTTTAGCTTAAATACCGCGGCGTTACTTGTTATGTCCCTCTGTTAATGCTGCCTTAAGAGACATTGTCTTATTTATTATATGATATTATTATAAATATTTTTTAAACAGATAGTTAACATAAACTGTGCTTAGCTCTACGATAAATGTTAATGTCTGAGAACATTTTATTGCCCTTATTTAAGCAAATTAGTAGTTGGATTGTTTAAAAAAAGCAACGCAGTGGTTTTTATTACCTTAAAATATTGATTGATCACTGATTATTAATATTATATAGCCTGTGATATGATTGCTAGAGGGCCAAAGTTTAATAATATTAATTACTTAAAATGGAAATATAGAAAGTGTTATTATTAAAAAATATATAATTCATGTAACGCAGTTGTTTTTTTTTTCATATATCTTAACAATTAGCCTGATATCTCAAAAAGGACACGACAAAGTTCGCTGCTCGATAAGTTGTACAAAGAATGAACTTATACATTTTAAAACGTGCACGCAAATAATAAATATCATCGATTTTGTTTCTCTTATTTTTTGCTCAAAATCTTGACGAAAATGTACATCAAAAAGTAGAATGGCCCTTGTATAAGTCGGTATAACACAAAAATGGTTTATCTTGATTGTGAGCGCACTCTTTGCCAACAAGCATCCCCCAGATTGTCGAATTTTTTTGAATACCTATCACCTAAGTCTGTACCTGAGAAGCATAACACTGCCAACCCACATTTCTAAATTTTACGTTTGTTATGATATCATATAGGTATCATACATAACCTTTTTAGCTATATCGAACCATAACACTGTATTTGCAGAAGTCGTTACAGTTTCAGACTTTCTTAAATGTATTTTGATGTAAGAACATTAGTCACTCCGAAGCATTTCAATCTAAGTGATATGAAATAATGTATATTGTATAAACTGCATGCTATCGTTACAGTGTTATGAATGATCAAAGTGGTGTCACTGTATTATGTTATCAGGCATTTCAATGTAAGTCCGGACTTATAGTATTGTGCTCCATATATTAGTTAGGTGGCGGAAGGAGTAGTCAATTCCGAAATTGAGAAGAATAACACTGCAACTGTCTTTTCTGTAACTTTATAGGAGAATCGATTTAGTGGCAAAATTCACCTACAATGAGAAAGGTTTAAAATAAAATGCTCACATTTAAATAACATAGACTTTATTTAACATAAGTTTGGTTTTTTGAGATGTAGATTTGTTACAATCGGAGATCAATTTCTTAATCTAAAATGTATTTAAGTACATAGGTAATAATAAAATAAAAACTGCGGGCACCCGGCAAATAACAAAATTTCAGAGTGACTTACTTTGATAATTATACCTTTAGTAAATCGTAAACAACATTTAAAATCGTATTATTCGTATTTAACTGCAATGTACACTTTAATTATTGTAAAATTGAACATACATTTCTTGTCATAAATACAGGAGACTTTTTATTATTATATAAAAACAACATTTATTAATTTAATACAGTTTTTTATGTTGTTTTCGAGTTACTAAGGGTATTATTATTGTGGTAACTCTAAAGTTGTTTTTATTTCCGAAGCAAAAAACTGTATGTGGGCAATTTATTTTATTTTATTTTAATAATTTTATCTTAGATTAAGAAAAATAAAGAATCTTGATGTCAAATATTATTTTGTTAAGTCTTGTTGTTTAAATCTGCCCATTTTTATTATAAAACTTACTTAATCACGTGTATGCTGCATTTGACACAAAATCGCTTCTGCTGTAAAAATACTAAAATGGCACTTGCAGTGTTATGCTTCTCAGGTACGGCAGTTGTTTTTGAAATAAATAAATAAATTTTAAATAATAATAATACTCAATAAAAATGTTTAAGAGAGTCTGAGCTTAACGACCTTTTTTGCTATGATTCATAGTAGTCACGAACCGGGATTTTTGAGCCACCTACCAATATTTCTAATTTGGCTATGTAATGCAAATCGAATACCTGTCAGCCAGTCGTTGATATCGGTTATTGAATACACGGCTAAATTACAAACAATGGCAAGTGGCTCAACAATCCCGGTTCGTGACTGTACATAAGAAATAAGAATCAGAATCAATAAAGCAGTAATTAGTTTAGTTTTTAAGTTACGCTATAATATTATATTATATAAAAAGCGGTTGATTGACGTGCGTATTTGTGGTAGGGGAGTATACGTAGTCGGTGACAGCGCAATACGAAAGTTTTAAGATTAAATGTAGCATCCAGAGCAAGCCCCCACGTTTACCCTGGTTTCAAAACGTAGATTTTAATCGTAAAGTTATTGACATGGCGCGTAGACTGGGATCAATAAGTTTGGTTTTTTGATAAGTTAACGTAAGCCTTACACACTGCATTTTTAATGTTTTTTGTGTTTCTCTCAAACGTTACTTTTGTCACTGTTTTGTTTTGTTCTTTGTTATGACGGAAAAAAATATCCACAGGTAGCTAATCACTCTCAATCGTCATATCCATGACCTTATTGTAATATAAATATACTTTATCACAAAAATCAGCCTACCCAGTCTTAAATACAAATTATCGTTATTTCAAATACTTCCCTACATCTTTTTCAATCTATTCGGTTTAGGAACTGTACTGACCCCAAGGTGTAGCCCAAGGTGTGTTTAATTTATATATAAGTATACATTTATTTTATAAATTTTAATGGCATGATGTCTAGTGGATTTAGCGGACAAGTTCCTACGTTGTGTTTAATTTAATTTCTGTAGTAACCAGACTCCTCGGGTGAGTTTGAAAGGACGTTAGTGTTAACTAATCTATGGGATCTGTAGTAATAGAGGTTCTAGAAAGTTTTATTATGTAGTAAATTTCAATTTAATATTCCTTGGTTAAGTTGTTAGGATTAGAGTCGATTTTACTTTCCGGTAAAAGTAGGGCCCATGACTTCCTGCCCATACTTGTAAGCTCGTCACCGTACGGGCCGCTTTCCGCTACTAATCAGTTTGGGGAAAAACATAGCTAAGTCGCCTTGTCCCGTCTGTTGTAGGTAGTACTAATCCGCAAGTGACAAGAGGGCCCATATTGTAGTCACTCCTAGAAACAGGATTTCTACCTTTTTATAAATTTATACGGAGTGACTACTCTAAGCTTATGTTACCCTTTGTTTCCCTGGGCAATTCAAGAACAGGCTAGAACGTGAGGGATTGCCTGTGATTTAAGAATAAGGGATTTGGCACACTGGGTCTGCGGTCAGGTCAAGTATCTTGTATCTCTGTCATAATTTAGTAAACTGATATAGCGAATGCAAATAAAACCGTAAATCGAATATCGGTTATTATTCGGTTAAAATCGAAGTCGAACCGAATTTCGGTTAAAAACCGAGTTTTTTTATTGTAGAACCTGTGCAAGTTTTAATTTTTAATTTTTGAGATTTTCGATGGTTAATTATTTATTTGAATGTCCTAATTCAGACATAGTGCCAAATTTGATGATGGAATCCATTGATAGAACTTAAAAACTATAGTCACACATACATGTCGGGTTTTGGTATTCTCTATAAGAAATTAAGGATTTTGAATAGGTAAATTATATTGTATTGGGTAAATTACAGTGTGAATTAAAACACAAAACGAACACTGTAAATGCCAGTTTTATAAGACATACTAGTAGATTTATCACTGGAAATGTCTTGAAAACCAAAATCAATAACCTAGCATAGTCTTTTAATAGGAATTTGATCACATTTGTTGTTGGTATCGATCGTTTTTCTCTTATTTAAAAACCTAGTAGGTACTTAAGTATGAGCTTTGTTTGTTTTAAATGAAGTATGTAATGTCCACAGCCACCATGCGTGAAATTCTCATTTCCATGGAAACAGATTTTTTACCTTTTTTTTGCTAGATATTTATTATTTGGATCAGATACTTGAGCTGTCGTCGTTGCGTTATTTGCTCTCCCTATCGAATCAATTTTATGTTTCGCATGTAAATGATTTCGGAGACTGGTCGTACTTCCTCCTGATGTTTTTAAAATCTTGAGACATAATTTACATTTTGCAGAACATCCATCCGTTGACTTTAAAAAATGATCCCAGACGTTGCTTGTAGATTGTTTCTTAACTACTTGCTCATGGAACTCCTCCATTATTGAAATTCTGCGGCAAAAATAATATGTCGTTTTTGAATATATTTTATATTAAAAAAATCCAATAAATATTTGAGATCTAATTAATCGAAGTTTATGAAAAAGACAAATTAAACAAAATTTACGCTACACTTACCATTTATCTTCAATATACTAAGAACTATATCACACCATTGTAATATAAACGGCCAATGTTCGTTGACAGCGTCCACAAAACGAAAGTCACAAGCACAACTGCCACAAGTATAATATTTAAAACAAGATTGTAGTAGTCAGTAAGAAGTCTAGATTGCAACTAATTTTGCAAAAAAAAATACCTGCTCAACCTTTTCTTTGTTGTAACGGGGTGCTAGCGATTTGGGGAAAAACCATGACTCATGAGCCATCTAGGTAAGATTTCCGTTTCATTCTATTATAGCTTTCTCTTTCTAACTACGCATATAATGCATTTAAAATTACTTATATTGGATCGTAAGTATGTATATATTACACAAAATATATGAAATATACCTTTTATTGCTTAACCATTTTAAACTCGAAACCGCGGTTTTTAACCAGAAATTAAAACCGAGTTTTTATCGGTGAATAACTGTCGGTTAAAATCGATACTCGGTTTTTTCATTACTCGGTTGCAATCCCTAAACTGATAGAGGCAAAAGATGATTGATCGGACCGCAGACCGCGGAACGTATTCAGGTTACCAAATCCCTTAAAGGAAGTAAACAAGATATTCTGAATCGAATGGGTAGATTTGAAAAGAGGGGAAACAAGTCCCATATTTAAAGCCGAAAAGCGTCCTTAATTCCAGGCCAACATTGTAAGGGCAATTTGGAAAAGGCTTACCTCTTACGGCGAGTGGAGAACCTAAGCAAGAAGTTCATTAACGCTGTGCTGAATGCGGAATTTCTTCAGATTGACAACATTCCAAACTTCAATTCAGCTTGACTGTCAGTATAAAGAGACCTGCCGAAAGTACAACATGGCTGCCGAATGGCAGCTTGTTGCATTCCAGTGTCATCTTTATTTGATGACGTCACTTAGCTTCGAAATCCGTAGCAGACCGTCTGCCCGCGTCGCATGCCATTTCTCGTTGCCTCGGCGCTCGCTGCGCCCTCTCGCTGACGGCGACGATCTTCGCCAACTGAGCCCTAGGCATCCGCACCTCGCCGAAAGACATTAATAGTGATCTAGTACTTCTTCTACACTACTTTTACCCCCCTAATGCACTATCTAAAGACCTAAACAATAAACTCTATCTAATTCCAACACTCTTGTAACTTTCTTCCGATTGCTGTAACAACAAACAACAAAAGGTAGTATTAACAAATCTTATCACTGACATACGCGTACCACTTTTCACATATAATTCGGTCAAACACCCACTCTTACGCCTGCACATACCGCACTACACATAAGGCCTGATTCGTAACGGATTTGCCAAATTCAAAATGCTGTAACTGTAACCTATGTGGTTTAATTGACCTTATTTGATTTTATACTAAAAATCAATATAAAATTATTATCTCTTAACTATTATTATAATTCTAGTTTTTCTCCCATTCTTGCCGCCATTTTAATCGAATGCCTCCGCCTTGCGACAGTGTCATTAGCCACTTTCCTGCTCGCTGCGTTACAATTTCTCAGGACGTCTTGTTGGTTGCTGGCAGCCTTACCTGTCTTACGCAAGATTCCTTTGACCAGAGCCCAATATCTTTCGATAGGACGGCACTGTGGAATATTTGGCGGATTCAGTGCTTTAGGCACGATTTGGACATCATTTTGTTTGAGAAAGTTTAGGGTATCCGTCGCATAGTGGGTTATAGCCAGATCAGGCCAAAATAAGGCAGAAGTATTGTGTTATCGAATGAATAGTAGTAGATGTTTCTTTAAGCATTCATTGATGTCAATATTCTTATTGATTGTGCCAGTTGTAACATATGCACTGCTACGATCACCGCATGGGCAAAGTGCCTGCCAAACCAGATACTTAGAGCCAAATTTCTCCATTCCTATGGTGGTTTCCGAGTTTGGATGAATTTCCCCATGAGTTATAGTATAAAACTGATTGCCTGGAAGTGTTGAAAAGTCCGAGTCTTTGTTTTTCTGATGTTTTCGGCACGTACTCTTCTTTTTTGTCTTCATAGCAGGCCGTTCCTTAACTAGTCTCACCATTGACCGACTTCTTTTTTTAGTTATTTCTTGTTTTGACATGCTTCGGTTCTTAAAAATCGTCTTAATGATTTTCCTGTGTAGCCCTGCATCACGAGCACCATTATGTTATACGGTTCGAGGCTTCTGAGCGGTAGACAAGGTTTCAAAGTATCGTTTCAACACCGTATTAACGGTCCTTCTTGAGATTTTTAATTCTTTTGGGATGAAGTGGTTCGGACGCTGTGTATTTTCCATCCATTTGGCGACAATCCGCTCACGGCGTTCACGTTGATTTATGTTTTATTGCTTTTATCAACAAATAACGCAATAAAAGACAATGATTACATAACTTAGCGACAGTTGTAATGTCAATGCTAAAAAATAAAACATGAGAAAACCTTTACAGCTAGGTGCCAGCATTTTGAATTTAGAAAATCCGTAACGAATCAGGCCTTATACATTATCAGTAGACCCCGCTATCGGAGGTGCAAAATGGTAGCTGTCAAGTTCTTAGGGATGGGTAAAAAATATTTTGAAATACTAGCTATATGTCGATAGTTTTTCTTTGCCATAACTAGAGTCTAGAACTTTAATTAAACGTGTTTATTTTATAAAACAGGACTATATAATTACAAAATTAATACATACATACAGGGTTGGGCAGATTAAGTGTCCTAGTTGTGTATGGCTTTTTTACTTAAATATAACTTAACTTCTTATTCACTTCGTATTTTTTTTTTGTTGACAATTTAATCTTCTTTATGATTTCTACACGTCAGCTTGATATATTTTGTTTTTATATTGTTTTCAACAATGGACGCGAAACGCCAGCTCGTGTGCGATTTGTACCAGAAAAAATACCGACCGTGTGAGATATTGAAGACGCTGAAACATTTAAATATCAATATAAGGTTTATATCGCGGACCGTCAAGCGATTCAAAGAAACGGGATCTTCACAAATCAGGCCCAAACCTGGGAGAAAGCCATCTGTTCGCACCAAAAACATCATTAAAAATATTCGTGAGCGTATTAGACGAAATCCAGCTCGAAGTGCAAGCAAACTTGCTAAAGATATGAAAATATCCCGTCGAACAATGAGTCGTATTTTAAAATAAGATCTTGGGCTAAAGGCCTACAAAAAACAAAAAATTCATGGCTTAACAGATGCCCAGAAAAAAGCTAGAGTGAAAAAATGTAGGGAATTGCTAGCTTGGCACGACGGCGATGATATTATTTTTTCCGATGAAAAGATGTTCCAGTTACAAGACAGTCACAACCAACAAAACGATCGTGTCTATGGTGCTTCATTGAAGGATATTCCTGTGGACAAATTAGCCGTACAACGGGTTCCAGAGTGCATCAGCTGTCATGGTATGGGGTGCGATATCGCCTAGAGGCAAGTTACCGCTGCTGTTTATTGATCGAGGTGTCAAAATTAACCAAGACTATTACATCCAGAACGTGTTACAGGGTCATTTGCTAGAAAATGCTCAAAAATTATATGGAAACGACTATTACTGCTTCCAACAAACCAAATCATCCCAATTCCAATCTCACAAAGCTAAACGCACTCACGACTGGTGTAGAACAAATTTGACAGATTTTATACCTTGGCAAGAATGGCCTGTATTATCGCCGGATTTGAATGCTTTGGACTTTTCGATATGGGTTACATGCTGAGCAAGATTGGGAGCACACAGGGCATGAATCTAAACTCATTCAAGCAACGATTAGTCAAGATATGGGATGAAATACCAGACGAGGTAGTGCGTGCCGCGTGCAATGCATTCTATGGAAGAATGCGTCAAGTTAGTAAAGCTGATGGCGAGCGATTTGAACTTATGAATTAGTTTTTTTAAGTATAGAGTACGCTAAAAATAAAAACGTGATAAATTTAAAAAAAAACTGTCTTGTTTTAATTTTATGGCTCTTTTTAACTAGGACACTTAATCTGCCCAACCCTGTACATACATAAACTCACGCCTTCATTCCCAGAGTGGGGTAGGCAGAGCTACAGAATTACCAACAACTCTAAAAAACTTCTTGATAATTCTGTAACCACAATTTGCACAATTAGGCTACCAGTGTATTAGTGACAGGTTGCAAGCCCATCGCCTAACAATACTACAAGCCTTTATTCCCTTAGTCGCCTCTTACGACATCCACGGGAAGACATGGAGTGGCACTATTCTAACCCGGTAACCACACAGGGTCCCAAAATTAATATGTGTTAAATATTTTCCATATTTATAAATAAAAATCTTCAATATTTCATCATTACCATCAAATTATCGTTATCTTCATAGCACGAACCATTCATTAATTAATTAAAAATTAAATAATTAATATATGTCTCTTAAAGGGATATCGTATTCTTAATGAACGATCAGTTTTTTTTCAGTTTCTCTGCATTAATCTAGTGCAGTCACGATTAATAATTTATTATCAGTATAAGTGGCCAGTATTATACCTCTATTGAAAAAGTTTATCTCAAGAGCGTTCATGTTTCGGGCTGCAGGGCAGTAGTGCTGAAACGCGGAAAATTAGAAAAGTAAAATAGCAACCATAGTGTTTTTGTTGTACTGATAACGGTAAATAAATGGTAACTGATTGGGTTTACATTTTTGATGACAATGATTATCATGGACTCCAAAAAAACATGTTAAATTGTAGTTTAAAAAATGGTATAGGTAGGTACATACATATATAAAACTAATTGTATATAAAAAGTAAGAATATCGATATCGATATCATGAATATTTTTACCCATCCCTAAGAACTTGACAGCTACCATTTTGCACCTCCGATAGCGGGGTCTAGTTATAACAAATCAAAAAGGCAGCTGTTCCGTTTTGCATAATGGGCATAAATTTTGCTATAATTGTCATTTGATTGTCCCCAGTCTACCCTATGCAGCAAGGAAGTTTTTTTTTAATCTTATACATACACCCCCAGACACTTATTTTTCTATGTATTTTATTATTTTATATTTCTTCTGAGCACCACTTCTGTAAAATAAAGATTTAAAAAAAATATAGTAATATGTACCTTACCTCAGCAGGTGTACGCGACGCTGTGGCCCGATACCCAGTACTGGTGTTTGTGCACGGTGAAAGCTATGAATGGAGCTCCGGCAACGCCTACGATGGATCCGTGTTGGCATCACACGCGGGCCTCGTCGTAGTCACGATTAATTACCGGCTTGGAATACTAGGTGAGACCTCTATTAACTTATCATTTACCAAATAAAATACTAGAATGTCCAAGTAATCTTATGCGTGTAAATTGGTTATTTTATTAACGTTACTATAGCTGAAACCTACCTGTGGCCCTAGACAAGATGCATTGTTACGTACGATATCGTAAAGAAAATTTATAGGATTGACGTACACTGCCGGCTGCCAGACGGTAGCGTCGAGAAATTATGTGAATTCCAGTAATTTTGTCAGTTTTCGAAAACCTTTTGTAGAATAAGGATATTGACCACTGCTGCATGAGGACTGTAAAATATGAAACTTATAACACAATTTGCAGAGGATGCAGTTGTCGAACTAACAGGTAGAATTAAACAAAATTTAGAAAAAAAGCGTAAAACTATTGGCATCGTCTTGTACTTATATAAAGCCTTTGACACTGTTTAATTGTATAAAATGGAAATGGTCGGTATCGGAGGATCGACTTTGGATATTTTCGGTAGTTACCTCTCAAATCTCTTACAAGCAATGAAATATCTCTTAACTATGGTGTTCATAATCATCAAGTTTTTAAAGTTGTGGGTAATTCTGTAGCTCTGCCGACCCCACTCTGGGATTACAGGCGTGAATGTATGTAAGTATGTATTTATGGTATTCCACAGGGTAGTGTTTTAGGACCTATCTCATTTATTATTTATATTAATGATTTGTGTACTCAACAACAAAATAATTGTAAAATTGTCACATATGCTGATGTCACAGCTTTGATCATTGATGGGACAGATTGGACTACCATTAAAGAGACCGCGGAGAGTATATAACGACGTATTGCTTGTTGGTTGAGAACGATTTTGCTGACTCTGAAATTCAATATTTATTATACATTTTCTCCGAACGCATCGCCTCAGCCAGAAAATTGAGACTTTAAGATTGCAGTGCATTTTTGCAACGTACCTACAGATGTTTGCCCATGTGCATTTTTAACGCAAACTCAAAGCATCACATATTTAGGCATAACCATCGACTATTATCTCCGCTGGCATCTACAAATTCAAAATCTTTCAGCTATTGTAAGAAAATTATTATACGTTTTTAAGAACCTCAGAGCTGCAGTTAGCCCTGTAATTTTAAACAAAGTTTATATTGCACTGGCGCAGTCGCTTTTGTCGTATTGTGTGGGTGTGCACGAGGTGGTGCCGCCAAAACTTTACTACGTCGTGTCGAAAGAGCTCAACGCGCAGTACTTAAGTGAATGACTATGAAACCATTTAGACACCTTACTGCCCAACTTTATACGGAAAGCGGCGTCCTGACTCTCAGATCCTTGTATATGGGACAGTGTGTCGTAAGGAAGCACGAAACACTTACTTTTAATGAAAATCTAATTATTAATAGGCGGCGTGCCGACATGGTATGCAGTGTTGAAAGTTTTCGTACTGCCCTGTCCGGTCGTCATTTTATATTTTTAAGCCCAATCTTATACAAAAGAGTCAGCGTCTGTGGTACTTTGCCACGGGGGCCCTCTCTTTTTTATTTTTTATTTAGTTTTAATTTAATCTTATTTAGCGTAGTTATAATTAGTTTTACTTTTAATAATTTAGTTTTTTTATGTTACAATGTTTTTAATTTAGTTTTATTGTAATTGTATTAATAAATGAAACCTTATATATATTTAATAATATTCTAGTACTTATTATATTGTCATCAGAATTACATCAGTATACAAAATTGATAGTTACTCCACCATCCATCCATCCATTCATCCACCTTAGGCATTAAGTTAACCTTTTAAAGATTAAATAAATAAATAAAGAAAATAAATATCCGTAAGTTATATGCAGGTTAAAATCAACTTCCTCGATTTTACTACATTGGTTGTTAGTTATTTACACGTGAAGCAATAAGTGCGTTATAAAATCTCAGTGAGGGTGGAACCACTACATCAGAATTCGAAAAGCCAAGGTCAAAATAATCATACACACAATATTTCGTGGATATAGACTAATGGCTTGCATTCTTGAAGCAGCAACGGGTCAGAGAACAAAACACGGCCCAGCGAATATATACCAACTTCAAATTGGGAGCTTACTTCAATTTAGTTCGTTGTCAACTACGCCAACAGTGACACGTGTCACAATGCCTCAATGCGTTTTCAGAAACTGCAAAAATAATCACCGTGTCAAAAATCTTTCAGACGGAATGTCATACTTTCGGCATGTAAATGTCGATTCGTAATATTAATTGATAAATAGCTAAGTCTTTCTAATAAAAAAAAATATTTTAGTTTCGGACCAACAATTAACAATATTTGGATGTTGGAGAACAGTATGTCAATGGAGTTGTTTTATACTTTATATTATTGCAGTAATAAATTAAATATTATTTTGTGGATTCCTCGTGATCCATTTTATTGTGCGATATAGTTATATTGTCGCGAGTGAACGGCAGGAGTTTTTTAACTGATGAAGATTTCAAGGTCATAAGATCATAATTGTTTAACGGGCAGTGATGAGATTTCTCTATTAAAAATATGAAATTACTTTTATTCACGTAATGCATGTAGTGAAGTGCAATTGATGGTGAAGTACCGGGAGAACTCTTTAATAATTAACGGCCCTGCATATTGGATAGCGAAATATTGTTAAGGCTGATTGGAAATTGTTATTAGACTATAAGGTTTTTTAATGTAATGAACGAGTATAATTATGTGCTGTAGAAAATCTCAATGATATGAGAAATATCACTAAAAAGCGATTTTTCTTTTTAAAAATAAAACCGTCTTCAAAAATCCACTAAACATACCTATACATCGCTTCACATTTGTTGCCCTGTGGTGTAGGCGGAGACTACGGAATGCCAGGTGCACCGGTCTAAGCATACAAGTATAACTTTCGCTTCCTCTACATTCATAATTTTGACCCACTGAACAAGGTGAAATAAATGACCGGTCTCCTAGAAATTCCCTATCGTTGCCTAACAGGTATATCAAATACAGGGTGTCCCAGAAATAGCACGTCACAGTGACACTGGAGATACCCCAGCCTCAGACGAACCCAACAAGCTTAACATGACCTCAGTAAAAGTAGAAGCGTTTTCGAGTTATACCAATTAAAAGAATTTTCCAATTTTTCACCTCTTTTGACATTGTAAGTGCTCGTATTTACTGGGATAGCTTTAGAATTTAGTTTTTTTTATTTGTGCGCGTTTATGAATAGTTGATTAAGATGATAAAAGCATTATTATGTCAATAACTAATGTAAAAGTTGGAAAAATACTGTAATGAACTTGACTTAAATTATCATCAACATAGTAATTTAAACTTTGAACACCTGCCATAACTTTTTTTACTAGAAACGAAATGAGCAAAAAACTTTAAAAACATGCGTATTTTATGCCAATTCTAAAATGGTATGACACATTATATCTTAATGCATAAAAGTAGGAATTCGTATCACATTAGCCAATATGGATCCTCGGAAACCAATGCTAATCATCTAAAAAATGATCTTGTACTCTACGATATCTCATTTGTTTGTGCTCCTTTGAAGAATATGATTGATTTTTGGTTGACCTTGGTTCAAAGATAATGAAAAACAGGTTTAATTTTCATTAGTTTTACAATAAATGTTCGAATTGTTTCCCTCCTACTCTAAGGCATAAATGGCATCTTCGGATATAAAATCTGTTTAATTTTCGTAAACTGGTTTCTGATATGTCTCGGGCTGCATTGAAGACACGTCGCCGTAGTTCCTCTTCGTTACTTATTGGTTTTGAATAAATATTGTCTTTCAAACATCTTAATGCAAAAAATAAGGAATTCGTATCACATTTGCCAATAAGGATCCCGGCCACCAAACTAACAAATGAAACGCGATTAGCCGCTTTGCAAGTTTATCATGTAAAGAATTGTAGGATAGTTATTAATTTATTGCAGTTGTAGCCCTGTGACCCAAACTACTCGTAGTTCGTTACCTTGCGTTTCATGCTATACCCGTTGATTAATATTAAATCTCGTTTTAATAGCAGACTTTTTAGTTACGACTGCGTCCGTTTTCCTGTGGTGTTCCTGAATTAAATCGACTTGGCATTCCTCTGGACTCTGATTTGGTTTGTGGAACTGAAACGACTACTCGGCACTCTTAACGGAAGTTGATTTCGCTTTGTAAAATGATTTTTTTATTGGTGATGTTTGAAAGACAATATTTATTCAAAACCAATAAGTAACGAAGAGGAACTACGGCGACGTGACTTCAATGCAGCCCGAGACATATCAGAAACCAGTTAACGAAAATTAAAACGATTTTTTATCCGAAGATGCCATTTGTGCCTTAGAGTAGGAGGGAAACAATTCGAACATTTATTGTAAAAACTAATGAAAATTAAACCTGTTTTTTATTATCTTTGAACCAAGGTCAACCAAAAATCAATCATATTCTTCAAAGGAGCACAAACAAATGAGATATCGTAGAGTACAAGATATTTTTTTAGATGATTAGCATTGGTTTCCGAGGATCCATATTGGCTAATGTGATACGAATCCCTACGTTTATGCATTAAGATATAATGTGTCATACCATTTTAGAATTGGCATAAAATACGCATGTTTTTAAAGTTATTTGCTCATTTCGTATCTAGTAAAAAAAAGTTACGGCAGGTGTTCAAAGTTTAAATTACAATGTTGATGATAATTTAAGTCAAGTTCATTACAGTATTTTTCCAACTTTTACATTAGTTATTGACATAATAATGCTTCTATCATCTTAATCAACTATTCATAAACGCGCACAAATAAAAAAAACTAAATTCTAAAGCTATCCCAGTAAATGCGAGCACTTACAATGTCAAAAGAGGTGAAAAATTTGAAAATTATTTTAATTGGTATAACTCGAAAACGGTGCAACTTTTACTGAGGTCATGTTAGGCTGGTTTGGTTTGTCTGAGGCTGGGAAATCTCCAGTGTCAGTGTGACGTGCTATTTTTGGGACATCCTGTATATGATATTTTATAATTATATCCAAGCCAGTCTCAAGTAGGTATACTTACACAAATAGCAATGCCACATGATTTTTGCCAGCGACATAATAAGTCAGTCGATATAAGTTTTTCAAGTAGCTATTAGGGTTTTTGAAGACGCTTTTACTTTATGTTGCAAAAAAAATATATGATGGGTTACGAGCCCACAATATTATTTTTATTATCTTAAATAATAAAAATAGCGTTGAGTTTTTGTTTAAATGTAACCCACCTGAGACGTCAAAACAGAAATAATATTAAGTATAAAGCTACTCCATTTGTACTCTGTTCGCGGTGACATTGGCACTCCGCTAGTAGAAGCTGCATAAGGTAAAAAAACGAGACTAGTCGAAGCGACATAAGATGATAAATTGTGTCATGCAAAATTAAGCATTGCGTTAATGATATACCATTTAAATTAGGATGTTTTATTTTGACAATGATTTTATACAAGTATGAAGTTTGTATAGGTCGCCCTAGGACACTTTTGGGAGAGAATTTTGTATGGAACCCGGTGTCTATTGGTTGGTATGTCGATGCTTGCATTGTAAAAGAGGTCACAAATAATCATGCATGCAAACATACTCAAATAGGAATAGGAAAATGGCATATCAAATCAACGTAGCATCTTATGTCAATCTTTTACATTTTCTTTGATTTCGTTAGTAGTTAAAGTTTACAGCTTGTCTAGGCCAACTTAATATTACAGAAATCGTTGTGTAAAAAATGTATCCATATATTATTCGGCGTGCTATTAGGCGTAAACGCAGCGGTCTACACTGTGGACGCTTCTTATGAAAAAAAAACCGGGCAAGCGCATACTCGTATAGTCCGACCAGTATGTTTTTGGCTGACAACTGGCTATGAACTGATTGTTTATATTACGCACAGCCCAAACCGCTAGAGAAATGATTTTTTTATATAGATACTTTATACAGTGTAGAGATCACCTAAGGAAAGAATTTTGGAAATTCCACCCCTAAAGTAAAATAGGGGATGATAGTTTGTATGAAAGTCCGTCAGTTATGAGGTTAGAATCTTCAAATTTTGTGTTAAAGTCGACGATTGAAAACAAAGTTACGCGTGTCTCAACGTTTTTGATAATTTCATCCCCAAAGGGATGGAAATAAGTAAAACTGGCTCACTGATCGATCAACGCACAACCTAAACCGCTGAACCTACGGACTTGAAATATGAGAAGAATAGCACTAAGGGATTTTTGGAAATTCATCCCCCAAGGAGTGGAAACAGGGGGTAGAAGTTTGTAGGGAACTATTGGCCATTTTTGTATTTAGAAACTTGGTAATAAGTATTTAAGCTACTGTTTATAAATGAAAGTAAAAAACCAGTTTCAGTTTTGGAAAAACTGCCCATAAGACAACAAAAAAAAGGTAAAACTCACTATGGGAGATTAGTTATTTATGAACTAAGCAACTTGGAAATTGGTATTTATACTAGTGTTTATAAATAAAAAATACAACTTTCAGCTGTATAGGAAAATTAACCCTAAGGGGAAAAGGGGGTTTTAGTTGCTTACTCCTTCGCGCTGCAACGGCAGGACGGATTTGGATGAAATTTAGAATAGAGATAGCTTATACCCTTGATTAATACATAAGAAAATCCCATCCGGGAAAATTTAAAAGTTCCCGAGGGAATAATGATAATGTGTTTGATGTTTTTTTGATGGTGGTCAATTTCTTAGATTTTGGGGATGCAGATTTTGAAAATGATTTCAAATTAAAGGTAGAAATTCAACATCGTAGCCATTATTCTTTCGGCTAAAATTCCGTCGGTTAATCAATTCTAAAATGTCAGTTCAAGCCTAAAACCTACTCAAGGAGTAAAAAATCTATACAATGATACATATAATACCGCTGTAGAAAGAAAATCTATACTAATATTAAACATGATAAGTTATTTTGTCTGTCCGTCGTCTGTCTGTTTGTTACGCTTTTACGGTTAAACCGCTGAACGGAATCAGATAAAATTCATACTTTGTATTTCAAAATTATCCCCTAATGAGGTGAGATTTGGGATAGTAATTTGTATGAGAATTTGGTCATTTATGTTTGGGAGTTCGGCCATTTTTATAAGTAAGCATATAATTATAATAGAACTGTTATTACCATGGAAACGTTCATTATATAACTGTTTTAACGTTTTGGTTACGCTATAGGTGATATTTTGACACCATTAACGATTTCAATATTAGCGGTTTATAGTACGCGAGTAAAAAAAATGTTTCAATTTCCCGCATTCCTATAATTCCAACAGATTAACCATTTAACTTTAAAAGAGAGCAATTTCTTCAAAAACAGCATTTGGCATGACCATAAACGAAGCGCAAGGACAATCACTAACAGGAGCTGGTGTACTATCAGCCCAACGGAACCCTAACCTACTGTGTGTTTTTTCCATGGGCAACTGTATGAAGCATGCTCACGAGTATCCAGCACACGAAATCTTCATGTTTTAGCAAAATATGGCAAAACAGAAAATATTCTTAACTTAATTGTGTCACAGTCATCGCGCGAGCGCTGTGGTGTGCGTGCGCGTCGAGAGAGTACGCTCTCGCTGCGAGTATGACGTCATCGTCAGTAGTTAAATGTGCGACTTGCAATATTGTGATAAATGAAGTGCTTGCGTTCATGCAGAATAAGTTAGGGCTTTTGGATAATGAGAGCCTGATAAGAATTTGTGTCACTGGATTTTCGGAGGAAGATATAGGAAATGCCAAGAAATTGCTTTTCGAGTCCGTCAAAGAATGTAGCAGGATGATTTCTAGAAGAAAGGACAAGGTGCAACGTGATTTGGAGGATATGGCAACGCTGTTACTAAATACTGAGCCCGAAAAAACCCCTCTCTTCGTAGCGAAGGTTTTACATAAGCTTCCGCCAGTAGACTTCAAGCATGTAGATGTGACTAGATTGCTTAAAGACATTAGAGTTTTGCAATCAGAGATTCGAGTGATTAAAGGTACCTATGCGACATCGGAGCAATTAAATGTCTTAAAAGAGGAGTTCCAGACCAACGGCAAGGATAACAATTATGGATTGCTGAACGCATGTTTTGTTAATTGTAAAAAAAGGGGTACATATTCGCAACACGGTGCTGACTCTGGGCCGTTCGGCATGACCTTCAATAGCACAGATAACCCGGGGACAGAGGAGCCGCAGGTCAATTCCCCCGCTCAGATGAGCGCGTTATCCTCGTCGCTCTCGCCAGCGCAGCCTGCTATTTCGCTCTCCGATGCGCCGAAGTCGCCGCGCAAAGCGATCTGCGGTAATAGCAAACCGGTTCCCATATCAGTTATAGTGCACGGAGAAGACGACGCGCGTTGCGCTCCGGACTTATCTAATGTAAACACGAGCGAGTTACAATTTAGGTCTTTAATAACGAGTCAAGGCGTGAAAGTATGTTCCTATGCGGATGTTCTACAGGACGCAGGAGGAAATGAACCGAAGAAGGACGGGGAACCATGGACTACAGTTACGAGGCGTAAATATAGAGATAAATTTGTAGGTAGCACGGGCAAAGCGGTGCAGGCGCCGGGTGCTAAGTTTAAAGCGGCGGAGATTAAAGTGCCGTTATTCGTGTCGAACGTGGATCCAACTACCTCTATGGATGATATTGCTGAGTATATATTTAGTAAAACTCAAGATAAAGTCTCAATGTACCAAATAAAGATGAAAAAGAACAAGGGTTATAGTGCGTATAAGGTTTTTGTAAGTAAATGTAAATTAGGTATGTACCTGAATAAAGACTTATGGCCGAGTGGTATACAGTTTAGACGCTTTTTTGTATTTAAAAAACCATCGGGTGATAAGGTTAATAGTAAAAGTGAATCGGAATCAACAAATAATAATAGTAAGGATGGATGACAATAATATAACTAAAAATAGGTGTAAAATGGTAACTTTTAATTGTAAGTCGCTTAAGCGTTCTATAAATGGTGTAAGATGTTTGTGTGAAGTAGCGGATATTATCTCGCTTCAGGAGACTTGGTTATTGCCATTTGAACTGCCGCTCCTGGGTACAGTAGACAGTGAGTTTGGTTGGACGGGTAAGTCTGCAGTGGACCTTGGAGCAGGCATGCTAAGGGGTAGACCATATGGTGGTGTTGGTATTCTGTGGCGTAAACAAGCCTTTCAGTCTGTCTCTGTAATAGAATGTAATAATGACAGGATTGTTGCTATTAAAATCGAATCACAGGGGAAATCATTTATAGTGTGTAGTATATATATGCCAACGGATTCATCTGAAAATATGTGTATATTTACCGAATGTATGGGTACATTGTCTTCGATAGTTATGGAAATCACGGACGTGCAAGCGGTGTTTCTGATGGGAGACTTCAACTCGCATCCAAACGAACCCTTTTATGATGAACTTATAAATTTCTGTTCTGATCAGCAGTGGGTATGTGCGGATGTCGAGAAGCTGGGCCGAGATTCGGATACATTTACGTACGTCAGTGATGCTCATGGATGTCGAACGTGGTTAGACCATTGCCTAGTGACTGAGAGTGCGTTGAATACAATCCGTAGCGTAGCTGTTAAGTATGACGTTTTATGGTCGGATCACTACCCCTTGATCATTGAATGTAACATGGATGTATTAAAACCGGTGTATAATAAAATTTGTAACGCTATTGGTAACGGAGTGCTGTGGGGTGAGCGACAAATTGAGCAAATAGATGCGTATCGTGACATATGCAACAGTCTGTTAAAAAAGTTTGACTTTCCGGCTGAGCTGCGCAACTGTTGTGATGGAACGTGTAGTAATCGTGATCACCATAGCATTCTGGACAGATTGTACAGCGACATTATAACCGCTCTTACAAGTGCTTCGAAGGAGACATATAGGCATAAAAAGCGAAAAAAGGGTGGTTATATTGCCGGCTGGAACAAATTTGTTGCGGGACCTCACAGGGAGGCTAGGTTAAACTTTCTCATCTGGGAAAATGCCGGAAAACCTCGTCAGGGTAGGGTGTTCGAAATGATGAACAGCAGTAGACGATTATTTAAAAGCAAACTAAAGTGGTGCCAAGACCGACAGGACCAGCTAAAAATGGACAAACTTGCCATGGCTTATCACAATAAAAGGTTCAACGAGTTCTGGAAGATGACCAAAAGTTTTAACGTAAGACCTAGCCTACCAGTGAGTGTCGGGGGTAAATCTGAGCATAGGGAGATTGCTGAGGTATTCAGGGAACATTTCACGGTAAAATCTTTAATACCTGACACACCGACGGAGTCATGGGCAGCGCCCACTACTGGGGTTATCGGAAACCAGCGTGACGTGCATTTTACCTCCATAAATGTAGCAAATGTAATAAGAAAAATGCAAAGAGGTAAATCACCTGGTCATGATGGCCTGAGTATCGAACATTTTAAGTACGCGGGCGATCACTTGCCGCGGGTGCTGTCCATGTTCCTGAACGTGTGTATGGGTCATTCATACTTACCTGCGGCATTTATGAAAACCGTTGTTATACCCGTAGCGAAAAACAAGACTGGCGACCTATCGGATAAAGGAAATTATCGCCCTATCTCGTTGGCCACGACAGCCGCTAAAGTACTCGACAGTCTGCTTGATACTATACTCGAAAGACTCAATATCCGTGACACTCAGTTCGGGTTTAGAGCGGGCCTGTCGACTGAAAGCGCCATTCTGAGTCTCAAGCACACTGTCGGGTATTATACGGCTAGGAAGACACCGATTTACGCCTGCTTCCTGGACCTGTCAAAGGCTTTCGACAGAGTTAATTATCAGATCCTGTGGCAAAAGCTGGGGGAAGCAGACGTTCCGGTTGATTGCATCAATATCTTTAAATATTGGTATAGCAATCAATCGAATCAGGTGAGATGGGCTGACATACTGTCTGAGGAGTATAGGCTAGAATGTGGAGTGAGGCAGGGTGGCCTAACCTCACCTAAGCTGTTTAACTGGTATGTGAATGACCTATTGGGCGAGCTCAGCGGCATGCATGCGGGATGTCATATTGAAGACACATGTCTCAATAATATTAGTTATGCTGATGACATGGTGCTGCTGAGTCCGTCCGTGGGTGCACTGAGACAGCTTGTGGGCAGGTGTGAAGAGTATGCGAAATACCATGGTCTAGTTTACAGTGCTACCAAGAGTGAGTTGATGGTGTTCAAAGCAGGTAAAATAAAGCCCTACTACGTACCTCCGGTCACTCTTGGGGGCACTATACTTAAAACTGTGCATAGTTTTAAATATCTTGGTCACATAATCACTGACGACCTGTGTGATGATCAAGATATTGAAAGGGAGCGTAGGGCGTTATCAGTGAGAAGCAATATGCTGGCCCGCAGGTTTGCGAGATGTTCAAATGAGGTTAAAGTTGCGATATTTAAAGCCTATAGTCAATCCTTTTACTCGAGCAGCCTGTGGGTTAAGTATACGAAACGAGCTTATAACGCCCTTCGCGTGCAATACAACAACGCTTTCAGGATACTGCTGGGCCTGCCGAGGTGGTGCAGCGCCTCAGGTATGTTTACGGAGTCGCGCACAGACGGCTTCCTGGCGATCATGCGTAAGAAAATTGCATCACACATGGATCGCGTCAGGAAAAGCCCCAACAGTATCCTGAGAATGATAGCTGGCAGGTTTGACTGTCCGATTTTGATTAACTGGTTAGGACAAGTCAAACCAATTTTTACATATATTAAATAAATAAAATTAGGTAGTAGTACTAACATAGTCTAAGTACCTCTGTTACTAACAAATGTTATGGGTCTGTCGACCTGAAATAAAGGATTCTATTCTATTCTATTCTATTAACTTTGATGACGTTATAAAATTCAACTTCTTTAAAAATTTCGAGCGATCGAAATATCATGTTTCAAAAGATCATTCTTTCCAGGAAGGACGACAAACTACAAATTTTTGAAAATCTATTAATTTACTTCACTGCGATAAACGAGTTCTACGCGGTCGAAGTCGCGGGCTAAAGCTATTATAGAATGTTACTGAAGAGACCAGAAAGTAAGCCAAACTGGACGAATACGATTTGAAATTTCTATGTACGAGTCCAGTATGTCACTTATTAGTCGAAACTTGCATAGTGCTTTTCTCAAAAATAAAATAAAAAACTTCAAAGACATTTTTTTAAGTACAATGAGATAAGCATATACAGGGAGACTGGAAATTCGCCGTATTCCTTGAAAGGGGTTATTCTACAGCTCATTTGTAACGATTTAAGTCCAGTCAACCAGGGGTCAAAACTCATTGGTTATCGAGATATTCAAAAAAATACCCGCCTTTCGACCTAAAACTAGTCATTGTGTAAAAACTTCCTCATTTAGAAATAAAAAAAAAGCATTTTTCAAAATGCCAATGAACTATTGATTACGAAAAATAATAAAAAATGCCAAAGAAATGCAAAGTTTTGCAAATAAAAGGATTTGAAGTTAAAAGTTCTAGTAATTACTTTCCAAATTTTGTAACATTTTAAATCATAACTAAAAAAAAAGTACGCCACTGCGCGTACAAATGACGGGAATATTGTTATATATTTACTTTTGTACCGTTCCTAATAATTAAATAAAATAAATAAATAAATATAATAATTCATAAGCTTTCTAAAAATGTACAATTTATGACATTTTAAAGTCAATTTTTATTTAAAAATGTACAATTAATAATAATAGCAGAAATGTTCGCGGTTAAGCTCCATCGTTTCAACCAAAAAACGCGGGATCGTTCTCGTTTTTAAATTCACCTTATCGTGTTCTTTTAAATTTGCTTTTTAAAAACATAAAGTGCGTTCCATTTTGAACCGAAAAACGCGGGAAGTGTTGTAGTAAAATGAATAGAACATCGTTCTTCCTTGTTAAATTCAGCTAATAATGTTCCATTTTTAAATAAATATGCTTTTTAAAAACAAAGTGCGTTCTATTTTGAAATTTCGAGCATCTCAAAACTGTTTGAGTGACCTATGTAATCACATGATACTGCTGAAGAAGAAGCAATCCTTCAGTGTTTCCGGGCAGACGGCACTACTCCGACGAGATCCTTCTTGCTGGGTCTCCCTCTTCAATAGCTTGTACTGGAGTGTAATGACACGGGTACTGCTGAGCTGAGTGCAGTGTAAACCACGCCTTTCACTGAGACATACCAAGCCGGTTGGTCACAATTCTCGTCGAAGTAGTGCCGTCTGCCCGGAAACACTGAAGGATTTCTTCTTCTTGAGCAGTATCATGTCGAGGTCTTCCAGCGTCAGCTTGGCGGCGTTGAACTGATCCTCTTTCCCGAATAAGACGGTACGATGAACCAAACACGCTTACGTGAGGTAAATGGCGGTTAGGGTAACGATGTTGGTATTCCCTTGTAGCTGCAGCGGCGTCTCCATCGCAATAATATCCGTATATCCGTAACAATAAATGATATCTGCGTATTCTTCGAATTGGTAAGCAGCCATTTGAGAAAGAAGCTTAGTTATCAATATCGTCCGAAATGGAAAGAAAGTTGAAAGTAACTTATTTCGTAGGTCACTCAAAAAGTTTTGAGATGCTCAAAATTTCAAAATGGAACGCTCTTTGTTTTTAAAAAGCTAATTTATTTAAAAATAGAACATTATTAGCTGAATTTAAAAAGGATAACGATGTTCTATTCATTTTACAACAACACTTCCCGCGTTTTTCGGTTCAAAATGGAACGCACTTTATGTTTTTAAAAAGAAAATTGAAAAGAACACGATTAGCTGAATTTAAAAACGATAACGATCCCGCGTTTTTTGGTTGAAACGATGGAGCTTAACTGCGAACATTTCTGCTACTTATTATTATTAATTGTAAATTTTCAAATGAAAATTGAATTTAAAATGTCATAAATTATACATTTTTAGAAAGCTTATGAATTGAGCAAACTATTTATGTCATTAGTACGCGAAGTGTTGTACTTTTTTTTTTAGTTATGCTTTAAAATGTTACAAAATTCGCGTACTAGCAAGCGTGGTGAATGGACGTGTTATATTTTTGCTTTAAGAATAAAATAAATTGCTAACAACTAAGTAACCTACTTTGAACTGTATCGCGACAGTACTAAGTAACATTATTGTTTAAAAAGTAAGTGACCAGTGGTTCGGGCGCATCGATAAGCGCTTACCGGTCCAGTACAGTGCAAGTGGAAAGGATGCGTGCTTATTAGCTGAGCGGAGCGGTAAGCGGAGCGTTTTGCCAACATACACGTTACTAATATTTGTGTAAAACTTTCTCCATCTAAACAATAAAGAGCTATGAACACCCCAGCTGGGCAAAGTAACTCACAACCTAACTTATTAGCCTATTTAGATTAGGGAGAAAATACCTCCTTTCGGAAAAGAAAATCGCCTGAAAATGATCTTGCGGAACAAATGGAAGATTTTAAAACTGCCATCGTGGGAATACTCACAGATCACTCCAAAAAACAAAATGAGAATCTGGAGAAAATCAACGATAACATTTCTTCTATAAAAGATCAACTAAATGACTTAAAGATTACATCACAGCACCGTGGAAAATGCCAACTTAAAAACGCATCTTGCTAATCTCACTAGCAACGTCAATGCAACCGAGGAAAATGTTAAACTGCTCCAAGGCGAGGTGCAGGTGATAAAGTCCAGCCTCTTTACATCGGGACACGCATCTACCGCAGCAACTTGTAGCGAAATAGTAGCCGAGCTACATGAGCGCGAAGATCGTCAAAAAAATGTCATAGTGACAGGCATACCGGAGCCACACACAGATAACATCTCAGAGAGACGAGAAAGGGATGCACATGAGGTTAACAAAATTTTGTCATCGCTTCATTCGGAATGCCCACCGCCAAAGAAAATCATCCGACTCGGAAAATACATTGCTACAAAACAAAGACCTTTAAAGTTATGCTTCACATCTCAAGAACCAGTTAAAGCAATACTAAAGAGCAAAAGTAATCTTACAAAAGACTCAGTGCAATTTTTTTCGGACAAGACACCATTACAGCAGAAATACATGAAAGAGTTAAGAGAAGAATTGCAAAAACGTACAGACAACGGAGAAGAAAACCTGACAATAAAATACATCAAAGGTACTCCAAAAATAATAACACTGGAATCAAAAAACTAATAACAACAAATAAAGAACATGAGCCTGTAACATATAACCTGATAGACAGCTACGAAACCCTCACAAATTCAACCAAAACACTAAACTTCTTCTATGCAAATATCCGTAGTTTAGTCACACCTGGAAAACTGGATGAGATAAGGTGTATCATTGAATCAGTACAGGCTAAAATACACGTTTTGATACTCACAGAGACCTGGATCAAAGATGAAATGGAAGGTCAAAGACTAAAATTACCAAACTACACACACTACTTTAACTACAGGAAGAGTTCACGGGGTGGTGGTGTCTCCATATACATACACAATGACCTGAAACATGACTTTGTCGAAGAACAATTTGATGATGGAAATCATTTCTTGTGGGTGCATCTGGAGAAACTATCACTCGATATTGGAGCCATATATAAACAGCCTTCAGCAAATACCAACCGGTTTTTGGAAATCTATGCTAGCCACCTAGAAAAGTGAAAAAGAGCTCTCACCTTTGGAGACTTTAATTTAAACTTACTTGGAAAGGAAAAGCCTGTTAAAGAGTATCAAATTATGCTGCGCGAAAATGGATTTAAAATCTTAAATAAAATAGATAAAGAGCACTGCACACGTGAAACAGATCATTCAAAGACGATTTTAGACCACATCAGCACCAATCTCAAGGAAAATACCTTTCAACTTACTATTGTAGAATCTGCCCTATCTGACCATAAGCAAATATACTTGGAGGTGAATAGATATCAGCAAGAGCGACCAAAACTAGTGCAATACACAACAATAGACTATGCAAACTTATATAAGACAGTTGAAGAAATAAGTCAGGATGACTTCAAAAAAGACTACCGACAATTTGAGTATGAATTAATTAATGCAATTAACAAAAATAAAATTGAAAAAACCAAACGCTTAAATTTACCGAAATCTGATTGGATCAACAAAAGTCTTATAAAGTCAATCAACGAAAGAAACATATTGTGGCGAAATATGAAAAAAACACCTCAAGATGCATTACTGAGAGAAGAATATCAACATCAAAGAAACAAGGTCCTTCAAGATATACAACTAACCAA
Source organism: Acleris emargana (assembly GCA_927399475.2). Lineage (NCBI taxonomy): Eukaryota > Metazoa > Arthropoda > Insecta > Lepidoptera > Tortricidae > Acleris > Acleris emargana. The sequence continues at coordinate 49,660,407 of OV656835.1, read as the reverse complement.
AAATAAGTATTATTATATAAAATTTAATGATTGTAAGAAAAATCCCCTGAAAATATGGAAGCTTATAAACAACCTATCAAATAATAAATTAAAAAACAGCAGTATGCCTACTAAACTAAATATTCAATCAGGCACAATCACAGATCCCAAGGAAATATGTGAGTCTTTTAATACATTTTTCTCTAATGTAGGAGCTCTCTTGGCCTCTCAGATACCGAAACATTCTGTCCACCAGGTAGCGACTAACTGCTCTAAACCACAAGACCAAAAATTTACTTCTATTAGTCACACCACCGTGGAGGAAGTAGTTGAAATAATAACCAATTTAAAAACGAATACAAGTAGTGGATTAGATGGAATAAGTGTTAAAATAATGAAGTCTCTAAAAAATCATCTATCTGTAAACTTAACTAACTGTATAAACAAATGTTTCAATGATGGACACTTTCCGGACTCTCTGAAAATGGCTAAAGTTACACCCGTTTTTAAATCAGGAAACAAGATGGATCCCGGAAACTATAGGCCGATATCAGTACTTCCAGTTCTGTCAAAAATTGTAGAAAAGATATTACATAAAAGGCTTAGTAACTTCGTAGAGTCAATTAACTTCTTTTATAAAAAACAATATGGCTTTCGGCCGAAGGCTAATACACTTTCAGCTACTGTTGATTTAGTCACAAACATAAAAATTAACATTGACAAAAAAAACATTGCATTAGGCATTTATATTGATTTAAAAAAGGCATTTGATACTGTAAGCCACAATATACTTTTAAACAAACTAGAGACCGTAGGTGTTACAAGTACTGCACTCGAAATATTTAGATCATTTCTTATGAACAGATGTCAAGTAGTAAGGATAGATGGACACCAAAGTCATGAGCAATTAATAAACTGCGGGGTTCCCCAAGGATCAATTTTAGGACCCTTATTATTCTTAATATACATCAATAATATACAAGAAATAGGCCTTGAGGGAGACATCACTCTATATGCCGATGATACAAGTCTTTTCTATTTTGGAAGTTCTATGGAGTCAATTGTTTGCCAAGCACAACATGATTTAGATATGCTACATAAGTGGCTGCAGTCAAACTTGCTCACGATAAATATAGCTAAAACTAATTATATCATCTTTGCTGCAAAAAACAAAAAAATTGGCAACTATGATGAACTTACTATAAACGGAGTGTCAATGCATAGAGTGAGTAAAGAAAAATACCTAGGTCTAATCCTTGATGATAAACTAACATGGAAGCCCCATATAGAATATTTTACAGCTAACTTATCTGGGACTCCCCCACTTTGTTTTGTGCAAACGTTGCCACTTTCCTCCGGTCTTGATCATTGAGAATGGGTGGTCTTCCCGTTTCTGGTAAATCTTTAGTCCTGTTACTAAGTTTCCATCGCTGGATCAACCATTCAATTGTAGATAGAGGTAAATTTTCAGCTTTGAAATGAGAGACCACTTCAGATTTTTCACGCCGTCCACGTAGACACGTTCACGTAATAACTTCCTTGCGGACATTTTTTTATTAAACCAGCTTATCTTTTTTTGCCTTTTTAACAATATTTTTATATTTTCTATTTATTTCAGCGGTCAAAATCCTTTATATTTTTTTTATTGCCTTCTATTGTCAATTGTTACTTTGCTGAATTCCTGATTTCTGGGAAGCCTGTGAATTTATTGGTTGATGAGAAGGGCTGGAAGTAGGATAAAATACTTGACACTTGCGGTGAGAAGTAATTAGCTCGGGGACTATTGTGGGCTTGCATGTATAGGTTGGTGGTGAGAGGTGGAAGGATCCGGACTATTGAGACGATTTAATTTGATGTTATTATTAATCTGACTCTTGATTTAAATCCAATTTTCAACGGAATCGTCTATATAGCCTTTGGCCACTCGGCCAGGGTTCCAACCTCCCTGTCGTTTTAATGTGGTAATATTTGCCCCAGAGTCGGCGAGAAGGGTGGCAGACGATCTCCGAAAACAATGGTCAGTGAGCCTAGCTAGAAGATGGTTAATCTACGCTAAAAATATATGTCTCTCTTTGGATTTGGCAGCAAGTTTTTTTTTGCTAAATCGATCAATATCAGAATCTTCAGAGCCCATTTTTGGGCAACACACTTAATAATTTTACAAAAATTACGTAAATGAACGATGAATACTTAATATGTCCATAATAAATTAATTATAATAGTGAAATTTAAAATTTAAAATAAATTACATGACAACGAAATAATATTTCCAAAATATTTTTCATCTCACTAGCTCGGAAAGCCCTTTTAGTTTGTTTGATATCTATTGAGAAAATCGCTTTTTATCCCCGTGTGAAGAAAACAAAACAAAACGAAAAGACAGCTAACAAAACATAAAACGTTAAAAGTGCTGAATTTTAAACATCACAATAAATCAATTGCATCGAGTAAAAAACACTAAATACAGTCTTACAACTTTATTTTAATTCATAAATATCAGCATTCAACATTAACCTTCATTCTTGTTGTAAAAACGGATAAAATTTTCTGACAGTCCAAGTAAGTCGATGTGCGATCAAAACGCATCAGAAATAGTAATAAAAAATCTTAAGTCAAAACTTTTCAACTAAGCCGTCAACGTTAAAGATTCGCATGTTTTTCTAGTTTGTTTTATTATTAAAAATGAGTGATTCGAGTGATGAAGACGTATTAACACCTGTGGAGTTACGGGAAACCGTGCAAAATGCGGAATTGAGCACATAGTACAAACCCTTTTTCTTATTTTCCTCGCTGTAGTGAGGTGAAAAGTTTTGTGTTATACACGGGTGAAAAGTTATTTTACGTCTCGTGTGTTGAACACTCGCTAAGCTCAGGATTCTATTATTGAACCATAGAATCCTTTCGCTACCTCAATCATAGAATCCTTTCGCTACCTCGTAATTCAGATGAACTCGCAAGTAAAATATAACTTTCCCCCCTTCTATAGCAAATAACTATACATTTTCCCGCTCTTTTAATAAAGTATGCGACCGCATTGCCGGAACGCCGCTGCTCTTGTTTCATTTTAATAAAAGCGTTCCTTACTCTGCCTACCCCTAGTTGGAATAAATATTTGTTAAATTGAATGAATTTGGAACTAATCTATTTATACTTATATTTTAAACAACACCGTGGGAACGAGGAATCCGACAAACTTTAACCATCGATACAGATGCCTAAGAGGAGAAAAAAAAGTAGTACAAACATTGTTGGATATAGCTTAACTTTCGAAATATTAATATTTTTTCAGAAATTAACAAGTTGAAAAATCTCTAGGTTAACACACCCTAATACATGTGACGCACCTAGCTACTTTGTACGCAGAAGCGATAATTTCAGTCTTACTGGCCAGGTGCCATCATTTTGTAAAACGTTATGGTGTAAGCAACAAAAAGTATTCATTTTTGAGAAAAAAATATTTTTCATCACACTTACACGTAAACAGTATCTAAACATACAGGTTAACTTGGCCGCAATGCCCCATATAAAACCCTCGACCTTTCTTTTTACCATGAAACCCAAGGTCGGTAAGTAATTATTTTTTTATTTATGGCACAGCACACAGGTCATGCAAGTTCAAGCAAAGAGTTTACACGCAATTGAAAAATTGTCTTAAAATGTTATTTAAACAGGAATTTCATTGCAATCTCGCTACATGTTACTTAAATACTCAATTAATGTTCTTAATAACCGTTTTTAATAGTTTTCTGTATCAAAAAGTCGTTTTTTTTTTACACTCCTTGAGGGCTGTATGTATAAATAACTACGTAAGTATTTGCCCTTAACGTTTCTGAACGAAACATTTGTATAATCTGTGGAGTCCGCCAGCCATCCGCTTAAGAAAAAATCAAGTAATTCGTAATAATAGTTGTGCTGACTTGTAATAGTATTACAAGTTTTTTCTGCCCTATAATTTTATTTATTTACTCGCAAATGTGATGAAAAACATTGTATGTTTCACGGGCGGTACGGGAATTACGAACCTCGACTCAGAAAGCCCTCAGTCTTCGACTTCGGGCTTCTACTAGAGCCTCGATCGTAATTCCTTACTTACCGACCTTAATACACAATGTACTATTCCATTATTTTTTTTTCGGGTAGGCTTATAAACAAGACATAGAAATTTTGCTCACATATTTAATTTATATTTTAAAATACATACACTAGTAAATCAGTACAAATTTTTGGATAAATGGATTAAACTAACTTTAATTGCCGCCCACAGTTGTTATCTTAGCTTTCTGAACAACTATTACTTACTTATTACAAGTATCAAATCTCCACCTACTTCACTTGAATTCACACTATGGACACTTTATCACAACTCAAGCAGAACATGGATGACATGAGGGAGCTTTTTGCTGCAAGGATGGCTACATTTGAGAGTGGCCAGTCTGCCTCCGGTACTCAACACACCTCGGTCGACAGTGATTACCAGGTATTTAAGGCCTTTATATGGAAAACTGTAAACTGTCTACAGGCACAAATGGACCTGGTGGCCAAATCCCTTGACGACCTAGAAATGAGGTCACGATCCAAGGTTCTGCTCCTGCATGGGGTGCCGGAGGCAGAAAATGAAAGCACTGTAGATGCTGCCGTTGCCATCTGCTCTCAAAACCTGCTGATTCAGGGCATGTCTGCGGAGGCTGTTCACGTGTGCCATCGTCTTGGCAAACTACGGGATCCTTCCAAACCAAGGCCCATATTAATCAGATTTACATCCCTGGTGCTGCGGAAGGCAGTCTGGTTAGCCAAAACCAAACTGAAAGGCTCTGGCATGACGCTGTCCGAGTTCCTGACTGGCAGTCGGCACGCAGTTTTCGTTGAGGCACGGAAGATCTTTGGGGTCAGGGGCAGTTGGACGAACGACGGCAGGATTGTCGTGCTATGCCGAGATGGTTCTCGTCGCCGAGTCACTACTATGTCGGAGCTCCGTGCCCTGCCTTCTCCAGCCGTCGTATCAAGTGGTGAAACCCTGGGATCGTCTGGTCTCGTGCAGAATGCCGCTAGCAAGCAGCCGTTGACGGTGCGTGCGAAGCCACCAAAGCGCGCAGCGGCCTCTACGAAGCCGAAATAGACTTTATGTCGTTATTTTATATTTAATTTACTTCCAAATTGCATCTTCCCGCAGCATTGAATTCATTATTATTTAATTATTTCTTTGTGCCGCCGTTGTCTGTTGCTTCTTTTGTTATAACGGTGTTCTATAAATAGATTTTTATATTCGTCACTTGCGGCGGTATTAATTAGTAGTAATCACACTAATCACTTTTGAAGTTGGTTTGACATGACACTGACGGAAGTGACATTTGTCGTTTGTGTTGCGTTCCGTTTCGCTGTACTAGTGAGTGTATATTCGGTACTTGTAATGTAAGTATTTGATGTGTTTTAGTTTTTTATTTTTTTATTTTCATATTATCTAATTTCCCTTCGGATATATGTTATTTCGTTTGTTTTTATATTTGTGTTACATTTGTTTAAATAATTAGTAATCTGCATCTGAACAGCTGCTGGCGAGCGATTGAGCTCCAATCGCGTCCGGTTTTATTTAGGGTACTACGTTAGTATTCGTTATTTTAGGTTATTAGTATAGTATTTGCTTTTATTTATATATACAATATTTATATATTATATTTTACCTTCATGTCGGATGTATTGAATGCGAGTCATGACAGTGTTTTCTTTTCCTTATCGTCGTCTAGTTTATACGATTATTTGAGTGACCAGTCAGATATGCCAGATCTTTGCGATCGGTTAAACACCACTTTGTGCACATCACAAAAGAATTTCAATGTTGTTCACATTAACGCTCAGAGTGTACCAGCTCACTTCCCCGACCTACTTTCTTCTTTCTCTTGCAAAAACATTCATGCCATCTTGATTTCCGAATCTTGGCTGAAGCCATCTCTTCCTTCTGCACTCTACCCTCTTCCTGGCTATCAGTTAATTCGCAACGACAGGACTGGACCCAATGATAGTGGACACGGTACTGTTCGGGGTGGCGGTGTTGCAATCTACTTAAAGAGTGATCTTGCCTGTGAAATTGTTGCTCATTCGCCTTCTCTTTATTCTAAATCCCCTGAGTATCTGTTTCTTAGTGTCCCATTACATCACTCTAAAGTCCTTCTCGGAGTATATTACAGTCCTTCCTCGAACATAAACTACTTTGATGCTCTTGAGATGACTTTGGGAGATCTTGTTCCGCAGTTCGATCACACCATCCTAATGGGTGACCTTAATACATGTCTCGTTAAAAACGACTTTCGGTCCTCTAAACTTCAATCTCTCGCAAATTCCTTGAATATGAGTATTCTTCCTCTCAGCCCTACGCACTTCCCTCATAATGGCCCCCCCTCTCTTTTAGATCTTATCATTACTTCTTCTCCTAACCTTGTTTCTCTTCACGGTCAGTTTAACGCTGCTGCCTTCTCAAATCACGATTTAATCTTTGCTTCCTTTAGAATTCGACCCCCAAAACGCAGGCATAAATTTATTCTTTGCCGTAATCTTGGTAATGTGGATCGAGAGGCTCTGCTCTCTGATGTCCAAGATGTCGACTGGCAGTCCATTGATGCTCTCGACAGTGTTGACCTAAAACTTGAAGCCTTTACCGTCAAATTGCTTGCGATTTTCGACCGTCACGCACCTTTAAAGCCTTTGCGGGTTAAGCATTACCCCGCGCCGTGGCTTACTTCCGATATTAAGTCTCTAATGGCTAAGAGGAACCGGGCCCGTTTGAAGCTGCGACATAAACCGTCGGATGAAAATCACCAAAACTATGTTCTCTTGCGTAACCGCTGCAGTCGTAGGTGTAGAGATGCTAGGCGCCGCTACATTCACGAACGTATAGAGAGTTGTCCCTATCCTAAATTATGGAAGTTTCTTAAGTCTTTAGGGGTGGGCAAACCTCAACAAAACTCTTCTAATGTTAAACTTGACCTCAATTCCCTCAACAATCACTTTAGCACTTCTCCGGTTGTCTTGGACCCGTCTCTAAAAAAACAGACTTTATCTCTTCTCGCCAACACTCCTCACTCCGACTTTCCCCCCTTCGACCTAGGCTTCATTTCGACGGAAGAAACTTTAAATATTTTAAAAAATATTAAGACGAAGGCCGTTGGTGAAGACGGTGTGGGTTTGGACATGCTTATGCTTGTGGCGGAGCCTATTGCTCCCATCCTATCCAAAATTATTAACTTTTCTTTGTCTTCGGGCTGTTTTCCTTCTTCGTGGAAATCTGCTCACGTCATTCCTCTTCCTAAGACCTCAAATCCCTCTTCCTTTTCCGACTATCGACCAATTTCAATTCTTCCAGTCCTATCAAAAATTATAGAACATTTTATAAATAGAAAACTGTCTCGCTTTCTTAACTTTCACAAACTTTTTAATTTGTTCCAATCTGGGTTCCGCCCCGGGCATAGCACTGTCACTGCCTTGGTCAAGGTCACCGACGACATTCGTCTTAATATAGAACACAGAAAACTCACTGTTCTGGTCTTATTGGACTTTAGCAGTGCTTTTAACGCCGTAGACTTTGAAATCCTCCTCGGCATCCTCAAAACATTAAATTTCTCTACTACAGCTCTCTCGTGGTTCCAATCATATCTCCTTGGGAGGCGCCAGCTTGTCAAGGTAGATGATGCTGTCTCTTCTTGGAGGGATTTGTCCGCTGGTGTCCCCCAGGGAGCTGTGCTATCCCCGCTTCTGTTCTCCATATTTATTAATGGCATCACTGCTTCTCTCCAATCTTGCTATCACCTTTATGCAGACGATTTGCAGATTTACGCCTCGGCTGGTATTGATGATTTTCCCTCCTTAATAAGCCTAATAAACTCTGACCTAGCTAGTATTCGAGATTGGGCAGCTAACTACGGGCTAAAAATCAACGCGAGGAAATCGCAAGCAATTGTTGTCGGTAGTCCACATTTTATTGCAAAGTTGTCTGACCTTGTGTGTCCGGATTTGGTTTTCGACGGTACTATTATTCCTTTTTCTTCCACTGTCAAAAATTTGGGTCTCACAATGGATCAGACCCTTTCCTGGTCGGCTCAGGTTTCTGAAGTTAGTAGAAAGCTCTTTAGATCTCTCCACTCCCTTAGGCGCCTACGGAATTTTCTGCCCCTTCGCACCAAGATTACTCTTGCACAATCTCTTCTACTCCCTTTATTCGACTATGGCGACATCGCATATATTGACGCAACTGAAGAGCTGCTCAATAAGCTGGAACGGCTTCAGAACGTGTGCATTCGGTACATATTTGGCTTGCGGAAATTTGACCATGTGTCTGATTTCCGCACTCAGCTTAAATGGTTGCCCATTAGATCGCGTAGGAATGTTCATGTCCTGTCGTTGCTATTTAATATCCTTTTCAATCCTCAATCCCCTCCTTACCTTGTCGAACGGTTCTCTTTCTTAGCTACCGGGTCCCAGAACCGCTTACGCTCGAGTGCCAACCTACTCCTGGCTTTTCCTGCTAGCAAATCCAAATCTTACTCTAAATCCTTCTCGGTACATTCTGTTCGTTTATGGAATAGCCTTCCAACTGATATCAGGCAATCACAATCTGTTGCTTCACTTAGATCTAGGCTGAAGAGGTACTGGCTTGACTCTTGTTCCTGATCTAAGACTGTATGTCCTTTCTTCCTTTCATACTTATATATATTATTTATATATGTATATATATATATGTATACATACAATGTATATATTTATTTATTTATCCTATTTAATATATATATTTATTATACCTACATATTTATTTGCTATTATTATTTTAATCTTCTGTATCTTTTATACATTGTACGTTTAGCCATCCGTTGTTTTTATTCTTCTCTCAATCGCTCAAAGGTTAACTGGAAGAGATCCCTTATAGGGATAAGTTCGCCTTTGTACATACCTATCTTGTTTCTGTTTTATTTTTGATCTGTTATTTTCTGTTTGTACAATAAAGAGTTTACATACATACATACATACTATTGTATATCGCAATGTAGGTACCGCCGGTTATAAAAAAAATAGACCTTCGTAGCTGTGCTTATGATAACGTTTAATCACAAAGAGCACTCATAGTTTATTACTATCAGCTAAGACTTCAGTTTTGTTTCCGTTTTCTACCAACGAGTCCGCGAATGTGCAAAAGTACTGGCCGTAATACGAGTTTTAAGATGCCATTAGAAATGAAATACGAAATAATAATCAAAACCAATCATTGTTAAATCACATCACGTCATTCGATATGTCGCGACATGAGCACCGTTTTCCTCCTGATCAGTTAGCGGATATACATTTTATCTATGGATATTGCAACGGAAATTCGCACAGAGCCGTGGTTGAATACAGGAGGAGATTTCCTGGACGTCGCACACCGCACCACTCTACTTTTGTAGATGTTCATAGAAGATTTCGTGAAGTGGGTTTAGGACCAAGTCGGTCAGGAAGAGCAATTTATTTGGACTTGCGAACAGAAATTCGCATAATGAATTTAATTATTGAAGATCCAACGTTGTCATCAAGGGCTGCAGGAAGAATTATAAACGTCAACTACAGAGTGGTATTACTCGTGTGGAACAGATATGGCCTTCATCCATACCATTATAGGACAGTGCAAGTACTAATATGTAGTGATGGGCTAGCCAGAGTGGCTTACTGTCAAAGGATGAATCAGATGCTTGTAGAAGATCCCGATTTTATTAGCAAAATACTATGGACAGATGAAGCATTGTTTAAGAGAGAAGGTTTAATTCTCATAATCTCCATATGTGGCAAGAAGAAAATCCTCACGCAAAGCGGGAAAATTCGTATCAACACAAGTTTTCTATAAATTTGTGGGCTGGGATCATTGGGGACAAATTAATAGGACCTGTCATATTTCCACAGCGGTAGAACTCTGAAAATTATTTAACTTTTCTAAGAAACGAATTGAATCTTTTGCTTGAAGACGTTGTTTTGGAAACTAGAAGAACGATGTGGTTTCAGCATGACGGTGCCCCAGCTCACTTCGGTCGTGCAGTCCGTGATTGGTTAAACCAAGAGTTTCCTAGACGGTGGATAGGACGTGGAAGTGATTGTCTAGCTTGGCCCGCCAGGTCACCGGACCAAACGCCATTGGACTTCTTTTTCTGGGGCACGTTGAAAGATAAGGTTTACGCAAAACCTATTACCTCGCGTGAGGAATTATTATCACGGATCATGTCAGCAACAGTAATTTCTCATTAAATCGTCAAATACGTCTGCGATTAAACCTTTGTATCGAAAACAATGGTTCACATTTTGAGCATTTGATCCACTAATCAAATTTACGATGAAACACACATTTTTTTTTTCATTCTCATAGTGAGATTAATTTTATCCTACAAGTTTTCTACGTGAGATTCACGACTTATTAAAGATATATTAAGCATATTATGTCTTTTTGGTAGAAAATTACTGAATTTGGTAAATTCCTCGATTAAATCCTAATAAAATAAAATTAAATGGCATATTTTGCTATTGAGAGACACTGAATCCAACCATATTTTATCTGACGTTTGCTGTCTCGAGGCCCACTCGGCGTATATCGTATCTTGTCGGAGTGGTTCGTGAAGTGTCATGTCTTCCAATTCATTCCTTTGGTTAGGAATTGTTCACAAAGAAGTACTGTAGTTAATTGATTTATTTTGTTCTAGAAATTAATTAACTTAAAACAGCAGAATTGGACCTATGTTTATTAACATTATTTACTCATAATACACTCAGAAATACGTAGTTAAAATCTGTCGGATTCCTCGTTCCCACGGTGTATAAATCCTTATAAAATCATATTTAAAGGTATAATAATATTTCTAATAATTTTTACGTTTATTGTTCAACCATTTTAATGGCCCAAAGAAGACGCATTTTTCACTATCAAAAAATATCAAGAAGTTCAAAGTACAATGAATGTTATGATATTAAATTTGTATTGTACTTACGGGATACTTTTTCATTACGAATTCAAAACCTCTCTGGTAGGTAGGTATTCTTAACTGTCTGGTGACTTTTTAAAGATGTAATGGCGTTTCATTTTTAGAAAAAATATTTTATTTTAACAATTTCTTTGTATTTAATGATTTTGCTGTTCAGTCTTCTAAATTAATAAATAAACAAAAAACTACTCTTGACCAAATTCCACGCCTATCAGTTTTCACGACTATCAGTTAAGTTTCTTTTTTCAAATTTGGCATCTTCAATTTCAGACAGTGGCTGCCGCCACCTAAGATAGTACAATTGTTTTATTTATAGGACATAATATCTTAACAACATATAACATAACCCCTCATTTTTCACTTTTTGTAAAGCAAAACCCATAATATTTCCCAACAGCTTGGACTACTTGTTTTTAATGATAATACTTATTACACAGCGTATTTTCCTTTACCAACGCGATCTCATATGCGCAACAAAAACAAAGTTGACGAACTTCGTCAAGAATCCTTTTATACACAGGAGATTGCTGTGCCTCAACTCAAGACATTGTTTTAAAACTTCCACGAATTCTCTCTCTATACGTAGCTAACTTGGGTTGTTTATTCATACTTACCTACTTAGCTAAAATTACACAAAAGGAATTACCATTATAAAAAAACCCTAAAAGGGTCAAACAAAATTAACATAATGTAATATTACGCCGAGGTCTTTTTAGGGTTCCGTGCCCGAAGGGAGCCATACATGACCCTATTAGTATGTCTCCGATCTCCGTCCGTCCATCCGTCTGTCTTAACTTTAAACAGCTGTATCTTTGCAATAGATCCGCTATTTGTTATAAGGGAGCGACCACACTGGAGCTTAACGATGCATAAATTACGGTCCATCAAAAATCATGTTATTAAAATAAGCCATCGGTCCATCATGCTTCCTATTAAAATTACCCATCCTTTTGGGTACGCGAAGTATTTTACGGGCGAACCTTTACTTTGTTTTTTTTTAAGAATTTGATAATACAAGGAACATTTTTTTCTACATATTTGTATTTTTGTTGAATCGTAAAAACGGTAAAACATACATGCGTAAAATTTGGTATGATTATAGTGAAAACCCTGAAGAAAAACTAATACTACCTAAAATTGTGAAGTGAATTCATGACAGTTTTCACAGCTTCATTAAAAACTGACTCATATGTTACAAACAGCTGACAAAAATCATGTCTTAACACGTTCGGCCCACCACCACCACCGCTCTAAACAGGTGCTCACTATATGACACAATATTTGCCCATACAAATTGTAGGTCCGTTTAAAAACGTTCTACTACCTATTTATCCTAGAATGATTTTAAATGCGACAGAAACGTCGAAAGACGTCAACGTTAAATAACGTTGTGCCATATGCGGTTAGCATTTTTGCATGAAATACCAACGTTGTGTTTGTGCATGTACGTAAGTGTGCGTGAGTAAGGGTGCGGCTCCACTGAGGCGGAGATGAGAGGAGCGGAGCGGAGCTGTGCCAATATTAACCAATGGAATCTAAACTAACGTGCGCAAGGCGCGCTCGACGTGACCGCATGCGCCTTTTATTGGTTAATATTGGCACAGCTCCGCTCCGCTCCTCTCGTCTCCGCCTCAGTGGAGCCGCACCCTAAAGGACGTTCACAAAATACCGCCAAAATTTGATCCAATGCGGCTCTAGACATTTAACATTTTAAAGTGTTGCGGCGCAGGGATGTGCTATTAGGAATATAATATGGGCTCGTGGCGTTATACGACGTAGTGCAAATAAAACCAAATTTTCTTAAGACGTCATTAAACGTTGTGTTCATTATAATTTTATGAAAATAACGTTATAAGACGTTGCTGGGCCGAACGTGTTAAATAGCTATAAAAACAACCAACATGTAATGTAAGCCACCAAAGATTTGTTCCTTTCTTTTTCTAGCAAAACAGAATTGATCATGGAATTTATAAGGCCGACCTGTTACATAACACCACAGTGCATATCGGATCTCTCTGTCTAATCGGTGTCTTATTCGCTTATTATAGATACATGACATAAGCACCACACACACACACACGCACACACAATAATTTGAATTGAAATGGCTTTGCTTTTGGTTTTGTAGAACTTTTAATACTTATGATTGTTTTTGTTATTAAATAACTATTTTTTTTATTTTTTTTTTATAAAAGAGGGAGGCAAACGAGCATGCGGCTTACCTGATGGGAAGTAATCACCACCGCCCATGAACACCGGCAACTCAAGTTGAGTTGTCGGTCCGTTGCCGGCCTTTAAGGAAAATAAGAGCTCTTTTCTTGAAGGACCCCATGTCATAACTGGCAGGAAATATCGCCGGAGAGAGTTCGTTCCACAGTTTCACCGTACGAGGTAAAAAGTGCCTAGAGAAACGCACGGTGGAAGAACGCCATTCATCAAGGTGATGTTGATGGAACCTGGCCCTACGACGGGTGGTATGGTGGTGGAATACGGCGGCAGGCAACAATGCGAATAGTTCTTCAGAACACTCCCCGTTATTCACTTATTATAGAAGAGCGAGGCCTTCTGTCACAGGTATTACTATACTTACTAGGAGGTCTCAACCCTTTCAAGTTTTGTAAACGTAATTTCTAACAAAAAAAAAAAAACACTTTTCATATAAAAAGTTGTATATCATCCGTATTTCTTGGCCGATTTTAATTTAAATGTCACGCACGTTTGATGATCTCTTTGACGGTATTTAATATTTTGTTGAAAATGTGATTTAAAAAATCTACGCAGATTCCCTATTCTTGTACATAATATATATTTCAAATGATCACAAGTAGGAATTATTAGAATTTATTTATTTATTTCTCTTTTGGCTTCTGCCACCAAGTGTGATAACATGGCAGGCTTTGTTCATTCGGTTTTATTAGTCTATTTCAAAAGTGGTATCGGATTTACCTTGACAGTGTTGACATATCCAGATTTTAACATTTTTTCCGCCTTTTGCAAGACGTATTCAACTCGAATTATTTCTACAGTTGTTATTTAATATAAGGGAAGTTATTATGATCACTTGAAAACGTGAACGGGCAGAAATTTTATTTTTCAGTGGAAATTGGTTGATTATTTAATTCTAAAATGTCAGTTCAATCAATACTCAAGGAGTAAAAAATCTATACAACGATACATATAATATTGCTATAGAAAAAAATAATGATATGCTGTCATTACATAAAATACATAACAAAATTTGTCTGTAGTCTGTCTGTTTGTTACGCTTTCACGGATAAACCTCTGAACCGAATTAGATTAAATTTATACTTTGTATCTGAAAAATCATCCCCTAAGGGTTGAGAATTTGGTAATTTATGTTCGGGAGTCCAGCCATTTTTAATGTTAGATACATTAAAATTGGTATTAAAGCTCATATCGACCTATTATGATGGGCAATAATAGCAACCAAACTAGCATGGGAGGGATAGGTGCTTTTAGATGGTGAGTTAAGTCAGATTGTCATCTACCGGTGATAAACAGGGGTACATGTATAGCATTTACAATATGGGTATATGGTTACTACAAATATGCCAGCAACTACACAATTCTACACAGTTGGGGCAATACGCGGCAGCCCTACAAAAAAATGGCGAAAATCGTACGGCAAGATATAGTAACGGTATGATTACATAAAACCGCGAATGGGATAGACCAAAAAAATTACTCACGGTTTTTACATTCTAATTTGAAAGAATAGGTAATTTAAAGAGACCTATAATATGTCATTACTTTTGTGTTTGACCCAATGTTTTTATTTTAATATCTTTATTTATTTAGCAGACATTTTATGGCTGATATGATTATTTTCAATTTGGGATGGCATTTTCTAATAAATTACAACAATTTAATGATATCTAATGATAAAAAATAGTTTAGTTTATAGTTTAATAGTTAACGGTTTTCGCCTAACCCGTAAGATATACCTAGGAGGGATCCAACCCGAAAACGAAAGTCAAACAAAGGTTAAATATACCTTTGTCAAAATATCCGAAGTAGATTAATATTTCAAAAACTTAATTATGCAGAACGGCTTTAAAACCCTTTAAATACGAAATTTTAGGGTGCATAAATGAAAAAATATGTCTCACGTAGAAAGTGATGTTGTGGAGTATCTCTCGGTAGACACTGTCGTAGACACCGAGCAAGTCACGAAATACCCTTAGAGTTCCTGAACTCTTTCGGGAGTGCCCTCCCATAAGTTCATGCTTAAAGTTAATATTAGCGGTTATTGCACGTAAAGCTCCGACCGCGGGAAGTGCCACGCGCCGTTTCAATCTTCGTCACTATTACGTCACTATGACATAGTTCTATAGTGAATCAGGGTTCTATTGGGCTGATAGTACATATAGGAGGAAACTGTTTTTTCCATGGGCAACTGTATGAAGCATGCTCACGAGTATACAGCACTCGAAATCTTCATGTTTTAGCAAGATATGGCAAAACAGAAAATATTGTATACTAAAATATATTAACCTAGATGACGTTATCGAATTAAACTTTTTTCTAAATTTTGAGCTCAATATAACGTGATAGATCATTCTGGCCAGGGAGGACATCTAACTGTAAAATTACTTAAAACTATTAATTTACTTAACTGCGATAAACAAGTTCTACGCGGACGAAGTCGCGGGCAAAGCTAGTTATATACAAAATCATATTCTACAACACTTATCTGCTCTTATGTCTATTTATCAAAATACATAATTACAAGTAGTGTGTAGTTACCGGGATAGAATAGTGCCACTCCATTTCTTCCCGTGTCGTAAGAGGCGACTAAGGGAATATAGGCTTGTAGTAATGTTAGGCGATGGGCTTGCAACCTGTCACTAATACGCTGGTAAACATCTTAGCCTGATTTTGGAAAATGTGGTTACAGAGTTATCAACAAGTTTTTAGAGTTGTTGGTAATTCTGTAGCTCTGCCTACCCCACTCTGGGAATGAAGGCGTGAGTTTATGTATGTATGTATGTATGTACATAATTACAACAAAAAAATATGTAGGGTTTTCGTTAGTTTTTAAAGCAGCGCCGGAAAATAACTGCGGTCCACGGATCTCCGTCGTCTCCGTTGAAAATTTGATCTTGAACACCGTTACTGTGGCTATGAAGCTTTGTACCTTTATTATAAATTCGCTCTTAAGGTGGTAAGGTATTAATTAGGTATTTCTAAAATATATTTAATGATTTTTAAATAAGACGTAAATGATTTTAGGCCGGACAATATAGAGCCATAAAAACTACAAGTCACTGGCAGTGTTTACTCAGCCCACTCACTGTTAAACATGCGATGCCTGATTTAATACTAACGTTATTTTTAAAGCAAATAGCAATACAGGAACACGGAACTGCCTTGTATAAATTAAATTTAAGTTATCGTTATAGTAACAACCAACCCCAATTTCGTTAACAATTATATTCCTTTACAGGATTCCTCAACCCTCGTTCCGACGAGTTCCCACGCTCTCCAGCTAATTACGGATTGATGGACCAAATAGCAGCCTTGCATTGGATAAAAGAGAACGTGGCCGTTTTTGGCGGCGACCCCACTAACGTGACGCTTATGGGCCACGGAACGGGCGCAGCATGCGTACATTTTTTACTTACCTCATTAGCTGTTCCAGAAGGTAAGAACTGTCGTCAACTTTGGTAGGGTGAAACTTGTCTAGCACTGCAGTTTATCTACGTAACGCATTAAAGAAAAAGAAGAAAGAGAGGAATAAAAAAAAAACTTATTGGCAACTAAAGAAATAAAACATCGTTACACACATACACGGTACACCTAAATTAAAATAACCTTAATGCGTTTTTTACCTCAAAACACTGTAACCACACGTTGTGCAACACTATCACACCCGACCTGATGGCAAGTAAAAACTCAAGGGAAGTTTAAATAATTTGTTAGAAAGAACTCTGGTAGTGTGATCAGAAGATGGTAGGTAGGTCTCTAGCACTTCCCTCGCAATTTAGTGACGCAAAGCGGCGTTGAACGGTATGTGATGTCAGGATCCTGGCGTCGGGGGTAGCACCCGGTGTGTAGCGCCGCATCCCACTTAATGATTCTGGTCACCGAAAATAGAGGTCGCACCGGCCAAGTAGATTTGTAGTAGCGTACAACCCGATCCGTGCTGTACAACCCGATTCGTGCTGTGCTTCAAGCCGTGCAAGTATTCTTAGCGGAGCTTAGTTTAATTATGTTAAAATATATATCAAAAGATTTATAAACAAATTACCTATGCCACCTAGTGTAATAAACAATAACATAATATGTCTATGGTGTATCTGTGGTACTCGAATAAACGTTAGTCTTATTGCAACTACTACCGTGTTTTATTAGGTTATGTGCTCAGTTAACGTTTTAAAAGTGAATCAGAATATTTTACAAGTATTTATCAAGAATGTCGACAGGAAGTTACATAGTAAATGTTCCGAAGTTAAAAGGACGAGAAAACTTCGATGATTGGGCGTTCGCGGTCAAAAATTTCATGTTGCTAGAAGGTATCGATCTCGACGCCATTGCAACGGATTTAAGCGACTCAGACCAAAAAAAGGCTAAAGCCAAGCTCGTGATGACTATTGATCCTACGTTATATGTGCACATCAAGAATGAGACCACAATTAGTACGTTATGGAAGAAATTACAGAAGTTGTTCGACGATAAAGGATTTACAAGAAAAATAAATTTACTTCGAACATTGATATCTATTCGCCTTGAAAATTCAGAGTCCATGACAAGCTACGTGTCTCAAGTGGTGGAAACGGCACAACGTTTAAAAGGAACAGGTTTTGAAATCAACGAAGAATGGATTGGTTCATTGCTTTTAGCCGGACTTCCAGAAAAAATCGCGTCAATGATAATGGCAATTGAACATTCCGGTATAACCGTTAGTGCAGATGTCATAAAAACAAAGTTGCTTGATATGACTTCTGATGTTGGTAGCAGTGGAGCAGAATCTGCATTTTGGTCGAACAAACGAACCAATACTGGCAACACTGCACATGTTAAGTCAAAGTCAAACCAACTTAACCAACCAAAAAGAAATGCAACCGGTAAACAGATAAAATGTTATAAATGCAAGAAAATTGGCCATTATAAGAACCGATGTACTGAATTTAATGTAAAAGAAGCGGGTGCGTTTAGTGTGGCATTCCTAAACGGAAAATTCAGCACAGAGGATTGGTACGTGGACTCAGGAGCGAGCGTTCATATGACGGCGAATCGAGATAATATGTTAAATATTCGAAAAGGAACATCAATAAAGGAAATAGTAGTTGCAAACAAAATGTCTATGCTAGTTATGTGTATTGGAGATACACAGATCACGACGTGTGTGAACAGTTCTCAGTTTGACATTTCAGTGAAGAATATTCTGTGCATTCCTAACCTCACAACAAACCTGTTGTCTGTTAGCCAGTTGATAGCAAATGGAAACACAGTAACATTCAGTAAGAGTGCGTGTCATATCCGAAATCGACAGAAAGTGCTAATTGGGGTAGCAAATTTGCAGAGTGGAGTCTACAAACTAGATACAATGAAGTCAGAGAATATGTTAGCAGCGGCGACAGTTCATACTACGGATGCAAGGCAGTGGCATAAAAGATTCGGACACATCAACAGTAATGACCTCGAAAAAATGTGTTGTTGAGGGGGTAACCTATACAGATAAGGCTGACATCCAGAAATCCAATTGTGAAGTATGCTGTGAAGGGAAACAGGCTCGGTTATCTTTTCCATCGGCAAACCATAGAAGTGAAACCCTGCTAGAATTGG
The DNA here is from genome assembly GCA_927399475.2 of Acleris emargana. Taxonomy (NCBI): domain Eukaryota; kingdom Metazoa; phylum Arthropoda; class Insecta; order Lepidoptera; family Tortricidae; genus Acleris; species Acleris emargana. Next base: position 49,641,637 of record OV656835.1, on the reverse strand, counting down.
TGCACTCAGATTTATGTGGGCCCATGGAAACCAAATCTATTGGTCAAGCTAAGTATTTTCTTCTCTTTGTGGATGATGCCAGTCGTATGGCATTTGTGTATTTTTTGAAAGAAAAAAATCAAGTGCTGCAGCGTTTCAAGGAATTTCAGAGTATGGTCGAAAACCAAACTGGAAATAAAATTAAAACAATCAGGACAGATAACGGGGGAGAGTTTTGTTCGCAACAGATGGAAAACTATCTAACAACAATGGGAATAATTCATCAGAAAACAAATCCTTACACCCCAGAGCAGAATGGTCTCTGTGAACGTTTTAATAGGAGTGTGGTTGAACGTGCAAGATGCTTACTTTTTGAGGCTGAATTGAACAAAAGTTTCTGGGCTGAGGCAGTCAACACGGCAGTATACCTAAAGAATAGGTCACCAGCCTCAGGTCTTGGTCAGTTGACACCATTTGAGAAATGGACAGGTAAGAAACTAGATCTGTCACATATTAGAGTCTTTGGTAGTCCTGTAATGGTGCATGTACCAAAAAACAAAAGACAAAAATGGGACAAAAAGGCTGTCAAATCCATTTTAGTTGGTTACCCAGAAAATGTAAAGGGGTATAGATTATACAACTCTGAGACAAGGCAGATTACTACGAGCAGAGATGTAACTATCATGGAGAAAAAGGGTGTAGATACAGAAAAGGCTCAGATACGAGTAGTAGTGCAAGAAAGTAACAGGGAAGAACAACAGCCAGTGGAGGAGGAAGAAGAGAGTTTGAATTTAGATCAGAATGATCCAACCTATGTCTGTGACACATCTAGTTCAGGCTTGACATCAGATGACTCATATCATACACTATGTGGAGAAGAAAGTGATGTAGGGGCAGAACCAGTTCCTATACTAGGCAAACGTATCAGAAAACCAGTGGAGAGGTATGGTTTCACAAACCTTTGTGTGGTGGATGAGTCGGAATTTTGTGATGAAGAAATCACTTATGAAGAAGCCATAAATGGATCGGAGAAAGAGATGTGGAGGCAGGCAATGTTAGAGGAATTGAAGGCTTTTGAAGATAACCAAGCGTGGGAAGTTGTGGACATCAAGGAAGCGGACAGAGTGGTACAGTGCAAGTGGGTTTTAAAAAAAAAAAGTGAAAGTGACAATAAAGTGAGATTTAGAGCTCGTTTAGTGGCTAAGGGCTTTACCCAGAAAGAAGGTGTGGATTATAAAGAAACATACTCACCAGTGGTAAGGTATTCTACTTTGAGATTGTTATTCGCATTAAGTGTAAAATTAAATTTTAAAATTTCCCATCTTGATGTAACCACAGCATTTTTAAATGGTTACCTTGATGAAAATGTATACATGCAAGTTCCACCAAACTTAGAATGTGAGAATAATACTGTACTAAAGTTAAAGCGTGCCATATATGGATTAAAACAATCTGCTAGAGCATGGAATAAAAGAGTTCATGATTGTTTGATAGCATTTGGTTATATCAAATCTAAATTGGAACCATGTTTATATAGCAAAAAGATTAATGAGGACCATATAATAATAACAGTATTTGTGGATGACTTCTTCATATTCTCTAATAGTAAAATGACAGATGAGTAAAAAAAAAATTTAATGTTAAACTTTAAGACAAAAGATTTGGGGCAAATAAAAAATTGTTTAGGCATGAGGGTAAAAATTTATGAAAATGGCAGTATATCCTTAGATCAAGAGCAATTTGTTGACCATATTTTAAAGAAATTTAATATGTCAAATTGTAAGGTTGTTGATACTCCAATAGAAAATAATTTAAAATTAGAAAGATCAGAGAATGATAGTAGTCAATACCCATATCAACAACTAATAGGAAGCCTTATGTACTTGTCTATACTTACACGCCCAGATATCAGTTACAGTATCAGTTATTTAAGTCAATTTAATAATTGTTTTACATCAGTCCATTGGAGACATGCAAAAAGGATACTGAAATATTTAAGAAAAACAAAATCTTATGGTTTAATGTTTACAAATGATAACTTAAATTTAGAAGGTTTTGTAGATGCTGATTGGGCCTCAGATACTGTTGATAGAAAATCATATACTGGTTTCTGCTTTAAATTGTCAGGCACTGTGATATCTTATGAATGTAAAAAGCAGCAAACAGTGGCCTTGTCTAGCACAGAAGCCGAGTACATGGCCATATCTGAAGCCTGTAAGGAAGCAATCTATCTAAAGAATTTGTTGTCTGAAATTAATAAGATTGATTATACAATTACCTTGTATAATGATAATCAGGGTGCTCAGAAGTTGACAGAAAATCCTTTATACCATAAAAGGACTAAACATATTGATGTGCGCCACCATTTTATAAGAGAGGCTGTCACTAACAATCTCATAAAAGTGGTTTATCTGCCAACGTCTGAAATGCCTGCAGATTTGTTAACCAAGTGGTTAACTAGTGTAAAGCACAATTACTTTGTTAAAAAGTTAGGCATTCAAAGCATTGGATGACAATCTTTGATGTAATTTTTTTTTAAGCCATGTTTAGATTATTTTGATAAGTGGAGGTGTTAAAATATATATCAAAAGATTTATAAACAAATTACCTATGCCACCTAGTGTAATAAACAATAACATAATATGTCTATGGTGTATCTGTGGTACTCGAATAAACGTTAGTCTTATTGCAACTACTACCGTGTTTTATTAAATTATTGGCATCATATTAATATTTATTTATTTGCATTAATTATCAGAATCAAATAAAAATAGATACATACCTATTGATCTATTATTTATTGTATAACGATTTGTGCAATATCACTATAATTCTCTTCTCTTGAATTCCAAGTGTAAAGTCTTCGATTCCCCATAGGTTCACGACACCGAATGCACACTGTTTCATCCATTTTCTCGAAGTGATAACGAAAACCAAACCACGTAAACCAGTAACATTCCGACGTAAAAGGAGTGTGGAAAAGTACTAACCTAAATCATTTCAAATCAAATCAAATATTTATTTGCTAGAAGTGGGTAGGTATACAAAACATAAGCGCGCGGAAAAAAGCATCGGTGTAGCAAACAGGTAAGTCTAGTAAACCAGTGCGGGGAGTGGGGTGTAGTGGCCGAAGAGGGATGCGAATGAACCGAGCCGAGCGCAACTGACGCCGGCTTAGATTATATACAACTGATAGATTAATAGTACATTATTCCCTAGGCAGTGAAGCAGGCAATTGCGGGGTGAGTATTGGTTTAAACGGACGAGCTTGCCAGTCCGTTTAAAAATATGAGGCCCGCAATTGCCGTTCTTGCCGCGGCATATATAGTGCTTTTCTCAAATATCGCAAGATACCAATCGCATATAAACAGAAACTTCACGTAAAATGACATCACTCTTTACCGCTTTTATGTTTATGACAAGGAGAAACGCAAGCTTTTTTTAGAAAAAAAAACTAAAGCTATTCCAGACACAGATAAAAAAGTTCCGTTTCGAATAAAATATGGATGTATAAGACTTGTGCCCTCATTTTATTATGGCCGTTTTCACTTTTTTAAAAGTTACAAACTAGATAACAATGAAATTTGTATGCAACATTGCGGGCTTGTGTAGCGAGCACGCAATGTTTTTTTTTTAATTTGGGAACTTTCTGTAAACTATGTACTTCGCGTCTCAGTATGGAGTTAGTAGTGTCAACTTTTCCGGTAATTTTTGAGAAAAACCATTTATATTTGTTAGTCAGCACTTTTGATTTTGTATGAAAAGTCACGATTTTCAAACATCTATAACACCAACAAATTATGGTTCTAGAGTTTTGATGTCATATAATGAAATGCTCAGAGCGATAATTTGATTAGTTTAAAAACACTTTTATTAATTGGCCGGCACTTTTGGTTTTGGGCCCAAAATGAATGGTCTCCTTTCAAAGTTGGTTGTAAGGATATAAGTGTCCTACTGGGCGATAAATAATCAAGTCCGTAGAAGCTTATAAACACCTATTTATTTAAAGTTCACAAAAGTGTACGTAAGCACAAGCAGAAGAGTCAAGAGCACAAGGACAGCGTAGAGAGTCCAAAGGGACTTACTGGCGTTTAAGCACAGATAAACTGGAAGATAACTAACACCAAATATTAATAAGCACCGCGTATTGCGCGTAAGCGTTGCTTAGCCAAATCGGGAGGCAAATGGACGTGCGTTCCGCGTCGCGTTAATTACTGGACTGGCGTGAGGCGCGCGGCGGCCCGCGCGGGCGCTGGCCGCTAAACGGGATTTTATCCGACGACAGCGAAGAGAGGTCGTGTATTTGGCGCGCCCGCCGCAACGGAGGTAACGATTCGTTCCTAATATTAAATGTTTGTATGTTCCACGGTTCCAATAAACTATCTTCACGGCATAGATAGTTTATTGCACAGTTATGATATTTTAATTTTGTCCTGGAAAATTGAGTAAGTCCCAAAGAATCAAGACGTTTAAATCCATACTAGCCGGAATTGCAAGCCCTAAATTTGAATTTCCATTTTTGCTGGTTTAAGTCACTAGGCTGGTCGCGTGGCGTGCAGCGCCGTGAAACTCTCCCGCAACGCGCTGTCCAACCTGCCCGCTACAACCTTTAGGACACTGTTGGTGCTTCCTTAGCGCTTAGCGTAGCGTCATTTCACATTTAAATAATTTTAATACTATTGATACTTTAGCGGTTAATATGAATCTAACCATGTATAACTTATTAAAATTGGTTTAGCCGTTTAGTAGTTACGAGCGGACATTGAGTCAGACATACGAGGGGAGGCTGAAAAGTTATCTACCTGACTATGAAAGAAAAGACGTAGCTGGCTGGTTTTTTTGATTTTTCTATGTAATCCCCTTCTACCGAAATGCACTTGTTACACTTGTCAAATAATGAAATTAAACCGTTAAAAAAAAACTTTCGGTTTTTCGTCAAAATAGTCGTTCACCGTTCATCGGTAGAAAATCTACGTCCCCTGAGATTTTTCTTCAGAAGTCTGAATAGGAAATAGTCACAGGGGGCTAAATCTGGGCTGTAAAGGGGATGGTTTATGACATCGAAGCCATTTCTGGTCATCGCGAGCTGTGTTGTGCGAGCCGTATGCACAGGTGCATTGTCGTGCAAAATCAAAATTCCTTTGCCGAGTTTGCCTCTCCTTTTTTCTTTTATAGCGTGCTTCAGCTGGCAAAGTAAATTTGCGTAATAATTGGCATTCATTGTCGTTTTTTTTGGCAAATAATCAATGAGCAAAATTCCTTCTGAATCCCAAAAAATTGTCGCCATGAGTTTACTAGCCGAAGGACGAACCTTAAACTTCCGATGAGGCTTTTCGTCTTTGAATTTCCATTGTAGGGACTCAGTCCGAAGAGGGCGAGAATGCCTTAACTCTAGAATTGGACTACTTCAGACAAGCAGATCAATGCGGTGCTGTATCGGGTATCTGATCAACAAGGTTATCTCTAACAACCTTATCGAAATCATCAGGGCAAGGGTTGCGTACCTTATGATCAAGCTTACTGACAGGTACAGCTTGAAGGTTATATAAATGTATGCACCAACGTCAATTTACTCGGACGATTATGTCACAATTATGTATGAAGACTTAACCAGAGCCTTTCATAACACCACTAAGGCTCACTTCAACATTGTCATGGAGGCGTTTAACGTTACAGTGGGAGTACAGACTTGCAGCGAATCGGTAATAAGAAATCATGGATTTGGTAGCAGGAATCATATGAGGTTAATGCTCGTCAATTTTCTGGAGCAAAAAGAGGCTTTTTTAATTAGCTCGTTATTTACGAAACTGCGCCTGCAAAAATGGACGTGGCAAAAACTAAACTAAGACCAAAAATAAGATCGACTTCATCAGAACATAGAATAAGTGCATATTCAGTGATCAAAGTTCTACCAGAGATCAGCCTCTACTAAATCAAGACGGCATCGGCACTCAGGCAGTTTAAAAATGGAAAGGCTTCGGGAAAAGACGAAGTTACTACGTAGCTACTGAAAGCTGCCTGGATACGGTTGCTGAAAGAGCTCCTGTGTATTTATTAATTCTGTACTTTTCTCCGGACATGGCACAGGAGCTTGGTCGTGTCATGTTTTCAGAAAATGTGATATAAGCTTATTGAAGAACTACCGACCAATTTTACTTTTGGCAATCATTTCTCTATAAGCTGTCCTCGAGAGTCATCTCAAATCGTCTTGCGTAAAAACTCGACAAAGCACAACCCCTAGAACCGGCTGGGCTCAGAGGTTATGGCACTATAGGCCACATACCTAGTCCGGCCATAAGTTCTGTTACTGACATTTATTACTATTTCTTACAATTACAAAAATATATTAAAAGAGTTTTTCATAAATCTGTTTATTATCAAAACCTTAATTTATATAGAATAAAAGGGTACGTAATTTATTCTTCACTATTGCATTAATTTGACGTACGGGCTTTAAGAATTCTGTTTTGGGGCTAGCGAAACATGGGTCAATTTACGCACGACGACGATACCGATAACGGCTACAACTTTTTTAAGAATTCTTGTAGTTAGTCTAAATTTGCGTGACATATTCTGATATAAATATATACCAAGCAACTAAAGATCCGCTTGTACAGTACACCGGTCAATCTTCATGTCTCATTGAATCAACCCTACGATTTCACATCAATTTGCAGCAATGCGAAAATACACCAAATCTCTTGCTTCTTATGCTGGATTTGAGTGTCGTTGAGAAACACAATGTTAGTCTCTAAATATAATCAGAGATGAGAGGCTTCACAATATAACAAAAAAGTTCCTTCCTAAACAAAGACTAACCATTAAAGGCGTTTTCAAAAAGTGAAATTTGTAAAAAATCGTACGTAATTTTATCGATGCCTGGCCTGAATGTTAAAAGATCGCATCGGAAATTGCGGCGACTATGTGGAATGATGATTAGTTTCTAAAAATGTACAATATTTAAGCGTTTAATTTTTATATATTTTGAAATTAAAAAATAAACAGTAGTTACTTTTATTTCATTAACACTTTGTAACAGAACTTATTGCTGGACTTGGTACACACAGTGATGCCAATTAAACAAAAGTCCGAAGAATATAATCAGCTCTGTGGACTATGAGAAAACCTTCGACTCCATCGAAACATGGTCTCTTCTACAGTCCTTGAGCGGTGCCAAATGATTGACGATGTGTCAAAGTGTTGAGAGGTCTATTTAACACTACCACTATGTCTTTCCAAATCCAGAACACGCAATCTGAGCCCGTCCTTATATACCCGAAATGGTTTTCCACTGCGCTTGAGGATATTATGCTCAGCACGCTAGACTGGAAAGGATGTGGCATAACTAAAGTCCGAAGAATTTAATCAGTCACTGTGGACTATGAGAAAACCTTCGACTCCATCGAAACATGGTCTGTTCTACAGTCCTTGAGCGGTGCCAAATTATTGACGATGTGTCGAAGTGTTGAGATGTCTATTTAACACCGCCACTACAGGGCGAACGATATGAAGTGTTACCAAATTCAAAGGCTACGATTTTTTTTCTGTTGTAACAAATTATTTATTATTAAGAAAAAAATGAGAAAAAAACATCAAAATTTTAACATTAATTTATTTTAACTCGACATGACCACCTTTTGCCTTGACTATGTCCTTCAGACGGTAGAAAAATGAGTTGCACGCTGCACGAATGTGCTCCTGCGGTATGTTATGCCAATTACGTACGATCGCTTTCTTCAGTGCATCCATACTGGCATGTTTTCTTCTCCTCACCTTGCTCTCCAAAATGGACCAGATAGAAAAGTCCATCGGATTCGCGTCTGGGGAATTCGAAAGCCATTGTGTGGACGAAATAAAATGTGGAACGCGGTTTTTCAGCCATTCTGGGTTCACACGAGCTTTATGAGCCGGGGCTGAGTCTTGTTGAAATGTCCACGGTCTACTACCGAAATGTTTACGTGCCCAAGGCTCCAATGCAGCTTCCAAAATATTTTCCCGATAGTAAGTCGCATTTACTTTGACACCAGGCTCGATAAAAACGACTGGAGAGCGTCCGTCAGCGGTCACTGCTGCCCACACCATTACTTGTGATGGGAAATTACTTCGGGTGGCTACTCGAAGGTGTAAATTCTCGTGTGTGCGTTCGGTCAAGTAAACACGATCGTTTTGGGAATTTACGAATTGCTCAATTGGAAAAATTTTCTCATCAGAGAAGACAATATTAGGAAATTGACCATTCTCGTGCAAACGCAACAACTGTTTTGCTCTTTCGAGGCGAACCTTTTTCTGCTTTGTTGTCAGATCGTGTGCTTTCTGGAACTTGTAAGGCTTGACTTTAAGTTCATTTTTTAGTATGCGGCGAATGCTGTCTTGGGATATTTTCAACTCTTTAGCCATTTGCCGTCCACTACGACGTGGATTTCGTTCGAGCCGCATCTTCACTTTCCGAATCATCCCAGGTGACGTTGCTGTCTTTTTCGGTCCACCGCCATAGCGTTTGGCAATGCTGCCCGTATCATTGTACCGTTTTATGGTGCGATACACGAACATTTTATTCACTTTAAGGTGACTGAGCTCTCGAACGATAGCTGGCTGTGATTTTCCAGACAAATGTAACACAATCACACTACTACGTTTGAATCCCATATCCGATATTTTTTATTTTACGAATATAACACGCTAATGCTTTCGGGAGCTTGTTAACAGGACAATGAACTGTCAAAAAAAAACAAACGCTATTGTTGGCGCGATAGCTCGTTGCTGTCCGTAGGTCGCTGCTGGCTGCCTCTCGATCCTTTGCTTCGCTATTCCCTTTTTCCTGCCTATAGTAAGGTCTGTGCAACTCAGGGAAAATGATTTTAACTTCTTCTCGACTTTAACAAATATATTCTTTATGCGTTTTAAATGTGTCCGTTACAGAGCAGGTATGTGAAGTGAGGGAGGATGACTCGATATAATCGTATAAATAAAACTTAAAACTAACGTAAGGGGGCAGCACTGTCGCGGTTATCGCTGCGGTCCAACAGAGGGCGTTAAGATGGCCTTAACATGCCGGCCGCCTTGGAATGCTCCTGTTCCAATACTACGACGCTGGGCAGGATACGTGGGCTTCGTCAGACTGCGATGGTAGAGGGCAAATCTTCGAGAATGACCTCCGTATGGTCCCAGATGAAGTCCGGATGTCCGCTGCTCGGGATACGCCGTCTTTGCCTGGGTATGTGCGAAGAATTCTACCTAGCCGCCATTTTAGAGGTGGTAAATTGTCCTCCTTGATAAGAACAAGCATATTATCTTTTAGATCTTGAGTATTTGCTTTCCATTTGGTGCGGGTCTGCATTTCAGCTACGTACTCCTGCGAACATCTTTTCCAAAAATGCTGGCGCATCTGCTCGACTCTGTCGTATCGAAGCAGGCGATGTGGGGCTGCCTCTGTCAGATCCTCGCAGGCTGGTGCGATCAGAGACCTTCCTATGAGGAAATGGGCTGGTGTAAGTGGGGTAGGATCGTTGGGATCAGTGGACAGAGGTGACATAGGTCGGCTATTAAGTACAGCTTCAATTAGAGTTAAGACAGTTGTGAATTCCTCAAATGTCAAACGAGCATTTCCAACTATTCTACGGAGATGATGCTTGCACGATTTGATCCCCGATTCCCATAAACCACCAGTATGAGGACTATAAGGGTGAATAAATTTAAAGTTGATATTTTGATTAGTGGCATAATCTATAATATCCTTTGAGTTATTTTGAATAAACGAACTGAACCTGTTCTCCGCTCCGATAAAAGCTTTCCCGTTATCTGAATATATTTCAGTCGGTTTGCCACGTCGAGAAATAAATCGTTTTAACGCTAAAATGTAATCGTTGGTTGAGAGACCGCTAACTAACTCCAAATGCACAGCGCGCGTCACGAAACAAACGAACAAACAAACGTAACCTTTAACTAAACTGCTCCCGCGGCCCTTACGATTAAGTATTGATACAAGTCCCGCATAGTCTACTCCGCAATACATAAAAGGATGACCCGGGTGCAGACGTTCATCGGGTAAGTTACCCATGATCGGGGTTAACGTCTTACCTTTCATACGCGTACAGGTGATACACTGCATCACCATTTTCCGAGCAAGGTTTCTACCACCTATCGGCCACCAACACTCGCGCACGGCACCCAGCAGCAACTGGGGTCCGGCATGTAACAATCGCTTATGTTCATCTCTGAATGACAACAACGTGAAACGATGTTTACTACACAACAGCACTGGATGTTTTTTCTCGTAACTAAATTCACTCGCGTTTGCTAATCTACCACCAACTCTTATGACTTGATATCGATCTAGAAATATATTTAAACCCGACAATCTACAATTTCGCTTATTAGGAATAGGTACATTGTTTACTAAATTGTAATATTCATTCGGGAACATTTGTTTTTGCGCAATGATGCTTAACGAGCGCTCGGACGCGCGCAGCTCTGCGACTGATAATAAGAAACCGGTTCGCCGCTGCACTTTTTTACGGCGTGCGTTATACACGAATCTAAGTACATACGCTAATATTCTAATTAATTTACTAAAACTCGAATAGTTGTCAAAATCTATTATCGGATCATCTACATTTATTATTTTTGAGACCTCAGGATCGTCGCAGCACTTCGAAAGTTCCTTTAAACACCGCATGCTGAGATAAGGCGCCGAGGAAGTGCCATAAGTCACGGTATTTAATTGGTAAGTATGTAACGGATGTGAAGGATGATCTCGCCAGAGAATCAATTGCAAGTTTCTGTCATCTGGATCTACGAGTATTTGACGAAACATCTTCTCCACGTCCGCACACGCTACGAACTTATGTTGCCTGAATCTAAGTAATATACTAAAAAATATCGTTTTGCAGTATAGGACCCGTATAAAGAATGTCATTAAGTGACTTATTTGACGTAGTTTTAACACTGCCGTCAAAAACCACGCTTAATTTGGTCGTTGAGCTATCACGAAACACTCCGTGATGAGGAAAGACAAAGTATGGGGTCTCATACGTTTCGATACGACTCATATGACCCAACTCAATATACTCGTGTATAAAATTGCTGTACATAGTTGTAATTGGGATTACGTTCTAATTTACGTTCTAGAGACATAAACCTTGTCTCAGCAATTCTATACGAGTCTCCGAGTGAATCAGCTGTTTCTTTTAAAGGGAGCCGTACACTGAATCTGCCGTTGTCGTCACGTGAGGTCGTGTTGCACAACATATCTTCGCATTTGCGCTCATCTAACGTGAGTGCACTCATGTTATTAGGTTTGGGTATCTCTTCGAGTTCCCAAAACCTTCTCATTCGCGTATCTAACTCTGTCGTATTAATTGAATTACATTGAACCTCGTGGCTCGTTGAATCGAATGAATGTACGCTTCCCGATATTAACCACCCTAATTTAGAGCTCTGTAAATATGGTCCGCAAGCTAATCGTATTTTCTCTCCATCTAACAATTCCCAGAATTTATCCGCTCCTATCAAAACGTCTATTTCTGACGGTACGTCAACTGTGGGATCTGCTAAAGGTAAGTTCTCCGGTATACTAAACGCCTTAAAATCTAACCGCACAGTGGGCAAGGTAGAAGTGATACGCGGCAGAACTATACACCTCACTTGTGTATTATAATCGCATAACTTTGATCGCAAAGTAATATCGCATAGTTGGCTCGAGTTAGTGACCGATTGCCCTACACCCGAGACACGAACAGTGGACTGTATAAGAGGAATTTTTAATCGTTTTGACAAAGTTGCGGTTATAAAACAATGCTGGCTACCACTATCAAGAAGCGCACGCGCATGATGGTATTCGTTTTCGGCATCAGCAATTTCTATGACCGCGGTGCCTAATAGAACCGGTTGCAATCCTCTCAACTTGGTTTGCAAGCTATTATCACACCTAATTTCTCTCGTATTACGATCGCATTGACTGTGAAGCGCCGCTGACACGGCCGCGACGTCACTATCAGCCGGCAGTGCATACGGAGCCCGCACGGCAGACAGTTGCTTATTATCGTCTAGTACATGCAACAACCCATTATGATTTTGCTGGCATTGTCTGCATGGACCGAATGTGCAAGCCGAGATAGCATGACCTGCTCGTAAACAGTTGGAACACAAGTTATTTTTCTCAACGAATTTAATTCTATCCCGGACAGGCAAATTTAAAAATAAAATACAGGTATAAAGTGCGTGATGATTATCTTTGCACATCGCACAAATACGAGTTGGTTTCTCCGATTGTTTACTCCGCGTAGTAATGAAGCTTTGAGTGTGTTGTTGTGATTTTAACTGGGTTTTCCTAGGTTCATAGTTGGATGATCTGCTTTCATGTTGGGATTTTAAAGTGCAAGGGTTCTTGTTGTGACTAAGGTTAATCATCTCCAACATGTCGGCTTTATTTTTAAGAAAGGAAAGCAGACTATCCAACTTTAATGGCGAATCACTGCGCAGATCGGAATCGATAGTACCCTTTTGTTTTTCCCACTCTCGTTCAGTGGTAGAATCTAATTTAGTGACGACTAAATAAATAATTAGCGTATCCCACGAGTCAACGGGTTCACCAATCGTTTTTAAAGCACGTAAATTTCGATTAACGGTATCTATCAATTTTCGTAACTGCACAGGAGATTCATGTTGTATAGGTTGAAGCGTAAACAGTGATTTCACGTGATTATGAACCAGAAGACGATTATTATGGAACCTTTGTACTAATAAATCCCATGCGCTAGTGTAGTTAGCCGCGGTAAACTCTAAAGCACTAATAACCTGGAGGGCAGTACCACTTAACGACGATCTTAGGTAATGAAATTTGTGAATAGGGTCCAGATCAACACGTTTATGTATCATGGTGACGAATGAGTTTTTAAATTCTAACCACTGATCATAAGAGCCGTTAAAAGACGGTAGCTTAATTTCGGGTAATTTAAAGGACGTTAATGTAGCACGCGCGTTACACTGGGAATTATTTTCGCTAGTCTCTTCAACCAACAAACATTTAGCGGATGTCATTAAGCTAAAATAAAGTTCTTAAAACTGTTCGCGATATTCAAATTGCGTAATTAAATCAATTTCATCTACTTTTGTCTCAATCTCCGTCTGAATGGAATTAAAATTATTAAAGATATTTTCTAAATTATTAGTTTTCAATTTCAATTCAGTTTTCTGAGCTTCAATTAATGTTTTATGCTCCAAACTGTTAACATATTTTTGAAATGAGGTTAACCGTAGCTTAGCCGTGCCTCTTTGTCTCTTGAGGTCGGCCATGCGGTCGGTACTTTTATCGCGTTTTTGCGGAGATTTCGGCACTTTTAATTTATTACTATCACTGTCTGCTTGTGAATATTCCTCGTCACACATATTGACGGTTTATAGAAATAGGGAACACTCACGTGAGCCGTAGAAATCGCAGAAGGGCCAAGGTCAGGAACACTCGTTTGACACGTGGTTCTCTGCTGGAATGAGAAATCACAACACTCAATTAGTTAATTATGCACCTCAGGATGGGATGGGAACAAGGATAGGAAGGTCTGACCGTTTCTCGCTGTCTTCTCTTCTGGAGATCGGCGATGCAGTTCAATTGTGACCCGGTGAGATGGATCAAAATGTTGGCGCGATAGCTCGTTGCTGTCCGTAGGTCGCTGCTGGCTGCCTCTCGATCCTTTGCTTCGCTATTCCCTTTTTCCTGCCTATAGTAAGGTCTGTGCAACTCAGGGAAAATGATTTTAACTTCTTCTCGACTTTAACAAATATATTCTTTATGCGTTTTAAATGTGTCCGTTACAGAGCAGGTATGTGAAGTGAGGGAGGATGACTCGATATAATCGTATAAATAAAACTTAAAACTAACGTAAGGGGGCAGCACTGTCGCGGTTATCGCTGCGGTCCAACAGAGGGCGTTAAGATGGCCTTAACACTATTTTTTTTTACTGAGAATTTTGTCAGATATGGCCAGTATGAATTTGGTAACACTTCATATCGTTCGCCCTGTATGTCTATCCAAATCCAGAACACGCAATCTAAGCCCGTCCTTATATCCCCGAAACAGTTTTCCGCTGCGCTTGAGAATATGCTCAGGACGCTACACTGGAAAAATTTCAACGGTGTGTTCCTCTTAAAGATAAAGATAAAGATATTTATTCAGTTAAAACAGATATTTGCAGATGATATCGTCATCATGTCTAAAACAGATGATGAACCTGGCTGTATCTTAAAACTTTGACTAAACCAAACCTAGATCATGTTTAACCGAGCACGTTGATCCAGGACCGATAGCTATGGATTATGAATCTCTCGAGTTTGTCCAAGAATATATTTATTTAGAGCAAAAAATCCAATTAGGGAGAAACCACTTCAAGAGAGAGGCCATAAGAAGAATTCAGTTAGGCTGGGCAGCATTTGGGACGCTTTGCCGAGTCTTCACATACACCGTGTCCAATAAGTTCGAATACACATCGACGACCGTAATCTAAATTGGCGTAAGGGACAAATGGCTACTTTTCAGGAGAGCCAAAAAACAGTTTTTTTTTCTTTTTAAATTCATAATTTTGTTGTTTGTTTACGTATCATATAACTAAAAATAGCCAATTACTTATTTTTTTTCACTCTTTAACTACAAATAACTCAATTTATCATTTAACTCTTAGATACTGAGATAGCATGTCCCTTACGTCAAAAAAATTACTAATAATGTCCAATAAACCCTTTTTTAATAGTAGACTGCGGAGTAAATTTGATGTATCAAGAACTAAATTGAGAAAAATAAAAAATAAATGGACGTAACTCCATTTAAACTGATCTTTTACACGGTGTAAAAGGTACGAGGGGAGGTCCAAAAGTTCGCGGAATGGAGGGGATGGGGGTGGGATGACTATATTTTTTAGTATAGTACTAATGGCCAACTCATTAAGAGTATATATACCAACTTTCAGCCTGAAGAGCTCATTACTTTACAAAATATCGTCGAGCAAGCAAGTCAATCTGGAAAAATCCTGGAAGTATGGAGCAAATTGAGTATCGAGCCATCATCAAGTTCCTGACTAAGCAAGGAAAAACTCCTCAGACCATCATGAGTGAGATGTCAGTAGTTTACTGTGATCATTGCCCTGGAAAAACAATGATTTACAAATGGCACGGTCTTTTTAAAATTGGCAGAGAGTCCATTGAAGACGACCCTCGCCAAGGACGGCCTGTCGAGGTCACCACATCAGATACCGACGGAAAAGTTGAAAAATTAGTATTAGAAGATGCTCGCCTGAAGAAGAAACAGATTTCTGCATTAGTTGGAGTGTCTGAAACCACTATTTTGCGGATTCTACATGAACACCTCGGCATGATTAAAGTGAGTGCAAGATGGGTGCCGAGAATGCTTACGCCGCATCAGCGACAGCAGCGAATCGACGCGTGTAGCAGTTTTTTAGAACGGTGTGGAGAAGAAAGTACGTCGATTTTGAAGCGGATTGTTACTGGAGATGAAACTTGGGTTCATCATTTTGAACCTGACTCTAAACAGGAGTCGATGCAATGGCACAAGAAGGGTACCTCCCCACCTAAGAAATTTAAGGTGTCAGAATCGGCCGGAAAGTTGATGGCTACGATTTTCTGGGACTGCCAAGGAATTTTGATGATCGATTACAAAAGCAAAGATGTCACAATTACTGGAGAGTACTACTCTAGGCTACTGGAGCAGTTGCGGGAAGCTATCAAAGAAAAAAGGCGAGGAAAGCTGGCTAAGGGTGTGCTGTTACTTCAGGATAATGCTCCAGTTCACAAGAGTCGTATTGCGATGGCTGCCCTGAACAAATGTGGCTTCGAAGAATTGGTTCATCCCCCCTACAGCCCGAACCTGGCCCCCAGTGATTATTATTTATTCCCAAATTTGAAGAAAGAGTTGCGGGGAAGAAAATTTCACACCGATGATGAAGTAAAGGACGCAATTTTGGCTCATTTTGACAGCAAAGAAGAAAATTATTTTTATGTGGGTTTAGAAAAATTAATATCACGATCTAACAAATGGTTTAACCTTAAGGGAGATTATATTGAAAAGGAAAAATAGTAACGTCTTTTTATTTAATTATTTAGCCCTCCATTCCGCGAACTTTTGGACCTCCCCTCGTACATGGGTTTTTTTTCTTGATGAAATAATAAACGAAATCAGAAATGTAATTGTGTTATTTATTAGAGAATTGAGCAATTTAAGAGATAAATTATGGCACAGGTACATTTATTATCATAATAATATGCCAGTAACTAGTAACAAAATAAAATTAAATACGCCATTTTATGTAAAAGCGAGTACAAATATCAAAAATAAACATAATTTTATAAGTATCAACACTGATTGATCAAAGAACGTACTGGGCCATAGTTTTAAGTGTCACCACTGTTCTCGTCGCCACCAGTTTCTGCTAAAGTATCTATCTGTTATCATTTGGGAATATATCCATTGTGATAACGCTTTGGGAACTTGTTTTGTATACTAAAAGACTCGCAAAATAAACACAAACTCGGTTATGTCGGCACGTACCGCCGAAAATGAAATATTTTATTTAAAACTAACTTCTGCCCGCGAATGCATGCTTATGAATGCAGTTGTATTCAGTTTTTTTTTGTCTTTCGAATGGTATAGGTTACATCTCGATAACTTGAAAAAACATGCCCCTTACACCCTTAAAAAAAGGTTACTCTGACGCATTATTTGAAATAAATCAGACGTATCAACAATAAGGAAAAAATATTCAATTCCTTCTTGGTGTAACTGTCGCCTTTGCAATTCACGTAACGTCGTAAGGAGCCATCAAATAAGTAAAAGTACGATACACCATTTTACGTTCTCAAAAAGTATGTACAAAAATACATTTGATTAAATCACAAATAGATGTAACTATCATTTTCTTCATTAACCTGCGTCGTAAGGGACTATTCTGTTAGCAAACGTCTCTACGATACGCAGTTTTGCTTCCACAGATGTAAGACAACACACACCTTACGGCCATCTGTCGTTGTTTCAAATATGTTTTCATGGCATATGAGCATTTCTAAAAAAGTTTGTACATTTCATTCACGACTTCAATTTGCACAAAAAATTGCAGGTTGGTAGAGTGAATGAAGCTGAGCCTAAATAACATAGTCTCCCAAAATGTCCTCATACATTTGTATGAAACTTTCCTTTTTTGTTACCATGAACCAAAGAAAGTTAGTAACAAAAAAGGAAAGTTTCATAGAAATGTATGAGGACATTTTGGGAGACTATGTTATTTAGGCTCAGCTTCATTCACCCTACCAACCTGAATTTTTTTTTGCAAATCGAAGTCGTAAATGAAATGTACAAACTTTTTTAGAAATGCTCATATACGTATTTTTTTCACTAGTACAAACACTAAACTGCCGGCCCTTACGTTAAAACATAACTACCTAATTCGAACTATTTCATACAATACAAGCGTTATCTCTTTCATTAGATGACAGACGCAGTGTTCGTTGATATAGCTGAATTACTCGCAAGCATTTAAAATTGCTTTAGGGTGAAAGAGGTATCACTATGGCCATGTGTACCTAGCTACGCAACAAAAAAATATGTAAAGTCCCAGATAGACGTGCGAGTAAGTACGTCGTACTTATGGCTCGGCGACATTACTCGCCCGTGTGTCACCCTAAGTACGCAAACTTCTAAAGGTAAACGCGGGCAAAAAGGTCGTCGAGCTTTAAGTCCGCGTACTTACTTGCATGTCTATCTGGGACTTAAGAGCATTTTGCAGCTGGTTGTGGTTGAGCTCTGTGATGCTCAGTTCTGTTTTGCACGTATGCTTGTAAAGACGCACGTTTCAAGTACGTTTGGACAAGAAGGCAACCGGATTTTATTAAAAATGAATGAGAATAGTACCTATTACTTTAAAAAGAAACACTCTTAGCTCGAAGCGATAAATTACTGCGAGCATGAGACCAGTTATTGCAGTAAATAACTTATCTTACTAATATTATGAATGAGAAAGTGTGAATGTTTGGATGTTTGTTACTCAATTACGCTTCAACCACTAAACGGATTGAGATGAAACTTGGCACACATATCATAGGTTAGGTCCTGGAATAGAATGGACCGGATAGTTTTTTATCCCGGAAAATTTAAAAGTTCCCGAGGGTATAACGATAGTCGAAATCTACGCGGAAGAAGTCGCGGGCAGAAGTTAGTTTTAAATAAAATATTTCATTTTCGGCGGTACGTGCTGACATAACCGAGTTTGTGTTTATTTTGCGAGTCTTTTAGTATACAAAACAAGTTCCCAAAGCGTTATCACAATGGATATATTCCCAAATGATAACAGATAGATACTTTAGCAGAAACTGGTGGCGACGAGAACAGTGGTGACACTTAAAACTATGGCCCAGTACGTTCTTTGATCAATCAGTGTTGATACTTATAAAATTATGTTTATTTTTGATATTTGTACTCGCTTTTACATAAAATGGCGTATTTAATTTTATTTTGTTACTAGTTACTGGCATATTATTATGATAATAAATGTACCTGTGCCATAATTTATCTCTTAAATTGCTCAATTCTCTAATAAATAACACAATTACATTTCTGATTTCGTTTATTATTTCATCAAGAAAAAAAACCCATGTACGAGGGGAGGTCCAAAAGTTCGCGGAATGGAGGGCTAAATAATTAAATAAAAAGACGTTACTATTTTTCCTTTTCAATATAATCTCCCTTAAGGTTAATACATTTGTTAGATCGTGATATTAATTTTTCTAAACCCACATAAAAATAATTTTCTTCTTTGCTGTCAAAATGAGCCAAAATTGCGTCCTTTACTTCATCATCGGTGTGAAATTTTCTTCCCCGCAACTCTTTCTTCAAATTTGGGAATAAATAATAATCACTGGGGGCCAGGTTCGGGCTGTAGGGGGGATGAACCAATTCTTCGAAGCCACATTTGTTCAGGGCAGCCATCGCAATACGACTCTTGTGAACTGGAGCATTATCCTGAAGTAACAGCACACCCTTCGCCAGCTTTCCTCGCCTTTTTTCTTTGATAGCTTCCCGCAACTGCTCCAGTAGCCTAGAGTAGTACTTTCCAGTAATTGTGACATCTTTGCTTTTGTAATCGATCATCAAAATTCCTTGGCAGTCCCAGAAAATCGTAGCCATCAACTTTCCGGCCGATTCTGACACCTTAAATTTCTTAGGTGGGGGGGTACCCTTCTTGTGCCATTGCATCGACTCCTGTTTAGAGTCAGGTTCAAAATGATGAACCCAAGTTTCATCTCCAGTAACAATCCGCTTCAAAATCGACGTACTTTCTTCTCCACACCGTTCTAAAAAACTGCTACACGCGTCGATTCGCTGCTGTCGCTGATGCGGCGTAAGCATTCTCGGCACCCATCTTGCACTCACTTTAATCATGCCGAGGTGTTCATGTAGAATCCGCAAAATAGTGGTTTCAGATACTCCAACTAATGCAGAAATCTGTTTCTTCTTCAGGCGAGCATCTTCTAATACTTATTTTTCAACTTTTCCGTCGGTATCTGATGTGGTGACCTCGACAGGCCGTCCTGGGCGAGGGTCGTCTTCAATGGACTCTCTGCCAATTTTAAAAAGACCGTGCCATTTGTAAATCATTGTTTTTCCAGGGCAATGATCACAGTAAACTACTGACATCTCACTCATGATGGTCTGAGGAGTTTTTCCTTGCTTAGTCAGGAACTTGATGATGGCTCGATACTCAATTTGCTCCATACTTCCAGGATTTTTCCAGATTGACTTGCTTGCTCGACGATATTTTGTAAAGTAATGAGCTCTTCAGGCTGAAAGTTGGTATATATACTCTTAATGAGTTGGCCATTAGTACTATACTAAAAAATATAGTCATCCCCACCCCCATCCCCTCCATTCCGCGAACTTTTGGACCTCCCCTCGTACCTTTTACACCGTGTAAAAGATCAGTTTAAATGGAGTTACGTCCATTTATTTTTTATTTTTCTCAATTTAGTTCTTGATACATCAAATTTACTCCGCAGTCTACTATTAAAAAAGGGTTTATTGGACATTATTAGTAATTTTTTTGACGTAAGGGACATGCTATCTCAGTATCTAAGAGTTAAATGATAAATTGAGTTATTTGTAGTTAAAGAGTGAAAAAAAATAAGTAATTGGCTATTTTTAGTTATATGATACGTAAACAAACAACAAAATTATGAATTTAAAAAGAAAAAAAAAACTGTTTTTTGGCTCTCCTGAAAAGTAGCCATTTGTCCGTTACGTCAATTTAGATTACGGTCGTCGACATATTTTTGCACTAACCCTAAAGACATACAGACTACAGGCCATCGAATTCTTATTTTAATTAATAAAGTATGGTGTCGTTAACAAAATACAATCGTTTCAAACATCAAGCATTTGTAGTTTTCTTTTAATCCACGATGAAACAGTTTCGTGAAACGATTATAAGAAAATTTAGCAATGGCGACAGCCCAGGTGCTACTTTAAGGCCTTAAAACCCCTTGGAATTAAACGCAATCTAGTTTACACCACAATCAAAAGGTATAGAGACCTCCTCAGTAGAAGACAGGAAAAGATCCGGTCGGCCACGTTCAGCTAGAACCGATAGAGTAGTAAAGATTGGGAGAGAGCGACTTCGGCGGAAAAAACACCGTTCTATCCGAAAATTGGCTGCCGAGCTGAAAATTTCAAAAGGATCGGTACACAATATTTTGAGGGTGGATCTTGGATGCCATGCCTACAAAAAACGAAAAGTTCATGGCATTTCCGAAGCGACCAAGAAAAAGAGAGTACAAAGATCCAACATTATACTTTCTTGGCACGCAGGGGATGAGTTTGTATTTTCTGACGAGAAACTGTTCTTTTTAGAACAGCCTCATAACGCCCAAAATGATCGATTGTGGGCACCAATGATAGAAGACATTCCGGACAACCAGAAAAATGTTCCTAGGTTCCAGAGCTCACCATCGGTGATGGTGTGGGGTGCAGTTTGTAAGCGGGGTAAACTACCTCTAGTATTTATTGATAAAGGCGTTAAAATCAATGCTCAATACTATAAATCCGAGGTTTTGGAGAAAATTGTTGCTCAAAATTTAAAAAGGATGTTTGAGAACGAATATTATGTTTTCCAACAAGACGGAGGTTCTTCACACACGGCAAACGCTGTTCAAGCGTGGTGTCAGTCTAATTTGACCGATTTTCTGCTGAAACATGAATGGCCACCCAGTTCTCCGGACTTGAATGTATTAGATTATTACGTGTGGTCGTACATGCTCTCGAAACTACATGATTATAAAATCGCAAACCTGGATCATTTCAAAAAGGTTATCGAGCATATTTGGGACCAAATACCAATGGAAGCGATGCGTGCCGCGTGTGATTCATTTGAGAAACGTTTGAAGCTAGTAAAAAAAGTTAAAGGTGGAGTTATTCCGAAACATTTGTTGTAAATATTATACAAACGTGTGCCATTAATAAAATATACTTTTGATTGTATTAACTGTTTGTACATTTATTTTATTGAGAATATAAACTGTATGCAAACTTATTGGACACGGTGTAGCTTATTCCTCAAAACCTCATTTCGACCATTGCGTTACCCGTAATCACCTATGGGAACGAAAGGTGGATACCCTTGGCTCGACTGGTTCACCAATGATGTGATCTGACACAGAACCAAAGTAACCGAGATAGCCCGCCGAATGCCATAATGGGCTGATCATATTTGCCGCAGAACTGACGACCGTTGGAGCCGTCGAGTTCTTGAGTGGAGACCGCGTCTTGGCAAACGTCATGTGTGATGCCCTAAGGCAAGATGGAGCGATGATACTCGCAAATTGGCCGGTGTAAGTTGGATAAGAGAAGCTGAAGACGGGGGGCAATGGCGAGCGTTGGGAGAAATTTTTGCTCTATTAATAAGGGCTGATAATAAATCATTTTGATTTTGTTATTTTATGGGTAAAAATATAAGAAACATTTTGAATATTC
Source organism: Acleris emargana (assembly GCA_927399475.2). NCBI lineage: Eukaryota > Metazoa > Arthropoda > Insecta > Lepidoptera > Tortricidae > Acleris > Acleris emargana. The sequence continues at coordinate 49,619,640 of OV656835.1, read as the reverse complement.
AGCTTGAAAATGATAAATTTGATATTTTTATAACCAGCGGTATAATTTAATTATATTGTCTTAATAAAATCGTAACTCTTAAAAAGTTGTTAAATATATTTGGAATCCTATTAATTACCAATCGATTGACAAATATTTTATGACTTTTACACAGATTCCCTTCTTTGTTTCAGGTTTGCTCTTTCATAGAGCGGTGCTTATGTCAGGGTCTGGCCTCAGCCCGTGGTCGCTTGTGGCTGATCCCAACAAATACGCCGCTATTGTTGCTACGCATGCTAACTGTTCACCAGGTAAAGTACAATAAGGTGGAACACGGGGGAATTTTCATTTTTCCGAAAACTTTGTGACGCTCGAGGTATTTTAGATTAAATGCATAATTTAACTGTCATACGTAGGTAAGATTAGGTTCGATTTATCCTCCTAAGTCCCCGCGTACATAAAAATGTACATAATACGGCCATTGCAATAAAATATCAATTGTAAAGAAGATAAAGTAGAATTTCTCTTGTTTTTATGACTGTCAATTAAATTAGAAAATAGACTTTATTGCAATCGCAATAAGTTTATTTCCCACTGGCAAATTTCGTTGTTTGGTGGGTCTTAGGAGCTTAAAAGTGATAACAAAAAGTCATGTCTTCTACGAAAAAAAATAGGTATTCAGAATTAAGAAAATTCTAAATTTTGATTAATTTGGAATTATGACTCTTCGGAATTATGTAGTTTACCCACAATAAGAACTTGAACTCTTGATTTTTCAATCTTAAAGACGATACAATCTACATTCATTATTTGCAGTTTGTGTATGTGTGCCAAGCGCGAATCAGACTCGCGCCGGAAGGGTTCCGTTCTATTTTTGTATGGCTTATTATTATTTGTTGATGTAGCGGCAATAGAAATACCCACATTGTGAAAATTTCAACTGTCTGCCTACTACGATTCATGAGAGACAGCTCGTTGACATACAGACAGCGGAGGCGTAGTAATAGGGTCCCGTTGGAACCCTTAGGATACGGAACCCAAAATAAGCTAGATAATTAAATCTGCTCCAAATATATAATTTGACATATTAAATGAAAACAGAAATGAACGTAATCTTTAAGCAATAACAAAAAACAAAAATAAATGTAACATAACTACTGTAGTCGAAAATAGTAAAGATAAGATTTTTTATTGTTTCTATTCTTTCGACGCTCCATACAAATGTATTTTACCCCTAGATAACACTATTATGATATTACTTATAAATAAATAGGTTTAATTGAAACAGCTACATATCGCTACACATCTGCACCAACAGGTAAAGGGCATAAAATTACTACATCGATTATTTTATATAAAAGTTAACATTAATTATGAATAGGCATAAGAAATATATTCTTCAGGTCAAAAAAAAGTGACGTTTGTATTATCGACGCCTGGAAAAGGGTTAAGCTAAAATTGCTCTTGAAAATTGAATTTTACCAGCAGTTCACATTCAACATTTTTCATAACAATATGTTATTTATTGTATTTTTTTATTGTTTAGGGCTCACTCCTCCGGCCCTCTTGAGGTGTTTGCGCGAGCGTCCTCTAGAGGCGCTTATGTTGGCGCCGGCTCAAGCACCGGATTTTTCTTATGCATTTGGACCAAGTGTTGACGGCGTCGTCATTGGTGAGTTATGCGCCTTTTTAATTTAACTATACTGTACGTAATTAGAAATATACGTTTACATAAAAAATACGAAAACGTGAGGAAAAAAATAACTCTTATCTTAATCATCATGATCTTTAAAAAGATCTAGTGGTGCAGTAACGCACGCAGATTTAAAGCTAGGGCGATTGCGCCGCTGCACTGAACAACGGCGTTCCGAGGTAGTTTCAAGTTCGTGGCTTCCAAGTGCTGGAAGGATCTCCCCCCCTTCCATCCAAGGAGCGATTAGCAAGTACACCTTTAAGCGTAAGGCTAAGGACGCTCCAAAAAATTTAATTTTCTAACCTGCACTTTGTTCGTATATTGTAGTTTCATTTTCTTTGTTTTTCTTTAGTTTTTTGTTGATTGAGCCAAATGGTCGATTCTGTATACTGGCTAAGTAGGTATTTATATTTTAAATATGTTTCTGTTAGGTTTTTGCAAGTAGTTTTGTATTTATTGTGTCACTAAATATAAGTATTTATTTAACAGTATTTTTTGCTTTACTCTATTTAATCGCTTAACGTACCGTCCGTCTGTCACAAACGGAGCTGGCTGAAAATCAGCGCTGCAAGTGTTTAACACCTCAGCATTATGCTGAGCCAGAGTCCGATTCACTGCCGCGAAGACACACTCAGTTCCCTTTTTATTGCTGTTTTCTGTTTTTCCTTTTTTCTGTGTCTTATGTGTGTAAAGAAAAAAAAAACTTTTTCTTTCTTTATCAGTAGGTACACTTTAGAACAAAATTCCTATACTCAAAATATAATCACTGCCAAAGTTCTTTTTTTTTAAATGAAGGTTTGTTTAAAAGACTTTCTAAACTTCAAAAGTCATCTAATTACCAAAGGGCATTGGGTAAGTTTGTATGAACATTATTGTAAAAAAAAACAGCGGCCACGGAAGTTATTCTCAAGATGATAGTTAAGAGAACCTCTAAATAAACATGAGCATATTAAAATTAATGCGTTAAATAATATCGGAGCCGAGATATTAAACATTTAAGTATAAGTGACGGCGCGTTGGCCTAGTTGGTAGTGACTCTGCCTACGAAGCTTGTGGTCCTGGGTTCAAATCCCGGTGAGGGCAGAATATTTGTGTGATGAGCGCAAATATTTGTTCTCCTGAGTCATGGATGTTTTCTATGTATTTAAGTATATATTTTTCTATATAAGTATTTATATCGTTGTCTAGTACCCATAATAGTACAGTCAAGGTCAAAGATATGTATACACCACAGTGTGACAAAAAGCATAGTCATCTAAATGGTCATAAATTCGGCTACATAAAAATATACATAAATTAGTATACATAGTTTGAGAGATAACTATGTATACAACAGTTGCAATAATATGTCCTCATCTATTAAACCATAGACTTAGAAACAACATAAAGTTCAAAAATATGTATACACTATGAACCATAATTATATATCCAACATGATAATCAAAATTTTGTAAACAATCAAAATTACGTAAACACGACTCTATTATTGTCAGGGGCGTATGAACGTATTTGCGTTATATCGAACTCCATAATCTTGATGTAATCAGCCAGCCACTTGACGCTAACTCTTTAGCAAATTACTCTATTTAAAATAATGTGTCACTTTTGGATTTTTAATTCCAATTGACTTACCTTTTCTTATGGTCTTTCAACAATTTTGAAGGTAAAAAGGTCGATTGAATAGTCACGGCTATATTGACATATTGGAGCAGGCACTCGTTCCAACAGCTCGTGCATGCTTTGGAAATGGACGTATCGAATTCGTTCAAGATAATTCGCCCATACATAATGCGAGAATAGTGCAGCAGTGGATTGACGAGCAAGAGAACCTTCATTTAATAAAGATGCCCCCTAAAAGCCCGGATATAAATCGTATCGAAAATTTGTGGGGCCTAATGGTTCAAAACTCGGACTCCTCTGTTGTGAGAACCACTGAAAATTTTAAAAATCACGCGTATTAGATTTGGGATTCGTCGTATCCTAAATTTGAGTGTTTCAAAAAGTTAGAGTGTTATGGGCAGGGTTCGGAAATTCGGAGACATATTTACCTAAACTTTGGCGGCGGAGCTGTTGTTACAGTCTCTACGTGTTTTATAGATTCCCGAAATCCCGGAACTTATTTTATTAAAATAATATTTTTTAGAAGCCGACTCCATATTTTCTTAAATTTTTCCGGGATTTTGCCAAGTTTAGGTAAATAGGTATTTCGAACCCTAGTTATGGGAAAACCTTTTGAGTAAGGTAAGGTGGGGGAAGATAAAAAAAGGGGAAAGATACAAAAGTCTCACATAACTCCCTATTTGGTTTAATTTTTTTAGTGCTGGTATCATCCATTAAGCCGCCATTTTGTTACGATCCGCCGCACATATGCCAGTGACCGCTCGGAGTAAGTAGACGTGTGTTATGTGCTATTTTGTGAAGGTCGGCATTTCGTGGTGAATTCGTCGATTTTCAATCTTACCCCGTGTTTCATAACTTGATTAATAAGGGGAGTATAAAAGTTCTGACTGACTATTTATGTGTTATTTGAGATTCTATTTTTATTTACTTCTGCTAGGTGTAGTTATTAATCATATATTGAGATTTACGAGAAGTTTCCATCTTTACCCAGCCAATTTCGCTGGGGTAACATTGAAATAGTAATGTTTCAATCTTCCCCCGTTTTTGAAAGTCATAGAAAAAGACACGTATTCTCAAACTTTGCATTAAAAAAAATATTAACGTAAGGTTTATTTTCTGACCTAATATAACGATAAGATAAATAGTAACTAAGAAGTGTTGTGTGAAACTATTGTGTGAAATCAATAATAAATCTGTATTTTTTTGTTTGGAGAGAAAAAAAACCTCTTAAATTTTACTAGAAGTACTTATTTGGATTTCTAATATTATAAATGTAAGTAAGTCTGTGACTAAATTTTCTACACAGATTACTAAGTATTTGGTATATTTTTGTATTTTAAATGTCTTAATTTGTTACACAGATTCATATTTATTTTCTAATATTTTACATGTAAGTGGCTTAATTTGTGACAAAATTAGTCATGCTGCAAGAAAATACTTACTTTTTTGTATTCATTTCTTTTATAAAATAAATAATTGTTTCCATGCAACTGTTATTTTAATTCCAAACTGATCTTCTTAATATTAAAAAAAAATGTGTTTACGCTTTTTTATATGAAGAATATACAATAAAAAGTTTGAGTATCACTGTCGTTTTCCCTGTGAAGCGAGGTAAGAGTAAAATACTTTTTTTTTCAACTGCACTTTTCTCGTTACCTATCAGGAATATTTACGCAAAAATCATCTGTATCTGTTAAGCGTAAGGAATTCTATACAATAACGAGCAACAGTAACCGTTTGCATTCATTTAAAAGACTTTAGACACTATGTCAATCTTACCCCTCGACCATTCCATCTTAACCCGTCTATTTATTAGACAAAATTTGATTTGATTTTATTATTTTTATATATTAGAATAGGCGTAACCGAGTTTTATCGACAGATTACAAAAATATAGCCCTTGCTCATACCTACCAATTTATGCAATTGAAAGGAAGTAAATAGTTTTTTATTTTACGAGGGTTTTAACACAACACTATCCATCTCATCAAAAAACCATTCAATCTTCCCCCACCTTACCTTACTTAAATAATTTTTTTTTTAATCATCGTAATAAAGCCTCGGGAGTATTTAAAAATATATATTTTATAAGTAGCTATTGTAATATAATATAACATAATAATCTGTAATCAATATAAAATAAAAATCTAGCTGCAGGATTGGAACGCGGGGCAGCACGTGACTCGACAGTTACACCTATTGCTGAGCCACAGGACCACGGTAACTGACGTCTGCATGGACGAAATATTGAAACGCATTACCTACTTTAAGTTGGCAGCTTCAATATTGCAAAATCTGTTAAACACGTAATTCCAATAACGACGTGAAAGGTCAAAACATGAGACAAACATATACAATGACAAGTCTGCACTGTTTTCGTGAATTGTCAAAACATTCTATTCAAATTTGTTTCGTGTTAACAAGACTGTAAAGTTGATTTTAGCTCGTTTATATTTTGTATACATATTTCTGTAGCAGTTACTGAATCTATATTTAATGACAAATATAAGTACAATATATTGCATCATTTGCTGGATACTAATTATGTAACTTTCATGGTATACAAGTTTTTGAACTTGCCTTATACATATTTACTTGAACTTTGAAATTTACATGTTTAATAGTATTTGTATGAGTACATATCTTTTGAACTTTTTTATGATTATCTGTTTTTTTATCACATTAATTGCATATATATATTTGACCTTGACTGTACAAGCCTAGAGCTTAGTTTGGGACTAGGTCAATTGGTGTGACATTGTCCCCTGATATTTATTTATTTAAGTTTTTGGTACTAAAATACCGCCCAGGTATAAATATTTAAATATCTGGGCTCCGATGCACTTACGAGTATTACATTATCAAGCAAAACATGTTTATTTTCAAAAGAACTGTCATAATTTATCTATATATATTTATTTAAAGTGTAGATGGCGCTGATGCATAAGCTCGAAGAAGAATGTTTAAAATAAGTTTTTATGGCCAATCAAAGTGACCAATGTATATTTGCGAGTGTTACCTGTGTGCTATTTGAACGTTTTGTGAATAAACTTAAAACGAAAATGCTCAAATGGTGAATTTCTTACTTTTTTTACAACCACTGCCATTACTTCAATAGTGATAGATAAGACAATAGTGGCTGTGAACATTGATAACCCAAAAAAAATATCGGTTATGGTAACATTAACGTGAATTAACAATCTGCAGTGTCAGTAATTGTATTTGAACGTAAAGTGGACTTTGATCTATTTACATAGTTGTCAAGTTAACCGTAGCACCTCAACGACATCTAACCATTCGCTAAACGCCATCTATTGGAAGAACTAGAACGGCACAGTAGATAGATCCCAAGCCGATTGCCGTCAACGATGAACGACCTGCTTTTCAGTTAATTATTTTAATTATCGTTCCTGACGTAGAGACCTCGTCATGTTGTTCTCCTAGTCATTATTTTTAATTTTATTTTATTGACCTTACATTTGTACTTATTTTATTTGTGTTAGTTTTAAAAATAATTATTTTTTACTTTATTACCCTGTAATGTTATTTAGATACTTTCAGGGATTATTGTATTGAATAATTGAAAAAATGTCCATCTGTTGGAGTTTCTTGCGGCACTTCTTCTCCGCTATGATGGTCTTGCCCGAAGCGCTAGTTGATTCACTCCATGTTACCGACGTGTAAAAGAGCCCTCATGTGGCCAATTTACTGAATAAATATTTTGAATTTTGAATTTTTGAATTTTGAATCCTACAGCTGTCCTGGCACAGACGTACTACATACGCCCGCTAGGTGTCAGCAGTAGTAAAGGAAAATGGCACCAGTAGCATGTCATACGTATAAAACTTCTGCTGAAAATGTACCATTTTGATTGTGCTGGTTTAAATGAAAAAATATATTTATTATTAAGATCGAATCGAGGAAAAATTGGAAATGTTACTTGTCGGCATTAAACTGCGGAAACTTCGCTAGTATGTATAATTGGAGAGAAGAGTTGTATAACAAACTGCTATATCGTGACATCCTAAAACATGAATATGCATATAAATCGTCGACAGTAATCGAAATTTAACTTACGATATCTTCATGTTTGATAGATGGTCGGGATGTTTAAACAACAAGGGAATGAGAGTTATATTTCAGTATATTGAAAATAGAAGGTAGTGGAAATAGAGGATAATCACCGTAAAACTGAACAGTTATTTCATTAAAAATCAAATATGTGTGTTGCATCAAAACATAGCGGGACCTAGTAGTAAAGCTGAGTTACTCCAGGTGTGTCTACAATAGCTTACTTGATAAGCGAACCAACATTCATGTACTGTGTATCACCGAACATAACGTATCTGTTAGTAGTAAGAACTCGGCATAAATCGAAAACTATCGCATGGCAGCATCTTTTATGAGGGATAAGAGAAGAGGAGGAGCATGCATCTTAATAAAAAACAGCCATGTGTTTAAAGGACTTACGAAAATAGCGAACCAGTCGATAAGTGGAATATTTGAATGCTGTACCATAGAACTAATTCAACATAAGTTAATAATTGTGTGTGTGTATAGAGTGCCCATATCAATCAATATGTTATTAAACATGTTTTTCGAAAAACTTCAAACAAGTAGGAAAACTCATCACCACGTTGTTCTTTTGCGGAGATTTTAATAAATAATTATGTTACCCAAAAGTTAATAAATTGCCTAAAAACTAAAAATCTCCACTTGCAAGTTAATTAACCTACAAGAATTATTTTTGGTACTTGCATAGATAATATTGCCCATAATATACCAAGACATGTGAAATTGGTATTATTGAACTAGCTTCATATGACTGTTGAAGATACCAGAAAAAAAAAGTGTAGCAGCACCCCAGGCGAGTGGAAAAGCGCGACTATTGTATTGATAATCTTAGGAATGCTAGATTTTGTATGGAGAAAATCTCATTTAGTGATATAATGTGTACAAAGAATCCGAACGGCGCTTTTGATAACTTCCACAACACTTTTAAATTGTTTTATGATCTTTGTTTTCCTATTAATACAATTACTATTAAATCTACAAAGCGACCTACCTGGATCACACTGGGTCTCAAAAAATGCCGGTAAACTAAGAGAAAGCTTCTATGGTAATACAGGTTCAAGTCATCGGTAGAAAATAAAAACTAAATTAAAAAACTATTCGCTTAAAATTAAATCAATAACAAAAAAATTGCAACGTATACATAACATGAACGCAATACTTTCTGCCGAATATAAAACAAAAATGGTCAGGCAAGTGATAAATGGAACAAAGATAAACTGTCCCAAGGGTCATATTCAAAGTATAAAATTAAATAACTTTATTATATCTGATCCAAAATCTAACAAAATGCTAATGAATTTAACTACTACTATATTGATAAGGCGTCCCAACACACCAATAATGGTGAGCCTTTCAAATGCCCTACAACTCGTAGATCAGCATCTATGTTTATGTCACCAAATACCACAAGTATGGATATATATAACATTTTAAAAAAAAGTAAGAAAAGTGCTGGATATGATGAAGTATCAACGAAAGTTGTTAAATATGTCGCAGATTATTTATCACCACACTTAAGTATATCTTTTTAATCTCAGTATCGGTAAGGGATTTTTTCCTGACATGCTGAAGACTGGTATTGTCAAACCAATATTTAAAAAAAACGACAAGGGAGACATTAAATCTTAAAGACCCGTTGCTCTCTTGTCGGTATTTGCAAAAATATTTTAAACAATTATTTACAATTGTACTTACACTTATGTTGAAAGTAAATGTTTACTGACAAGAAAACCAACTATGTTTGGTCTCAAACCGCTAGATATTAGCGATATAGTAGCTATACCATATTTTACAAAAAATAAGTTGTCGACATTTCCTTTAATCTACTCGTATATTTATGAGGTAGCTGTATTTGTTAAAAATAAACCTGACCGATTTCAACGTCATAGTGTACGAGTAGTACGCAGCTATCTCAGACAACGTGAAATCACAAATACTGCCCTTTATAAGAAAAGTATATTTGGCGTAACGCCTAAAGTCTACAATAAGATAGAATAAGAAGTCTACAATAAGAATAGATCATTAGAAATTAGAAATTGTACTATTGACATGTTTAAGAAAAGGATGATAGAATTGTTATTGGAAAAATGTTACTATAATATAAATGACTTTATAAATGATAATAGTTTTTAAGCGCTTAGTGTAAGTGTTTAATTTAAATTAGTTAATTAATGCATTTGTTAGACAGGATCTTTTAATTAATTTATTATTCTTTTGTATTATTATTGTTAATTTAATCACTTTTACAAATGGCAGCCCACCTTAAAAATGTACGACTTTTACAAATGACAACACTTTTACCCAAACCCTGTACGAGTATACAAACATTCACTTCTCAGTTAACCCACGAAGGAGTTTATTTTCGAAAAACTTCTGGTTATATTCTTTATGTAATTTTTAGTAGTCTCAATTCAATTCAATTCTTCCATTTCGGCACCCATCCGTGGATATTCCAGCTGCATATCACAGGGCCCGTAGTGTGCGACATTAAACCACTGCAGTGGTTTAAAGACAATTTTCTCGGATTTATAAGCTCAAAAGAGTGGCTACGCTATTTGCTTAAACTAAATCCAATGGATTATAGTTTGTGGTCAATATTACATACAAGGAACTGTGCCACTAAACACAAAACTGTAAAAGCCCTTAAAGCAAACCTTGCTAAAAAGTGGTCAAAAACACCTTGCTGCGGCATGTCGTTGATAATTTGAACAGTTTGAATCTGTGTATCAAAGCCAAAGGTAGATATTTTAAAGACACTTGTTTTTCATCCTAAAAGATTGATGTTTTTAAATTTTATTGTCGTATTGTAAACGCTTTGTAAGTCATAAAACATTTTCTTACAAATATTTATCAATGCATTTTTGAACCGCCCCGAATATAAAAAGGCGATAAAGAAAATGATGTCGTCCCTAGCTCGCTGCTGCTTCTCAAGGCCAGAACCAGGCGGGTTATATCGTGGCGATAGCTGGGTTTTTCTTTTCACTTTGGCATCGTCCTTCCCGTTACGAAGCAAACCGCGTCCGGGGCGCGTTATTAAATTGTCCCCGAGAACTTTTCTCATCTCGTCCGCCCGCCAAGCGGGTACGCTATCAGTTAATTCGGCCTGTTGTTTTGCAACTACTTTTTGATGCGTGAACAAAGCCACGTTTATGGTTAAGAATAGACAGCATATGATTTATTCTTGTCACACCAAGGTCTTTCAAAAATTAAGATAAGAATGTCACATATCACAAAGTGTATAAAGCTATAGCCTAACAAGTTACATACAAACCTGGGCCATTTTTAGGAGAAGCAGTGGTACTGATTTCTTACGGTAGCAACAGTTACACTTCCGCTGCCCCATTTTAAAACCTTATAAGTCTCAAGAACTCAATTTTATGATTTTTGGCTCAAACGTGATCTCTAGCAAGTCCCTACCGGATGCAAAATAATTTAAAGGGCAAATCTCGCTCAGGTTTACAGATACTAGTATTTTATCCGAAACCTAGTATGTATTTAGGTATACAAAAAAACGGGCTTGCCACTTGATCATTTAAAAAAATTGTATGCCACAGAACTATTTCCCAAAGCCTAGTACGTGACACTACTAGGTTTTGAAAAAAAAAAACCGAGTGGTTTACTAGATTTTGATGTCGTTAAAGATTAATCATAACATAACGCTTTCGAAAGTTACTAGTTTTTGCAACTCTAGTGTTATATTCATAAGGTTACGTACGTTGTTAAATTAACATTCAAATGTGCAGTATAATGAAGAATTAAAGTTTAAACACGTATCGCCTTTGGAAGGATTGCTCCAAGAAAATCTCATCTGGTCTTCGTAAAGTTCTACCTACATCGCTTTACGGAGGCTAGAGGATCACCGTACAACGTTGCCTTACGATTTTTTTTGATATGTATATGTAAAATATAAACTTGACATTGGCAGAAATGTTTGCTCGATATTGCGACCGGTTGCCATTAAATAAATAAATCATAAATAATGTTTGGATTCCGGTAACCTTCGAAGACGAAAGATGGCCGATTAAATAATGCCTAGCTTTTACTTTTGTTAATTTTGAATTACCTACTGTGCTATTTAATGATTATACTCTCTCACTGACACTGGTGAAATCTCTTGGTGGACCGCCATTAATATAAAGAAGAAGAAGACTAAAATTATTTTGATTAGGTACATTAATTATTTTGAGACCATTTCTCTTTTAAGTTATGTGTGATAAATGTCAATAATTTGTGTTGTGACTCTAACACGACGGCTCAAAAATGTATTGCACAAACAAGGTAACTCATGATTGGAAGTATGAAACCCCTTATAAATTAATTCAATGTGACTGTATTCAGTAAATCTACTCTAGAAACAAGGGTCATGTAGGAAGTGGTGCATTAATTGAATTAACAAGCAAAGCAATGGTCGAGCGCTTAAAATACCCTAAAAAAATGATTGTATCGCGATTGTTTGTTTACGAGAACATTATGTTTAAATGACGTTCGTCTATTCAGGGTTATTGGTAAGTCGACCTATTCCCCTCTAGGGGTTATGGGGGAGATCTTTTGCAATCATTTTGGTGCCATAATACCCTACGCAAAAGTTAGTAAATTTTTCTGTTTTTGTGTTATTTATGTTGGATAAACTGATAAATGACACAAAAACATGTTTTTTTTGTTTTTGGTCTCGCTTTCTTAAACGTGTACCTACAGATAATTCTACTTTTAATATTGCATAAGAACAGCAAATTTACCTTGTACAGAAGCTATTAAAACAAATGATTCAAAGTGCATTTTTTTTTGTAAATTTTTGAAGATGCGTTCCTGACTTTTTTAGCAAAAAACTTAAATTTCAATTGACAACATTTCAAAAAAAAAAGCGTTACTGTTTTTTCGCGTTTATTAGCTGGTTAAAAATTAGACTACCCGTATTTCTTGGTTTTTCTTTATTTAACTTAAATTCGTCGTTAATGATTTATTAAAGAAATAGTCATTAAGACCGCATATACAAAGTTAGGAATACTGATGTCGTGATCTTAGCATGATATAAAATAAAAAAAGTAACTTTAAACAGAAACAGAACTGACTGTCATGTCATGTCACTCACTTAAGTCAATCATTCGCTGCCGTTCGTTCACAAATTTGTTATTTTGCGTAATTTAATTAATAACATAATTTGTAGACGCCACTAAAACAAATAAACTATTTTGCGTAGAATCAAAAGCGTGTTGTTAAAATCAAGTAATCCGTCAGACAGATAAAAAATGAACATGAAAGCTGTATATTTTTTTCAATTCCTTTGGTAAAAAATGGACTAAGGGCACTATAAGTGTATTCCTAACATTCACAATCCAACTTTTTTTACTGTTTTTCCTAAATATAAAAAAAACTACTGCATAAAAAAATCCAAAGATATTTTTACTGTAATCAGCAGTGTAAAATCTAGAAACGGTTTTTTATTTTACTACCTTAGCACATAATGCATTGTTGTCAATTATCTCAGAAATGGTTCACTTTTGCATAGGGTATTATGTGACCAAAATGATTGCAAATGACATCTCCCATAACCCCTAGAGGGGAATAGGTCGACTTACCAATATCCCTGTATATGGCTTTGAAATCGGATCACAGATAATAATAAAAAAGTATTTCTAAATAGCTCCTCCAGTCTGTTCCTATTCAGACTGCCTATGATAATAACAAGTATACCTATCTGTAATTGTAGAAACAGTGATGGGTATTATATTACCTCCAATTAGTTACTATTTAGAAAAGTTGAATATATCACATTATGTTGAATCTATTATAAGTGTGAATGGTAATTTTGAAGGTGCTTTTCCACCGGAGATACGAACAGAGGATTGGATTTGAGTAAATTGAATTGCTAATTTCTTTGTACGAAAATGTGATGGTAATTGTCTGAACTAGCGTCTTGTAGCGAGATCAAGTAACAAATACCGCTGAAATAATAAAGTCTTTTAATTCATAATACCTGCAAGATACAGTCATAGCGCATAACTGAATAAGTTCCTGTTGTATTGGAGCGGTATCTTAATAAATTTATATGAAGGAGTGTAATTATTACATCAAAATAAATGAAAACCACATCTATGGTTTATCAGAAAGTGGTACCACACTCGAGGTGATATACGTTAATTGAAGCCATTTTTTTTCGTCTGAAGCGCGGCGGCTTGTTACTATGAATAGCCCCCTCCCTTCCCCCAAGGGGTGGCTGATGGCTACCGGGCTAAATCAGCTCAGTTTATCCTAGGGTACATCTATGCCAAGTTAATTAATCCGATACCAACATTTTGACCTATGGTCGTTATCGTCCGTTCTATCAGATCAGCAGTGGGCGGCTGACGGATGCAAATTACGTCAAAATAATGTCGAACGTTATACGTAATATGGATATGACTGCAAGGGGTTTAATAAAAAGAACGAAATTGTAAAATAGTTATATAATTGTATTGTTGTAACTAAGGTTAGGACTTTTGGTGGCATAACGTGGTTCTGGAATCCATGGACTAGCTATTTTATAATTATTATAAATATACCACTTTGATTTTGGTCTTCAATTTGTCATATTACAAAATAAACTAAATAAAATTTACTAAACTTTTTAAGTCTTAAGCTCAAAGCTTCTGACAATAATGTTAAAACCGTGTGGAAAATAATAAATAGAGAAACGGGTAAATCTAAAACTCGTGATAATCAAGTAACCATTAACAAGGGTGACAAACAAATCAAGTCAAACAAAGACGTGGCCTTAGCGTTCGAAGATTATTTCTCGACAATAGCCGTTAATACCACGAAATGTCTTCAATCATCTGCGATTGAAGCTCAAAAATTACTTTGTGCTAATGTTACTAAATGTAACGAAAGCTTTGATTTTAGCCACGTAGATTCAGTTTTAATTGTTAAGGTATTCAAATCGCTTAGTTTAAAAAAAACTGAGGATTTATGGGGAACATCAGTTAAAGTCATCCATCATGTCATAGATATAATTGCACCGCACTTAGCTTTAATCTACAATAATTGCATTTCAGAGGGGGTCTTTCCAAATCTTATGAAATATAGTAAAGTCATACCACTTTTTAAATCGGGCGATATGAGTGATTTAACGAATTTCCGTCCCATTTCTATTCTACCTGTTTTAAGTAAAGTTTTTGAGAAGTTAATGTTAAAAGATATGGTAGGTCACTTTAATAGAAATAAACTGCTTAACAGTAATCAGTTTGGCTTCACCAGAGGACGATCCACTACTGATGCAGCATCTGTGCTCATTAAATATATATACAATATTTGGGAGAAATCTTGTGATGCTATAGGATTTTTTTGTGGCCTTTCCAAAGCTTTCGATTGCGTAGATCATGCGACTCTTATATTAAAATTAGAACATTATGGTCTGTCAAATAATTCTCTAAATCTTATGTCTTCATATCTTAGTGATAGAACACAAACAGTTGTTGTAAACCAAACACAGTCTATTGGAGCCCCTGTTAAGTTAGGTGTGCCTCAGGGCTCTATATTAGGTCCTTTCTTATTTTTGGTTTATATTAATGACTTACCACGCACAGTAGATAATCTTTGTGATATTGTGCTATTCGCTGATGATACATCATTAATTTTCAAAGTAGACCGAAAATCCGTCGATTACAGTAGGATAAATACCATACTAGGTAAATTACTTAATTGGTTTACTAGTAACAATTTGCTACTCAACGCTACGAAAACTAAATGTGTTAGGTTCGCTTTGCCTAATGTTAGACCGGTAGAATCTAGTATATTTCTTAATAATGAGAGATTGGAAATGGTAGATAAGGCGCTTTTCTTAGGGATAACTATAGATAAAAACTTGCAATGGAGTCCCCATATAGCAGTACTAGCAGGTAAATTAAGTTCGGCAGCTTATGCTGTTAGGAAAATCAGGCAACTTACTAATGTTGAGACAGCTCGCTTAGTTTATTATAGTTATTTTCATAGTGTTATGTCGTACGGTATTCTGGTTTGGGGAAAAGCTGCTGACATACAGACTATATTCGTGTTGCAAAAAAGAGCCATTCGTTCTATATATAATCTAAACTCCCGTGATTCCTTAAGAGTACTATTTAAAGAAATTAATATTTTGACAGTAGCATCACAATTTCTTTATGAGAATATTATTTATGTCATTAAAAATCAAGACTCTTTTGTTAAGAATTGTGATGTACATAATTTAAATACGAGAAATAAAAATAAAATTGCTATTAAAAAAATTCGTGTCCGTAAGGTTTATAAATCATTTGTAGGTCAATGCATCCTTTTCTTTAATAAATTACCTGACGTTGTTTTAAAGTTACCATTTCCAATACTTAAAACTTACTTGAAAAAGTCGTTGATGTCTACAGCTTACTATAGGGTCGAAGACTATCTAACAGATAAAAATGCTTGGCCAACACCTAAATAATTTAATAATTTAAATTAGTCTTAAAAAATATGTAAATATTGTATTATTGTCTAGGGGACACGGTTTCTGTAGGAGAATGTATCGAAACTTTTATGCATGTGGTCTTGCACCGTCACAGGTAAGTATAACTTGTATACTTTCTATATATATATATTTTTTTTATATTACTGTTGCTTATTAGTTTTGTGACAATTCTGAGTTTTGACACGTTTTCCTGCTCAACTACGCATGAATACATTTTTGGTGTTATGTGAGATTCATTGTTTTATATAATGCTAGGTTAAGTTTATTATTGTATAATATCATTAGCAATATTTAAAAAACGACTCACTGTTGAGTTTCTTGCGGCGTTTCTTCTCAGCAGTGGTCTCTTCCGAAGCGCTGGTAGATTTTTGACGTGTAAAAGTGCCCGTGCGGCCTACTTACTGAATAAACATCTTTTATCTTTATCATGTTCTGTTTACGTCCCTATTTTGCATCCGTCAGCCGCCCACTGCAGATCAGACACAATAGATTATGTTATGCCTCCTATTAAAATTAAACCCATCAACTGCAAAGTTATTTGCCTATAACATGATGTTTCTTTTGACGCAGATACTGGAGATCTTATTAACCTAGAAAATGGGTATGACTGGGGAGGACAGCCACGCTTGCCCGTTGGAAAACAAACCCAGAACGCTATAAACATCATCAACGCTGTTCTGATGCGCAAGAGTGCTGTTGCGCAACTTACAAAGTACGTTAGGCATACACATTAATTTTAAATCAAACGTACCATTTTTTTTTTGTCATAACTTGTATGAGTGGCCTATTTTAAAACACGAGGCGTAGTCGTGAATTTTATTGAGAAGCACGAGGATTTCAAGAACTTATTATGTATCTGCATGTTTAGAGTAATGATTCTAAAAATATGTAGTGGTTTGTTTTTCTTTTATCTGTTTTAAATTACTCGCCTGCAGTCCTTATTCATTCAGTCATTATTTTGAGTGGTGCATTGGTAAAATTCGATGACTTCATTGCAAAATTTATTTATTTTTTAGCAAGTGTGCGATAAAATAAAATTGATTATTTAATTGTATTTTTTTGAATTCATGGCAATCTCATAAAAGATCGCCGTGTACAGGTCATTAATAGCCTAGTAGTTGTTTTTTACGATCAAATAATACTTAATACACGATTAAATAATATTGAACAACGCAACTGAAGTGGAGTGGGATAGGTGAAACGATGGCAGGTGGTCGAGGGCGCTAACATAATGGTCGCCGAGATTAGGTCACAGATCAGTGGGCATACCATCAGCTCGTTGATCTGATGACATTTGGCAAACAGTTGGAAAAGGATGGATGGCGTTAGCACGAGACGGAGCGAATTGGCGTGAAAATGAAAAGGCCTTTACCCTGCAGCGGGTGGATGTGGGCTGAAATGAATGAAAATAATACCTTACAGTTCTCTGTTTCAATCTTATAAAAATAAATTTATGTATTTCAATATTTAATGCTATGTTATTATTAATATTCATAATGATTACTATCATTAAGAATATCCATGGTAATCATTATGCTATAATTGGTATTTCAGAACTGTTAATTCTATGTCAAAACTATAGTTACACTATGTGTGGAATTTTAACACCGTTAACAATATAAAAATCTTATGTAAAGTACTCGAGTATAATATTTCAGAAACAACTCATCGCAACCTACTCGTATTTGAATTTTGTTCCGCTTAGATCAACAAATTATTGCTAAATTTCCAAAATAAATATTTCTTGAACTGTGTTTATTACTAATAGCTTGTTGTTTTAAAAGGTATGACCTCATGTTGGGCGTTACTAAAGCTGAAGCTTACTTTGCGTTCAGCGGCGATGATGTCCAGTATGGAATAGAAGCCGACAGAAGATCAAAAATATTAAAATCTTTCGTAAGAAATACATTTAGTTATCATCTATCCGAGATTTTGGCTACAATTATTAATGAATATACGGATTGGGAGAGACCAGTTCAACATCCCATTAATATAAGGTAAGTACGTTGGATTATTTTACCAATGTCATCAAGCGCAAAAAAACTCCTTCATTTATTATAATTGTATTTTCAGGGACGAAACTTTAGAGGCACTAAGTGATGTCCAGGTAGTGGCTCCAATCGTTTTGACGGCTGACACTCACTCTGCACTGCGTCGCAACTCCTATCTCTATGTATTCGACTACCAAACCAAATACGGAGACTATCCACAGGTAAGTTTAATTCGACATGTTTTAAAAGTTTCAATACTTACTTATTCAGGGAGTAATTTTTAATTGACTTCAAAAAAAGAGGAGGGACTACGTTTTGCTGTTTGTAGATTTTTAAAATGTATGTTCACCGATATCCCCGTCAATCTTGGACCGACAAGTTTTTTTTTTGTTTGTATAAAGAATCCGCGAGGAATTGAGGCAACTCGTCAAAGTTTATGGGCGTGTGTTTGGCGGTGTGTTTTATACACAGCGATATAAATATTTTTGGTAATAACTCATTTGCATTCAGAAAGTATCATTAAATTTAGTGAAGTGATTTTGATGATAAAGACCACAGATTTGCACCGGGACTCCTCAGTGGTACCTATTCCAAAGGTGGCGATTTTAATGCGTCTGCGCTCGATAAAAATGTGCAATTTGCGGCATCTGATGAATAAAATTCATTTTATAGAGCTTATCTATAAAATCCAAAGGTTAATTTAAGAATAGGAGCCATCAAGATTTTTGATGTTTATTTAAGGACAGGGAGAGATCATACAGAATACTGTAAGTAATGTTATTTGTATTGGTATAAAGTCATATTTGTATAATTTTCGTGCAAAAGAAACACGCTGAGGAGATTTTTGACATTTTATTTACATAATATTAAATTAAAAACACTCTTAGATTTTTTTTTGTTAACCTTGAAACGTAAATATATCTTTAAATAAAACGGTTCAAGTACGAATTGAGCTCGCGCACCGAGGGTTCCGAACCGCCGATTTGAATTCTTTTTCGAATCGAAGCAGCGTGAGCCCAACTCACGCTTGACCAAATTTTAGTACTTTTTATTTTTTTTACCAAATTTGACACTTTTATGTTGTACCCTTTTGACGATAGGTAAAAAAAAAAAAAAATACGTTGAAAAAAAAACATTTATGGACCCATTTATTATTTAATACTCTGAAAAAAATATCAAATCACTGTTACTTTTTATTATAATCATACCAAATTTGACACTTTTATGTTGTACCCTTTTACGATGGGTACTAAAAAATAAAAATACGTTGAAAAAGAAACATTTATGGACCCCTTTATTATTACATACTCTGAAAAAAATATCAAATCACTGTTACTGTTCAAAATATACAGCTATTTAAAGTTAAGACGGACAGACAGATGGACGGATTAGGCATATTAATAGGGTCCCGATAGGCTATGCTTTGGGTACGAAACCCTTAAAATGAATCACGTATTTAGAATTTTACATTTTAAAAAGTAAGCACAAATCATATTGCTTTGAGTAATTCGTTTAAAAAATCATAAATACCTGTCACGGAACCAGCATTGCAATACAACCATAGTCATGCCTTGAACCACAATCTCACTTTACGGGATGAGAATGATGTCGTTCAAGACTGAGCATCTTTCCTAGAAAATGCCTGTTATAATAAATAACAACTACGACACTAAATATGGTTAGCAGTAAGTACCCCTGCTGACATAATCGTCAATTTTGAAATTTATCCATGAATTAGGAATAACCCTCAAGATGCTAATTCAGCAACCATCTAGTAACATTGTCTGATAGAAAGAAAACTGCTGGGTCATTTGTATTATTTATTATTTTGATACTTATATAATTTTCTGTAGATTCGATTTTTTAAGATAAATATTGCTAGATAAAAGTAAAACACATTTTTAAGTCTAAAATATCTCAGAGAACACTTTTTTTTATAAGGTGATACATGTGGAGTATTATCACTATATGGAAGCGAGGCATGGACCCTAATACATTGGGACAGAAAGAGACTTGAAGCGTTTGAGATGTGATGCTGGAGACGGATGGAAGATTTTCAAAAATTCTCGGAAAGATCATATACAGGGTGACACATAAGACGTAATACAAAACCACTTATTTATAAACGTTTTCCTAATACTTAAATATCCTGCTATGTCCTGTGTTGTTAAACTAATTGAAAGTATAGTTTTTTTCTTTTTAAATAAGTCCTGTTATTTTCAGCTTCTCATGGATACCCTAACACAAGTTGTAAAAAGTAAAAAGTTTGAAGTCAGGTTCATAGTAAATACTCATTTATCTTGGCCGGTTACTGTGAATAAAACACGTTCTGACACGGTGACGTTACTTGTCATAACAAAACAAACACTTCTCAATTAGTTTTCTGATTTCAATAAGTTTAATCTCGTATTTACCTATGTTACGATGCCTTCTGCCTATCCGTATACCCATATTCAGCTGTCGGACATGGTAGCGTTTTATTTTACGCAATTGAGCACGGTGCAAACACAAACCCTGTTTCACCAAAGATATCCCGAGTCTCCGACCCCGACTCGGCAGTTTAAACTCCACCATACAAAATTTGAGGGATTTTGGACAGTTTAGAATTCCAGTACATGCTCAAAGCAGAGGCCGCCGACCACTATACTCAGACGCATTCAGAACGCGAGTACTCAGGTATTTTCAACGTCACCCAAAAGCCAGTACTAGAGAAGCAGCATCACGATTTGGGACAACACAATTTTTTATTTGGCGTCTGCTAAACGCCTAAGGATTGCATCCATTTCATTTCCAACGGGTGCAAGATATCGTTTTAGCAGACTACCCCGGAAGGGTGCAATTTTGTCAGTGGCTGCTATCAAACCTGCACCAGAACATTTTGTGGTAAGATGAAGCCACTTTTACCTGGGTAGGATTGTTTAATATCCATAACGAGCACTGGTGGACTGACGTAAATCCTCACCTGGCACTCAGAGATTCTTGTCAAACTCGCTTTTCGTTGAATGTTTGGGCGGGAATTCTCAACGGTTGTGTCATAGGGCCGTATTTTATTGAAGGGACCCTTAACGGAATAAAGTACGAAGACCTACTAAGAAATGTGCTACCAACTCTTCTGCAAGGAGTTCCTCATCATAACTTAGAAAACTTGTATTTTCAACAAGACGGGCTCCAGCCCACTTTTCTTTGCGGGTTCGTGCTTATCTGGACCAACAGTTTCCCGACCGCTGGATTGGGCGTGGTGGTCCAATCCCGTGGCCCCCGAGAAGCCCGGATATCACGCCACTCGACTTCTATTTGTGGGGTGACATCAAAAGGCGTGTATACAAACGAGAATCGAGTATTGTCACAGAACTCCGTGAAAAAATAATACGTGCTTTCGATGTCGTCAAAACCAACGAGCTTTATACTCAGTCGTCTGAGGGCGAATCTAAGACGACGTGCTGAGTTGTGTTGCCGAGAAGGTGGTGGCCACTTTGAACATTTATTAAAATACGTTTAGGGACTTTACGCAATTATGTAGTTACAAAATAAATTAAAAAATAATTTAACTTGGCTTATCATTCGATTAAATGTACCTATTAGAAGTTGCTGAAAGTATTGTGGTATGAAAATTATTATTAACCTGCGATTGAGTACAGAGGTAAGATAATTTAACAAGTTGACATGACAGCTAAGTACTTGTTGTAGGGTGTCCACAATTTTCAAGATTCAATATTGTTTTTGTTAGAAGATTAGTAAAAGTTAAACAATGCGAATGTTAACAATTCACTAATTGCATTATATTATTTTTTAACAACTGAATCGGATATTTTTGTTTTGTATTACGTCTTATGTGTCACCCTGTATAGTTGCATTGAATCACATTTAAACTCAGCACATATCCTTTATGACAAGCAATACGGTTTCAGGCCCAAATCGAATACGCTCTCAGCAACCATAGATCTTGTAACCAAAATTAAAGTCAACATAGACAATAAACAAATAGCATTAGGATTTTTTATCGACTTAAAAAAAGCTTTTGATATGGTCAGTCACAATCTACTCTTACAAAAATTAAATAGTCTAGGCATCACCGATACAGCCTTAGATACTCTCAAATCATATCCCACAAATCGTCAGTAAGTGGTAAGGATTGAAAATCTTCAAAGTCAGCCAAAAACCATTACGTGTGGTTCCCCAAGGATCGATTCTGGGGCCGTTATTGTTCCTCATTTATATTAATAGCATAAAAGAAGTAGGTCTCAAAGGCGATATTACGCTATATGTAACGATAGGTACTAGTCTTTTTTACTTTGGAAACTCGATCAGCGATGTTATCAAAGATGCACAGGGTGAAGGTTCACTCATTCGCTAGCGCACGGAATCGACGTGTTACGCTTTCGTGCGCAATCTACCCTCTTTTTTATTTTTGCTAAATAACGATCAATCTTTAACAATAATGGTGAAATGTGCTAAGTGTAGTAAACTAATAAACAAAAAAAACCCGGGTTTGCAGTGCAACAAGTGCTCCAAGTGGATTCATGGATCCTGCGCAAATCTAACGCCGGATCAACTAAGTACCTTGTTTGCTACGGAATCTGCAGATTGGAGGTGCCGCGCCTGCCTGGGCAATGTCAGACCAAAGCGGCTGTCATTTATAATGCCAGACGCTGAGGAAGAATGCGACACCGATGTGGAACAGCAACTCAGCAGCAGCAGTACAACAAACAAAATGCTATCCGATATTCGCCGAGAAGTACGTGAAGTTGTGCGTGTGGAACTCCAATCCGTGCTCCAATTCTATTCAGATAAAATAGATGACTACGAGATAAAAATAAAAGAATACGAATCACAGTGCATCGATCTTAAAAACACCTGTAGAAATGTAATTTTACGTAACGAAGCGCTCGAACAAAAGATTGAATATATCGAGCAAAATCTGATAAAAAATTACATCGAAATTGATGGTATAAAAGAAAAAGAAAACGAAGACACAAAAGCAGTGGTCGATAAAGTTTGTGAAAAAATTAACCAAAAAAAAGAGGACATAATCAAGGTGTATCGTAAAAAAACAAAAAACATAAAAATGAAATTAACAAGAACTACCCCATAGTCGTATCACTATGTGAGGGACGTCGCGATTGCTGGATTGCAGTTGCCAAAGAAGCAAAGCTCAATACCAAGGACTTAGGTATGGACGAGGACTCCAAGATATACATTCGCGAGTCGTTAACACCCTATACATCGAAACTTCTCTGGCAAGCAAAAACGGCGCTGAAGGCGACGAGCATCTGTAAATATGTCTGGTGCAAAGATGGCATTGTAAAAGCCCGCAAAACAGAAAAGGCGAAAATTTACATACTGCGATCGACCAGTGACATCGAGAGACGGCTTCTGAGCTTAACAACACTAATTAAGCAATTTTACTTGTGCTTTTTTGATAAGCACTTTATCAGTCAGCCAACATTCACCACTTAGCAATGGAGGATATTATTACATCCAATATATGCGAAGAAAACAGAGACAGCTGGAACGATTTTACAGATAACATACCACAACAACAAAGTTCGTTCATTATGCTACACGTTAACATAAGATCGCTTATTAAGAACTTTGCGCAGCTGGAGTACATCGTGACGAATAGTTCCCGGCTAGTTCACGTCGTCGTACTGACCGAAGCCAATGTGTCACACGAGTGTGTTAAACTGTTTGAACTAGACGATTACCACATGTACCCAGAACTACGAAGTAATAGGAAAAAAGGAGGAATTATAGTTTATGTCCACAAAAGCGTGAAGTTTACGAGGTATAATGTATGTAACGGGTTGGCTTAAAGTAATGAGAATGTATTCAATTACCAATAGCAGGCAATAAAAAAATACAAAAAGGATTTTGACAGATATAATTAATAGAAAATATGTAAATTTTGTTAATAAAGCAAAAAAAGATTAACTGGTTTAATAAAAAATGTCCGCGAGGAAGTTATGACGTGAACGTGTCTCTCGCCTACTTGGACGTCGTGAAAAATCTGAAGTGGTCTCTCATCACAAATTTGAAAATGTACCTCTTTCTACAATTTAATGTTTGATCCAGCGGTGGGAACTTGGTATTAGGAATAAAGATTCACCAAAAACGGGAAGACCTCCCATTCTTAATGATCGAAACCGCAAGTAGGTGGCAACGTTTGTACAAAACAAAGTGGGTCAGTCCCAGATAAGTTAGCTGTAAAATATGATGTTTTTCGTGGGCGAATAAGGAATATTTTAGAGAAATACAATGTTGAACAGTTAAAGTGTCAAAAAATACCCAAATATTCCAACAAACAGCTTGAAGATATTCCAAAGAAGTGCAGGAAGTTGCGGAGAAAGTATCACTATGCAGGGAGCAGCCAGAATTGACTAAAAGAACGTGACGTTCACTTCGTACCGAAGATTCAAACCATCCGAACGTCCCTATAGCTCGTCCAATAGAGGATTATTTGGTAATTCTCAGTAGACCAGTTTACAGTGATGGGCGGGAACCAAAATTACAGACTCAGTTGAAGCGCAAGGTACAAAAACAACTAATTAACAAAAAAATGTAAAAATAGATGTTGTCCAACGTATGATGAAAACGGTAAGAAGAAAGCTACGAAAAATTTAAGATGCGGGACTTTTTGCTGTATAGGAATGATTGATTATCATATTGGTTTTAGTTCGTTTTTATGTAATAAAAAGCTATATAACCCTAACAAGTGAAAAAATAAAAATAAAAACAGTTTTTGTAATTTTCATTACTTTAAGCCAACCCGTTACGCATTACTTTGAGTGTATATCAGGTATGTTAGAAGCCAATAATAACTTAAAAGTTGAAATGTGCGCCGTGTATAGACCGCCAAGTTTAAATAAATTACTTTTCCTTACGGAGCTAAACTACTTATTATCGACCTCGAGTATTAAAAGTAACTATGTTTTGATAGGCGATATTAACATCAATTTAAAAGATTGCAATAATAATATAGTATTTCAATATATGAACATTTTATGTGAAAAAAGTTTAGACAATGGCATCAGTCAATACACGAGAATTGCATGGAAAAATAACAGTATTACTAAGTCGTGCATAGACCACATCTTCATACGTAGCGCAAGTGTGCCTACGGGGACCGACCGGTTTATAAAAACAGCTGTAGTAAACAATGCGTTAGCCGACCACTTTATTACCTGCTTAGCGATTATTGATAACAAGACCCCATGCACAAATACAAAAGCCGTCCATAAACTCAATAACGAGAAGGTTCAAAATGAATTAGCTGTTGTTGACTGGAGCCAAGGTCTATCTTATGATAACCCAGAGGATATTCTTAATTTTATAACAAACAAGTTTAGTGGCATATATGGTAAGTGTCAGTATACGACTACTAGTAAACAAAATAAAAGGACACAATGTAACTGGGTTAATAAAAAACTAATAACAATGTGTACCAGGCGTGACGAATTATTTAAAATTTGGGCTAAGGACCAAGGTAACGCTAATAATAGACTTATGTATAATAAATATAGAAATAGAACGAATACTTACATAAATAAAATAAAAAATAATTATATAAAAAATGAAATTACGAATAACTTTCGTAACTCAAGAAAGGTATGGGAAGTTATAAATAGATTATGCGGTAAAATAACGAGGTCAATCGATGACATTATTATTTCTACCTTCAAAAAAATTACGCCGAAAGAAATTGCTAATAACTTTGCCAACGGATTTCGAGATAATGTAAAAAAAAATGTACAAACTGTAACTATTCTTTAATGGACGAACGGTCATATGTAAGACATCCTGACTTGTCGATGAGATTGTCAAAGGCTAAAGAGGAAGTCATTTTTTCTATAATTAAACACCTCAACGAAAAAAAAGGTCCAGGTATAGACGGAATACGTGCCGCCGATATTAAATATGTCAACTCGGAAATCACACCTGTTATTACGCATCTAATAAACTCATGTATTAAAAATCAGTCTACCCGAATAATTTAATAGTACATTGTGTATTAAGGTCGGTAAGTAAGGAATTACGATCGAGGCTCTAGTAGAAGCCCGAAGTCGAAGACTGAGGGCTTTCTGAGTCGAGGTACGTAATTCCTGTACCGACCGTGAAACATACAATGTTTTTCATCACATTTGCGAGTAAATAAATAAAATTATAGGACAGAAAAAACTTATCACACACAAGTCAGCACAACTATTATTACGAATTACTTGAACTTTTTTTAAGCGGATGACGGGCGGACTCCACAGATTATACAAATGTTTCGTTCAGAAACGTTAAGGGCAAATACTTACGTAGGTATACATACAGCCCTGAAGGAGTGTAAAAAAAACGACGTTTTGATACAGAAAACTATTAAAATCGATTATTAAGAACATTAATTGAGTATTTAAGTAACATGTAGCGAGATTGCAATGAAATTCCTGTTTAAATAACATTTTAAGACAATTTTTCAATTGCGTGTAAACTCTTTGCTTGAACTTGCATGACATGTGTGCTGTGCTATAAATTAAAAAAAAAATACTTACCGACCTTGGGTTTCATGGTAAATAAAAAGGTCGAGGGTTTTATACCGGGCATTGCGGCCAAGTTAACCTGTATGTTTAGATACTGTTTACGTGCAAGTGTGATGAAAAAATAGGTACCGTTAGACCCATCCACAAAAAAGGGAGTTATAATGATATTAATAACTATAGACCAATAACTATCCTATCATGTATTGACAAAATTATTGAAAAGTATCTTGGGCGTGAAATTAATAAATACCTTACTAAAAACAATGTTATTCACAACAAGCAGTACGGTTTCCAAAAAAATAAGAATACTTCACAACTATTGAGCCAATTTACTAATGAGGTCAACCAACACCTGAACGACAAAAAGCATGTACTTGCCATATTTATTGATTTTAGTAAGGCTTTTGATACCCTAAGATATGACGTATTGTTCTCAAAACTTCTGCGAGGTGGTATACAGGGCCCACTTCATGATTTTTTCAAAAATTATCACTTGAGCCGTTATACTACAGTAAAAGTAAATAATGTACTAAGTGACCTGATTCTAACCGAAGAAGGCACGGCGCAAGGGTCCATTTTCGCTCCGACCGAATACTTATTGTATGTGAACGACATGTGTAATATATTTCGCGAGGGCTCGGTGTACCAGTTCGCGGATGACACCTGTATACTGGTGGCGGAAAAATATATGCAAAAAGCAATAACCCAAATACAGAACAATTTTGACCAACTTTGTAAATGGGCCCACGATGTGGGACTCGTAATTAACCACTCTAAAACGAAAATAATGCATATCCATTCCCCCCACCTGGCTAAGACAGCTGATCCTTTCATTATAGCTCATAGTCATTATTGTCTGCACAATAACACTGATAATAACATGGAGATAATTTGTAATTGTGAACCTTTGGAGCTAGTTACCCAACATATGTATCTCGGTCTAATCATAGGCACTAAATTTAATTGGGGACCTCACATAAATTATGTCTGTAACAAATTAAGAGCAATTCTGTCAAAATTTGCTATACTGAAATTTAAACTTCCTTATTATACTACTAGAATGTTATACCTGTCCCTGGCGCAGTCAGTTATAGACTACGGACTAAGTAGCTATGGAAGAACCTTTAAAACCTACATAGATAGGATATATACACTGCAGTTACGTTTGTTAAAAACTATTGTACCAACTTCTGTCAGGAGAAAAATACATAACAAAGATACTGAACTATTTAAATATTGCAAAGTCATAAATATACACTACAAAATAAAAATCCTTATTCTTAATGACGAAATTGGTAAAATAGAAAGTTTGAAAAAATACACCAGATCTCAACACCTTAGAAAATTAGCTTATTTACCTCTATTCGTAGTACCAAAATGTTGTAATGTTTATGGTAAACGTAGGTGGGAATACTTGTTACCAGAGATCCTTAATAATGTAGACACCGAAATACTTACAAGTGTTTGTGAAAACCCGCACTACTGCTTGCGCATCATGAAAGCGGCTTACCTGCGTTGATGCTCCGCATGCATTGCTATGCGCATCATTAGGTACCTACTTGTGTTAAATATTTAGATTATAGTTGAGTGAACACAGCGGCAGTTAAACCGTGTACGGATTTGTCCGCTGTTTATGGCATTGAATGTATTAATTTTTTATAAGAAAAAAAAAAAAAAAAAAACTGAACTTGCTTAACACTTGGTTCCAGAGAAACCTCCTAACTAAGAATTAAAAAGTACCAGATTTCCAACCCCTTAAGATAAATAACACTAATATTCAAAAACTTGACAAAGAAAACACCTCGGGCTAATTGTGGACAAAAATTTAAATTGGAAAGCACACATTGAAAAGTTAAAATCTAAATTAACATCACTAACTGGAGCTGTGCGTGGTTTTGCTAACGGCCTTCCTCTTCAAGTGCGCTATACCATATACAACTCGCAAATCAAACCGCATATTGAATACCTCGTTGAAGTGTGGGGCCGCCCCAAAAACAAATCTTAAACCTCTTCAAATACCTAGCCCAAAATAAACTTATTAAAGTACTATTTAACTACGATTTTTTAACTCCGACCAAAACTTTAAACAAGGAAACCGAACTATTAAATATTACTCAAAGTTATGTCTATAATAATTGTGTTTTAGTTCGGAAAATACTTAAATAAGATCTTATGACTCAAATAAACTTCACAAGAAAACATCATGTGCAAAGAATAAAATTACGAAATGCCAATGATTTAATCTTACGTCCTTAGCGAACAAACTATGGAAAAAAGTCCATTTTATATGAAGGTGCTCAATTATTTAATAAACTCCCGAAGACAGTCAAAGAAACCAAATCTATTTATCGTTTTAAATATCTTTTTAAAAAACACGTTTTAAATAACTTATAATGGGACACTGAAAATAAAAGTAGAATAAAATACACCTAACCAAATTAAACAACACACAATAGCTTATGCAACGTAAACATACATATACTACATATTTATACACTATTAATAGTTAGTTATAAATAAGTTTAAAGTGTTAATAAGTACACACATTTTGTAACATTTTTTAAATATAACTAAACGTTTCTATAACGATATACTACGCTCAGCGTATACATGCCACATGCCACATGCCAAATGTAACCTTTCTGTGTACCTGTGTTACTTGGCCTCGAGTTGTCGCCGCTCGCAATGCATTGTATGTCATGCGGGTAGCCAGACATTAGTAAAGTTGAAGTTACCCTTTTTTTGTAAGTAGCTCTGCGCTCATTAGATTTAGTTTGTAACTCTCAGTTATAATGTTTTTATCTCATATAAGTGAATTATAAAATTTTTTACCGGAATAAATTATCTTAAACCTTGAAATTAGCTAGATGGAAATGGTATCAAATCAAGAAGTATTGGCGAGGGTAAAGGAAATAAGAGAGATATTGGAGATTATAGAGTACAGAAGAGGAGGGATGATTGGCCATTTATTTAGGCACGACATGATGATCAAAAACATTATAGAGGGGAAGATTGAAGGCAGGAGAGGCAGAGGACGACCAAGAAGAAACTACATGGAACAATCACGGAGATTAATGTCGTGTCGTATAAAGAGGTCAAGGAGCTGGCAGAGAGGAGAGAAGATTGGAAATTACTCCACCAACAAGAGCAAAGCTCTTCAATTAAGAGAAAGAGAGAAAAGTAAAATAATCATCATCATGTCAGCCGAAAGACGTCCACTGCTGGACATAGGCCTCCCCCAAGGCTCTCCACTCAGACCGGTCTTGTGCTTTCCGCATCTACCGCGTTCCCGCGATCCTTACAAGGTCGTCACTCCATCTTGTTGGAGGCCTAACGGTTACCGACATAGCCCGAAGAATAGCTAAACTGAAGTGGCAGTGGGCGGGGCACATCGCTCGCAGGACTGATCGCCGATGGGGTCAGAAGGTTCTTGAGTGGCATCCGCGGACCCGGAGACAAGCTGTAGTAAAATAATGCTAATACAAAAAATAAGCATTATAAGAACCTTACCTCCGGGTGCCGCCAGCAGCGAAGCAGAGCTCAAGCTCGAGAGCAGTGCCGTGTCGAGGAGTACTGCTTTTTGAATATAATAATAATAATAATAATAATAATAAATGTTTATTTTCAGACTTTACATCCATAGGGTTAGTACATACAGCATCTTAGTAATAAAATTTTAATATTAGGGTTAGTAATACATGAGATAACATCACAATTCACAATCAAAGCCTGCGCGCTGGAGCAGCGGGCGGCGCGTGCAGGCGCACGTGTCGCTGCAGCAGCGGGGCGTCCAGGCGCCGCGCCAGCGTGCTCAGGATGCGGTTCGTGCTGTCGCAGCTACGGCGGAGCAGCGATGCGCATCGCTTCCTCATTATGGCGTGGAAGCAGTCCGACCGTGCTTCGGCAAACATCATTGAGGCACTGCAATATCGCGGCAGCCCGAACAGCATCCTGAACGCGTCATTGTACTGGACGCGCAGCGCGCCATATGCCCGCTGCGTAAAGTTAGTCCACAGACCACACGTGTAGAAAGTTTGACAGAAGGCTTTAAATAGAGTTAACTTAACTTCTTTACTACAACACACGTCTTTACTAGACATTAATCCTGCCAGCTACCGAGAGTCTCTTAAGGTGTTGATCGAGACGGGCAATTATCGTCGATTCAACATCCCACATGGCGGTCACCTCGTGAGCCAAGTTAAGGTACTTGCTGAGCTAGTGATAGCGAGGTCATTATTGTGTATGACAATTTTAATCTTTTGATAGTATATTCATTTGTTACAGTGTATAAAATGAACAGGTGGGCACTTATATAAGACGGTGTGGAAGTCTGAAGAAATCTATTCCAATCGATATTATTTCTACCAAATAATTAAGAAAATTGCTACTTTTTTTTTTATTACCATTATGTAATATCTAGTTTATTTTACTATTAGACAATTTAAGGCTAGCATGTTCGATCTCAGCATCTCTTAGGCAAGCCTCATCAGACACACACACATGCTTGTCACTACTGTAATAGATACAAAGATTGGGGGTTGTATCTGTAAATAAAAAGAACTGGAAGGGCTATTTTATAATGATACTTTTATTCTTGATAGCTTCTTAAAAATATATTACATAGCCGTGCGCACTCGGCGCCAGGTAATATGCGACTCCCAAAATTATACAAAACAAACAGTCGCTGTTCTATTGAACCATTTGCTTTTCAAATTGAATATTTAAAAGCAAATGAGACATTGCATACAATATACAATACAATAAGGTTTATTTTATAGGTTATAACCTTATTGTATTACATCCCTCGTCCCTCTGGGAACAAGGAATGAATCCTACCTATCCCTACTTCCTACCTATGCGGGGAAAAATAACAGGACATTTGCCAGCCCCTTTGTTAGGAGTAGCTTGCCGTGAGATTCATTTGTTTAACTTTAATTATTACCCATTTATCGGTGAACTCACAGCGAGCTTCCGCCCGACAAAAACCCGCAAAACGTGGGGCGGCTGGCACGAAATAGATTCCTACCTGCCTAACCCTACAAACCAATTTATGACAATCCCTGCATTGAAGATGCGGGGTTGCCTTACACTCTCAATGTTAATCAAGGAAACTAAGAAAATGCGGGCCTGGGTGATTTGACATGTCAAGTCACTCTCAGAATTTTCCGCTGAAGCTAAAAAAATTTTTTTAATTTTGGACCTTTGTCCTCTTTCATCCGTCAGTGATTTGACCTTTGTCACGTCACTCTCGGACTCAAGTACCTGTAATCAATCTTTATTTAACCTACCTACCTATTTTTTTTGATAATACTTATGTAAAACTATTAACAATTCAAATAAATTTGCTTCAGTCGCGACTGTGTCACATATCTCGGCCTGACATATGGACACATCGTCTTCGCTGAATGATGATGAACTGCATTTCTTCCTGATCAACCATCAGGCGATCGCAGCATCATCGAATTGCCTGGCACAATCTTAGATTGCGCAGACTTCTTACTTCTCAGCTCAGCATCGTTCATGAAATATAAGAAAATCACACAATAAAACAAGTTACAGACAGTCCATAAAACCTGCAATTAATAAGCATGAACAAGCATCCAACTATCCCAACTATCACGCCTTAACATGGAATGCATGACACATCTGCCATGAAGGTACCCGTGCGCCATGGGATATGTGAGGTGAAACCAAACAAGTTTCTTCCAACCTTACAGGCTTAAAGGAAATCTCACAACCCCAGGCACTCTGGACCCATAGAGATATGCCCAAATCATGTTCTTTCGCTATCTCTCTTTCCATGGTTGTTCATGCTTGTCCACAACTTCCTATAACAGAAGAACAAAAAATAAATAAATAAGTACATAAAAACTATTCACACCTTAACTCCTAAAATATCTAACCTAAACTTCCTATACAAGCTATACCTAAAACCTAGAATAAAATCTTTTTAACCTATTTCTATGAACAATAAGGGTTTTCGATGGCCTACTGACTTTTATTATTTTATAATTCTCATTATTAAGTCTGGCCACCACCTCTGTTGTTGTTGCTTCTGTTGCGCCTCACGGATATTTTCGCCAACTTTAGACACTAATAATGACATCTGTGTCACCTTACTCGCCAAATTTTCTGAAACATTAATCCTATTAACTCCCAATTCCACATCAGATCTGTATTGTGGCTCTCTTCCGTAGATTACCATATACGGCGACACCCCCGTACTAGATTGCTTCGCACTATTATATGCAAAACACACATACGGTAAATAAGTACACCAGTTCCGCTGACCATCTAAAACATACTTCGACAACATATCTAAGAGTGTTCTATTAAAACGTTCCACTAATCCAATTGTTTGTGGATGGAACGTCGTTGCATGCGACAATGTCACATTAAAATATCGGGCCGTTTCCTTAACTGTGTTGGACGTGAAGACTGAACCCCTGTCTGTTATTCAACAAGATTGTATATCGATAGCTCAGATAAGGCTTTGGGAAGTTGCTTATGTCAACCCTTAACGATAGTAGGTTTCACTTCGAGTAAGTAAATGTTGAACACGCCGAAACTGGAGATTAATACTAAATAATTTTAACAATAATTAATTAAATATTTTTTGCCACATTAAATGACAAATTTAATGAAGTTTAACCCTGAAACAAATATAGGGAAACTATCTCCCACTTCATTTTAACTTTTCATTGGTTTTGCGTAACAGGCCAAAACAGCGGTGGTGAGTCGTGCTTCCTTATGAAAGGCAGCAAACGTTTCTGTAAACAGTCTTTTTGATAAATATCGCCGTTTATCGTCCCGGTGGTAATAGACGAGCGACTTCTTTTTCCGCAGCTACATACGTATTGCCTGCCAAAGGAGGTATTTTTGTGGGAATTGAGACCGTTTATTTAATTTACATTCTTCAAGAGCGTCTGTTCGATTTACGCTGGTATCTATACTAGCGTAAATCGAACTGACTTTAAAGCAATTTGAATTTGTTTAAAGTCTCTGTGACCATAAGTTCTGTTTCGAGTCTCAATCTGGTGCGGTCTGGGCTTTATAACTTCTTAATGCTGCCCTACGTTTTACCTTTTGAACATAGAGAACTGAAATTTTAACTTGGTTGGCAACATCACGACATAAAATCTTAGGACACTATCGTCCTGCAACCCACCACTGCCTGGCTTTCGATCTATTGCTAAGCGTTCACAAAACCTTTTTAATACGCGACAAACCGTATATTTAAGTATTTTCGCGAAACATCTGCATTGAATTTTCTACATATTTGTGCAAAATGCGTTCGCGTTGTTAATGTCGTTTGATCGACATTTTGACAACGAATAAATATTAAAACATATGATAGGACAGTTCCTAGTGATCAGATAGGTGTCTAAAAAGTTTGTATAAGTCAAAAAAATTAGTTACGGCAGCCTATTTTACATGCCCCCGTTTTGGCGTGTTCAACATTTAATTATTTTTCGTACAATTTACTCAAAACGATATAATTAATATACGTGAACTTTTCAAAACGCAGAAGTAGAAGGTTTACCAAATAAGTAATACATACATACATACATACATACATAAACTCACGCCTTCATTCCCAGAGTGGGGTAGGCAGAGCTAAAGAATTACCAACAAGTCTTAAAACTTCTTGATAATTCTGTAACCACATTTTGCACAAGTAGGCTAAGATGTTTCAGTAATACATGGTTTTCAAAATAGTTACAATAAAAAAGAGACGAGGTTATTATCAAAACAATTAAGATTTTTTTGTTCGTTTTGTGTAAATGTTATGTTTGTGTAAGAATGTTTAAAATGAAACATCATAAATTAATCTAGCACGTTTTTTTTATACAAATATAATACTGTTACGCCGATGGAATAAAACGTCTCATTTTCAATCGTGAATTTTGGTGCTTTAGAAGCGTTTTCAGCAGGCTGAAATATCGTTTCAGTCCGTTTCAGAGGTAGCTCTATCACATATTAGATTATCAAAATTTCGACCAACTTGCCGTTGTTTTCAGGCGCCTGAAACGTGTTTTTAGTCCGTTTCAGGCCAACCTCTACCAGATTACGTCATAAACTGAAAATCCATTTTCAGGCATTTTCACGACCCTTTATGGGCCTTTGATATATTTCAGTATATGGCAATTGTACACTAAACGTGAAAGAGATAGCATCATTAGAAAGAGACAGCAATACTGAGAACCTGCCAGAAGCGTGTGAAAGAGATAACACGATTATAAATTAGACAGCAATACGTTGAACATTCCAGACACGTGTGTCGAGGACATCGCGATTTTAAATACATAGAACAAGGTAGCAAGGCGAAGGACATTCCAGCAACGGATAGTCTCGCTCATCCTTGACGGGTCGTAGTACATCGATCATTCCAGAAGGCATTCTGGAACGGTCTGACACGGGTAATATAAAAGAGCGGACCTATTGCAAGTACATGCGTTGAGCCGAGGCGCTCGAGTACCTCCCTCGCAGTCAAATGCGACTTTGTTACGGTGCTTAGCACCAACAATGTAAATCCAATAAAATAAAAAAAACAAGTACATGCAGTCTTTAATTCGAACAAGAGCTACCCGAGCGATCATGTTAGTCTTCGAAGTTCATTGTGCGATTATTGTTTGTAACGGTTTAAGTGAGTGCGTTAATAAAGTCTACTTTTGATTATCGGTGTATTCGTGCATTTCAGTTACCTACCCCCACGTACGTAACAATACCAATACATAACCAGGAGTAGTTATCGCCATTCTGCGAGCATCCTATTAGGCAATCAAGTATTACTTGATACTTAATGCATGCATTATATATCTTTTCAACATAATTTTATGCAAGCATCTTAAGGGTTAGGTACTCTTAGGGTCACACTGTAGCAAAGGGGGGGCCGTGTCTGGGACTTAATTTTTTTTTCAAAAAAATTAAAAATCATAGGGATTGCAAAACACTTAGAATAATTTTCAAGTTTATGTTAAAATAAGCACATTTTGCTTGAAAAACTTTTCTCTAAAATTAAAAATGGGCGAGATAGACGAGTTCAAAGATTGATAATTTACAAAAGACTTAAAAAAAATTGTTGGTTGTGGTGTCATTATAACACTATTTTTTTATGATTGCAACGTATAGAACACGTCAAAATAAGCACATTTTACTTGAAACACTTTTCTCTAAAATTAAAAATTACTGAGATAGACGCCATCAAAGATTACAATAGCGACGTCGACGTAGGTCCGCTTCGCGGACCTCCTATTCTACGTAGTTTTGGCGCTTCGCGCCTGGACAACAATCTAACCTAACCTAAACCTATACCTATACTGCGCCCTACGGCCTTCGGCGTTGACAATCTGGCTGGCACCTGCAGTTGGCCTGCTTTATTCATATCATTCATATTATCAATCTTTGAACTCGTCTATCTCGCCCATTTTTAATTTTAGAGAAAAGTTTTTCAAGTAAAATGTGCTTAGTCCCGGCCCACCCTTTGCTACAGTCCGACCACTCTTAGACCTACATTATGGATAAATAAATAAATAAGTAAAAAAAATTACGACTACTTTATCAGAGAGGTACTTGTAAACTTAGGCATTATTATTACATATTTTTCACGAAAGATGTTCGATCTTGAACGAAAACATCGCTTCACGTAAAGTGAGATTGCGGTCAACAGCAGGTCTTGGTTTTATTGAAATCCTGGTACAGTGTCAAGTAAATAAAAAAAAAATAAGCTAATTACTCAGCCAATATACCAAGTGCGTACTTTTTAAAATATAGTATGAAAGGGCCTTTAAGAATTCATTTTTGTGAAAAAAAGTTATAAGGTAAGGTCAAATAGTGCTTCTACGGAGAGAGCGTTAAACCAAAAATATCTCCTATTAAATATATGGTTTATCGCATTTGCCCCGCTGACACACTTATACACCCACTGACATCTCAACTAATATAAAAACAAACAGCATTATTCCTTTTTTTTAATGTATATGTAATGTGTAAATTAAATATTGAAAATGAATTCAGCGTTGTGTTTTACACGAATATGATACCAAACATGTATGATACGTTAGGGTAATGTGTATTATGCCCTCCCCAACAAAAAAGTTTCTTTTTTTTTATGATGCTTCGCTTCTTAAATCGTCGTTTGGATTCTAAGGATGAGCCCTGCAAAAGAAAATATTTTATTCACCAAACGCTGTAAAATTGACCCTTCAGATGCTACTAAATACATCTCGGCTAAGATGTAAATTTTCTAATGGTCTGTTTTCTTTTTGGCATGTAATAGGCCAACGAACACACAGGCCATCAGATTTAGAGATCAGTGATTTGTGATTCATTTTATATGCATTCTCAGGACAACAGTCTTAAAACTGCAACCCTTAGACATCAAAATTGGCAACAAAGTTTTAAAAAACAATGAACCGCCTTCAAAATCGCATAAAATAAAGTATGTATCTTCATATGGTAATAAAGTATAAAGTAAGACCAACGAGACGAGATAAAGAATGTAAACAAGCCTTCAGAAGTTCAAAACGTTTTTATTTGAAATAGTGTCACGTCGAACGCAATCCAACCAGGAATGAAATTCACAAAATGGCGGCTCTAATGTTGACAACTTCTGTACTGACAGCTTGTCTATACCACGAATAATCGCTCGCCATCGCAATATAACTCAGTAACGGTCAGTCTGTTTACATTCTTTATCTCGTCTCATTGGCCGTACTTTAGATCAGTCAAACTGAAGTCGGCGTTCAAAAATATTTCAACGAAAAGACAAAACATTTATGTTAAGTAATAATCATCTTCGTTTTAAGAATTATCGAAATTTGCTTCGTAAAAGGTTGTAATTAAGATGAATATTCTCAATTAGCGCCGTATTGTCCACAGGGACGCCTTGTTTAAATGCGACACAGATCCCACTAAGCCGTTGATTACGTCACACACATTTGCACTTAACCAACGCAATTTCCGCACCCGTTCAATTTCCATCACGATCAGCTAACTTAATTTTGCGAGAACTAATTATCCGTCGCCACGTCACTAATACCCGCCGAGTATTAACGTTTACTAGGAGCCCGCGCTCTAGTTTTACTGGTTAGGATGTAGTTAGTAAAGCCTGGTTCCTTATTAATATACGATGTAAACTCAGAAGTGGCCTCATTTGTCTTGAGGATGTCGAGACTAACGAGATTGTATGCAGAGATCTGGGCAGGGGTAGCAAAACATAATTAAAGTAATTATTTTTCGTTTACATTGAATGTTGCATTTTTGAGTAAATAGTTTCAAATTATGATCTTCTGGATAAGATCAATATGAAAAGTTTTACCCACGACTCCCGCCTATGAGTAAGTTAAAAAAAAACTACTATGGTTGTTCACACAAAAAATAAGTGGTTTTATTTTGACTGTTAGCAATACTTACTGGCCACTTACATTTAAACTTTTTTTTAAAGTAAAAAAAAAGACAACAAAAAGAACTCCTTTCAATTGTCGTGCGTTGGTAACATAATATAAACCATTCCAATATGAATTCATTATCAAAAACAACTGCAATACAATGCGTTTTCCGTAAAAAAGTTAAAACGCTGTATTGTCTCGCAATTAAAACAATTAGTCCTGCAAAGTATAAACGAACAATACGATTTCTTTAATAATACACTTCCAATTTTTGATCAGGTAAATGTCACAAAGGCATATTGTGCATTTGTATAGTAATTAATGGGTACTTAATTTTAAATAGGTAGTTTAAATAATTAGTAGTAGAAGTAGTAGTAGTAGTAAAACTCTTTATTGTACGTACAAACAAATAATTACCTATGTTTTTTTGATCATTTAGATTGAAGACATGCGTGTTAAGTTATACTACCTGAGACTCCCAAATTACATATCCGTGGATAAACATAGGTAATTATTTGTTTGTACGTACAATAAAGAGTTTTTGATATATACGTAACAATAATCACGGGTATGTCAGTATTAAACTAGCTACCGAACAGTACGGTCTTTCATTTGCCACCTTGCGACACTCCATCTGGCGACGACGCGGATCTACCCTCGTTTTATTTTCGTGCAATAATGGAAAATTTTGTAGGCAAAATTGGTGTTTTTGATCATAGTGTGCAAGAGTGGGACGTTTTTTATGGACGATTATCGCAATTTATAAAGCTTAATAAGATTTCGGACGATAGTAAAAGTGCAGTGTTGTTGACGCATTTATCAGATGAGTCGTACCGCTTGGTTCGGAATCTTGTGCATCCAGGCAAATTGGAAGATAAAACGTATACGGAGCTAGTTGACGTGCTCAGCCTACATTTCACGCCAAAAAGGTCAACGTTCGCGGATAGGGCCAAGTTCTTTGAAGCCACCAAGGTGACTACAGAAAATAGTGCGGATTGGGCAGCGCGTTTACGCGGGTTAGCGATTAAATGCGAATTCGGTGCGGAACTTGGAGTGACCCTCCGAGATCGTTTCGTGCTCGGGTTCAGTGAGGGGCGGGAACGCGACCGATTGTTCGAAAGTGATTCCGCTACGCTAACGATCGCGAAGGCGCTC
Organism: Acleris emargana; assembly: GCA_927399475.2. NCBI lineage: Eukaryota > Metazoa > Arthropoda > Insecta > Lepidoptera > Tortricidae > Acleris > Acleris emargana. Next base: position 49,580,761 of record OV656835.1, on the reverse strand, counting down.
GAGATAGCGCAGCAGGCGGCGAGCGCCAGGCAGGCGCGCTCGCAGCTCGTCAAGGAAGAGCCCGTGTTCCGCGTGGAGGCGCGCACCGAGCGGCGCGCCGCCGGCGGCGCAGGGGCCGGCCGCAAGGACGACGACGCCGGAGTCGCGCGGTGCTTAGTGTGCGGATTCAAGAATCACGATGCGGCGAGATGCAGGTATAAGAACTATAAGTGCCAAAGTTGCGGTCAAAAAGGACACTTGAAAAAGGTGTGTGGCGGCAATAAAGCAAAGTTACATAACATCGTTACGGAGTCTCAGGAATTTCAAGAATGTGAGAGTTGTAAGGAATGCCAACTGTTTAATATGAGGTACGTAAATTGTAAACCTTTTAAGCTATCGATTGATATAAATAAAATTAATATGTGTATGGAATTGGACACTGGTTCTGGTTTTTCGGTTATGTCTGAGGATTTGTATAGACAAAGTTTTAATGCGTTCGAATTGTGTAAAAATGATTTGAAAATGTGTTTTTATACTGGTCATCAAATCTCGCCCCTGGGCTATTTTTGTGCGGAAGTTTCATATGATAATAAATCAGAAATGATACGATTTTACGTAATAGCTAACGGTGGACCACCCCTTTTGGGCCGAGATTTCATGACTAAGTTTCAATTATATTTAACGACGGCAAATCATAGCATTCATACGTTCGATAGTACTGTACCAGAGATGCAGAACCTTTTGAGTCAATATCCAGACATTTGGAAAGACGAATTAGGTTGTTTTAACAAGTTTGAAGTTGAATTGCAACTAAAAGACGATGCCAAACCGAAGTTTTTTAAGCCGCGTTCTGTGCCTTTCGCGTTGAAAGAACGAGTTAGTGCCGAAATCGATAGATTGGTCACGTTAAATATTTTAGTGCCGGTGAACTACTCCGAGTACGCGACGCCAATAGTACCGGTCTTAAAGGAAAACGGAAAATTAAAAATTGCGGGCGATTTTTCTTGCACATTAAACAAGGACCTTAAAATAGATAAATATCCACTGCCTAGAATTGAGGAGGTTTTTTCAAATCTAGGCGGAGGTCTGCAATACACCAAGATCGACTTGAGTAACGCGTACAATCAGTTTAGGTTATCCGAATCGTCACAACAACTGACCACTATAAACACCCATAAAGGTTTATTTGCTTACACTCGTTTGGTGTATGGTTTAGCAAACGCCCCCGCTATTTTTCAAAAAGCCATGGAAACTTTGCTGTCAGGGTTAGACGGGGTAAGCATTTGGTTAGATGACGTTTGCATTACAGGGCCCACAAAGGAAATTCATTTAGCGAGATTACAGGAGGTGTTAAAAAGGTTAAACGAATCTGGTTTGCGTTTACAGAAAGAAAAATGTGTATTTTTTCAAGATAACGTAACTTACTTAGGTTACGTAATCGACAGGAATGGCTTGAAAACGTGCCCTAATAAAGTAGACGCAATTTTAAAGGCACCAGCGCCCGAAAACGTGTTAGGAGTTAAAAGATTTTTAGGCATAGTAAATTATTATAGAAATTTCGTGCCTAATGCATCAGCTATGTTAAATCCTCTACACGAATTGTTACGCGTCGGAGTGGAGTGGAAATGGGGTGAGCGGCAGCAAGCGGCTTTCGAAGCAATCAAGCTCGAATTAGCCAGCGACCGCGTCCTAGCGCATTTCGACCCGGCGGCGCCGCTGTCGCTGGCCGTCGACGCCGGGCCGGCGGGGCTCGGCGCCGTGCTATCGGTGCTCGACGCAGAGGGTCGGGAGCGTCCAGTGGCGTTCGCTTCGCGCTCGTTGTCAACAAGCGAGCGAAATTATAGCCAAATCCATAAAGAGGCCACAGCAATTATTTTTGGCATTAAACATTTTCACCAGTATCTATATGGGTGTACCCTTGTTTTGTCGACAACCTTTTCATCGAATACGACAACGATTCATCGAAACTTTAGTACTAGTAATATTGTTTGGCTATATCTTATTTCAACTATTATTTATTTAAATTGATCTTACTACGTGGAAATACTAATCATACGAATACTACTTAATCGCTGATTTGTTTCAAATTATCTTAATTGGTACAACTACAAAACATTGCAATTCATTTCTTAGACGTATTACTTTAATACGAAAAATAAATAAATAATATTATTGCATAACTAGTTATATCAAGAAATAGAACTATGAGGCTTTCAAAGTAGGTTAGGTTAGGTTAGGACTGCGACCCCCAAGAAAACGAACTGGTTGACGTGGGTTAGGTTAGGTTAGAACTGTGACCCTCAAGAAAACGAACTGTTGACAGAAGTGGGTTAGGTTAGGTTAGAACTGCGACCCCCAAGAAAACGAACTGTTGACAGAAGTGGGTTAGGTTAGGTTAGAACTGCGACCCCCAAGAAAATTAACTGTTGACAGAAAAGCATGACACATCACTATTATTAAATTATAATTTTATAATAAATTAGGATTAGTAAGTGAAACGTTTGTTACCAACCTATTTATAATTCCCAATTGAAATAATTTTATGCGGAATAAATATTATTACAAGTAAAAAAGATCAAATAAAAAAAACCCGAAATGATTAGTCGTGACATGAATTTTATTGAAATAAGTCAACTACTAATTAAAAGACCTCGGTTCAAATTACCTAGTATCGAGTCCTAGATGCAATGACTTGTCGATGAAATGAAAATACTTGAAAAGTTGTCTTTGAAATAATATTCGATTAAAAGTCTGTCGGCAATTCAATGGTAAACTATCTATATGGCAGACAAAATCCATTCATTTTAAAAACGGATCATAGGCCTTTGATATCGATATTCGGCAAAAAGAACGGAATTTCCGTCACCGCGGCGTTACGTTTGCAGCGTTATGCAGTTATATTGTCAGCTTATAACTATACGGTACAATACATAAGTGGACAAAACAATCAAGTAGCGGATTACTTTTCACGCGCACCGTTGCAAGAAGCGGACAGTGACGAGTTAGAGAAATATGGAGATAGGTCATTTTTATTTTTAGATGGTTGTACTGAACCGGTTTCGTTTGTTAAAATAAGGGCGGCGACAAAAGATGACTCCGTTTTAAAAACAGTAATAAAATACATGAGTCACGGGTGGCCTAGGAAAATAGAATGTAAATCCATATTGCCGTTTTTCCAGTGTAAGACTGATTTGGAATTAGTGGACGGTTGCCTATTTCGTGGACATAGAATCGTAATTCCACTTGTTTATCGAGAGACTATGCTAAAAGAATTGCATTCATCCCATTTTGGAGTCGTAAAAACAAAGAGCGCGGCACGAAGTAGGTTATGGTGGCCGGGCATCGACGGCGACATCGAGCGTTGGGTGGGGGCGTGCGGTCCGTGCGCCGGCGCTCGCTCGGCGCCGCCGCGCGCGCCGCCGGCGCCCTGGCCGCGCCCCTCGCGCCCGTGGCACCGCATACACATCGATTACATGACGTTCGACCAAAGGGACTATTTGATCGTGATTGACGCTTTTTCCGAATGGCTGGATTGCATTTATATGGACAAAGGTACTACGACCGGTGCCCTAATATCGAAACTTAAATTAATATTTTCTGTATTTGGTCTACCAAACGTAATTATGTCTGACAATGATGTAAAAATTAATTCGCTTGAATTTAAAGTATTCTGTCAGGCTAATGGCATTCATTATTTAACCTCGCCTGTCTATCATCCTTGCAGCAATGGTCAAGCAGAAAATTCCGTAAAGACTTGTAAGAAAATGCTCAAATGTTTAGTCTCAGGAGCGAGTCGCAGTCAACATGTACTGCAAGAAAAGTTACTGGGTTTTCTGTTTGATTATAGGAACACAGTACATTGTGCCACTGGTAAAACGCTGGCTCAACTGATGATGGGCAGAAATTTGCGATCAAGGTTAGATTTAGTTTTGCCACATAACAAGAATTATAGTAGCGAAACAAATATGGATGACGCGGTGTTGAAACCGAGTCGATGTTTTAATGTAGGTGAAACTGTATGGGCCAAATGGTTTACTGCCAGGAAAGGTGTTTGGAAACTTGGGACTATTGTTAGTGTTAAGAGCCAGCGAATGTATGAAATTTTGTTTAGCGATATAAACGATAAATGTAAAAGACATGTTGACCAGATACGAAAATATACTAAACCAAGTCAAGTACTACCTAGTCTAACAGAAGGTAGCGATTCTGGGCAGTATGATCCGTATCTTGAGCCGTTCATACTCGTGCCAGAGCAGCCTCAAGAGCGCGAGGCCGCGACCTTGCCTCAGCCACCGGGAGCGCCTGTGCGCTCACCACTCGCGACACCACCGCCCTCGCCTGCTGCTACTTTTGGGATAGCGCCCACAGAAGGGGAGGGTGGTGGTCGTGTTGATGATGACATTCAAAGGTCTGGGACGGAGAATGAGGAATGGGCGGAAGCTTGTGAGGTCCTGGAGGTCGGGGATACTGCTCAGACCGCAGATGAGTCCGAGCCTGTTGCTACCTCGGAAGGTGTAGGTGTTACTGGAGCCGGTGATAATGAGCCGGTGGGGCGTTCTAAGAGGCCCCGAAAAAAAGTTAATTATAAGTTTTAAGTTTTGTGTTAAGAGATAAAATTTGTGGGTACTATTGTATAATACCTAAGTAATATTTGCCATTTGTTTTGTATTGTTCTCAGATTTCCAAAGTAAGGGTGGAGAGATGATATATACGTAACAATAATCACGGGTATGTCAGTATTAAACTAGCTACCGAACAGTACGGTCTTTCATTTGCCACCTTGCGACACTCCAGTTTTACTACTACTTCTACTACTAATTATTTAAACTACCTATTTAAAATTAAGTACCCATTAATTACTATACAAATGCACAATATGCCTTTGTGACATTTACCTGATCAAAAATTGGAAGTGTATTATTAAAGAAATCGTATTGTTCGTTTATACTTTGCAGAATTGTTTTCATTGCGAGACAATACAGCGTTTTAACTTTTTTACGGAAAACGCGTTGTATTGCAGTTGTTTTTGATAATGAATTCATATTGGAATGGTTTATATTATGTTACCAACGCACGACAATTGAAAGGAGTTCTTTTTGTTGTCTTTTTTTTTACTTTTGTAAAAAGTTGAAATGTAAGTGGCCAGTAAGTATTTCATATGCAACATGTACGTTCCTCTAAAGAGGTTGCAATCATTCCGATTTAAATTATAGCGGTTCTAGGAAATGTATGTAAAGAATTTCATGTCAAGATAACTCCATGTTCTCCCTTAGCAAAAATTTTGAAAAAAATACATATTATAGGACGTTAGTGGGAGTTTTACCAGTGAAAAAATTAGAGCGGTCTCTAACATGGAAGTGATAAAAAAAAAACTGAAAAGTTTGAATGGGTTTTTTTATTTTTTTTTCTATGGCATAATGAAAATATAATTATGGCCATTTGATCATCTTGGTTAAATGTACATTATATGCCAAGCTCATTAAAATTGGTTAACAGGAAAAAAAAATATCAATGAAAAATTAAACATAGTTTTTTTTTTAAACGAACCTTATTATATTTAGGGTGCTCAAATTTGGCAAAACAATTACTAATGCAGAGCCACACAATCTATAAAAATTACAAGCCCAAACTCAAGGGGGGCAAAATCTCTTAGCTTATCCTGGCACGGCCTTTTCTATCAAACTTTTCCGTTCTGACATGTAAATTAGCCAAACAATTGTAAGGATACTTTTCGTCACACAACGGAACTTTTATGGACTTTGTTGTTTGTATGGTTAACTACACTTAGCTATGGTCCAACTTTTTAACCCATTGTTTAACCGCAGTTACTAGGTGCGTTACTGCAATCCCAAATAGGAAAACTTTGGCCACGGTTTCTCCAACAATGGATGACTTCCATGATATTATCATAGAACCACCGTCAGAAGTTCAATTCTAACGGAGTGTGGGTTAAAACGTTTTAAATATAATACATCCAGTTGAGCTCGCAAAGAACTTAAGGAGTGCTAATCAAAATTCTTTGACCTTGAACTTTATGAATAACTTCTGTCAATATAACTATTTAAAAGATAAAAATATGAAACTCATTTATTTATTTATTATTTATAATTTTAATTTAAACTTATTTAAATTACACATTACTAAAAGTGTACGTCGTACTAAGTTAGTAATTTTTGTTTCACGCAGCGGCAAGGTTGCATTCACGGCGAGGAACTGCCATATATTTTTGGCGCTCCTTTAGTCGGTGGGTTGGCGCACTTCCCTCGGAACTACACTAAGGCCGAAATGTCATTATCTGAATCGGTAATGCTGTATTGGGGAAATTTTGCCAAGACTGGGTAAGTTTTATTTCAGGTAAAAAGGTATTGATATAATCATACATAATCATACTGAGCTATTCCAATCGACAATCGCCGGCTGGTTTCCCATCACTTTACTAAATTAAATTTGTCTAAAAGGCCTCTGCGTGTTGGCTCCATGTACGCCTTCCAAAGGTCTGGGACTCCCATAGTCCAGTGATTGCTAAAGACAAAAAAAAAATAGGACGCAGGGCAGCTAGTGGCGAGCTGTTGGACCGGACGGACACGGACCTGAGTGCTCACGTGTTCCTCACCTCACGCTTGCCTTCACCGGCCGGCTGAAGTTTATAATGACGAGGAAAAGACCCTCTGGCTTGCCTTTATTGGCTGGTCAGAGTGGAGTCGCAAGAGCTATATGCTCGAAGGGCGGATGTGTTGCATAAGTGGCGAGTGGGCACCTTATGGTCGTTTAAAGTCCAGAAGCACCTCTCCACCCTAAGCCCCTTTGGAACTGTTACCTGCTGCTATATATATGCGGTTATTTTGGGAGGCCCATTCCATTGAGTTGGCAAATCACCGTTGCCATTTCAACCAAAGTAATAAGCATTGGCCAGGCAGGCGCCGTAGTTTCATCAATAGCCTAGTTCACCAATCCATATCTGTCCATTCATAGAGCCTATTTTTAATGTTTCCATCCTTCTTAAATAGTCCTACACTAACCATTGGATATCCGTGGGAGCATACTTCTATAGTTTGAACTCAAGGACAATTGCCGGTTGGTGTCCCATCACTTTACGGCCTCTGCGTGTTGGCTTTGGCTCCATGTACGCCTTCCAAAGGTCCGGGACTCCCATAGTCCTGTGATTGGTAAAGACATAAAAATATTAAATAATTTATTAAGATTTAACTGTAGGTGGTTAAGTATGGTGTGCTCGTGTCTTTCTATTAGATATGGAGTACCTATAGCAGATTATAGAGGTTTACATTATGCATAAAATGGATATCTCTATGTTTACATAATATTTAATTTTATACATTTTCACTAAACTTATTTATGAGGTGTGTGTGTGTGTGTGTGTGTGTGTGTGTGTGTGTGTGTGTGTGTGTGTGTGTGTGTGTGTGTGCGTGTGCGCGTGTGTGTGTGTGTGTGCATGCGTGCGTGTGTGTGTGCAAGAGTGTGATGTTTCTCTTATATCTTCTGTCTTAAGATGCATCAAAAATGACAGATTTCTATGATTTAACGTTTACTTTGAAGTATCTTGTGACGGGGATCTTAGCCTAGATGAGTTGAGTTCATACCGCCCTATGAGTGGTATTCTGATACCGTGTGCGACATTACCACAGATATAATTTTATATCTAAGTAACACAAGTAGAAAAACCGCGAATTTCAAATCGAATCAGCGTGAGCCTAACTATTCAGGGTTTGTACTATAATCATACTAAATTTGACGCTTCAAACTAGGAACCCATATAGTTTCACCATGTCCGTCCGTCCATCCGTCCGTCCGAAGTCTCTTAGTACTAGCAAGCTGCAATTTTGTATGAATATACATATACCTAAGTCACGCTAACAAAGTGGTAAAATAAAATCTCAAAAATATTTTTTAGTGTACAGTCAGCATCATATAGTACGTAGCAGTCAAGATCACCAAATAGTTGGAAACATCCAGAATACTCATTAACATCGACGCAGCCTAAGTAATCAAATTGTTCAGGTCGTCCACAGTGCTCAAATATTCCGGAGCACACACAACGGCAAATACTTGATTACATTCAAGACACCGCTCGTACCGTCACAACCACACCGCCGCTGGTACCGTAGCATCCGAAGTAACCAAAAGTACGGAACACAACACATTAGGAAAATGGACTTAATTAAGTGTCGTATACGGTTCAATGGTCAAATCCTCTTTCAATATAATCCGAGCAGTAAGTTATCTGAACGGTAATAAAAACTATTTTTTAATTTTACATACTGGCAAAATTCAAGCTTTATTTAAAAAAAGAATCCTTACAGACTAACGTAGGTAATCAATTTAAATTTGAGTAACATAATTCATTAAACCGAGATAAAATATAATAAAATCTTATATCATTTTAAATAAAGCTCACTTTTCTATTCAATTTCCTTATTAATGAAAAATAGTTAGTAAATCCGCCGTATAACATTCTAAAAAAAACAATCCACTATCTATTACGGCTCAAAAGGTATACAGCTCTTTAAAGTTAGGATGGATGGACGGAAAGAGTAGGCATATTAAAAGGGTCCCGATTGCCTCCCTTTGAGTACGCAACCCTAAAAATTATTGGCGCTACTGCTTATTGTGACTATTAATTTGAGCAAGCATCATTTCAATAAAAATATGTAGACTATTATAAGTTACTTACTAGCTTCTGCTAGTAACTTCGTCCACGTAGAATTCGTCGTTTTCTCATCTCACGGAAACAGTAAATTTTTCCGGGATTCCAGACTATAATCGATCTGCCAAATTTTAAGCGAATCCGTTAAGCCGTGCTGGCGTAATCGTGATGGAGTAACAAACGTGCAAAGTTTCACATTCATAAAATTTTAATTTAAAAAAGGCAAGAGAATTGAAGTAGTTATAATTCACGTAGTTCATACATTATTATTATACATACATTCAAATAACATGCTGGTAATTAAAGAGCATTAAATTATTTCTCGTTGTTCAACATTGCAGGAATCCGAACGAAGCTCAAGAAAGTGACCCGATCCGAGCGGGTAGACAGGAAAGAGCTAGAATGAAAAATATAGACTGGACAGCGTACGAGGCAGTCCACAAAAAGTATCTAAATATTGATACAAAGTCCAAGTTGAAAAATCACTACCGAGCACACAGGTGAGCATTTCGGGAAAAAAAAATGTATTATTCGTTTAGTTTCCGTTTTTAACGCAACCATACCCATTTTGTCTTTAGGCTGTCATTCTGGCTGAATCTAGTGCCAGATCTTCATCGACCTGGTGGCGATGACGTCCCATCGTCTCATCATCAGCTGGATAGTGATGAATCAACTCATCAACTTACGACTAAAACATATAGTCCACTGCTTAAGAAAACAACAGATTACGTTTTAATCGACACTGGAATTGCGACTCAGATCCCTGTAATAAGTGTTATTAACATAACGTCGCCTTTGAATTTTAATGTAATTGGAATAAATAATGCGGCAACACAAAGTACGATAGGAGGGGCTGAAGTTCATAAATATGAAACGGCAACGAATTCTCCACCAGAAGATGGCTTTGCCGCATATTCCACTGCCTTAAGCGTGACAATAGCTATCGGTTGCTCTTTACTGATACTTAATGTACTTATATTTGCCGGTGTATACTATCAAAGAGACAAAACAAGGATGAACGGTCAAGACGGTCACACAAATGGCTCACATCTGAAGAAACGAGTTGAAAATGGTCAGATGCCTAACAATATTTGCGGAGATCTTGAAGGTACTATGCCTTACCAAACAAGTCTTAAAAACGACCCAGCAACTATATTAGGCCACCATCATACCCATTCTCATCGTCAGCTGCCACCGCCTGAGTTTGCAGATTTGCCAAGTAACAACGTTTCAGGTATGGCTACCTTACCTCGCGCACCGCCTCCACCTAAATTGGGAAAGAGCAACATTAACACTTTAGCAAGTGGCCAGCTGCCTGAAAATCAGCCGTTGTTGTCTGCGCATCAAATGCAAATGATAAACACTAGCACATTGACGAAGAAAAATACGCAACTAAACGCAAAATCGAATGTAACTATGGAGGAACTACGTGTGTGACGCCAGCGCGCCTGACTGCAACGGGCCGGGAGTTGCAGTGACGTAGAGCATCACGACGAGATCGTGTGACTTGAGCCGGACCTTCTCAAGTGTACTACAGATTACATATAGTGAATCGCCTTTGGTCTGTACCACTTGAACTCCGAAGGTTTATAAAGTACATGCCTGCTGAGGAAAGGAGCATTACTTCAACGTCTTTAATAAAAATAATCATATCTTCGTTTGAACATTTAGCCTGCAGTGAACATAAGTATAATTCATAATATATCTAGTAATATCAAAAGTGTACTAATGCAGAAGAACGTATATAAAACAAATCAGCTAATGTAAATACTTGTAAATATTAACCCCATGATGTATATTATTAGAAGTCAGCTTAGTAGCATATCCATCCTAATAACAACAATTTTAATTGCAATAAATATTAAGGTAAATAATAGTCTAAGACGTGATAAAATAAGAATATCTGTGTATAGAACTAAAAACTTATTAATTATAAATTTTGACTGTGGGATAGCAAAATATTGAACTCAAAATTAAATACATAGTTGACTGAAATAGAATTTTAATAAATATAATATTAGTCTAAATATTTTGATGTGTAACAAAACACCAACTTATTGCTGCTATTATTGTTAAGTAGAACTTGTAATCGATAATTTGATATTTTTTTCTGTCGTGGAACATTTTTCTTATGTGTAGTTAATTAGGTAAGTATCAGATCACCTGGAAACATAAACTGATCGCATTAGTAAAATGTACGTTTACAATACGTTTTGTTCGGTTCATAATAGCAATTATAATCTATACACGTGAGGTAAATGTGCTACACAAAGTAGAATCGAAAATCTGTTTAGCCATAATTATTCCGCTCTGTATGCACTTTTTGCCGACAACTGCCACAGAAATTGTGTTGGCCCCACTTTGTAATTTTTCACACAATTATATTTGACAGGAACTACAAAATAAACAACATGATCTTATTTATGATTTACGAATGATGAACGTAACTTATACCCTAGGTATTTACTTGTAATTTGCTTTGTGCTTTATTTGCATCATCATCATACACTGAGTGAAGGGCACGGTGTGATAAGCCGCATCAAGTCTACCACGCTCAAATTATACCTGCGGTATGAAATAGGTACATTGTACTTAAAACTCTTACGATCTGTGTATATTTATTTTAGTTAATTTGATTGTGTGCAAATACTTACATAATTGTAATTTATTTATAACAGCTCTGTCGGTGAATAAACATACATATTATAATAATTGATACAAACCTCAAATTAAAAAAGGTAAAATAAAATAGGTGTCATTTCCAGGCAAAAGGGACGACGTTGCCGGTATAAAATTTGGGACCGGCATATAGTCAAAAATGTATCCTTATGGGTACAAAAAGAATCGAGCCTATATGACAAGTAGTTACTTTTTTATGATTTTGTTAAGTTTCAAAATCAAAAACACGGGTTTTGATATAATAAACTTCAAAGTTTGTGACTCTCGAAAACATAGCTCAAACTCAAGTTTTTATGATAATAGTTGCAAGCCCTTCAACATACATTAAAATATACAATAAAGGTCCTTGAATATTTCTCATTAGAGATTAAAAAATATATAATAAATATTATTTAACCAGGTTCAATGAGGCCTTACTTTCCGTTTTATAAACATATATAAACTACACTAATCTTAGGGTATATTAAAAATAATTACTCTAACATAAAATAAAAATCTTCATTACGGTGTCTGTCGGTGTATTTAATAATATTTTATCTACACTCATATCATACGTCCTCTATAATGCGTTCAGAATCCGTAAGTAGACAATGACCATCATTACAAGATACAATTTTACTATGATATTTTTTCTTATCCGTAGCTGTAATGAAAAGTTAAAATTACGATACAACTTTTGATAAAGTAATGTTGTTTAAATTTGGAACATCTTCCAAAACCAACACAATTCAAACAGGGGGTCAATTCTAGTATCTATTAAACGTCGACTCGGTATATTTTATTTTAAATAAAGTGTCGTACGCCGTTTTGATGTCGAATGACATTAGAATAGGGACTTTGTTAGTTTGTCTATGATTAAAAAAAAAAACATTCATATTCGTGACACAGGTTAGCTTTGCCGCCATTTGTTTGGTCTGCCGCCTGTTTTTAAAATCCGGAAAGAGTACTTATAATATGTGTGTAGATAAAGTAATGTATGCAACTGTACATAATTAGGCCTTAAAAAACTCGTGTGATGTTATTATGAAACTCGCCTTCGGCTCGTTTCACAAAACCACACTCGTGTTTTAAGGACCCTCTTTATGTACCAGTTACATAAAATACTATTATTTAATATATAATTAAAAATCAAGAACACTCAAAGTTCAAGGCGACGACTACTGATAATGTTTATGATGACTTTAGATGGTGGCACTTCGTCAGAGTCCAGTTTCATCGAAATATTTATCACAATTCTTGTCAATTTTGACTCAAACTCAAAAAGAAAAGATACATTTTTACTTTTGTAAGAAATATGTATAATCTTCAGTTGAAAAATACAGCTCTTTTGTTGTTATTTATCTAGTTTATTTTTGACTGACTAGGTTAGGTCTGTAAGTTTGTCTCCAATAGGCTCTGTAACAGTTGAAATGATTAAAAATAATGAAAATCAAGCTTTAGAAACCCGACTGAATTTTTTGATATCGGTCTTGATATATGTTAATAAACCCGTTTGTTCATACTACTAAATTCGTATATATTTTAGATGGTCACTTTAAGACCTTTCAAACGATACTTAGAAGACTTTTTTGACACAAATAATCGTCGTTTTGCCATCATTGCTATTGCATTATTGCAGAACTGTTAGAACAGTTTGTCTGCAGGAATGTGTCCGTGAATAAATCGTTTTTTTTTTTATTTAGCTTACAGTATGTATAGTATGGAAGAGACTCAAATAAAAAAAAATACTAGCCTCTTAAATCTACGAATATTTGTCTCCTGCCGAATATCCTCGGGCAAACTATTCAACACATATGGCACACGTTTCCTCAATGTTCTTTCACCAAAGTAATTATTCACTCTAGGTACCTCTTTACCCGCAGATACTGACCTTGTGCTATAATTATGACTTATCTGAGATAGGTTATGCTCTTGACTACCACGGTTATTTATAGCTAAAAGGTATTTATGTTTTACACCCGGGATGGTGAAACGAATCTAACGGCCTGGCCACGGACACGCGCGGCGAGCAGCAGCGGCAGCGGCGAGCGGCGAGGAGTAAAAACAATAGCAAAGCTGTTGAAAGACGTGACTCGGCGCTGTCACTCGCGCGTCTTGCGGCGCGGGCTGCACCGAGCGGCGGGGGGCGGCGGCGAGCGGGCCGCGGCGCCGGGGAAACAACGATACGGGCCAAAGGAAGGATGCCACGACTTCAGTGCGGCGCGACGAGCGTTATTGAAGGGACGTCTCGGGCGGTACTTAAACCTTGGAATAATTTTTTTTAGATGATTCGCGCGCTGAAAATGGATACGGAGCTATTTATAACAGAAATATTGAATAGGCCTGCAATATGGCTATCAAAACATCCTCAACATAAGTTGAGGCATGTCATAAAACAAAGTACTGTTCTTGATACCAAGTGAACAACTCCCCATATGTATCTAAGACGACGTCTATTTAAGTCGTGCACTCCATCTCTAGAAAATAAAATGCCCTGTCTGAAATATGCGCTACTTCCAAGACATTCGAGAGCAATTTTCGATAACGCCATTTTAATTATACGTCCCCTACGCACGAAACCGCTGACGCGACTGCGAAGTCCGTGGCATGCGCGCCGCTCCGCTCTGTCTTGTCGCGCCGCCCGCCGCACCGCTCGCCGCTAATACCGAAGTCGTGGCCAGGCCGTAACGATAGCACACGCATCTAAATCGACTCTGGCGTTTAGAAGTTATGTTGGAATTAAGAATCGTACTTATATACGTACATACATGAATCCTGAAAACATTATACTTCTTTTTTTGGGCAGTCGTGGAAAAAGACCGGACGTTACGTACTTTAAATACTTTGAAGCATTTCTTTTGCATTTTTTACTACCACGGGTAGTATTATACTCTAGTTTTAACAGGTATATCTGTAGAAGACGAGGAATACGCATATATCTTTTTCATCTACACCGTGTCCAATAAGTTTGCATACAGTTTAAATTCTCAATAAAATAAATGTACAAACAGTTAATACAATGAAAAGTATATTTTATTAATGGCACACTTATGTATAATATTTACAACAAATGTTTCGCGGAATAACTCCACGTTTAACTTTTTTTAATAGCTTCAAACGTTTCTCAAATGAATCACACGCGGCACGCACCGCTTCCATTGGTATTTGGTCCCAAATATGCTCGATAACCTTTTTGAAATGATCCAGGTTTGCGATTTTATAATCATTTAGTTTCGAGAGTATGTACTACCACACGAAATAATCTAATACATTCAAGTCAAGAACTGGGTGGCCATTCATGTTTCAGCAGAAAATCGGTAAAATTAGCCTGACACCAAGCTTGAACAGCGTTTGCCGTGTGTGATGGAGCTCCGTCTTGTTGGAAAACATAATATTCGTTCTCAAACATCCTTTTTAAATTTGGAGCAACAATTTTCTCCAAAACCTCGGATTTATAGTATTGAGCATTGATTTTAACGCCTTTATCGATAAATACTAGAGGTAGTTTACCCTGCTTACAAACTGCACCCCACACCATCACCGATAAGCTCTGGAACCTAGGAACATTTTTCTGGTTGTCCGGAAGGTCTTCTATCATTGGTGCCCACAATCGATCATTTTGGGCGTTATGAGGCTGTTCTAACACGAACAGTTTCTCGTCAGAAAATACAAACTCGTCCCCTGCGTGCCAAGAAAGTATAATGTTGGATCTTTGTACTCTCTTTTTCTTGGTCGCTTCGGATATGCCATGAACTTTTCGTTTTTTGTAGGCATGGCATCCAAGATCCACCCTCAAAATATTGTGTACCGATCCTTTTGAAATTTTCAGCTCAGCAGCCAATTTTCGGATAGAACGGTGTTTTTTCCGCGGAAGTCGCTCTCTCACAATCTTTACTACTCTATCGCTTCTAGCTGAACGTGGCCGACCGGATCTTTTCCTGTCTTCTACTGAGGAGGTCTCTTTATACCTTTTGATTGTGGTGTAAACTAGATTGTGTTTAATTCCAAGGGGTTTTAAGGCCTTAAAGATAGCACCTGGGCTGTCGCCATTGCAAAATTTTCTGATAATCGTTTCACGAAACTGTTTCATCGTGGATTAAAAGCAAACTACAAATGCTTGACGTTTGAAACGATTGTATTTTGTTAACGACACCATACTTTATAAATTAAAATAATAATTTGATGGCCTGTAGTCTGTGTGTCTTTAGGGTTAGTGCAAAAAGATGTGTATTCGAACTTATTGGACACGGTGTATATACCCATTTAGATATGCAGTATTAATACCCAGTTGAGGAATATCCAAGTCCATCTACGCAGCAACTGCCATCAGTAGTCGTACTGTTTCCAATCTAGCGACAGCCGCGACTGTCTTTTCGAAATCCACTCCAGAGCCGCTAATCAGGCCTTCTTTTTGTAATTTTATCGTCGTTAATTATTAATTTTAATGGTAATATCTACATCCAACGACATTCTTCTTTCAGATAGTATTGCGTCCTCCTATGAGAGCGTTCTTCGCTACGTAAGGCGTCATCCAATGTGGTCTCCGTAATTATACTTGAAAAATCAATGCAGTGCCTTTAAATTCCGTTAAGTCTTCATATGATTCTCCATTTCATTATTCCACCTTAAATATAAATACACTCTTATTTTGGTTGATATGGTTGGCCAGTGCGCAGTACTAGGTCTACCAGGTCCTCTCTTGGGTACTACTATATCACGTGCTTGATCTGTATCTTGAGCCGAGTGTTCAAAATTTTGTTCATTTCCTAAGTTTTCCGTAGTATTTATATTACCTGGTAACTTCATAGTACGGGTATCATCATTTGACTGTTCAGGATTTCGTTTATCTTCTATATGGTATTTCCATAGTATAATCATTTCTAATGATACAATCGCCTAGTTTTTGTGTTTTTAAATGTTTTAATCCTTTAGTTTTAATGCTTTTTTATTTTAATGAAATTATTAATATTGAATTTTGACCACCCCTTTATCTTTTAATGACACTTTTAGTTGAACTAATCTGTATAAAACCTTTTCTTTTAACTGTGTTTATGACATGTTTATGACAAAGTTTCTGTCGATACATTTTCATAGAATTTTAAATCCCTAGATATCATAAATCTTATTTTTTCAGGTATCTACATCCTGAATTCTTTAGTGGTCTTTTGATATCAGAAAACACTTCGGCTATTCAACGAGCATCAAATTTACCTATGTTTGGGATATTCACTCGTTTTTGTAATTTCCAAGTATCATAATATTCCTTAGACAAGGAGTCAATGCGTATGGTACTCATTCTAAGTTAGTTTTAGTTTAAAGTTAGTATACGAGTACACACAGGTTTTCTTTTACTATCGACATATATACATATATATATAATATATATTTTCTCTACATTATTCAATTTTATTGATTCTGAACTAATGTTTAAAAAAGGCTGTAATTCAGGAACTAAGATCGACAAAGTAGTCCCTATTGCCTAGGAACAACACAATTATTTTATGTTTCAAATGTTTTTATCAATTTGATCAATTTGTAATTGCAAAAATACTCAAGTTTCTGATATAGACGGACCAATAAAGTGTGTGTGTATATGTAAATAATTTAAGAGAATTCTGTCACAGATAGATGTAATTATTTTTATTTTAAATGTCACGTCATGGCTGAATTCGTAACACTAATATAAAAATTTAAAAATATGGTAATTTGAAATTGTTTGGTGATTTATACACCAGGCCGCGCGCTGCACAGGAACCTGCGACGCTGCTTGTCCCCCGCCCTGGCTCCGCTTCGGCATCGACTGCATATTAACAACTCTTTGTTGGCAAATAATTTTTGGTAAACGAACTTACTTACAGTGAAGTTCTACTATAATTTTGTGAGTTGTTCCATCTCAGAGATTTCATAATAAACACGCCATGTAATCCGTTTTTTTTACCTATAATATTGTCACACAATTTAAGACATTCAAAAACTGAAAAAATATGTTCATTCACTCACTCGGTGACGCTTGTTCCCGGGATCTCACTCCTTTTCATTCGTTTCAGAGTAGTCATTGCTTTTTTCTGCAACCAGGGGTCCCTATTCAGTAGGTATTCAGCGTTGTTACGTGCTGTCTTACCAGGGCTTGGGAGGGACGTGAAGTCTATCAGATGAAATGTCTCACAAAATTTTGGTACAACATCACTTTAGGTTAGTTTGTTTACCCATAAATTTTATTTCGATGTTGAGAGACTTCATAATAAACACACCATGTAGGATGTTCAGCGTTAGTTGCACAATAAAATACAATAATAATATAATTATCATAGAAATTGGTATATTGAAAAATGGTTTCTAGATGTCTTTCAAGTCAAGTCAAGGGTGAATTTTTGAGATGGACGTTTTTTCGTAATTTCGGTGGCGCATTTTTTTTTCATCGTTTGGTGATAATTTATATAATGACTAGAAAGAGATTAAATTTTTAATCGAAATGCTGTATGAGGCACCATTCTGAAGCTATTATTTTAGTTAAAAACTATTTTTATTTTTTTTGCGCCACCGAAAATTACAACGGTGCCACCGAAATTACATCGTAAATTTACTTTGAAATAAATGATGAATATACGTGCTTACAAGTCTTTTAAAATATGTAATTCAAATTAAATTAAACTTCAGCATAATTTTTAACAATATTTTTAATCAAAATATTTTTAACAAATTTAAGAACAATGCAATAGTTAATTTAATGAACAATGCAATAGTTAAGTTAATGACAAGAAGTAGTTAATGTTCCATATAATTTTATGAAAGGCAAATGCTTAATTGGTCTTTCATAAAATTCTTCTTGTCTTCTTAATTTATAAAACTCTCTAAAACACGTTTTATAAACTCTATAAAAACAATCAAAAACTTACATGCAAATTCAGTCTTCACAACAATACTGTTTGTTTGAAATTAACTTTAAAAAATAGTCTTCGCATTAACTTAGTTTTTATTTTAGGTCAATTTAAATAGTTCTGATTATAGACATCATTAAATTTTTAAATATCATTAATAAATAAATATTAGCATCGTTATATAAAATGTAATTTTAGCTACGCATTTATGCTAAATCTATGACTTTTTTTAACAAAATCCTATACAAAATTGACTTGACTTGTAATTTCGGTGGGCATTTGTAATTTCGGTGGACAAAAACGCCACCGAAATTACGCCACAGAAATTACGACATAACAGTTTTTCAAAGATATCGGTTGCACTATATACTTTATTAAAAGATGCATTACGGGTTTCATTTAGTCTATAAAGGTATATTATAAATATCAAAAAATAACTAAAACATACTTATTTAACGTACAGAAATTACGCGCCACCGAAATTACTTCACAGGGTACCAAAATACATCGCGAAAAAGACTAACCTCGCTAGCTCTAATGGCGCACAGATACACGTCCAGTCCATTCGGTTGCGAAAGCACAACTAATGGTCTCTTTAAATAAAAACGTAAACATGGCGGTAAGTCGCTAGACGAACCAGATATCAGCAGGTATTTGCGAGTCGTTTCGTGAGTGGTCGGCGCGGGACAAAGACAAAGCGGTCTGCCTACTTTTAGGTATTAATATTTTTGCATTATTGGATAATTATTAAGAAGCGTCATCTAATATTCTTTCTAATGATGTATAATACCTAATTAAGATGTTGCGTACACACAAAGTTACGCGAGCTTGTTTGGACAAAACTGGAAGTGTGACATGCCTCAGAGTGGTCATATTCGCGCTATTTTTAAGGTTCAATTTTTTTTTTCAGAGATTTGGCTTACATTTGCGTGATGATTATGTATGGCCTCTTAATATAACAGTGTGTATGATGAAAAACATTTTTTTTTATATTATTTTATTAATTATTTTCCGTATTACAGCCGTGTGACACCCAAAAATGCCTGTTTGAAAATTCACCCTCAAGTCAAATCATTTAATGTCAAAAAACACAAGACTTAATTACAAAAAAAAGGAAATGATAACACTAAAAACACTTAATCAAAAATAAAATTAATAATCACCCATAAACGCCCATAGCACTATAAAAAAATCTTAATGAGTAAATACTTTTTTCTCCCACATGCTCGGAAATGTTAACCTTGTTAAATAATCAACCCGCGACCGCGAAGTTCAGAGTTCCAGGTCAAGGCAAGATAAAATAAAAATAAGTTATTATTTACCAACGGCAACGCGCGCGTAAATGTATGACATTTCATTGCGAACCTGGTGTTTTACTTTTTAAAACCATGTTTTGACTATGATAAGTAACTAACTCCAAACAGCCAAACACTCGTGCAATCAAAATTCTTCGTTGTATATTTTACTTTTTAAATGTCGTAGACTAAAAAGTTAAGCCTGTTCAAACAGCGTTTACAGCGTATTTGAAAGTGTATCAATTAGTATGACTTTTTTATTGAAATTGAGTTCATAACCAAAATAAATTTTATTCAAATTGAATTTATAACGCTTAATTTTGTGTTTTTTTTTTATCTACTGATCAGGGCACCCAGTTTGAGTCCGATCTTTTCCAAAGCCTCATGCACACTTGTGCTACTAAGCGCATTCGGACAACCGCGTAACATCCGTGCGCTAACGGAATGATTGAGCGACTACATCGCCAATTAAAAGCCGCACTTATGTGCCACTCTGGTTCCTGGACGCGCGCTATTCCTTTCGTCTTACTCGGCATGCGTACCGCCTACAAGGAAGACTTGAAGGCTACTGCTGCCGAAATGTTATATGCCGAATCTCTTCGTTTGCCTGGAGAAATGTTAGTCTCCGACCTTGGCGATGACCGATTCGATGATCATGCTGATTTCGTTGTTCAGCTGAAGCGCAAGATGACTCTTTCCGCCCAGCTCCGGTTTCTCGCCACTCGACTCCTGCAATCTTCGTTTCGAAGGACCTGCCAACTGCGTCTCACGTGTTTTTACGGGACGATACCGTCCGACGTCCATTGCAGCCTTCCTACACCGGTCCATATGCCGTATTACAGCGTTCCGCTAACGGTAAAACTCTTACTTTGGCTGTCAAGAACAGGGAGGTTGTGGTAAACATTGACAGAGTCAAGCCAGCTTTTGTTGATTTGGACAGTTTTCCTAGCTCAACTGAATCAACAATCCCTCCCGCTTCACCGCTTCAGGAGGTATCCCAAGCGCAGCCAGCTAAACTTGCGTCTAAGCCTGCGGATACCACTTATTAAATGTACCATATACCACTCGTTCAGGTCGCCACGTGAAATTCAAAGATTGTAACGATTATTGCTATTTTTAGCTTATAAGTTAGGTTTTTTTTTTGTTTGTGCTTTATCTCTCTCCGTGTGGCGATTTGCCACGTATCATACCTCCTTCAGTTTTATTTTACTTGACTATCGGCCTCTTGAGCGGCAAATGTTTTTAGAAGAGATAATGAGTCAATGACAAACTCTGCCACTGAAAAACTTACTTATTCGCTGTTAATGTGTTAATATATATTACAGAATTAATATACAGTCTAATTTATCGGATTTCTGTTATCAATTCCTCCCGGCAAGAACCATTCGCATTTAACAATAATAACGACTAGAATCGTCTTCCCCAAAAGCTATAAATGACATAAGACTTATTTACTTTAACCTTCGAAATCTCTAATCATCACTAGCTTAAACATGGCAAGCTGAATCAGGGCAGAACCGACTCGGATAGGTTGGGCGAGAAGGTCAAAGCGGGAGCGGCGCTCCCGCTTTGGCCTTCGAGGTCTTTCTTCATCTGCCATAAAAACATAAAACATAACAAACATAACAGAGAGTTTGAGAGATAATAAATAAACGGAGTTATCAATAAGGAAGGAAAGGACGTAAATATTCAACTTTTTGAATAGCGGGTAAAATGAACTTTATAGGAAATAAATATTATAAAACACAATTTTACAGGGCGCCTCTGGAGGACACCGCGTAACTTTGGCACCGTGTTCCCGACCATGTTTAGAGAATAAAATGTCGTATAAAGTAAGCTGGATTCGGTTTACTTTGCGAGTAATCAATATTTTTTGTTTTAAACAGAATCCAGTATATTTATTGCACCTTTATGATAGCGACGTTTCAAGACCGCATTACATTATCTGACTGACGTAAACTGCACAGGTTTGTTCCTGTCACTACCATTGTTTATGTGTCATTGAAAATAAATACGTAGAATTTGAATATTAGTTAATCCAAAGTATGATAATTGTCTGTAAATCCACGGCTAAATCAGATGTTTGAAGATCTGTTTCGCCAGCTAAAGGAAAAAGGCATTTGGCCGCACAATTCCGAGCGGGATGTGGTCATCACTGAAGCGATGGAAGAGAGGCTGCTGAATCCAATCACCGAAGATCCTACGCTATCAACTCGTCGTGTAGGAATTATTTGTGGAGTTGATAAGATGGCCGTTTGGAGGTATTGGAGAAAGTATGGTCCTCATCATTTCCACTACAATTTTTTCGATTTTCAAGGGTTGTCTATTGCCAAAGAATAAACGCAAAACTTGCACAGAACCCCAATTTCCTCAAACGAGTGTTGTGGACTGATGAAGCCCAATTTACAAGATCGAGAGCATTCAATTCTAGAGTAAGAGCCCGTGACAACCAGACCTTCGTCATTTTATAAAAGCTGAAAGTTTGTTAAAGTATGCTTTGAACATAGGTAAGAACGATGGCAAAATCTGAAATTCGAGTCATGGTGGCTTTGGGAGGTAGGGGGTGGGACTGGTGCATAAAATACCAGCCAACTTTCGTTATTTTATAAAGCGTAATTTTTTAATATGTTATTCGGAATAACATTACAAATCATCTCATTCATTGCCAGACACTTTTTATGGTGGCAATCCCTTGCCAGACACCCTAAAACTTTAATAAATTTTAATTCTACTTTCGTTATAGTATAAAAGTTCAAATTTATACATGTTATTTGGGTAACTATTAGAAGATGTTTTCTCAGTTGCCAGACAGTTTCGACAGTTCCTACCTGGCCCAGACAAACATATTGGGTACCTATAGGTGCGAGCGCGAGGCAATATACAGTCGCATAGGTGCGAGTGAGATAGCGCGTTAGGTCTTCACTGCGCGAGCAGCTTTCCGTTACTGTGCGGTAGAAGTTTGTAATTTTGTATCAGTATACGTATAGTCTTTACTATTTGAACTGAGCTGATCTTCTACACAAAGGCCATTGTTTGTAAACAATACCATTGTCTTTCTTTGTGTCCGTAACCGCAAGCTGGTTACATACAAAAAAGCTAGAACTACATTGAATGTACATTGAATTATCAACCCTACCCTCTTAGTCAGTAGGTTTAAAATGTAAAGTGTCAGGATACAGATATAAGTCTTGTGTAGATGATAGTATTGTGTAGAGAATAAGCACAGTTCAAATAATAAAGACTTATATCTGTATCCTGACTCTTTACATTTTAAACCTACTGACTAAGAGGGTAGGGTTGATAATTCAATGTACATTCAATGTAGTTCTAACTTTTTTGTATGTAACCAGCTTGCGGTTACGGACACAAAGAAAGACAATGGTATTGTTTACAAACAATGGCCTTTGTGTAGAAGATCGGCTCAGTAGAAATAATAAAGACTATACACGCTTGGCTATTTGTGGTGACGCTTTTAAAATTAAATTTAAAATATACAGTTTTATTAAAGCATTATAATCATGGAAGGTGTATCAAATTGTTTTGTGTGTAAGAAAAGTGATGGAAAAACAATCTTATTTTCGAAAGAGACATTAAAAAAATGTGAATTAATTTTAAGATTACGAAAATTACATAATTTAAAATATAAGGACATTATTTTGCCTTTATGAAAATTCGTTCTTTGAGACAACTTTTAGGGTGTCAATATACAAGTATTTACAGACTTACAGCTGGGTATCTCGAATTCCGAGTTGAACTTACTATAATGACTGGACTAATATACAAATGGGAAGAAAGGTCGCAGAAAACCGGTTAATTTTGTTCAACAGAAACGAAACCTGCTAAATAACGGTTTTAGTTATAAACCGTTTTAAAACCGGTAACCGAAACCAAAAACGCTATTAATTTCGGTTTGGAGTGTAGAGCCAAAACCGGTTTGAATAAAAATACCGGTATCCGATCCCTGCATTGTATCTATTACCCTGAAAAGATGTTGTAGACACAGGTCCCAATAAATCCATATGGATTAATTCTAAAGGGGAAGTAGACCTATTATAAGCTCTTTTCTTAAAAGGTTTTCTTGATTGCTTACTTTCTACGCAAGCGACGCAACTACTTTTATCTAATGCTGCAAACTTTACGCCTACATCTACCTATATTATAAAAGTTACATCCGTTAGTATCAAAAACACATGTAAAACCCTTATCAACAGCTTTCTTTACAGATATTAAGTTAGCCTTTAAATCTGGTACAAAGGCCACATCACTGATTCTGTTGATCACGTTTTCTGGCGGCTTAATTGAAATATATCCTATTCCGCAGCATTTAATCTGTTCTCCGTTAGCAACAGTAACGCTGCCTTGACTAATCGTTATATCATGAAACCAATCACGTTTAGAAGTCATGTGTTTAGTACAACCTGAATCTACGTACCAATGGTCCTTATTTGAGCTACCGGAAGTATTGAGAGCTGTAAATGTGGCGTCGTTATCTTGTACCACATTAGCTTTCACCGTCTTGTTTCTCAGGGGACAGTCTGGTCTTTTATGCCCAGGCACTTTGCAATCGTAACATATTACGTCCTTCTTCTTAGATTTTGGCTTCATCTTGGTATGAAAAACAGATTCTATTGGTGTAGCTGCTTCCTTAGACATTTCATTTAGCAGTTTTGTCTTCACTAAGTCAGTGGTCACGTCGAGATTACAGTTTTCTAGAGCCATAACGAGAGGTTCATATTTTAGGGTGAGTATGGCTGCAATTGACGTGTCCTCTATGACTTTGTCAATGTCTGCAAGGTCCTGTGCCGTTGTTATTACTGCATTTATATATAATTCAATATTGCTGAAGTCAGACAAACATAATCTGTACAGTTTACGCTCTAAAGCGAGTCTTCGACCCAATCCTTTATCCTCAAAAGCCTTTTGTAGCAATTTCCACGCTTCGGCTGCAGTTTTTGCACATCTGACATGCGTTATAGCTGCCCCGTCTACTGTTAAGCAAATTTCCCAAACTTGCAAACAATGACCCTCTAATGCTTCTGGGGTTCGCTCATTCTGGTTATCCCACGTTGTCTCTCCAAAAGTTGTCTCTCCTTGTCTATTTAAAGTGCAAGAAAGAGAAAGGGCTAAATTGATGTGTCTAATATGCTTTACTTGCCGATCGTGAAACAGGCGGTTATATTTATATAATAGATAAAAAATTAAAATTCGTGTATAAATGGTGTAATTTGTTTGACCGTAAATATTTAAAATAAGACAATTATGTATGGTCACAAAATAGTATAGACACGCAAAAAGAGCGAAAATAATATTCAATTTTGTAATAATTACTTACGTTAACCCGATCTCCAGTCGTCCACTCGAGTTAATTATATACTAAACTTTAATAACGAGTATATCTCCCACTCTGTTCGATTACAGTTTGCATTCGAGCAAGCATTGAACCGATAATATTCTGACACAGATTGGAACCACGAATACTATCCCAAATGTTTAAACAGTGGTCTTCTAAGGCTTTCGGAGTTCGATCATTCTGGTGGTCCCAACGTTGGACAATAATATCCCATAAATTTTCGATTGGATTTAAATCCGGTGACCTTGAAGGCCAGGGAATAACCCTAATATTATTGTGCTGACCAAACCACTCCCTCACACTTCGTGAACGGTGTATGGGACAGTTATCTTGCACAAACGTTATCACCGGTAACTCCTCCTCTGGATACACATTGCGAACGGTGGGCAACATGGTGTCCTCCAGCATTTCTACATAATGAACACTGTTCGCTCGACTGGGAAGTCTAACCAGTTCTCCTGGGTCAGCCGCACCCATCCATCCCCACATATTTACGGTTATACGACCAGATTCCATGTTGGGCACTACATGATTGTCATTATACCGAGTATTATTTCGGCGCCACAAGCTTAGTCGTCCGTGTTGGCTCGATTTAAAAGTCTTTTCATCTGTAAAGATGACATTACTCCAGTCAAAATTTAAATACTCCAAAGCGAACCTTGCTCTTTTATGGCTTTCTGTTAGCAAGGGTTTGACAGCATGCCTACGATACGATGATGCAGACCCTCACTGTGAAGAACACGACGAATAGTATCCGCACTCGTATTGAATAAACCAGCGTAGTGGGTTGTTGGTTTAAATCCATCTTCCTCATACTCCCTCACCATGGCTTGACGCTGGGGTGTGCTTATGAGTCGTGGTCTACCCGTTCTTTGCCGGGGTAGCAAAGATCCCTCCTCTTCAAACCGCCGTACCCATAAAACAATAGTTTTCCTCTAAAAAAAACAGACATTTATAATAACAATTAAAGATATAAAATAAAATGAATAAAGACTAAATCGAAATTATTTTATAAAAAGTTGACCAAAAAAATTACTACTTACGTTAACTCCGGTTTCTCTAGCGATTACTGACAAATTTCTGCCTTCACTGTGCAAAGCAATTATTTGCGATCTTTTGACTAGGTCAATATTGCAACGAGAAGTCATTTTTTAAGGAAATTTCAACGAAAGTAAATCTACACAACAAAGGCAATTGATTGAGCAGCTAACGAACGAACGAGCGTAAGTCTTTGTAATAATCAGTCTGGTATTTATAAATCTTTAGTCTACCCTCCTAGTATTAATACTTAACGTGTTTCTGTGTCATGCAAAAATAAGCAAATCATAATAAACTGGTAATTAATTTCGACCCAACAATAAATGGTTCGATGGCCCGATGGCATAAGGCCGCTAACGTTCAGAACCCCGAGTGTCCCGGGTTCGATTCCACATCGTGGATGAAAAGTGTTTTTGATAAATTTAACCTCTTAGTTTGAAATTGACTAATAGTTTGAAACTACTTAAAAATCATCTATTATACTAAAATATAAAATGTATGAAATAAAGTGATGTGTGCGGTTTTTTTTTCATATTTTTAGATCATTATCTGCAACAACGCCATCTAGTAAGATCTTGTTGAACTACTACGAGCAGATAGATGGCGTCAGTTTGCCTCAGAGCATTATCTTTCCGAACTGTCCATGCACTTTTGCAGCCTACTGTACATTAACAATCATAGACATATTATTTTACCAAACAAGATACAGCGCCCAGGCGACAAGGAATGGCACTATTATCCATATCCGTCACAGGGTCCGTCCGTCCGTCAGATGATCCCACGATATCCAATGGGATAGTGACAAAACATTAAAAAAAGTACTTGCGTGTGACCTTGTAGAAGCGATGGGTTTAGTGAAGCTCTATGTAGTAGATACTTTGATTTTGTATTACCAATTCGAGGTCACCCTGTATTACCGTAAAAAACTGCACAGCGAGCGGTCGGGTGCGAAGCAGGAGCTAACTTTGATATCATAATCAGAACCGGTTACCGATGCGAGAGGAGCGGCGAATAAACAAACTGTGAAGTCGGACGAGTCAACCTTAGTGAAACACAACATGCAATATTACTGTTACTAAACGGTCTCATGCCGAATGTATACCGGATAAGGGCGAATGGAAGGATATAGAGACGAATGAAGAATGGAATCTCGTTCAGAATAAACGACATCGAAACAAGTTTATATGTAAAACAGATAGTGTCACAACATCGTTTAACATGAAATTCAAAGCGGTGGATGTTAAGGTCCCATTGTTTATATTATATCTACATACATACATACATACCTTCACGCCTTTATTCCCAGAGTGGGGTAGGCAGAGCTAGAGAATTACCAACAACTCCAAAAACTTGTTGATAACTCTGTAACCACAATTTGCACAATTAGGCTAAGATTATATTATATCTAATGTGGATAAATCGGTAACGGAACACCAGAAAAAACCCAAGATCGAGTAACGTTACCAAGAATTGGCATGAAACGTGATAAGGGATATTACTCATATACAGTGTATATATTAGCAAATCAAAATTAAGAGACTACCTAAATGATAACATGTGGCCTACAGGTATAACTTTTAGGCGAACAATAACAGAAAAATGCAAAATGATAACTTTTAATTGTAGGTCAGCCAAACTGTCTATAGATGGTATAAGAGCCTTGTGTAAGAGTGAGGATATCGTGGCGTTACAAGAGATTTGGCTCCTGCCCTGCCTGACCTGCCTTTCCTTAGTACTACTTATAAGGACTTCGGTTCGACGGGAATATCAGCGGTTGACGTGTCTGCTGGACTTGAAGGGGCGCCCTCATGGTGGCGTGGCTATCCTGTGGCATAAAAGTGCGTTCAATGCGGTGACCATAGTTGAATGTGAAAATGACAGAATAACATTCGTTAAAATATCAACCGTTGACCTATCTGGTGGGTTCTGTCTACATGCCTACAGACTCAAATGAAAATTTGCCTCTTTTCATCGAGTGTTTAGGTGCGCTGTCCTGCACTATTATAGATAATTATGAAGTGCAAGCGGTATCTCGTACTATGGGACTTCAACGTTTACATTAGTCAGCCGTTTTGTAACGAGATGATGGAGTTCTGCTCTGAACTTTAATGGTTATGTGCGGACATAAATAAACTTGGTGTTACTTCTGGTAAGGTAAACATAGGTGCAGGAGATGGCTAGACCATTGCGTCGTAACGGAATGTGCCTGGAACACTATACGCAACGTTAGGGTTATGTTCAAGTTAGCGATCAGGGTGTCTACATCCGGATATTGACATCTTATTTGCTCTGCCACCCGATGCAGAGCATGAGCTAAGCATGTAATATGTTTCATTTTCGGTAAAACACTTTTTAAAATTCGCCCCTCCTTCAACATATACGCAACGCTATCGGTACATAATAGAAGCACACTATTGAGTTGATTTTCATAGGATTCACCCCACATATTTTGTAAGCAGTCTGTAACAAACTTAGCAATAGTCTCCCCATTCACTACTGCTAGCACTTTACATGCCACTGCTTAAATAAGTTTTTTGGGAAACAGTTGCATCCAAGGGCTTCACCAAGAAATGGACCACTTATCTGCCTAAAAAGTCTGTCGTTTCATCAAGCGATATTCAATTTTTTTTATTTGCTGCTTCATTGTTTATAGCAGGTATTGTGGCTTGATTAAACTTGTCCAGGTATATACTTTTCTTATCGTTGATTCACTGGGTAGACTTCGAAGAGGCTGATCTACACAAGTACAGCAAAAGTACTTTTGAAAAAAAGATTTGAATGCTGGGTTTTCGATTTGCACCCATGGGACATTATGAGGAACTCGATCAGGTCGAAGTAAAAACCTTCATCTGGTTTGTGAGGCAATCCTGTGTGTACAGATCCTTCGACGTGTCTTTTCACTGTACTTTTTCTACACCCTATATCAACTTCACATTTTTTACAGTGTATTAAATGTCTTGTAGAGTCATACTTTAAATCGGGATATAGTTCAATCCAACTTAACACAGTTTCTCTCTTAGTTTTCCGAGGCATGTTCAGTGAGGTAGAAAGATCTGATACTGTTCTTATTTACAACAACAAGACTTTACTTAGTCCAATCAGAAATAAATCGGAGTCCAGTAAGGATCAGCCAAAATAGTCACAATAAGAATATCACAAAGTCCGGTAACTTTTGCGATTATTGAATTTATATTTATATGGTAGGTACAGATTGCATATGACGCTGACATGCATATGAAGTTGACATTGCAATCGTTTTATCTCTATTTAACTGGCCAGCTTATCACAAAATAGGTTTAAACTAATGTCAATTGTTTACACTGAAAAAAAAAATGGTTAAAACAGTAACCAAAATTTGGCTACCAGTAGGCCGTAATCTAGGGACTTGCGAACTACTGGTTATCAGTAACAAAATCAGGTTCATTTAACTGTATTGTGTAACCTGCAGCCTAGCTTTTTTCGTTACATTAACTTAACAATTTGACTTTCTATAGTCAAACTAGTTGTTTAAAATAACAATCCAGTTCATAAAAAAGTAGACAAAGGGTTTTGCTTTAAATAATCAAAACGTTTCGCTACCGATGGCTGTACTGTTTGCTTGCTGGACACCAAACTGTTTATTCAGTTTTACTTTACCGTCTGCTTCCAGGCTACAGGTTCGGTTTGTTAGTATATAGCAAAACCGTTTTGTTATAATAGTTAACTGTGTTGTGTAACCTGCAGGCTTACTTTTTTCGTTACATTAACTTAACAATTTGACTTTCTTTAGTCAAACTAGTTGTTTATAAATAACAATCCTGTTTGTAAAAAAGTCGACAAAGGGTTTTGCGTTAAATAATCAAAAAGTTTCGCTACCGATGGCTGTACTGTTTGCTTGCTGGACACCAAACTGTTTATTCAGTTTTACTTTACCGTCTGCTTCCAGGCTACAGGTTTGGTTTGTTAGTATATAACAAAACCGTTTTGTTATTAGTAGCCAATCTCAGTTAATTAATTAGTAGGTAACAAAAATAGAGGGTGTTATAGGGACGGCTTGGCAAAAACTTAACAGATGCGATTAGGACATAAAACCGAACAACTTTCCCCAAGGAAGATTATGACTGGAAACAAGTGAACATTTTTGACCCTCCAACACAAAATGGCACGTATGAAACTTAAACACTGTTTCCGGTCATACTTTCCTTAGAGATAGTTGTTGAGTTGCATGGCCTAATCACGTCTGTACAGTTTTTTCATGCCATTTAAATCCTGTATTATACTGCTTAGATAAGTAAACAGGGTGTAAAAGAAATAATACGGAACATGACAAAATATGAACTAATGATTTATTCTGCTTTAAAACAAATCAAAACATCACACTAATAGTATACCATCTAAAGTTAAATAGGTAGGTAGGTAGGTAGGTACCTAATATGAGGCACTCTGTGTAAGCTCCGGTTTTCTTCATCGTACTTGTTCATCGTCTAGCACTAAATATATTTTGTTTGTTTGGTCTGTTAGGACTTCTGCCTGAAAAAACCGCATTATCGTTAGCAAAGTACGTGGAAGGTATATCGCCACGGGTAGATAGATATATCAGTCAAAATAGAAGTAGAATAAAACTAGGTTAGGTATCCTTTGTCTATAGCCCCGGAATAACAGGCACAATAGAAAATCTATAGTTAAGTGCATGGATAACATGTGATCCAGCGGTTAATAGAAGCTAGATAGATGGTAGGTAATTAGAGTACTTAAATAAAGTAGGCAGGTACTTACTGTACTTTTGTCAGAAAATGCGTCTGTTATTATGTCTTTTAGCATAGCTATTTGACTAGTTAGCTTAGCTCTGTGACCAATTACTGGCACCAACTCTTTTAAATCTTCTGCAGACAAAATTTGCAACGTGTCTATGTCCTCACACTGTTCTGGATAAGAAAAATTAAGTAGGTAAGTAGTACATAAGTATATATTTCTTACTTCGCAAACGATTAGTCACCTCGATTGATTCGTAACGTATATAATTACATACCTTTAAACTTGTCAATGTACATGCCAAGACCCCAAGAGTTTAGATAATCCTCCACGTCCCTTGAAGCGCTGGAGTTAGCTTCGACCGGCTCCGCCGCCGACGCCTGGTCGTAGTCACTCATATTATTAAAAATCTGACCACGTTGGCGAACTATTTTTTTAACGAACACCATAAATTCAAAGAAAATGACAAGCCGTTTATAGTTGCCCGCCACACACACGAATAAAAGCAGCTCACTCACAGGAATGAACTCGCTTGCTTTGCCACACGCGGCCCGCGGTCTCCCTCCCCCCCGCCGGCTGGGTTACGCTTAACCAATTTGTTTCGTTGGTAGCAATAAATAATTGCTTATTACTTTGAAAGTCATTACGTTACGTATAAAGAAAGTTTAGTTTAGTAGCATAGTTCTTTTTTTCTTAACTAGTGGCCAATTAGGAACAAAACAGTTGTTATTAATAGACGAAATCAATGAGTTGTTATGAAAAAAACTGGTTATTAAACATTTAACAAAAGTTTTGTACTTTGTTGATATGTGTTGATTAATTACTATTTACTTTACGAATTCGTTAAAATTAATCAAACACGTTGATTGATATTAAGCACAAAGTTTAGATGTGTGTAGAAATTGGTTTTGTTGCTGCAACCTCGCTAATTAGTTTACGTAAAATTAATTAACAATAACAAAAACTTATGTTACTACATACCAAATATAAATCTACAAATCTAGTTTTGGACCGATTACTAAACTGATTGTTTATATTTAACTAAAGTTTACTTCCCTACAAGGAAACTTTCAACTAACAAATCTAGTTTGGTTGATCCTTTTTTTCAGTGTAAATAGATAGAGGATAATTGGAACTTATTAAAGTAGGTACTACTACTTTGCTATCTAGTACAAAATCAGTCGAAACATTGAAAGGGACCCGATTACAGTGGTAGCAACTATAGAGACTTTTATTCAGGGCATTTATCTGAAAGCACATTTTCCATACATCATTTCACATTACACACACAAACTTAATTTTTTTCATATCAAATCCCGGGGTTAAAAACTATATCCATACTAATCTTGTAACACCCGTTTTTTTACAAGCTTTTTCATATAGCAATACTACCGCTGGTGGGCTTCCGCACCAAAATCGAGGAACGAATACACCTATTGTTGTCCTTTTCTCTCGCTTTGGTTATGAATGGAGAAGGAGTGAGACGGAGCCTTTCAATAATTCGGTCAAGCGTGAGCGTGCGTTACGTTTCACTGCGCCTGTGCTTCGACCTATGGACTAAGGCTCGGATCCTTCGATACTTTTCGGCATGTCAAGTTACATTGTTTCAGGATTCATGGAATATCTTTAGAATAATCTTTTGGAGTGTTTTAGATTGGTTTTGATTTCTAAATTGTTAAAACAGTGTACGAGTGTTGCCAGCGTTTAAGAGTGAAATGAGTCTCGCGTCCATAGTAACGTAGAAGATAGCCACATGCCCACATCATCTAGGTTCGCTCTACGCTCTCTGATTCGGATTTGGCTGGAGGAAGAGGGAGCATTGCCTTCGTCGCATTAATTTAATATCCTTTACAAATGGACGTGGCAAATTATACGATGACAATTTGATGCATCGTGGCAGTACTTATTTATGTCTGCATGCTGTTAAACAAATGGGCAACAAACGTCGATTATTATATGAATAAACCATCAATGCAGTCTACCTAATCCCAAGCGCTGACTCCTGCCTTGTAAAACAGGGTCATCACGCTATATACGTGCCTGATTAAGCCAGTGCCACGTAATAAGGAGGCACCGCGCGTATGCCGGTCTCAACTAGCCTCACGCTATATAGCTACATAAAACCCACTTTGTGGTAAGTACTTATTGTTACCTCATGGCTAGGGCTGATAGGTTAGATTTTAAAGTTTCTTGTATTAACAACTGCAATTATTGTTGCAGGGTTTTATTTTTAAGTTAGGCACAGTCCTAACCACCGGATTGACCGTGAAGGGCGCTTCGTGCTCAACCACATGGGCGTGACCTCCGTGCCACGTGTTGCGACCTAGAGAGGCTCGGGGCAGTAGCCCTCCTCTTCGCTCTCCATGTGTTTTGGGTCTTTGCTTGCCACTTAACTTCACCTTACATATACATGATATCATGCATACTTCGCTCTAGTTAAATGCCCTTTCTATTGCTGTAGTTGATAATGCTACCATCATTTTCTTAGACCTATGGTTGCTACAGTTGTCTGTAAAATGCAGGTGTGTGTGTAACTTTATAAATATACTGAGGAGAACAATACTTTAACAAGAAACCATCCCTGTTTGTAGTAAGTTTACCCAGGGCGCCTTTTCTTAACTAAATTCGAGGTGACTTACTCTCAGGCCTATGAACCCTCTGGCCCTCTTAGGGTCTCATACCTGTTTGCCGATTGAGGATGTTTCAATCTTACGTACCGAAGTCCCGCGAAATGGCACTACCAATTCCGATCACTAATAATAAATTACCTGACGTTGTTTTACAGTTACCATTTCCAGTACTTAAAACCTACTTGAAAAAGTCGTTGATGTCTAAAGCTTACTATAGGGTCGAGGACTACGAGTATCTATCAGATAAAAATGCTTGGCCTAAACTAGCGAAGTAATTCCAAACACGGACATTATTCTATTATTATTTCCTGTCTCGCTTAATATCTAATGTCCTACTCTTTTACATTGTTTGTTATGATTAGCTATCTCTTTTGCCCTTACATGCCCTTTAAAATTTCGAATTTCAATGTTTACATAAAATATTTAATTTCAAATTTTACCTCTCCTTACATGTTCTTAGAAATTACAATTTTTTTTTTTTTTTTTAACTTATCATTACTTATTTTAAGTTTTTATTGTTAATTTACATAGTTACATTACTACATTTTTACTCTATTATGTAACAACTTCTATACTGGGCTTTACTGTACTGACAATATTGTTAAGTATTATAAATTAGTAACTACCATGGTTACTATTCTTTCCTGTTCTGATACTGCACTAATACTATAATTCTTATTCATATAAACTTATCATATTTACGATCAAGTGTGACATAGGTTGCAAAGCGTATATAAATTTAAAGTCTCTATTTACAATTGTATATATTTACATCAAACTATGTGTACACCATCTGGCGCTTCGCAAATGTTGCTTTTATAATCCTTTCCTTTTTTTTTTACATACTTGAAACTGAACTACTTTGAAGAATTTACATAATTTAATGTAATTTGGTCTAAACTTATTTGTGCATTTAATGTATTGGTTCTGAATGATATCTATTACTTGCATTAATCTGTATATATAAATCTGTATATATAAAAATTACGTGTCACGTTGTTTGTCCGCGATGAACTCCTAAACTACTGAACCGATTTTAAATTTGATTTGCACACTGTGTGCAATTCGAATTGAAAGATAGGATAGCTTACATTTCAATTTATAGTCGCAATATTATTTTATTGCAAATTATTTGTCTATTACTTGACAGTCATAATTATCTGTTAGCTCCAAAGGATTCTAACAGATGGCGATATCTGTTGACTGGATTGAGTGAATATTCAATAGATGGCGCTATGTTAAAAATACAAACGTTTCATAATATTATAAATGTTAAATTGTGTATGGTTGTCCGTCTTTCACGCTTCAATCACCTAACGGATCGAGATGAAACTTGGCACACACATTGGTTAGGTCCTGGAATAGGACATAGGATAGTTTTTAACCCGGAAAATCGGACAATTCCCGCGGGAGCAGCGATAAACGATTTCTACGCAAACGGAGTCGCGGGTGAAAGCTATAATATATAAAATTTCCATGTCACAATGTTAGTTACCGTACTCCTCCGAAATGGCTTGACTGATTCTTATGAAATTTTATATGCATATTCAGTAGATCTGAGAAGCGGCTACTATCTATTTTTCATTTCTAATTTTTAAGGCAAAACAACGTTTGCCGGGTCAACTAGTAGATTATAAATTAACATGGAGTAACGTTATACGTATAACCTTAGTTTATGTGTCAATTTATTTACTCATTATAATTGTTAGGCTTCGTCGTGATGCGGCCTCTCCTCGTCACATATGTACTTGGGGTGGAAGTTGCCTTGGCATCATCAACGTGGTTGTCATCACAATGGTTACTTTGGGGTGCGTCTCACGAGATATAACAACAAAATCTATAATTTCATGTTAATAACGTTTACAAGATATAATAAACGTTAGCTATAATAACAAAATCAATATTTTCATAAGGAATAACGGTCACTTAACCTAATATTCATTTTATATAATGTTTTTGTCTATAATACTCACATTGTCTAATTTCAGTTCGTATAACATACATGAAATATAACGATCATAATACATAATATCTTTTAGTATAAGTATTATAAGATCTAATATCGTATGCTATACTCAATGGGTGGGTACTGTAAGGAGCGGGTACAGTCGAGTTCATAGATATGTGTACCCTGTAGTACTTTGTCATTTTAATCGCTGTGACAATTCATATATTTATGGCAGTTTAAACATGACATAAAATAAATAGACAAGGTACTAAAGTGTACACATATTTATGAACTCGAGTCTACCAGAACGGTCTTGCTTGTAATTTGTTTTAATTAACCAGAAAATGCCACGAACATGACGAATCAGGTCAGAAGCGACTCGGTTAGGTTAGGTTAGAAGGCCTAGGCGGGAGCAAAGCTCCCGCCTAGGCCTTCGAGGTTATTTTTTTTTCTGCCCAGATAATTCAGACTGCTGCCAGTAAAGTTAGTAAGGTAAGGTTGATTGTTAATTAAGAAGGCCACTTAATAGTACTGAAAATAGAATTTAATTTCAAATAACATATGCATGTTTTTATATTATACGTGTATTATGTTTGATGATGTTAGATAATTTGATTAATATATCTTTTAAATCTTAGGTGTTATGAACGTTATACGTTTTAATAGTTATATAAATTGATATTATATATTAATAACGTTATACTTTATGGAAATAGATATTTTGAAATTATATCTTCCGTTCATTATATCCAGTGAACGTTATACTAAACGTGTTTATACAAAGTGAGCGTATATATTATGAGTGTTATATTATCAGTTCTTATATCTCGTATTACTTACCCGTTACTTTGCGTGTCCTCGTTTAGCTGGTCATCACAATGGTTACAGTGGTTGTCATCTCTTGGCTGGTCAATATTATCTGAAAAAACTGAAAAAGAATCCAAGTATGGTGGTTTGGATAATGCTTTTAAAGCTTGAACATGTACTATTCTTCTCTTCGAGGGTTGTTTGACATTTTGAATTTCATAACTGACCCGACTTTTCTTGTTATCTGGTATGGACCTTTATATTTTGGTGTAAGTTTTGTATCTTGAGGCTGTGACCATTCATATAATACATAGTCACCTTTTTGAAAATTGTGTTCTACTTTTCTTAGGTCAAACTTTGTTTTATTTTTGTAATGTTTCTCTTGTATCTTTTGAATTGCAATTTCTCTGGCTTCTGCTAAATATTCTAATTGATGTGTTCGTTCTTTATCTTCTTGTACTGTACCTATATATATTTCATTAGGAGGTATTCTAGGGTGATAACCATGTAACAAATAAAATGGTGAAAATCCAGTGGTCTTCTGTTTGGCTGTGTTTATAGCTAATAGTGTGTTAGGCAATAACTGATCCCATTATTTTTCTTGTTCTAAAGCTATTTTAACGGGTTGGCTTAAAGTAATGAGAATGTATTCAATTAACAATAGCAGGCAATAAAAAAATACAAAAAGGATTTTGACAGATATAATTAATAGAAAATATGTAAATTTTATTAATAAGGCCACAGATAACAGAATACAAGTACAGATACCCAATCTCATACAGCAAAAGCGTGCCGTCCTAATGTAGGCAATTCGGTAGGCAATTTTTGTCCCGTAGTTACACCAGTAGATGCCGTATCTGAGCCACCACTGGATGCTGGCACCCTACCTAATAGTTTTAGTAACGTATCACCAGATGGCATTGACTTCAATAATGAGACGTCAAGAAAATTGTTGACTTAAAATTAATATGTAATGAATGGCTATAATCCTACCGGTGACTATATAGTATATAAGAAAACTAAAAGTAGATTTTTGACAGATGATGCGACGCTGCTACGTTCCGAAACGCCACAGATTGGCAATTTTGTATCGGATCGAGGCTCCTTAAACAAGGACACATATGGAAATCCGAAGATCTAATTTCAAATTTTTTTCGGTTGTCTAGAGCGTATCGAAATAGTCATTTCGGTTGTTTCTGAAGTAACAACGATGAAAAGAGTGACGTTGCAGTATTCTCTATGAAATCTTTATACACAGATTTTAATCGACGAGTATAAAAAAATAAATAAAACAAACAATCTCAATCTTTTATTGTTCATTTTCTAATCATTAGTATTATTAGGGCTGGCCAAGCACGTCACATCACAGTACTGCAAGTAATGCAAAATTACGGACGCCAGTGGTAACTTTTATTTTCAAAGCTAAGCTTAAAATAAAACTAAGAAAATGAGTAGTGACAGTGACGAAACATCTTTTAGAAGAAATAATTAATATGGCAGAGTATCACGTATTTCACTTTAATGAATTGTGAATTAGGTAGGTACAGTCAGCAGCAGAAGTAGCTAAGCGGGCCGCGTATTCAAAATTAACTACGCACGTTCTTAACTTCTTAATAATAAAGTCGTGTGTAGGTCATTTTGAACACGCGGGCCGCTTAGCGCTGAGTGTCCTAAACACGGTACTCGACTAAAAAGCTCTCTATTATAACACGATTACGAAAAATACTATTTCACATATGTCTCATCGTCCAAAAGAACGCATGTTCCACTCAAATTGCACAGCAGTTTGTAAAGTTTTCGCGACCTTGTTACGGAGTTATTGTATTGTTTTACCGACTGTTTAGAGGCTTTTACTTTTTTGTAGGTTTTTAAATTCTGACGCACTTTTGCTCTTTGCACCATAGATTTGTTTTAACTTTTTTTGACACATCTCGCACAGTCAGATTACAATTATTTTTGTAAGTGGACACTATTTTCATTTCTAATTTTTTATTTGAAGGACCTGCCGGTTGTCCACGCCGAGCTTTTTCTTGGATTCTATAATCGTTTAAGTATTGGTTAACAATATTTCGAACTGTGGCACGATTCATATTTACTCTCTTTCCGACCGACGCAAAAGTGGAATTAGGATTTTCCAGGTAAAGTCGCAGAAAATTTTCTCGTCGAATTATTTTATCGTCCTGCATTTTAAATAAAAGCGATATTTTTTCGGAGATAATTGTGTCGATTGACAGTTCAAAATGACAAAAACGAACTCAACATAAAAAATAAAAAAACGATTACTGAACTGTACCATATCATGTGCAGAGTTTGTAAAAAAACTTTTCGGTACAGGCCTTAGGTGATTATAATATTAACTTATTAACCAAAAATGACATAAAAATTGCAAAATTTAATAATTTCTTATCTAGGTTTGGTCTGTTGCAGTTGGTATCTGAGCCAACACACTTTACGAATACCAGTCGAACGCTGCTCGACGTAGTGTGTTCGGATATGCGCGCAAAAAGCATTTTAATTGATCATGTAGGCTCTCTCAATGGGCACTGCCTTGTTGTTGGAGAGTTCAATGTAAAACGGGATAAACCAAAACCTTATACAACAACATACAGACCACTTAAAAACATCTGCCTGGAGAATTTAAGCAAGGACTTGCAAAGTGTGAGATGGGATTTGATCTCTGACCTGAAAAACGTAAACAGAATGCTAGGAGCCTTCTGCTTTGCGTCTTCATTTGCACAGGACTTTAAATAACAATCAAGTGTATCGCAAGTATTGCAAGTGTAATTTTCGGGAAAATGGAATGAGTAGTTAAAACATTCATTAAATATTTTTCTGTATAGCCACTCTTTGGCAGGTGTCTTGTTCTGGGCATTCGTTTCTTCGACATACATTGCATACATCATTGATATATTAAGATAAGGACCTAAGTATTCCCTAGAACTCCTCTCACGTGAATAGTGTGATGTGTACCTTGGGAATTATTCTAGTCTATTACACAATCCGGTGTTTTGTTACTAAGAGTGTGTTTTCCCCTCTGATCAGAACCAACGTAACTTGCGGAGGATGCATTTTTAAGTGAAGTTTTAATGTGAGAGTTGTTAATGGAAAGCGTGTTCATAAAAAAACAATTTGCATACCCTAACTCGTACATTTTCAGAATTTTTAAAATTATAAGCGAGAGATTTCGTTTTTTGGTTAGGACGAGTGTTGTCTCTCGGCCGAAAACGCTTTATTGGTTTTGCATCAATATTTTGTAAAATAAATTGTCTTTTCAATTCCCAAGATCTATCGCCTGACCAAAAGTCAACGAAAATATCCTTTCTTTAGTGTTCCGTAAAACTTTTGGAGCATTTATATCGACAACTATGTTTGCATCCTGATTTCATCTTTTTTCCTTGAATTAGTTTATTTTTACTAGACATGTACATTTTCCCACTGAGGATTCTCTTCTTACGAATATTTTTCTTCCATTTCGTTTCTATTCTTACCCTTTTTCTCCCTTTCTTTGTAACAACCACCACTTCTTGTTCTGAATCGGATGATGTTGAATACGGAACTAGGGAAATAATGCTTTGTGTATTCAGAAATTCGGAATCTTCATCACTAGTTGTATAAAGAGATGAAGGAATATATTCGCTGTTGGTCTCAAATTTTTCAGATGAGTCAGACATTGCTCAAAGTGCTTTAATGATTTTTTAACAAGATCAACTGACAATGACAATTCTGTGATAGACAATCAAACTGAAACACAATTATCTTTTATCTAAACGTCAAGTAATAACACTCATTGAACCTCTTCGCAATGGCATCATTTAAAGAGTATGATAAGGGCAGTCATTTTCTACAGTTTGAATGAATTTTAAATAATATTATCCTACACACTTCTTAAAATGCAAGTCCGTGAACAAATTTAATCAGGTATTTATCAAATTATCTCGAACAGTATATTCTTGCAAACGAAACAATTAAAACGTTATTGAAATTCAAATGACATCTCAAAAAAATAAAAATGAGAAGCATTGCGATTGCTGCATTTATCTTTCATGGCAATATAATTGTCATGAAGAAGACCTTGAATGGGATGCAACATATTCATATACAACTGAGTAGCAATATTTGCTGGACGTCTCAAAGACAAAATTGCATCCTTTAGTGACTCCATCTGGAAGGAGAATAGTTGTTAAAAGTATATTTTATAATCTTTACAAAATGTTATTATTATTTTAAAATTTTACTTACCAGATTTATTACAGATATATGTTCATATGGATCACTGTATCTATCAAGACTGGACTCAGTGTTTATATCGATATATTTCTTGGCATACTCTAATAAATGTATGGTAATTACATCTAACGATGTATTAAAAAGCGTTTTCACAACCATACTTACAAGATAGTTACTTTGATATAATATTATAATTACTTTTCTTTATACCGTCGCACAATCTTTAATCGTCGCACTTGACATGAATGATAGTTATAAATGACACAAAAAAAGCTTTTTTGAACCTCTCTGCCATCTAAAAGTGGCCAGAATTTATTTTAAAGAAAAAGATCACCGTCAAAACCTGCTAGTGAAATTACATGGACTTGTAACAGTGTGGCTCGGAACTAAATGCGGACTTGTAACAATATAACTTTTTTTTTTCACGGATAGGGCAGACTACCAATTGTAAATTTATCTGATATAGGTTAAGCTTAAAATGTAAATCAAATTTATAAGCTTAGCTAGCTTTGACCCAAATCTGGACTTGGGTCACTCTGGCTCTCAGGTACAGATATCTCATCAAGGCATAAAAGTCAAAAAGGGTCCAAGTTCAAATAATTACAGGTGCAAGATTGTCGGCTTTGTCGGAAAATAATTGAGATCTAAATCCGTGTGGCAAGTTTCTCTTCGTTCTTAAGACTAGTTTGAAAAGAAAGATAGGTTCCTTACCACTAAATATATAACCTGGCAAGTTTTCTCAGCTATAATTTATACAGTCGCAAAATAATTGAATTCTGAAGCTGGCCGATTTCTTTATTTAGTGACAAGAAACCTGACCATCTCTTTTCAATCAAGTTTCCAAACCGAAATGAAACTTGGCACGCATTTAGGTCTAAATTACTTTTACTAGACAAAAAACGCAACTTATACAATACTACGCAACGAAAATTGTATTCAAAATATTTATTCAGTAAATTGGCCACGTACGGGCTCTTTTACACGTCGGAAATGTACAGTGAATCTACCAGCGCTTCGGACAACACCATCATTGCGGAGAAGAAGCGCCGCAAGAAACTCCAGCAGCAGGTCATTTTTTCAATCATAAAAACATAATTATACTTAAAAGTAAGTAACAGTAAGTAATAATAAGGTAATTAAGTAATAAACAATAAATTCTTAAAACTAGCAAAAATAAAATTACTTATTACAAATGTAAGGTCAATAAACCTTAAAATAAAATAATGACTATGAGAACAACACGACGAGGTCTCTACGTCAAAAGCCATATAACTAGGATAATAAATGGAACAACAAGTCCTTGTAAACGTGAACAGACCGGACCCCACAAACACCACCCGTTCACGAGTATGACGCGTGTCTCAGCCATCGCCTCTCAACCATGTGATCGGGAAAGTGGCGACCCGATCAACGACGCCGCCGTAAGCAAAGACCTTTGAGCGAGCATTACATGCTCATGCTGCCGGACAGCAAAAATATTATTGTGTGAACCAGCTGTCCGGCGAGAAACATCACAGTGTGTTCTCATTTAAAATCTTCTTGTACACACAGGACTAGAAAAGATAAAATACAAAATAATAAATAATAAATAAAAATAATAAATCTGGTTAATCTGTGGATATCTATAATTGGCTTTGTTTGCTATTTGGTGTTATCAGTTTTATATTTTCTGTATTGTGCTGTTGATGTCCTTAATAAATAAATAAATAAATAAATAAATAGTAAATCACAGTCGACTGACTGAGTCAGTGCTTGAATACACAATTTGCTTAGAGGTTATTTTATATTGGAAATATCCTAGACACTACTAAAATACATCTTGGTCACCAATGAAGTCATTTACAGTGTAATATGCCCTACCCAACAAGCAGCGCTTGATGTGAAACT
The DNA here is from genome assembly GCA_927399475.2 of Acleris emargana. Classification (NCBI taxonomy): domain Eukaryota; kingdom Metazoa; phylum Arthropoda; class Insecta; order Lepidoptera; family Tortricidae; genus Acleris; species Acleris emargana. Next base: position 49,538,671 of record OV656835.1, on the reverse strand, counting down.
TAAATTTATTGAACGGCATATTGATGATTTCAGGTGGGATCTTGTTGTAAAAACGTATACAGTTCCCCGAAAACGAAGTGCTTACCTTACGGAGACGGTGACTTGGAAGTGCGAGCTTAGCCCTATTTCTAGTATTTCAATTATGAACGTCGCGGTTATGCCAGTAGTGTTGAATAGGTTGAATAGGGTTGAAAGTGCTAACCCACTGTATTAGGGTTAGTTATGGGTTGAAAGTGTCCCGAGTTGGTTTGGTGCCGTGCAAAATAAATGTTTGGCACCAAGATCCTCCCGGAGAGTGACGCAAAAATGTGTGTCAAAGACATGTCAAAGAAGTAACATTATGCTTTATTCTATTTTTATTTGCTTTATTTCAATTTGTCATAAAACGCAAAATGCATGGGTTTGCTTCTCTAAATACCTATGAAACTTAACTGCAAATTGTAAAATTAATATCACAAATCCCAGTAGGCACAGAGGCACTCTCTATCTTAGTTCTTTGGGTATGCGACACGTCTGCGACCCCCCTCGGTGTTTCATATGTATAGGGCAGTGGTGATTGTTTATTACGAGGTGACCCACTTGATTGTTTACCTTACTTTTAGTATAAAAAAATAAGATTTTTAAGTGAAAAATGACCATGATCGTTGTGGATACAAGGACTGCATGAAATAGCGAATGTGATGAAATACTATTGTGTGGAATTCGGATTGTGCAGAATTGCGAACAGGAAGAATCGCTACTGTACTCAAATATTGACTGTGTACAGTGTGCACAGTAGCGAATGTGGTGAAATACTTTTGTGTAGAATTCAGATTGTGCAGAGTTACGAAAAGGAAGAATCGCTACTGTACCCAAATAATGACTGTGCACAATAGCAAATGTGATGAAATACTATTGTGTAGAATTCAGATTGTGTAGAGTTACGAAAAGGAAGAATCGACATTGGCATTAACGTCGAATAATTCGATTCAAAGTACCTCCATTTAAAGGAACTTCATCATAGACAGCCTATAATGAATGAACAAATGGCTGGAACAAAGACCATGCGAAGACGGTGTTAACCTTAACGTAACCCTACCTATCGACACCGGAGCTCTGTGATTAGTTGTCGGTTACTGAAACATTAAACCAGGGATTGTCTTTCCAAGACTTGAATATATCTGTCAAAAAGGGCACATAAAATAAGCCGAAACAATAAATTTATTAATGAAATTTAACAACGAATAAACATTAAATTTAACAATTGTGCGTGCGATGCTCAATTTATGATTGTGTTTTTAAGTAAATAAGGCAACGGAGTAAAATATTTCATCGGTCTGATGTAAATTACAAAGGCACGACTAAATAGGAAAAGGGACTTTTTTTTTTGTAGAGATTGGTTAATCTGTTAACATGTTTCTATAATAACTACGAGTATAATGTCCGCTATGGTGACCTGTCGTTTCGCCGAGTTTAATTACGCAGATTTTTGTTTCGCAGACAACTATTGGCATACCTTTCTTTTGGCCGAGTAACGTTTGGTATAATTTCGTTACGCCTATTATTTGTTTCGCCGAATAGTCGGTAGACAGTAAAGCGATACGCAGAGTTACGTTTAGTCGATTGTTTGTTTCGTAATTGTTTCATTTTACCGAACAACTGTTCGTCAAAACATGATAAGCAGAGTTGTGACAAGGCATCATTATTGTTTAGTAGATTTAAGGTTCAGTCTATTTTTGTTTCGGCATTTTTTTAGTTAAGTAACTTAAAGTAAGTGCAGATCCGACTCGGATAGGTTAGGTTAGAAGGTCAAGGCGGGAGCTTGGTTCCCGCCTTGACCTTCGAGGTTATTTTTTTTTTATCTGCCCAGTAAATAACAAACACAACAAAGTCAATTTTAAAATAGGTGATGTCATAGCGTTATCCAGACACATTCGCAGTATTTGATGCCATTCCCAGTGCAAAACGAAAAGGTGGCAAACAGTTAATATGATGATGAATAATAGTTGAACCGTTTAAAAGCGAACAGTTTTTCGAGCAAACATTCAAAATGTGTAGTGATTAATAGGCTAAACGAATTTCTGCCAATAGTGATTCAGCTTACTGACTCATAAACCAACTAAAACAGCTGCTAAAGGTTGAGTTACGAAACGTTAGTCTGCGAAACAATACATCTACGAACAAATCCATCGGCGTGCCGTTACTCGGCGAAACGTTGTCTGCCAATCAATAATCTGCCAAATAATTGTCGGCGAATCATTAGGGAACCGGTAAAGCAAACACAGAATACGTATTGCCTTAATCTTTTTTTATTGACGTATGAACGCCATGAATCATCTATTTAGATGTGCGTAGTTTAAATGTTTTTTGCTTTTCTTTATTTTAACTAACTGTGTGCAAAATGAAACATTTTAAACGGCGTTATCAAATATCAGTCGTAATTGATTATACTTAACTAATTAGTCAAACTTAACTTTACACGCTAGCTTCATTAATAAGGGAAGGGACGAATTTTCTGAAAGATGAATATCATCGCTTCTAATCTAAACGATAGAGTTAAATTGGAACTTAACCGTCTGTCCAACAAAAAACTGTACAGGGCCTAACCGAAGAAAATAAATATTCATAATATAGCAGAAACTTATCAGCTAGATTGATGTATGTGACGCTGAATTTACATATTAATATTTTACTCGCGCCCTCGACTACTCCCCTATTCACAGAAAACTCGATGAAACCTCTGCATGTCATACCGTCTCTTTCGTCCAACAGGATGCGAGCCCGAAGGTAACCGTGGTGAATAAATCGTCATTTCGGTCAACACGACACGGAATAGGTGGGTTGATGAAACAGGGGGCTTATTTTTAATAACGGTGCTATCGTGATTTATGAGGAAGGGGAAATATTCGCTCAGCAACCTATATATTGTAAAAAAATGTGCATAACGTTTCACTACAGGAAAAATAAAAGGATATCACGAAAATAGGAATGGAAACACAGTCACAAACTGCAGAAGTACGAGGAGGATAAATAAGGGGGATTACTGACGGTTACGAATAAGTTCGCGAGGCCACATGTGCTAAATTTCGTAGTGTCCCGTAATCTGGATCTTAATAATCGTATATTAAAAAACTTGATTATTTAACCTTAAAATGAAAACTGTTAAACACGATTACAAACAAAAATCCGTTCGTCCGTCTTTCCGCGGTTTAACTCAGAGACTCTTGGTATAGCCGAGCTCATGAATATGTTTACACTTTAGTACAGTCAACAGCAAAATAAACTGATGAAATAGGGTCTCAAAATAGTATATACAATAAATTAAGACAGATGTCTCTGATTATTGTAGTTTAGCATAAGTAAATTAGCTCGTAATGTGTCATAAGTAAGTGACATGCCATACAAACAGTTAAAATCATTACTGAGTGTTTCAAATTAAACTGATTTTCTAGAATAGCAATAGTCAGTAATACTACCAAACTATCACATGTAAGTGAATATGAATGTTTGGGCCATCATGTCTTCTCAAGACTACCTCGGAATACAAGTCAGACGTTCGGTTAATATCGGTTATACTCGTAAGACAAACACGCGAAACAACTATAACACCTCTCATTTCCGTCAAGGGTTGATAAGTTCCTACTACATCGCTTGGTTTTTTTTTGAAACACTTAAAATAAATTCTTTTTAACTGCCGTGATTACTGATTACCCTAGTTTTCATTTGGAGATTTTGTCATTTTGACTTTATCTTGTAGAACACTTGACACTTAGATAAAAAAAAAAACTTTAATGAAATTTTCTGTAAAGAGACAGTTATGGTATCGTTTATGATGATTTTCTTTTTACTAATTAAATATTCAGTTGAAAATGACACTTTCTGTTTTATCTGGGGCGTCATGCTTGAACATGTTTTGAAATGTTAATTTTGATCACTTACTTTTGACGTTGACTGTACCTTGTCACTTTAAACACTGTCATTTACATATGACAGTCTAAACATGACATTAAATAGACAAGATATACACATATTTATGAACTCGCCTGCACTACAAATCTGTTGTTTGGCGTAGTTACACCTACATTTTAATTACGCCAGCAAAGTTGTAAAATATAATCGTTTTATTTAGGTAGGTAGGTACCACTTGCGCTTACGACCACACCCACACAAGTAAAGCAAGGTTTTCTTAAATTATGACAGATTCAGATTCAGATTCAGATTTTATTACACAAATAGGTATATCGAGAGGATTGTCATTAGATAAATCTTAAAAATCTTAAATGTATGTATATGTTTTTTTTTTTTTTAGATTTGGAGATGATTAAGGAAATATTGAACTTGAAAACATATCGCTAGAGTTACGTGTTTTTACTAGAACTAGAACTGGTTATTGTTTTTATTCGGTTTTCTTTTAGCTGTAGCGGATACGGCTGTGGTCGACGAAGGCGTGAGTGGCACGACTTTCAGTGATCGTACAGAGCTGACTGTCAAATGTGATTAAATTGAATACCTACAATAGGGAATATGCATGTTTTTTTTTACAGCTTCAATTGAAGTTGATTCATGTAACAAACAGATCACAAAAATCATTTTTTGAAAAACTATAAAAATAACCAAGATATAAGCCAACAAAGATTTGTTCCTATTTCTTTCTAGAAAAAAGGAATTTTACATGGAGTTTATATGGCCGCAGTGCACAATGACGTCACGGTGCACTTCGGATCTCTCTGTCTAATTAGAAGTTTGAAATGCTTATAACTTCCGTATTTCTTGACCGATTTTAATTTTAATTTCCGTTTTGGTGATCTCTTTTACGGTATTTTCATATTTTGATGAGAAATGCGATTTTTAAAATCCATGCATATTCCCTATTGATAAAATACCTCGATATTATGGCGACCACTTCTTTCAGAGCTGATATCTCGACGGCCGCACCGATTTTCATGAAACCTAGCTAACAACCATTCCGATTCAACCTTGTCTCAAAATGCCTAAAACTCCAATTAACTTGATTCAAAAATGTCTCAAGATTTAAACGTCAAAGTGTCGAAATACCTACCCAAAACTCAGTACCTATGGAATAAAATGTCTTAATTTCGAAATAACTGTTTTCATACAAAGAAATGAGTAAATAAATTAATTATCATCTTACGGGTTTCATACTCGTCTCGTATCAAATCTATGATAGAAACTATTTCGATCATAGATTCGATATAAAGTAAAACTACATATTATATGTCTGTTAAGGTCTTTCGACAAAACTTTAGGCATTCTGAAACAGTGTCATTTTGATGTTGGGTCTATCAACCAGAAGGTATTTTTGAATTTTGGTAAGTAAATATGAAACTAATGCAATTTCACCTTCGAAGGAATTGTTGTTATATAATATGTGAACGTCAATATGACATTTTGTTACAATGAAAGTAAATATTTTTGTGATTTTTGTCATTTTAGAACTAAGACAATTTGAGGTAAAGTCAAAATATGTAATAGGGTATTATGATATTTGGTTGTAACGAACCGGTAGCCTATACTTGTAGCGTAAGACAGTATTACTTATCAAATTTCGTTGTTCTAGGGCAACGGAAAATACCCAATTAATTTGATTCCCTTAAGAGTGTCGAAATATAGGTTTCTGCGTCATAAACGGCCGGATCATTTTTTTAATGTTTCAAGGGACTGTAGATTATGTAAGTACCAATATAGTTTTAATTTCAACTCCATACCTCCACGCGCTACCGAGATAAAGGGTCTTGATAAACGGATGGACGGAAGAGAAAGAAAATAAATAAATTCATTTATTCGAGACATACATTACAAAACAGATTAACACGTTCAAGAAGAAAGTAGCCACGAAATGGTCCCAACTCAGCGTAGGGGAAAACCGGGAGACCTGACCAGGAAGTAGACTTGAACCATCTCAAATATCTAGTTCAAATTACGTGCTATCGGCGCCATTGCCAGCTTAAACGACGCTTGTACAAAGGTGGCGGCTGCGACGGCGCCATATTGGTCGCCATTAAAGCTTGTCCCAAAAAAATGTCGCTCATTATTAGATGGGGTTGTGTATCAGGATAAAATCTAAAGAGGTTTGAAAACTATGTTTCCCGTTAGGATGCTCTATAATGTATAAATAAGAAATAAAAAAAAGTTGTCAGTACTAGATGTTCAACGATGTCGTCGGTGCAAGAAAAGTTACACGATTTTTTTTTGTACAAATATGGTCAATATAAAGGCATCTCTGCGAAGAAAGTGGCATCGGAGTTGAAAACGTTACAAGAACCGTTCAAAGGGTTTTAAAACGGTTCAGGGAGACAGGTGGTATACGGCGATGGCCTGGAAATGGACGTAAACCAGGGTTTGTAAACCAGAATATCGAGAAGAAGATTATAACAGCTTTACAGAAAAAACTACCCTCTCTCTACGAGACTTGGCCTAGAAGTTAAAAACCTCGAAATCTACAGTGCAACGAGTGAATAAAAATTGTTTTATAACAACGTTTAAACAAACTAAAGTGCCCAACAGAAATGCAAAACAGTCAAAAGAGTCTAAAACGAGATCTAGAATACTATATTCAAAAATGACTAAGAAAAAATATTGTACAGTTATGGATGACGAAACTTACTGCAAACTTGAATTCAAATGACTTCCAGGACACCACTATTATTCTGGGACCGACAGAAAAGTAGTAAGTGAAGAGTATAAGGTTATCAAAATGGATAAATTTGCAAATAAAGTTCTCGTGTGGCAGGCGATCTGTTCATGTGGCAAACGCAGTTCACCATATTTTGCTAATGGAACCCGTGATATATACCCGAATGAGTGCCTCAAAAAACGATTGTTGCCATTCATTAAGAGGCATACTTCACCTGCCCTGTTTTAGCCTGATTTGGCCACGTGTCACTACACGAAGGAAGCAATAGAGTGGTACAAAGCAAATAATGTCGATTTTGTTGAAAAAACTCTCAATCCTCCCAACTGCCCGGAGTTACGACCCATTGAAAAATATTGGGCTCGTGTGAAACAGAAGCTTTTAAAACATAAAGGTAATGCCACTTCAGTTCAAGACTTTAAGCGGAAGTGGAATGAAGCTTCCAAACTGATCACCGATGACGATGTACAAACTTTGATGGCAGGGGTCAAGGGAAAATTAAGAAGTTTCTGGATGAACTAATCCTAAACTGGTCTTTATGCGTAAATAATAATATTTTAAGGAATATCAAATAAAACGGTATCAGAAAATTTGGTGAATTTTAATATTTAATAAGGATTTTTTTAAAGTTTATAAGCGACATTTTTTACTGGGACAAGCTTTAGTATGGTTCGGCGATGAGCAAAGCAAACGTGTTTTTGCGAGTAAAACGTGATAAATAATAATTATTTGCATGCAATTGCAATATACACAGTTTTGAAGGTAAGAATTGTTTTAGTATCACATTAAATTAATGGGTTAATGTAGTATTGTGGAGTTTAGAGTGTTTTAATCAACTGTTGCAATTGTTTAAAGAAAACATCACGTTTGTGAGGCAAGGTCGTAGAGGGAGACTTGACCACTCCCGTGGTAGGGAGACATGATCAGTGGTTCGAATCTCCCGCTCTGGGGACCGATTTTTGACTTTCGAGCGCTCGATTTCAAAAGCGAGCGGTAGAAAATATTCGAATGCGAAAATTTTTCACGATTTATTTTCGAATGGTCCCAAATTCCATATTTTTGAGATTCTCACTCGAAACTGAGGGATTGACTAAATAGTAATGTTAAGTTGGAACTTGTTTCATTATACGCAGAAAGTCGATGTTTTACCGGTTTTTTTAATTCATATTTTAATTGCGAATAAATGTGTGAAGCTAACAAAAGATGAAATCATAACAAGCAATTTAATATTTCAGTGTCAATAAGATTTTTTTACGCTTATTTTACAAATTCTTGACTGGTTATAAATGTAGGAAAAATGAAACGCTTTCTCGTCTGTGGATGTCTTGTCTATGGCATTGTGCTAGGTTTGTTTATGCTTCGTGTGTATATACCCAACAGATTTGAAAGATGTCAAATTATACTTTCTATCTATAGAATTCAAAACAAATGCCACAGACCACTCGTGTTCATATTTTCTATCGCTCGCAAGTCAAAAATACCATTTCATTGTTTTTTGTCACTTTCGAGTGAAACTTTCGAGCGCTCGAAAGTCAAAAATCGGTCCCCAGATCTTTAGTAAATCATTATTTTATTTTCATTGCTTTTTTGTTTTTGTTTTAGTAAATAATGCCTTTTCAATATAAGGCAAAGGAGAATTTTCTACCAGAACAGAAGACAAGCGAAGTTTAAACAGAAGCGGATATGGATATGCGGTTGTGCAATTCCTGCAAACGATACGTTCACGAAAAGTGCGTTGGTTTGACTGATAAAGACAGACTATTATGTGTGTCATGAATGTCCATAATTAAATGTTTTCGGATGTGCCAATATTATTTAAATGCATTTTTTTTATATTTAAAAAAAAAGCCAGGAAATGGCTTCATGCTGTTGATTTTTGATTAGCTACATTTGTAAGAAAGTCTTTTTTATATAATATTAGCTTTGTATGTTATTGGTGTGCATAATCATATGTGATTCCTGATTAGGGTGGTCCAAACATTTTTTATTCTTTTTAATTGTAGGCACTCCCCAAATCTTTTTTACTTAGCTATAACATACTTCACGAAAAATTTCAATTTTTTATCTTAAGTAGAACCCGGTGCTCAACGACCCTAAAGATTTTACTCAAGTAATAATATTACTAGTTACAGAATTAACTAATATTTTTTTATTTCAGGTTACTATTGAAGATATAACTTCATTTTAAGGATTATAGACTGACAAATATCGATATTAACCTTCAAAAACTGTGTCTGATTAATGAAGTGTTTCAAAATTTGGTCGCAAAATAGTGAAAAATAACGATGATTACAACTCGCAAAACTGACAGTATATTTTTAATTGGGATGAGAGACTTAGATCCTCTTTCTACATCAATACAACTACCAACCATAAGACAAGTAGGTACTTCTAAGATTCCATCATCACCTTCATGAATTAAAATCAGTACGAAATGCTAGCCTCACAACAATTGAAGAGATTTTGGAAGTCTGGAATAAAGCTGCCATACCAACACGAAGTAATAGACATTGCGTTGACAAACTCGAGAAAGTTCATCTAAATTGGTTGTTATTAAAAAAGAATAAATCCCGTACTTCAGCTGGACAGAGAGAACGGCAAAATCTCTTTACACACGATCTTGATAAATAAATAAATTCTTCAACAGTATTTCAATATTTTCCTATGTTATAACGATGTAAATAATGAAATAAAAAAAAACATACATATTCCCTATTGCTTTGGAGCTCGAAATGTCGGTAACTGTAATAAAAACTACGATAAAGTAACATGATATAAATTTTACTATTGATCTTTTTTTAATTTCAGAGAATCACAGTTTACTTTTGGATAAAACGTTGGGCGGGTATTGGCAATGTCCACGAAAATCAAAAGTCTCCTTCGAATGGTGGTCGTCGAAAAATGCTGTTTAAAACGACCACCTCAGCCTAGACGAGGGTGGCCGTCAGTGAGCTTCATTTCTCACGACCCCTTCGAATGGTGGCCGTCGAAAAATACTGTTTTTACAACGACCACCTTAGACAGATGTAGGTGGCCGTAAGTGAGCTTCATTTCTGAAGATCTGTTACGGATTTGAGCACTTAGCATTACGTTAGTGTTACCCTATCCATTCGCCCTCTTCGTTGACTCTGTTTCGCAGATTCGTGTGATTGTTTGGTTTCAAGCCTGTGTGTGTGAATAGCCAATTAATTGCTAAGTAGTAAAAAGCGCTTAGTCGAATCAATTGCATCTTATGGGATAGCTTTTCATTGGGGTAAATCGAAGATATGTTTATCGCACCGTTAGGGTTTGTAAAAACCCTAACGATTATAAACCCTTTCGAAAACCCCTTAAAGGATAAGCGGTTCCGGTCCCTGCTCGTGTCCAGGTAAGTGGATAAACTCAGCTTAGACGTATGTTTCGTCGTCAAAAGCAATCGTATTTTGTCAGGAACTGATTGTACAATTTTAGGCAACGTAATATGACTAAATTTACTACATAGTGGTTCAGATCTGTTTCAGCCGACTACGGCATAATTAAATTATAAGCCTGTATTACCGTTAATTTATGTACGTAAGATTATTAACCTTTTTTGTTTTTTCAATGTCTCTGATAGATTATACTTTTCATAAAATTACTAACTACCTTTCTAGGTTTTTGTCAAACCACGGGTCCTTTTTTCAACCGTTTTCTTGTTTTCGCTGAACAGTCAGTCTTCTTAAACTTAGACAGCAGCAGTTTAGCGATGTTATTCTTTAATTAACCAAGTTGTCTTAACAGGTTCCTTGTCTCGAAGCAATTTGCAGTGTTCTTTCGACACGTCCCGATAGCAATAAAGGGCATTAAATGCTCATAAAGTTTTGTATAAGATACGTAATTTCCGTAAAAGTATTTTATGATAAGAATATTGATTATATCGATATCTTTTAAAGTAAGGAATTAAATATTTACTTTAAACGAAAAAAGTACAATAAACATACTCGGCCTCATACAAAGATGTTAATGAAAACAAGTCTGGAAGTTAAATGATGTCTGGACAAGGCTTGTATGAAATAAATATTACTATCTTTCTGTATACAAAAGGTTATAAAAACTCTTTAGGGATAGATAGATGCCACTCCATCGCATAAAGCATAGTTCATATAGAATTGCAACGCGATGGAAGGCATATAATTATTAAATGAAAAGAAAAACAATGTTTTTAATTAAACAATATAAAAGATTATTTATTCATTTATGGCGTGTCACATAAATTTCAATCATTCGCTACGATTATGTATAAAATTACGGACTCTTCTGGAAATAGTATTCATCATCCTCTGAACAAGACCTTCGTCCACCACTTTTGCTTGTTGATTCCATGTGGACCGCAACGAGTTGATGTCTTGGACTATGTTGCCAGTTTTATTTAATTTTCCTTTCATTATTGCCCAGTAGTTTTCAATTGGCCGAAACTGGGGACAATTAGGTGGGTTCATCTCTTTTGGTATGAAATCAATGTGATTTGCAGCATACCACTTCAAAACCTTTTTTGAATAATGGCAGCTAGCCAAATCGGGCTAAAATTTGACAGGACCATTGTGGCTTCGAATGAAAGGCAAAATTCGTTTCTGCAGACACTCTTTCGTATAAACATCTGACGTTATTGTTGCCGCAGTGACAAAAACTTTAGTCTTAAGACCGCAAGTACATATACCCTGCCAAATCATATGTTTTTTTGCAGTTTGTGATACTTGTATTTTTTGTCAACATTCCCTCTAGCGTCGGCCTTGTAAAACTTTGAACCTGGTAGTTGGTTAAAGTCGAGTTTTACGTATGTCTCATCAATCATCATCCAACAAGTAGACGAGCTCGTGTTTTAGCTGTTTTGTTCTGTTTGACGGTTCGATTTGGCTGCTTAATTGCTCTTATACCCTGCTCGAAGGCGAATCCTTCTTATAGTACTGCGGTTTTTTTTTTAATTTTCGAGCTAAATCATAATCCGACAGCCCTGGATTCTGTGCCACTGACCTTAAAACTTTCTTCTCCAAAGTTTTATCCGTTGTACCAGACCGTCGGTTGATTTGAGGCTTCCTATCGAAGGCCAGAGAATTCTTGTATTTTTTTATGACCCTACAAACAGTAGTTTTTGGGAAATTTAACGATTTAGCAATCATTGACCCAGAGCAAGAGGTATTTTCCACGTATTTGTTCACGATACATTTTCGTCGTTCAACTTCCATCACCAATAACTTATAAACGCAAAAAGTCAGTGCAACCGAATTTCTAGCATTGAGTCTTCAACAAATTGACATTGAGTTGTGATTATCTTTTTTTATTTTTTGAACCATTTTTATTTTATTTTATGATAAACGCGTGCCAGTTCTAAGTGAACTATGCTTTATATTTGATTCAACAACCTTTTTTAATACAATCTTTTTTATTATTAATGTACCTACTGGCCATTCTTTTTTAACCGTCTTCATTAGTTGACTTAAATCCATATTGTCATAGCTGCGTTATCATTCGTTATTTATGTATAATTAATCTTTGGATTTGTAATAGTATATAAGTAAAATTTGCTTAATTAGCTTAACACAAACGTAAAATTTTACGTTTTTTCCCTCTATTACTTTTTTTTACTTCTTTATTAAGATATGATTGGAAATACATCATATTATTTTTATCGCACCTGTTTTTATCAAGCATTTCAGATTTAGCTTGCCATCGCAGCCCTGTGTCATTGGTTATCTAAATGTGGGTCATGGATAATAATAATAGAATTTAATAGGTACGTAATAAAATGTATTATACATTGAGGCACATGTGTCTCATGGACGTATTAGGAAAGTCACATATGAGGCACAAGTGCCTCAGGGGACAGGGAACCTGTTAAAAGATATTCGTATTTTTTTCTCATCTCTAGTTCTTTTGAGTTCATTCTGGAATATAAGCATGGTATTGTTTCATGTCCACCCTTTAAGTTTATACTTATTTTTCCGTGAGGCACATATTCAGATAGCTTTCCCATGTGATAGTGATATTTACTCGTTAGCCGTGCTCGTGAGAAGGCGAGAATTGGTAAACCTTTTGACGCAGGACGTCAGAAGCACTCCGTAAATTTACGAATTTAGTCAAGTTACAGAACCCATTTAATTGCAATTTCCAAGAAATCCCAACTTAAATGTTTAAAATCGTAAAGGAATCATTTATTTGCTTAATCAAAACCAATCTTATTAATTAAGGGAAGTGGAACCGGAGGCCGTGGGATAAAGTTTGGGCGTTCGAGAAATTATTACCAAAGTTTCCATCGATATAGCATTATTTAATTTCGTATATAACTCAGTTTTATAAATTGGCAAACTTTGCGGCTCTTAGGAAGGTCGCGGTAGGCCGCGACTATCCTCCTAAAATGATTGGAATACCATAAATATGAATGAGAATTATATTAAAATTATGTTGAAAAGGCCACTCTGTACGGACAAAAAACACATTTGCTTAGGTGGAGAAGGTTTTCTTTGTAAATTTTGTTAGGGAATGTGAATGATGAATTTGAAATTGTATTGTATTGAAGGTGCCAAATTTAGTTTATTTTACCCGTCTACGGTGAATACTTTTGTTCCCGCATAACGTCTTAATTATGACAAAAGAGGTATCGTTGGAAGGGTCTTGAGTGTCCGCTGGTTATAAGCTAGAAGATGTCAAATGAAATTAAAAATAACGCCTGCTAGTGGACATAAAAACATGAGCTAAATAAAAAGTATTGTTTAATGGTGCAATGTTAGGTATCAAATGAAAGGGCATAATTGGGTCATACGCAAAAGAAAGTTCAAATAAAAAAATCAACAAAAGTAAATTACCATGTTCGTTTTTAATTTTTTAATTGCAATGTATATATGGGCGCGAGCACAAGCGCCACCGTGCGGCTTAAATTGAAACTATATCTAACAAAGCAAATGTTTCAATACAAGTTATGTTTATTTAAAACTTAAATAATTGTCACCTTTAAAGACATCAAAATTCATATTTACTTTAATTATAAGTAAATAACCTTTGAGATTATATGATGACGTTGTTATTAAAGTAAAGTTTTAAAATCAGATATTTGACAGTTATTTCCTCCAGGAAACTTTTCATAAGAATTGTTATCATCTTGCATTTTAATTAACAAAATTAGAGTTATGGCATCAACATATTTTGTAATAGAACGTTAATTAATCAATTTTAATATTGTTTCTCGGTTTAAAATATTTTTGAATGAGTTTTATGTTTTTAAATCTATAGAGAAATAATTTATGGGACTTTGTTTTGACTTTCTGCAAATCAGAGGTTGACCTTGCGATGGCGGGAAATTTAATATGGTTTTTCTCTGCCGCCGCCATTATGGTCCGGTAACTTGTACTGAAAGTTACTCTGACTTGCTTTTTGTTAAAATACATCTTACGCGAGTGTTAGAGGTGTCGAATTATATTGTTTTGTTCAATCCTATAGTAATTACATATTGTGTTAGTGGCATTATAGTGTTGTGTGCTAAAGTGCTATTTTATTTAAAATCCTGTGATGCCCGACGCGGAGTCGCCCCTGCCGGGCAGCTCTGCGCCGACATATATTATCCTATATCTAGAACAGTTTTTTATGAAATTGATTTTAATATATGCTATACTTTTTTCGTATGTGAAAATAAATACAGGGTTATGTACTAAAACGACTTTTCTGTGACCTTTAAAAATCCAACCAAGATTCGAAGTTACTAAAAACTACCACAAGGAACGGAATATTTTACTGGCAACACCGCTCGATACTCAGTCGGCATTTTGAACGCATCTTGAGTTTACGCAACAGAAGGCTCGGAAACTTTTTATTGAATTTTGAATTTAATCGTCAGAGATCAGTGAAACTTTTCTGTTAACTGTGTACCTACGTCGGTAAGTACAATCTTGATAAATAAATAAATGTGCCACGCGTGTGCCGCGGATAGACTATTTTGTATAATCGTAAGATCTGACATCTAACCTAAATGTCAAGCGACATACCGTTCATTTCTTTAAAAAATGTCCAATCTGTGGACGCATTTTCTGTGGTTTGCTGAAATAATCCCTCCTGTGGAGCCTTTCGTGTGGAATGTGTCCACTTAAGTCACCAGTGTCCACAGAAAATAAGTTTTTATTAATACTCATGTTTTTATGAAAGTTTTTGTTCTATTTTTTAACTTGTGGTGGTGTGGTTTTAATAATTTATCACTTAGCTCGTAACAAAAGCTATCAATTTGTGTTAGTTAACATTAAAATCAACTTTAGTTTGTTAACGCCGATACTATTTGGAACACTTTATGCCTAGTTTTTATTTGCATTTCATTACTTTCAGGTTCAGTTAATACCCTCCTTCTGTACCTAACTGCATAATTTAATACTTATAAAAGCACACTCTTATCAGACGCACCACTAACTACCGATATAAGAGAATGACGTTTAATAATAATAGTACGCATGATGTTTATGCAAATCAGCATGAATGTTACTTTGTTTCAGCTAAAATGCCGAGAAGATTAAGACAGCAGTTGAGTGAATTAGAAAGAAAAAGAGAAGAAAAGAACAAAAAAAAATGAGCCTGCGCAGAGCTCGTTCAAAATTAAACGCCGAAGAAATCGAAGAAAGACGGAGAAAAGGTAGGGAACGTTATAATAAGAAAAAAGAAAAAGGGTTAATAAAAACTATCGCAGACTTTACCCCTAGAGAGCAGAGAAAAATGTGGAGAGAAAGATCCTAAATCGGGCGTTAAAGAAAAATTAAAAAGAAATTTAACATCAAAGGATAATACACCTCCTTCGCTTCCCAAACAATCATCGTTTTGTCGAATAGCTGCGGGAAAGAAAGTGACCGCTAAAAATAGAAGAAAAAACTTCAAATGAGCGCTTATCAAATAGAATAACTCTATTGGAAAACAAGTTGGCAAAATACAGAATGCAGTTAGTGAGACTTAAGACGAAAAAGGAACTCAATGTCATGGAGAAACAAAGAGAAATAATTAAGAAACAAATTGTAGCATTTTTGCTTGACGATGAAAATAGCAGACTAACAGCCGGCAAGAAGGAAACGATCACCCGAAAAGGAATCAAACAGCAAATACGTCTTTTAAATGACACGATCTTCAACCTGCACAAAACATTTATTAACAAAACGGGTTTCAAAGTTTTCATGTTTCAGGGTTTCATTTTGGGTTCTGTTTCCAAAAGCGGTTTCTAGGAATACTTGTTTGTGTTTTCTTCATACAAATAATGATATGATGGCTCAAACTTTATACCAAGCGAGAATATTGTCTTCTTCTTCAGCGACGGACATCGCGAGATCTCTATGTTGTAACGATATTCAGAATGTGACTTGTTTGGAGCGAAAATGTTTGTCATGCAAAGCCAAAAACATACCAAATGAAATCGACACGATTCTTTACCAAAGGTGGCTTACTAAAAATGTTAGTGTAACCATTAAAGGGGTAGAAAAATCTTGTAAAAAAACAATTAAAGAAACTGTAAATACCACCAAACACTTGCTGTTACAAGCTTTTAAACTAAACTTGCTAAAGTTTATGCAACATCTAGCTAATATACGGAATCAGTTTAAAGCTATTCGCTCCATCAAACATAATTTATCCCCCAAAGAGGGATTACTCCATATTATTATAGATTTCTCTGAGAACTATGCTTGCAAGTATGGTGAAGAGATCCAGTCGGCCCATTTTGGTGGGTCAAAAGCCCAACTCTCATTGCATACTTGTGTCTATTATTCACTTAATCCTCAACCTCCGGCCAATCGAACACGTGTGACATCTGTGTGCACCGTTTCAGAAAATTTACGGCATGATCCAGTTCTTATATGTGCTCATTTAAAGCCAGTAATAGAAAAAATACAGTTACTTACACCGAGTTTAAAGATTTTACATATATTAAGTGATGGTCCTTCCACCCAGTATAGAAATAAGACGATGTTTTCTTTGATTTCTAAGTATTTAAGCAAAATATCGAAGACTGACACTATTATATGGCATTATTCTGAAACAAGACACGGTAAGGGAGCACCTGATGGTGTTGGCGGGTGCGTTAAGCGTATATGTGACAAAGACGTGGCTAACGGTAAGGACATAGCAGGAATAGACAGCTTTCTCAGTTGCCTGAAAAATAATGTTAAGAATATAGATATTATTCGGGTTGATGATGAATATGTTGGCGAGATACAGCAAGTGGCAGATGCTTGTAAATTGAGACCATTTAGAGGGACTTTTCAGGTACACCAAGTGGCTTGGAGTAAAGTACAACCAAATACACTTCACGCCAGAAGACTTAGCTGCATTATTTGTCCGACTCATGTAATATGTCCTCATTATGAGTTGGACAGATAATGTTACCAGATTCTCCAATCCATCATGGGATTCGGTCAGGACGAACTGAAACAGAGCGTCAGTTGCGTTTTAATACCTCAACTCCTCTGAGCACAATGGATTTCAGCCCACCGCGTTTCGACTTAGCTTGCGTTAGCTCTGCTGCTTCCAGCCCAGCTTCTTCTCGCTCACTCTCTCCCCCTGCCGTTTTTGGCCCTGCCTCTTCCCGTGGAGCATCTGCTAGCTCTGCTGCTTCTAGCCCAGTAACTCCTGCTTTTTTCAGATCGACTCCACCGCAACAAACACCGTCGAGACCTGCCTCTTTAGGTTCAGCTTTTTCCGGCCCAGGCCCTTCTACTACTACCCTTGCCCTAGGTGCTAACCGTTCAGCCTCATCAGTTACCCCATCTGGTTCAATCTCAACCCCTCCAAGCCCAGCTATGAGTGCATTGACGCCTGATGCTTCAACTGTTACTGGGCCCGGAACGCCCCCAAATACGCCAACACCACATCCTCCGACATTCATACGTCAACCACTTACTCCTAAAAAGAGGAGTAATTTCGAGAATTTATTCTCTGATGAGTCTGAATCACCGCCAAAAAAATTAAAAAAATTGACAGCATTCTTTGATGAAAACGAATCCAGTGATGAAAATATTTTTGACTAATTGATATTTTCTGTGGATTAATATGATTATTTTCTGTGGATGATAAGTTTTTTAAATATTTAAGTCTTTTTTGCTATAATGTTGTTTTCTATTTTAAAGAAGTGGTCTCTGCCTACCCCTCTGGGAAACAGGCGTGATTTAATGTATGTATGTATGTAGAATTTATTCGATTGTAAAAATCAATCACAAATAATTATGAAAACATGGGCACTTTTTGTTATAAGACTGATTTGATTCCTTCCTGTGGAATAACGGTCACTTCTGTGACCTAATTATTTTTAATAATTAATATATTTTTCTAAATACTTAAAAAGGATCTAGTTTTTTGGATTAATATTGATGTTCCTAGTAATACTGATTGAATAAAAATTGTTTCTGAAGACAAAACAAACTTTTTTATTTCTTGAAATTTATGATCTGTTTTGCGTTTGACCCAATTAGTACATTTCAAATATACAGGCTGTGGCCCGTAACAGGAGCAAATAATATAAATAAATATATTTTAACTTATCATTAATCGTGTTACTTATGGATACAATTAATTAATAATATTTATTTTATTTTTGTTATTTCCTAACAAAGTTAATCGCACCAGCAATGTATAACAAACAATCAAAGTCACCATCGCGTCTAGTCGGAACACTTCGGTGCCATTTTACTAACAATCACAAAGAACTTAACTGGCTCATCAATGAAAGGTACTACTGGGGGGTCCCAGAAGTAAAGAGACAAAATTAGGTTTGAAATATTTAATATAAAGATGTAAATATTAATCACCACTATAAAAAGAACACCCCTCTAGCAGGTCCGCTCGCGGCATGGTCCCTATGACACTGGCTGCATTACCTCTCTGGATAGCTAGAACAATCCTTCTTTAATATTTGAGTAGCTTAGTTTATTTTAATTTGAGTAGCTTAGTTTTATTTTAATTTAAATAAGTTTAGTTTTAACTTTTAATGTAGTACCTATATTATATTATAATATAAGGAATGCAAAAAAACCAAGGTTTATTGGTTCATAATAAATCTTGTTTCATTAAAATGAAATAAACTATATCGAATTAGCGCAAAGTTCAACTTTGTTACCAATTTTTTGAAGGTTATTTGCTGTCTGTCTCATCACAGCTTTTCAAGATCTCAATCAAAACTACAGATTTAGCCAATTTAGTCCACCGGCGGTAGAATGTAGTCGGTCTAGGGTTAAGCACGGCCTCGATCTGAGTCAACACCGTGCTGAACTCTTCAAACGTCAGGTGTGCGTTGCCTACCACACGTCGCAAATGGTGTTTACAGCTTTTAACCCCGGCTTCCCACAAACCACCAAAATGACTAGCGTATGGAGGACCCATTCGAAATTTAATGTCTTGAGTTAACGCGTATTCTTTTATCTTCCCTGAAATACTTGAAATAAATTTGGCAAATTCGTTTTTCAAACCAAAGAAGTGTTTGCCATTATCGCTAAATATTTCCGCGGGTTTTCCTCTTTGAGATATAAATCGCTTTAAAGCTAGAAGGTACGCATCAGACGTGAGGACACCGACCAGTTCTAAATGAACCGCACGCGTTGCAAAACATACAAATATACATATGTACGACTTGACGGTTTTCGCGCCCCTACCCTTGCGGTTTAATATAAGCACTGGCCCGGCGTAATCGACGCCGCTGTATAAAAACGGGTAGCCTGGCTCTAAGCGTTCTTTAGGTATGTTACCCATGATAGGAGCAGAACTCGTAGCCTGCAACCTTTTGCACGTAATGCAACCGTGAACCGTCTGTCGTGCCAGGTTTCGAGCCCCTACCGGCCACCAGGTTTCCCTTAACGAAAACAGTAATAGTTGCGGCGGCGCATGCAGCAAACGTTTATGCTCGTGACGAAATAATAACAGACTAAATTGATGTTTACTTGAAATTAAAATAGGATGCTTTTTATCATAACTAAAGAGACTAGAGTTACCGATGCGTCCACCTACTCGTATAATGCAACTTTTGTCGATAAATAAATTCAGTTTTGTTAAGCTTGCGTGTTCATTTTTTAAAGATTGACCCTTTGATAAACAATCGTATACGTCACGGTATGACTCACGCTGAGACAGCGCGGCGAGCAGCCGCTCCGCCTTGTTCAGTTCATCCGCACTCAATAAGTCCTTATTGCGTTTGGTAATATTTTTTCTCGCGTTATGAATGAAACGTAGTAAATAAGCCATGACCCTCTTAAGGCGGTTGAACTCCGAAAAACGATCAAATGGGAACCAAATCTCTGAATCTTGATAAGTTACCATACTACACACGTCATTTGATTTTAGTTCAGGCAATTCTAAACGGTTACTTTTGTCTGATTCAGTACTAGGTTCGGAAAATAACCTATCGTGAAGAAAGTCTGGCCCGTCCCACCAAAGGGTGGAAGTCCAGAGGTCGTTCAATGTTCGACCGCGTGATATAAGGTCCGCCCGATTATGTTCGCTTCTCACGTGGCGCCAAGGTTTATTATTAGTTCATTCATTTATCTCTGCAGTTATGTTCTGGACAAATGTTTTAAGTAAATTAGGCGACATGCGCAGCCAACCTAACACAATTGTCGTATCGGTCCAAAATACAACCCTATTAAAGGAAATACGTAATGTGTTAACTATTTTTTGGTACAATCGGGCCCCGACGACCGCTCCGCACAGTTCTAGTCTCGGGATACTGATCGGTTTTATAGGCGTGACCTTACCCTTTGAACAAAGTAGCTTGACATATACGTTGTTATCGTTATCAATGGACCGAACATAGGCGCACGGTCCGTACGCAATCTGAGAGCTGTCGGAAAAAATATGCAACTCCAACTGTTTAGGGTTTTCACACAGCACAAAACGTGGTATACGAATGCACAGTGTATTATTTTGGGAGAATT
Source organism: Acleris emargana (assembly GCA_927399475.2). NCBI lineage: Eukaryota > Metazoa > Arthropoda > Insecta > Lepidoptera > Tortricidae > Acleris > Acleris emargana. Next base: position 49,518,151 of record OV656835.1, on the reverse strand, counting down.
GCAGCCATCCTGTTTTAAGTAGGTACTCAGATGATAGATCCACTTGCCCGAATGCTTTCAAAACAATTCCGTTGAATTTATCATGAATAATTTATTAAATAATAAGTTTTTTTGAAATTTCGACAAAAAACCAAAGAAACGTCTTTACTTGTCTATGCATTTGTATTTTCTTCAAATAAACTTACCTTTCGATAGAAAACGTATAATATCACCATATTTATTGAAAAACAATACAAAAGTAATTCTCACACCACAGATAGAGCGTTTTTTCCAACAACAAAAAAACTCGTGACCCGTGCAATTTCCGCATTTTATTTTTTACTTATTAGTTACCTTAGGTTACCTTTTATCACTGTATTAAGATTTAAATTTAATAAGTAGTAGGACAACTGAGTTATTCAATTTTGAATTTCTTGCTAAGGGTTGTCAACAAAAATTCTATGTTCGAATTCCGAAGTTTATAACAGTGTTATTGCTATAGTATTTGGTACAAAAAAATACCTAAATGATTCACCTCATGCATAAATAATAATCAGTTGTCGTTTTTTTATCATTTCAACTCATTGGGACTTATAGAAAAAGTATTTACTTCAATTAACAGAACCAATCTTAACAAACCTTGGCAGAAAGTTTTACTGTTTACTGGCTGGTAAAAAGTAAATACGCCATTGGCCTAAATGTCACAACATTTCAATTCTCAAACCAAATTCACGTGAATTGTCTGGACAAGCGGGGGTGTCATGGGAGCCGGTAATAGCCCATGGCGTTAATTTGCCTCAGCAGACCTTGACTCATTCTGCTGGAGGATGTGGTTCCCGGCCTCAACCTGAGGATCTAGTGATTGAGGGGCACGAGGGCGCCAACCTTCACGTTAGTCAGCGAGCGATAACTGCTGATACTTTTCAACCTCCGGCAGTATTTGAAGAAATGTTAGGGGATGTAAAAAAAAGTGTTGCGGATTACAATAAAATGACACGATTAGAAGTTTACCAATTATTAGAAAAAAGTGCACGCTTACGTGAAGCTAAAGTAAGGCCTTTAGACATAGGCATTGATGAACGTACATCTATAATAATGCATGCCCTTTACCCTCAAGTCGTTCCTAGTGAGTTAAGTGTATACGAAAAAACTTTAAAAACTACTATATCGAAATTCACGAGTAGATGCGAAAAGTTGTACAAGGATTGCCACCGAAAGATATCCGTTTTTAAAAAGAAACACAACAATTGGTTGTCCGCATTATTTGACCTGGGGATTCCCTGTGCACAAAAGCAGGCCAGATTAACTCCAGTTATAGAGGAAAGTTTTTCAGTTTCGTCCTCTACTTCTCCACTGTTTTTGAGTCAAGCCCCCATAAATTATGGTAAAACGAATTTAGATGAACAAGAACAGATTCACGCATCCTTAGTTTTACGGTCTACTTCCACAATATATTCGGATGAAGCTCCCCCGAAATGTCAAGTTTCAACTATTGAACAAGAACCCCATGCATCTTCAGCTTTATCGTCTGCGTCCAAACTGCCTAAAACATATGAATATCTAAGCGTTCGTCATAAGCGCCGTGAACATAGAAAACTAGAAGTTTTGCTAAAACGTCAGCCATCTTCAAAAATTAGGAAAGTGTTACCAAAGGGGGTGGAATATTATCAAAAAAATCTGCTCAGGAGCTAGACTTTGTCTTAAACGAATGCTTAAAAAGTCCAAACCACCCTCAAAAAATTGCTAATATTATAAGATCTAACAATAAACTAAATCCTAAATCTTACAATCCTGACGAAGCTTTATCCTTAATAATAGACAGAAAACTCGGCGTTGACGATTACAAGTCTATGCAGCAAGATTTAAAAAAACGAGGATTTAATGCATATCCTCCTTATTATAAGGTGCAAGCGGCTAAAAAAATGTGTTACCCTGATGAAGATCTGAATGTAACTGAAAGAGAGGCATCAATATCTTTACAAGGTTTACTTATGCACACCTTTCGTCGAATATTAGATGCATGTCCCGAAAGATTTAAAACGATTGTAAATTGCATTTTCGAAGGATCTTGGGGTTTCGATGGCAGTACGGGACAGTCGCTTTATAAGCAAAAGTTTTCGGATGGCGAGAGTGACGACGAACATTGCCTATTCGTTACTACATTCATTCCATTACGGATAATGTCAGAGGAAGGTTTTGTATTTTGGTGTAAGCCCACCCACGCTGTTCCTTCTGCATATCAATGATATGCTGCAAGTCTGCGGCATTCACTGTTATGCGGATGATAGCACTTGCGATACCTTCTACACCGGCCGCGCCAATATTTCTCGGGACAACGTCGTCGAGAGCCGAAACAAACTTGTGTCTGAAATTGAGACTTCTCTTAAAAAAGTTTCAGAATGGGGTCGACTTAATTTAGTCCGTTTTAACCCCACAAAGACTCAAGTTTGCGCGTTCACCGCTAAGAAGTTGGCGTTCGATGCATCTCCTCGTTTTGAGAGCACTCCCCTCACTGCCTCAGCCAGTATCGGAATCCTCGGTGTCAACATTTCGAGTGACGTCCAGTTCCGCGGTCATTTAGAGGGTAAGGCCAAATTGGCCTCGAAGAAGCTCGGTGTGCTCAACAGATCGAGACAGTATTTCACTCCGGCCCACCGCCTGCAGCTGTACAAGGCGCAGGTACGGCCACATATGGAATACTGCTCTCATCTGTGGGCTGGGGCTCCCCAAAACCAGCTTCTCCCTCTGGACCGCATCCAGCGGAGAGCCGCTCGAATTGTCGGCTGCCAGCGTACTTCTGATCGGCTTGACTCCTTGGCGCTGCGTAGAGATGTAGCCTCACTCTGCATTCTCTATCGCTTGTACAACGGGGAGTGCTCCGAGGAGCTGTTCGGATTAATTCATGCCGCATCCTTCCGCCTTCGTCCTACGCGACAGAAATTCCACCACCATCATCTAGATGGTTGGCAGTCCACAACTGTGCGTTTCACACGGAATTTCCTGCCTCGCACAACTAAACTGTGGAATGGTCTGTCGCCTGCGGTATTTCCGGTACTCTCATTTTAAAGGCCGGCAACGCACCTGTGACTCCTCTGGTGCTGCAGGTGTCTATGGGTGACGGTAATCGCTTTCCATCAGGCGATCCGTCTGCTCGTTTGCCTCCTATACCATAAAAAAAAAAAAAAAAAGCCCAATCCCCAATCTTTTAGATTTTGCCGCCCGGTGCATATACAATATCGGAAAGAAAAAAAGGATTTAATCCTAACTGAAAAGCACAGAGTAGAAGAAGAAATAAAAAATCTGTCCCCAATATACGCGGAGACAACCTCAGGGTGCACTGTTATTGCAAAACCAACATTATACTTAACTATCATCGATGGGAAGGTTTACAATGTAATAACTGACACATCTTCCCAACCCAATTAAGATGTGCTTGTTGTGGAGCTACTGCTAAAGATTTCAATAAACTCGAATTGATGGAAAATAAAACGATAAACCAGCAAGCTTTACTCCACGGCTTAAGCCCTTTACATGCATGGATAAGGCTATTTGAATTTTTGCTCCATTTGGGGTATAAAAACGATCCTGGAGTAAAACAGTGGCGAGTAACAAAGAATTCCCCACAAGCTCATATTGTTGCTGAGAGGAAAAAGAGGATACAGGCTGAAATAAGACAAAAAATGTATCTTCTTGTCGATGTAGTAAAACCGAATACAGGCACAACCAATGATGGCAATACGGCAAGAACTGCACTATCGGACTTACATCGTTAAACATTTGCGGATATTCTTGGACTGGAGTATTGGCTTGTTGATGGAATACACACTATTTTAGTTGCACTTTTTTGCAGTTTATCAATAGATACGGAGAAATTCCAACTGTTTTGTGCGGAGCTTGCCAAAAAATATGTGGAAGCGTATGGCTGGTGCTATATGTCAGTCACCTTTCATAAAATATTGTTACATGGAAGACAAATCATAGAGTCCAGTCCACTGCCAATTGGTATGCTATCTGAGCAAGCATGTGAGTCGCGAAATAAGTATTGGCGGTACGATCGGGAACACCACACCAGAAAAATAGATCGTAAGACGACAATGTTCGATCTTTTTCAACGAGCTTTAGAGTCATCAGATCCATACCTCACAATGCTTTCACTTTCTTCTCGTCAAAAAAAAAACAAACAACTCGTTCTCCCAGAAAAGGTACTATCGCTATTGAAACCTTATGAAGAACATGAAAAATTCAATGCATCACCTGATGACCTGAGATTGAAGTTGATATGAATGACCTAGTACTTGCTACAAAATAAAATGTAATTCTGACGAAGACGATTAGAAGCTTGCCTAAAAATACATCAAGCATTTCTATCTCTAATGTTCGAGTAATACCCCCTAACTTGTCTAACTTTGACAAATTAACTGTGTCCATTTTTATCATCGAATGTAACCCTCTCTCGTCTTTTTCCAGTTCCAGCAATCAATAGGTACTATTCAAGATTATCGAAAGTTGTCTGTTTCTTATGGTTGACATCCCTATTTTCGTAGAAATTTTCAATATTTTTATAAATGCAATATCTCTGTGGTCCTACAATAGTGAAATTTAAAATTTTATAGGGTTGTAAGCAATTGTATTTTACGTCTTTTGCAAGAAAAATTAAATGCGGAAGTTATTGAGAAGGTCAGAAATATAAATAAACGTCAAAAATATGTAAACTCCAATAATTATCTTCTTATTTAAACTACAATACCGAGTTTAATGCGGTTGGTATAACTTATAGTATTTAGCAAATCTTCATACCTACCCAGATCACCATTTTTTTTAATATTTAAGGGAGTATAATGGAAAACCAAACTTAAAGAGGTCATTGACCTTTCACAAAAATAATCATATCTTCCAAAACTTCCTAAATTCGTCCATCGGAGCTGCACACGGAGCTTCAATATATATCTAACTATCAAACGAAATCATAAAAATGTATGGCCGCAACTCACCCAAAATAACACACTGTGGAATGGCATCTAAGTTTTGTAAGTTTAATATGAACCGATGCCAGATATTTGCATCGTCATCTGGCACTGGTTCGTCCCATTCTATTTTTAGAAGCCACAACTTTTGCAGCAGTGTTTTCGCGATTATAATGGTTGGGCTTAGTAAACCAAGCGGGTCAAATATTTGAGAAGAACCTGACAATATACCGCGCTTCGTTACAGGTTTTGAGTCCGACTCAAATTGAGAGCAGTAATATAACTCATCAGAGCGATTATGCGATCCTAGACCTAACGTTTTATTTTGCGCGTTATCTCCTAATGCCAATTCCTTTGACATGTCGGCTGGCAGTTTGGAATCGTCAAAACCAAAGTTAAATATCCATTTTCGCAATGGAAAGCAACCTGTCTGTAAAACTTTGGTAGTGAAGTAACAAATTTGCCGCAGTCGTTCTTTGCTAGGGTTGCCACAAATAAGATCGTCGACGTAAAAGTCGTCCCTTATTTTAGTGATCGTTATCAACGTGCGAATATTCACTTATTAATTTTCTAGTTTTACACAATCACATAAAACAAATAAGTACTTGCCTACATAAGCTGTTTGAAATTTCTAGTTTTTTTTCGATACAGGCCTTAGGATTACATCTCTAGATAATAAATCTACACTGTACAAAACCTTTTCCGTCATAACATAAACAATTTACGTCAAAATGACATTAATTTGTCATACATACACTGCAGCTGAACATTCGATAACATTACGCGAAATGCTTATTTTAATCTAAATAAAGGCACGTCGTATCTTGAGTTGATGATAAGCAAGTATTTCAGGTGGAATCTTAGTAAAGTGCACATTATGGTAATAGTATTTACATTCACAATATGGAGTTAACACAATACCCGGATATTATAACGACGGATGTAGGCATGCGATGTAGAATTTGTAATGTCAATATAAAAAATAAAAAATACAATATAAATAAGCATATAAAGTCCAAATCTCATCAAAATAAAATAAGTGTTCCGTACTCACATTCGAAGCTACAACAAAGCTTAAAAGATAACCCTGATTTTGAAGTCAAAGAAAGAACGTTATTTTGTAAATTGTGTGATTCGTCATTACATCTCTCTTTATTCAGTTTGGACTGGCATGTAAAAACTGATTTACACCAAAAACACAAAAACCAGAAATATGAACCAAAACAGTTCAACAGAGACTTGGCTGAATTTATGATTCATTGTAATATACCGTGGTCAAAACTTGACAACCCAAAATTTCGGAATTTCATGGAAAACATGTTAAGCAATAGATATGGAAATAGCGTCAACTTACCGAGTGAATCTGAATATATACGGCTGAAATATCTTCCAATCGTTTACTAATATTTTAACAGCTTAAATTACCTTCCAGTGACTTCTGTCAACGTCGAAAGGTCATTTAGTTATTTAAAATGGATTTTTTCAAATCGTCGTCAAAGACTGACGGCAGTCTGTCAAACAAATTTTAGTTGTTTATTCAGCATAATTGCAGAAGTGATTGTAAATATGTATATAAATGTTATAATTTTTGAAATATAATAATATTTAAAATACTTGAGTATTTGTTTTTTTGTCAACCATACTTTGCCACCAATTCAGCACGTTGATAACGATGACTGCTTATTATTCTAGCTATTTCGGGGTCACTACACTCTTGCGCCAACTGCTTGAGATACCTACAACTCAGATACGGCGCTGAAGCGGTACCGTACGTCACGGTTTTAAGTTTGTAAACTTGCAAGGGGTCTGAAGGATTATCGAGCCAGATAATTAACTGTAAATCCTGTTGTAGCTCGTCAACTAAAACTTGGCGGTACATTTTCTCAACGTCCGCGCAAGCGACGTACCTGTTTTCTCCAAAGCGCAATAATATGGATATCAAATCACCCTGGATAGGCGGCCCTATGATTTGTAAGTCGTTAAGTGACTGTCTCGAAGTGGACTTCATACTGGCGTCAAACACAACGCGGAGGCGAGTGGTCGCGGCGTTCTCGCATCACGATGCGGCAGAAGGTAATGCGGGGTTCCGTACTCATTAACGCACTCCATATGACCTTAATTGCAGTATGCTTTGATAAAATCACTATACATTTTTTTATTATTCGGATAGCGTTATAAACGTCTTTCTAAAGCAAAAAAACGTTCAGCTTGTTTGCGCGTATCTCCTAAACTATTAGGCGAGTGCTTGAAAGGGATGCGTACGTAGAATCGACGATCATGAAGTCGCTGTGTTGATTGCAAAAACAAATCTTCACAAATACGCTCGTCCTTGCTGTGCATTGACTGGCTCGCCCTAAGACTGTTAGGTAGATCTTCCAGCTCCCAAAACTTACGTAACTGTTCGTCTATAGAAACTTGCATATCTATAGTTTGCATAAAATTACATAAAGTACTTTTGGGGACCTTTGTATTATTAAATTTTATAGGTCCAGATATGATCCAGCCTAGACGCGTATTTTGTAGGACTGGACCGTTAATTGAACGTATTAATTCGTCTTTAAGCAGGTCCCAAAATATATCTGCTCCTAACAGCAGGTCTATAGGCTGACTTTCATAAAAGTTGGGATCCGCTAAAAGAATTCCGTCTGGTATACAGAATTGTTCGTTTAACATAGAAACGGAAGGTAGCGAGGAGGTTATATGCGGTAAAACTAAACATTTTGTGCGCGTTTTATAAGTGCTTATTGAATATTTAATTTCAATATCACAAAATTGCGTGCTTTGTGATATCGAACCTCCGACGCCGTTAATTCGCTGAGTGCACTGTAATAATGGCGTATTCAATTTTTCGCATAAATTTTGAGTTATTATACAGCGCTCGCTTCCACTATCAAGAATAGCACGTACTTTATGATAGTTCCCTAAACGGTCGGGTATTTCAACGAGCGCCGTGGAGAGGAGAACCGGTTGCACAGCTGACGACAGCGCGAATGAAACGTCTATGTGTGCATTGTTTACCGGGATCGTATCAACGTGCGCGAGAGTTGTTATTGAGTAACTACTTGCAGCGGCAGTACTCGCGTGAGGCTCATATGGTGCAGATTTTTTGGCATTGACGTGCCAAAACGGGAGCCTTTATCACTATCCCCAGGATCGTCACGATGAATAATCGAGTTGTGTTTATCACACTTCCTACAAGGGCCAAAACGACATACCTCTGCTTTGTGTCCAGTGCGTAAACAATTCTCGCATAGGGGTTTTTCGCGTACTACATTTAACCTATCATGCATGTTCATGTTTAAAAACCATTGACATGAATATAACGGATGCTTAGCGGCACACAGTGGACACAACTTGAATTGTTTTTGATTCGGTACTCTTTGCTGCGGTTTTTCGGTAACGACATTGCAATGTACCTTTGCAGGGGTATACGGGCTATTGTTATTAGTGTATTTTTTAGTTTCGTGCGTAATCCGACTGTGAGCTACATTTAAAGTTTCAAGAACGTCGGCCCTGTCTCTAAGAAATGATAACAAATCGTCAAGTTTGAGGCTAGAATTAGTTGATTTCGTTATAAAGGACCCTTTACGCTGTTTCCACTCGCGTTCAGTGGATAAGTCGAGCTTGGAAACTACCATGTAAATGATTAATGTATCACATGAGTCTGTAGGCTCCCCAAGCAGTTTGAGTGCGCGTAAGTTTTTTAACACCGTATCTACGAGTTTTCTTATCAGTGCCGGTGATTCGCGGGATAGTGATTGCATGGAAAACAATGCCTTGACATGATTATGAACAAGTAACCTATTGTTGTTATATCGGGTAAGTAACAACTCCCGTGCAATAACGTAATTATTAGACGAAAATTCAAGCGAATGGATAACTAATTCTGCGCTGCCTTTCAATGACGATTTAAGAAAATGGAATTTCTGTATATCGGTGACTTGTTTAGAATTGTGAAATAATGATAGATATGTGTCACGAAATTCTAGCCAGTGCTCATATGTGCCGTCAAAGGTAGGTAAGGAACTAGTTGGTAACTTAACGGATTGCAGTTGCGAGGTACTATGATAGGACGAACTTAGGTCGGCGCCCTCATCGTCCTGGCACATCACCTGCGCCTGAGCCATTGCGGTATAATACGAGTTTTCAAAGTCATCTCGAAGTTGAAGTTGATTGTCTAATTCAGACTCAGGAAGAATCTCCTCAATTTTAAGTTGAATTTGGTTAAATTCATCGTGTAGGCTCATGACAGATTGTATGCGTAGCTTTATTTCGGCGCGCTGATGAACCGACAAAACCTCACCCTCAAGCGCGTCAGCATAATTGTTAAGCTTTGTCAATCTGCCTCTTACCGAACCTCTTTTCCTATTAAGGTCCGCAAGCGGATCTAGCGGTTTAGGTGTCGTACTAGTCATTTTAGTAATTTGTAAGAAACAAAGGCTTACTTACAGTAATTCCGGATTACTAGGTACTTCCTGCAGCTGCGACGGCTCGATTGCCGACTTGCGATTAGCTGTGTAAGTAGGCACCGCAAAGATGACACGTCACTGAAATTTTATGAACACCGGTATTAAAATTGACACTATTTCGGCCGCGATAACTTGGTTGGTTCGCCTCACCAAAACACTGTGCTGCTGCCGGTGGCTATAGCCGATTGCGATACTCTCATCCAAGATCCTCAACTCTGGGCTGGTAAAAATTTGGAGTCGAATGACCAATTTATGTTCTTGCGTAGATCTGGACGGGCTCGGCGGTGTATTAGGGGCAGGATTAGCAGGACAAATTCGTAGACAGTTTAAATACTGATTTATTAAAATATAAAATTACAAATGTAAAAAAGCAATGTGCTTCGGTGTAGTAGCGGTTAGCGAATGTACTAGGGGTGACATGCATTATTGTAGCGGGAGTCCTCGACCAATCCCAGCGGCTGTACATAGATGACGTGATATCTTCTCCGATTGGGTCCCGGTGTCGTGATATTTAGTACGGCCGACTGGTGTACTATATATGCGTATAGGATGCATTTATAGATGGAGTTAGGGTCCAGCCTTAAAGTTAAGGTGCGTCAACAGATGGTACTATTTTTCAATACATGGCTTGACTTGCATTCATTTTGATAGCGTTAATTAGTTGACATAACCTACAGTGTTATTAAGTTTTATTGCAGAAAACCACTGAAAGTAATGGCGATAACAGAAAAAAAACCCATTAAGTAATGTTTATATTTTAACAGCAAAGTCAAGTGAACATTTTCGTTGCTTAAATCCTTAGTTAGGCGCTTGATTTCTTAATGTTTTTCGATGTTTTGTATGGTTCTACACCGTGTTTTATTTTAATTTACGATAACTTCGGCATACTACTAGGTGTATCCATATAAACTAAGTGCTAGATTAGATTCTTTAGTATTGCAAATAAAAACTGTTCAGAACAAAGTAATTAAATTTTGTATCTTTGTTCATTCTAAAAGGGCCTTTAGAGTTACCTAATAGTCAGTGTCAAATGCGTCAATTTTGGCGTGACATACACACACAAGTAAAGATAACACTTGACAGGTACACGATCGCTTGGCTCGGCGATAAGTGTCTTGCTTACTGTGTAAGAGGTCGCCGGTTCGATTCCCAGATGTGTCACTTTTACGTTTTGATTTTTCGTTTTTTTTTAATTTGTTATAATTGTCTACTATTCAACAATAAGGTGTGTGTCGTACTTTTCTTTAGGATAGATATGTTTTATTCTAAATGCATTCATAACGAATGGTTTATTTTAAAATTAACAAAATATTTGCGTCGTTTAAAATAATTTTATTTAAATTGTAGATTAAATTTCCGCACAAAACTCAACAGTCAGTAACTTTATCATCTTATTATTTTAATATCTTAAAACTTTCAAAACAATGAGCATAAATACAAATAATGTGCGTATCTTCAACGTATTTCACAAAACTGTTTAGAAATCGTTCAAGCGCTGGTTAAGTAAGTTATCACAAAGAACGAAATCACCTGCTGTTAAACAACAACTTTTCGAGTATTTGACTCTACAAATAAACACACGAGCACTCTTAACACAAGATAAGCAAAGCAAATAATGATATTAAGGGTGGCTGAGGGAGAAAAAACAAGAGCTTTGTAACAGCCAACTAAGTACCTCAAAAAATTATTTTCCTCACACAACACGAAATTTGGTCAGAGTAAGTATCTTTATGACTTATCTTTTAAGAATTTAATCTTTTTGATCCTGTTGAGAACTGAAAAAATAAAACGAAATCTGTGAAATAAAACGAATGTAAATAATTTTCAAAATGACCGCCTTCATACTCTAAACAAAGGTGTAATCGTTTGTGTTTCTGACGATTTAAATTAACTTCAGTAGCACGCATAGCATCAGCTACTTCCCGAATTCTTAGGAGTAAATCTTCTCGTGTTTGAATTGGTTTTGTATATACACGCTCTTTAAGAGTTCCCCAGACGTCACGACACCAAGCAAGGGTTGGGCTACCGCGTCCAATCCACCGCCCGGCGAAATTGTTGTTTAAATATTCGCGTACGCGAAGAGCAAAATGTGCAGGTGCCCCATCATGCTGAATCCAATGTGTTCGTAGTGTTTCTAATGGTACTTCTTCGAAAGGAGTTTTCTTTAAGCCCAGTTCTCTAAATCGTCAGTGTAACTGTAAGAATAATGATTACGGTTTGTTCAGCATAGAATAAGAACTAATAAATGAAGGAATAAAGTAATCAATTAGAAATACTTACATTTATGAACGTATGAGGGTTAGGTGTCCGTTGGTCTGGATAACGCCGCCAGTATCCCCGTGCTGTGCTGCTTCAGAAGCGTTGCCGTTACATAAGCCGTAAATAAATTGCATCTCAGCTTCTTCTTCAGGACGAAAATTATAACGTGGTATTTTTTATAATTATTATTATGGCGTCTACAAATATTAATTTTATTCATATAAATTCCTACGACAATTCCGTGACATTGTCACTTTAGATTCATAATAATTAAAAGAAAATTGTTGTTATCAATTAAGAGCCTTTTACACTAGTTAAACGTGATTAACTGATTAAATTTAAAAATGGAATATCTTTAAAACCGTAGAATTTATCATTTGTCTGTCTTCGGGAAATTAACTTTATTTGACCTTAAAAAGTCCCCTTAAGTTATAATAAATACGGTGTATATCACGATATATCCAAATGCAGTCATTTATCTCAATACAATTATGTGATATAACTCTGTATCTATCTTTATTTTTATTTTTAAAAGCAAGCTAAAGGACTATTATCTATCGCTTCCGTAGTTTTTCTAAGATTTCCTTTACTTTTATTTTTACCATCGTATGACCTCGTGTGTTATCTTTGTTTGGCTGATTTCTAGAATTTATGTATATATATATTTTATAGTTGTATAATAATATGTATTTAGCGTGTATTTAGTATGTATTTATTAACTCATTTACTTTGTGTATGTGTATATTTATATGTAGTTTATATATGTGTAAATAGTTTTTACAATAACAGAAGTGTTTCTTGTAGTTTAGTTTGAGTTCTGAAGAATTTAGTTTACACAGCCTGCCATGTATTTTTGTCAATATTATTTCTCTGTCCATGGTTGTCTGGAAAAGATCGCTATTTAGCGGTAAGACCGCCTGTTGTATACCTATAGTTAAAATGTACTGTTCCGTGTTTTGTTTTTTTTGGTGTTCAATAAAGAGTATTTGTATTGTATTGTATTGTATATTTTTACAGTAAAGCCAACACTAAAGCACTTATTTGTGTTACCGGACACTCCTTTGAAAAAACTTTGAACAGAAAAGCCTTACAATGCATCCAGCATAAAAGCTGCCGTTATAGAAATAATCAATCTTAGTACCATTTATAAAGCTGCAATAAACTACTATTTCTCAAAAATGACCGGAAAAGTTGACATTACTAACTCCATACCATACTGAGAGGCGACGTACATAGTATACAGACAGTTCCCAAATTAAAAAAAATAAACATTTCGTGCTCGCTACACAAGCCCGCAATGTTGCATACAAATTTCATTGTTATCTAGTTTGTAACTTTAAAAAAAGTGAAAACGGCCATAATAAAATGAGGGCACAAGTCTTATACATCCATATTTTATTCGAAACGTAACTTTTTTATCTGTGTCTCGAATAGCTTTAGTTTTTTTGCTACAAAAGCTTGCGTTTCTCCTTGTCATAAACATAAAGGCGGTAAAGAGTGATATTATTTCACGTGAAGTTTCTGTTTATAACCTCCTGAGACCCGGGTCCCTAAAATATTACTTGTCATAAAGACCTAACTTACTATCTATAGAACAAAATGGCAACCAGCCAACCATCATCAAGTCCTGACAATTCAAAAATAAATTATATCATTTTGATCAAACTACCTATTAAAAGAACAAAATCGAGTATTTCCCGCGAATTTTTAGAAGAAACAGCATTATCTCCATCGTCATATATTTGTCTCTATCCCACGCGTCGAATCAAGCGAAAGAAAGACGCCATATTTATTCTTAGTAGTGTAACGTGTAACGTTATACAAAACTAAAGGTAAATAATGTTATTAAAATCAGAATCTTACAACACCTAACTAAAAATATCTGGAACAAATGAATCTTAATTTAACCTAACAAATATATCCGAATAACCATATGATGTTAACTTACTTAACTAACCTTAATTATTAAAGAACGCAACTTAATTTATTTATTTATTACAAATAATACAAATATTACTTCTACAAACAAACGTACGCGCAGTAATATTTTTACTACACATAATAATATCACGAGACGATCGCATGCGCCGGCCGCTGCTACCGAGTAGCACCGAGGACACCCGAAGGTTTCCGAGCTCTCGCAGCGACCACCGCGCCGCGTTGATTCGGCCGCTAGCCTCTGGCTGGACGCACTGCCCGCGTCACTTTCAATCACAGTCTTCCTTTGTTCCGTCCGCAGCTGTGCGCACGTAATTTTAATCTCATGTTTTAAATTTAAATAGTGGTGTTTTATTCCCAAATTGGGAACACCCTCCTGGGTTGGCGTTACCGAGTCACCTGCTGAATCCTTGACCCGTTGGCAGCGCACCATCATCTGCCGCTCGCCGTTCGCCGGAATAAAAGTGGCCGACGTCTACCCGCCACATCCAGTTGCTGTGCCACGCCATACCGAGGGGCGTACGGGTATTCGAGGACCTCGCCGCCACGGACAAACCACCTACCCTACCTAAGCGTCTTACCCACGACCCGTTTTCTTAATATATTAATTAACCTTGAATTTTTTAAACCTTGTCTTATTTTATTTGTTCCCGTGGTAGGTACCCTATTAGGGCTCACTTATTCACGTGACAGTAGCCAGCAACAGGTGACAATGGCGGCACGTCGAAAACAACGCAAGTAAATCCCTAAATATTTCGTAGAAATATTTCAAATATTAGTATTTGTGTGAATAAAACTGTTTTAATTTGTTATTGAATATGTAATATTGATCAGTAAATTATTATTTTTGACACACACGCGGCGGCGTACACGATTTTATTTGGAGGAATTTCAATCTGTTCTTTATAAAGTGCGTTCGGTCATTGTACATTAAATTTGGCAAAATCTTTTGTTCTTTTATAATCACCTTCGGTTTTAATTTAACAACTTCGTTTGTTGAGTGAAAATTTTATTTGTACACTTAATTCTTGTGTATGTCTGTCTGTCCTTTTGTTATCAAACAGTGATCGGATCTAGGATGCAATTTGGGATTAATGACCTCAAACGTTATGAATTATGATTCACTATCTACATAATAGAGAACGGTCGTTGTACCAATAATCAAGAACAAAACTGGAGACTCGTCGGACAAAGCCAACTATAGACCCATATCATTAGCAACCACAGTGGCGAAGGTGCTGGACAGTCTGCTTGATAGACAACTTAATAAACACATTAAGCTGCACGATGCCCAGTTTGGTTTTCGAGCTGGGCTATCGACTGACACAGCGATTTTATGTCTCAAGCAGACTGTCCGGTACTACACGGATAGGAAAACGCCTGTATACGCATGCTTCCTCGACCTGTAAAAGGCTTTTGATTTGGTGTCATACGAACTGCTATGGCATAAATTACGCACTGAAACGACCTTGCCAGAGGAGTTAATTGGTGTTTTTGATTATTGGTACAAAAACCAATTAAATGTGGTAAAGTGGGCTGAAGTATTTTCGGACGAGTACAGGTTGAAGTGTGGGGTCAGACAAGGGGGGTTAACGTCTCCGCGACTCTTCAACCTGTATGTGAATGCTCTCATAGCGGACCTCAGCAGTACTAGGGTCGGCTGTGCTATTGCTGGAGACATGGTCAACAACATTAGCTACGCCGACGACATGGTGCTGTTGGGGCCCTCTGTGTGCGGAATCAGAAAATTGCTCAGTAAGTGTGAAAGGTACGCCGAGGCCCACGGGCTCAGGTACAACACGGTTAAGAGTGAGACACTGGTGTTCCAGCCGCGGGAACATAAAGTGGATAGCGTACCGGAAATCTCGCTGTATGGGGTACCACTCAAGAGAACCGATAAGTTTAAGTACCTGGGTCACTGGGTCATGGAGTGCCTCTCAGATGACCGTAGGGAGCGTAGGGCGTTGGCTGTGCGGGGGAATATGTTGGCTCGCAGGTTTGCGCGATGTACGAATGAGGTAAATATAACTTTGTTTAGGGCATTCTGCCAGTCCTTTTACTCATGCTGCCTGTGGGTTAGCTATACTCAGCGGGCAATCAACGCCTTACGCGTTCAGTATAACAACGCGCTTAGGATGCTGTTGGGTCTTCCTAGATACTGCAGTGCCTCCGGTATGTTTGCGGAAACTCGAATTGACGGTTTTCATGCCATTATTGCATTATGAGGAAAAGAACCGCCTCCATAATGCACCGCGTAAGGGACAGCTCCAACAGTATACTAGGTGTGATGGCGAGTAGGCTGGATTGCCCCATGATGAGGCATTGGGCCAGCCTGCACGTTTAGGCGTCCGTAAATTTAGTTTATATGATTTGAATAATAATTATAATTTATGATACCTAACACTAACATTAAGACATTGTTACTAACACTTATGGATCTTGTTATTCGAAATAAATATATTATTATTTAGATATTCATTTACTTGTCTATAAATTAGGTTTTTTACATATTCAAATATAAAGGTAAAATAACAATACCGATACAAAAAATAAACATTATAAAAAACCGAATCTACGGGTGCCGCCAGCAGCGGGGCAGGGCTCAAGCTACCGGTGGTTAGGGCTGCAGAGAGAGGAACCTCCTCACAATGCGTGCCGTGTCGAGGAGTACTGCCTTCTGTATCTGGCCCTTGATCCAGCCATCTAGCGAGAGTCTCTTGAGGTGTTGGTCGAGACTCTTCGCTATAAGACCGTTTGCCGAAACAACTATCGGGACAATGATCGTCGAGTCAACATCCCACATGGTGGTCACCTCGTGAGCCAAGTCAAGGTACTTGCTGAGCTTATCCTTCTCGGCCTTCACGAGGTTCTCATCATGCGGGATGGTGACGTCGACGAGCACTGCCCGGCGTTGAGATCGATCTGTCAACACGATGTCAGGTTTATTGGCGACAATAGTCCTGTCTGTGATAACAGATCGATCCCAATAGAGCGTAGCACGACCATTTTCGAGAACTGGCGCCGGTGTGTACTTATAGTACGGCACTTCAGACTCAACAAGACCGTATTGAAGAGCAAGCTGCTGATGAATGATCCTGGCTACGAGGTTATGTCTGTGCAAGTACTCGCCGTTGGCCAAATGCGAACAACCGGAAATTATATGTCTGAGGGATTCGCCGGGACAACGGCACGCTCGACAAATGTCGACCGTGCCATCCCTCAGAATATATTTCCGGTAATTGTTCGTCATTATGACCTCGTCAGCAATTGCACAGGCAAAACCTTCGGTTTCCCCAAAGAGGTCACCAAACCGTAGCCAGTTCACGGACGCTAAAAAGTCTACGTCGGGCCTTGTTAGGGCCCGGTAGAAGCGTCCGTGTAGCTCCTTGCTCTTCCATACGTTCTTGCGGTCTTCAGTGCTCAACACTGTTGGTCTACGCCAGTTTTCGTTTGCCAAGGAGAGAGGCGTGAGGCTCCTGTCTACTGCAACCACATCACGATGCATCCCACACTCATTGCCAAGGAAATAATCCCTGAGATTGCACACCTCGCGGTTATGGAGATTCTTAGCATTTAAAATGCCTCGACCTCCACATTTCCTCGGGATGTACAATCTCATGACAGATGAGCGTGGGTGCAACATGCGATGTGATTTGAGCAGTAGGCGGACCTTCCTATCCAGGGCGTCCAGCTCAGTCTGAGTCCATCTTAGTATGCCAAAGGAGTATGTGAGCAGCGGCATCACCCAGCCATTGAAGGCACGCACCTTATTGCCACCCGACAAAAGACTGTTAAGAACTTTTGTCAAGCGGCAAAAGAAGCGCTCCTTCACTGACTGCTTGACATCGCCGTCCATAATACCCAAAGACTGTGACATACCAAGATATTTGTAGGTTTCAACTTCGGAGAGAGATCTGAGGGTCATTGTCTCCGAAAGCTGCAAATTAGATGAATTTACAACTTTCCCTCTTTGAACATGCATGACCGCACACTTATCTACACCGAATTCCATCTTGATCGCACTACTGAACTCTTGTGTGATTTTCAATAGTGCGATAAGATCTTGGCACCCCGATGCAAACAATTTGAGGTCATCCATGAACAATAAGTGAGAAATGACTTCAGCCTCTCTACGAAGTCGATAGCCAAGCCCGGAATCCTTCAGCAAAGAGCTGAGAGGATTCATGGCTAGGCAAAACCACAAAGGACTCAGACTGTCACCCTGGAAGATGCCTCTTTCAATCCTTATCAAGTTAGGCGAATCAGAGGGGATGTCTCGACCACCTGGTTGACGAAGGACTGTGACCCACTGCCTCATACACACACCTAAAAAGGACCTCAAAGTTGTATCAACTTTATACAACTCTAAGATCCTTTCAAGCCATGAGTGAGGCACCGAGTCATAAGCCTTCTTGTAGTCAATCCAAGCAGCCGAGAGGGCCGCCTTGTTTCGCCTAACTTGCTGACAAATGGTCATGTCTATGAGGAGGAGCTCCTTAGTACCACGGGACCCAACCTTATATCCATTTTGAGCAGAGGCCAAAATATTGTTTGCAATAAAATGTGCATTTAATTTTGTGCTCAAAATGGATGTAAGGAGCTTGTAGATGGTAGGCAAGCATGTAATGGGTCGGTAATTCTTTGGATCCGCGGTACTACCGGACTTGTGGAGCATGGAGGTGACACCAGTTGTTAATAAAGGTGGCAAGGAACCGATTTCAAGGGCATTTTGGAGTTGTGCTGCCAAACACTCATGTGAGGCTTTGAACCATTTAATCCAGAAATTGTGCAATCCGTCCGGCCCAGGACTTTTCCAGTTCTGAGCCATTCGAATTGCACAACTTACATCTTCGGGACAGATGGTAATAGGCCCCATTGGTTCAATAGCCTCACACGTGCGCTCAACAGCACGTATCCAATCTCCTTCAGTGTGCACGACCGGCACCGACCAGATATTGCGCCAGAAATTAATCATAGCAGCAGGATCTGGTAGGTGTCCGTCGCTCACACCTTGATCAGTTCCTTCCCACTTTCGGTACACCTTCCTCTGATCACTTTGGAAGAGGCGATTTTGCTGGTATCTATTCACACGTTCTCTATAGCGACGAATACGGCTTGCCCACGCGTAAACCTTCTGCTTCAGGAAGTCGATACGTTCCGTGACACAAGCCATATAATGTTGGGACCTTATTCCGGTCCCAGCAAAGGCTTGGTTCACGAAACGCATGACTCGGGGGCGTTGATTGCCTCCCCTGAAGCAGATTAGCTTCGCTATGAGAGTCCTAAATTTATCAATACGCCGCTCAATTCGCACTTGCCAATCGGGGACAGACCCACGAGCGCGCGGAGCTCGGTCAGTGTCCGAAAACTTGACTCGAGCTACGCGGCACGCAGCTATGGCCCCGCAGTACAAAATTGAGTGGGTATCGATTATATCCTCGCTGGCTTGTAAATATGGCGCCAGCAAGGCGTTTAGGGCTCCCATAAGCGCAAAATTTCGTTTACAGGCAGGCAAGCGTGGTAGACGAGGCCTAGAATTGGGTGTGGACCGATACTGCGCGATCGCGTCTTCCAAAGCCCTCCTCAATTGCTCATTTACCTGGCTAGTTACGCTTATATTCGCACAATCCTCAACATCGATAACGGGATCATCCTGCACTGGCATCAGTGCGTGTTGGGCGACTGGCATCGAAGCCAATAACGCAGCAGGAGGATCCTGTGACGAAGCAGAGGTCGTGCGAATAGGTAGCGCTTCCAGGCGTAGCCGATCAAGTACAGACTGATCCAGCCGCCGAAGCCGCTGAATGGCCCGCACTTGATCCGAAAGTCGTTGGGCGGTAACGATGATGGCTGGTTCAAGGGTCTGAAACAGAAGCAACATTCGATCACGGTACGCAGTGAGGTTAGTTCCTCCCTCTGTAGCCCCGTAATACGCTCGCATGCAATTTTCATTGTTCGATATTGACCATCGCATGCGACGCACTAAACCACCGGTAGCGGGAGCCATGCTCGGAGCAGGATGCCCCGCAGGCCCCAAGCGTGCCGGCAGCGGTGGTCGCCCGCGTCGCGCAGGTGGTCGCGGCGGCGGAGGCGGCGGCCCGCGCTCGTCGCTCGACTCGCTGGTGTCGGGTGCAGTGGCGAACTCATCATCCGACGACGATGGCGAGGAGCTAGACGAGGCGGGCGAGGGTGGAGGGCGTGCGTTAGGTGTATCCGCTTGACGTCGTGTTCTAGATCTTGTTAACATTTGAAAATGAGTTTGAAAATGTTTTAAAACATTTTTAGTCGTATTTTTGTCCTTAGACAAATTTGACACACGTCTGTCATGGTCAGCGGTTTTTTTTTATTTTTTTTTATTTTTTTTATTATTATTTAGATATTCATTTAATTTTCTATAAATTAGGTTTTTTACATATTCAAATATAAAGGTAAAATAACAATACCGATACAAAAAATAAACATTATAAAAAACCTAATCTACGGGTGCCGCCAGCAGCGGGGCAGGGCTCAAGCTACCGGTG
Organism: Acleris emargana; assembly: GCA_927399475.2. Taxonomy (NCBI): domain Eukaryota; kingdom Metazoa; phylum Arthropoda; class Insecta; order Lepidoptera; family Tortricidae; genus Acleris; species Acleris emargana. The sequence goes on along the minus strand of OV656835.1, from coordinate 49,498,021 downwards.
GTTAGGGCTGCAGAGAGAGGAACCTCCTCACAATGCGTGCCGTGTCGAGGAGTACTGCCTTCTGTATCTGGCCCTTGATCCAGCCATCTAGCGAGAGTCTCTTGAGGTGTTGGTCGAGACTCTTCGCTATAAGACCGTTTGCCGAAACAACTATCGGGACAATGATCGTCGAGTCAACATCCCACATGGTGGTCACCTCGTGAGCCAAGTCAAGGTACTTGCTGAGCTTATCCTTCTCGGCCTTCACGAGGTTCTCATCATGCGGGATGGTGACGTCGACGAGCACTGCCCGGCGTTGAGATCGATCTGTCAACACGATGTCAGGTTTATTGGCGACAATAGTCCTGTCTGTGATAACAGATCGATCCCAATAGAGCGTAGCACGACCATTTTCGAGAACTGGCGCCGGTGTGTATTTATAGTACGGCACTTCAGACTCAACAAGACCGTATTGAAGAGCAAGCTGCTGATGAATGATCCTGGCTACGAGGTTATGTCTGTGCAAGTACTCGCCGTTGGCCAAATGCGAACAACCGGAAATTATATGTCTGAGGGATTCGCCGGGACAACGGCACGCTCATATTATTATTATTATTATTATTTTCTAAATATTGTTTTTCTCAGCTCTAGGCTGGTATTAACTACATTTACGGGTTATACACCAAGTAAATGTAGCAAGAGTTGTAGAGAATATTTAATTAGTTAGCGGAGGGCTACTTTCAGGGTTTTGTTGCATGAACTTTCTCACTATTCTACATGTATTAAGTATTGCTGCTTTTTGTAAAGTTGTGTAAACGTATGATTCTATACCTAATAATGTTAAGCTATGGTGTAGGTGTTTTGGGATGACGCCTGTTGTGGATAGGACTATTGGAACTACATACACTTTCTCCTGTCTCCATAGTCGAGTAACTTCGTCTTTTAGGTCTGCATATTTTGTTATTTTTTCCGTGATGGTCTTCTGCAAATTGTGTGTGTTAGGGATTGAGATGTCTATGAGATATGTAGTTTTGCTTATTTTATCTGTTAATGTGATGTCAGGCCTATTATAGTGGATAGTGCGATCTGTGAGTATGGCGCGGTCGTAGTATAATTTGTGTGTTGTATTTTCAAGTACTATCTGTGGTGTATATTAATTTGTAGTACGGGGTGTGTGTGTCTTGTATAAGTTTGTGTTTGTTTGCCAGGTTTTGGTGAATGATGTTTGCGATTTGATTATGTCTGTGTGTGTAGTCAGTCTGTGTTAGCGTTGTGCATGCTCCGGTTATGTGTTGTATGGTTTCCGATTGGGTGTGACATCTGCGGCATTTGTCGTTTGTGAGTGTTGGATCTTTTGTTATATATTTTCGGTAGTTTTTAGTATTTAGGATTTGGTCCTGGATTGCAATAATAAAACCTTCAGTTTCTGGGAACAAACTGCCTACTTTTAGCCATGTGTTTGATGCAGGTGTGTCTATGTGTGTTTGTTCTAAGTCACGAGGATGTCGTCCATGAAGTACTTTTTTCTTCCAGTTATTCATCAGTTGTGCTTGAGGGTCGTTGCCGTTAATATTTTGTGTGTCAGGTGTTTCGTGTAGGTTTAGCGGAGTGTAGTTGTGGTCATTTTGGACGATTGTCTTGTGTATATTGCTTGTATGTGATTTGGTGTGAAAGAATGTTTGTAAGCTATGTATTTGTTTTTGCCAAAGGTAATAAATGTTTATCATACCCCTACCTCCTTGCTGTCTCTTGATAGTCAGTCATTCTATTGCAGATTTAGGGTGTAAATGGTTATGTTTTGTTAGTGTTGTGCGTGTAGTTCGTTCTATGGCTTCTATATGGGTCTTGGACCATTTTATAACTCCAAATGAGTATGTCAGAATAGGAATGGCGTAAGTGTTTATGGCTTCAATTAAATTTTTGTCAGATAATTGACTTAATGTCTGTTTAGTTATAGTATGTTCCAAGCCCTTTAACTGTTTGTATCCGAGATATTTGTATAGGTCGTTTGTTTCCATTGCTGTTATAGTGTTATTGTCGTCTATTGTTTAGTTACCTGGTTGTATTTTTCGTTTTACTATGTGTAGTGTTTTACATTTCTCTATGCCAAATTCCATGTTGATATCGTTGCTGAATATTGCTGTGATATCTACTAACTTCTTCATGTCTTTGTCTGTCTTTGCGTATAATTTTATGTCGTCCATATAAATCAGGTGTGATATGCGTGTATCTGTTGGGGTGTTTCTGAAGTTGTATCCAGCTCGGCTGTTGTTCAGTAGATGTGACAAGGGGTTGAGGGCGAGACAAAACCACATGGGACTCAAGGAATCGCCTTGATAGATACCTTTCTTAATGGAGATGGTGCGTGTTGTTACTATTTTATTACCAGCATTTAATTGAAGAGTAGTTTTCCATTGAGTCATTATATTACGTAAAAAGTGAGTTTTTTTTGGGTCTATTTTATAAATTTCTAATATTTGTAGCAGCCAGGAATGAGGTACGCTATCAAAAGCTTTTTTGTAGTCAATATACGTACAGTGTAGGTTTCTATTTTTACTAGTCGCGTGTTTGTGGATGGTGGAGTCAATAATCAGCTGCTCCTTGCATCCCATGTGGCCTCGCCTGCATCCTTTTTGTTCCTCTGATATGATTTTGTTGTGTTCTATATGACTATTGATTTTTCTAGTTATTGCTGATGTTAATATTTTGTATATGGTGGGTAAGCATGTGATTGGTCTGTATAGGAAGAAAGACCTGCTTTGGAAAGTACGTCCGTTTCTAGATAGAGTTCTCCAGGGATGCCATGCACAAGTTCGGGAGCAAAAAATGTCCATTGACGAAATGATAATCCCATTTACGGGTGCTTGTCCAATGCGTCAGTACAGCCCTGGCAAACCGAATCCCACTGGTCTTAAAGCCTTTATTCTTGCTTACCCGAATGGCCTAGTGTGTGATATATTAGTATATCAAGGCAAAAATACTATGACAAACAATGGTGAGCTTAATGTCGGTGAGAGCGTGGTTGTGGCTTTAACAGAGACGCTAGTCCCTGGCCACATTTTATATTGTGACCGGTTCTTTACAAGCATCAAGTTGATGGATGAGCTTAACAAACGAGGCTTTAAATGTACAGGAACAGTGATGAAAAACAGACTGCCTAAAGACGTAAAAACCAATTTGCAGACTGACAAACTATTAGCAAGAAATGACAGGGGCAGCTATGACGTTGTTGTGAGAGAGGATCAACTGGTAGCTTTAACTAAATGGTATGATAACAAGGCCGTTTTGTTGTTGTCCAGTATACATGCGGCAGAAACTGTCGACGAGTGTAGACGATACGACAGAAAACTACGTAGCTATGTACAAGTTCCAAGACCGGAAATAGTTACAGAATACAATAATAACATGGGCGGCGTGGACCTTACAGACAGATTGCTTGCAGTCTGCCCTTCGAGAATGCGTACCAAAAAGTGGAATGTAAGGTTTATAAGCCATTTAATTGATTTATCTGTCGTGAATGCCTGGATTAAAATATAAAGCTGATCGAAAACTGCAAGGTACTCGTGCACACAAAATACTTCAACTGCGTGCTTTCAAGCAGTCTGTTGCAGAAGAGATACTAGATGAATACCTTCAATCAGAAAATGAAAATGAACGCGTTCTGGCAGAGTCGATGAACGTGGAAGGCATCGACTGCACCTTGAAAAGAGGCAGACCTCCAGTTAAAGCAATCCCTTCGACTGCTTTCAGGCTACGCGGTTCCATTCACTTACCGGCAGTGGGAAATTCTCAACACAGGTGTAGGCAGAAGGGCTGTACAATGAAGACTACCATCTACTGTAAAGCTTGTGACTTACCCCTCTGTGTCACTGGGAAAAGAAATTGTTATGCCGATTTCCACACTCAAACGAATAATTTTAATGACTTCTAACTGGTTTACCTAATATTTATGTTACAGAGTGTATCCATTTAGATAGACTGTAACACAAATATTAAGTAAATTCAAGGTATTAGAATTAATAACTAGGGATACCTCAAATTTAGTCATAAAGCAAAAAAGTAAAATTACTAACGGATCTCATAGCTATGTGATATGATAAATATGATAATATTGATAAATGTTATTTTAATATTAAGATTGTATAATGTTGATTATGCCAAAGTGCCATACCAAGAGTAGCAATTTAATTAGTAAAGATATGTTTTTGTTTATTATTTCGAGTACATTGTAAACGGATAAATGTTTGAGTTAAATTTTCCATTTTGTGTTTTCTTTTGTTGATTTGTAACATGTATGGTTAAAAAAAAAAATAATGACCAAAGATCTGTGTTGTTTAACTACCAATATTACCTACATTTACTCTTATATACTAAGACTGAGTGTTCTTTAAAAAGAACAAAAGTTTTACAACATTCATTAAGTGCAAATAAATATTTTTTTTAAAGTTAATAATGTTTGTTCTAGCAAAAATTCCATAGACAAGTATATAACAGTAAAAATCGGTGTTAAAAGTTCGGGACTCCGTGACAATATTGTTTTTGTTCTTTTTGAAGAACACTCGGTTATAATGCCATCTTATATGTAGTAATACCCAGGACTCAACGGTGAACGCTATTTTGTTCTTTTAAACGACACCTGGGACTCAGGAGGATATGCGATTTGTATCTTGCGATTTTTGAGAAAAGCACTATATATGCCTCGGCAGGAACGGCAATTGCCTGCTTCACTGCCTAGGCAATAATGTACTATTCCATTCTTTGGAGCCTAAAGCCATAATTCAAAGTGATTTATTCGTAAACATTATAGGTGGGCAAAACTGGTAGAGAGAACTACAAGTATCACTAAGTTTTGAGATTTTGATTATGCCGGGCCCTTGTAAGATGTACAAAATATTTTTTGGTTGATCTTTACGAATAATATGGCCATTTCAAAAATGAGAATGCACGGCATGATCATAATGTTGAACTTCTTAAAATATGGAACACAACTGTCAGTTTCGTTGTATTAACCGATTCAACATCATACCCTTGATAATTCTGCCCTCCTGAGCTAATACGTAAGTAAGTCAGATAAAAGAGAAGAGAACTAAAACTGCTTTAGTTATTGATTTTAGGATACTGCTTATTTGCTTAGCAGGGCAGAATTACAGTTGAGAGAATTGTTTGTATTCGCTGACTAAAATGCATAATTTTCGTTTTGTCTTGGTTTTTCACTAGATTGTTGCTTTTCAGCCATTCAATTACGATAGGAATAGTTTTTTTATTTTTTATTTCGTAGTCGAAATAGATCATACAGACTGTTGTGTGTAATAAGGTTTAAAGTCCTATGTAGGGATTTTCTTCATTGAAAGACGTGTGCACTGCTTGGTGATTTATTTTAGACTAAATCGATGCATACATTAACGCAAGACACTCACACATGCAAATACACAACCAACATACCACCCACCAAAAGGGCACTAGCCTTTTCTTACATATACCTAAAAGTACAGAAATATCCACAAAGTTGTACATAGTATTCATTCACTATAGCAAATTGTGTGATAAAATCAATTACATGCTGACATGCAATTGCATTAACTAACTATAGCACCCGGTATAGCAAGGAATGGCAAGTATGAATTAAGTATTTACTATACGAGTATACTTAACAATAGGTAAGTTATATGAAAGATTCGATATTAAGGTTTATACATCGCAAATAATGTAGTTACATGCAAAATGGATTCAACCCGTTTACTTAAATTAAGACTCTGTATCAACTGGCATAAAAAACCAATTTGGGTATCGTTCTTTTAAGGCGACGGGGCGGGCAATTGACCTTGCTCAATCGGCCAGCCGAGTAAAGTTTTAATTCGCGCGCCATCTAACAAGTAAGCTCTGCGATCGACCGCATAATGCTGTTTGTCAAACAGTCAGGCATGCATTTACCGTTAGATGGCGCTTGATTTGATCGACCAATATGATACACTTGTGTTTTTCTAAATACTATCTCAAATTCAGTAACGAATGTCCAAAATAGCTTTTAAACAAATAAGTAAATACATAAATAGTTAATTATTTAACACGTAAAGGTTTTTTCATGAATAGCTGGCACGAATAGATCAATGAAAACTTTGGTCTACTAGGATTGTGTGAGTGCTATCAGTTACAGTTTATATTTCGAACCAAAAATTTAATTAATAATAAAGCATAGGGATTAAATTGTTTCAATAATACTACTTTAAATGTATTAAATTCTGACGTGGTCTACGACAAGGCGGCGATTTATCGAGAATATCGGGTTGGGGTATAGGTAGCAAAGGGGGCGCAAGACTTAATTTTGTTTTGATGGAAGTGGTGTCATTATAACACCTATTTTTTATGATGCTATCGTATAGAAGACGCTTAAATAAGCGTGTTTTGTATAGGCAACTTTTCTCTAAACTTGATATTTACCGAGATATTAGGGGTTCAAATGTCAGTCATTTTGAAGTGATCTGGGACTTAGAAAATTTTTGGAGTAGTGAAATTGATGTCAATATATAACCCTCATTTTTGTTAATAAATCCTATAAAACATGGTAAAATAAGCATGTTTTGTTATATAAACTTTTTTTCTCCGACCAATATTTACCGAGATATTGGGGTTCAAAGGTCAGTAATTTTGAAGGGCTAAAATTTTGGAGTCGTGTAATTGATGTCAATATAACCCCTCATTTTTGTTAATAAATCCTATAAAACATGGTAAAATAAGCATGTTTTTTTTGTTATATAAACTTTTTTTCTCCGACCAATATTTACCAAGATATTGGGGTTTGAGTGAAGTGGTCTTATTATAACACGAAGTTTTTATGATGGTATCGTATATGTAGAGGACGCAAAAATATTGATCATTACCGAGATATTGGCTCCTAAATGGACATTTCCACACAAGTCCGAATTTAGGGCTCTCGCTGGTTAGGACGCGTGCCGACACTGCGCGCCCTAGAGTGTTTTTATAGAGCCGGAGATACGGAAAATATGGATCGTAGGAAAAAAAGTGAAAGAGCAAAATATGTTTCTTTTAGCATGATTTACTGGATTCATTCATAAAAATGTACTTAGTGTTATATTGACCTAAATTTCGCGACACCGAAAATTTTGTAAGTCCCAGTGAAAAATATTTTTTTTTTCACCCTCTCGAACCCCCCCCCCCCCTATCACCCCCCCCCTCCAAATACCTATATATAGTTGCGCCCCCTTTGCTATACTCGTATAACCGTATAACCGTATCTCACCGCATAAAACACGAAGTTCAATGTCAATAACAATAGGTAACAGGATATTATAATAACAAAACAAATAATTAACACAACAGAAACAAAACAACAACGCCAAGGCCGAATTATAAAACAACTGCAGTAGGTAGGTAGTTACTTGTTCGCACGGAATAGTAGAAACGCAACTGATTCAATTCAACTGAAATGACAGTGACTGACCGTTGGGTGGGAGTCAAAACAAAGTTCGAAACATTCGAACTATCAACCAAACCAACCCAACGGCAACGGTCTGGCAACGCCGCGGCCGGCCGCCACACGCCAAAACCCAAACCGAGCACGCAACGTCGCTTTCATCGCTCTGTAGTTTTGAGTACCTACCTAGTTATAACTACACAACTTTTATGATTTTTTACTGATCCAACGTGAATGCAAGTTCAAATCCATTATCTAACACTAAAATCAACTTTTATTCGAAACAATTTGTTTTTTTCTTTATATAGTTTTGTTTATTTTTTGAGTATTTTAAATTCTTATTTTAGTTTGTGTATATTTTTTTGACCACATTCAACAAAAAGCTTCAAAACGCCTAGTCATAGTTTAAGAGCAAACATTTAGTTCATTGTTTCACTAGGAGCACATAGGTTTTGAGTCTATAATCTGTAAATTCTTATTAAAGCTAATATATTCAAGTTCACGCAACACATTAAATCCGTAAAAAGAAGTGTGGAAAGTTTGGCTGCAAACTAAATCGCCCAGCCGGAATAAAACGAATACGAACTTTTTAAAAACGGTTCATTTAAAGTGGTATATAGAGCTTACTATCAGTTAGATAACTATATTAATGAGTCAGAGCAAGACTTGAGGATATATGTCTTCAGATTATCATCATTTAAAACTGCCACTTCCTATATTTTTCCCAAAAAAAATATCCAAAAACACCTCGATTTCGTAATTTTGCCCTACCCTTCGCCTTAATCACTGAGTCACCACTTTTAACACTATAAACACGGGTGAGGTTGTCAGCGCCAGGGTGTTTCTCCACTATACGTCCGAGTTGCCATTTCCCCGGTGGTAAGTTCTCACTCTTTATGACAACTATTTGACCCACTTGAAGCTCTTCCTGTCTTTTAAGCCATTTGGGTCGCTGTTGCAATCGGCATAAATACTCTTGTTGCCACTGCCGCCAAAAGTCGTTTACAATTTTTTGCGTAAAGCGCCAACGGCTCAACCCACTGATTTTAGTGTCCTTCAGAGATGGTGATGGTACAGTGATAGATGCTTCGGTAAGAAGAAAGTGGCCAGGAGTAAGTACTTCCATACTATCGATATCTTTATCGTCTATCGGACACAGAGGTCGTGAGTTTAGACAAGATTCTATTTGGCATAGAACAGTTCTCATTTCTTCGTATGTTAAGTGGGTGTTCAAAATACGTTTCAGATGGTACTTAATTGAGCGGACGCCAGCCTCCCATAAGCCGCCGAACGTGGGGCTATAAGCCGGCACAAAGTGCCACTGTGTTCCATCCAGGGCTAGTTTTTCTGCAACTTCACCGTCTAGTTCCAGCTTAGCCTCTCGCCAACTATTATACAGCTCTTTACTAGCTCCCACAAAGTTACGGCCCTGGTCACTCCAGATATGTGCACAGCGTCCTCGTCGGGCTACGAATCTTTGGAAGGCACCGATGAATGCTTCAGACGTCAGGTCACTCACCAATTCCAGGTGAATAGCCTTGGTCGCCATGCATATGAAAATACCAATGTAAGCCTTACTGGTTTTGGCACCTCGACCTTTGGACATCAAAATCTGGTAAGGTCCAGCAAAATCGACTCCGCTGTTCAAAAATGGCTTTGCAGGTGTCACTCTTTGCCTTGGCAAATCGCCCATCAGCTGTTCTTTAGTAGCGGCGTTATGTCTCGCACATTTCAGGCATTTTCGAATGTAAGTTTTAAGAAGACCCTTTACCCTTAAAATCCAGTATTTTGATCGAACGTAATTTAGCGTTAGTTGGTATCGTCCGTGTAAGGTTCTACGATGAGCGTCGCCCATAATCAGATAAGTAAGGTGACATTTACTCAAAATCACAGGATGCTTTCTATCTTCGTCTAATGCAGAATGGCACAATCTTCCGCCCACCCTGAGGATGTGGTTCTCGTCCAGGTAAGGGTTTAGAGTTCTTAAATTACTTCTTGTGCTCACACTGTTCCTTTTCCTTAAACTCTCCATATCTTCCTTAAAACATTGGTCTTGAACAGTTTTTATACATATTTGTAGTGCTTTGTCTAAGTCTTCTGTTGTAATTGTCTTTTCTGTATTAATAGTTTTCTCTTTCAGGTATGTCAAGAATCTTTTAGCGTAAACGATGGACTTCAGCAACTCAGGTAAAGAATCATATTCTTCAAACTTCTCAGGCAAGGTTTTGTATACTTCTATGCTTTCATTAATGTTTACATTTACATTAATTGTAGCCTTTTTCATTTCCAGGTCAGTGTCTTCAATTATTGGCTGTTCTAAAGGTATATCTTTATGTTTCAGCCACTGCGGCCCGTGCCACCAAATGCTGCATTTCTTCAGTTCGCTCAACGTCATGCCCCTAGAGGCAATATCTGCCGGATTTTCTAACGTTCGGACGTGGTACCATTGTTGTGGAATGATGTCTTGTATAGCTACAACTCTATTTCTGACGAAGGTTTGCCATCTTGTAGGATCTCCATGCAGCCATACCAGCCCTATGGTGGAGTCGGTCCATGCAAACATCTGACTGGTGGGTATGCGGGTTGCTTCACTTATTTGTTTTAACAGTCTTGATAATAAAACCGCACCGCATAATTCGAGCCTGGGCACCGTCATAGGTTTGACTGGCCCAACTCGCGTCTTGGCAGCAAGAAGAAACGTCTTGTATTCTCCTTCTTGGGTTCGTACACGCAGGTAAGCTACGGCTCCAAAAGCAGAGTTAGAAGCGTCGCAGTACCCGTGTATAGTCACATCATTCATCTGGTCTTGTATGGTATTCAACCATCTGTCTAGTTTTATATTCTTTATTTCATCTAGTCCCTTTCTTATCTGTAGCCATTCTTCTTTTATCTCTATGTTTACTTCTTCGTCCCAACCCACATTCAGAAGCCATAGTTTTTGAATAATCCGTTTGGCAGGCAATAAAGCCGGAGATGTCCAGCCAAGTGGATCAAAGAGTCGTTGAATGTCAGACAAGATGTTTGTGTTTGTCCAATGTGTATTGGAAGGTATCTTCCCCCATATTCCAGCACAGTCCCAATGCCTTGATTGTGCCGCCAAGCTCAATGTCTATCTTCACATGTGTACTTCTCTCTAAAGGCGCAAACTCTTGTAGGAGCTCAGTGCTATTTGATGCCCATTTTTGCAGTGTAAACCCTCCCTTCTTTAGGATCTCACAAATCTGTTTCGCAGTATTCACGGCTTCTTCTACAGTATCTAGTCCGGTCATCAGATCGTCCATGAAAAAATCTTCTTTTATAATTTTTGATGCTATCGGGTACTCTTTTCCTTCATCTTCGGCAACTTGTTGGAGTGTCTTTACAGCGAGATAAGGCGCTGAAGCTGTCCCGAAGGTAACACGTAGTAGCCGATAGTCCTTCACAGGATCGCTTGTGTCCTTGCGCCATAGTATCCTCTGATAATCGGTGTCCTCGGGATTTATCAATACTTGTAAGTACATCTTCTTTATATCTGATATCATGGCTATACGTCGCAAACGCCATCTCATGACTAGATTTCGCATATTTTCTTGCAGGTGTGGACCGATTAGAAGCTCTTCATTCAGGGATACGCCATTGCAGCCCTTAGCTGATGCATTGAACACAATCCTGGTCTTTGTTGTCTCTTTCTCTTCTTTTCTTACAACGTGATGGGGCAGGTATACTGCTGCATTGTTTAATTCTTCTTTAGGTACTTCTTCCAATAAGTTAAGTTCGATGTATTCTTCCATTGCTTTAACATATTCCTTCTTTAGATTAGCATCCTTCTCGAATCTTCTTTCTAATTGTTTGAGTCTCAGCATGGCGATGTCTCTTGTTTGTCCTTTGGGAGATAAGGGTTCTTCTTTGCTGAATGGCAACCTTACAATGTATCTTCCGTCTTCTGTTCTTGTATGAGTTTGTTTGTAAATAGTTTCGCATTCCTCTTCTTCTCTTGTTAAACTCTTCTTCGTATCTGTAGTATCTATCTCCCAAAATGCCCTTAAACATGTCATCCACGTTGACTTGATGATGCATCACAATTATGTTGTCTTGGGAAGTGTGTGCTGTGCCTTGTACCTTTCCGAAAAGGATCCAACCTAGGCTTGTTTCTTGGGTGAACCAGGTAGACCTTGGATAATATTACTCTTGAATATTTGTGCACACACTTCGACACCTAGCAACATGTCTACTCGCCCTGGCTGGTGGAAGTTTGGATCAGCCAGAGTGAGACCTTGGATGTGCGGCCAGGCGTGAATATCATAAATAATCTTGTTTGCTGGTAATTGTGATGTTAGCTTCGAGGACATTATATACGCTTTGACATTCAGCTTGACATTGTCATCTTGATTTGACAATATTTGAAGATGTGCCATGCCGTTGATGGTTGTCTGGGTGGAACCGACACCAGTAACAGTTCCCTTCGCAGGTACCCTCTTGACTTTTAACGCTTGTGATGCACGTTCACTTATAAAGCTTGCTTGTGACCCTTGATCAATAAGAGCACGAAGTGGAGGCACGTGTCCCTTATTGTCCCTTACGGAGACCATTGCCGTCGCTAGCACGGCCGTGGATTCTTTGCATGCCAAATTGGACGAGATTTCCATAACTTCATTTTGTTCATCCTTGTGAGGGTCTTCATCAGAGTGCATCATTTGACTGTGGTGAGCTTGGGTACTGTCTGATTCCTTATTCTGCGCTTGATGGATCAGCGTGTGATGCCGCTTCCTGCATAGTCGACATGTATAAGAAAGACGACATCGTGAAGCAGAATGTCCGGGAAGAAGACAGTTGAAGCATAGATTTGTTTTCTTAACATAGTCCATTCTCTCCACAGGTGGCATACTCATGAATTCCTTGCAGTGACATAAAGTGTGTTCATCCCTACATAAAACACAACTTCTCGCTGGTGTTGAAACATGGTATGACTTCTCCTTAATAGTTCTTGCTTCTTTAGGTACGGTAGCACTGGTAGCAGTAACAGGGTTAACTAGTTCTAACGTGCGAAACTTCGACTCAAGATACTTTCTTAATTCTGCCCACTTGGGCAGCTGGTCAGCATTTGAATTGTAAGAGTGCTCCTCTCATGCCTTATGAGTTTCAGAATCGAGTCGATTGACCACTAGGTATATGATGAACGGGTCGCACGCGTCGATGTTCACTTTAAGATTTTGTAAATCATTTAAACACTGCGTAGTTGTATCCATTAGATTATTGATTTGACTAGATGTTTGCATAGTACATTTCCTTTGATTGAACAATCGCTTCAAGATGGAGTTCACAATAATCTTCTTGTTACCGTACCTTTGTTTTAAAGTGTTCCAGGCTGCTTCATAATTTTGTTCCGTAATAGTAACATGCTTTAGTAACGCAGCGGCTTCCCCAGCGATACTTGACTTCAAATAGTGCAGCTTCTGAACCTTGCTGAGGCTTGTATTGTCGTGCACCAACGATGTAAACAAATCGTGAAAGGTTGGCCACTCTTCATAATTATTGACGAACACAGGTAGAACAATAGCAGGTAATTTCACCTGTTGTTGCACCGCTTCGAACATTCGCCTTGTAAGCCCATACATAATTCCTCTATAACATAATAATCTTCCTTAAGAAAGTATTGCATCTCGCCGCGCTCCTCTCTTGAGGTAATTTGTATCAGCTGCTGATGCGCAGTTACAAATGTTTTCCAATATGCCTCGATACACTGTGCACGAGATTCCAAATAACCTTTAGTTAACCGTTGTTTAGGACATTTCTTCAAATTAACTTCTGTCCTCTTTATTGAACACGCCGTGTCCTCCAAAACTCGTAGTAATTGCTCAGACGTACTCATGCTGCACTATTCAACAGTCTATGTACGTAAATAACACTTCGTAATAATCTTCACATTCAAATATTATCTTTAAATTCACTTAAATAGTTAGCAGGCGGCGATTGATTGCTCAGGAATGCGGTCTTCTATTGTTCTCGCCGGCCGCTGGACTTGCTTATCTCTTGGCTTGGATCCGGTTCGTTTTCGACCATATGTTGTGTGTAATAAGGTTTAAAGTCCTATGTAGGGATTTTCTTCATTGAAAGACGTGTGCACTGCTTGGTGATTTATTTTAGACTAAATCGATGCATACATTAACGCAAGACACATGCAAATACACCACCAACACAGACTATTATGATGCTTTTTTTTAATTGCATGTCGTTTACGTATAGTTTGTAATATACCACATAATATATAGCTTAACCTGACTGGATCACCAAATAACCAAATTTATGGCACATAATAAACCGAATATCACCGAATTACCTACTTATTCACATGTTAAAATAAATGCTCAGTAAATTATTATTAAATAATAATTCCAAAATAATTTGATGTACTTATACATGATATAATACTATCAATGGTCTAGCCATCACCAATTAGCCAAGGTTTGGCCCATATATTTGAAAAGGGGTCTTCAAAGGTTTGGAAAGGGGTTCGGGGTTTGAAAGGGGGGTTGCGAAATGAAAATAACTTGATTAAAACCTTACAATACCGGGGATTGGCTTTGTTTGCTATTTGGTGTTATCGGTTTTATACTTTCTGTATTGTGCTGTTGATGTCCTTAATAAATAAATAAATAAATAAATAAGAGCATGTCTGGCCATGCTCAGTGAGTGTAGGGTTCCGAAGCCGTAACTTAACAAAGACTAAATATCTCAAAAATAAAAACAAGTATAAACTAATTCTCTATTCAAAATTCAAAATATTTATTCAGTAAATTGGCCACATGCGGGCTCTTTTACATGTCAGTAATGTACAGTGAATCTACCACCGCTTCGGACAAGACAAATTGCGGAGAAGAAGCGCCGCAAGAAACTGCAGAAGGTCACCTTTTCAATCATTTTCCTTTACTGTACCTTCCTTTGGTAAGGTAGATTGACCATTTACCCTCCTTACCTGACCTTAAAAGCGAAACAAGTGTAAATTAAATGCAATTATCCAAATATAACGCGTAACAGACACGTGCGTGCCGGTCATCATACATTCAATTATAATAATAGTCGAATGCACATTAAGTTAAAGACCAATTTAGTTGAAACACGATTGGAATCGCATTATTTTAAAACCCTTTATGGTTGTAGTTTGAGGTAAAGTCGAATTAATTCAAACGAGTGAGTTAGCAGTTCAAGTGATAAGCCCTTGAAAGGCTTACTACAATAAAAATGTATCTTAATACAAGCCGTTAAAAATCCCGGCTCAAAACTCCTTCAATGGTAAGGGGTTCCGCTCTTTGCCCCAGGGATCCCAGTTTAGATTTAGTCTACAATAAGGAATAACGGGTTGGCTTAAAGTAATGAGAATTACAAAAACTGTTTTTATTTTTATTTTTTCACTTGTTAGGGTTATATAGCTTTTATTACATAAAAACGAACTAAAACCAATATGATAATCAATCATTCCTATACAGCAAAAAGTCCCGCATCTTATATTTTTCGTAGCTTTCTTCTTACCGTTTTCATCATACGTTGGACAACATCTATTTTTACATTTTTTAGTTATTTAGTTGTTTTTGTACCTTGCGCTTCAACTGAGTCTATAATTTTTCTTCCCGCCCATCACTGTAAACTAGTCTACTGAGAATTACCAAATAATCCTCTATTGGACGAGCTATAGGGACGTTCGGATGGTTTGAATCCTTCGGTACGAAGTGAACGTCACGCTCTTTTAGTCAATTCTGGCTGCTCCCTGCATAGTGATACTTTCTCCGCAACTTCCTGCACTTCTTTGGAATATCTTCAAGCTGTTTGTTGGAATATTTGGGTATTTTTTGACACTTTAACTGTTCAACATTGTATTTCTCTAAAATATTCCTTATTCGCCCACGAAAAACATCATATTTTACAGCTAACTTATCTGGGACTGACCCACTTTGTTTTGTACAAACGTTGCCACCTACTTGCGGTCTCGATCATTAAGAATAGGAGGTCTTTCCATTTTAGTGAATCTTTAGTCCTAATACCAAGTTCCCACCGCTGGATCAAACATTAAATTGTAGAAGGAGGTACATTTTCAGTGATGAGAGACCACTTCAGATTTTTCACGCCGTCCAAGTAGGCGATAGACACGTTCATAATTTCCTCGCGGACATTTTTTATTAAACCACAAAATTTACATATTTTCTATTAATTATATCTGTCAAAATCCTTTTTGTATTTTTTTATTACCTGCTATTGGTAATTGAATACATTCTCATTACTTTAAGCTCACCCGTTATGCACGGATTTTTTAACTCGAACTTCTCAACAAAATATGATAATACCGTAAAAGAAATCACCAAAAGTGAAATTACAATTGTAATGGGCCAAGAAATACTGAAAATACAAGCATTTACTTAAAACTGCTAATTAGACAGAGATTAGACTGAGAGATCTGATATGCACTGTGACGTCATGTAACAGATCGGCCAACAGTTTACAAACTTTGTGTGAAATTGTTTTCAAATCTATGTTGGCTAATTATATCTTGATTATTTTTATTGCTATTCAAAAAGTGATTTTTCTCAACTGTTTGTTTCATGAATTAGCTTTTATTAAAGCTGTGAAAAAAGGTCATGAATATTGCTTTGCAACCTTAGTGTTTTTGTTGGATTCCGGTATACAGCTGAAGTGGCCTTTTGTCAATATTTTGCCCTCTGCAATTAGGTCTTAAGCTGCTTTTCAAAGAATTGAAATTTATACAAAAAGAAAACAATCCTCTTCTTTCACATCTTTGATGTAAATGTTTTTTTAATACGAATTTAAATTCTTGCATCGCCTGGTGTCCCCCCCTTCGCCTCCTTGGCGAAAAATCACTTTTAGCTTGGTGATATTTTTTATTTCTATCAATATTCCCTACAAGATCATGAGCTTGGGACATTATATATTTTTTTTACTCGCGTACTATGAACCGCTAGTATTGATATCGTTTTCGGTCAGAATACCACCTATAGCGAAACCGAAGCGTGAAAAAAAAATCTATAATAAGCGTCGCCATGGTAATAACAGTTCTATAATAATTATTAAAGCATTGTTATTACTATGATTACGGCCGGAATGACCTTGGCGTCCAGTCAACACTTGGCATCCTAATAATAAATGAAAAAGATTTAAAAAAACCAAGCTTTGAAAATTAAATCGCTTAAAAAAAGATTAATATCCATCGTTTTGTTATTTGGTTACCATGGTTACGTTCTATATGGAAATCAACAAAATGGCGTTTCGTTTGACATTCCAACTTTTATGATAAACTAGCGGCTTCGCACCGCGCTGCAAATATCTTACTTTCCCGGTGGATTTTATTTATTATCTTCCATACAAACCTTGTCTTGACAATGACAAACACAACAAAAAATAAATCGGCCAAATCGGTTCAGCCGCTCTCGAGTTTTGCGCTTAGCAATACATTTGGTAATTCATTTTTATTTATATAGGTAGATTGTCAGGACAGTTTTAGTAACCAAATTTAAAAATAAAATTCACACACTATTAACACCAATCGGAAAAATGAAAATGACGGGTGTGTAATGAAATGGTTGGTAAAAAAATAATTAGTATAATTTCATTTGATATAAGAACCGTACCAGAATGAAAGTGGACAACTTTAAGCTCATATAAATACTTAATTCTGCCTCACAGAGTAAAACTTTTTAGTTGTTTATACAGGCCATATCCTATAGCAAAGACGTTAGTCAAATTCTTGATTCGTCATATTCTTGTTTCGTCATTAGCTTGTTTTGTCATATTCTTGTTTCGTCATATACTTGTTTTGTCAAATTATTGTTTCGTCATATTCTTGTTTCGTCATATTATTGTTTTGTCATATTCTTGTTTTGTCAAATTCTTGTTTCGTCAATATCTTGTTTTGTCAAATTCTTGCTTCGTCTAATTCTTGCTTCGTCAAATTCTTATTTCGTCATATTCTTGTTTTGTCAAACGCTTGTTTCGTCATATCCTTATTTCGTCTAATTCCTGTTTCGTCAAATCGATATTCATTTGTTTCGTCTGTCTATGGACAGTTAATAACAAAAATGAAAAAGGGACATTGTTATTTTTATTACTTTTACTTAATTATTTCTTACCAAGTATTAACTACAAATTAGAAATATAGAAACAAAATTATAGTGTAACATAACTTCTGTCACAAACGGTAGGATTTTTTTTCCTAGTTTATCAACGAAAAAACCTAAATATTACTATAACTTAAATATACATAGTTTATGTATTAACTTAGGTGTATACTTTTTTCGGCATCAAAAAACAATGACCATGGTAATTAATCGCATTTTTTTGTTGGTACTCCCATAAACATGCTTTTTTTATTTTATCCAAGATAATTTTATCATACATCTTTCTACTGTTATTTTTCCCGTTTCTAAGTCATTAATATGTTTTTCAATAATAGCGTCTTTCATCATTTCTTTTGTTCTCCTTTTCTTAGGATGACTGGTACCAACTTCTTCCTTTCTGTATTTTCTTTCAAAGTGTATTGCTTCTTTTTTTAGTGTACTGATATAGAAAAATAAATTTCCTTTATCTCCACAAACTTTACTTTTAAGCCTTCTATGCCATCGTTCAAGAGCGTTGGTGGTGCGGTGCCGTTCTTTGGCACAGCACCACATGTCAGCGTTTATTTTTCTTTGCCACTGCTCAGTGAAGTATTTCACAAAATTTTGATTTTCATTGCAGTGCGGCATTTTCTCCATTAATGACAACCACGCTTCCGGAATGTAAGATATTGGCAAAAGTGCGAGGTTTGCAGTTGAATAAACCATTTTTGACAAAGCTTTTTTCTTGAGAGTTACTTCTATGCAGTCATTTTCTTTCACTTCTTCGAGCATTCCTAATTCCGAACCATTTTCAATTATAGCTTTCTTCAGATGAAAATAACAACCTTTTATTTGGATATTTTGAAATACTATTTTGGCAGCATTAATCACAGCGACTTCGTAATCGCATTTCATATATTTGACGCTGAGATTAAATTTATTTTTCAAGATAGTAAATAACTTCTCATAAGTTTCCTGTTGTTTATTTTTAAGCATACAGATTATTACAGGAATTATGGAAGTTATTTCTCTAGTGCTTCCTGTGTCTATATGAAGCGTGAAAAGTTGGTAAAAGGGATCTGGTACTGTATTAAAAGTTCCATCTACAAATACTAGATCTGTGTCCTGAATCAATCGTAAGCCATGTTTTGTAGCAAAAATAAAGAAATTATTTTCCTCATTTCTTTCATAAATTAGAAAGTTTTCAGTTAAAATCGAAGGAAACTTCACAGTTTCTACAGATTCAAAAGTGCATTTGGTTTTTAAATGTTTTTTTCGCATGTATTTCTGTATTATCTGAATCCGAAGTATTGTTTAATTCCTCAAAATACTCGTCGAAAATTTTTGGTATCGATATAAAATCTGTGCACACTCTTTTTTTACATTTGTCCAAACAAAGTGCAACTTTATTTTGTATTAAATCCGGTTCACATAAGTGCCTACTTTCTCGAAGAATCTTATCTGAATTAGAATTTAATGTAATGGAGCCTGAAAATTAAATAACAAATAAAATATAGTTACTGTGAATTTATGCTCTTAACTTAAGGTTCAGATAGACGGGCGAGTAAGGTCGCCGAGCCATAAGTACGGCGTACTTACTTACCCGTCTATCTGGGACTTTAGTTTATCTATGTGCTTTTTTCCTCATTATCCACACCAGCGTCGAGACCAATTTAATTATTGAAGAAATTGTTTACAACTTCTAATATTGATAGTACAGTCGAATTCATAAATATGTGTACACATTAGTACCTTGTCTTGCTGTGACAATTTATATATGGCAGTGTAAACATGACATTAAATAGACAAGATACTAAAGTGTACAGATATTTATGAACTCAACTGTATTTACTCGACATGAGTGTGTAAATGTAAGTACTTAATAATATCGAGATTGAGATAAATATCAAATAAATAAATATCACGGGACAACCTCACACAAATTGACCTAGGCCCAAACTAAGCTCTAGGCTTGTACTTTGGGTACCTACTAGGCAACCATAAACTTACTTATATAGATAAATACAATACTTAAATAGATAGAAAACACCCAAGACTCCGAAACAAATACTCGCGCTCAATACACAAATATTTGCCCGTACCGGGGATCGAACCCGGGACTGCTAGCTTCGTAGGCAGGGTCACTACCAACTAGGCTACCGCGTCGTCATAAGAATTTCTCAAAATAAAAGGAAGAAATAGTAGGCATTCATGCTAAGAATATGCCAACCACGTAATTATAGCTGACGCCTATGGATAATAGAGTAATGAAGAACAACAAACGAAATAATTATACAAAGAAACGAACAATCATAAGTATTAACGCATTTTTAATTATAATTCGGACACTTACCATTACATAAATCTCTTTTTACGCATCTCCAAATACATGAACCATCTTTGTTTTTTAAGTTCAAATTATATTGGTATCCCGCCCTCAATAACTTCCGTTTTCCCCTTTTGGTATCAATGAAAGTTAAATCCCCGCATCCGCTCGAACTTGAAGCCATTTTAAAACGTTTTGATCACTTTGATGCTTGTGTTTAATTATTATGAAAATATCAATTATTATTTTACACCATACTGTTTGACATTGAAATGACAAGTACCTATACATATTGCATTATCAAGACTGCACAGAGGTAAGTATCATTCCTATCGAAGATCTGTTATTGAAGTAGGTTGAATCTCTATAACGTCTTAAATCAACTACAGACGCAACATGAATTCTCACAATGAAATGTGTACCTTTTCGTGTAGTAAATAAAGTATAATTTTGAGTCACATAATCGCAGCGCCGCGTCGCGTCGCGTCTCTGTGTGAATTGACCTTTAGATGATGTAGATGATGCGACGTTTCGGGTTATTTTTTTCGGATTTCAGCTATCGTTGCTGGCAAACTAACCATATAGCGGTAACCGTTCTCCGTTTCTGTAAAGGAATTGTAGCAACATGACCCTTTTTCGAGACAAACGTAGCGACAATTTTCTTTGACATGCTGCGGGAGCGAACCACTTCGTTGTCAAACCAACGTGTGACACATACTTAAACTATGTGACACATACTTAAGGTATATTTTCCATAAATGTTCCGATCTTTATGATCATCCTGGCTGCTTCGATATTTATGACTTCTGTAAGTTCCGATATCTTTACCTAATTGTATGTTACGAATTTATTGAAAAGTCGCTGCTCCTAAATTTATGACGAATTATATGGGCCGATATTATAGATCTTATCTAGCGTAATTAATATATTGAAATTTAATGCTGCTCCGAAATATTTGAGTACCTTGACCGCTACCATATATCTGATGGCGACTGTTCAACCTGCAAAAGGAACAGTGCTAAGCGACACACGACCGCGTCGGAACTGGGCATACCAGCAGTATATTTTCATTTGACTCGGTGCTTCAACATCTTAAATCGAAACAAGTATGTAGAGACATTTATCTTGAGATAAATCGCGATGAAAATTGTGATAAATTATGGCACGGAACTGAATCCGAAATATTCTATTCTCGGTCATTTCAGTGTGCCCCTCGTATGTATGATGTATTTTTTGGATGTCACTTTTTCTTTTAACTGTACTTGGCACTGATAAACTAGGTATCGACTTTGACGAAAGAGGTATTTTACAAAACAAGAATATGACGAAACAATTTAATGACAAAACAAGAATATGACGAAACAAGAATTTGACAAAACAATAATATGACGAAAGAAGAATATGACGAAACAATAATTTGGCAAAACAATAATATGACGAAAGAAGAATATGACGAAACAAGAATTTGGCAAAACAAGAATTTGACAAAACAAGAATATGACAAAACAATAATATGACGAAACCAGAATATGACGAATCAATAATTTGACAAAACAAGCATATGACGAAACAAGAATATGACGAAACAAGCTAATGACGAAACAAGATAATGACGAAACAAGAAGAATTTGACTAACGTCTTTGCTATCCTTTAGTGTATTTTTTGACAATCACAAACATCAGTTTCAATTTTAATGCATTGTCAAGATGGGAGTCATAAGCATAGAAGTTCGCAAAAATATTTTGGACGATTGGTGCATATTAAAAGGTATGACGTTCAGAAAACTCGCTAAAAAGTATAAAGTTAGTCCGTCAGGTGTGCACAAATTAATAAAAAAGTTCGGTGAAACTGCTGGTTTGCAAGATCTGCCTAGTAGCAAGTCTGGCAGAAAGAGGGGATCATGGGACTCAGCACTGGAAAAGAAAGTGATGCGGATGTTTCTACAAAAACCATCCCTTTCGGTACGAGACGCCGCAAAAAAAGCCAATACGTCGCCCTCAACGATTCAGCGAATCAAACTCAGGTGTAATTTAAAAACCTACAAAAAACAAAAACAGCCCAAACGAGATGATAAGCAGACCGCAGCTGTCCAAAAACGCACCAGAAAACTCTACGATCGTGTAATAACCAAAAAAAGGTTATGCATAATAATGGATTATAATGAATGGATTATTATGATGGATGACGAAACATACTGTAAATTTGATTTTAAAACCTTACCAGGGCCCTATTTCACGAATCTACAAGTCTACGGATTTACTTGTTACCAGTCACCAGTGTTACAATTACAAGTTCTAGTAAATCCTGTTTCACTATTACCTCTTATTAGACTTGTGGAATCCTGTTTCTCAAAAGCTATCAGACTAGTATTACTATTCTATGGACTATTATTTTTCACTAGCTTGTAAGATTACGTTTCACATATTACAATATTAATCTACCAGTTACTAGTCGCCAACTAGTAAATACTGGCTAATTTCACCATGGTAAACTGCTTTTTGTTTCACGAAAGTTAAAAATAATAAATACACTTGTTAATTACAAGCCTAAACCTACCAAGGTCGGAAGCTTTGTAAAATTACAAGTTGAATGTACTCTTGTCAAAAATATCGATTTTATTGTGAAAATTGTTGTGTCTTGTCGATTTTAAGTGTATTGTGAAGTTTTTAAAGCAATGTGGGCTGATTCCGACAGCAGCGATGAAGAAATCGTTATTATCCGTCGGCGTCGAGTATTTCTTCCAAGAAATCAGTTTAGTTTACCATTAAAATCGCAACAAGTTTTTACACGCTTAATAATTAATACGATACTCAACAATAATTAATTAACCTAATTAGATCCGGCACCTCAAAATAATGTGTGCTCGACTCTCACTTGACTGATTCTTTGAATAAAAAAGTTAGGTATAGACTTGGTCGTCCAAAATCTGATGAAGAATATTAAAAGAAAAGTCAGATTGCAAGCAAAATAAGCAATTTACAGGGAATTCTTTAAAATAATTTATTGAGAAAATGTTAAAGTTTCATTTATTTCATATTTTATTTGTAATTATTACTTTGATTATAAAATATGTGCAATTTTAGTTGTCCACTTTCATTCTGGCACGGTCCTTAATAACATTTGATATAATATCAAAGGATATAATCACTCATCTTATAAACGATTGCACTGTGGTTCAGCGTGTATGGAGAGAGTGTCATAAGTCGATTTGTCCAAAACTTCCAACATTATTGGGAAGAAATGCATATATTGTTGTTAATTATGAATTTATTTGATAAAATAAAGGACTTACAATTAATTTTATGTGTATATATTATTGAATAATAATAAAAAAAAACAATTAAAAACGTTTCAAAATTCACTATATTTCAATACTGTATAATTAACACTTATAAATAGTAAGTAACATGTTTTCACTTAAAAATATAATAAACAATACCTTAATACTATTTAATTTAAAAAAAAACAACTTCTATTGAACGCAAACATATTTACTAAGTTTTTTCGTTATGTGCAATTCATGCAGTAGAATGAACCGCACGTAAAGAGTTGTTATCTTAAAAATACTATAATTAAACTATCTAACACTCATTAGTGAAACTTTAATGAGCTTAGCAATAATGTAATAAACTAATGACAGATTTAGATGAAACACTTTTTTTTCCTAGGAAGCTTTCTAAGACCCGTAACTAGTGGGTCAGAATTTAATAAAAGTCGATTTTAAACATCGGTATTCGTCGCAACACGTGACATTTTTCTAGTATTGTTGAGCCGAAACGCTTTTTTATTTTTATTTGTAGCTTCGGCAGCTTCTTCTGATAGTTCTCCTATGGATACCATCATGTGATCGAACTGATCGATTACTTCAGACCCATGAATCAGAACTTTGTGAATGGACGCTGGCAAATTGTACCACGGATATTCCTCAACAAGCTGTCGAGCCGTGTCTAAAGCAAACGATTTAAATCTCTCAGAATTAATTTTGTAACCGGAATTGAGACAGTTAAGAATTGTACCACAACTATCAATAAGCTCTTGCTTAATTCCTGTAATTTCAGCAGAAATGGCAGAGTTAGCAAAAAACCTACGTGCTGTATTCCCATCATTCGAGTTGCCGCTTCCTCCGCTACGCGGCTTGTCCACTATCAGACCTAATTTTTTTTTTTAATTCTTTTTAAAATAATCTTCTTCGTTCTTAGATAATTGTTTTGTCTCTTTTGCAAATTGGAAGCGAATAGGGCGACAGTACCTAGTTGATGATGGGCGAGGATTCTTCCATAATATTGTTTCTTCTCCTGTTGTTGCAACTATGACGAATAAACTTCCATCTTCTAAATTGGGTCATCGGAAAAGCACTGGTTATACTCACTGTGTCCGGTACTACCGTCAAAACCCCACTTACCAACTAACATAACATCACCTATGGTCTCGGGATCGATACTTGATAACAGTATATTTTGAGAATCCAGTATTCTTTTAACCGTGTGGTTCAACAAATTTTGTAACTCTACTTCGGCACTTTTTTCAGTAATAGTTAATTTTTCAGGGTAACACTGTTTCTTGGCTTTTAAAACCTTATGATACGAAGGCAAAACTGGATATTGTTTACTATTAATGAACTCTTTAATTAAAAGGTATTGGTGTTTTGTTAATTTTGCTTCTGTGATTAGCGATAGGATCTCACTTGGATTCACTTCACATTTATGACTATCATTTGGCCCACAACTCGAGGTTGACGAAGTATTTATCAAAGCATTGACGGCCGAGTTATCAATTTTTGAGAGGTCCACTAATCTCCTTCGCTGAGTTCGTTTACTGCAAGACTCAAAATCTTTCTTCGGTCGACCGAGATTTGATGTCATTTCTTGACCAGTAAACTAATTTTCTCTCGCAGATACCGACTCATTCTTTGCTATATCTATAGTTTCAAGGACATTTAACCATTTTTCATGTTTTCTGACTAGTTCATATTTATTCCTTGCTGCTTTTTTCCAGTAATCTGCGATCCTTTGGATTATGCAATTAACGCGTTTACTTAGAACTTCGATTTCAACGTTTTCAGCTTCCGGCACCATTTCCAAAACTGTCTCTAGTATAATTCGATATTTTTCTATCTGTGATCCTTTAGCAAGATGCCATAGTTCAAATATGTGCATTCTTGTAAACTGAACTTGCAAAAAAGAACCTGTAAGAAAGAAAACCAAATACATTAGAAATTTACAAATATCGTAGCATCTTCTACGAACAACGTAGAGGACGAATTAATAAAACATCTAGCAAAATCTAGCAGAAGATGACTATTGGCACACTAACTAGACTTTTATACGCTTTTTAAACAATCAAAATTATTAATGGTACAGAATGGCGTCATTGATAAAACTCAATGGTAATACACAAACAATTTAAATATTTTTATAAAATTAGGTGTCTCGTAGCTCTCAAATAAATATAAAATGTATAGTAAAAATAGCTAGTAAAAATATTATTATTAAAACACATACCTTTGTCATTAATTTCCATGATGATTCAATAGAGTTTATCACAACAAGTTTTTAGAAATCCGTCAACAAACAACTTTCACTTTAATGATCTATTGATAAGACTAATTACGCGGTTTAAGTGTGTTCACTTCGGAGGTCTGAAAAACAATGATCCCGACTGATTACTTCAAAACTATTTATAGTTTTAAGTAGGCTGGTAATTAATGTGTTATCAGAGAAGTACCAATCATAGCTCAGCTATTGTTGATTATTTGGACTTATGACCTATGAGCGGGACCATAGTGGATTGGTATAATATCAAAATATCTATTGTTAATTACTTTAATTATCATTTGGCATATCGCTTATTTATTAAAACTATTATTTAGTATAATGGTCATTTGATACAAAAATCATATTGTATAAGAAACATGCAGTAAATTATTTTTTATTGCCACATATTTAAAATTGTAACGCCTATCACTATTTACATAGCAAAATATCTTGTGAAAACTCATTATAATCTGTCTACGTTCGTGTTACTACTTATGTAATTGAGTGTTAAAATGGCGGAAATTAAATGTGAAGTGTTTAAAAGTTCTAAAGGTTATCAAAAACTACTACGGGAAAGGGTTCGAGGGCGAGTCGTCACGTGGGCTTCTATTTCCACTCTGTGGGGTCACAAGGTAACTAACGAACCTACCCAATTTTTTCAATGCGGTTCCGACCCCTGTCCCCCCTTTGCCCTTTTGCCTAAGTATATTTTTTTGGGATATTAAACTTATGATTATATCTCAAACATTATGTCAAAAATAATTATGCCAATTGTACTTTGGATTAAATTAACTTTATATCATAAGTTTATAATAGTATCCGTGTGGTTGCCGGGTTAGAATAGTACCACTCCATGTCTTCCCGTGGATGTCGTAAGAGGCGACTAAGGGAATAAAGGCTTGCAGTACTATTAGGCGACGGGCTTGCCACCTGTCACTAATACACTGGAAAACATCTTAGTCTACTTGTGCAAAATGTGGTTACAGAATTATCTAGAAGTTTTAAGACTTGTTCGTAATTCTTTAGCTCTGCCTACCCCACTCTGGGAATGAAGGCGTGAGTTTATGTATGTATGTATGTATAATAGTAAATATGAATTATTTATACTTAAAGTATGTTATAATAAATACTATTAGATCAAATGATCATTATATAAAATAATAATTATATTATATTTAAATATATTAAATGTTGTTATATAATTCAATAATTATATCAAATGAGCGTTGTAGCGAGTGATATCATAGGAAATATTTTTATATCAATGACTGAATGAAAATGACTGCTGACAAGTAATTTGTTAGCAGGAACATCGAGGAAAGTATACAAGAAAAGCTGGCGATTGATTATTTTGATCATTATAATATTAAACTTGTAGAAAAAGTTATGTATGCAACGGTACATAATTAGCTCTTAAGATACTTGTGCCTGTTTTAATAGCGCTCGCAAGTTCGCGCTGTAACCTCAGCCCTCGTGCTTCAGGAAGCTTCATTATTTACCAGTTATATAAATATATTATAATCTTTTAATGTAGCGTTATACAACTCTGTTAAGTATTATTTTCTTTAATAATGTGGCGATGTTATAAAATGCGTTTTTAATTTAGCAGTCGAACTAAACCAGCCGTTTTCAACCTGGAGAGGCATTGTTGTATTCATTAATGGAGATGCCGAGTTTTGCATAATGAGGTCCTGAGCCCGATTACGTTTTAACGATGATGACTTCCTTACAAATGTGTGTTGTTACAAGAACAATCTATTTTAGACCCTATTCGATACTGAATAAGTATCAAAATATGCCATTATTAATGGACGGGACTCATCTTTTAATTTGTATTCTTTAAGTTTTCAGGGGCGTCATGCTTGGTAGACCAAAATAATGTATTTGTAGTGGGATGTAAAGATTTCGTTACGTAAGTAAAAATAATTTTAAGCGTGTCATGTAAAAAGTGACCAAGTAGGGCTCAAAATGCATTTTATGGCAATACATTAGTCAGATTGTCAGCAATATACTGTGATCCCGAAACGCTTGGGACCGGTAATTTTTCGCTGACCCTGCAAATCGACGTATTGTTTAATGGTTAATAAAAAATTACAAGTGACCCGCGGTAAATTCTTTATAAACTTACGGAAAAAAAAAAACAAGTTGCCATTTCTGACAGGTACTGAAATGAAAAAGTGCTCAAGTATTTTTTTTATTGTGGATTTATTAAACAGCATTTATTGATCATGTGATAATGCACAAAATTGTGGGTTTTAAGAACTATTAAACGATTTTACGTTTATGCTACCATTTATTTATATCGCCATAAATAAAAACTGTTCCAAATCTCATGGGGTGTCTGAGAAATACGTTAACATCGTCTAAGGGATGACCGACTTTAATTCAATGAAGATTTCGTCTCACTCTTACGATCCCGAAGCTGGTTCTGGCTCCGAAACCTGCCGATGGAAAAAGTGTATAAGAGCATTACGTGACATTGGCATTGGCAGGAGAGAATCATGAGGACCTTCGTTTAAGAAACTTAAAATACTTCCACTACCTTGTATTTCGCTGAACTCTGTGTCTTTGTAAAGAAACATAGCCATTACTTAACATAAATATCACAAAGTAATCCCAACGCGAGGAGGTACCCGGTTAAATAAATTGCAAATCACAAAAAGCAACCTAGCTCTCTATCGCAAAAATGTCGACGGAATGGCGATAAAAAAATATAATAAACTCCCACAAGCTTTTCTACAGTCGCCGTTTACTAATTCAAGCGTACGCTACTAAATTAGCTTTCATTAAATATTTTCTATAGCCTACATTAATAATGTAACTATCAATAATGCTATCCCAACATCTGTACCTAATTCTTGGCTTAATAAATTGTAATATGAAAAAAATATAATAACTATATTTTGACAATTGTGTATCTGGAAATTAATAATATTGATTAAATATCTAATTATAATGTAAACAAATAATATGTATTGACATAATCTAAAGTATATATAGCGTTCTTGGACCTGAAGGAGGAACTGCTTGACAGACTGGAGCGTCTGCAGAACGTTTGCATCCGATACGTTTTTGGCCTGAGGAAGTTCGATCACGTGTCGATGTTTCGTGCGCAGCTGAAATGGCTTCCTATCCGCCGCCGTAGAGATTTACACTCCTTTTCAATGTCCTCTTCCATCCTTCTTCTCCTCCCTATCTTTCTGAAAGATTTAGCTATTTAGCCTGCGGCAGCGGTCATCGCCTGCGTTCCAGCGCCAATCTTTCCCTTGCGGTTCCGTCTAATAAAACACATTTCTATGCCAAATCCTTCACAGTCCGTGGTGTCCAACTCTGGAATGAGCTTCCGTTGTCCTTAAGACAATCACCTACTGTAGTCGCTCTAAAGCGAAATTTAAAAACGTTGTGGCTGAATGAGTCGTGAAACCAAGTTCCTATAATGATTATAGTTAAACATATATATATATATTATATATATATTATATTATAGGTGTATTTTATATGTGGGTACCTAAGTTTATGTTACTTTGAGTACCTACTGGTTTATTCGTTTAGTATTTTTTTTATTATTAGTAGGTATTATCATCTGTTTTTGATATTTTTTGTGCAAACTTGTATGTGTCCAACCCTATGCATTGTCCTAACTCATTAACTTCAGGGTTAGCTGGAAGAGATCCCATTTAGGGATAAGTTCGCCTTTGTACATTACTTTAATATTTATATTTTTGTGCAATAAAGAGTTTACATACATACATTACATACTAAAATATGAATAATTAATATTAATAAAGAGTGTAAAATTCAAAGTTAAGCAGTAATTTTACCTCATGTTAAGGTGTCTTTTTTCTTTTTTTTCTTCTTTGCATTAGGTATAATAATTTTTTGTGTTAAAATATGGCATTGCTGCACGTGATTGGATTTTTGATCGAATTAATCCATCTCTTGCCTTTTCACTGGCCACCAACATCGACGCATGAGTCGCTATTTTAACACACCGCTCCACTGACTGCTTGCGTGTGGTATTTTACAGAGTTGTATATTTTTGAAATTGGCTTTAATTACGTAGGTATTTCTTTTAATCTTTGACAAGTAGTAGAGGGCTAAAAGTGGGTTCCGATATTTTTATTCTTGTTTTTTAAGTATACTTTACACCCAAACGCAACTTTTCAGAACTACTCACATATAAAAATATAAATTAAAAAATATCGCTCCACCACTTTTGTACACTTCTGTAAGGTAGGATATGGAGACTTATTGATATTTATACTCGTAAGAACCTCTGTTGAACCCATAACCTTGGCTCAACGACAAAAATATTTCTTTCTTAATTATGTCATAAACATAAATGTCAATGATTTTGGAAAAAGGAAAAAGTTTCAACGATGATAATGGTTGGTAGTAATATGGGAAATAAAAAATGTCCCAAGTTAGTACCAGTACCAGAGCAGTTAGTGGTCACAAACAAAAAAAAATACCCGTGTTACTACTGGTATTAAGATGGGTAGTAATACGGGTAACGAAGGAGCTAAGAATCATCCAGGTGACAAGTACAGTCAAGGTCAAAGATATGTATACACCACAGACAGAGTGACAAAAAGCATATACATAAATTAGTATACATAGTTTGAGAGATAACTATGTATACAACAGTTGCAATAATATGTCCTCATCTGGGTAAGGCCGCGAATTTTGACGAATTTGGACGTTTCAAATTTTACATGCTCATAAAAAAAAATTGGTAGCACCGAGAGGTTTCAAAACAATTTTATTATATTACGCGATAAAAACTGTCAAGGTCGCAAGTGACGTAATTGATTTAAATCCTTTCAAATAAATAATAAAAATATAATTCTGTCCAAAACGTAACGAAAGCTGTCAAATTTTTTCGACCACGTGTACTTAAAGCCCTGTTATTTTCACGATTTTCAACTTCTCATAATCATGCTATTGTTTAAACAAAATTTTATGATATAGCGATAGTTCTACCAATTGCGAAAAAAATATATTAAAATAATTTACTTGTTTTATGTTGCATTCTTTTATAGGGCCACAATTCCACGTTTTCGTTACGAATACTTATGTGACGCTTTATAAAGCTAGATTTAAAGCCAACAGTGGTAGAAATTCATTTTTGTGCACTGGCAACTCATGTTCTAGTAGGGCAACACCAGAGAGAATACCAACCTCGTCAGTTTGTTGCTTAAATGGCGGACAAAGGTGACGCGGGCAAAGTTTTTGTAAATTATCTAGTAAAGTGCTTGTGTGATTTTAAGGGTAAGTAGTGATTATTTTTAAGCGGTTGTTTTTTCATACGATGGGTTATTGTTATTCACGCACGTGACATGCATTATTATATTCAAAATATCGTTATTTCACCATGATAATCAATATTTTATAAAAAATTCGTTACACTTTCGTTACGAATACGTTACATTTTAACGAATCGTGACGAAAACATGTGGTAAAGGGAAGTGCACACAGAAAATATACGAAGTTAAATGAGTTTTTACTAGATTTCCAACGACAAATACAGTAAGTTATTAAGATGAATCAATTTGATATTGTAGGTAGGTACGTACAGTAGGTATCTGAAGTCTACAAGCCTAAGGTCTATTTATGAATGAAACCAGGGTTTTGCCGTGTCGTGGCCGACGACGATAAAGTATAAAAGCGTCCAATCAATCAATCAGTATGAACGCAAATTAGCATTTCTCAAATTTTTTGCCACTTTGAGTGACATCTACAAATATAAAAAAAATGGCAGGTATGTAGAGAATATCAAACTATACAATAATTAATTGGTAATATTTTAATGTGTCCGAATATAGTTGTATGGAACGTTCCTTTTTTTGTTACCATATAGATATTCATAATATCGGTTACAAAAAAGGAACTTTCCATACAACTATTTTGGGACACATTATTAGAATATTATTGAATTATTGCATAGTTTGATGTTCTCTACTTACCTGCCTTTTTTTTGATTTGGAGATGTCACTTGGTGGCAATTTTTTTGAGAAATGGTCAAATGTCTTCTTTGTATTATGAAAAATACCTATTGATTACTATTTCATTTAAAAAGTTAAAAAATTATTCATTTAAGTAATTAAAAAAAAATGTTGATTACGTGAAAATACTTTATTTGTATTTAGTCAATAAAAACTATTTTTTTTATAACGTGTATTATTTTTTGCGAATGTTTACCAGTGTGGTCTAAGCTTAATAACAACTTATGTTACGTTTTATGGTAACGTCACGTATTTTTTTTAATGTTACTTCTATGTCACATAGGTCAAAATTCGCGGCCTCACCCATCTATTAAACCATAGACTTGGAAACAACATAAAGTTCAAAAATATGTATACACTAGGTTAATATTAACCATAATTATATAAGGTCGGTAGGGGCTATTTCGACTGAGGGGTAATTAAAACTAAGGGCAATAACTTATATACTATTTGCCTTATTCAATAATGTCATCTGTACGCAGAACGGTAAACTACCTGTTTCGTGAAAAAATTATAGTTGGCGTTGCTCACGCGTAATCTGCCTTAATGACACGTCTTTTTTTATCAGTCGCCTATTTTCGCAAGTGTTAACGGACTACGCTCTTCAACTTTGTGACAAAAAAATATATTTTGATTGCTTGTTTTCACAATATTATACCGTGAGTGGAGAAAATATAAACCGTAAGTTGAATTCTGCTTATTTGTTTGTTACAGATATAAGTTTTAGAAGAGATATTTGGTTAGTTTTAATAACCCCGCAAAAGTATTGAAGTCGGATATTTTCGACTACCCTCAAGTTGCAATTACCCCGCTTTATTTTGTATGGTGTTCTAAAACACTAGTGATGTCCAATTTATCGATACTCTACTTAATAAAAACCTTAGCATATTATCTGAAAAACTTGGTTAATTTAACAACTTTTAGTAGTTTTTATAGTAATCTATATATCTTTTTTTACAGTATATACATAAAAGTAGGAATAAAAAAAAACGGTGCTTTTCTGGTTATATATTAATGTTTTGTTTTGAACTCAAGAACTTGCACTTAGAAAGCAATATTTGTTGATTAGGCTATTGTTAAGGGACTGATATACCCGGCACTTTACTTGATGTACCTATGTCGTGGTTAACATGACAATTTCTTAAAAGCGTAAAGTAATGCGTTTTCATATGGTTTTAGATGGTGCGGCACTATAAACGTAAAAAAGAAAAACAATATCCATTAGACCAACTTCATAGAGCAGTTGAAGATGTTGTGGGTGTAACCTATGGTTTCACTATATACAAACGACGTTTCAAATATTTTTTAATGGGAGATTAAAGTTTTAGTAATTACTGTAAATTAAGTATTAGTTAATTATTTGTAAGTGAAAACTTAATTAGTAGAAATATTGGTGAAGACTGGTTTGATTTTACTTCTTTTATTAGCAAATAAAAACAGATTTAAATTAAATCTAGAAGAACCACATTTTTTTTACAATGGATTAGTTTTATTCATTTGAGTCGATTTATCGACTATGTTGGCCGATATGTGCCCCTGCACTATTATCTATGGAAAAAGTTGAAATAGCCCCTCCTAAATGTTCAAAGTGTTTTTTTACGAAACTGAGGCTTGTAGGATTGCAATAAGGTATTATTTTGAATGAACCATGCCGTAATAAAGGTCTGGCTTCCAATTTCAGTACCATCACAGCATTAGTAGGACTAAATATGTGTCATAGTTGAAATTGCCCCACCGCGGGGTAAATGCAACTATTTCTGCCTTTTTTTGAGTTTTTTTTTAATTTGAACATACAATGAGGGAATTCTGTATTATTGACACGTGGAAAATAAAGTCTAATAAAGCCTTTAGAACACCTATTTATTTTATTTATCATATCGTATTCACAGACGAAGATCCTGACCTTTGAAGTTGATGTTTGTGTTTTTTTAGTTGAAATAGCCCCTACCAACCTTATCCAACATGATAATCAAAATTATGAAAACAATCAAAATAACCCTAGTTATGGGAATTCCTTTTGAGGAATAATTTTTTTTTTTTAATCATCGCCTTGGGAGTATTTAAAAATATATATTTTATAAGTAGCTACTGTAATATAATATAACATCATAATCTGTAATCAATATAAAATAAAAATGCGAAAAAAACATCTAGCTGCAGGATTGGAACGCGGGGCAGCACGTGACTCGACAGTTACACCTATTGCTGAGCCACAGGACCACGGTAACTGACGTCTGCATGGACGAAATATTGAAACGCATTACCTACTTTAAGTTGGCAGCTTCAATATTGCAATGGTAGTTTATGCAACAGTTGTATAAGAAGGTCAAAAAAGACGAGTGGTGTGGTGCTAGACGCCACGAGTATTTTTTGACTTAGTTATACACCGTTGCATACAATACTTGTCTTTTTCTACGACTAGGTTTCAAATAAAATGCAAAATTAAATTAATATACCTAGGTTAGAATACGAACGAACGAAGCACAGAACAACAAACGAGCGAGAAACATTCGAAAACAACAAAATATGTGTCTATGGTTAACTTTGTTTTTAAATTGATGTGCACTTGCCAGGTTTCATATTTTTTTTTAAAGTTGCACAATTGATTCAACTTGTGAAATAGGGACTAAAAAACACCTAATGATTTGAGAAAAGAATTCTGTTACCTGATTGGTCGATTTTAATATAGCTGCGTTCTGGTTGGTTGATACCAAATAAAATGTTTTTTTTTAAGAGTTAAATTAGTAAAAGAGTTTACATACCAAAAAGAACCTAATGTTCCGATTGACAGTCAATGTGTATTGTGATTGGTGGTTTAATTTGGTGAAGTATTTTGATAGGTCAAATTAACCTAGGTGTAAGCTTTGGCAGCTAGGCATATCGTTTTGGCTCAAAAAAGCACAAGTGCTGTTAAGGGGAATAGACTAGATAGACTTTTCTACGGAATGTTCTGCGGACATATTATCTATATTCTTATATTAGTGTTCGTGACTATATAAATGACAGATAAAAGTACAGGAGTAGGAAAAATCTGTTAAACTCGTAATTCCAATAACGACGTGACAGGTCAAAACATGAGACAAACATATACAATGACAAGTCTGCACTGTTTTCATGAATTGTCAAAACATTTTATTCAAAGTTTCGTGTTAACAAGACCGTAAAGTTGATTTTAGCACATTTATATTTTGTATACATATTTCTGTAGCAGTTACTGAATCTATATTTAATGACATAAATATTAGAACAACATATTGCATCATTTGCTGGATACTAATTATGTAACTTTCATGGTATACAAGTTTTTGAACTTGCCTTATACATATTTACGTGGCCTTTGAAATTTACATATTTATTAGTATTTGTATGAGTACATATCTTTTGAACTTTTTATGATTACCTGTTTTTTATCACATTAGTTGCATATATATCTTTGACCTTGACTGTACAGGCGCCGTAGTGGTACAATGATAAAAAACCACTCCATGCATCTAATGTTCCGTTAAACAAATGTTTTCGCGTATATTGGCCGACCTTGACCAAACATTCTTATTTGAGGTTTCAATATTGTTATTTTGTTGGAAATATGACATTCATTGTTAGTGCAAAGTTTGAAAATAATATATTCTACATGTACTTACCGAAAGTAAGACACTCCGATCGATACATTTCTATTTCGATAATTATTTTTGCAATTTCTTAATGCACATTGTGGCATTTTGATATTGGCTGTCTGTCAACAGAACTAATTAAAGTTAAGACCTCACGTCGCAAATTAACCGTTAGTACCTAACCTAGAAATATTTTTTGCACTGACCCGTTTTCTAGTTGGTATTGCGGATATGTCTCTCTTGCTTTAACATCGGCATCCCTTTCTTACTACATATTTGCATACGTCATTGTCTGCCATGATTTGATTTA
This sequence comes from Acleris emargana, assembly GCA_927399475.2. Lineage (NCBI taxonomy): Eukaryota > Metazoa > Arthropoda > Insecta > Lepidoptera > Tortricidae > Acleris > Acleris emargana. The sequence continues at coordinate 49,462,744 of OV656835.1, read as the reverse complement.
TTTACTGTTCGCCATGTTTATTAAGAATCGTGCGTACAACCGTAACTTGCTTAGGGCCCGTGAAGATGATTTGTGATGTGAAGCAATTATGCACTATAAAACGTGTGAGGTTTGTGGTTTGAAAGCCGGTCATGTTAACGAACAAACACGAACATTTATGGCTAAATTTCTATTGAATGAAGACCATAGGTTCAAAAATCTGGTTTTCTATCTAAGACACATTAATAGCGTATCAGTATTCATAGAATTTTAAAGAAATTCTGGATAAAATTAAAATTATTGTAAAAGTCAATGCGTTACCTACTCAGATAATATCAATATTTTTTCTGAACAGCTGACAGGGCTACGTTATTGATAAAAGTAAATAATACTCACGCAACATTCGGGTTTTGTGGCAGGATATAAATGAAAGGGGCGATCAAAACATGCTATTGACAAAAATAACCCGAATATAATAGTAGGTAGGTAGGTAGTTTAGAGATCCCTTTGAAACGCATAAAATTTGTATGCATAATGTATCTTTTCGCATTTAGACTGACATTTCATAATTTTATAAACGTCTATTGTATAGATTATGTTAGGTTAGTGTAGCTTAGTTGTATATACTAATGGGTAAGTAAAGTTTTTTGTTTTTTTTTTTGGTATTTGGTCTATTAAACAATATCTTTAATTATTTTTCCTACTCCTGTACTTTTATCTGTCATTTATATAGTCACGAACACTAATATAAGAATATAGATAATATGTCCGCAGAACATTCCGTAGAAAAGTCTATCTAGTCTATTCCCCATAACAGCACTTGTGCTTTTTTGAGCCAAAACGATATGCCTAGCTGCCAAAGCTTACATCTAGGTTAATTTGACCAATCAAAATACTTCACCAAATTAAACCACCAATCACAATACACATTGCCTGTCAATCGGAACGTTAGGTTCTTTTTGGTATGTAAACTCTTTTATTTGGTATCAACCAACCAGAACGCAGCTATATTAAAATCCTGTTTGTTGTTCTGTGCTTCGTTCGTTCGTATTCTAACCTAGGTATATTAAAGAGTAAAAATCTATAAAGAATAAAAAAATTGTTGTCTTAAAAAGTGATAAAATGAATAAAGACGAAAATATTAATTCCACACCAGAAGAGATATATATAGCAGCCCAAGCAGCGACCGAAAATTTGTTGCCTACCAAATCTCGGCACCTATACGAAAAATCTTACGCAAAGTTCATGGCGTGGAGATTGGAACACCAAACTTCATCCTTTTCGGAGAACGTTTTGTTAGCGTATTTTAAAAGCCTAATTGATAATTTCAAGCCGTCGTCACTGTGGGTGGAATATTCTAAATTAAAGTCGACGCTTTATATTTACCACCAAACCGACATCTCAAAGTATGCAAAGTTACTAGCTTTCTTGAAACGAAAGTCGGAAGGTTTTAAAGCAAAGAAATCCAAAACTTTTTCACCGGAGGACTTGAAAAAAATCATTGATGTAGCACCGGATCAGGGATATCTTTTAAGCAAGGTAAGTAATTACTTTAAAAAAGTTATGAAGTAGGTATAGTGTAGCCACTTATATATTTCTGTATTAATAATATTAATAGGTAATTAAAAGTAACTTAAATTGATTATTACATTATATTCAAAGTTTTCATATTTCTTGTTACAGGTTGCAGTTATATTTGGGATTATGGGTGCTTGTCGCAGACAGGAGCTGCATAATTTGAAACTTAAAGACGTAATTGATGCCCATGATACACTTGTAGTTCATGTTATAAATACCAAAAACAGAATACACCGTGCATTTACTGTAACTGGGAAATATTATCAAATATGCAAGAAATATTTAGACCTTCGCCCAAATCCATGTAACAGTCCCAACTTTTTCTTGAGATACATCAAAGGTAAATGCATATCACAAAATATTGGTATAAACACCTTCGGGCAGATGGGCAAAACTGTTGCAGCTCATCTGAATCTTTCAAACCCGGAGCTATATACGGGGCATTGCTTCCGTAGAACATCAGCCACTTTATTAGTTGATGCGGGCGGAGATGTGACTTCCTTGAAAAGACATGGTGGGTGGAAGTCAACAAAGGTGGCCGAAGGATATATTGATAACTCCTTAAACAGTAGAAAAGCGGTCTCCAATTTAATCATGACGTCAATAGAAAAAGCTGAAGCACAGAATAATATGCCATCAACTTTTATTCCTTAAACTGAACCACAGTGCAATAACCCTTCAACTACTGTACCAGAAACAGAACCAATTCCAACCCCAACAAGTTTATCACAAATAATCCAGCAAAACTCTGATATACGTATTAACACCGCAGCGTCGAGTAGCACTCCATCCATAACCATATCACATAATAGTATACAAAATTTCCATCTACATTTTCATAAATAATATTTTGTTAATTTAATTTTGCATTTTATTTGAAACCTAGTCGTAGAAAAAGTTTTGTATGCAACGGTGTATAACTAAGTCAAAAAATACTCGTGGCGTCTTGCTTTACGATGTTCGCCTGCGGCTCACATCGTAACCACACCACTCGTCTTTTTTGACCTCTTATACAACTGTTGCATAAACTACTATTATCTACACTCATATCATAAACCCTCTATGATGCGTTCAGAAACCGCAAATTATGACCAGCATAATAATCAACTTTGTTGTTAGAGCACATTTTTTATCTGCGGCAGTAATCTTATGGATTCATAAGAACATCAATTTCAATGTTCTTACGACATTCAAATTTAGAACATCTCTGAAAAACAAAGCATTTTTGATTAGACCTCTATTCTAAATCAGTCGAGATGACATTTTATTGAAAATGAAATGTCAATTTCACACAAATTTGACATATCTCGCACGTTACTTAATATCGAACGATTTGATAGTTGACGCTTACTCTAGTTGTCTCTGAATTAAAAAAAAAACAACTTGTCACATTTTGCTTTGCCGGCTTTGCCGCCACATTTGTTTGACGCTTATTTTGTCGGAAAAATAAGTTTGTTGTGTTGTTTTGTTCGTTAACAATTATTGTATTATGACTACGTAAAATGAGCGATCAAGATAGTGACTCATGATCACGATATTTCGGAGACGCCACCTGATATCAGGGATAAAGCAATGAGCGTCGAAAATATGTTGTTGCCGTGAAAATCAAAGAACAGCTACGAAAAATGTTACCAAGACTTTGTGAAATGGAGAATGGCGAAAAATACATCGTCGTTATCAAAAAACGTACATTTGGTCTATTTCGAAGAATTGTCCACTAAATTTAAATCATCGAGCTTGTGGACCTTCTATTCAATGCTCAAAAGTACAATCAATATCAAACACAAATTAGATATTGGAAAATACTTTAAACTAACTGCCTTCCTTAAGCGAAGAAGTGAAGGAAATATAACAAAAAAAGCCAAGACATTTTCATCGGACGAAATTGACAAATTCTTAAATGAAGCACCAGATAAAATTTATCTTATGACAAAGGTAATATGTTTTCTATAATATAATCGTATGGCAATTTTGATGTGCACCAAAAGTCTTATTTTTTTACTGTTACAATTTAATCAGTTCTAATCTTTTATGTCATTGTTGCAGGTCGGATTAATATTTGGGATAATGGGAGCTTGCCGGAGACAAGAATTATATAATGTTTAGTTCGATGATGTTCAAGACTTTGGATCAAATACAACTGTTGTGACTATTCGTAACACTAAAACCAAGATCAACCGGACTTTCACCATAACTGGCAATTATTGCCAGGTAGTTAAAAAATACATACAACTACGCCCAAGTCAATGTGCAGAGCCTGCTTTTTTCATAAAATAATTATACAGGCGGCAAATGTATAGCTCAAAGAGTTGGGATCAACAAATTTGGATGTCTTGGTAAAACTATTGCTGAATATTTAAATCTGCCAAATTCCGAATTGTACACTGGGCACTGCTTCCGCCGAACTTCTGCCACAATATTGGTTGATGCAGGGGGTGACATAACAACGTTAAAACGACATGGTGGCTGGCGTTCTACAACGGTGGCAGAAGGTTATATGGACGACTCAATGCAGAATAAAGTAGAAATTTCCAATAAAATTCTGAATACAATACTTGTATTGATTGTCTCTTTTCTTTGTAAAGAAAAGAGACAATCAATATTAACCTTCCAACAACGTTATCAGCAAATAGTGATCATGATGCTACTGTCAAAACTGGAAAAGTGGAATTCAACCACTGCACAATTCAAACTGTAAATAATTATTGTACCAATAAATAATTTTCTCTGTTGTCCCATTTATTTATTGTATTATTTTACTAATAGCTCTAATCAATGCTGCAATGCCGGTCATTACATGCGATTTCTGGACACATCATAGAGAGCTTATGATATGTGTGTAGATAAAGCAGTGTATGTAACTGTACATAATAAGCATTAAAATACTTTTTAATGTCCCGTATTATGCATCAGTCGCATAAACTACTATTATTTTTACTCATTATTCATTACAGTTCTTCTAAGTAAATATTATTTCTTAAGTCTGTTAAGACAGTTCTCTGAGCTTTACGGCACTATACGTATAACCTTAGCTTAAATGATAATTTAAAAAAAAACGGATTATGACAGCACTTTGTTTTTTGTAAAATTGTCAAACGAATAACAGTTTCGCTTTCACTTGCTTATCTCCGTGTTATTTACCAATTGTTTCCTTGAATTTTACGACGACTTCTGGCCAGACCCTTGGGTTTGGATATTACCGCATTTTTCGACGACCTCCGGAACACTTTTTTGGACTTGGATTGGATCATCTCTTGACCACTCCCACGCGTATTTGGCTGACGATTCTTACTATTCCTGACGACCTCTGCATTAGTTTTTGGACTCCGATGCAAGTCGTTTGCATCATAGTCATCCTTGTATAATGGATACATCAAATATTAGTATAAATAACGCGGAGGTAAGTGAACGAAAGCTAAACCATTATCCGTTTGACACTTTGACAAAAAACAAAGTAATGTCATAATCCGTTTTTTTTTTAAATTACCATTTAGGCTTAGGTAACGCGTATAGTTCCGTAAAGCTCAGATACCTGTCAAAGCAGACTTAAAAAATATATTTTGGAAGTACTGTAATGAGTAAAAATAAGAAAACTGTAGAATATTGGTTAATAGGGCAACACTATCAGAAAAAAATATAATATACACCCCTTCAAAAAACTTTACTTACCCAATTAAAATAAAACCATTTCTATTGTAAAATCCGTTTTCGGCCAAACGAATTTAAGCGTAATGATACATTATGCGTAAAAAAATTATGCGATCCAATAGGGAACCATTTTGACAGCATACGACAGCAAGACAATTCACAATTCAAAATTCAAACGTGAAAATTAAATCAATGGTTTGAAGTGTTCGAACGGCCAAAGAGTTTGTCTTTGTAAAAAAGTTGGTTAGGTATATAGCGTAAAAAGAGGCGAAACAAAAAGGCGATTTTGTAGCGATAACGCTACACTACCGGTTCGAACACTTCAAACCATTGATTTAATTTTCACGTTTGAATTTTGAATTTTGAATTGTGAATTGTCTTGCTGTCGTATGCCGTCAAAATAGCCATTGTTTTGCCAACGTTCATACTACCCATATCTACCCACTTTACTTAGATTATTGAATACAATAAGTTAATTTCAAAGAATCTAGACTAAATCTTTAGAGGCCATCTAATAATAGTAGTTTACTTTCTAATATTAGTAGTCTATTTTGATATTATATAATTGGTATTAACCTTAGATTTTTCTAAAACTCAATTTCCTTTTTTTCCGTTTAGCGCCCCCATTTTCTAAATCCTAGACTGGGCCCGCGCGCCCAGCGAACGTGTCGCGTGTTCTCTTTCGTAAGTAATTATTTTCGTGTAACCATTTTTAGGTTTATCCAAAAGAAAAATTCAATAATTTTGGTCACTCTAATGTTGTGTTCTTTATGCTTCGGTTCCTATTTAAAATTATTGTCTTCCATTCTTCTACTTTTTGTTGATACACTTTTTCCCTTTAGATATTATAATAAATTCAAACATCAAAACATTCAAGTTTTCGATTTTTTCATCGATACGAAATCTAAAGTTTGCCATTTTTTTGATGAGTTTCCAACTACCATTTATTTTAATGGTGTTACAGTAAGTACCTATCAAGAGATATTAAATAAAAAACCGGGCAAGAGCATGTCGGACCATGCTCAGTGCAGGGTTCCGAAGCCGTTACTACAAACAAATTAGACGTCGCGACAAACTTAACTTTGCCTTTGGAAAACTGTTATTCCCATACATCGACATACGTCGCGGTCAGTTTACCAACACCGCATATGGATGGGATGCGGCATACTTTGACTTTCAAAAAGCTTTCGATCAAGAGGATGTACGGGTATTACAAGTGTCTCTCTTTGTGCTGCGCATGGTCGGGCTATACACCCAGACGTACAGACGGAAAACGCATTTGTTAGTGCACTATTGTCTTCTCCTGCGACACGAGGTAGATAATCCGACTGCACTTGAGCCGCTTCGCTGGTTCATCCCGGACCACGTTTAGGACGTTTATTTATGTAATCCTTTATGTATCTGTATTATATTCTGTAACAATAGTTAAAATTATAGGCGATTCGGATAAAACTGTAAGCGTATTATTGTGGAAATAAATAAATAAATAAATTAGTATGACCACCAGGAAACGGGGGCAAATCCCCGATCTGTGTGATGAGCATTAGTATTTGCGTCTGCATTTAAGTATTTATTTATCTATATAAGCATGTTTATCATTGTGTAGTTTCCCCTAGCACAGGCCTAGAGGTAGTATGGGACTGGAGGGTGTGAGGTTGCCCTCATATTTTGTTTTTATATTTATGTGAACCCTTACCCTATATGGTCTGTTTTCCCTGTTGCTAACGTATTATCAACGTTGTGGCAGCTCTTATTGACTTGACAGTCAGTAGAAGCGATCAAGTCAAAACAATACGATTGTAATAGGCGTAAAAAAACCGGCGTAACTCAAAAAAAAAAAAACAAAGCCACTTACCTACTTATTTTAAATCTCGAGTGCATCTTACACTTGAAATAAGGAATCAATTAATAGTATTGAGTTAGGCAGGTTTATTACCTAAGCATGCGAATAATTAGCTGGTGTAGGTAAATGAAAGAAAACAATAGGCATACATTCAAAATTTATTATTATTATAAAAATAATAAATATGTTACAAGTCATTTATTAGCAATAAAATTTCTTGTTATTATAAAACATAATATCAATGTTGCAAGTCATACATTAGCAGTAATTTTTTATTACTTTACAGCGCTGCTACATTAAAAAGCTAATTTGTAATGTCCCCAAGGCAAAGTCGAAACATTATCTCCTAATACACACCTTTTATCATCATCCCTTGTAAGAACCAGCTTATTGATTTTTTGCGTAAATTTTGTATGGTTTTTCGATTTTATTACCCACATATTATCTCTAATACATACATTTTGAAATAAAGCGTTTCTGTATTTAATAATATTAAGTTTTTTGTAACACACTTTTTTATTCCCTTTGCTTTCCTGATTGTCGAAATTTGGGTATCTATGCAATATAGTTTTGCTCTCAAACCTACAAATTCCTTCAAGATCTCACCCCCCATTTCATCTTTAAAATATCCCGGAATTTTGCAGTTCACTAAGCGTATACTAAATATATTGTTAACATCAAAATTGCTAGTATCAAAATATTTTATATTTATTTTGAGATCCTCATAAAAATCTTCCGTATGAATTAAATACAAAAGGCTATCAGTGTCCGTATAACAAAGATGATTTTTATTTTTATAAATACGTTTCATCACATCATAATGAAAGCGATACAAATGACTTTTGGCTATTTATAAAGATTATATTTATTAGTAAAGAGAAACCCACGTATATGGGTCGATCTAAAACGATTTTCGTTTGTTGCAACTGAATTGCTACTAAAGGTTTTGAACACCTCGACACACTCCGACGATGAGGTGGAGGCTATGTATGAGGATATTTCCAGAGCCATGCATAGCTCCAAAACTCACTTCACGGTTGTTATGGGGGACTTCAACGCAAAGCTGGGCAAACGAGACGGTGAAGAGCAGAGAGTGGGGCATAGGAATCACCGGGGCCACCTACTGGCCAGTTTTATGGAGAAGGAGGGACTCCTTATGATGAACTCCTTCTTCAGAAAACGTGAGCATAGGAAGTGGACCTGGATGAGCCCTGATGGTGTAACGAGGGATGAGATAGACTTTATCATGACGACGAAAAAGCACATATTCAATGATGTCTCCGTGATCAGTGCGGTTAAAACCGGGAGTGATCACCGTATGGTACGAGGCTCATTGAATATCCAGTTCAAGCTTGAAAGGTCTCGACTGATGAAGTCTACGCTCCGCCCGGCACCCGCTCAGCTCCAAAACCCCGAGAGCTTTCAGCTCGAACTTCAAAACCGTTTCGAGTGCTTTGGTAGCGACGTGGACGATTACAACGACGGGTTTGTGGAAGCTGTCCAAACAGTCGGGTCTAAGTTCTTCAAGATCCACCGTACAAAAACCAGGAAGCTCTCGGACTCCCTTAGGCTCAAGGAGGTGAGGCGCGAAATGATTCTGCAGTCCTCTGATGACGCTAGTTGCTATCGGCAGCTCAACAGACAGATCTCGAAGTCTCTGAAGCGTGATATACGCCGATTCAATACTAAAAGTATTGAAGAGGCTATTGAGCGCAACAGAGGCTCTAAGGTGTTTGCCAGGGATCTGTCTGTTGGCCAAAGCCAATTGATGAAGCTGAAGACCGACGACGGCAAAGTCATTTCATCCAAACCTGAGCTATTGGCGGAAGTTGAGAAGTTTTATGGACAGCTGTACACGACAACCCGAACACCCGTCGAAAATCTAGCTAAAGACTCGAGGGCTAGATTAACCCGACACTATACCGAAGATCTCCCGGACGTCAGCCTGTACGAGATTAGTATGGCCCTCAAACAGCTTAAGAATGGCAAAGCCCCAGGTGAGGATGGAATTACAGCCGAACTCCTGAAGGCGGGTGGTAAACCCATCCTTAGGGGCCTTCAGACGCTGTTCAGCTCTGTCTTCCACGAAGGCAGAACGCCGAAAGCATGGAACAGAGGTGAGGTGGTTCTCTTTTTCAAGAAAGGTGACAAAACTTTGCTGAAGAACTATAGACCCATCTCGCTTCTGAGACATGTTTACAAGCTGTCGAGGGTCATCACAAATCGACTCGCGCGCAGGTTTGACGATTTCCAGCCTCCCGAACAAGCCGGTTTCCGAAAAGGCTATAGTACCGTAGACCACATACATGCGTTGCGGCAGGTTATGCAGAAGGCCGAAGAGTACCTCCCCCTCTGTCTTGCATTTGTGGACTACGAGAAAGCCTTTGATTTGATCGAGATGTGGGCTGTGCTGCAGTCTCGCCAGCGGTGCCAAGTTGACTACCGATATATCGAAGTGTTGAAGTATCTGTACGAAAACGCAACTATGTCCGTCCGACTACAGGACCGGAGCACGAAGCCTATTCCTCTGCAGCGGGGAGTCAGACAAGGAGATGTGATCTTTTCGAAGCTGTTCACCGCTGCATTAGAGGATGCTTTTAAGGTTCTGGACTGGAAAGGACGAGGCATCAACATAAATGGTGAGTACCTACTGTAATAGATACAAAGTTTGGGGTTGTATCTGTAAATAAAAAGAACTTGTTTTTCTAATTTCAGGAATATCTTTTATTCTGTTTTCCGGTATCTTTAATAATACATAGCCGTGCGCACTCGGCGCCAGGTAACATGCGACTCCCAAAAATTATACAAAATAAACAGTCGCTGTTCTATCGAACCATTTGCTTTTCAAATTGAATAATTAAAAGCAAATGAGACATTGCATACAATGAACAATACAATAAGGTTTATTTTAAGGGTTACAACCTTATTGTATTACATCCCTCGTCCGTCTGGGAACAAGGAATGAATCCTACCTATCCCTACTTCCTACCTATGCAGGGAAAAATAACAGGACAATCGCCAGCTCTTAATGAAGAGTAGCTTGCCGTGAGATTCATTTATTTATTTATTTATATTTATTTACTTATTAATTATTTAAAGGTGATCTCACAGCGAGCTTCCGCTCCATGAAAAACCTGCAAAAAAACAGAGCGGCTGGCACAAAATAGCTACCTACCTGCCTAACCCTACAAACCAATTTATGACAATCCCTGCATTGAAGATGCGGGGTTGCCTTACATTCTCAATGTTAATCAAGGAAATTAAGAAAATGCGGGCCTGGGTGATTTGACATGTATCAGTCAAGTCACTCTCAGAATTTTCCGCTGAAGCTAATGAAAATTTTGTACTTGTGTCCACTTTCATCCGTCAGCGATTTGACCTTTGTCACGTCACTCTCGGACTCAAGTAGCTGTAAATTAATTTTATTAATCCTACCTAAATTTTTTTTTCTGATTAACGCTTAATACTAAAAAACAAATTATAATTCATTCAAATTCATTTGCTTCAGTCGTGACTGTCACATATCTCGGCCTGAGATATGGACACATCGTCTTCGCTGAATGATGATGAACTGCATTTCTTCCTGATCATCCATCAGGTGATCGCAGCATCATCGAATTGCCTGGCACAATCTTAGATTGCGCAGACTTCTGACTTCTCAGCTCAGCATCGTTCATGAAATATAAGAAAATCACACAATAAAACAAGTTACAGACAGTCCATAAAACCTGCAATTAATAACTAAGCATGAACAAGCATCCAACTATCCCAACTATCACGCCTTAACATGGAATGCATGACACATCTGCCATGAAGGTACCCGTGCGCCATGGGATATGTGAGGTGAAACCAAACAAGTTTCTTCCAACCTTACAGGGTTAAAGGAAATCTCACAACCCCAGGCACCCTGGACCCATAGAGATATGCCCACATCATGATCTTTCGCTAACTCTTTCCATGGTTGTTCATGCCTTTCCACAACTTCCTATAACAGAAAACAAATTATCATCACATCTGCTATTTGCATTACCTAGCAAGGACAATTGTAACTCATACACCAAATAACAACTTTATTAGGACAATTGTAACTCATACACCAAATAACAACTTTATTACTTTTCACACTTTTTCCAATAGAGCAAGGAATAATATTCCCAATACATTTAACTAAGTTACTCATCCATATTTCCTTCATGTCTGCTTAACCATTTATCATTCGTAAAGCCTTCGATCCTAACGCCGACCGACCCTATACATATAAAACATAATCCCCAACGATTCGTACAGCTATAAGTGAACAAGGCATCAAACCATTGTTATAACCAGTGATCGGATCTCGGATGCAATTTGGGGTGAACGACCTCAAACGTTATGCTTAACATGGATGTGACACGGGATTTCCCGGGATTTTGGGAAATGGGTTATTTTATTATTAATAATTAATAACTTTTGTCGAGGGTTAAACTAAATAAACAAAATGAAAATGTTCGCTATCTATCTATAATAGGTCATTTATTTGACACATACTTTTAAAACATATTTTAGATATAAAATAACTCTACTTTTTGAAACAAAATTTAAAAATAAACATCTTAATAACATGCAACACAATAGCATACTGATTATATCCCTTGCAATAATACCTAGACAAAAGAAATAGTAACATGACAAAAACTTAACCTAAAAATAAAATGAAATTAAAACTACTATGTTTTAGTCGTGTTTATATAATTAAAGTAACATACTATTATTTTTTCAATATTTTCAGGCGTTAATCGATTTCTTTTAACATCTAAGATCCATTTGTAAGTGGAAAAAGACCTTTCGACTTCTACTGATGTAAGCGAAGCGAATTTGTAAATAGAATTTTCGTCACTTGTAGATTCATTTGACATCTGATCTGCGTATTCCCGCACAGTGTCAAGGTCAGGATTTCGATTAATAACTGCTTCTAATTTGTTTATGATAGGTAAACTAGAACACCAATTAACAACTATCCTCACTTGATCAAATTCTACCAATGCATCAACGATTGATGTGTTGCGTTCTTGTAGGCGAATTAAAACTACCTCGATGATTTTAAAGTTTTCGTCTATGAAGTCTAAATCTTTTTTAAGGTCGGGTTTCTGTAACACTTGCTTAGCTTTTCTAATCGCCACTGAATCTGAAGCTCTTAAATATGATAAAACCGAACTGATTTCATTAAAGTATTTTACGTAGTAAGAAACGGCAGAGAGCCAAGTACCCCACCTAGTTATCACTGGCTGAGGAGGTAAAGGCAAATTCGGGTATTTTTCTTTTAACAGTTTCACACGACTGGGAGATTTCAAGAATATTTTTTTCAAGTTTGCGATCATAGTGTCTACATCAGGGTATTGAGATCGAATGTTTTCAGCTACTCGATGCAAAGCATGAGCTAAGCACGTAACATGAATCATCTTTGGTAAAACACTTTTTAAAATTCGTCCAGCCTTTAACATATACGCAACACTATCTGTACACAACATAAGAACATTGTCAACTTTGTCTTCGTAAGATTCACCCCATATTTTTTCTAAACAATCAATAACAAAATTTGATATGGTCTCCCCATTAACTACTTCCAAGACTTTACACGCTACTAGATAAGTTTTTTCGGAAACAGTCGAATTCAAAGGCTTCACCAAGAACTACATATCTACCTAGAAAATCTGTTGTTTCATCCAGCGATATCCATATTTTTTTATTTGCCAATTTACCGTGTATGGCAGCAATCCGGTTTTGATAAAATTTATCCAAGTAGTTTTTTCTAATTGTTGACTCACTAGGTAAGCGATGGAACGGCCGATTACCACAAGCACAGTGTGAATACTTTTCGAAAAAAGATAAAAATGCTGGATTCTCAATTTGCAACCATGGAATATTGCATAGTATCAGAAACTCTATAAGATCAAAGTAAAAGTCTTCAATTTCATTTTTTTTTGAACACCTTCCTCTGTGTATAGCTCCTTCGACGTGTTTCTGAATCGTACTCTTTCGACACCCAATATAAATTTCACATTTTGTACAATATATACTACGCTTAGTTGATTCGAACATTAAGTCAGGATACGATTTAATCCAACTTAGAATAGTTTCTTCCTTAGGTTGCCACGCCATATTTTAATTTCAACTTGTCTAGGTACGTTTTTTCTAAGAAACCACCACAATCCAAAAAGTCGTCAAATTAAAAATACGTCACTTAATATGTGCACACTTAAAGAACACTTATTATTAGTAATGGTTATTTATACCTGAAATTATTATTATTTGTCGTTAATGAGAATGTGATATGATAAGCAGAGCTTATTTCAAGTAGCCATATCATTTAAAAAGAGGTTGATAAGTGGTAATTGTTTATGAAAAGACTATTAAGATAAGACGTACACGTTACGTTCAGTTCTTCTATGCAGTACTGTAAAAATGTTGTTATTAACTTATTAACTACATATTATTTTATTACTTTTATAGAGTAAACTACTTACAATTAAAAGTTATTCACCTTTTTATAAATGTAGGTATCAAAGAGACTCGCGGGATTGTAAGTCATATCCATGTTAAGATAACGGACTTAAATCCCGGGAAATTGCATCCGAGATCCGATCACTGGTTATAACCCGAGTTTACTATGAACTCATATGGGCCCACCCAAACTGTAAAAATCCTAACTAACCCTGTGTAAACTATTTGCCGTTGCAAATGATGAAAGACAACGCATCTTTCCCCTGAATTACTATGTAATATTTAGGGTTTTCATTTACAGTTAACACCCAATTTACACTTCTTAAAAAAAAACCCGGTCAGGTCGTTCATGCTAACATTCTATAAAACAATACTTCTCCTATTCCTAATCCTGCTCACTAACTTCTCGCGACAACACATCCTGGATGAATAACAAATTAAATCATTGTATAAATATGCCTTTCACATTATTTATATTGTTTACAAAACATTTCCAATGATTGACACGCAAAAGTCAAGAATTTTCTGACAGCCCACAGCTAAGGTAACGAAAAATCAAAAAGCTATTTTGGCTTCGTTCACACCACAGATATCGGTAATGTAACGCTAAATGCCATTAAATATTTATGTCATATTCAACGTCACGTCATAATATGACACAATAAATGAAATACGTCGTATTTCAATCTAAGTAGAAAATATTTATTCATCCAAAATAGAAATGCTACAAGATAAATTATTCGTAATAGAAAAAATAATTCTTAACAATCCCGGACTATCAAACCTATCACGCCTAACATTTTCACGCCTGCCTATGCCTAATTTCGCTATGAATTCCCACGAAGAAATAAATATAAAAGATCCGACTTCATGATAGGAATCCTCCTGGCGGTGTCTCCTGGCAGTCATCACTCCCCTCCTTGCGTGATTGCGTCGAGGTTTACTTCTTGAGCAGCACAGTGATCCATCTTCAACGAACGCTGCCGAACTTGAACCTGCTGCTGGCTGCGCTTCGTCTTGCCGCGACGTAGAGCGGTGCTGAAATATTACTGACCCGTGCTATGGGTCTAAATTAAAATAGTGCGACTTTTAGTCCCATTTTTTTCCCGATGCAGTGAAGTGGATAGAACAAGCGTCGATGTTGAACATGGCGTAGACTCCAGAATCACTTCCATTTCGTTCATATGACGTATACAATAGTGCTATCGGCGATGAAATATAATAAATTGATAAATGGTCATTGCGTTATTATTTTTAACTATAATCGCAACTGGTACGTAACTTTCATTTCCGGGGCGGGTCTTGAAAAGAAAACGATGAGGCATGAGGCACTGCGTCGTCGACTCATCCTCCTTGATCTTCATTCACTCATTTTTGCTGGTAGAGCATACTCTTTCTTCCTTAGGATCTGCCTTACGCTAGGCTTATCCTCGTCTCTCGTTTTCGAGCACTCGCTAGCTTGCGATATAAATTAGCAGAACCCCCGCTTACTCCACCATGTAATAGATACAAAGTTTGGGGTTGTATCTGTAAATAAAAAGAACTTGTTTATCTAATTTCAGGAATATCTTTTATTCTGTTTTCCGTTATCTTTAATAATACATAGCCGTGCGCACTCGGCGCCAGGTAACATGCGACTCCCAAAAATTATACAAAATAAACAGTCGCTGTTCTATCGAACCATTTGCTTTTCAAATTGAATAATTAAAAGCAAATGAGACATTGCATACAATGAACAATACAATAAGGTTTATTTTAAGGGTTACAACCTTATTGTATTACACTACATCACTCACCTTCGATTCGCTGACGATATCGTAGTCATGGCTGAGACCATGGAGGACCTCAGTGCAATGCTCGCTGACCTCAGTAGAGTTTCCGACCGAGTTGGCTTGAGAATGAACATGGACAAGACGAAAGTCATGTCCAATGTCCATGTCGCGCCATCTCCCGTGATAGTCGGAGGCTCTGCGCTCGAAGTTGTTGACGACTACATTTACCTGGGACAAACGGTCCAGTTAGGTAGGTCCAACTTTGAGAAAGAGGTCACTCGTCGAATCCGACTCGGCTGGGCAGCGTTCGGGAAGCTTCGCAGCACCTTTTTGTCCAAATTACCGCAGTGTTTGAAGTCAAAAGTCTTTGACCAGTGTGTGTTGCCAGTGATGACACACGGATCCGAGACGTGGGCGCTAACAATGGGCCTCATAAGAAAGCTCAAGGTCACTCAGAGGGCTATTCTCGGGGTTTCTCTGCGTGATAGAATCAGAAATGATGATATCCGCAGGAGAACTAAGGTTGCCAATATAGCCCGAAGAATAGCTAAACTGAAGTGGCAGTGGGCGGGGCACATCGCTTGCAGGACCGATGGCCGATGGGGTCAGAAGGTTCTTGAGTGGCGTCCGCGGACCGGAAGACGAGCTGTAGGTAGGCCTCCAACAAGATGGAGTGACGACCTTGTAAGGATCGCGGGAACGCGGTGGATGCGAAAAGCACAGGACCGGTCTGAGTGGAGAGCCTTGGGGGAGGCCTATGCCCAGCAGTGGACGTCTTTCGGCTGACATGAATGAATGAATGAATGATTATATAAACGTTAACAAGCCTCGTACTTAACAAACTATTAGACTTGTGGATATTAGTCTTTTTATGTGCTGCTAATTTTGGTACAGAAACATTACATACATCACAAAAAAACATCTTTTTCTATTTTTGTTCTAAGATGTGCTTGTTTTCTAATGATTACCTACATTTGTAGAAAACCACAAAAGTTTTAAATTTGCATGTAAACCGACTGTAAAATAGTAGATTACAAAAAGCACTGCTAAAAATCTGTTAAAAAGTATTTGACGGGTACAACACAGGTTGTATTTGCCTTTAAACTCTTCTTTAGCAGCCTGAGCAACTTGTCTGACCGCTTTGAAAACGGGGCTATTGTTATTTACAGCCCCTTTATTTTGGTTCCTAGTTTGACAACAGAACCCTAAAAAGCTCTTTTCCAGGTGTTGAAGATCAGTTCAAGTGGCCAGTGAAAAGGATTTAGCAGACACGGTTAAAAAAGGACAACAACAGGGTATATCAAAGTAAATACTATTTTAATATAACCAATAAAATTACTTGACTTACTAGATCTTCTAGTTCTCTCTCGCTCTCTTTTTAATCAATAACCCCTAACACGTACGTTTTATTCACGCGTTAACTGGTGTAGGAGTTAAGAAACCATCAATTGAACAGTTTTCTGGTACATAACTACTTTTCACCTCTAATTTCTTGCTTGAGATAAAATGCACAATAGGTTTAAATGAATTTACGGAAATTATCTTTTTTAAATTAATGTTGAAAACGCGTCGTTTTTTTAATTCGCGCGTCGTTCAAAGAAATTATTCTGATTAACGAGTCACTTTTCTAACTAACGCACCGCACAATTATTAAAACCTTTCTAGTCGATTAAGCGCTAAAATAATTATGTGCCCAATAAACGATAAAATTTTGAATGGGCACAAAATTCATCAAGAAGCAAGTAAAAAAAACCGACGCGTTAATTAGGCTGAGGACACAAATCTGGAGGATGACCAAATGATGATATATTTGCTCGGGACCCATACGCGGAACACAGAATTGAAACAGAACACCATACATCAATCGCTGTTCCGCCTTACCAGCTCATCTGCTTAGAGAGTTATCATGGAGTAGGAACTTACTAAGATACCAGAAGGGGGAATACGAACCCGAAGAGCGCCGGTGGCTTAGGGTGTCGACTCGTGATCGTAAGGTACCGAGATCAAACAACCGCGGTCACCACTGAGTTTTTCTAACTTAAGTGCATTACCCGATGCTCTTACGGTGAAGGAAAAACATCGTGAGGAAACCTGCACATTCGAACATCTGAGTGTGTAAGAGGGCTATTGCGCAAAAGATCCTAAAGGGTCGAAGTGTATCCGAAAGGGCCCATCTGTAAGATAAGATAAGATAATGCGAACCTGGACCAGCTGCTCCTGTTGTTCTTATACAGAAGAAAGATGGCACCTACCGTTTCTGTGTTGAATTTCCTCGCCTGAATTCTGTGACTAACATTGATACATACCCTATTCCTATCATTGATGAGTGCCTTCATGAAAGCCAGCGAAATAAACTGACAGGTGAAAGTTTCAGAACCGCACCGCGAGATTGCGTTTGTTTGTATACCCGTTTGGTATGTACCAATTCATAAGATTGCCGTATGGGTATTTTTTCTTAGATCTCCTGCTTCTTTGAGTGACGTCACCATCGTCAATTTGGATCACTTCCAAACAGAGACCAATCATCGGTGATACTGCTAAACCGCGTAACTCACGAATTCAATCTTCTTCTTCTTTCGTGTCGGCAAGAACTCGGGCTAAATCTTACTTGCCCAGAAAGCGGCTACCGTGGTAGCCCTCTGGTTACTGACAAGTAAGTCCTCACGCGAGCAGGCGGTCGGGCACGCGGGACAGTTAGTGAGGTGTAGCATGGTCTGCAGGGGTTCTCCACATTCACAGCTAGCGTCTGCGCTACTTGAGTACCCCCACCGGCACAGGTTATCTTTGCTTCGGCCAACCTGGGTCCTCAGCCTATTTAGACTTCTCCAGGTGGGCCAAGGTTCCTTATAGCCTGGAGGCAGATTTTCGTTGGGGGGGTACAGTGAATGTGGATACTCGCTTGCCCAAAGCCTGCACCTCATCGGGGGTGCATAAAAAGAGCCTCCCCGCGGCGCACCCTGGAAACAGCTAGACACCGTAACGGAGTATCTAGGCTGGCTAATCTTTTTACCACGGCAAATGGACGACCCATGTGACGAATTCAATAAGAAGCAATATATGCCCTTACTGAGTTAATCAGTAGTAAAGTGCATTTTGCTTCATACTTAATGCATTAGTTACGCGGTTTAGCAGTATCATCGATGATTTTAATAAGGAGTAAAATAGACTAAATCATTGAAGTGCATTTTTCACCTTGTTAAAATTGTTCGTTCGTGATTTAGTGGTTTCACGAAATGTCAGATTGTGCGTCAAGAAGTTGAAAACTTGGGACATTGCAGATCACAAAAGAAAGAATCAAGCCTAATGATATTAAATTTAAACAATACTATGAAAGAGCCTGCTAACTTGAAACGCTTACGGATCTTTTTTTAGACTTGCTCATGGCATAGGAATTTTATTCAAAAGTTTCGCATGTTGCTAAGCCGCCTACTTTGCTTTTTATAAACCTCGCGCACACTGTATAAAAGAGTTCAAATAAATTTACATTTTCAAAGGCAAAATTCGATAAACTAATCTAGATAGCAGCCGAGGGTCCGACCGATCCCACTACACTTTATAGCGAAATAACTTTAGCGGGTTCAATTTATCGTAGTGGTTTACACGAATGGAAGTTGGTAAATTAAAGGGCCGATAAGCGTTGAATTGGTCGAATTTCATTAAAGATAGTGTAAATTTAATATTAAAGTGGTAGTTACTTTGTACGCGTAGAATTTATTTAGATTCGTTTACCCCGTTAGATATTGATTTTCATAAATACGGATGCACGCCGCAAGCGGTGCGATCCTTTTCCAGCGGTTCTGCAAGCAGTTTGGACGGCATAACCCCACAACACCTTAAAGATCTTACAAGCCTTCTTGCGGGTGATGCCGGGAAAATTTTATTGAAGGAATTAACTTCGCTTGTCAACCTCCTGTTATCAGGAAAAGTATGTGCAAAAGAAGTTTCGGTGCTTTACGGAACTGATCTAATAGCTTTAAAAATGAAAGACCGCGGTATTCGGCTCATAAGTATTCATAACAGTAGTAGGAAGTACGCTGCGTCGTTTAACTTCCAGAATATGTTGTGGCAACGTCGTAAACGCATAACAGAAAAAATACAACCACTTCAACTTGGTTTCGGGATGAAAGGTGGCTGTGAAGCTTACTGCCGCTACGCGACTCGAACTTTTTAGGCAAATGGTAATTTTGATATTTAAGTGTAAATTGACTTTAAAAACTTCTTTAATTCTGTTAATCGCTGCGCATTACTAAATAAAATAAAATTAAACTGGCGGAAAAATATAGTTAGCTTTGGCAATGTTACACGGCCTCTATTCAACACGGTAAAATTACATAAAATAATACAACAACCATAACACAATAACTGAAAAACTAAAATTAAATAAGACTAATATAAATTAACTAAAGCATTAAATCTGAGAATGGCCCCTGCGGTAAAAACCATATCGTGTTTGAGCTGTTATCGTATTATCACTGTTTTGATAGCTCTTATTTACTTGACAGTAATGGCGACTGACGTCATGACAATACCATAACCGGTCAAAAACGATATGTTTTTTACAGTCGGAAATAGAGGCTCGGTTCACCTTCAAAAGGAATTTACAAAAACAATGAGATTCCATCCAGTGTCCGTTGCCAATGGTTGCCAACAAGGTGACACGCTGGGCCCCATCATCTTTAGCCTAGCCATTAATCCCACTATCAAGCAGCTTTCTCCAGATCTTAATACTTGGTACCAGGATGATGACACAATTGGATGTACTTTCTCCTCAGTTCAGAGATCTTCAACTCATCATCAATCGTTTTTCCTGATATAGATCTGTCACTAAACCATAATAAGAGCTAAATTTTGATTTAAAAAAACTTTCAGCCGTCGCCCAAAATGACCTTTATCTCAAGGTTAACCTCCTAAAATTTAAATCCTATCCCCATCTTCACTAACACTTCTGGGCGCTCCTATTTATGACGATGCCATCCCAGCAATTTAAAATTCAAAAATTGATCATTTTCAGAACAATTCTAATTTACTTTTTAAATATCAACAAATATCAGGGGACAATGTCACACCCATTGACCTAGCTCCAAACTAAGCTCTAGGCTTGTACTATGGGCACTATTTAGACAACGATATAAATACGTATATAGAGAAATATATACTTAAATACATTGAAAACATCCCTGACTCAGGAACAAATATTCGCGCTCATCACGCAAATGTCTGCCCTTACCGGGATTTGAACCCAGGACCTCTATCTTCGTAGGCAGGGTCACTACCAACTAGGCCAGCGCGTCGCTATAACCTAATTAGTAATGCAACAGCAATTATGAATATGTATGTACATGAGTGATAATAAATAAATAAAAACTAAGAAAACAACTCATAATCATGTACCTACATCGAAATATAATAAGTATAGAAGGATAACTGTCACTCATAAAGTGTTCCACATACTTAGTGCTGAAATGGGCGGAGCTAATACTTGGTGCTCAACCGGCTTCCTGTCGGCTTTGAGTTATTGTGTCAAATGGTGATCATATAATGATCTGTTTTGTAAAATTATTATAAATTACTGATAAATAAAATAAACTATAGCAACAACGATGCTGACGTTTTATATGTTTAAATTCATTTTCATTTTCATTTTTATTTCGGGCTATTGGCGCTGTTGCCTGCTCGAACGACGCTTATACAAAGGCGGCGGCTGCAACACGGCGCCATATTGGCCGCCATTAGTAATAATTAAGTAGAACGTTCTATACTAAAACCACTTTTCACTTTAGTTTTTTTTTAATATTAACCATCAGACTATCAATTTCAGTTTTATAAAATTCGCCATCAATCATTCATAGGAAAAATTATGACATAGGCACTTTGACAGCCCGCCTTTTTTAGCCCTGGGTTGCCATCCCATCGCTCATAATTTCACCCATTACACAGACATGATGAACCTAATCAGAATTAACAATTTAAGTATCACTAAACCTAATCAAAGTGTTACTGGAGAATACAATATAAATATAACTAATCAATCAGTACGTCACCGAGTAGGGTAGGGTCTAACAATCGGCCTTCCTGATAAAAAGAGTTTGTCCTCAATGAAGACCAAAACAATAATAAACTAAAATGACATAAGTTGGTCCTCAAACAAGACTAAAAACAATAATAAACTCAAATGGTAAAATGTCTTGAAAAATAATATTACTAATAAACTCAAACTTAACAATAAAGCTCTTTTCATTTGTCTGCATTCATGAGACTCACTAATTCCTACTAGTCTCTTACTAACTTATAGATTTTTAAATACATGAATTGCATCGTGATCTTCATCGACAGCCTATCTGTTACGATCAAACACGACTTCCAACTCAAGCACACAACTAGACTGCACCGTGAGCTTTATCAATGGAGCCAGCCACCCAACGACTTCCAGCTGTAAAGCTGCACCGTGGGCTTCACCAGACTACCATCAACCACTCAACGACTTCCAGTCATTAACCACCAATAGTAAATATTCCACTATGGAGCCAGCCACCCAACAACTTCCAGCTGTAAAGCTGCACTGTGGACTTCACCAGACTACCACAAACCACTTAACAACTTCCAGTCATTAACAAACAATAGTTAATATTATTTATTATAATACCTATTAAATTTTAATGTCTTATTCACTTTTCATTAAGGATCTCCTTACTTGAAACATAAACCATTAAAAAAGTAAATTAAAGAACTAAGTCTAATCAATTTAGTTTTCACTATCTGACTCAGAACTAACAGCGTTAGCATGTGCATTGATCCAGGGCTGGATCTGGTCAACTGCCCAAACATTACAGTAGTGTTTTTTTCCTATAGAAGATCCTGAAATACTGGAAACTTCATATCTATCATTATCAAGTATTCTAGTTACTCTGTAGGGTCCTGAAAACACTGGCAATAGTTTTTTACTCTGACCTTCATTGTGGGACTGTTGTTTTTGTATTTTAACTAGGTCACCCACTGCATAACTAGTTGGATTTTTTCGACATTTATCAAACCTCAATTTTTGCTTTGTTTGATCTTTTTGAATATGTTTACTAATATCTGGCCTAATCATTTCAACACCATCATTTTGTATACGAGTATTTTCAAAAACATCATGAAACACATTCTCACTACCATAGGACATATTTTGGCCAAAAAGTGCCGCTGCAGGAGTTTTACCAATACCCTTATTAAGGGTTTTGTTCATTCCCCATTGAATACTACCCAAATCGACATCCCATTTGTTTTCTCCGAGAGTTTGTGCAGTTGCACCGAGAGCTCCTAGAACAGTACGATTATAACGCTCTACTTGCCCATTAGAGCGTGGGGATGCAACTGCATTTAATATGTGTTTAATGTGTGATTTTTCACAAAATTTCTTGAACTCTTCAGAGGTGAAGGAAGTTCCCCTATCTGAAATAAGTCTTGTGGGAAAGCCAAAAGTGGTAAACACCTCTTGCAGTGCCCTAATAGTAGGTGCTGATTTCAAATTTCGTAAAGGTTTCAAAATGCAAAATTTGGTAAACCCATCCACAATTAATAGCAAGTAACAGTTGCCTTTCACACTTTTATACAAATGGCCCTAAATGGTCAATATGCACTGTATGGAAAGGCACTTCCACTTTATGTATTGGATGTAAGTATCCTTCTTTTTTTCCTGGTGGTGCCTTTACATAAGCGCATAACACTCAGGATTTAACGTACTTTGTAATAAATTTCTTCATTTTAGGAAACCAAAAATCTTCTTTTTTTTTGGAAAATGTGTTGTCTACTGAGAAGTGACCAATATCATCATGGTTTTGCCTACATATTTGCCATCGCGCTCCCTTTGGCACAACCCATTTGAGCTCATCACCAACTTTTCGGAATAATTTGTTGTCTTGAACAACAAAGTTTGGTTTAATGTCAATGATATCTTTGTACTTATCATCCTCTAAAACCTCGCGTATATTGACAAGTTTGGGGTCTGTTAATTGTAGACTTAATAACCAATCACCAGTTGTAATGTGTAAAACACGCGGGGCTTCAAATGAGTCATTAAAGTTCAAATCTATGTCTATGGGGTTACGGCTCAGGGCATGAACGTGCGTCATGGCGCTATTAGGCCGGTAAATAATGTCACAATCGTATTCTTGCAATGTTAACCACCATCTGGCGATCCGGGGTAAAATATCGCGCTTTGAAAAAGTTGATCTTAATGCGTTGCAATCGGTGACAATTGTGAATTTAGCTCCTAAAAGATAAACCCTAAACCTGCTTAAAGATGTTACCATTGCTAAAGTTTCTAAGTCATATGCATGGAACTTTTGCTCATCTAACGTCGTTTTTCTACTATAATATGCTACAGGTCTTAATGGTGCATCATCAGTTTCCTTCTGTAAGAGAATACCTGCCAGTCCGAACTTACTGGCATCTGTATGTAATTCTGTATAACTTTTGGGGTTAAATAAAGCTAAAATGGGACGATCTATTAACTTTTCTTTCAAGGTATCAAAAGCATTATTCTGTTCATCACCCCATTTCCATATACAGTCTTTTTTAGTAAGGTCAGTTAAGGGCCTTGCAATAACTGAAAAGTTCTTTATAAATTTTCGAAAGTCCCTAGATAGCCCTATAAATTGTCGGACTTCATGAACGTTTTTAGGTTTAGGAAAATCACGTACGGCTTCAATTTTGGATTTACCTGGTCTGACACAACAAATCTCATAGCCCAGGTATTCAATTGTGGATTGGAAAAAATTACACTTCTTAGCATTCAGAGTCAATTTTGCTTCATTTAATAAGTCAAATGTTGTCTCTAATTTATTTAACCCTTCATTAAAATTCGAAGCAATTATAAGATCGTCCATGTAAGCTAAAGCCGGTTTTTCTACAAGACCAGAACTTGAGCTAGCCAATGCTAACGCCTTAGACATTGTTCTTTGAAATACCGATGGCGCATTGGCCAGTCCAAAAGGCATCCTTTTAAACTGAAAAAGACCATCAGGTGTAACAAAAGCTGTTAGATGTCTACAATCCTGTTTAATTGGTATTTGGTAGTATCCACTAGTTAAATCTAATGTACAAAAGTAATTCCTACCACTTAGTCTGTCAAGCTGATCCTCAATTAACGGAAGTGGAAAGTGATCCTTTACAGTTCGACTATTTAAAGCACGGTAATCAACACAAAGGCGTTGACCACCTGTCTTTTTGCTAACCAGTAATATCGGACTCGCATAGTCTGAGGTTGATTCCTCCACAATGTCATTTTCAATAAGTTCCTTAACCATGTCTTGAACAGTCTCACGTTCTTTGTAACTTAACCTATATGATCTATACACAACCGGGGTAGTATCCATAAGCTTTATTTTATCTGAGTCAGATTTGTACAACCAAGTTCAGAAAGGTTCTGAGCAAAGGTACTTCGGTATTTCTCAATTAATTTAAATAACCGGTCTACCTCACCTTTGCTTATATCCTGACCTACATGAATTTCAGAAAGATCAATTGGTTTTGTGTCTACTTGTAACCTGAAACAATTTTGATAAGGAGTGTCTGATTCTTTGTTGCACAATTCTGCACGAGCTAACAGTACACCTTTTTTAATTTGAATTGCTTTCTGTGGAACTGTTACTATTATAGTACAAACATTTTCATTAACACTATAAATTCCCTCATGTATAATATATTCACAGCCTTGACCAGTACACCGATATTTTCCAGATAAAAATAGCATACCCTCTCTTATGTCAGGAAAACTACACATAATATGTCCAGTCCCATCCAAAACAACATCATCATTAGTATATAATTTTATGATATTATTTAATTCATGATCAATGTTAGGCATATCTGATGGCATTTCACGATTTAACATATCCAAAGATGTACTCGATTTTATAAAAAGTATGTGAGGTAATTCTGTAAAATTTTGTCCTACTAGAATGGGTACATGTAGTTGATCAACTGCTACCACATAAGCTGTCACTACAGCTTCAACAGAACATACTTTTAATAAAACTTCAGTTTTACCTAATGGGGTTATACATGACTCCCCAATTCCCTTTATAACTGGAATCATATCTTTAACAACTGTTAACTTGTGAGTTTCAACTACATCTTGCCTTATCAATGTACAGTCACTACCAAAATCTATAAAGCATGAAATACCATCATTTGAATTATTTACATGGGCTAATTTATAAAATTTCAATTTGCTTTGTGAAAAAGTTGATGTAATAGCTGTATAAACCCGCTTATCTGTTTTTTCGGTTGCACTTGTATTGTTTTTATTTAGGAAACAATCATCCATTTTGTGACCATATTTATTGCAATTTTCGCATTTTAATAAGGGTTTAGTGCATTGCAACCGGTGGCCAGTTTGTTTGCAATTAAAACATGAGGCCTGTTTCCTACATTGACTGGAATGATGACCTGTCTGATTACAATTTGAACATTTAACATTATTACATTACCACTTGAATTGACAGGTCTATTTCTCAGTACTTTTGCCTCTCTACTGTCCTGACACATTTCTTTAAGATATTTTAACAATTGCTCAGGTTGAGTGAACCTAGCTGATGTAGCACTAGCCCTTAAAGTCCTATCATCTAGTCCATGAATGACACAATACACCGCTTTCTTGCCAGTTATTTCACATGCATTTAAAAGAACCATCTTAGAATAATAATAATCATCTAACGTTTCTGCTTGCTTAAGTTTTCTTTCCAACATATCACACAATAAAGACCCATAGTTAGTGTCTGATGGGAAAGCAGCCTTCAGTTGTTCTTGCCACTCAGACCATGTGTGATTCAAGGAAGTCAAACTTTCATACCAAAGCTTAGCATGAGCTACCAGTCTCGGCAATGCGAAATATGAAATCTGTCTATCAGTCCAACCGTAGATCAATGCACATTCATTAACCTTTGCTATCCTAATTTCTATTTTATGACTTTTAATAGATGGGTTAAACTCCGGTATAATATTTTTGTCACATTGAATCTTATTTGTATCCCGTTTTACATAATTATTCATAAAAGTTATAAAGTCCTGAAAATTAAACCCACTCATAAAGTTTGGCATACCTTGGGCTTTATTGACGTTTACCCCACAGTCCTGATTCAATGACTTCTCGTTCGCACCGGTTGCACCTGTCGTGTCGCTAACACCACTCGTGCCGCCGCGCCCCGCTGTCACCAGGCCCCTATTTCACCAAGTTACAATTGTCAATGACATATGTCTGCTGACAATACAACATATCTCGCTGACAATTGATCGAGCGACAGGTGATAACTGACAATTTTGAAAATTATTTTGTATAGAAATGCGACGTATGCGTATAAACATTACAAACATTTTGTTAAAATTGTCATAATCTAAATAACATGACAATTATCTTGTGAAACAAGAATCATTTTCCCAACTCGACATATTTGTAGATTTGTCTGTAATTATTGACATGAGATCGAGGCTGTGTCAGCCTAGCGTTACAATTGTAATTTACCTCTCGCCTCAAAGGTAAAAAATCCTTATACCTATTATAACGTCGTTTGTTAGTACTTTACCTCAAAAGCATAAAATCCTTGTAGCGATTCACCGGTTCGCATTTCACCTGGGTTGTACAAAATCTCAATAGCTTTTTTTTTGGAAGCAATTTTTCGTGTGGCTGGTCACATTAGTATATTTAATTTGTAGCATCTTATTTTCCGAGTAGTGCTTCACCATAATCGCATTTCACCGCGATCGAGTTTTGTTTGGAACGCTGTTTTATTTGACGCGTTAATTGCTTTTTGAAATAAACCTCGATAGTTTTATTTCTTGCATTTCATTTTTCGTGTAGTATTTTACCCTAGACGCATTTCGTCGCGATCGATGTTGGTTTGGGACTCTATTTAATTTGACGCGTTAATTGATGTTCGCACTAAAATTCCGTAACATTTTTATTAAAACGTGTTTTGTACCTATAGTTTCATGTCATTATTTAGTCATAATCCCAATGAAATCCCGGTTAACGTTTCATTTGAGCATGTAGGATATACATCAGCCTAAAATGTTGTTGTAGAGATAAAGTGCTACTTGGCGAACTGTGACATTAAATGCTCACGATGATATGCTATTAAAAAAAGAACACCACAGGACTTTGAATTTCTTGGGATGAGGTGTTCCTTTAACGTGCCACTGCATCGACTCTTGTTTGCTCTCAGGGTCATAATGATGAACCCAAGTTTCATCTCCGGTAACAATTTTTTGGAGCAAACCATCAGGGTTTTCACCACACAGCTCAATGAAGTCGGAACAACAAGCAACACGCGTATGCTTCTGAAACGGTGTCAACATTCGTGGTACCTACCCATCTCGCACTAACTTTGGACATGTTAAGATGATCGTGGATAATATCATGTATTATACCAATAGAACAGTGGCGTGCCTAGGGTTTCAGAATAGAGCAAGCCGAGAGATATGTTTTGTAGTTTTTACGGTTATTATGGATAAATTTATCTTGTTACCACATTACTGATCAATCTTCACTTCACTCTGCAGTTGTATAGGCATTTGCTTACGTGAACGAGCTCACCAAAGCACCCTGAAGGCATGTTACCACTAGATATAATTTTACAGACATATCAGCAATTGCATACTTTCGGTGGCCTTGAAAAAAGCCGCTTGGTTTGTATGAGAGAATAAAATAAAGGTTCAACTTCTTATTTTAACTTTGCTTGCCTAGGGAGAAAGCAATAAGTACTTACTTTTATTTCAATTACCTATCTAAAAATTACATACATATTACACAACATAGTTACTTAAATTAAATTATTATTTGTATACATCGAATGTGTTTTTCTAAAACGCCATCGTACATATTTTGAAAGTAGCGACACAAGCTCTAAAAAATTACCCTTATTCAATGAAGTTTTAGACTCATCGTGACCTCTGAAGGGAAGTTCTTGTTGTGCTAAATGACAAACAACATCGACTAATCTTTGAAAAACGCTACTATTGTTATCAACACGCATGTTGTTTTGTAATTTCCTTTGATAATTGGCGCGATAAAGATGTCTCAATTCGCTGTTTACCAAAATCACTAAAAGAAATTAACGCGTTCATGTGTTTTCGAGAATTCATGTGTCTTTTAATGGCGCCAGCTAAATTATTTAAATCCTTAACTTTAACCGTCTGTGTATGTCACGCCAACATTGACGTATTTGACACTGACTATGAGTTAACTCTAAAGGCCCGTATAGAATGACCAAAGATACAACATTTAATTACTTTGTACTAAACAGTTTTTTTTTTTTTTTTGCAATATTTAAAAATCTAATCTAGTACTTAGTTTCTATGGATGTACCTAGTAATATGCCGAAGTTATCGTAAATCAAAAAAAACACGGTGTATATTTTTCCTTGTTTTATTTTCCTCGCAAATGTGATGGAAGCCATTGTGTGTATTACAGGCAGTACCTAAGGGGAGTTTGGTGTCGGGCATCTAACTCTTTCATTAGTAATCCCCTTCTTACTACCCTTGATGCACAATATACTATTATACTAGTTGATTTTTGGGATTTCGTCTTTGTAGTCAAGGCTTCAGAACCCTACAATAATGATGGTCCGAAATGCTTTTGCCCTTTTATGCTTTTTATTAAACAGTATAAAGATTTTAGCGGCTTCCGCACGCGATCGTGTGAAATTGGTAATATCACGGTTGGTTTTTAATGGTACGCAGTATTTGTAATTTTGTAATGGTATTTTCCGTTCCAATTACGAGGGGCGGCTGATAAGTAATCTCCTTGGTCAGAAATATATACAAAATTAATGCTGGCTGGTATGTATTTATATTCGTTTGTTATTCTATTTTCCAAATGAATAACAATAATTTTGGTTTATTGCATCACGTTTATTTGTCTCCTACAATTGTTTCGAACATGTCGGTAGAAAAAGTGAAAATGTATAAAATCGAGCAGCGTTCCGTGATTAAGTTTTTGACTTAAGAAGAAAATACGCCTTCGGAGATCAGACAGCGTATGTTACGTGTGTTTGGCAGATCGTGTTTATTATAAAGTTTTGGTCGAGGCAGTTTAAATTAGGTTGTGACAGCCTGGAAGATGATCCTCGTTGCGAAAGACCAGTATCAATTGTCACCGATGAAAAATAAATAAAAAAAATAGAGGACCGACGAGTGAAGCAGTGGAAGAGATAGAGAGTAGCTAGAGATGTGGGCGTCAGTAAAAAGCGAGTCAATGAAATAATTCATGAGCATTTGAACATGTCCATGATTAGTGCACGTTGGGTCCCCAGAATGTTGACAACATTTGACATCAAGAGGCGTGTCAAATGTTGCGCAGAGTTTTTGGATTATGCTCATAGATTATTTACCGAAGAAAACTAAAATGATTGCTGATTATTACTCCAATTTACTATATCAACTAAGAGAGACAATAAAAGAAAAAAGGCGAGGTAAACTAAGCAAAGGAATTCTGATTTTGCAAGATAACGCACCAGTGCATACCGCCCGCACAACGAAGCTAGCAATTAAAGGCAATGGCTTCGAACCCATTGACCATCCCCCTTATAGTCCAGATCTAGCCCCCTGGGACTATTTTCTGGGACGAAGGTTTATGACCGATGACGAAATGAAGGCTGCGGTTGCTTACTTTTTCACGACAAACAGAAAGATTTTTAAAGAATGGCTTTAATTCAATATTTGAAAAATGTAATAAGTGCATTTTATTAGCAGGGGACTATAAGTCAGTATTTTTTTCAAGTTAGGTAGATTACGTTACGTTACGTTAGATAGATCCGGCGGGATAGGCGTCGTTAGCATTGGGCTGCTACCTATCTAGGAGAAGGAAAACTCCGAATTCAAACCCGGCGGGATAGGCGTCGTTAGCATTGGGCTGCTACCTATCTAGGAGAAGGAAAACTCCGAATTCAAACCCGGCGGGATAGGCGTCGTCAGCATTGGGCTGCTACCTATCTAGGAGAAGGAAAACTCCGAATTCAAACCCGACCCTGCATAATGGACCATGCGAGCACGATTTAAAAGGTTTATACCCCAGGAGGGTACTGGCAATGCCAGAGAATCCCTCCCCAGGCCTAGCCTGGGCAGCCCTTCGTACTCTGGGGGGGGCAAAAGAGTGCTAGTATGTTCGGATCCCTCCGGGGATCGGAACGGCGGCGATGCCGTTTGCCACGTGTCACGCCGTGTTCGCAGGAGGGTTGCCAAAAAGCGGGCCGCTGAAAGCCGCCTTGCTACGATGAATGTTTGTGGAGGGATGGAACATAAATTAGATGAGGTATGTATGATGATGAAAGAGAGAAAGCTGGATGTTCTTTGTGTGACTGAGACGAAGAAAAAAGGGGTGAGTACGTCCACACACGGAACCTTGACGGCTTTGTGGTCCGGAGTTCCGGTATCCGAGCACGGTCGTCATGGAGTTGGCATCGTACTCACAGAGCGAATGGCTGAATGTATGCAAGAGCATGAATGTGTGAGCCTGCTGTGTATGCATGGAGTGTCCGTGTGTGCGTAGCCGCCACACACGGGCCAGTAATAAACTAGCTACCGGACGAGCGCACGTGTTTTACTTCCACCCAAATACATATCATTTGGCGACGACGCGGGAATAATTCCAGGAAAAATTACGGGAATGACTACCTACGTGGGAACCTTGGGATCATTTGATTACAAGAATCAAGAATGGGAGATTTTCTACGAGAGATTGTCGATGTTTATAAAACTGAACGACATTGCGGTAGATAAAAAATGTGCGGTGTTACTAACGAATTTATCTGACGACTCGTATCGTTTGGTTAGTAATTTAGTTCATCCGAAGAAAATCGGAGATGCCACTTTCGATGAGCTGGTTGCAGTACTCAACAAACATTTTACTCCAAAAAGGTCGACTTTTGCGGATCGTAGCTTATTTTATGAAGCGGTCAAAAGAGACGGCGAAAATTCAGAGGAGTGGATAGCCCGCTTACGTGGTTTGGCGGTACACTGTGGTTTCGGGACGGAGCTGGAGGTGTTATTGCTTGACCGGTTCGTATTAGGATTTAGATCTGGCCCCGAACGGGACAAGCTTTGTGAGCAGGATCTTTCATCCTTAACGTTAGCGAAGGCGCTTGAGATAGCTCAGAAGGCTGCTTGTGCCTTGAAAGCGCGAGCCAGCGAGTCACCCATCGTCACAGTGAAGGAGGAACCGCTGTTCAAGGTCGGCGCGGCCCGAGCGGGGCCAGCTGGAGCTCGCGCGTCGCGCGCGGCGGCCCGCGACCCCGATAGATGCTCTGTATGCGGTCTCAAGAATCACACGGCGGAAAAATGTCGATTTAAAAATTACCGGTGCAATAAGTGCAAAAATAGGGGACATTTGCGTAAGGTGTGCGAGCTGAATGTGAACAAGTTGGATGCGCGCCCCGACGAGCCAGGAGATCCTGACCACGACTGTGAGGAATGCCGGCTTTTCAGTATGAGGTGCGTTAATAACAATCCAATTTTAGTATCAGTTGAAATTGACGGTCGCGATTATAGTATGGAGCTCGACTCGGGCTCCAGTACCAGTGTCATTGCAGAAAAAATCTATAGACAATACTTTTCTCAACATAAGTTGCAACAGTGTAATGTAAAAATGTGTTTTTATAATGGCCACAAAATTTCGCCTCTGGGTAACTTTTCCGTGCCCATAAAATTCGGGAACATTAAAGACAATATAACATTCTTTGTAATTAAAAACGGGAGCGGTCCACTACTGGGACGCGATTTTATGGCCAAGTTTGGAATATCGTTCACTACGAATAGGAGCCACTTAAACCAGTTACAGGTGATTAGTTCGCACGATTCCGATCATATTCAGTTACTCGATAATTACAAAGATTTGTTTAAAGATGAACTAGGGTGTTACAAAGGGTTAGAAGTAAACTTACAACTAAAAGAAGGTGCTCAACCAAAATTTTGTAAGGCCCGCCCGGTCCCATTCGCTTTAAAAGGGCTAGTCGAAGCGGAAATACTGAGACTCGTAGACGTAGGTATATTAGTGCCCGTGAATCACTCGGATTACGCAACGCCTATAGTACCGGTACGAAAATCAAACGGCAGCGTAAGGATTTGTGCCGATTATTCAGTTACACTTAATAATCACATCCATATTGATAAATACCCCTTACCTCGGATAGAGGAGGTATTCGCAAAATTAAGTGGTGGGGAACAATTTACGAAGCTGGATTGTAGTCAGGCTTACAATCAATTATGTTTATCACAATCATCCCAAAAGCTCACAACTATAAATACGACTAAGGGGTTATTCATGTACACGCGACTGGTTTTCGGATTGGCTAGCGCGCCAGCCATTTTCCAAAGAACGATTGAAAGCTTGCTGGCGGGCATTGAGGGAGTTTCTGTTTTTCTGGACGACGTTTGTGTGACGGGACCAAATAAAATTGTTCATTTCGAGCGCCTACAACAGGTTTTTCAGCGATTTCAAAACGCGGGTCTAAGGCTCGAAAGGAAGAAATGTGCTTTTTTCCAAGACAGTGTAACTTATTTAGGACACATTATAGATAAGAAGGGCCTGCATAAGTGTTCTACCAAAGTTGAAGCCATTAACAAGGCGCCACGCCCTAGTAATGTGACTGAGTTAAAACGATTTTTAGGTATGATCAATTATTATCGGAATTTCATACCAAACGCGTCTTCCATTCTTGACCCTCTTCACGATTTATTGCGCACAGAAGCGCGGTGGGAGTGGTCTGAGCGGCACCAGGCGGCCTTCGAGCGAGTAAAGGCTGAGCTGGCGTCGGAGCAGGTGCTGGCGCACTTCGACCCCGGCGCCCAGCTGGTACTGACGGTCGACGCGGGGCCCCAGGGGTTAGGCGCGGTCTTATCGCAAATAGGTATAGATAGTTTGGAGAGGCCGATAGCTTTTGGTTCCAGGGCGCTTTCAGCTGCCGAACGAAACTATAGTCAGTTGCATAAGGAAGCGACGGCTATAATCTTCGGTGTGAAAAGGTTCCACCAGTACTTGTACGGCCGACAGCAGCCATTTATATTAAAGACTGATCATAGACCTCTTTTAGCAATTTTTGGTAACAAAAACGGTATTTCTGTTATGACGGCCTCCCGGTTAATAAGGTACGCAATTTTCTTGTCCGGTTATAACTTTAAAATTCAATTCACTAAAGGGAAAGAAAATCAAGTGGCGGATTATTTGTCACGCGCCCCGGTCGGCACTGTCGGGTCGACGAGCGGTTGTAATAACATTACGATAAATTCTTTACAATTGCACAGTTTACCTGTTACATACCGGGACCTTCGCGAGGCAACAGTAAATGATAGAACCTTATGTGTGATCATCAATTACGTTAAAAATGGCTGGCCTAGGAAAATAACTTGTAAGGAAAGTTTACCATATTTCCAATGTAGGAATGACCTAGAAGTAGAAGACGGTTGTTTGCTTCGAGGGCATCGGGTTGTTATCCCGAGTACATTTAGGAACCGGTTATTGGCAGAATTACATAAATCCCATCAGGGAATTGTAAAAACGAAAAGTATGGCGCGCACTCGAATGTGGTGGCCAAACATTGATTTAAACATTCAACAGCTGATCGGCGCGTGCGACGTATGCAGCGCGCTGCGGCCCGCGCCGCCCCGCGCCCCTCCCGCGCCTTGGCCCCGCCCGGCGGCTCCGTGGACGCGGATTCACATAGATTACATGTCAATAGGACAAAGGTCTTATTTAGTAGTGGTAGATGCGTTTAGTAAGTGGCTCGAATGCGTTGATATGGGCACTAGTATATCTACTAGACATTTAATTAGAACCATGAACACGTTAATTGCAAGGTTTGGGCTGCCACAAGTAATCGTATCGGATAACGATCCCAAAATTGCTTCAAAGGAATTCATTGAATTTTGTAGCTCAAATGGAATTCAACATTTAACATCCCCTATATATCACCCTAGTAGTAACGGACAAGCCGAAAATTCGGTTAGGACCTGTAAAAAAATGATTAAGTCTATAATGCAACAACACACTTGTAGCAATGTGATTAATGATAAATTGCAAGAGTATTTATTCGAATACCGCAATACGAATCATTGCTCGACCGGCATGACGCCTGCAAAAATGATGTTTGGTCGTGAATTACGGGGTAGGCTCGATTTAATTCTTCCAACTGGGAATACTGCATTGGAAACAAAAGATGATTCTGACTCGGGGAATACAGGTAGATTGCTATCGGTGGGCGAAGGGGTATGGGTTAAATGCTTCGAGAATAGGAAACCGTATTGGAGTAAAGGGGTAATTACAAAAAAAGTTGGCTGCAGGTTGTATATGGTTCTTTTTTTTTTTTTTTTTTTTTTTATATCATAGGAAGGCAAACGAGCACACAGGCCACCTGATGGTAAGTGGAAACTGTGACCCATAGACATTCGCATTCACAAGACCGCAATCCTAAGACTGCAAATGCGTTGCCAACCCTGAGGCCGAAGATGGAATGCCTCTATGCTAGTCATTTCACCGGCTGTCTTATCCCCAAACCGGAACACAACAATGCGAACACTGCTGCTTGGCGGTAGGTTAATGGATAAGATGGTGGTACCAACCCGGACGGACCCTGCACAAGGTCCTCCCACCTCCAATAAATCAAGTTCGGCTAATAAATCAAGCGGACATCATTTGCAAACGTCATATCGATCAGCTGTTGCGGCGTTCGGATACTTCGGATGACAATTATGTGCCGCCTGAGGATCACGTGACTGACAATTGTAACACGGACGGGGATGGAGAAATAGTAGGTGATAATATTGTTCAAGTTAGGCAGCCCTCAGCCCCTGCTGCTCAGTCGGTAGTGCCGGATATTGCGGCTCCGGATGACCGTAGTAGCCCAACGGTTGATGATTGGCAGGAAGCTTCGGAGGAGGGGCTGATGGTGAGCTCTGACAATACAGACAGGGTAACTGAACACTTGATTGTTGAGGAAGAGGATCCTGATCCTATGCCGGCCTCTGGATCGACACCCACTGCCCCTGGCTTACGACTAAGGCCTCGTAATAAAAATATTAATTATAAGATATGACTCGATAGTCCAGTGGTACCTGCTGCCTATATTTGGAGTAGGGGGTTGTTGGTTCGAATCTAAGCAAAAGTATATCTAAAAGTATGTTTAGTAATATATGTAATATTGTAAGATAAGTAGTACCTAAGTATAATATAAGTAACATTATTAGTGTAATTATGGTTAACATAACTATGCCTGTTGTCAACAGATTACAGAACTAAGAGGAGAGGAATGCTGTGTATGCATGGAGTGTCCGTGTGTGCGTAGCCGCCACACACGGGCCAGTAATAAACTAGCTACCGGACGAGCGCACGTGTTTTACTTCCACCCAAATACATATCAGAGCCCAAGACTTCTCTGGGTGAGACTCAAGGTAGGTCTCACCCGTTTATTCGTAATTGGGGCTTATGCCCCAGATACGAAAAAATCGAAAAAAGAAAGGGAGGAGTTTTGGGAAAGTTTGCATGAGGTTTCAACAAAATGCAAGGAGAATGAGAGGATTATTTTGTTAGGCGATTTTAATGGTTGGACAGGCGTGCAAAGGGATGGTTTTGAATCGGTACTGGGTAAGTATGGTGATGAGCGAGTGAACGAGAATGGCAAATGTCTTCTCAATGTATGTTTGGCCAAGAATCTCTGCGTGACAAACACTTTATTTTGATCACAAAGAGATTCATCAGTATACGTGGAGACGGCAGAATGAGAAGTCTATGATAGACTTGATGATTGTGGATGAACGGTTGCGTAACAAAGTTGTAGATACCAGAGCATTTCGAGGAGTTAGCGTAGGTTCAGATCACTACTTAGTGGTAACACGAGTAAGGGGTCTGTTCACACGTTGGCGCTATCGTGTTCCCGTACCTACCACTGCGTTAGAGAGGATAAAAGTAGAGAAACTGAATGACGAAGTTATACAAGATGAGTACGTAAGAAAGCTGAAAGATTGTTTTGAATGTGTTAATAAGATGAAAGACAGTGAAGTTGAGAATAATGTAAATAATGTATGGGAGATTATGAAGAATGGAATGGTCAAATCGGCCACTGAAGTATGTGGTGTCGTAAAAAGAAGGAAACGCAAGAATGAACGACCGGAATGGTGGGATAGAGAGGTAGATGATGTAGTGAAAGAGAAGAAAAAGTGTTGGTTGGATTTTGTAGCTGTAGATCCAGGACAAGATCTAAGCGACAGAAAGAAAAAAAGAGTATAATAGATCAAAGAAAAGAGTGAAAGACGTTGTGGCTAGAAAGAAAGATTTACTGAATGAAAAGTATGACAGGAGTTTCTCTGACAACTTCCAGTCGAATATTAAACTCTTTTGGAGCTTGATTAATTCGGCTCGGGGGAAATCGGAGAAAACTAAATTAAGCGCGGTGAGGGATGAGTCTGGAGACTTAATATGTGAGGAAGAAAAAATGTTTGATAGATGGAAAACTTATTTTGAAAGCTTGTTTGAATGCGAAGATATTTGTCGTGAGCCAGAAAGCATGAGTAAAGATGCAAGTAGCGAAGATGAAAGTGTGATTAGTATGAGTGAAATAATGAAGGCTTTAAAAAGTATGAAAGCGGGAAAGTCAGCAGGTTGTGATAGAGTGTCGATAGAAATGCTGAGGAGAGGAGATGGCGTGGTGGGTAGTCTGTTGTACCGTCTTTTCAATGCATGTTGGAGTAGCGGCCGAGTCCCGGAAGATTGGGTCAAGGCCGTTATCGTCCCTCTGTATAAAGGAAAGGGGTCACAGCAAGACTGCAAAAACTACCGCGGTATCAGCCTCCTTAGTGTTGTCGGCAAAGTAGGGTAAACCCTCCAGTGAATGAACACTTAAGCATTTTTTCAACTTTGAAAATGTATTACTCTGTATTTATCAATAATTGTAATGGTTTTAAGGAATTTAATCAATCTTCATTTAATAAACTAGAAAATAATTTCTGTGATTTTTTATTACGTTTATAGTATTTGAGTTAAACGAGAGTTTATGAAAAAGTACCCAAAAACCCAGTAAATGAACAAAAAATCTAATGAATGAACATAGTGTAACCCAGTAAATGAACAAAAAACTAATAAATTAATATAGGTGGTAAAACTCAGTGAATAATAGTAGATTGTACAACAAGTGCATAAAACGTACCATTTTACCCGAGACGTGCATATAGCCACCCGAGCCGGTACGGCGAGGGTGGATGGTCACGTCGAGGGTAAAATGGGTTTTATGCTCGAGTTTTACACTCTGCTTTTCACTTCGATTGCAAGGAAATAAAACAACAATTAAGCATATACAAGAAAATTTAATTAATTTTTATAATGTAATTAATATGTTCTATCACGCATAAAATGTAATTTCATCGACAGTTCGTCAAATTAGCTTAAAAAAACACACTCCGCAAACTTGTTTACGCTTTTTTGGTTCCTCCATATCATAAAACTTTCGTATGTTCTGAGATAGATTTTCTTCGATTTAGGCGGCAATATCTGCTCAATTACATTTTTCACACTTCTGTCCATTAAAGTCTCAGGCGAAATCATTTTTTGATCGTCACTATCACTACTTGAAGACATTGTTCAAATACTTACGAATAATTTATTGAATTTTCAACCGCAACAACAAATTTAGTTAGTTTTTAATTTTGATTGACGAATAATTAGCTTCCCGCTACACAATTTTTCTTAATTTTTTTTTTTTATTTTCAATTATGTGACGTTTGACTATGGACACTATGGTTTGAGCCTTAATGCCAAGTTATATAAATATTTGCGTTACTTACTTTTTTTTTTACGTAATTGCACGCCCGTATTAATCTTAAAGTATTAAGATAGTATTACATATGTCGTAATTATAATAAGATATAACCTAAATCTCATAAAAATATATCAATTAAATGAAGGTGTATTGTGTATGTGGCTGTAAGGCCTTATTGCCTTAGTCTTAAAAGAAGAAATTACTTTATGCACTAGAGCATAAAATGCGATTTTATGCAGCCTATACCCAGCATAAAGAAGGACTTTACGAGCATGAGAAGTGAAAACATTATTTAGATCTTTTTAATCAAATAATAAAATCTTTTTAACATAAAATTAAGTCTTTCTTCAATAATTTATCATATAAAAAATTTAAGTAGGTACAATATCTACTTAATATTCAAATAATGTCTTTTATCACAAAATACACCTAAGTAGGTACATAGGATCGTTATGGATTCTTTTTCCTTCCCATGTGGAATTTCGTAAACATTCTTATAGTTTTTTGGACCTAAAATTTGACCGCTATTTGGACACATCACGACACCAGTTTCATCAGAATTAAATATTCTGCTCGGGTCATCTTTAATATCTAGGGCATTTTCTTCAATCAAGTATTCTTCTAACTATTTAAACCATGCCCTTATGCCTTCTTCTGTAACTGCTGCTCTTGCGTTAGAAATAATTTCTGAATTTCTTTTAGTTAAATCAGGATGCCTTTTAAGGAATAGTTCAAGCCATTTTGGTCCCGGCTTATTTGCAGCAAACTTTGTTTCACGGTTATTTGCATTTAAATAATTTTGCACGCTATCAATGACTTCGTCTGGATGCATTGGAAAACCAAGTTTTGCTTTATTTATTATCCATTTAACTAGTTCTGCTTCTGCAAGACTAGAGAGTTCAGTCGGCGGTCCCATTTTTCTCTCCCATGGAACTTTGTGGGTGATTTTATTGTGAAGAGTAGATTTGGGCACATTAAACCGTATACTTGCTTTGTTTAATGTCATTAAGCCATTAGAAATAGCATGTAAAGCTGTTTCCAAGTCTTTTTGAGTATAGCGGAAGCGTTGATATATTTTTTTTCCGTCCATATTGATCTAAAACAAATTGGAATAGAATGAATGTTAGTCACCAGTAACACAGGAACACCAATCAAAAAATCAATCATCTTATCAAAAACCACTTTTGGTAAAATAGGGTCTAGCTCAACAAATCATGCTTAAAATAATTAATTTAAGGCGAAGGGTAGGGCAAAATTACGAAATCGAGGTGTTTTTGGATATTTTTTTTGGGAAAAATATAGGAAGTGGCAGTTTTAAATGATGATAATCTGAAGACATATATCCTCAAGTCTTGCTCTGACTCATTAATATAGTTATCTAACTGATAGTAAGCTCTATATACCACTTTAAATGAACCGTTTTTAAAAAGTTCGTATTCGTTTTATTCCGGCTGGGCGATTTAGTTTGCAGCCAAACTTTCCACACTTCTTTTTACGGATTTAATGTGTTGCGTGAACTTGAATATATTAGCTTTAATAAGAATTTACAGATTATAGACTCAAAACCTATGTGCTCCTAGTGAAACAATGAACTAAATGTTTGCTCTTAAACTATGACTAGGCGTTTTGAAGATTTTTGTTGAATGTGGCCAAAAAAATATACACAAACTAAAATAAGAATTTAAAATACTCAAAAAATAAACAAAACTATATAAAGAAAAAAACAAATTGTTTCGAATAAAAGTTGATTTTAGTGTTAGATAATGGATTTGAACTTGCATTCACGTTGGATCAGTAAAAAATCATAAAAGTTGTGTAGTTATAACTAGGTAGGTACTCAAAACTACAGAGCGATGAAAGCGACGTTGCGTGCTCGGTTTGGGTTTTGGCGTGTGGCGGCCGGCCGCGGCGTTGCCAGACCGTTGGGTTGGTTTGGTTGATAGTTCGAATGTTTCGAACTTTGTTTTGACTCCCACCCAACGGTCAGTCACTGTCATTTCAGTTGAATTGAATCAGTTGCGTTTCTACTATTCCGTGCGAACAAGTAACTACCTACTGCAGTGGTTTTATAATTCGGCCTTGGCGTTGTTGTTTTGTTTCTGTTGTGTGAATTATTTATGTATTTACTTATTTGTTTAAAAGCTATTTTGGACATTCGTTACTGAATTTGAGATAGTATTTAGAAAAACACAAGTGTATCTTATTGGTCGATCAAATCAAGCGCCATCTAACGGTAAATGCATGCCTGACTGTTTGACAAACAGCATTATGCGGTCGATCGCAGAGCTTACTTGTTAGATGGCGCGCGAATTAAAACTTTACTCGGCTGGCCGATTGAGCAAGGTCAATTGCCCGCCCCGTCGCCTTAAGAACAAGAGGATGATTTTTTTATTAACAAGCCCAATTTAGGAACTAAAACTTATAAAATGGACAAAAACAACTTTGTCGTTACGTTGTTCATACATAGGATTACAAGGTATCTAGTAAATGAACAACGCCAAATTTCTATAGTCCATTCACTAGATTTTACATGCCTATGAATGAACACTAGTGTTCCAATACTGGCTCAAAGAATCAGAATCGTATTCTATGCAGAATCTCATAAAAACAACCTTAAAACGATTACGTTTACATTTAAATTTAGAAGAAAATCAAAATTGAGTCACCACCAGTAAATGAACACACTGTTCATTTATTGGTTTTAGAACATTTGATAAGCCAG
Organism: Acleris emargana; assembly: GCA_927399475.2. NCBI lineage: Eukaryota > Metazoa > Arthropoda > Insecta > Lepidoptera > Tortricidae > Acleris > Acleris emargana. The sequence continues at coordinate 49,421,944 of OV656835.1, read as the reverse complement.
TAATGGAGCACCTAAAAATAACGACTTTATCGCAAAAACAGTCATCAAAGTGTACATTGAGAGAAGGTTTAAATCTTATTCTTACCAAATAACTAAACTTTCTACTGTTATACATCAAATAAGCACTTCTAATGTTACTCCAAATATGCACTGTTCTTACCTGGTATCTAATTTCTCCATACAACACATCAAAAACAGAAACACGTTCACTTCAAACGCCGGCCATGTTGAAATTGGTAGATTATAAATTTATCTAGTGTTGCCATTACATAGGAAACCGAGTTGCTAATAAGAAAAAAAATACGACAAGTGGTAGAAATGCCTATGTTTCTTATTTTAGGCAAAAAATGTGATTTTGTTCATTCACTGGGGGGGGTTCATTCACTGGAGGGTTTACCCTATATGCGAAGATTTTAATTGAAAGGGTATTTGAATGTTACGAATGACAAAATCTGGGATGTACAAGCGGGATTTCGAAAGGGAATGGAATGTACGGATCAGGTCTTTTCACTACGGTCCATCACAGAAAAGTTCTTGGCTGTCAACCAAAAGGTTTTCTGTGCTTTTGTGGACCTGGAAAAGGCCTATGATAGGGTAGATAGAAAGGAGTTGTGGACGGTGCTGTCTATGTATGGAGTGAGCAGCAACCTGGTGCAGGCTTTGAGGTCCCTTTATGAGGGTTCCAAAGCCTGTGTCAGAATCAATGGCGCATACTCGGCCTGGTTTAACATCTCTAAAGGTGTTAGACAGGGCTGTGTTGCCTCACCATGGCTGTTCAATCTATTCATGGACAGTTGTATGTGGGATTTGAAAGGGTATGATAAGGGTTTGCGTGTGCAAGAGTTGCTAATCAAATGCCTCTTATATGCCGATGATCAAGTTATACTTGCCCCATCGGTACTTGAGTTGCAGGAGATGGTGACAGTGATGAATGAGGGATTTAAGCAAAAGGGGATGAAAGTAAATGTTACCAAGACCAAGGTCATGGTGATAGAGAAGGATGAGGAGATGACTGAGTACGTGATAAATATAAATGGTGAATTAGTAGAACAAGTGAGCGAATTTGTGTACCTGGGAAGTATGTTTACAAGAGATGGTAAGTGTGAGAAGGATATCGAGAGGAGGGTGAATGCGGGCAATCAAATAAATGGGGCCCTGCACTCCTTTGTAAGCAGACAGGGCGTTTCACAAAAAGCCCGGCTGGCTGTTCACAATGGAGTGCTGGCACCTACCCTGATGTATGGTAGTGAATGTTGGGTGTGGCAGGACAAGCATGTAAGTCGTGTAAATGCAGTTGAAATGCGCTCTTTGCGTAGTATGTGTGGTGTGAAACTGATTGATAGAGTAAGAAATGAAAAAATCAGAGAGAAATGTGGAATAAAAGAAGATGTAGTGACTAAGATTGAAAAGGGCATGCTTCGATGGTTCGGTCATTTGGAAAGGATGGATGAAAGAAGATTGACGAAAGAGATATACAGATCGAAAGTGAGTGGAAGGGTCGGAAGGGGCCGCCCTAGGCGTACTTTTTCGAATCAAATCGGAGAAATACTGGAAAAGGGCAGAATCTTAAGTACCCGAAACCGACGTGCGTGCATGACTCGATGTATGAATGTTGAAGAAGCGAAAGAAATTTGATTTTCTGTACCTGAAAAATTCCGATATAACAAGAATCCGGCGAATAGGGAGCTAATCTCATTTACTTGTACTATTAATTTCTAGGTTGATTTGGAAAAAAAATCGTGTGACCCTCGTAAATGTCACGTTGGTGTCTAATAAAGGCAGGTAAATGTGTTTTGCCGACTGACACAGGATGTATACCATGTTTGAATCTGATAATCACATCGATCAATTTCTACTTTTAGAGTTATTAAGTCTTAATCATTTATTATTATCATCATCATATCAGCTGAAAGGCAACTGCTAGACATGCCTATGCCAATGATCTACACGATGGTTGGTAGTGCTACTCACATCCACCGGTTTGCCTTGACCCCCGGAAGGCCTGCCAACACCCTTACCCTACTGAAAAAGATAACGCCACTACAAACGGAGTTTTAATTTCGTCTGAAATTTGATACACTGATAATTATAAGGCACAAAATATTAAAAAAAACATCGGAAAAGTGAATCCTTTTAAAATTAGGTACGCGCCGTGTCTCATCTGAATAAAATAAATAAATATCAGGAAACCATGTCACACCAATTGACCTAGTCCCAAACTAAGGTCTAGGCTTCTACTATGGGTACTAGACCACGATTGAAATACTTATATGGAGAAATATACATATACTTAAATACATAGAAAACATCCATGACTCAGAAACAAATATTAACGCTCATCACACAAATATCTGCCCTTACCGGGATTTGGACCCAGGACCGCTAGCTTCGTAGGCAGGGTCACTACCAACTAGGCCAGCGAGTGGTCCGTATGTCAGGCACATAACTGGGCCGAGAACTGGGCCTCTATTCAACACGGTAAAAAACATATCGTGTTTGAGCTATTATTGTATTGTCACCGTTTTGATAGCTCTTATTTACTTGAAAGTAATGGCGGCTGACGTCATAACAATACTATAACAGGTTAACTACGATATCGTTTTCACCGCCTTGTAGAATACCGGCCCTGTTGTAAGCATTTCCTCTGTAACAAAATAACAATAATCTCGTGGTAGGTACAAATGATTTTTCGTGTTCTGTGCTCACAAATACAATTAGGTTACCAAAACGGTACTGTAATACAATAAGTTTGTAACCCTTAAAATAAACCTTATTGTATTGTTCATTGTATGCAATGTCTCATTTGCTTTTAATTATTCAATTTGAAAAGCAAATGGTTCGATAGAACAGCGACTGTTTATTTTGTATAATTTTTGGGAGTCGCATGTTACCTGGCGCCGAGTGCGCACGGCTATGTATTATTAAAGATAACGGAAAACTGAATAAAAGATATACTTCAAACTAGCCATTAGTGTTCTTATTATTTACAGATACAACCCCAAACTTTGTATCTATTACATGGTGGAGTAAGCGGGGGTTCCGCTAATTTATATCGCAAGCTAGCGAGTGCTCGAACACGAGAGACAGGGATAAGCCTAGCGTAAGGCAGGTCCTAAGAGGAAAGAGTATTAATACGGTAAAACGGTATCGAAAGGGTAATCTATTTGTTATTTTGTGTGTCTTCCCCTGCGTAAGGTTAGCTCGGCGAAGATGGCTGCGAAGAAATTCAATGGGTTATCGGATGTGGAGGACTTTATTATGCAGTTCGACGCCATCGGGATCATAAAGTCCTGGACGGACGAACAGAAAAAATATGCAATTGCCGCATATTTGGACGGATCAGCATTGCTGTGGTATAAGACCAACTACACTTCGTTCACAACGTATGAGGTCCTCGTCACCAAATTGAAGGCACAATTCACCTCGCAGACCGATTTCGCACAGAAATTTTACTACAGAAAGCAACAACGGCAAGAGACTCTCATTGAGTATTTCTATGCATTAGAGAGTTTAGCGGCGAAAGCGGAGATCAAGGATGACTCTAAATTCATCAAACATTACATTAACTCCGTTAGTGATCGCTAAAAGTGGTTACTTGCCTCAAAATTGTTTGCGTCTAAAGAAGAACTAAGAAAAACACTACTACAAGTGGAGGATGTGTATAATTATGAAAACACGTATGCACAGAAAGTGGAATTGCCAATCTTCAATCCGGAGGTGAGCTTCGAAGACATCAGAAGTCGTGGAGACCAATCGATGCACACGCCGCAGTCGGAGTATGTGACACCGTACAGACCGCCGGGAACGGTTACGATGCCGCGTAGGGTGCATTTTGAACCGCAATCGCCACCGTCACATAATTTGCGTCCACGTCCATGGAGTCAGCAACAAGCTTCACGAAGGCAGCAGGATGCAACGCCTTCTTCTTCGAGGCAGCACCCAAACTACAGTCCCCGTCGCCAGTGAACCGGATTGCGACGAGGTGGAGAAATAGTCCGGTTATGCAGCAGCAGGATGATGTAGATAGTTCTAGGGATGTTTTTGTACCCATTATTTCTGTACAGTTAAATAATGTTGATTGCGAGGCACTCATAGATTCAGGAGCGTCCGTCTCATGTATATCGGTATCGCGTTTGGAGACCTTGAAATATATATCCTACGTAGAGTCTCCTCAGGTACCGTTGAGAGCTGTGGGTGGCCATGCCATCAATGTGGTAGGCAGCATAGATACTAGCTTCTTAGTCAATAACGGATATTTTCGCCATAAATTATTGGTTATTTCCGATCCCGCAGAACTTTTCATATTAGGGCAAGATTTTCTACGCGACAACAAGGCCATTATTGATTTTAAAAATGGTGAATTAATATTGAAAGAAAGGATTGCAGTACCTTTCAAGTCAATGTCAAGCCAAGATGAAAAAAAAACAAATTTCTCTATACAAACCAAGGAGTTTGTGCATGACGCTTATATGAGCAAAACTGATTATGTTTATTTTACAGATTTGGTGCAGCAGAATGAAAACTATTTGTTGAATCTTTCGGAAACAAAACCGGTTGTTTTTGACATAAACGAGAAATTGTTGGACAAGCAGAAGTCGCAACTGGATAATTTATTAAAAGGGTTCCGCAGAACGTTTTCCTTTGCAACTCAAGAATTGGGCTGTTATAGGGATTCTTTAATCGCAGTGAAAACGTCAGACGATGAACCAGTGCATAAGGCACCCTATCGAGTGTCGGAGAAGCAAAGACGAATTATCGATGAGCAGGTGCACGAGATGCTAGAAAATGGTATCATTCAAGAATCAAGAAGCCCATATGCTTCACCGGTTGTTTTGGTGGATAAGCCAGAAGGTCCGCCAAGATTTTGCATTAATTTTAGAGCATTAAATAAAAAAATCAGAATGGATTCATACCCCATACCAAGAACAGAGGATTTATTGGGATGTTTGCAGGGGGCAAAGTATTTCGCCGACCTTGACATGAATTCTGGATATTGGCAGCTGGCGTTGGGTGAAGGCAAAGATAAGACGGCCTTCGTGACGCATTCCGGATTATTTGAATTTAATGTTTTGCCGTTTGGTCTGAAAACGAGTCAAGCAATGTTCCAACGAGTGGTGGATAAAGTGCTCGCCGGAATAAAATATAAAAAGGTTATAGTGTACGTCGATAATATATTGGTATATGGAGAAACTTTTGAAGAATTTATGTCGGCTTTGGAAGACGTTTTGTCACGTTTGAAATATGCCAATTTAACCCTAAAACCATCCAAGTGCAAGTTTGGGTATCTGAAGGTGACAGTTTTGGGACATGAAGTATCCGCAATGGGAATTGGAACGGATACTAAGAAAGTGGAAGCTATGAAGAAAATACAACCTCCAAAGAATGTAAAGGAAGTAAGATCCGTGTTGGGGCTGTATTCATATTACAGGAAGTTTATAGACAACTTCGCTGAAGTAGCGTTTCCCATAACAAATTTAACGAAGAAAAATAAGAAGTTTGTTTGGTCGAATGAGGAACAGAAAGCGTTTGAGGAATTAAGGAATAGAATATGTGAAGCTCCAGTTTTGGCATACTTCTCAGCCGATAAGGAAGTAACAACAAGATTGTACATCGATAGCTCAGACAAGGCTTTGGGAAGTTGCTTATGTCAAGGTATGGAAGAAATGAAACCTGTCGCATACGCGTCGAGGAAGTTAAGTGCGGCCGAACAAAGATATTCGGTGACTGAAAAGGAATGCCTTGGTTTGATATGGGCCCTGCAATACTTCAAGCATTATTTGTGGGGGCTTAAATTTCAAGTCGTCTCAGACCATAGAGCATTAGTCTGGTTAAGGAGCAAGCGTGACATGAATGGCAGACTTGCAAGATGGGCTTTATCGGTACAGTCGTGGGATTTTGATATTGTGTACTGCTGTGGAAGAGACAACGTAGTAGCAGATTTTTTGAGCAGAAATCCCTTGATTGAGAATTCAGATGCAGAACGCATAGAGAGAGTTCCAGAACAAGAGGACGGATTTGTCTTATATGCTCTGAATAACTTAGATGTGAAAACAGCGCAGCAGTCAGATGCGTTTTGCTGTGATATTCTAAACCGGATGCGGCAAAATAATGCTCAAGTATATCAAAATTACTTTCTACAGGGAGACTTATTGTATAAAAGAAGGAATATCGGTCAAGAATCAAAGGAGTTACTGGTATTGCCGAGGGAGTGCTTTGCCGATTGCATGAACGAGCTTCATGACGATCCTGTGACTGGAGGTCATTTCGGACTCTTTAAAACTTATGCGAAGTTTAATGACAGATACTTCATAGATAAAGCAGAGAAGAAAGTCAGTGATTATGTCAAGTCCTGTCATCGCTGTCAAGAGAGAAACGTAAACAAAGTAGTTGCCCCGTTGGTTTCGATTTGTGTTTCAGATTTGTATCAGAAAGTTGGAATAGATGTGCTCGGCCCGATGCAGACCTCTGATAAAAGGAATAAATATATCATCGTGGCAGTGGAATATTTATCGAAATATGCCATATGTAAAGCGGTACCCAGAGTCACGGCGGAAACAATAAATGAGTTTTTAATTACAGAAATATTGTGCCGGTTTGGAGGCGTGCAGCAGTTAATAACAGACAGGGGTTCAGTCTTCACGTCCAACACAGTTAAGGAAACGGCCCGATATTTTAATGTGACGTTGTCGCATGCAACGACATTCCATCCACAAACAATTGGATTAGTGGAACGTTTTAATAGAACACTCTTAGGTATGTTGTCGAAGTATATTTCGGATGGTCAGCGGAACTGGTGTACTTATTTACCTTATGTGTGTTTTGCGTATAATAGTGCGAAGCAATCCAGTACGGGGGTGTCGCCGTATATGGTAATCTACGGAAGAGAGCCGCAATACAGATCTGATGTGGAATTGGGAATTAATAGGATTAATGTTTCAGAAAATTTGGCGAATAAGGTGACACGGATGTCATTATTAGTGTCTAAAGTTGGCGAAAGTATCCATGAGGCGCAACAGAAGCAAAAAGCTTATTATGATGAGAAAGCCAAAAACATAACATATAATAATGGCGACCTCGTGATGCTCTATTCCCCCAAAAGGAGGACTGGCATGAGTTTTAAGCTCTCCAAACGTTATAAGGGACCTTTCGAGGTGGTGGCCAGACTTAATAATGAGAATTATAAAATAATACAACTCAGTAGGCCCTCGAAAACCCTTATTGTTCATAGAAATAGGTTAAAGAAATTTTATTCTAGGTTTTAGATATAGCTTGTATAGGAAGTTTAGGTTAGATATTTTAGGAGTTAAGGTGTGAATAGTTTTTATGTACTTATTTATTTATTTTTTGTTCTTCTGTTTTAGGAAGTTGTGGACAAGCATGAACAACCGTGGAAAGAAAGTTGGCAAAAGAACATGATGTGGTCATATCTCTATGGGTCCAGGGTGCCTGGGGTTGTGAGATTTCCTTTAAGCCTGTAAGGTTGGAAGAAACTTGTTTGGTTTCACCTCACATATCCCATGGCGCACGGGTACCTTCATGGCAGATGTGTCATGCATTCCATGTTAAGGCGTGATAGTTGGGATAGTTGGATGCTTGTTCATGCTTATTATTTGCAGGTTGTATTGACTGTCTGTAACTTGTTTTATTGTGTGATTTTCTTATATTTCATGAACGATGCTGAGCTGTGAAGTCAGAAGTCTGCGCAATCTAAGATTGTGCCAGGCAATTCGATGATGCTGCGATCACCTGATGGATGATCAGGAAGAAATGCAGTTCATCATCATTCAGCGAAGACGATGTGTCCATATCTCAGGCCGAGATATGTGACAGTCACGACTGAAGCAAATTTATTGAAATGCGATGTAAAATTTAGGTACCTAGGCTAAGTTTAATAAAAAGTAGATTACTGTTACTTAAGTCCGAGAGTGACGTGACAAAGGTCAAATCGCTGACGGATGAAAGTGGACATAGGTCCAAAATTTTCATTAGCTTCGGAAAATTCTGAGTGTGACTTGACAGGTGTATGTCAAATCACCCAGGCCCGCATTTTCTTAGTTTCCGTGGTAAACATTGAGAATGTAAGGCAACCCCGCATCTTCAATGCAGGGATTGTCATAATTTGGTTTGTAGGGTTAGGCAGGTAGGTAGCTATTTTGTGCCAGCCGCTCTGTTTTTTCTGCAGGTTTTTCATGGAGCGGAAGCTCGCTGTGAGATCACCTTTAAATAATTAATAAGTAAATATAAATAAATAAATAAATCTCACGGCAAGCTACTCTTCATTAAGAGCTGGCAATTGTCCTGTTATCTTTCCCTGCATAGGTAGGAATTAGGGATAGGTAGGATTCATTCCTTGTTCCCAGAGGGACGAGGGATGTAATACAATAAGGTTGTAACCCTTAAAATAAACCTTATTGTATTGTTCATTGTATGCAATGTCTCATTTGCTTTTAATTATTCAATTTTAAAAGCAAATGGTTCGATAGAACAGCGACTGTTTATTTTGTATAATTTTTGGGAGTCGCATGTTACCTGGCGCCGAGTGCGCACGGCTATGTATTATTAAAGATAACGGAAAACTGAATAAAAGATATACTTCAAACTAGCCATTAGTGTTCTTATTATTTACAGATACAACCCCAAACTTTGTATCTATTACAGTACTTCGTACCTGAGGACAAAAGAAGCGATCGTTCAGTCCTATCTCACCGCCCAATAAAAGAATTGCGAATCGGCAGCTTTTAATTAAACCTTCCGACCTTCAGTCAGTGTGGGCGCCGACAATGGATCGTTCGCCAATTGTAAGCTCGGGACCAATGATTGATCACCTTACATAACCTACACGAAAAGTTATCGATGAAAAAAACTTCACTGCGCTGTCAAAAACTTTAACGAATTAGGTAATTCAACTGTTTACTGGACAGCTCACGCCACTATGTGTGTAACGGCAAATCTGTTGTCCCCAACGCTGGGATTAAAAAAACAACCTTGAGTGTTATGATATTGTTTTTAACTCGGCGGCCATTACTGTCAAGTAAATGAGTGCTTGTCGACAATACGATAACAGGTCAAAAGCAATATTGTTTATAGTCGTAGAATAGAGGCCCTGCTGCTTGTCATTTAACATTATGCCTAGTTCAATCATTCGAGTATAAGTATACGAGTACGTCCACCACTCTCTGCCTCTCTATGTTATCATATCTATAGAAAGTAACTCCTGGGGTGGTTTAAATTCCATTTGATTAATGAACAACCAAAATAATAAACCAAATATAATAATAAATAAAAATGTCTAGTATAATAATAATTAAAGTAGTTGACCTACAACCACCAAATAAGTAACTAAGTTTATGTACACATTATGTAGTGACATTTTAATTGAAACGGTCTCGGTTGACTGCGTTCAGTGGTTTATTACAAATATTCCTTTTATCTCCTTTATAAAGTACCTACAATCCGCTCATTACGCGACGTAGATAAATTTGTAACTAATTTGCGGTGCCGCTCACTGACACTGATTAATGCGGCAGTTCTGCGCGAGACGTTTCTAATGTATTTATTGTATGAAGCCAACCGTCGCGTATGTCTATTATCTACTTAGATAGTATATACGGGGATAATCATTTTTAATGCGTTTATTTGGTTACGTAGCAAAACGTCTAAAATCAAATGTTATAAACTTGATACACATACGTCTAGAATGCCGAAAGCCTAAATGAATAAAGTTCGTAATCTATAACGTTCGAAATATATACAACACGACTGGTCGAATGAATATAATATCGAATTACAAAATGAATAAGATTATTTGACATAAACTTGATACACATAGGTCTAAGAATGTAGAAAGCCTGAATTAATAATGTTCTAAATCTATAACGTTTGATATTATCTAGCCGCGATTAGAAAGGGATTGGAGGTGACAGTTTTACCATATACTTACGTCAAAGTGCATATGAATTGACAGCTATTCCAATCCCAAACCAATCGCGGTTTCATAATACACATACATACAACACGACTCTGATACATTCCGTAAACGTGCCTACTACTGATCAAATGAATATTTGTGTAATAATACAAAATATTGTATGGTATGAAAATTTATTTAAACTTAAACTAAAACACGGTACCTACTTATTCCTTTCATTACAAAACAAACATTTCAAAGTAAAATCAAAAATTGGCAGCAATACTCTTCAAAAGGTCGAAATGGCTGTATTCGTGTATTTTTGTAATAATATTTGCTATATTACATATATAAGAATCATTTTTCCTACGTCTTTTTGTCAGAATTTGGTGTCCCAATTTTATTTTTTCAATTTCCATAATATTGTTCCTGGTTTCTTTTTTCAATTCATTAACTAGTGCATAAAAACCAAGTTGTTTTTTAACGCATATTTGGTTGATATGGTGGTGGAACGCCTCAGCACTATTTTGTGTGTAAGGTGTATCAACCTGCTGATTCGTGTTATGGACTCTAGTACACCAAAATATCGGGTGAAAATTTAACGCCCCGCCGTTTATATAATTTTGAGCAAACCACTCTGCAATCCCGTGTTCGTCATTATACTGCTTTATGTATTCTTCGTAATACTCCGTTACATTTAGTGGATGTAGATATGCCAACGCTAGTAAACATTTCACATATATTTTAAACTCCTGATCGGTATCAAATTTTGAGCTCAGGCCTTCTTTTTGAAGTTTTCGGTATAAAATCTGTCTTAAGTGAAAAAAACACCCTTTGATAACGATGTTCTCAAAATTTTGTGTCAGACTTAGAACGGCTGCCTTTTCAAAGTCCAGAATCGCATGAGTAAAATTTAAAGTTATTTGGTGTTCTGCACAGTACTCTTTGATTAGATCGAACATAATATCGTATGTTTTTTTGTCTTTATGTGAGCATAATACGAATAATAAAGGAAATGTCTTTTTCCCCTCATGGAAAGTACCGAGTATTGTATATAGTTGTCGAAAAACTTTAGGTACTATTTTAAAAGTCCCATCCATTATCCAATACGGCGACTGGCCTAAATAAGTCATGAAGTCATTGTTGCTCAAAAGTATCTGTGGGAGTTATGATCAAAAATTCTATTTTTGATTACAAAATTCTCGTTATTTAACGTTGTGGCATTTTCATCGATTGTAAAATCACATAAATCGGGATCCATAGGTAATTGATTACTTTCTGTTTCTCTCGCTGTACAAGCTGACGCAAAGCCTCTCGCGATGGCATCCAAGGTGCTAACTGTGTTTCCGAAGAGGCAATGTGATTTTGTACTATTTGACATGTACGAACGTAGGTCTGCTCCCTTGCATTTGCCTTTAAATTATTGATATTGTTGGCAATGTAAGCCCTCATTGCGTTACCCTCGTGGCTATGCTCGCCACTTGAAGAAATCACAATCAAATTTTCAACCGTGACGCTTTTATTTGTAACTAAACGTGCATTGCACTTATGTATTTCGTCTGATCTACATTCACAAATCCAATACACTTTATCTTCACTTTGCCGATTTTTAACAAAAGTATAACCGTTTCGCCACAATAATGTCCCACCTTTTTGACTTTTAATAAATTCCATCTTCAGGGGAGGTACAACTTCAGGACACGGCTTCAGGAATCAATCAATTTCTTTCTTCACGGCTTCAGGATAAAATTGTTTTAGCTGACTTGTATGACAGAAACAAAGCAATGAAACGTAATGTTGACAAGTGTTTTATTGCTTTTTAATGAGGTGCAGTGACATTGATAGTTATCTTATAGAAAATTAAAGAGGCTGATATATTGATAGCCTGATAACTAGTTAAGAGTAATTTCCTGCACGCATTTGGTATTTCGTCGGTGAAACTGCAAAACCGCGTAAGTAACATTTTAAATAAGGAGCAAAATGCACCTTTTCATTAAGATAGTAAAGTTTATTTTTCAATATTATAAATTTGTTTGTTACGCGGTTTTGCAGTATCACCGACGATTTGCCATTTAAATTAGTTATAAATTTCGTACGTTATGTAATTTGACTTTATGTATTTTGTACGTTATACATAGTCAGCAGTATAGATTATAAACGTTATGAATTTAGATCGTAGACATTTTAAACTTATGATAAATGATGTTATTGATGTCGTACGTTATGGAATTTGACTTTATATATTTCGATTGTATGAAAAACGAACTTATAATATTTGATTTTAGACGTTTTGCTACGTAACCGTTTATTTTATTGTGTACGAGCTGAAGCCAATACGCAGAGGCCCTTTAGACAATTTTAATAAATGGGTAACCGTTACTACAAACTCTGTCGAAAAACCACCAACCACAAGTACTTACGAGCCCGTTTTCTATAGTTATTGGATGGTAACTTTATTTTCAGTACGTATTTTAAACATTCAAGTCGTTTTTACTTAAGAATCATTAAAGTCTACTTATAGTTGTGACGGTTTTTCATCAAATATGTTCTTGGTCTTTAAAATACGTGATTCCAAAAAAAAAAAATTCTAGATTTTTAGTACCTATTTGTAGTTTTGGATGTATGTAATGGGAAGTTTGATTATTTCCTTAACGGCCCTGCAAATGTATAAAAATATAATGTCATGCACATTCAATAAAAACATAATCAAGTAAAATAAAAAATAAAAAATTACATTTGCTTACACTACTATCGTACATTTATAAACATAAAAATGTGTTTTAATTATGCCTTGAATACGCCATTGCATTGCCCTAACTTTGAGTCGCATGCGGCTCATCAAGGTTTGCACGGCATTGTCAGGGTACTTTTTACCAGCCCAAGTACATGTTTTTTTGCAAATCAGCCACGGAATTGATTTGCCCGCCCTTCTTTTTTAATATCCCTTACATTATGAACCAATATTCTTCGATAGGTCTGAGTTCAGGGCAATTAGGAGGATTGCAGTTTTTAGGTAACACAGCAACACCATTCTGTTTGTACCAGTCTGACACAACTTTGGCATAGTGGCAGCTTGCAAGATCATGCCAAAACAATGGTTGCGAAATATGATTTCTCAGAAAGGGTAAAAGTCGCTTCTCCAAACATTCTTTTTTGTAAATTTCGCTGTTTACAGTTCCTGTAGCGATAAATGATCGACTTTTTTTACCGCAGCTGCAAATAGCTTGCCAAAGCAAGTACTTTTTCGGAAACTTGGACCTCTTTTTTAACTTATAGTCCTCAAGAGCATTTTTGCGACTCGTACTAGTATAAAACTCCTGGCCTGGTATCTGTTTAACTTTAAAGTCAGCTTTTATGTACGTTTCGTCGTCCAACCACGATACATTTAAATTTTGTTAAGAAATTGTGGTATAACTTTCTTGCTCTTTGTTTGGCCGTCAAAACCTGCTGAGCGTTGCGGCCAGGTGCAGCTTGAGCCTTGTACGACCTTAACCCAGCTCTTGTCTTTACTTTTTGTACATAAGATTGTGACATTTGTATCTTTTTAGCGACATCGCGTGACGAGATCTTCGGAGTTGTGTTAAAAATCTGTAAAAGTCTGGCTTCTTTTTTTTGTGTCTTAAGTCTTGCTTTCCGCCAGTACCTGGTTTCCGTTCTACAGTCAACCGTTCCCGGTTTTTTTTAAAACAGAACAAACAGTGGATTGTGGCTATTTCAATAACTTTGCTAGTGCTCTGTAGCTTAGAAGGGGTTTTTCCGTGTGCTTGAGCAAAATCATTTCACGCTGCTGAATTTCAGGGCTCTCCATCGTGAAAACGAATGTACGAAGTGACATGCTATCACAATAGTTTTTGTTCATTATACTATGGAGTTTATAAATATATTACTAAATAGTTTGTACAGTCGTAAATAAATAAAAAAAAGTACATATGTATGCCCACGTTTTCAGTGGCGAAGCGTCACGTAAATAAATAGGCAAGCCGGAGCAAAAAAAAGGTGTATGGCGTGTGTGCTTGTTTGCCCCTTCCGTGACTTAAAAAAAACATACCTTAAAAAATGGATGTCGTCTTTCTAGTTCTCAAAAAGCAGTGCTGAAGTGTCGCGTGCATTAAAAGTGCGCGGAAAGGCAATTCTTGCTTTCCAAGTAGTACTACCGTATCAATTAAACGTTTCAATAAATTTCGATTACGTTCCACTTACGATTGTGGGCCTCAAAATGATTACCAAAAAAAGTTTAAATTCTACTGTTACCAAACTCATGTAATAATATACAACTCCGTATATGTTTCTCGCTTTGAGCATGTTTTCTAGCTGAATTACTTATAGAAAATAGAATAAGTTTTTTTTTCTTGCCTTTTTCGTGCTTATTAAGATTAAATCTTAGAAAAAATACAAATTTATTTCCCTATTTCTGGGCGGTTTGCCCTTCGGGAATATAATAAAAACTAACCTAACATAACCTATTTTTTTTACGTACTTTAATTCAAACCGTAATGTTTCAGTAATAATTGATTTTAGAGAAAAGTTTGTTTAAAAAAATATGCTTGTTTTAGTATATTCTAAACAATTAAATCATCATAAATAGACCTTATATTGACATAATTTTCAAGCATCAAAATTTTCTAAGTCCCTGACGCCTTGAAAATGACCACCATTTGAACCCCTATAACTCGGCCAATTTTGATTTTAGAGAAAAGTTTTTCAAGTAAAACATGCTTATTTTAACGTGTTCTATACGATAAAATCATTTAAATTAGGTGTCATAATGATACAATTTTGGCGAAATTTTTTATAAGTCCTGCGTCCCCTAACTGAATTATATAAATTGTGAATATCTGCAAAACCTGTTCGATTCCAAACACTGCTAGAATTGGAAAACAGCAAAGATGAATAGCAAAATAATTTGTTTAATTTGCAGCTGCCAGTCAGCCAATTGTATTTGTAATTCGCTGTGGAAATGTTTGAAGAATCCATCTCTACGCCTATAGTCAATTTTTATGTCTGGGCGAGCGCGTCCTAATCCTAACTTAATGACATGTTTCTTATTTCCAAAGGATAACTTTGAAAAACATGTTTGTTCATTAAGTAGGTAATCTGTAAGATAACACTCAATTTGCACCAATGCGGCCGTTTGTACTTTGAGTACAGGCAAAAATATTTAAAAACCAAACCACGAATATAACCTAAAATAGATCGAAGCAAAAATAACAATATTTAGGTACTTAACGAAATATAAACAAACCTCCGTTGTCGTCACGAATCTGCAAATAACACAATCCAAACAGAAAAACATTCACAGAACACTAAACAAGCTAAATTTCACTAGTTGAGTCTCATAAAACACAATAAGTTAAGTAATAACACAAATTTAACTATAGATCAAAACAAAACACCGCGTACCTATTAGCGCGAGGACGCGAAAGTAATGGCGTAATGAAAAAACTAAAAAGTAGTTGAAGGTCGTGAGGCCAGGGGGGAGAGAGACGGTTGTTGAGTTGAGTGTCCTTGGGAAAAGAAAGTTAACGCATGCACTTTAAGTTCAAAATTGGATGCAATAAGCCGTAGTTCGTCGGCCGGACTTGCGTGCTTCTCCCTCTTGCGTGCTCACACAGGTGCCGCTGTGTCTGTGTGCGAGTTTAAAGCTAATGTAGCGCTATAATATTATACCATTTGGTTTGAATTTGTTACTGAGGTCCGGCGCCGAGTCACCGGCTTGTATGGCGGTTTTAATTGTGGGTGTAAGTTCGAGCGCGCGTAGTGAAAGGTAACTGAGCATGTGTGCGTGTATACGAAAATATTGTTCTTGTTTCTTTCTAGTAATATAGGTTAGTGAATGGGTGCGAGCGAGTGATAGATTTCGGCTTGGTAAATAAATAAATTTGAATTGCGGCGTTAGTGCGTGTTCATTCATCGTATTATGAAGCAAGGTAAAGCTATAGTACACCGGGTTACTTTCGGTTTTACGTTTTGTTGTTTGTATACCTAGTAGGTACCTACTCTATGCATAGGAATTTTTAGGGAAGCCGCTGGGAATCGGGTTGTATGGACGCTTCGCTACTGCACGTTTTGTCGTGTTCAACCTTTAAAGGATTTCAGTAGTTTCCCAACCATGCCTCACACGAACCAATCAACCATACCACCATATACCATTATATTGTATAATGAAAATAATATTAAAACAAACGGACATGTATGGGGAAACTACAAGGGTCAGTTTGAGGACGGAACCCTCAAAAAGAAAAGCAACAGACAAAATTTGCTTAATCTTTATTGATTGATGAAAGGCACCAGAAAATTTTAACAAGATATTTAATACATTAAAGTTAAGGTTCCTTATAATCTCCTCTCAAATTGCTTTTGATTTTTGCCTTAGTCCATTGGAATAAGGTGCAAAAGTGTATACTTATCTTTCACCTCGACTGTCCAAGTAATTTTTTTATTTGACATTTGCATAAGCAATACTTTTTTTTTGGGGTGTGATTCGGAAGGTGTTTCCTCCTTTGTGAATTAGTTTAAAAGTGGTTATATGTATGTATATGTATGTATATATGTAAACTCTTTATTGCACAAAAATATAAATAAAATAAATATATTTTGGTAAATGCCATGTATGTGATTAAGCAGGCAAGAGCGGCTAGTTCACTGTCAATCTTGCCGTGTCTCTTCCTTCTTTCAAGGACGTGAGTTTCAAGTCCTTTGCGTGTTCCCATATAGCTTGAATGTAATGGAAGTAGCAACCCGTCAAGTTTAAACCCTTAAATACATTCATTTGCGCAACTTCGAAATCACACTTATAATACAAAATTATAATTATAAATACAAAATTAATGAAATTGGTCTCTTAAAATTACCTATTCCTTTGTATTAGATTATAAAAACCGTGAGTTATTTTTTTTGGTCTATCCCAATTATGTTAGTTCTCCAAAAAAAAATATCATATATTAATTTATATATTTATTTTATTTATTTTTACTGTACTCAGGTAACAAATATTTAGAATGGTATTATGTACTCAGTTTTATGATAAATCGTCAATTCGTCGTCCTCGTCTTTTCGCGTGATAACTGGCGCCAGCGCACACGCACCTTCATTACCCGTAACGTCACCGAACTGAAGGGCGCCCGAACGCGGGTACTCCCGTCCGCGGGGGGTATGTAGGAGATTTGGGATTATACGGTTTTATTAAGTAGCATGGGTCGACTGTGGATATTCGAATAGTAATTAAGCGTTAAAAACTACCTCTGTCCCAAGTAAAAATACCGTATCACAAAATAAACGTTTTTTAAACAAGTTTATCATTATTTAAAACTCGTCATTAACTAGACTAAAATACCGCAAAATACTGACATACGGTCTTTATGTCTAGAAAACTCTGTTACGTTCATTTAGATTATGAGCAAATAGAAAAAAATTTGAAATACTAAGTTAAAAGGCGGTAAAATATGTTATTCGTTCTTTTTACTTAGTAATCTGCAATTACGGCCTTATAGAGTAGTTCAACTTATTAACAAATCAAACCTACACCAGACAATAATGCGGAGTGTCTTGTTTTACGTCTTTCTAATGTAGTATTGTGTAGTTACCGCTTTATTGATTAGTATTTGCTGCAAAACAGTCTGTTATACGGCCTTTTTCCTTATCGTATCTTCGCAACCAAGCCTCTTATCGGCAAACGGATAAGATGGGTCGACGCGGCTTGTTCTCCATATCACGTTAGTCATAACAACTCAATTTGGTCAAAATGTCGAAAGATCGCCTTTTTCACTAGCACGGCAGACTATTGATGTAGGAAAACATATCTTTCTTATGTGGTCGTCTTGCACCGTCTTATATACGCATAAGTAGGTGTTCTTTTTTCCTTTTTTCTCTCTATCTCTCTCTTAAGATTTTGGTGTGTTTTCCTGCAGAAACTTCGCAAGTTATTTGATATATTTTTTAATTGACTATTTATAGATTAATATAATGCTAGACTAAGTAGTACCATTGTTATATTAAATATATTTAAAAAAATGACTGACTGCTGAGTTTTCTGCGGCGTTTTTTCTCAGCAGTGGTCTCCTCTAGTGAAGCGCTGGAAGATTCTTGAAGTGTAGAAGTGCCCGTGCGGCCTACTTATTGAATAAATGTCTTTATCTTTATATTATCTTAATCTTATCTTATCTTTATCTTTATCTTATCTTTAAAACAAGTATAGCACGACAACTCACCTGTGACTCCTCTGGTGCTGCAGGTTTCTATGGGTGACGGTAATCGCTTACCATCAGGCGATCCGTCTGCTCGATTGCCTACTACGAGTATACCATACAAAAAAAACAACAATACTGCCAAAAGCACAATGGTTTGGTTACGTACCAACGGAGTTCCTACACTGGAGAACCGCCTAGCAGCCCAGATGAATCGCCGATCGAAACATTGTGATGGAAGATGAAAATGAGCTACGGCTGGAGCCCTCCAAGTCCAAGGAAGATTTAAAGAATAAGATAAATGCAGTGTGGAATTCAATATCCCCTGCAGAATGTGCGGCGTTCGTTGACAGAATGCCACTAAGATTTCAAGCCGCCATCAAGAAAAAAGGCGATATTATACAGTGGTAGACGAAATTTTTTGCGCCTATCACAGTGGCAGATAAACTATTTTGCTTCTACCAGTACTAAATAAATATTTTTGTTTTTCAATAAATACAATAAATATGTTAATGATTTATATGGCAAAATAAACCATATTATTTATTGAAGTTTTGGATTTATTGGTTTATTGACTTAGTTATTATCTGAACTCTACATTTTAGTTTTGAACACGCTTCATTTAGATGTTCGGTACTAGCCGAACTATTTTGTATTTGGGCTTGTTATTTGCTACTTAATAGTTAATCTAAACGAAACCACTTCCTTAACTTTTCCATACCTTAACTTCGACACACTTATCCGAATATTTAAGTAGATATTTGACAGCCAATGACATATAAAATTGATGGGTAAAAACTTGCTAAGTCACGCTGTTAAGAAGCTAATTTTAATTTTTATTTTATATTTTATAATTTTGAAAGAACTTGAATTTCAGTCAGATCGATCTTCTTTTATTAGCAAAATCGTTTACAAAGGCGGATTATTTTTCACATTGTTTTTTTTAAAATGGGATTTGAACTTATGGTTTGGAAAACCACCAAAACTCTTCTAATCTGGCGGGAAATCACACAAAATAATTATCATTAACACAGTAACTCAAATTATTGTGATTATGAATTAAATTATGTTAATTCGTTACAGTAGTATATTTTTCTATATAATAATGATTAAAAACATTGCTATGAAGTTGCGTTAAAGATAGTTGTATACCTACATTAAAACCAATTCTTATAACACAATAAGGTTGTAGTGTCTAATATTGACCTTATTGTGTTTAACTTATTTTGTAATATGTCTCGTTTGCTTTTAAATTCAAATAATTTAAAAGCAAATGACTCGATTGAACGGCGACGCACACTGGGGCAAGATACCTCTTTTTTTGGCATTAAATACGTTGTTTAGCAACATTGCTTTTGTGGATGCTAAATATAACAAAAATAGATATTTATTGTATATTGTGCAACTCAGGCGGTAATTAGCAGACTGGGCACGCTGGCAGCATCGCATGAGCGAAGCAAGCTGATAGCTGCCAGTGTAAGCAATCGGCTACGCACCGTACGAGTTGAACATCCTAATTTTCCTCAGTAGTGAGGCATATCGTTAATAGGACGAAACGAACGAGAAAGATTTCGGGTGGCCTGGAGGTGGGACGGGGTGCGGGGAAGGGGGCTCTACAATTGAAAGATTTTTTTTTATTTTAATTTGAAAAATTTATTTTATAATTCAACAAGTAATTATCATTATTGTATGAACTCGAAACGGTAATAGTAATTAGTTTTTTCATTAAACTATATCGTATAATCTTGAAAATATATATATATATATATGGACCTGCTAAATATTTTAAACATATGCTAATGCTTTGTCATCATCATCTTCATCATCATCATCATTCTCATCATCGATTTCTTTTTCTTGGTCACAATTTTTGTTAGACGATGGATTTTTTAATAAATATAATGCCTCTTTCGGAAGATTCCGAGGATTCTTTTTTCTTGATTTTTGCTTGCTCGAAATTAAGGGATCAGAACTCAATAAAAAAAAATTAAAAATGTCTCTATTGGACTTTTCACGGCTACATTTTCTTGAATTATGCTCCCTGTATCTTTTGAAGTCCTTGTTCCTAGCCTCTTGTGACTCTTCCGTTAACTGTCCTATAGGCAAAAGTGCTGAGGATATAATTTCTGGTCCATGAATAAGATATTTGTGTAATGTTGGAGGCATGTTGTACCAAGGATACAATGAAACAAAATATCTGGCTGTATCATACGCATAGGATCTGTATTTTTCGACATCTATTTCAAATCCACTTGACACCACTATTAAAATAGTATGCAGTTTTTTTATCAAATCTATATCTATTTTCGTAATCTCTGCAGACAATATCGGGTTCTGAAAAAAACGTCTTGCTGTGTTGCCGTCATCAGAGTTTCCAAAGCCAGGCTTGGGTTTGTCAACAATGAGTCCGCATTTTTCTCTGAATTCTCTTTGTATTCGAGTTTTAGTTTCAGTTACTATTTGTTTATTATCAGCACCACGACTCTGCCACATCTTTATGGGCAGTTTATAGGATAAATGCAGTAAAAATTAAAAACGAATCCAACCATGCAATACTGATAGACCAAATCGCAAATTTTCAGTTTTTACTGTTTTTGCAATCATTTCATCGATATTATTAAATTGCTTAGATGTTGCACCGCATAAAAAACATTTCATTGTCGACGTAGTTTCTGTAAGAGCATTGCAGACCTTTCCGTCTACCATTGAAAATATTAATTCATGACTTATCTCTATTTGTTTTGTCTCAATGGTCACATTGCTTTTCGTAAGGTTCTTAATTTCATCTTCTATATTACGACATTCTGTAACTGAAACAAGAGTGGATTCCTTCTTGAATTCTATTTTAATGGGGCGGCAGTATCGAGTGGAAGCTGGACTCGGATTTTGCCATATTATTGTTTTTCCTGAACTAGACATGTTATGAAAACAGCTGAATCCTCTGCTTCTAAATTACAAAATGCTTGTTTATAGGAACTGTGCCCTGAAGATCCATCAAATCCCCATTTAGAAATAAGTTCGAAATCATTAACTTTTTCAAGAGATTTGATGACAGGTACCAATGTTTGGCACAACCGTTCTGTAGTATGATCTAAAAGAGCTTGCAATGGGACGGAAGCGCTAGTTTCATTCACTGTAATATTTTTAGGATAGCATAACTTTTTTGCTGTTTGTACAGTTTTGTAGGATGGAAATTTATCAGGAGCACATTGTCTTATTTCATCATATTGTTCTCGAGACAATTTTGCATTAATTAAAACAGCCAGAGCATCTTCGGCTGACAAAAATGTTTTTTTTTTTGGGTCAATGTGCAAGTTTCTTTATAAACTTTGGCAGTATCGGGATTAGCGACAATATCTTTTAAAACTTTTGATGCTTGAATTTGCCCATCTGCGCGAAGACTCATACAAGTAGCGTGAACTAATGATGAGACAGAAGTTGATTCCCGCAAGCACTGCGATTTGGCCCGTTTTGAACGTTCAGATGATAACTCAAATGAAATTTCCGGTCGGCCGCGATTCTTCTTTAAATTTTTTTCCGTGATGATAGTAAACGAAATTGATGTCTTAAGCCAATCCTTATTACTTTTTCTAAATTTTTCATCAATTCTACAAGCTTTTGACCATCTTGACCTATATTCATACTTAAATTTTGTCAATTTTTGATTAAAATTAATATCAACTTTATCATCACATTTTGTACGTTTTCGCAACTCAAAAATCAAAAAATTGAATCGTTTTTCAAAGCTTCTTTCTCCCGAACATCGCATTATGTTAACAAGTTCATTTCTTGAAATAAACATTGTCTTTGAACTCGATCCTAGAACAAAATAATTAATGTTGCATAATGGAAATTAAATAGTAAAACTACAAAAATCGCTGTAAAATTTAAAGTAGCAGAAAGTAGCAAATAGTTTTTTTAGTTTCGAGATGCTGAGATTGTATGGGTTTTTTACAAAAAGAAACTAAACTAGAATTCACAGGAGAACATAACTAAAACTTTAGCTGTTTTTGAATTTAGTGAAAATCGTATATCATATAAATGTACTCATTGGTTTTATATGTTTACTGTACCCTAATACCGAATTAAATGTTGCTAAAATATTGCGACTTACCTGAACTTGAAGGTTCCATAGCTAAATTAAGCCAATTTTCTATAATAATACCACGACACTACAACACAATTGTTGTAAAAGCAATTTAATTTATAATCAGTCGCACTCACGACTATCCACAAACTTCATTATAATAGGAAATGCGTGTCAGCTATCAGTCAATTTGACAGTATCAAATGAAGCATTTGTCTACTAGAAGCCGGTTGTATTAGATAGTTCAAAATCGAATTTTATTTTTCGCATTTAATGCCACATATTAGGGTATCTTACCCCAGTGTGCGACGGTTTGTTTTGTAGAAAAAAATCGAGAGGCGCCTCCAAGCCAGCGTGCGTGGAACATCTATTGAATTCGCAAATATTAATGAAATTATAAGAAAGTATTTTAACCGAACCCCTGAGTTCAATTAAGAAGCAAATTGTTCTACAGTAGGTAGGAACATTCGTTAGCAGTTATGCAATGCGTAAGAGATGAAAATTATTTTAATGTTGCGATGAACAAAGGATTCCTTCCCCAGGGCCCCAATGATAAATTTCCAAAGCGCCAGGTAACGTCGGGTGGGATGTGTTATTGTTATTTAAAACCCTCGATTTTAACGGTACGTATCCACATCACAATGGCTTTCTCTTCGTGTAATATAATCAAATAGCTTTTGTCCTCGCTACCATTCTCTCAAATGTTGGTTGGTCACTAATTTAACAATTAATTGATATCCTTACTGACTTATGACTTCGAATGTTATCAGGTTGGAAAATCAATGGCGCGATGTCGCGAGTGGGACTTTTAATTTAGTCAGTATTTTATTTTTGGAAAATTAAGGCCGTAGGAGGATAAGGGAAGGGCAAATGCCCTTTTATGATAATGGGCTGGGTTTTTTTTCTATAGTTACCGACATCTATTAGAACTTTTGTGCCAAGTTTAGTTTAAAAATTCCAAGTGATTCAGCCGGAAAAAAAATAAGATTATATTTTCCCGGCACAAAAGTACTTATTAGTATGTAAGTTACTATAGAAAAAAAAACCAGCTCTTTATCACGAAGGGCATTATTTCTTCCCTTAGTCTGCTACGACCTTTATTATTAACCCTGTACAAAAAAGAGGGTTGTAATAAGTCTGACGTGTGTATCTGTGTGTATGTATGGCATTGTAGCTACTAAATGGACGGAACCGATTTGGACGCAGATTTTAAAAGGAAGCTTATTACATATTTGCAATTCGGAAGCAGTATTTTTTCATGAATATCTAATTAACTAGGGATGTTTCTTAGGTAGGTTTCATGATTAGCTGGCCCGTTAAAGAGAAGGGTCGCATTGATATTTTTATTTGTTAATTTCAATACACTTGCAATAATACAGAATATTAAACACGCGTGGTTCTCACTTTACACTAAAATATCTATATTTAGTTAGTATTTTCTCTTATGAATATATTTATTTTGTAAACAAATAAATACAATTTTTAGTTGTGAATACATACACACTAAGTTTATTATATTTTAAATATTTGACTATTTGCCAGATTCGTCATTCCCTCTAGTTGCACTTGCATGCGCATAACCTTATCACCAAACAACGCAAACGAAAAATCAAAATCTCCGCCGCCATTTTCACGGTCAAGTGTTGGCGTTCTCGTTCTCGCTTACCCAAAACCGCTTATATTGATATAGTTACGGAATCAGAATATACTGCCTAAAGCGTAACCGAAGCGTGAAAACAATTCTATAATGAACTTTGCCACGGTAATAACAGTACAGTTCTTTTATAATTATTAGAGCATTGTTATTACAACGATTACGCAAATGAAGAAAGTCTGTGATCAACTGACATCACAATACTACTCATAGCGTACTCTCATTTGAAAGGCCGGCAACGCACCTGTGACTCCTCTGGTGCCGCAGGTGTCTATGGGTGACGGTAATCGCTTTCCATCAGGCGATCCGTCTGCTCGTTTGCCTCCTATACCATAAAAATAAAAAAAAAAAAAACTCATAACCTGTTTTTACAATATTTAAACAATATGTTAATGTTAAAATATATGTTAGGTCACTTCAATAGAAATAAACTGCTTAACAGTAATCAGTTTGGCTTCACCAGAGGGCGATACACAACTTATGCAGCATCTGTACTCATTAAGTATATATATACAATATTTGGGAGAAATCTTGTGATGCAATAGGATTTTTTGTTACCTTTCGAAAGCTTTCGATTGCGTAGATCATGCGACTCTTATATTAAAATTAGAACATTATGGTCTGTCAAATAATTTTCTAAATCTTATGTATTCATATCTTAGTGATAGAACACAAACGGTTGTTGTAAACCAAACAAAGTCTATTGGAGCAGCTGTTAAGTTAGGTTTGCCTCAGGGCTCTATATTAGGTCCTTTCTTATTTTTGGTTAATATTAATGACTTACCACCCACGGTAGATAACTTTTGTGATATTGTGCTATTCGCTGATGATACATCATTAATTTTCAAGGTAGACCGAAAATCCGTCGATTACAGTAGGATAAACGCCACACTAGGTAAAGTACTTAATTGGTTTACTAGTAACAATTTGCTACTCAATGTTAAGAAAACTAAATGTGTTACGTTCGCTTTGCCTAATGCTAGACCGGTAGAATCTAGTATATTTCTTAATGATGAGAGATTGAAAATTGTAGATAAGGCGCTTTTCTTAGGGATGACTATAGATAAAAACTTGCAATGGAGTCCCCATATAGCAGTACTAGCAGGTAAATTAAGTTCGGCAGCTGATGCTGTTAGGAAAATCAGGCAACTTACTAATGTAGAGACAGCTCGCTTAGTTTATTATAGTTATTTTCATAGTGTTATGTCGTACGGTATTCTCGTTTGGGGATAAGCTGCTGTCATACAGACTATATTCGTGTTGCAAAAAACAGCCATTCGTTCTATATATAATCTAAACTCCCATGATTCCTTACTATATTACTATTTAAAGAAATTTCTATTTTGACAGTAGCGTCACAATTTATTTATGAAAATACTATTTATGTCATTAAAAATCAAGACTCTTTTGTTAAGAATTGTAATATTCATTATTTGAATACAAGAAATAAAAATAAAATTGCTATTAAAAAATTTCGTGTCCGTAAGGTTTATAAATCATTTGTAGGTCAATGCATCCTTTTCTATAATAAATTACCTGACATTGTTTTAAAGTTACCATTTCAAGTACTTAAGACAAGCTTAAAACTTACTTGAAAAAGTCGTTGATGTCTTAAGCTTACTATAGGGTCGAGGACTATCTAACAGATAAAATTGCTTGGCCTAAACTAAACACGCTGATCTTTCGATTCGTCCGTGTGAATATTCATATGTGTGGACTGTGAGTTGTGTTGTGAGCCCTCTGGTAAGTGAACCTTTCTCATATCCTTCCTTCTTCGTGTTTGATCGCCGAGGCAGTTCTTGTCATCGCCGTTGAGCGGCTTTCGAGGATTCTTTACGGCCTCAAGCCCAAACATTGTGGTCCTTCGAGCCGTGTCCTCTGTGGAAACGGGATTATTACAGATGTGCGACACCGAATGAGCGACACATCGTTTGTGCGACGTATGAGTAAGCGATGCACGGTATTGCGACATGTCATTTGTGCGGCACGTCGTTTGTGCGAAGTATGAATAAGCGAGACTCAGATTAGCGACAGGCCATTTGAGCTACAAATAATTTGTGCGAAGTATGATTAACGGTCACACGCGACTACTGATTTGTGCGAATACTGCGAATCATTGTTCGTGCGGAGATTGGTTAATCGGTGCATAAAGGCCATGGCAGGGTAAGGGAACATCTTGTGCCTTAATAACTTTTCAGGCTGTTTTTTTTTGTGATGATGGGCCCTGCTGTTAGTAACTCCTATACAAAATTACAGCATTCTCCTCTACTTACTTTCCAAGAAAAAAAAAATTAAGAAAAATATTTTTTCGTGAATATTTCCGCTTCTGTAGATTGAATTAATTCGTGCTTTAAGGCCCCAGTCTCCTGTTAATCAGTATTCTTGCAGAATTACCCGAAAATAAAGGTCTTATTTTAGTTATTAAGAAAGCAATAAATGAAATAAATTTAACATTAATATAAAGTGTGGAATTTGAACATTTAAAAACATATTTTTTTATTTACTTTAATGCTATTTTTAATAGTTTTTTAGGCTTTAAACATACCTGTATTTACGTTTTACGCGTTGAGAGTCTCGTTCATGCACTCGCCACGTAAAAATTATGACTAAAACAAGAAATCTATTCAGGTATCATTTATTCTCGTATCTTCGACAATAATCTTATCTGCGGGCCTAATATGCGGGCCTAAAATCGACATGACAAACCGTTTTTATCTCGAGATGAGTGATAAATTGGCACTGTCGACGATTGCTAACATGGTGGCGTCGATTATTTTGAATTATCCATTATCCAACGATATAGATGGTTAAACGACCTATTTATCGTTTTGCCTAACATGCATGGCCACTAATACCCACTTCTGACAACTGTGTTTGAATAAACTTATTTGAGTGGCATGTAGGTGACGACAAGCAATCGATAACATATTAAAACGAGAAAATACAAAATATTAAGCGTAAGTAATAGTTTTTTAATATTCTACTTGCCCAAAATGGCTTACTTACGGGCAAAAAATAAGTTTTATGTGTATTAAGTGGTAAATATTACTTGTAGGATGTCAAGATATTATTACTATAGAATCTGGCTCCAAGAAGAGAAGGACAATAGAAAAATCCAAAGAAAAATGATAAGGGACGCCAGCAACCCATTTGAACTCCCAGAGGTTGAGTTTCGGCACATTTACAGAGTGTGCAAGGAGATGGCACTTTATTTATGTGCCGAACTGGGGTCTGACCTCCAGCCACACAATAATGATGGATTGCCCGTGTACATAAAGGTAATATTTTATTTTACTACTTACAAAGTAATATAGACCTTATCGTTCAAGTGGCAATGCAACTCGTTAAGCTGCTCATTTTTTCAGGTTCTTACAGCATTACATTTTTTGGCGGACGGCAATTATCAACGCGGAACGGGACAGGACCACGGCTTATGCGTTGCGCAGACCACTGTCAGCAGTTACCTGGCTCAGTTCACAGATGCTGTTTACAGAAGGTACCTATGTAACGCGAGAAAATACTTACATTATCCATCTATTACCTACTCATTGTATAAGACAAAACAACCCGTTGACCTAGAACTATGAAATTTGGCAAGTAATACCGTCTTTTACAAGTATAGGAATCAATCTGAAATCTGTAAATTTTTAATTACTTAAATCACATAAAACAGGGTCTTTATGCAAGGAACGGCGGTCCAAAATTGAATTGACTTAACTGTGTAGTGCGGAACCCTCGGTGGGCGAATCCGACTCGCTCTTGACCGGATTTTTTATCCAATAATAGACTTAAATGTAGGTTACGATCATTTCGTTATGTATTTACTACTCTTTGTATATTTACTGCAACTTCGGTGACCCAGAAATTATCCTCTATTCCCTTCAGAATGGTTAAACTTTTCGGATGAAATAGTAGGTACTTACTCTATTCTCTATTTCCATAGCTCTTTTGAAGTATCTCTGTACCGAATTTCACATTTTATCAATACTAAATTGTGAAAAGTAAACAAACAAACCAATTGGATAGAAACTTTTCGTCCACATCTTGATATGACTACTTGGTAGCTAATACGACGATAGCTTTGTGACTACATCTCAAAAGCTCGCATGGCGGGGTTCCTATTCCTGGGCAATTTGCCCTTAGGGCATTTGAAGTTATCTAACAAACTTAACCTATCTAGTAACATAAACGAAGTGTTCATTTTGCAACTCGGACATTTTTGGGATGCAGTCGCAAAGCGATCTGTGGCCTGTTTCACAAAGCTACAAGTTACACATTACAATTCATGACATGACTTATCTTTCATAGGTACTAAATGGTGCGGTAGCGAAATTAAAACAAGTGTAAACGTTATTTACAGGCTCAGAAGGAGATGGGTGGTTTTCCCAGGAACCGACCAGGGCCGACGTATGGTTGCGGGTCAGTTCCGAGAAGTTCATGGCATCCCGAATATTCTAGGCACAATAGACTGCACACATGTCAAAATTTTTCCGCCGCCGCTACCATACAGCGTGCAATACTTGAATAGGAAGGGGTCACATTCAATCAATGTGCAGTTAGTAAGTAAATACATTAATAGAGAAAACTCTTATAATTTGCACCATTTCTAGGCGTTTAAACCCAAATCGTATGTGACCTTATGGTATTGTTTTTAACTCGGTCGCCAAACGATATCGTTTTTACCGTGTTGAATATCATCACGTGTTGAGTATCAGTTGTTACAACCTAATAATGTGGTTTTTAGGTAGCGGATGTGAACTGCAAGATCTTAGCAGTCAACGCCAGATACCCTGGAAGGACACATGACTCCTTCATTTTCAATAATTCGGAGATTAAAACCGAGCTGAAAAGGCTGTATAACAATCACATCGGTGAATACTTTCTTCTCGGTATGTAACAATAATTGTACATAGCAAAGTCAGTGCTTTGTCTAATTACGTTTATTAATGTTATCCTATGTGTTTCGTTAACTTGGTACCCATAGAAATATTCTATAAATAAAATACAATTACGATTTCTTTGACTAAATGTTTACTTTAAAATTAAATGAAATACTGTACAAAAACTTTACATTAAATTGTTGTTTCTTCCTCCTCAAGAATTTGCGTGTCCTCTAGTCTGAAAAATAAGAATAAATTAATAAATTCATATCATAATATTTTTTTTTTAATCAATGTATATTTTTACAGGCGACTCAGGATACGCATTAGAGCCATGGCTTATGACGCCCATTTTAAACGCCACCCCTAACAGTCCCGAAAAGAGGTACACCAATTGGCATTGTCGTGTACGTAACAGTATAGAGCGTACCAACGGTTACATCAAGAACGTGTTCCGGTGCCTGGGACATGACCGCGCTCTGCATTATAGCCCGCACAGGGCATCAGCAATAATAAACTGTTGCTGTGTATTATATAATATGATGCATCATTACAGGTAACACTATTTTTTGAGATACCAACTTAAGTAGCTACTGTACAATACTTATATACTAAGGTACTGTCTCACAATCACAATTGCCTGATATATGTTATGTGCCAAAAACAGGCCCTGAGAGAGTTCAGAGTTTGTTTTTAATGTACCTATAATTTTCAGAACAATTGACACCAATGCAGACCTTGAAAGTACACAGTATGCTGATGATGCCGAGAGTACTACCCAGCAGTTCCCGGAAAACGGGCTGCTATTAAGAGTGGCACAAGAAAAAAGAGCCAATATTGTGAATAATTACTTTTCATGAATTGTAAATAATATTGTTAATAATTATAAATACTGTAAATAATTACTTTTCATGAATTTAAAACCAAATGTATTTTTCTTTATTTGAAATGGTAGTAACAGATCGTGCAGCATTTCTAGGTTTAAAAGTCAAAGCACAAAAGTTTTTTTCTTTATAAAGAATAAATGGAGCGTCTATCTATATATATCTATCGTCTATCTATGCTTATACCAAATTTAAAAGGTCAGCAGGTTAGCTCGAAATTGAAATAAACGCACAGACAGGGTTACTTTTATTACAATGTTTACCTACTAGAGTTTTATTCTAAATAACAATGTATCAAAACTCACTGGTTCCTTAATAGAATGACATTGTGCTCCCGCCTGAGATCATTTGATCGCCTTAGTTCTTCCAGCATACTCTGTATAATTAAAATACTACATTAAACAACTTTTATTTAGAGTGATTGGTATACAATTGTGAAATCAAAAGAGAAATTAGCAAATTGTTAGATGTCGTTGCAAATAGATATATGAAAATTATTGGTTTATTTAGCTTTATTGCACAGTACAAAAAGCAAATACAAATCACTGACTGCCTTAAGGCATTCTCAACCAGTCGACCACTAGGCTAAACGGAGGATAGATGAGGTTGGTAAAAAACCTGAGCAAACCTTGAGGCATTCGTTTTGATCTACCAGCAACTGCTCAAATCGCGAGGTGGAGCGGAGGCGACGTCTCCTTCGTGGGCCGGGAGCCGGGCGAGTGGGGGGGAGGTGTGCGGGGGCCGGGGGGGAGGCTGCAAGCGACTCTGGTACAGGTGGGGGCATGATGTCGGGTATGATGATCTAAAGGTACATGTGAGTTTAAAGTTTTAAAGGTAAGGTAAAGGTTCCATTATCATAGTAAAACAATAGTATAAGTATATTTACATCACCAATTGAAGATTCCGGCAGGCCTACCCCTATTGATGAATCCGTGCCAATTATAGACAGCACCATTTGCTCGGATTCACCAACAGGGGGAATCTCCGAATTGTTGCCCGTGGTGACCGCGGCTCGGTGAAAGGCTGCGTTATCCCCACGAGCCTTTCTTTTGAGGTCCCTCCAAGTCTGTAAGCAATATTTAGAAAATATATACTATTCGTTCTGGGCAAGTTAGAGTAGCAGATGAATTTGGTTGGCATCTACTTAGATTTTGCAGAACTAACTCGCCTTGCCCTCATCTCGCACTTGGTCAGGATCGACGCGCAAGTTTATGGATTAAGTACGGAAAGAACTTCGCACCGGTTAGCTATATTATCAAATTAAATACTTACAATTTTCCATGCGGCCACTGACTTTTCAGGACCAAACTGCCTCAGCTCCGTTGCGAGATTCTGCCACTCGGACTCGTGCCTTTGAGCTCCCAGTGGTCCACCAAATTCACCATTGGCAAAAAGCGGGTGGCTGCTCATGTACTCAATGAGCTTTTTCTTTTGCACTGTTGTACAGCGGCTGTAACAACGTGATTATTTTAATGAACACCTAAAACTAGAAGACGACTGTGAAACTTATCTTACTAACTCACTGTTTTATATCTCATACATAACATAATTATAATACTTACACTTTTTTTGTTGTGTTCATATTCAATTCTTCAACTTTGAGGCTTTTGCAAAGTTTTGAAGTTTTGAAGTTTGAACATCGCACCATAGACAATTTACCGCCATACCAGAGATTACCATAGCAAGTTGTAAAGATAACCCGTACATTTTAAAAAGTATGTCACGTCCGTTCACTCAATACCGATTGCAAACGATTTATTTCAGGAGCATTACATAAAGCCCGCTATGCAATATCAAACATGTCAAAGGAATGATTGATTTTATTACACTGGCAACTTATTTGTTAAATAGTAGTTTAAATTAGTAATTTTTGCCACACTGCGCTTATCGTAGCCTTATCGACGCGATGTCTTTACCAACGTTGTCAACCATGTTAGAGTATTCGTTAAAATAGATGTGTTTGATAAAATTTTATGCTTATCCACGCGATAAAACGGTGTCATCCATATTAGGCCCGCTGGTTACTTTTTTGGATAATGCTTTAGTTTTCTTATTTCGAGTGCTTTAAATACCTATAATTTCATGAATTCGACCATTGCTAAAATATTTTTTTTCTCCTAGAAAATTATCGTGTAGCCTAATCAAACTTAAAACACGTAGAATAGAACTATTAATAAGTCAAATAACATTTATTTTTTTATTATAAAATATTTTTCAGACAATTGAAACTTATCGACTGTTTAATACTAAAAACGCGTCGAAATTTCCCTCAGTTCCGTCCGCTGTGACATCGCAGCGTTCAGACGTGTGTTGTGTAGCTCATCGTCATTTCACCTCCTGCTCGCACGGTTAGTCCCTTTCCCTCGCGCATATTCTTATGGAAAAGCGAAGTACATCGTGACAGTTGCTCTACTTGAATATTTCACTTATC
This sequence comes from Acleris emargana, assembly GCA_927399475.2. Classification (NCBI taxonomy): domain Eukaryota; kingdom Metazoa; phylum Arthropoda; class Insecta; order Lepidoptera; family Tortricidae; genus Acleris; species Acleris emargana. The sequence continues at coordinate 49,389,918 of OV656835.1, read as the reverse complement.
AACTAATAAACGTAAACTAATGAACTCATGAAAAAAAACCGTTTAAATAGGTAAGTTGAATACACACATTAATAATTTGTTACTAAAACCTATTTGTTCTGATGTTAAAAATAAATTATTTATCAGTTTAGTTTAGAACCGTACTCTAGTTATTTTTAGATATTTGCAATATTAAAATGTATTTTTTCAGTGGTGTTAAAAAGGTATTACGGATAGGACTACCCATAAAAAAACAGAAGACTTTATTAAAAAGCAAACTTTTGTCAGTCAGTACTTTGGTATAATTACGACATGGGAGTCACCTGTGCGACGACAAGTTCAAAGCAGCTACTGCATTTCTAGAACTATTTATCTTTATGATACTCCTATTTACGATTTTGTATACCTTTCGTGATTCTCATTACTTATACCTAGATTTTACTTTTGCAGTAATGTCAGTGCCACTGTATCTTTGTGATCGGCGACCGATGTCAGACATTAGCAACAACTACCCTCAATTCAATAATATTGTGCAATGGTAAGAATGCTGTTTTTATAGTTACTTTATTTTTGTACTTGCAACGTTCGTATATAAGTATGTATGGAGATTGTTGTAAGTAAGAAGCTTATACTTTTAAATTTATTTTCTTTAAATAAAAGTTCGGTGCTTTATGTACTTGCTTAGGTAGAAGATAAGGACTTACTAAGAAAACACGCTGAAAAAATAACTATGTATAAACTCATTTATTCCTTTTTAGTACATTTATAAAAGCTTGTGCAAAATGTGGTTACAGATTTTTCAAGAAGTCATTTTAGAGTATTTGGTATTTCTGTAGCTCTGCCTACCCCACTATGGGAATGAAGGCGTAATGTTATGTATTTATGTATGTATGTATGTATGTAAAAATAAAAGCTTGTTTTAATATAAAAATAAACATTTTATTTTTTAATTTTCATTTGTATTTTATTAATTACATTAACACAATATTAACATGATTTACAATTTTTTTCAGTAATCAAGAGGCAATAAGTCAGACTTCCTCTGAAAGAATTTTGGTCCTAACGGAAAATTCTAGACCAACGCTGGCTAATATCGAATCAGATAAAACAGATAAAGCAAATGATGCCAACAAAGAAAATGTAGTATGTATAGTATAACACATTTATACAAAAAAAACTGAATAGTGACTTGGTCGAGTGTTCTTAGCTACGATGTTGACGCGGTTTCGTCCGCATTTGTTTAGCTTTTATTAACTCATATCGAAATCATTAATACAGTGAAAACAAAATCAAAATCCGTTTGGACTTATGTAGGTAATTATAATGAGTATGACCTTATGGAACTGCCTGTCTCCAATATTCCTTCTTAGAAAACTGTCCGTTCCCAATAATTTATTTATAATTTATTTTATAGGTAATTAAGAAGAGTCGTACGCGAAAACCAAACCATTTCGAAGGGTTTCTAAAAGAAAGGTAATTAATTTAAAAAAAAAAGTACCTGCACTGACTCAGATACATAGTCATAAACACTGATGTTAGCTGATAATAGTTATTATATTGTTTACCGTGTAATAACCGTGTGGTGCCGGTAGAGTAGAATAGCACCACCCCTTATCCTCCCGTGGGTATCGTAGAAGGCGATTATGGGATTAAGGGATTATTTTAATGGTAAAATCTTCTCCGGCGGGATAGGCGTCGTTAAGCATTGGGCTGCTACCTATCTAGGAGAAGGAAAACTCCGAATTCAAACCCGGCGGGATAGGCGTCGTCAGCATTGGGCTGCTACCTATCTAGGAGAAGGAAAACTCCGATTTCAAACCCGACCCTGCACAACAGACCATGCGAGCACTGTTTAAAAGGTTTATACCCCAGGAGGGTACTGGCAATGCCAGAGAATCCCTCCCCAGGCCTAGCCTGGGTAGCCCTTCGTACTCTGGGGGGGGCAAAATAGTGCACGTATGTTCGGATCCCTCCGGGGATCGGAACGGCGGCGATGCCGTTTGCCACGCGTCACGCTGTGTTCGCAGGGGGGTTGGCAAAAAGCGGGCCGCTGAAAGCCGCCTTGCTACGATGAATGTTTGTGGAGGGATAGAACATAAATTAGATGAAGTATGTATGATGATGTAAGAGAGAAAAGCTGGATGTTCTTTGTGTGACTGAGACGAAGAAAAAAGGGGTGAGTACGTCCACACACGGAACCTTGACGGCTTTGTGGTCCGGAGTTCCGGTATCCGAGCACGGTTGTCAGGGAGTTGGTATCGTACTCACAGAGCGAATGGCTGAATGTATGCAAGAGCATGAATGTGTGAGCCCAAGACTTCTCTGGGTGAGACTCAAGGTAGGTCTCACTCGTTTATTCGTAATTGGGGCTAATGCCCCAGATACGAATAAATCCACAAAAGAAAGGGAGGAGTTTTGGGAAAGTTTGCATGAGGTTTCAACAAAATGCAAGGAGAATGAAAGGATTATTTTGCTAGGCGATTTTAATGGTTGGACAGGTGTGCAAAGGGATGGTTATGAATCGGTGCTGGGTAAGTATGGTGATGAGCGAGTGAACGAGAATGGCAAATGTCTTCTCAATGTATGTTTGGCCAAGAATCTCTGCGTGACAAACACTTTGTTTGATCACAAAGAGATTCATCAGTATACGTGGAGACGGCAGAATGAGAGGTCTATGATAGACTTGATGATTGTGGATGAACGGTTGCGTAGCAAAGTTGTAGATACCAGAGCATTTCGAGGAGTTAGCGTAGGTTCAGATCACTACTTAGTGGTAACACGAGTAAGGGGTCTGTTCACACGTTGGCGCCATCGTGTTCCCGTACCTACCACTGCGTTAGAGAGAATAAAAGTAGAGAAACTTTTATTCTCTCTATGCAAGAGTTGCTAATCAAATGCCTCTTATATGCCGATGATCAAGTTATACTTGCCCCATCGGTACTTGAGTTGCAGGAGATGGTGACAGTAATGAATGAGGGATTTAAGCAAAAGGGGATGAAAGTAAATGTTGCCAAGACCAAGGTCATGGTGATAGAGAAGGATGAAGAGATGACTGAGTGCGTGATAAATATAAACGGTGAATTAGTAGAACAAGTGAGCGAATTTGTGTACCTGGGAAGTGTGTTTACAAGAGATGGTAAGTGTGAGAAGTGTATCGAGAGGAGGGTAAATGCGGGGAATCAAATTAATGGGGCCCTGTACTCCTTTGTGAGCAGACAGGGCGTTTCACAAAAAGCCCGGCTGGCTGTTCACAATGGAGTGCTGGCCCCTACCCTGATGTATGGTAGTGAATGTTGGGTGTGGCAGAACAAGTATGTAAGTCGTGTAAATGCAGTTGAAATGCGCTTTTTGCGTAGTATGTGTGGTGTGAAACTGATTGATAGAGTAAGAAATGAAAAAATCAGAGAGAAATGTGGAATAAAAGAAGATGTAGTGACTAAGATTGACAAGGGCATGCTTCGATGGTTCGGTCATTTAGAAAGGATGGATGAAAGAAGATTGACGAAAGAGATATACAGATCGAAAGTGAGTGGAAGGGTCGGAAGGGGCCGCCCTAGGCGTACTTTTTCGAATCAAATCGGAGAAATACTGGAAAAGGGCCGAAGCGTGCATGACTCGATGTATGAATGTTGAAGAAGCGAAAGAAATTTGTCAAGATCGTAGCAAGTGGAAAGAAGTGGTCTCTGCCTACCCCTCTGGGAAACAGGCGTGATTTAATGTATGTGTATGTATATTGTTTACCTTAATTGACAATGAAAATCTTTTTTTCATTTCAGTACCAGCAATCTGTACCTGATAAAGATGACAGCTTTGAATTTGAAACGGAACACGAAGATGTATTTCGGGATAAAAATGACTCCTTTGATTTAGATGGACGTAGAATTGTGTCTGTTAAATATTTCTTGACACCTTTGCAAGCAGTTGTTGACCTGAGAGTTAGTTATTTCTATACTGTCATGTCGTACGGTATTCTGGTTTGGGGTAAGGCAGCTGACATACAAACTATATTTGTTTTACAAAAAAGGCCCATCCGTTCTATGTACAACTTAAATTCCCGTGACTCCTTAAGAGAACTTTTTAAGGAAATGAATATCTTAACTGTAGCATCTCAATTTATTTATGAGAATATTATTTATGTTATTAAAAATTTAGATACTTTTACAAAAAAATCTGATATACATAATTTAAATACTTGAAATAAAAATAAAATCGCTATTCGAAAATTTCGCGTCATTAAAGTATATAAATCATTTGTTGGTCAATGCATCCATTTCTATAATAAATTACCTGACGTAGATTTAAAGTTACCCTTTCCAGCACTTAAAATTACTTGAAAAAGTCGTTAATGTCTAAAGCGTATTATAGGATCGAGGACTATCTAATAGAAAAATGCTTGGCCTAAACCCGAAACTTAATCAATAATATCTTTTTTATTTTATTCAAAAGCGTTATCTTGTGTAGGGGACACCGTTGATGTAGGAAAACATATCAATCTTATGTCGCCGTCTTGCACCGTCTTATATAAACATAAGTAGGTGTTCTTTTTCCTTTTCTTTCTCTATCTCTGTCTTAAGAATTTGGTGTGTTTTCCTGCAGAAACTACGTAGGTTATTTGATATATTTCATAATTTACTATTTATAGATTTATATAATGTTAGACTCAGTAGAACCATTGTAATACTAAATATATTTAAAAAAATGACTGACTGCTGAGTTTCTTGCGGCGTTTCTTCTCAGCAGTGGTCTCCTCTTGTGAAGCCGTGACGTGTAAAAGTGCCCGTGCGGCCTACTTACTGAATAAATGTCTTTATCTTTATCTTTTATCTTTAATTAACGGTAATTTCCATAGTTTAATATTTATCTGATTTTAATGGTTATAATATAGACGATATTTGATCAAATATTATTTATAGTAGTGAACGGTATTAGCTACATCATAATCTATCTCTTTTTTACTGGCCAAGGTGCGTTTACCATTTTTCTGCTCGACGGAACCGGAAAGTGGCAACTTCGTTTAGCGCAGCGGCCAGGGAGTTGCCACTTTCCGGCCGGAGGGCTGAAAAAATCATTACATGTCAAATTTTAAGTTATCAATCATACAGTCTTTAATGAAGTAGAGCTACATTCTCGTGCGTTTCTTACCGAGTTAATGCAGGGGGGGGAGCGCCACTTCCAAAGCCATAGGTAAGATAAAAGCTTAAATGTCGCAAAGGGAGACCGCAGCCTTAAACATATAATACACTTACCCGAGACGGACAATATGTCACTATAAACCGCATAACATTCCATAGACAAAATTTTTTTTTCAAGGGTTAACATTTTTCATTTTTTTTTTTCATAAGTTCTGAGAGAGAGACACCTCCAATTTTTTAATAGCCTTTTTGACGGCCTATAACATAAATTAAATTCCAGCTTCTAGCATTGGTGCATCATAACAAAAAAAGTCTTCACTTAATCGTCGTCGTCACTATTTTCGTTAATTACAATACTTAGGACTTTTTTAAACAGGTTGCTCAGTTTTTCGGCTGGTCTAGGTATTTTAGTTAAAATCTAACATGTGATAAATAATAAACTATTGCTGCAATATGGGAGCAGCAGCTGACTGTACGTAATCCGCATGCACACTCGCAGAAGAAGTTTTTAATACCGTCAATTTCGTTGCAATTTGGTATATATTCCACAAAACAACGATACCGTTTTCTGGACATGTGTCTAGACTGAACCTGTACTTTTAAGATGTTCGATTTGTCTTTGACAAATTGCATGTTGATAGTACTATCCTCCAAAATCACTTCTCCTAAATAAGACACAGCTTGACCCATTTGATATGTACCACTAAAACAAAAATTTGCTGTTGTTCCGTCAACTCTGGAAAATCCAAGATTTCTTTACTATTTATTTGTTGTAATGGTAATTTTTTTCGGAGCCATCCATGTTCTTCGACTTCTTTAACTAAAACATTCTCTTCATGTCTTTTTTCATTCATTCTTTGTAAAATCATTTCCGTCGTAGAGTCATCTAATGTATTCTTTTGGCCATATCGATTCAAACATAAATGATGCAATGCGATAATAACTTTTAATCGTTGGCAACATTTTGTTGTCCAAAGTGTGGCTAAGTAGCTGGTTCTTTTCTTTTAGCATTCCATGGACTGCTTCGACGGCCCAACGTATTTTTGTCACAAAGCGAGATTCGTTAGCTTCAACGGTCGTGAGTTGTTTTCTATTACCTTTGAGGGCTGGCATTAGAACTTTGAATCCTTTAGCTTCTAAGTAGGGAACGACGTCTCGGAAACCGCGATCTAGAACAAATATATCGATGGCCCCTACGTAAATTATCGAAAGTCAAAAATGGCGTTTTTTTTTTATTTGTGCAATCGGGTTATTTTTGGCTATATTTTACGACCACTTAAACAAAAAATAATATATCTATATTTTAACGTAAATTTCATTCGTAAAACATCGAAAATAACGTTATATTTCCGAAGTAGTTTATCGAAAGTCGAGATACGATTATTTACGCGGCGGCGGGCGATGTGTGAAAGAGACGAAACTACCACTATCGATAGTTTACGTAGCAGCGGCGTCGTCAGTGTGCTCCGAACGGCTGTGGTAGCAGCATGTGCAGTCGGCGACTATCTTCACTTTGCATATTAAATTACAGTTAATTTAACAATGAATGGCTCCAAGTTAACTGCCTCTAGATGTAGGAAAATGATTGAATTAGTGAATCTAGATATTCCAGATAATTCCATGCAGCGAGTGGTTGATAAGGAAATAGCTAAACCAGGTATGTATAAGTTTTGAAATATCCATAATTATATTTTCAATGTATTTAACGCTTATTTATTAACATATTGTGCAATATTTAGTTTTTATTTAGCACATAATGAACTCTTAACATCGTAACAGTGTAAACTATCTAAAGTTACAGATTCGATATTTTACTACGAAATTCCACATTCATTTTGTATCGAAACTAGGAGATTCGATCATTTACTTGGATATCTGTCTAACGAAACTGACACTTTCATTTTTTTACCACGGAATGTAAATTTAATTTTAAATCGAATCTGCTACTTTCGTTGCTTTACGACACTTTTTTTCTCACTTTCGATGTTTTTATTCAGTGTAATATTTTTATATGATCCAAATTTCGTTCTTATTTTGAACACACAAAAAAAAAGGTTGGGTGTTTGTCTCATGTATATATATACTTGTATCTAAGATGGTATGCATGTAAATTAGTCGGTTCATTTATTTTTAAACATTATTGACATTATAGTGTGATAATTGTTTATTGTTTTAGAATCGCCATTACCTGCATCATGCACCTTTGGAGATTCGGAATGGGCTGCTCTTGAGGGAATAATAGATGAAGAACTGTCATCAGATACTGTTTGGCCGTCAACAAATTTGTTGGAAAACACACATCCCAGATCGCCCAGTAACGAAGAGTCGTGTATTGAAGACAGTTTAGTAAATACGCCTGTACCTTCTCCTACAGATTTTGAGTCTCCAGTAGCAGATCAAATCCGAAATTCCGACCCAGGCGTTAGCTCATCTTCTCCATCTGGACAGCTGCAGACTGACCAAGAAAAACAAATTGGTGATTATGCACAACCAAACAATAACCCAACCACCCACGATAAGCAGCTTACTCCAATCAATAGTCCAATGCCAATAGCCAGTGTCGAATCTCTCATAACTATTTCAGAATGTGACTCCCCGAGTTCCAGCAATAACTTAAACAAATCAAGAAAATCTACTTTCAAATCAAACCCTGGTAAAAAAAGAAAACGATGTGAAGACAAGTGGATAGATAATATAAGAAAAAAATTACTGAATTCTGGCCAAGAATATGTTACAAGAAGCGGTAAAGTTAAAAAGGAAAAAAAAATACGCCCGGTCTGCCCTCAAACATGTAAACTCAAATGTTATGAGAAATTCGACACTGCTACCCGCCAACAGATACTCATACATTACTGGAAACTGTCAGATCATACTAAACAGTGGGAGTATATTAATAAATTTACTGTAAGAAATAACAAGAAAAGCGTCACTACTGAGGGTTCTTCTCGGAGAAATTATACTACAAAATATTTCTTACCTCGTCCTTCTGGCTCTAGGAGTAATCAACAAGATCCATCCTTTGAACGTGAAAGAGTTTGCCTGAAAACTTTCTTAAATACTTTATGTATCACAGACCAAATTGTTCGAACTGCTCATGGTAAATTAAATCAAACTGGAGTTACTTTATCCGACGACAGAGGAAAACATCCAAATCATCCAGTGGTACAAACTGCCGAAATGATAAGGAGTGTTTGTGATCACGTCGCTTCCTTTCAGCCAGTCGAGTCACATTATGCACGCAAGACCTCTGCAAAACTCTACCTCGATAATAATTTATCCATGACCAAGATGTTTTCTCTGTATAAAGAATGGGACCAACTTCCTAATTATGATAGTCCAGCTCTCACAGTGCGTCAGTATACTGACATAGTAAACGACAATATGAACATTTCATTCTTTATTCCAAAGAAAGACATATGTGACAAATGTCATTCATTTTCAAATAATAAGAACCCAACGGAGCAAGAGGCAAATGATCATCATCAGCATTTAGAACACAAGAAAATTGCCAGAGAATTCAAGCTAATTGATAAACAATTAGCTCAAAGTAGTCAGGAGGTTGTGTGTGCTACATTCGACTTCCAAAAAATATTAAATTCTCCACATGCAGACATTGGCTTGCTTTATTACAAGCGAAAATTGTCAGTTTTCAATTTCACGGTGTTTGATTTAGCTCAAAAAGAAGGCTTTTGCTACATGTGGACAGAGTGCACAGGAAATCGAGGAGCTAACGAAGTAAGTAGTTGCTTGACGCTATTTGTGAAGACGTTATTCGACAAAGGTGCAAGACAATTTTTATTTTGGTCTGATAATTGCTCAGGCCAAAATAGAAATAGAGTCGTATATTCTATGTACATGGCTTTGTCGAAGCAATACGGTGTCAATATTACTCACCGGTTTTTGGAAAGCGGTCACACCCAAAATGAGGGTGACAGCGTTCATGCTCTCATCGAGAAAGAGTCGAAAGGGAAGTCGATTTATACTCCTGACCAGTGGTTTGCGTTAGTCAGATGGGCTAAAACTTCTGGAAAGCCGTACAATGTAATTGAAGTGACTCAGCAAGATATCTTCGATTACAAGCCGCTACTCGATGACCGAAATTGGAAAAAAGACTCAAATAACGCTAATATCTCGTGGAACAAAATCAAAGAGATTAGGGTAGATAAAGATGTACCTAACTACCTTTTCTTTAAGTACGACTTAAAAGGTGAGCAATGTTGCTTAAATACTGTCATTGGAACTAGAAGGCGTGGTCAAATAATAAATACCAATAAAGAGTTAAAACTGGCATATACAGATACTCTACCAATATCAGACGCCAAGTTCAAAGATTTAATTTCCTTGTGTAAGACCGGGGTGATTCTAAAGGAATATCACAGGTTTTACGAAAATATTAAACACGGTAGCGATGCTCAAATTGATTCAGATTCAGATTAAACGTTTTATAAAATTATACATGTTGATATTTTTATATAATTTTTAATGTGAAAGTCTAACTGATATTAAGTACTTATAAGAAAAGATTATACAATCTTGTACAATTATTGTTAAGCCTTTAAGGTGTTTTTTCTTTATATTATTACATGTTTAATGTCAAAGTCTGACTAATATTAAAAGAAAATATTGTATGGTGCAATTTTTGTTGTCTTTAAGAAGTTATTTTTTTGTTAATATATAGTATCGAGCAAAAATAATCGGTAACTTTTCAGGTAAGATTTCACGCTTACCACTTCGTAAGAAATATTATGCTTGTATTTTTTTTTTGTCGTGAGTCTGTCTGATGACTCTAATAGGTTTTTTGTTTATTTTGATTTATGTGTATTAGTTAATAATAATAATCGTACTGGCTTGGCCGGTGCCGCTTAAAAGGAAAGTAGTTCACTACGGCAGATTTACTTATTGTTACTTGTCTTATTAAGGTACTCCTAATTTCCAAGACTGATTCAAACCGATTGTGATAATTAGGTTATACAAAACAATTAATAAAAAACTTTCATAATATTTCAATTTATTTTTCATTACTCTACCCAAGGACCCGTGTTAAAAGTGTAATTAATCGTTTTTTTGTCAACGTGTACTAACAACATGACCAGTTTCGTTACTAAATTAATTAATACTTCCGGAGAAAACTAAGAGAACTGCCAGTTTCGTTAGTAATTTAAATAATACGTCCGGAGTAAACCATGGAAACTACCAGTTTCGTTAAAAAATAAAAACACATATGCGACGTAAATAATTGAAACTGTCAGTTTCGATATGAAACTTCGTTATTACCGCGACGTATACTATCGAAACTCTAATATTCAGAAAACTAGCATAAATTTCTCTAAATTAGTATAACGTACGTATAATGCTTAATTTATTATTATTTTTAATTATAACAGTATTTATGTATTTCTTTTAATTTAAGAATAAAATCGAAACTAAGCTTTAAAACGCCGTACTGAAAAGTACCATAATTGACTTTCGATGATTTACTTAGGGGCCATCGATATCTCCTGGCTGCATGAGAGTACAAAGTCCATTAGGATCGTCCATGATTTGTCGAAGTATTGCTGCATCGTTGAGGTTAGCTAAAAATGGACCTAACATATCGACAATATACGAGGGGCGGCTGAAAAGTTCTAAGCCTAAGGTAGAAAAAAAATGTTCAGATTTTTTTTACTATTTTTATTTTTCAATATAATCTCCCTCTAATTCAATGCATTTATTACATTTTTTAAATAATGCTTTTAGACCGTTAAAAAAATAAGTTTTATTTTGGCTGTCGAAATGTTCCTGTACAGCCGCCTTCATCTCTTCATCACTGCCAAATCGCTTTCCCCTTAAATCTTTCTTCAAATTGCTGAATAGAAAATAATCACTAGGGGCCAGATCTGGACTGTAAGGTGGATGATCAATTTCCTCGAAGCCAGTTTCCTTCAGAGCAAGCTTGGCAACACGAGCGGTGTGAACGGGGGCGTTGTCTTGCAAAAACAAAATGCCTTTGCTCAGTTTGCCCCTTCGTTTCTCGACTATGGCTTGTCGCACTTTTCTTAATAGCTCAGCATAATAAACTGCATTTATTGTAGAGCCTTTCGCCAAATAGTCTATTAAAAGAATGCCATCGCAATCCCAGAACACGGTGGCCATTAGCTTAGACGCCGATCTTTGAACCTTGAATTTCTTTGGCGGCCTTTCACCCTTTTCGATCCACTGCATAGATTCAGACTTCGACTCTGGATCATACTGTCTGATCCATGTTTCATCAACAGTTACTATGCGGGAACAAACTTCATCTAAACCTTCTTCACATAATTCTAAAAATGCCTGAGAAGTTTGAACACGACGTTCTCTATCGAAAGCTGTGAGCATTTTCGGCACCCAACGAGCACTTACTTTTGTCATATGCAAATGTTGATGCAAAATCTCTCCAACTCTTTCCTTACTAATACCTAAGGCTTCAGCTATTTGCCAAACCTTAATTCTCCGATCCTCTAATACTAACTTTTTGACTTTTTCAGTATTTTCTTCAGTCACAACCGATATTGGCCTTCCTGAGCGAGGATCGTCTTCGATCGACTCCCGTCCAAGTTTAAAAAGTCGACTCCATTTTTTAACAGTGGCATGAGAAGGGCCAGATTCACCGTAAATACTAGACATTTCTTCAAAAATTCTTTTCGGCGATTGGTCACTTTTCGTGAGGAACTTAATGACTGCACGGTGCTCAATTTTCGTGATATGCGTTGATAATTCACACATGATGACCTTTAGCGTCGGATATCTCGAGATGTAATAAACAAAAGACGACATTTTTTTCTTTTATTTATTAACTTTTTAAATGGTCTTTTTAGTGGCCAGTATCGCTAACGCATATGCAACCTCAAAATACCTTAGGCTTAGAACTTTTCAGCCGCCCCTCGTAGCCAGTTGTCGTGCAAATGGTGAAGGGTTTGCAGAGCGGTGTTTTCTTTTGTCCTGAAAATGATTTCCTTTGATATTCGTTGTTGGTGCTCTTTTCATGTCGACAATATGTTCCATCGCATATCAAGATCAGGCAATCTGAAGTATTGTGTAGTTTTTTTGCAACGCTACTAGTTTGATTATCAATTAACCATTGTCTTGTTTGAGAATGCATACCAAACTTGTGCAATAGAATATCATTTTCAAAAGCCGCTATGACACTATGACAATATTCAGATATTAGTTGATGTGCTTCTAGCTCAAATATTGTCGACAATAGTCTATTCGATCGATTACGAACACAACATTTGCCAATAAGGATCCCGGCAACCAAACTAACAATTGAAACGCGTTTAGCCGCTTTGCAAGTTTATCATGTAAAGAATTGTAGGATAGTTATTAATTTATTGCAGTTGTAGTCCTGTGACCCAAACTAATCATAGTTTGTTACCATGCGTTTCGTGCTATACTCGTTGATTAATATTAAACCTCGTTTTAATAGCCGACTTTTTAGTTAGGTACGAAGTTAGGTAGTTATGTGATACGAATTCCTACTTTTTTGCATTAAGATATCATTTGTCACTCTGATTTTGTTTGTGGAACTGAAACGACTACTCGGCACTCTTAACGGAAGTTGATTTCGCTTTGTAAAATGTTTTTTTTTTGGTGATGTTTGAAAGACAATATTTATTCAAAACCAATAATTAACGAAGAGGAACTACGGCGACGTGTCTTCAATGCAGCCCGAGACATATCGGAAACCAGTTTACGAAAATTAAACCGAAATTTTATTCGAAGATGCCATTTGTGCCTTAGAGTCGGAGGGAAACAATTCGAACATTTACCGTAAAAACTAATGAAAATTAAACCCGTTTTCTATTATCTTTGAACCAAGGTCAACCAAAAATCAATCATATTCTTCAAAGGAGCACAAACAAATGAGATATCGTAGAGTACAAGATATTTTTTTAGATGATTAGCATTGATTTCCGAGGATCCATATTGGCAAATGTCATACGAAATCCTACTTTTATGCATTAAGATATCATGTGTCATACCATTTTAGAATTGGCATAAAATTCGCATGTTTTTAAAGTAATTTGCTCATTTTGTTTATAGTAAAAAAAAGTTATGGCAGGTGCTCAAAGTTTAAATTACTATGTTGATGATAATTTAAGTCAAGTTCATTACAGTATTTTTCCAACTTTTACATTAGTTATTGACATAATAATGCTTCTATCATCTTAATAAACTATTCATAAACGCGCACAAATAAAAAAAACTAAATTCTAAAGCTATCCCAGTAAATGCGAGCACTTACAATGTCAAAAGAGGTGAAAAATTGGAATAATCTTTAAATTGGTATAACTCGAAAACGGTGCAACTTTTACTGAGGTCATGTTAGGCTGGTTAGGTTCCTCTTGAGCTGAACTACCTCCGGTGTCACTGTGGCGTGGTACTTTTGGGACACCCTGTATACATCTTTTTACATAGGCTTGTATTCTAGCCTTTTCGGGAATAAGTTGTAAATTGCTTTTAGCTTTACAAACACAGCAATAACTGTGTGTAGACACAGTTCTTGGAATAGGGAGTAGTACTTTCTCAGTCGTCTCTATTTTTGCGGCAGAACTTGGCAATATATACGTGCTGTCATCATCCGTGTCTGTACCACTTGAGTCCATTCGCTGTTCCCTTTTTCGATATGCCTTAATTCGGCATTGAGAGCATAAAATATCGTTGATATTTATAGTTTTTGATAATGAGGCTGAGAAAAAAACAGATTCTTGTACAGTCAAAATAATTTTCTTTTTACCCTGTATTTTCGAGATATGTTTTGAACAGCAAGCACAATTTCTCGTAGTGTTTTGATTACTCGATGACATTATGGCTAGTAGTTTAATCCAGTATCTTATTATAAACAATTATTCCAGCACTTATACATGTAATAATAAATTCAATAAAGATAAGGATTATTTATTGACACATTGAACAGATGTAATATCACTTATCCATGTTCTATGTAATGTATGGCTACTTCATTAAATTATTAGCATTAAGATGATACGTGCGTCATAATAATACGTTTAGTACGTTGTTGTGCAACTTAAACACAATTACATGCAATTCCACAGCCACATTTTATAAAGCAATTGCCAGCACAGACTTGACAAAATAAATATTCTAAGTACATTTCACTGTTGCAATAATTATTATCTTTTTCCAAGTTAGTCTGAATGCCACAGGTTGTAGATACACCTATGTACACGATTTCGTCTTCCTCGAGATTAATGTTCAAACTTGAATCCTTAATTGCATTTAAGAACAAATCCCGACAAATATATGAAGGCAGGCTTAGCTCATATACAGGGTGTCTGGAAAACCTTCGGAGAAATTTGGGGGGGTAATAGTTGGCACGATTCTGATCACGGGGGTATGGTTCATTTTTGTTTCTGTTAATGTAAAAAAAAAGAAGGATTAATTATATTCATTTTGTTACTTGATGTATCGCAGCCGATATCTCGACCTTGACATTTTGACGTTGATAGTATACTACTCCAACAGTTCGTAGTATCTTACGTCAAAATTCAATGTCCGAGGTCAATGACCTGAGACCATACGTTGTCACATGGTATGTAAACAAACAGTTCGCTCCATGTAAACAAAAATCAAGGTAGCATTATAATAAAAATAAATGAGTAATTTTAGTGCAACTTACTGTATTTTCGTTTTTGCAATTTGAACACTAATTGGTTTTAAATGTGAAATCACTAGGTCTCTTGTTCATGTTTTGCCGAGACTGATCATATCGTCCGTCTTTTACTGTCGAGATCTAACCATTTACCATTGTTTTCTGCTCTAAAGTAGCCCATATAACTGATTTACAGCAAAAATATTGAAGACGTGAATATTGAAAATAACATAATTTAACACTGACATCTAATGACAGCCATAAATTCATAGACTTCTCAAAGTTCAAATAGACGGATTGAACGATCCGATTATTGCTCTCCGTATTGAAGAAAAAAAAGGAGAAAAAGAAAATCGTTTATTGGTGCAAACCACAGAAAAATAATAATCAAATTAAATACAGTGAGAAAATAATTTAAAACAAAACCTTAAAACTATTTTATAAAATAATAATGCACCAAATTGGGTGCTACTCAGCATCATAGTGTCAGACATGCCGTGACGCTGCACGCGCTGATTTTCAGGGCAACCAGACGGGGAGAAAGCGCTGCTGGCTGCTGGTTCTTTCCTTTTGATCCGCATGGTATTTGTAGCAGTAGCTAAAAGTCCAAGTGCAAAACATTTTGTCGATGGATATAAAGGTCGTCGCATAATTGATTATAATAGGCTATTTGACAACATTGAAAATATACTACAAATTGTGGTCATCCTATCTGATACTAGCGTAAAATAACGTATTTCACTTTATTTCACATTAAATTATGTCTATTTTTTTGGAAATTACACGAAATAATAAGGATTTTTTTTGAAATTTAATCTGTGGCAAAAACGCTTTGTGATGTTAGAAATACTTTATAACCTGTGAGTGTGATGTGAAGTCACATCACATGCAAGTAAACAAAACAAACCCCAAACCAAACATCGCTTCGCTTGTGACATCGCTTCCTTGACTGATTGTGATTGTAGTCCACGTTTTATATTTTCTGGGTGTTCCTTAAGCCGGCTACTCACACACCTGCTGCAGGGGCAATACCGGTCGCACGGCGGTTGGACCAATTTAAGGCTGTTCTCTACACACTAGCCTGCCGTTCAGTGTGTAACTGATAGTCCCGCTGAACGCACGTCCACGAGAAAGCCTCCTGTATTGACGAAACACCAGAGGATTGCGATTATTCCCAGTAGTTCCGTGGAAGAAGTTCCGCGGCGGAACTAGTGAGACTTTTTTTCCCAATAGTTCCGTGGCGGAACTAGTGACACTTTTTCTTCCCAATAGTTCCGTGTTGGAATTAGTGACACTTTTTCGAACGCTTACCCGTGGTCCCACTACTTCGTCCCACTGCTCTTTTTGACGGAGCCCTGCCTCGCGGCAGGGCTCCTGTTTCAGGGCGGTTTGCCCTTCGGGCATTTATAGATACCTAACGAACCTAACCTACCTACTTTTGCGGAATATAAATGATTTCTGACGAAAGCGGAAATGCACGGAACTAATGGGATTATAAAATATTAGTATTTAATTGATGCTTAGTTCCGCGGAACTATTGGGAAAAAAAGTCTCACTAGTTCCGCCAGGGAACTTCTTCCACGGAACTACTGGCAATGAACTGAGGATTGGTATCGCCTTGGCACTTTCTGTGGTGCTACCAAAAAAAAAAGGAAGAGAAGATATTGGGTGAAGAATTGGTTGCAGAAACGAAGCAAATTGTGCCACATGAATATTATGAAAGAATTGGAAGTACATGATCTTAGAAACTTTTTGCGAATGGATATTGATTCTTTTGAAGATCTCCTGGCTATGGTAACACCATTTTTTCCATTTTTGTCCTCTCCGCTCGGTTGTCACCAATGAACTGACTGGAATTGCCCCAATCCTACTACACACGCAGCAGCCTTGCAGGGCGGTAGACACAATCTAGGGAGCTAGGAAGGTCTTGCGCCCCTGCCGCCCTGCCGCAGGCCCAATCTAAAAATTGCTCCTGCTTGCCTACACACATCACAATTAAGGAGGCAATCAAGGGTCCAATTCCCATATTGCCCCTGCAGCAGGTGTGTGAGTAGCCGGCTTTAGTGGCCTTTTTCTTTTAAGGGTTTTTACCACAGAGTGTAATCACGTCGACCTCTTCTTACAAAGCGATCCTATTTTTCTCTTTCTTCTATGATACGAATATCTAGCAACAACATGTATGATGCCAGCTTTAAATGTAATTTTCATCACACTTGCATGTAAACAGTATCTAAACATACAGGTTAACTTGACCGCAATGCCCCATATAAAACCCTCGACCTTTCTTCTTACCATGAAACCCAAGGTCGGTAAGTAATTTTTTTTTTAATTTATAGCACAGCACACAGGTCATGCAAGTTCAAGCAAAGAGTTTACACGCAATTGTAAAATTGTCTTAAAATGTTAAACAGGAATTTTATTGCAATCTCGCTACATGTTACTTAAATACTCAATTAATATTCTTAATAATCGATTTTAATAGTTGTCTGTAACAAACGTCGTTTTTTTTTACACTCCTTCAGGGCTGTATGTATACCTACGTAAGTATTTGCCCTTAACGTTTCTGAACGAAACATTTGCATAATCTGTGGAGTCCGCCAGCCATCCGCTTAAAAAAAGTTCAAGTAATTCGTAATAATAGTTGTGATGACTTGTGTGTTTATTTACTCGCAAATGTGATGAAAAACATTGTATGTTTCACGGGCGGTACGGGAATTACGTACCTCGACTCAGAAAGCCCTCAGTCTTCGACTTCGGGCTTCTACTAGAGCCTCGATCGTAATTCCTTACTTACCGACCTTAATACACAATGTACTATTTGATAAAACGTAACGTGTAGGTAGGATTTTTTGTTTACAAATGAAACCTAAAACTCTTTTCATAAAGAGTTTTAATGGTCCAAGATTTAAAAAGATAATATGTCAAATTGTCAATAATTAATTATTGTGTTTTTTATTCGTCGGAAGCCCTGATAGTGGTACAAATCAATGAAATACAGCCATGATTCATGATCTCGTAAAATAAGTAATGTGCCTACGAGTGCAAGTGCTATTTTAGCCGTGTGAGTGTGAGAAAAGTGTGAGTAAAAATCATAATCGTAAGTTTCAGTTTTAGATTATTTCACTTAATAGCCCTTATCAGACACCGTCTTTTCATTCACATTACAGGATAATGTGTCAGTTTTCTAAACTCCATGGAGCTTTTGACCATGATTGGAAACATTGTTCATAAGGAACAACTTGTTTATTTACATTACGTTGTGACACATATCGTCGGTGAAACTGCAAAACCGCGTAAGTGACATTTTAAATAAGGAGCAAAATGCACCTTTTTAATAAGACCGTAAGGTTTATTTTGCTCTATCATAAATTTGTTACTTACGCGGTTTTGCAGTATCACCGCCGATATTATGAATGAATCAGTTAAGATGGGGCACACTGAGAGCATCGTCAGGAAAGTCGATGATAAATCTGTCTGTAACTCAGTCAAATATTAACTTAAACAAAAGTTACCAATATAGGGATGATCCAAATCATCCACCCTATCTACAGTTAAAATTTCTCCGAAGGTTTTCCAGACACCCTGTATACCCGACTTCCATCGATTGACCTAAAACAATAATATTCATTTATTCTGATCGAGGCTAGACAGCTTTTGGAATACAAAATAGTTCTTATAAAACATATGATAGTTACCTCCTCCAACGAAACAACGTCGTTACAACTTTCACTAAACAGCGAATCCTGTATTTGCTTTTTAATTTTAGTAAAGCAAAATGAATAAAGATTCATATTTGCATAATTTGCATGATCGCACTCCAGGATTGTTGTATTGCGATTATTCCATTTACAATAGTTTTTCTTTTTATCGATATGTCAAAATTAGGATGTCAGAAACCGCACTTAAATATAAGGCCAGTGATAAATCATTTATAAACATTAAAAAAAGGTTTTCATATAAGAAGAATTTATTTCTTTTTTATTACGTCACAGGGACTTACCAAGTTTTATTTTATAATTTTTATGCTATGCACCAATGCTAGAAGCTTGAATTTATGTTATAGGCCGTCAAAAAGGCTATTATGTGTTAAAAAATTGGAGGTGTCTCTCTCTCAGAACTTATGAAAAAAATATATGAAAAATGTTAACCCTTGAAAAAAAAATTTTGTCTATGGAATGTTATGCGGTTTATAGTGACATATTGTCCGTCTAGGGTAAGTGCAATATATGTTTAAAGCACGAATTAATGCAATCTACAGAAGCGGAAATATTCACGAAAAATGATTTTTCTTAATTTTTTTTTTCTTGGAAAGTAAGTAGAGGAGAATGCTGTAATTTTGTAAAGGAGTTAGTAACAGCAGGGCCCATCATCACAAAACAAAACAGCCTGAAAAGTTATTAAGGCACAAGATGTTCCCTTACCCTGCCATGGCCTTTGCGACTTGTCGTATGTGCTTTTACGTTTTTTAAATAGAATTTCTCGTAAAAAAACATATTTCTAAAATATGTAGGAGTATGAACAAAAATATTATACTGTACTAGCGGCCCGCCAGCGGCTTCGCCCCGCTGCAAATTTCTGACTTTCAATTCATTTGTTACAAAAAATGTGATAAATGAAGAACCGCTCGACCGATTTTGTGCAAACTTCACATAAACCATCTACTAAACAGTCCGAACAAAGACTAAACATTTGGTTTGGATAGGTGAGCCCGTTCTTGAGTTATAAAATTACAACGAAAAATGGCATTGATTTTTATATATATAGATTAGTGTAGTCATTATTTACAGCTTGCTGATTAAATGTCAGACAGACTGGTTGAAACTTGCACTGACATTGACATTAGACATGTAATTATGACCGACATGTAATAGATAACGTCTTGCTATCATCACAAAAGAGGTTAAGGATTAAAATAATACCGGGTAAATACATAGATCTGCCTGTTGGTATAAACTCGATCGTATCTCGGGAACGGATGCAGAAACCGTGGTAGCACTTATAGGGACATTTGATCAGGGCACTTAAATCTATAACATATCAAAATTTCACGCAAATTGACTGAAACCACATTTTCGTAACAACTTTTTCGGGGTCCTTTTGATAGAAATGCCGAGATACTGGCCTCGAAATGCGTGTTTTATTTTTCGATAAGCATATATGTCATCGGATGTCAAAATAGCCTATGTCTGCTTATCATAAATAAGAATAGTATATGCTGCTTATCAAGATGTCTTTGCAAGTAAGATTTGCAAAATTAATTAAATCACAACGTAGGAAGGATTTGGTCTTTTTAGACGGCTAGCCGGCGGCAGGTGACTGGCGGGGCATAAATATTACCGTCGAATACATCTCGCACTTAAGGTTTGCCGATGATATCGTAGTGATTGCAGAATCGCTGCAAGAAGCTCAAGAAATGCTGTACAGCCTAAATGAAGCCTCCAGACGAATTGGTCCTTCACTTCCAAGAATCAGTGGTCCGTTCATTCAGAGCAAGGAAGCCATGAGACTCTTAATACATACAACGAGAACTAAGAATCAGCCTATAATTCCCCAGTCTGTAAACGAAGTCATAATTACTGAAGATATGTGCAAAATTAATGATAGACCTTTTTGATGGCTGATTTTGATGCGAACGGTGAACGAGTCATACTTTTTTCAACAGAAGAAAATATAATGTTGTTGACTCGCTCTCCTTTCGTGATAATGGACGGAACATTTCAGTACTGTCCTAAACCATTTCGACAATTATACTCAATCCATGGCCAAGTAGGCAGCACTAGTCCCATTAATGTTTGGGCTAATGTCTCATCAGACTGAAAGATCGTATTACTATCTGCTTGAACTGGTTCGCCGAATTGCGATGAAACATGGAGTAATTTTTGCTCCACCGGTAGTAATCACAGACTTTGAAATAGCAGCCATAAATGCTGTCAAAAGGGTGCTGACAGACAGACAACATAAAGGCTGCTACTTTCACTTAAGTCAAAGCATATGGAGACACGTGCAATCAGCTGGATTAGTAAAAAAATACACAGAGGATATAGATTTCGCTGTTCGCATTAGACATCTTCTGGCGTTAGCTTTCCTCCCGGCTGAAGAAATACCCAGTGCGTTTCAAATAGTTCAAAAGGTCGATAATCCCGGATGAAGCACATGCCATCACTGAATGGTTCAACACGTACTACCTCCACGGAAGATTTTCACCAAAAATATTAAAAATCAATTGCCCCGTTTTCTCTTGGTCCCACTGATTTGTCCCATCAATGGGACCACGAGAAAAACTTATTTCTCGTAGTCCCATTCAGTTTAATTTAAAGTATCTTGAACCTCCTGTATAAAATGCATGACAGTAAAGAAATGACAGAAAGTACAACCGAGTGCTGAAGTCGTTTATTTACGACGTGTAAAACATGTGTTTTAAAAAAATATTTTCAAGATACTATATTTTAGTTCTGATGAATATTATTTGTACTATAAGGTAAACGTCCCTGGGGCGTTATAGTTGCTGGTGCTGGCATGATTATGGTATGAATATTATAACATCCTTATTTGAAATTAAGTTACAAGGGTGCATGGATTTATCTAAGTTTTTCTAAGAAATGTCCCACCGTGATCTCTGCGTGGACCAGTTGCAATTGGTTATTCATTATTATGTCATCCTGTCTGATAAATTCCTTTCGTCTTTCTGTCGTTTCGGATTCTTGGTTTTCACTTTCAACCAAAATATTTAACAGGCGAAGAATAGACTTTGGTAGACGTTTCTTCATGTCCTTGTTTAACCTAGAGTGCCAACTCTCAATGACGTTATTCGTTCGGTGTCTTTCACCAAACACATTCCATTGTAATATAAACTCATCATTTTTTAGCCATGTTTGCCTCATATACTTTTCAAAAAGCATAATTTTTGAAGTGTTTGGGCTTTCATCTTTTATATATTTAATGCCATTTGACATATGATCCATGGGTAGCAACGCCAACGCAGTAAATAGACCAACAACACGTCGTTCATGTTTTGAATTCATTTTCAATTCTTTGGAATTTTTCCAGATACTTTTTGTTAAATGGTAATAACATATTTTTAATTTTATTTCTGGAAATATAGCCAGCAACGCATTGGCGGTAGCTATCTCGAAGTCTAAGTGAAATTTAATTGGCGACCAGTTTCTTATTTCGGATTTAATCATTTGAAATAAAGCCGTGTAAGATTCCTGACTTTTATTTGTCATTAACGCGTAAACAAGTGGAATGACGTGCGTTTCCGATGCTGACTTCGAAATATCACCGTGAATGGATACTAGTTGCGTAAAGGGATCCGGGCAGCTCTGAAATGTGCCATCAATGAAAAACTCATCAATGTCTTTCATTATTTTACGGTTCTCAGTGGAACAGAACACGACCATCCGATTATTGTGATAGTAGTAGTCAGCAAGCACAAAATCTGAGAACTGGGGTGGGATGGTCACTTGTTCAACATTTTTAAAATTTGTATGAAGAAGTCTAGTGTACATGGCAGTTTGGATACTTTTAAGATCAGGCAATTTAGTAACGAAATGAATACCGTCGTTTTTCAAATCAGTCATGCCCTTTTTGTATATTTGCGGGATTGGTATGTCGGTTGTACGGGCTTCTTCCTTCATTTTGTAAAGCTTCTCGTCAATTTTGTTCTTGGCATGTCGTATTTCACATGAATGTTTTTTTTGTTGTATAATTTGTTTACCCTGAAATGCAGCAATATTCTACTTCAATATAGGTACATACATTCAGTTTATAATAATCACAACCGCTCACTTCTCTACGCACGCATACAATGATACATACACACAAACACAGACACACAGCAGCAGCACTAAAACTCAATAAAGACTGTTTTAGGAACTATGAAAACTCGTACTAGTTCTACGAACAAAATTTCATTTAAGAAACCAATTATATATTATAGGTATACTTATATAATTATTTTACCTTGAGAGTCACAGACCCACGACATTTCACTTTTTTGGCCTGAGTACATTTCCAAATTACGTTTCCATTTTTATATCCCCTATGCCGATAATATTGCCGACCTTCTAATAACATGACTTTTCCACGTTTTCGTTTAACGAAAACAATTTCGTCGCTACCGTCAGCCATGAATGAATTTTATTTCAGTTTAAATTAGCAAATTACTAAATTTCATACGTAGGTACTTCTTATTAATACTGAGAAACTGCTTGTCATTTTGAGTACTTATTTGTCATATATTTTATTAATTATCATCTTCCACTTCACTCAGCATTAGATAAAGTTTGTTAATACGAAGAGGTTCTAATGCGTACATGATGATATTATACAGGAAGTGAAATTTTATTAATGGGACTACGACAATTAAGTCTTCCTCGTGGTCCCATTGATGGGACCACGAGAAAACGGGGATCAATTGTAACTTAACACAAGAAGTAGGTAGGTATCTTATTTCTTTCTTATAACTACATTAAAAAATAAACGAATTATAAACGTGTTATGCTTGCCATCGCGAGTAAAAAAGATTTAAAAAAAAGATAAAAGATGTTTATTCAGTAAGTAGGCCGCACGGGCACTTTTACACGTCAAAAATCTACCAGCGCTTTGCAAGAGACCACTGCTGAGAAGAAACGCCGCAAGAAACTCAACACTAAGTCGTTTTTTAAATATTGCTAAAGATATTATACAATCATAAACTTAACCTAGCATTATATAAAACAATGAATCACACATAACACCAACAATTAATATATTCATGCGTAGTTGAGCAGGAAAATGTGTCAAAACTCAGAATTGTCACAAAACTAAGCAACAGTAATAAAATAAATAAAAAATAGAAAGTATACAAGTTATACTTACCTGTGACGGTGCAAGACAACCTGAATAAAAGTGTTGATACATTCTCCTACAGAAACGGACACCTAGACAATATACAATATTTACATATTTTTTATGACTAAGTTATTATTAAATTATTTAGGTGTTGGCCAAGCATTTTTATCTGTTAGATAGTCTTCGACCCTATAGTAAGCTTTAAGACATCAACGACTTTTTCAAGTAAGTTTTAAGTACTGGAAATGGTAACTTTAAAACAACGTCAGGTAATTTATTAAAGAAAAGGATGCATTGACCTACAAATGCAAATGATGATGATTGACACGAAATTTTTTAATAGCAATTTTATTTTTATTTCTTGTATTCAAATTATGTACATCACAATTCTTAACAAAAGAGTCTTGATTTTTAATGACATAAATAATACTTGTTGTACCGTATGCACCATTGACCTGCACCATTAATGGTGCAGATGAGACTAATAAGGACCGCGGAAACCGCGGATTGGGTATGGTCTCATCTGCACCATTGAGATGACACAATGCGGTTGTATACTTAGATATTTTCCTCAAAATATTTCCTCTTTGCTTGTTCTAATAAGTATTATTTAAGTGTTGACATTGACACGGTAACTATTTTGTTTTAATTCAGCCATTTTATGTCAATAATTGTATAATTGGAGCTTAGAGTATAGAACAAATTACAATGAGCGAAACTAATTTAACTTTTGTTGCACAAAGTCGAGGAAGACTTTTATTGTTGGAAGGGTATCAATACCATTTTCACACACAGTACAAAAATTTAAATAGCATATGGAGGTGTAGATATTTAAAAAAAACAAAATGTACAGGATCAATAACCATTACAGAGGTACGTACGTAGCATTTATTAAAGGTTTGAAAGGCAAAGAAAATATATGTAGACTAGTGGGTGAAATCGGTGGGTGCAGCACGGGTCGCGGGGTTTTCTATTGTTTCAAAAGCTTATTTTTACCAAAATTATGTAAGTATACTCACGTGGACATTTAATTTTTTAGAATGAGTCGAAGGTTGTGAAAAAACGTGAGCATTCCAATAACTGTATGCCTGATGAAAACAAAAATGCCGTATGCCATTTAATAAGTTCGAGCATAGATACAGCGACAACTTCAGGAGAAACAGTACCTGCCATTTATAAGAAGACTGTGGCTACTTTCAAAGATATGGGGCTAAACCTAATTAAAACACTACCACGGTACGAAAGTTATAAGTCGGTTGCTTATAGACGGATAAATAAAAAACAGGGAGTTAAGAAGACGGCTTACAGTATCGGAACTGAAGTCGAAATTGGTAAGGATCATGAAGATTTCCTTTTGGCTGACTATCATCACGAACGCGAACGTATTTTAATTTTTGCTTCGAAAGAAGCCAGAGAAATGATTACAAACGGGAAAATCTTCTTTTGCGACGGTACATTCAAAAAGTGTCCTATTCAAACAATTGTATGTGATCTTTAGCGACCTAGGAAGCACCGAGGATAAAAACTTTGTAGTACCGGTTGCTTATATACTTTTGGAAAATAAAAAAAAGGAAACATATATTCTAATGTTGGAAATGATTAAATCGCAAATTCCAGAATGGAACCCTTTTAAATTTATATCGGATTACGAACAATCGTTTATCGGTGCTGTAAGAAGTGTGTTTCCTTTATCAAAGCATCATGGATGTTATTTCCATTTCCAAAACCAATTATGGAGGAAAGCAAAACTTTTTAATTTAAAGAAGCATAACAAAATTAGTAAAATTGTATCTCTATACACTGTCCTGCCTCTTCTGCCTGTATCAAGAATTGACGATGGATGGGATTACATAGTTTCGGAAAATGATGTTGTAGAAGGAGATGTTCATATGCAAAAATTTCTAAGGTACGTAAAAAGATTTTGGATGCCCAAGAAGACACTGTGGTGCTGTTTCGGTGAGCGGCATCGTACGAACAACGTCTGTGAGGGATGGAATGGGTATATTAATAACTGCTTCAAAAGACGACCTGCGACTGTAAATAAATGCTTAGCTGTGCTTAAGCAGGATGCCGCTTTTAATGCTGTTAACGCATTAACAACATATCCATATAACAACAGGGCAAAAAACGTCAAGGAACGGAATAAATATATAATGCATGTACAAATGCAATTAACTAATGGCGACATTGATGTGCCGCTATTTTTAGAAAAGTTAAGGTAAACTCAGTGTTCTAGTTATAAAGTTTAGTTTTAATTTTACGAATCATTAAAATAGGTACAAGTGTGTGTGTGTACTGAGGGACCTTTTTTTGTAGTTTTTTGAAATGAAGCGTCATTAGTTTTATATTATTACATGAAGCAGTTGTAAATTTATTTGTGAAATGTATTAAGTATTGTTGTTGCTTTTTGGTTATATAAAAAAATGGTTCCGCACACAAACAAAAGACGGCTTTATATTACTTTATTTTTTATTTTACCATGACTAGGAAAGTGTGGTGAAGTACCTAGTTGTATTAATGTTAATGGTGCAAACGAAAACTAATTAGTCTCATCTGCACCATTGATGGTGCAGGTCAATGGTGCATACGGTACGACGGGAAGCAAAGTATGGTGAAGTAGTTGTATTAATATTAATGGTGCAAACGAAACTAATTAGTCTCATCTGCACCATTGATGGTGCAGGTCAATGGTGCATACGGTACGACGGGAAATAATATTCTCATAAATAAATTGTGATGCTACTGTCAAAATATTAATTTCTTTAAATAGTTATCTTAAGGAATCACGGGAGTTAAGATTATATATATAGAACGAATGGCTCTTTTTTGCAACACGAATATAGTCTGTATGTCAGCAGCTTTTCCCCAAACCAGAATACCGTACGACATAACACTATGAAAATAACTATAATAAACTAAGCGAGCTGTCTCAACATTAGTAAGTTGCCTGATTTTCCTAACAGCATAAGCTGCCGAACTTAATTTACCTGCTAGTACTGCTATATGGGGACTCCATTGCAAGTTTTTATCTATAGTTATCCCTAAGAAAAGCGCCTTATCTACCATTTCCAATCCCTCATTATTAAGAGATATACTAGATTCCCTTTTGTCCGGGTCTGCCTAAAACGCACTCTGACTAATTCGCGTTATGCCTAGACCAATTGAGAAATAGTCGAAATAAGACTTAGGCGTAATGAGTTTTTGTCCTAAAGCGAATTTGGCACATTGAGAATCGGATGTATTGAGATTTAGTGCAAAAGCGAATTTGTCAGTGTGAGAATAAGACTTATTACGTATTGGTCTAAAAGCGAATTTGACACGAGAGCATTTTTTAAGTCATGATTGAAAAAAGTTTTTATACCAATTATTTTATAAGTAAAATGGATATGGGTATACATACTGTCTATTAAACTGTCAGAACTATTGTCAGTTCTTGACTTCAACGGATATGATTTCTGCAAACTGACTAAGTACTGCTTGATTGTGCTACGAGAGACTTTGAAATATTACAGCGTACGAGTATTAAGTTGCTAATCCCAGCAAAATGGCAGGATACATTGGAGCAAACAATTTCGGATTATTGCGGACACCCGAAGTTATAGGTGTATGTGTTTTTCCCGCATGCCCTCAAAATGACTTTGGGGAAGTCTCCAAAATAATAAAAATTAACTTCCTGTGCTGGCTGAACTTTCTAATCTCACGCAGGACACAAGTCTGTAGCTATCACTGCACAGTTGGGGAACAAGAGTGGACTGAAGTTTTGGAGTCGCCTAACAACTGCACCAGTTTTGACACCAGCCACGCGGAGACAATCGTTGATCTCCTTAGGTTTGCACTAAATATGGTTAACGGTGTGGTGTCAGCCATGGTGAGCGATATTGTGTGGGTAGTGGATTGATCGGTTTATATAATTTCAAGTATGTTGATTTTACTTTTTATAATAATAATAATAATAATAATAACTTATTTGCTAAAAAGGGTTAGTCATTGGTGTTACATAAAAGTTATTCCCCCTTTTCAGCCGTTAACAAACAGCATGCAAATATGTGACATGTAGGTACATGTAATACAACATTCAATTATAATATTAAAATTAGGTAATTAGGTAATTCAAAATAGCGATAAAACACAGTCAATAAGAGAAAAGAAAAAGTCTTTTATACTATAATACTAATAATGTCTAAATTGCGGATTATGTCAAGAAGTTAATGTCGTGCTGTGGTTTATAAAATCTTTGACGCTATAAAAACAGTTCTCAAGGAGCCACTTTCTTAAGGTTCGACTAAATTCCTTGCCTTCAAGGCGTTTTATTTGAATTGGCAAGTTATTAAAAATCACAATGCACATGTTGTAAGCATTTCTTCTATAAATATCAGTTTTACAACGTGGCTGATGCAAGAGATCCCTATAATGCTCTCTTGGGTTAGCAGAAAACACATCCGTACGCTTCCTAAAATATTTCGGAAATGTTTTAACAAAATTACAAATCTTCCAAATGTACATACAAGGCAAAGGCAAAATGTTCAATTTTTTAAAAATGGGCCTACAGCTACAGAGTATTTGAGCATTCGTTATTGCACGAATACATTTTTTTTGCAATCTGAATACTCTTTCCACCTCCACAGAACCACCCCATAAAATGAGTCCATAATTGAGAGTGGACGACACGTGACCATGATAGGCCGTAAGAGCGGCTTCACAGGAGACACACATTCGAAGTCTCCATAATGCGAATACGAAACGATCTAATTTAGAGCATATGGAGTCTATGTGATTCTTCCAATTTAAGAACGAATCTATATTGAAACCTAGAAACTTAACACTTTTAGTTTCCTGTAATGCAACATCATTGATATTAACATTCAATTGGGGAGGATTTGCTCTGTAAGTGTGGAATTGTATAAACTGAGTCTTGCTAGGGTTTATAAGAAGATTATTATTGCTTATCCATTCATTAATATCAGTTAAGGCTTTGTTAATATCTGACTCGTATTTATGTTGATCGTCTCCCCTAACTATGATCGTTGTATCATCTGCGAAAAGAATGGTTTTGGAGCTGGTGGAGTTAGAAATATCATTAACGTATATTAAAAATAACAATGGACCAAGGATACTACCCTGTGGCACTCCTGAAATAACGTTACGAAGAGGTGATCTGTATACAATCTTATGAATTTGGTTTTTAACTTCTTCTATTTTTTTTATCTCTGTGCATTGCTTTCTATTAGCCAAATAGTCTCTAACCCAATCATTTGCGAGACCTCTGATTCCACAAGCATCTAATTTTGCTAAAAGCTTTGAGTGGTCAACAAGATCAAAAGCCTTGGTCATATCTAATAATATGGACATCACCGGAGATTTATCATTAATAGTTTCAGTTATGTATTTGACAAATTCAAAACACGCTAATTCAGTATTGCAACCCTTCCGAAATCCATATTGATCAGGATGCAAGATATTATGCTTTGTCAAAAAGTTATCTAGTCTATTATAGAAAGCCCTTTCAAGTACTTTTGACAAGATGGGGACAATTGTAATAGGCCTAAAATTTCCTGGATCTTCACGATCACCTTTTTTGAATAGAGGTTTTACAATAGACATCTTTAGCTTGTTAGGGAAATAGCCTTGACTAAAAGAAAAATTTATAACATGAGCAAGAGGGACGCTTAAAAATAAAGCGACTAACTTGATTATTTCAGTTGAAATATCATCAATGCCAGAAGCTTTGCTGTTATTCAACGACATTATAATTTTGTAAACCTCATTTTCACTTACTGGCATTAAAAACATTGTGAATTGATTATTTAAAATATTAACTTTTGATACTTTATTTTTAGTTACATTTACATTACTCAATTCAATAAAATAATCATTAAAAATAGTACAGATGTCATGAGGATTTCCATATGTCTTATCATTAATTTTTAAATAATTTATATCAGTACTATGTTCTAAATTGGATGTCTGAGAAGCAATAATATTCCAGGTCGCTTTACATTTGTTCTTGTGTTTCGAAATATATCTATTATTACTAAATTGTTGTGATTTATGTATACATTTTCTTAGTAATTTACCATATTTTTTGATAAATACTTTTTCGGAGACCGATTTACTTCCACTGTTTCTATTTTTAATAATCATTTGTCGTTTGACTAGACATGACCTACGAATACCTTTAGATAGCCACTTAGCCTTTCCTTGAACGCTATTAAGTTTGACTCTGATGAGAGGAAAGCACAAATTATATAATAGGGTCAACATGTCGTAAAATACGTTAAACGCATCCTGAGCATTTATTGAGCTCAGAACGTCACAGAAAGAGAGAGCACTTATACTTTCATAAAACTTACGAACATTATCACCACTATAGTCCCTTTTAAACTCAAACCATGTTGTGTAAGATTTAACCTTATCAATATTTAGTATGACTGACTGAGCCCGATCATGATCAGACAGGTTAAGTCTATGGGTATCAGATTTTACTTTACACAGGTTACTAGCAATTTGGTCAATGCAGGTGTTAATTCTAGTGGGTGTATTAATATGCATCACAAAGTTGTGGCTTCTTAATATACTTGTTAGGTCATTCGTGGCTGAATTATCCTTTAAGGTATCTATATTCCAGTCCCCGCAAACGACAACTTTTTTTTTACTGTACTTGAAAGTTAAGTAATGAAGCAAGTTTTCTAGCTTATGCAGAAAGATACCAATATGAGATTTTGTTTGTTGCGGTATTCTGTAAATAGTAATTATTATTAAATTTATACTAGTAATCTCAACTCCACAACATTCGAAATAGAAGTCGACCGCTAACTTCGACATAAACTCAATTTTCTTCACTTCTAATATCTTCCTTACTAATATCGCTGTACCGCCTCTATTTTTTTCCCTACAATATGATGACGCTAGTTTAAAATTATTCAATTTTATATTATGCTCCGACCCTTTTTTAATAAATGTTTCACTTAAACAGAGAACATCAAGATTCTGCTGTTTGTCTTGAAATTCATTTAAGGTTATTTCTAAAATATCTAGTTTACTTAGCAAACCACATATATTCTGGTGCATAATCATAAATTTATTATTTAGTAAAGTCTTGTACGGGCCGAAAAAACTGGTTTTTTTCCCCAGTCATAATTATGCTTTTCTTTTCCTCTATTATAGGTTTTATTTGGAAATAGTAAGGAATAGTACCTTTTTTGTGCCCTTGTTCAGTGTTTTTTTTTACAGTTGATGTTATGGTTTCCTTTTCCATAGTTTTAGATTTAGTTTGAAAATAGTATAGAATAGTTCCCTTTTTGCAACTTTGCTTTGAGGTTCGGGTTTCTATTATTTTAGAAATGGGTATATTTGCGCACACGTTCGAACTAGCCGCAGTATGGTGAATGCATTTACTATTTATACTTGTGATTAAGCTTACTAGGTCTCTGAATATCAATTTCAAGCCGCGACTATTAATCGATCCCAATTTCCACTGATAAATTTCATTTGTGTAAGTTAAATTTAAGTTTGAGTCTAAAATATAGGCATATTCGTATGATAAATTATCAAGATACAGTAAATTATTAAATACTTCTATTCTATTATTGAACAGATTTGAGTAGTTGTGTACCTTAAACGTAGGCAGACAAATGATTATATTTGTGTGTTGTACACGTGACACTTGCTCTCTTATAAATATTACAAGACTATGGTAGTCAGTTGTTACTTCAAAATCGCGTTCCCCTATAAACACAACACAATAATCGTTGTAACCAAAATGTTCAGTTTTTTCCTGTAGTCCCTGAAATAGTTGATATACTCCTCCGTCGGGTATGAGGTAGTGGCATAAACTTGCATTGCCTATTGTCTGCTCGGCGATCTGTAACATCTTGCCTGTGTTGCTGCTTATGAGACAAAGTTTTTGAGGGCGTGGTCCTGCTTTTCTTGATAAAACATGCCCTTCCGTGTCGGTGATTGGCGTTTCCGCAACAATGATTGGATGATACTCATCACGTGAGTCGCGAATAGGTATGTCTTTATCTTCATCCGATATCCGATTTTTAGTAATGTCTTCCTC
Organism: Acleris emargana; assembly: GCA_927399475.2. NCBI lineage: Eukaryota > Metazoa > Arthropoda > Insecta > Lepidoptera > Tortricidae > Acleris > Acleris emargana. Next base: position 49,358,285 of record OV656835.1, on the reverse strand, counting down.
ACGTGTGAAATCCAAGGATAGTTTGTTGCTCCGTTTGCTTCTTTTTTTTAAAGTGGATATTTTTGTGCTATTTAAGTTTCTTATGGGAGTATAAGAAGTGTCCGTAGAAACACAGATTCGTTCCAATTTTTTTATTTTTAGTTCGTAATGACGAATTTTTCCCTTTAAATGATTGTTTTCAGATAGTAAAGATTCAATCTCATTTTCGGCTGAGCAATATTTTTGTTGAAAATCAAGTAGTTTGCATTGAAGTTCTTCCATACCTATTCAAATAACTTTTTGTGTTTAATTCGGGGCAGCTTCTATTTAACTGAGAAATTTGGGCTAAGGAATCCATAGATCTGTCAGCCTCAATCAATTCCTCATCATCCGATTCGTGTATGTTTGGCAGTAATGAATCGAAGGAGTTTTCAATCGGAACATTAATGATAAACCGTTTCCTCTGAGTCACATTATCGGGTTCCGGGCTTATTTTCTGTGGTGAACTTAAGGCATTAGACGTGTTCTTGGACGTACTCGTCTCCTTGGAGTGAACGAAACGGATCGGAGTGGACTGGTCATTCGGTGTTTTTATAGTTTTTTGACCTGCTATACACATTTTGCATTTCCATTTTTTTTTTGATGCAGGTTTCATTATACGATGTAGCTTCTCCGAGAATCCGGCACAATCAAATTCATATTTTTGCTGACATACTGTGCATGACATAGTATCTTTTGCATCGACAGTTTTTTTGCATTTGAAACATTTTACGAGGGATGTCAACTTCTTGTCGCTATTGTTGGATATTTTTTCCGCATTTGCAGACATTTTTAAGCCAGGCAACCAAATCTTACAATTCCCAAAGCAAATTAGTGTTAATATGCGGGGCCCCTCAATACTACTGCTATTGCCCTCTACCGGAATAGAGCTAAAATTAATTCGATCCTCGATTGTCGTTGTCCACTAGTTTAGGTAGTTCATGTACAACCCGCTAGATGGTTCAATCTTCGTTTGTCGCTATCAATTAGTTTAACTAGTTCACCTACTTGCCGCTAGATGGCGGTGATAACACAAGTGCTCACAGTCTGCTCGGGCTTATCTATCACAAGGGGTTCAAAGTTCAGACATATTTTAAAATTTTAAACGGTCACTGTAGTTATTATTTTACTGTCCCTTTTGATTTTAAAGCACTGTATAGTTAATTATAGTCACAATCATTACATATTGTATTCCTGGTAAAGTTAATTTTGCACTCACGAACTGTTCCTATTGCATATTTTTCAGTTTACACAGTTTTTTAGTTTATAGTTAAATGATGATTTCCAGCACTCACTTTTACTTGGATAACAATGTCACATGAGAGTCACACAATTACACACTGAACTTAACAATTTTTTCTTCAAAATAGCTTATTATTGTATTTAATAACAACTTTTATATACGGAGTCGATGCTTACTTGACGGTCAGCGCCACCTGTCTCATATATTTGGGAGGTATACATATTTAATTAAAGAAGTTATTATTAATGATGACTTTTTTTATTTCCTTTAACCCTTTTCCAGGCATAGTACCTTACGCATACACATAAAGTAAAATAGATGGACAAAAAAACACAAATCCTTAAAAAATAGTAACTTCGATCAATGTCTAGGTATAGGATAATGTTTATAGGATTAATGTATTTAGTAAGAGAAGGGAATAAAACCATTGGCATTCCATAGTTTATAATTTTAATAAAAAATAACTTTGAAACATAAATAATATTATGCAGCTCCTTGGTTATAAATTAACTAAGTATTCGGTGTAGAACAAATAACAAAACATAAACTTATTTTTTTATAATTAATTATTATCATAATGGCACAATAATTCCTTTTTAATGTCGCACATCTTCTGTAACAAATAAAAGGCTGAAATTTCCCCATCATGCAAGTTTTTTAATGTTTTGTTATACCTTGAGTTAAATACTATATCCAACTTCCTTCTTGAGTTGCCTTCAAAGAGATTTTGTCTAAGTTTTAGATTCTGCCATTGTGATTCTTTTTTCAATTTCCACAAAAAATTGATGAAGTTTGGCCTGCACTTCATTCGAGAGTTTAAACGGCGATGCCATCCCTCTAAGCTATTATTTGTTCGGTGGATTTCATTAGCACAACTAATTATGTTATTAAGTTCGTTGATCCAGTATTTTTCCACGTAAGAATATAGAAACTTATTCAATTTTACCTGATTTCTACCTTGTGTTAATTATTTAATTTGCTGCCAAACTTCGGATATGTAATTTGATGGAACAAGTGGCAAATTAGCACAAAGTGTAGCTACTGTATTTCCTATGTTTGTACTCAGTATTTCTGATTTCTCGGCTCTTTTCCAAACAGCTCTTGAATAATGGAAATAACATCCTGTTAATGATATTTCCGGGAAAACGGCTTTTAACGCTTGAATCTGAGCAATTTCATAATCGGTTTTGAATTTTTTAAATTCAATGCCAAAATCATTTTTTATTAGCTGGAACAGCCTTACGTTGGTTCCTGCGTCTTATTCGGCAACAGACAATATATTATTGGCAGAATATTCACAGTGTCGCTGTTGCCCTCGTTCAAGTTTATATGTACCGTGTATAGCTGGTAAAATAATGGCACTGATTTAAAGGTCCCATCGCCATAAAACTGCGAGTCTGCTTTTGCCTTTAATGTTTTCATGGTTAATGGCGAGCTAAAAATCAAAATCTTATTGCATCCGTCGCCGTCATCACAAACGAGAAAATTTTCAGCTATGATACCTACTTGGTATCACTGTGTCATTTAAAGTAACTTTGGTATGTTTTACTTTCAAAAAATTACGTCTAGCCCTGTACAAAGAATCCTTTTTGGCTTTAAAAATAGCTGCCTCGTTTATACCTTCTATTGCAAGCAGTTCGGGTTGCTTCAAAATAGCCTTTTCTACAATTTTCGGCACGGGTCCAAAGGTTTTACACACATCTTTTTTACAAGCATGGATTAATACAGAAATTACATTTTTCGCGTGATTCGGTGTGCATGTGTGGTCATTAACTCGCAACACCACATTGTTGGAATTAATTTTTATGGAAGTACTGCATTGATTTCGGTTACCGCACCGCCAGAGCGAGGACCCGTCAGCGTTAGAACAGTTTTTTGTATATTGGAATCCACTGTACAGTAAATTATAGCGGCCTTTTTTATTTTTTACAAATACAACACTTTCGTTTGCATCCATTGGTAGTAAAATAAATTATCTCTTTATTAGGTACCTACAACGCGGACTGCACACAAAGATTGGCACTAAACGTCATGTTATAACTCATTACTGTAATTTTGAATGATTAACAATACTTCAGTTTTAAGTGGCCAGTGAAGAGGTAAAATGTGATAGGAGTTCGTATGGAGAAATATATTAAATACGTTATTTATGATATAGGTGTAACGAGTTTTAGGCTAACTGATAATTAGACGTAACGCAAAATGGACAAACAGCGACTTAGGCGTACTACGTTTGAGGCAGATTGCGAAATAGGTAATATAAGAATTAGACGAATAGCGACATAAGTAGTTTAACAGCGAATTTCAAGTGATGTTTAGGCATAACGCGAATTAGTCAGAGTGCGTTTTAGGCAGACCCGGACAAAAGGCTAGATTCTACCGGTCTAACATTAGGCAAAGCGAACCTAACACATTTAGTTTTCTGAGCATTGAGTAGCAAATGGTTACTAGTAAACCAATTAAGTACTTTACCTAGTATGGTATTTATCCTACTGTAATCGACGGATTTTCGGTCTACCTTGAAAATTAATGATGTATCATCAGCAAATAGCACAATATCACAAAGATTATCTACTGTGGGTGGTAAGTCATTAATATAAACCAAAAATAAGAAAGGACCTAATATAGAGCCCTGAGGCACACCTAATTTAACAGCGGCTCCAATAGACTGTGTTTGGTTTACAACAACCGTTTGTGTTCTATCACTAAGATATGAAGACATAAGATTTAGAGAATTATTTGACAGACCATAATGTTCTAATTTTAATATAAGAGTCGCATGATCTACGTAATCGAAAGCTTTGGAAAGGTCACAAAAAATTCCTATAGCATCACAAGATTTCTCCCAAATATTGTATATATATATTTAATGAGCACAGATGCTGCATCAGTTGTGGATCGTCCTCTGGTGAAGCCAAACTGATTACTGTTAAGCAGTTTATTTCTATTTAAGTGACCTACCATATCTTTTAACATTAACTTCTCAAAAACTTCACTTAAAACAGGTAGAATAGAAATGGGACGGAAATTAATTAAATCACTCATATCGCCTGATTTAAAAAGCCCCTCTGAAATGCAATTATTGTAGATTAAAGCTAAGTGCGGTGCAATTATATATATGACATGATGGATGACTTTAACTGATGTTCCCCATAAATCCTTAGTTTTTTTTAAACCAAGTGATTTGAATGCCTTAACTATTAAAACTGAATCTCTCTTAAACGATACCTTCATGGACGACATTACAGCAGGAGCGTCATCTGTCGATGAAGCAATAAAACTTAGAACCGAACTTGTAGAGCTGTTAAATAAGGCAAAGTTTGAACTGCGTAAGTCGAGTAGTAATTCAACAGAATTCTTATCGCAGTTGCCGACAGAGCACTGTCAAAATACCAAAAACGTTTTGTGACGACAGCAACCAAGGTATTTTGAAAATCCTAGGTGTTCAATGGGATCCAACAAACGATAATTTTACGTATTCTCTGTCGGATTTCAATTCAGTATGTACGAAACGCGCTATCTTATCGAACGTTGCCCGAATCTATGACCCCCTGGGATGGCTTACACCCGTATTGCTTGTAGCAAAATTTATTTTGCATGCTCTGTGGCGTCATCAACTGAGTTGGGACGAAACGATACCACCTGGATATGCTCAGGAATGGACAGATTTTATGTCCGAGTTTTAACTCCTTAGTAAAGTACGACTACCTCGCAGGGTTATGCCTTGTAATCCTTTGCAAATTGAACTAGTCAGATTCTGTGATGGTTAAACTAAAGCCTACGGTTGCTGCGTTTATATTCGCACTGTCACCGATGCAGAGATTTCCGTCCACCTTCTCATCGGAAAGTCCAAGGTTGCACCACTAAAACCTTCGACCGTTAACCGCCTCGAACTTTGCGGTGCAGTATTACTTGCACGTGTTTTAAAGCATATGTATAACTTGCTTAGTTCTAAAATTGTAATAAACAAAATAACAGCATTTACAGACAGCTTGACAGTTCTGTCTTGGCTATACGAGTAGGTGGACGCATCGGTAACTCTAGTCTCTTTAGTTATGATAAAAAACATCCTATTTTAATTTCAAGTAAACATCAATTTAGTCTGTTATTATTTCGTCACGAGCATAAATGTTTGCTGCATGCGCCGCAGCAACTATTACTGTTTTCGTTAAGGGAAACCTAGTGGCCGGTAGGGGCTTGAAATCTGGCACGACAGACGGTTCACTGTTGCATTACGTGCAAAAGGTTGCAGGCTACGAGTTCTGCTCCTACCATGGGTAACTTACCTAAAGAACGCTTAGAGCCAGGCTACCCGTTTTTATACAGCGGCGTCGATTACGCCGGGCCAGTGCTTATATTAAACCGCAAAAACCGTCAAGTCGTACATATGTATATTTGTATGTTTTGCAACGCGTGCGGTTCATTTAGAACTGGTCGGTGACCTCACGTCTGATGCGTACCTTCTAGCTTTAAAGCGATTTATATCTCGAAGAGGAAAAACCGCGGAAGTATTTAGCGATAGTGGCAAAAACTTCGTTGGTTTGAAAAACGAATTTGCTAAATTTATTTCAAGTATTTCAGGGAAGATAAAAGAATACGCGTTAACTCAAGACATTAAATTTCGAATGGGTCCTCCATACGCTAGTCATTTTGGTGGTTTGTGGGAAGCAGGAAGGGGTTAAAAGCTGTAAACACCATTTGCGACGTGTGGTAGGCAACGCACACCTGACGTTTGAAGAGTTCAGCACGGTGTTGACTCAGATCGAGGCCGTGCTCAACTCTAGACCGTTGACACCGATGTCAACGGACCCTAATGATTTATTGCCTTTGAGCCCGGCACATTTCTTGGTTGGCCGCCCATTAACTTCACCTGTGTGCGCTGACCTGAACTACGTTCCTGAGCATCGGTTGACGCGTTACCAACGACTAGAACAGATCCGCCAGCACTTCTGGAGTCGCTGGTCAAAGGAATTCGTTTCCGAACTACAGACGAGATCCAAATGGAAGTTCCAAACAGACGACCTAAAAGAAGACACGCTTGTCGTCATTAAAGAAGACCATTTGCCTCCACTTCGATGGTGCCTAGGAAGGGTTGTGAAGACTTATCCAGGCAGGGATGGCGTTTCTAGAGTAGCTGACATTAGGACAGCTACAGGCACAGTGCGCCGCGCATTTTCATGAATCTGCCCACTGCTTCAAGCAGACCAGTAGCTGCATCACTTCATCATTCTAATAAAAACACGGAGTTTCCAAGGCCGGGAGCATGTTGACGCACCTTAACGTTAAGGCTGGACCCTAACTCCACTCTCCATAAATGCATCCTATACGCATATATAGTACACCAGTCGGCCGTACTAAATATCACGACACCGGGAACCAATCGGAGAAGATATCACGTCATCTACCGCCGCTGGGATTGGTCGAGGACTCCCGCTACAAAATTGCATGTCACCCCTAGTACATTCGCTAACCGCTACTACACCGAAGCACATTGTTTTTTTACATTTGTAATTTTATATTTTAATAAATCAGTATTCAAACTGTCTAAGAATTTGTCATGCTGATCCTGCCTCTCATACACCGCCGAGCCCGACCAGATCTACGCAAAAACAGACTCCGTAATAAATAAACCTACTTTTATATTTTTATGTTTGTATTATTGCTTTGTCCATGTTCCTTCTATTTTGCCTAATGTTATTCAAATATAACTAGCCACATCTCGAAAAATCCACATTTTGTCCGAGTTTGCAATCACTAGTTTTTAAGAGCTCTACACTTTGTTTTATTGCTGTGGCGTCAGTAGCACGCCGGATTACTTCGCCGCTTGGCGTTCAAAAGGTTAAATCTGTGTGTCTCGTTCCTAACGTTTTGTTTTCTATGCTCTGAACGATGATGCAATGTCAAAACGCCGCAATAGGTGGTATCTTCATTGGAAGTCCAACCAATAGGAACGCCCGGTAAGACCGGCGCGCATGCGCAGTACAAAGCCTGCGTAGAAGCTAGCGCCACCATCGGAGAAAGAGAGAAACTTTCTTGACTTCGTTCGTTGTGTCATGGTTGAACGAAGAGGTTACAAGTTTTTACTGTCGCTGCAGCTTAATCACTGTTTTGCCTAGGAGTCTAGTCAAGAAATATAGTGACCATCATCTAAGGCCGGCCGGCCTGCATCTCAAGGGTGGAAGAACCGCTCGTAAAGACGCCAATCAAGAAGCTGAACGTTTGGTGAGTACCGCTGCATGGTTTCTTGTTGGTGGATGACCGTTGATTTTACCGTTTTGACCGGCGAGTATTGCGTCATACTCGATCCAGAGTAGCTGATTTACGTGTATCGTTTAGTCCAACCTAATTTGCTACATCTTTTTGGTGCCGAAACCAGGGAACCACACTTTGGATCAGCATTCGGCCTGCCAAATACCAATTTTATACCGTAATCGTAGGTAACTATTGCTATAACTCGACTCCTTTATTCCGATCGCTCAACCTTGTAAACGACCGTACTTGTTTCTTTCCGGATTTGTTACTTTTGGGTTTAATATTGTCCCATTCTATCATAGAAAACCGTTACAATATTAATCGTTCTTTAATAATCGATTTTTAGTAGGTAATACGTAATAAAAGACACATATTTTTGTTTCTTCATCGATTCACATCTTATCTTTTACCACATCCTGTGGAATTATAAACCTATTTTTATTCTTATTTGAGTTGAATATTAAGTATATGGTGTTCATACGAATTTAAAATTTATATATTTCTATGACTTCGAGAGGCGACGACTTTTAAGTGGTGGTGTTATATAGATAAGGAACATCTGTAATGCTGGTTGTGATCTTGTGACAACAAAAGTTTAACGTTGATTTTATAAATTTACTAGCCGTTCGCCGTTTATTGTTTTATGCAGTATGCCGTACCTACCGCGAAAAGTTAAAGCTACCCTCAAAAAATGCAAATCAAAAAGTATCGATTCCGAACAGAGTTATTCTGTCGGAAACTTACCGAGTTTACGGCGTAAACGAACTATCGCGTATAATCGTATTTCGAAGGCGTTAGATGTTGGCCTTCTCACGAGTTCCGATGAATCGCAAATCGAGTTATTCCTTTCTTATTGTCAGGAGTTAAAATCTATGGCGGATAGTTTTCAAGAGGCACATTTTATTATTTTAGATCTTACCGACGCGAACGATGATAGTGAAACCGAGATTCAGGAAACATTTGATGAAATGTATTTTAAGGTTATTGCGATTCACCGCAAATTCCAACAATGCTCGGATGAGGCTAGTGATTCGAAGCGCAACTCAATAACGGGATCTCTCAACAGCAACATGCGCCTACCGAAAATCTCGCTTCCGACGTTTTCCGGGGTTATTAAGGAGTGGCCCGAATTCATTGCCACCTATAATGCGTTAATACATGAATCTAATCTCTTAAGTGATATTGAAAAATTTCATTATTTAGTGTCAGTGTTGCGCGGTGACGCATTATCGTTGATTCGCACGTTTCCCGTGGCACGAGAACATTACTCGAGTGCATACGCTGCTCTCAAGTCTCGCTATGAGGATAAGCGTGAACTAGCGTTTACGTGTTGGCGCGATATTTTAGGTGTCAACTTTAAAACTACGAACGCTCAGGAATTTCGCCGCGCGTTAGATACAATCGATGAGAACTTAACAATTTTGAGAAAATTAGGTTTACCCACCGAGCATTGGGATTTTATTCTTTGCTACAACATTTTTGCCAAGCTCGATACTAAATTAAGACGAGAATTTGAAGAGAAACACACCGATGTCGAGCTACCGAATTATGAACTCGTTAGGTCATTTCTGCACTCTAAATGCGAAGCGTTAATTCGTGACACACATTTTACTGACATCAGCAAAACCGTCAGTCATCATAAGGAGGTTTCGGGAACGTCACAAAGTTCGAAACAATATAGCATCAGGCATTCGCTCGTCGCTCCCTCCGTTAACCCGGCTAAGACGGGTAGTGACAGACCCGATGCGAAACCTACCTCAAGCGTCGCGACCGCTAAGCCAATTCGCAAATGCTCCTTTTGTAGTGAGGAACATCACATATCGGCGTGCAAAGCGTTTCTAGCAAAAACAATCGACGAGCTCATGGCTGTTGCCGGTGAAAAACGGTGGTGTTACAACTGCCTTAGCGCGTCGCATTCGGTAAAGCAATGCACATCGATATTCTCGTGTCAGAAATGCAAACGTAAGCACCACACCTTGCTGCACCGGGAACAACCCGGAAGTAGCCAGGATGCTTCTAGTACTAGACCAGGTTCAGTAGCCTTAGTAGCAAAAACTTCTTCCACTTCTATAAATTCGAGTTTTAATACAACCGTGCTACTAGCCACTGCCATTGTTCAAATTCGTGACGCATCGGGTGAATTTCAAACGTTTCGCGCGCTATTTGACACCGGAAGTCAAAACAATTTCCTTACCGAACATGCAGCTCAACGGCTTAATTTAAAACCGACCGCATCCCAGTCGAGCGTTCATGGATTGGGAGGCACTCCCGCGTCGATTAGGGGTAACGTTAAATGCGAAATTGGAGCCAATAATAAGGTGAGATTTCTTCTTGATATGTTTGTGATAACGAATATTTGCGGAGACCAACCGGTCGCAAAACTTAACACGAGTGACTGGGATGAAGTCAAGACTTTACCGTTAGCTGATCCTGGTTTTGACATTCCTGGTCCTATTGACGTCTTATTGGGTGCTGACGTCTTTGCAGAGTCACTTCTCGAACAACGTTTGAAAGGCAACGCTAATCAACCGCGAGCCTTCAATTCAGTCTTTGGCTGGCTTCTTCTCGGGAAGACTCGTATTGCGTCATCGTGCTTATTGGGCGTTGCATGCCCTAATACAGACGACCACTTAAACACAATCGTACGTTTCTGGGAAGTCGATAACGTACCACAATCCACCCGACTAACCCCAGAGGATCAACTCTGTGAAACGAGTTTCACGAACGATCATTATCGCGATGAGACAGGTAGGTACGTCGTTTGTCTTCCTTTCATCGACAGTGCTGAGCCTTCTTTTCAAGGTTCACGAGACATAGCTCTGCGACGCTTCAACGCTATCGAAAGGCGTTTATCCCGTGATCCTAACCTAAATCAACAATATATCGAATTCATGGCTGACTACATCGATAGTGGTCACATGTCTGCGGTGCCTGCCAAACAGATGGGTCAGGGCAAGTATTACATCCCGCATCATTGCGTCCTTCGTCCCGACAGTGCGACGACGAAACTTCGCGTCGTATTTGACGCTTCGGCTAAGGACGCTAACTCCAAATCGTTAAATGACTCGCTGTTAACGGGCCCTAAACTACAATCTAATATTGTTGAAATTCTTCTTCACTATCGAGAGCACGCAGTCGTCTTTATGGCTGACGTGCGCCAAATGTACCGACAAATTAACGTGGCTCCTCATCATCGCGACTACCAGCGTATTCTCTGGCGAACTCATCCCGGAGAGCCTCTCCGGGAATATATCCTAAACACCGTAACGTATGGGGTGTCTTCGGCGCCTTTTCTAGCATGTCGCACTATACAGCAATTAGCTAATGATGAGGGTCATAATTATCCTCAGGCCAAAAACGTCTTGGCCTCCGATATTTATATCGATGACATTGTAACCGGAAGTAGATCGCTGGAGGATGCGCGTGAAATTAAATCACAAATCATCGGTCTTTTTGGTCTGGGGTCTTTCGAGCTGCGAAAATGGGTAAGCAATCGACCCGAGCTGCTAGACGATCTTCCATCAGCGGCATTCCTCTCGGGTGCTATTACTTTCTCTGAAGCCGAAGACACAACTGTCAAGGTTCTTGGCCTTAAGTGGGAGCCTGTTTCTGACTGTTTCTTTTTTAACGTCCAACCGTCGAACCAACCGTGCACCAAACGTCATATTCTGAGTGAGGTCGCTAGAATCTTTGACCCTTTAGGGTTTCTATCTCCGTTAACAGTATACGCCAAATGCCTCATTCAAAGGCTTTGGGTCACCGGCGTCTCATGGGATGAGACCCCTTCATCGGAAATTGTCACTTTGTGGAACACCTTTTCTCAGCAGCTCCCCGAAGTGAAACATCTTAAGGTGCCTCGCAAATTCACTAGTGAGGGCGCTCTTGAGTACCAACTACATGGTTTCTGCGACAGCTCTGAAGCGGCCTATGGTGCGGCAGTTTATTTACGTGTCATTGAAAATGACGGGGCCGTTCGCGTGTCCCTCGTCTGTGCAAAGGCTCGTGTCGCTCCTTTAAAAAGGCAATCCCTACCTCGTCTAGAGTTATGTGGCGCAGTCATGCTCGCGGACCTCATAAAGTTCGTCAAGGACACGTTACGGACTACCATTAATGAAACCTATCTCTGGTGTGACTCTACCGTCGTACTATCCTGGTTACGATCCCCTTCTTCTCGATGGGTGACATTCGTTGCGAATCGTGTCAGTCACATCCAAGACAGCGTACCAACCGATTGCTGGCGGCACGTTCCTACTGCCTCGAATCCCGCGGATATTTGCTCTCGTGGTCAGTCGCCGCGGGAATTGCTAAAAAACTCACTATGGTGGGCGGGCCCTGATTGGCTCTCTCAACCTAAGTCAAAGTGGCCAAACGATATATCCAAACGTCATGACACGGACAACGCAGTGTTATTGGAACAGCGAGGCGCTGTAGCTCTGATCGCGGAACATACAGACATCTGTAGGCAAGCGTCAATATTCGATCAGCTATTCGAAAGGTATTCATCCTTAGACACAATTTGTCGCATTCTTGCTTACATCCGTAGGTTCTGTAATCACACGCGTAGCACTAGGACCTAAAAGTACTTTCATATCGAGTGTTGAGCATCATAGCGCGCTCTTCATTTCGGTGCGGGGCGGTGAGTGCCCATTCTGTATAAATAATAAATAAATAATAAATATTCTCGGACAATCTCACACAAATTGATCTAGTCCCAAACTAAGCTCTAGGCTTGTACTATAGGTACTAGACAACGATAAACATACATATATAGAGAAATACATACTTAAATACATAGAAAACATCCAAGACTCAGAAACAAATATTCGTGCTCATCACACAAATACTTGTCCATACCGGGATTCGAACCCAGAACCTCTAGCTTCATAGGCAGAGTCACTACCAACTAGGCTATAGCGGTCGTCGTCGTGTAGGTAGTTCTATTATATATTCTGTGGTAATGCCACCACAACGAGTTAAAATTGTGATAAGTCAATTGAAAACTTTTCCATGATATTTCGTATTAGGTACTGGCCACTTAAAACTGAAGTAAATTGTAAAACAATAGATAATTGTGATAGATATGGATTGACAATGTCACATTCAATAAAATCATTTGTTGTTATAGCCCTTGGCTGTATTCATTGATTAAATATTAGCCATAAATAAAATAAGCATGAATACTACCGAAAAAAAAAAGTTTGTGTTTATTAAGAATAATAAAAATGGACAAACATTATTGAATTCCGGTTACCGATATACTTTAAATAAAAAATATTTGGATGGTACAAGTCTTTGGCGGTGTTCCAACAGAAAAGAGTGTAATGCGTCGATTAAAATTAATGAAGAAAAAGAAGATATTTTATGGGAAAGTACACATGCTTGTGAAACCAATATTGGCAAAAATGAAGTATCCATTTTGATGGAGAAATGTAAAGAAGTAGTTTGCAAAAACTTTAAACCTGTTCAGCAAGTATTTGAGACGGTATTTGCAGATTACGGATTAGACTCTGAAGCCGCAGTTGATGACGATTTCGATACCATGCCAATTTTCAAATCGAAAAAAGACAGTCTACTGAGAGCTCGAAGAAAATTCTTACAGATGTCAAAAACAGAATTTAATAATTTAAATGAGGTTCGCGTACCGGATCTTATTGGCAATAATTTTCTGGTATGCGAAGATGGTGAGGACAACAATAAAATTTTAATTTTTTCTACTGAATTTACCAGAAAGTACCTCAAATCAAACACCAATAACGCTTTGCAGTATTTCGGCGATGGAACTTTTAAGAGAATACCGAAACTTTTTTATCAAATGTATACTGTGCACGTGGATATTGCTAGCGATGATGAGTCCGTAAATATAATACCTATCGCCTATGCCCTGCTTCCAAACAAGTCACAAGTGACTTATACTAGGTTCTTTACACTTTTTAAAGAACACTTAAATATAGAAATCACGAAGTTTAAATGTGATTACGAGCAAGCACAGATTCAAGCTATTAAAGCTATTTTTCCATGTGTGAAGGTTACTGGCTGCTACTACCATTTCTCGAAAGCAGTATGGAAAAATGCCGAGAAATATAATCTCACCGTTACGAAGGAAGGGCGAGCATTAGCGGAAATGTCAGCAAATTTACCGCTCTTGCCAGCAAGTTATATATTTGATGCCTGGCATTCCATAGCACAGAATTTTGTAAATACGGGGGAAATGGATAAATTTAAGGTATATTACGAGAAACAGTGGTTAAAATATGTGCCTGAAATACTGAGCTGTGAAGGAGAGACACACCGAACAAATAATGGGTTAGAAGGGTGGCACCGACGATTTAACGCTCGCGTACCACCCAATTCTACATTTGTAAATTTCTTGCATAAATTGCTTAAGGAGGCAAAGTGGCAGGAACAAAAATTGAAATTTTCAATCTATAACCACAATAATCGAAAAAAACCCGATATGTTATTTACTGCCAGGTATAAAAAAGAAGTAAGAAAATTGATGGCGAATGACATTACTCATATTGAATTTCTGCAAAATATTTGCAAGATTAAAAAACAAATTAAATTAAATCATTAAATTGAGCTATTGACGCCTGACAGTTGCGTAGGTGTAGGTATACTTTTTTATTATTCTCTAAGAAATGCCTGTTACACGTGGTTATATGGTTGTAATGTATTATTTTGTTTAAAACTAAGAATAAAATGTTTATTTTAATATTTTTTGGTTTTTTTAACCTTTTAACCGCGGCTTGATCTATCATCGAATGGGCCCGTGTCGCCGCCTATACAAAATGACCGAAAACCGTGTAGTGCTTGACATACTGTTACGATAGATATTTTAATTTTATTTATAATGAGTAACACTTCCTTTTCTACCACTCTATGATTTAATAAAATACATACATACTATACATTATTATAACTAAATGACGTTCATCATTACTTTATCAATGGTTTCCTTTCTTTTATCAATGATTTGGTTCGAGTATTTTACCAGTCATAAAACTCTATCGATTGACATTGTTACATTACTAATATTTCTAATTTCATATCTCTGACGTCATAAGCGGTCTAGTATTTCAGACATTGGCGTTGGCTTCATTGGATTTTAGATGATAAGTTGACATCAGAAGGGAGAGGATTGACCATGTTAGAAAAGTATCGAGTATGAACTTTTCAAAGTTGTTTGACATGTGTAATAATGCAATTTCACACAGTTAGAAAACTCTTTTGGTACTTACTTTATTAAATAATTTTAACTCAATATTACTATGGTATTTAAAGTTTTGAGACAGCAAAATTATAGATTTTTTTAAATTTAAACATTACTTGAAATATCGAGTGAACCACACCACTAGAATTTCCTATTTTATATCTGTGACGTCACATGCGGTCTCATATTTAAGACGATGGCGTAGTCTGTATTGATTGTTATTGAGGATACAAAGACTTAATAGGGGTTGTCGTTGTATAGTCTTTACTATTTGAACTGAGCTGATCTTCTACACAAAAGCCATTGTTTGTAAACAATACCATTGTCTTTCTTTGTATCCGTAACCGTAAGCCGATTACATACAAAAAAGTTAGAACTACATTGAATGTACATTGAATTATCAACCCTACCCTCTTAGTCAGTAGGTTTAAAATGTAAAGTGTCAGGATACAGATATAAGTCTTGTGTAGATGATAGTATTGTGTAGAGAATAAGCACAGTTCAAATAATAAAGACTTATATCTGTATCCTGACACTTTACATTTTAAACCTACTGACTAAGAGGGTAGGGTTGATAATTCAATGTACATGTAATGTAGTTCTAACTTTTTTGTATGTAATCGGCTTCCGTTTACGGACATAAAGAAAGACAATGGTATTGTTTACAAAGAATGGCCTTTGTATAGAAGATCGGCTCAGTAGAAATAATAAAGACTATACCTCGATAAACATCGCTATATCGATTTCAATATCTACTTAGTATAAAAACACATTAACGTTTTAAGGTATTTATTTAAAACAAAAAAAAAGAGAAAAATATTTGATCTGGCAAGCAATATGTTCATGTGGGAAACGCACGGGGCCATTTATAACGAAAGGGACCATAAATGGTGATATTTATGTTCAAAAATGTATAAAAGGGTTATTATTACCATTTATAAGGAAACATGAACGGAATGTGTTGTTTTGGCCCGATCTGGCTACTTCACATTATGCCAAAGCAACACAGGAGTGTCTTGCTTTGAATAATGTGCAATATGTGCAGAAAGAAATGAACCACCCTAACTGCCCCCAACGACTGTATAGATGAATTCCCCAAAATTTTCTTTCTCCGGTGAGGTAATAGAACTCGATACCTACTTATCTAAAGAGGTTTATTTCTAGTGCTTATTATCATCACCTACCTATACCTATAATAGTTCTAGTAGTTCTCACGACCCCGCCCGCTTAGTATTCATGCTAAAACATGGTAAATATGCGTCTAGCGTAAAAAAATATTAGATATTAAAACGTGTGACAAAAATAAACCAGTGGAAATATATTCTACGGGGAAAGCATACGCATGTGAATAAAACAGATTGGTGAAAAATTGCAGTGGTAAAGATGCGTGTAGCAAAAATAACGAGTAGAAAAAAAAGCTTGTGACGAAATTATCTGTTGGTAGAAATAACGTATAGGAAATAAAGGAAATGGGGAAAAACGCGAATGGAACTAAAAATACCGGAGAAAGAAAATTTTGGGGAATTCATCTATACAGTAAATGTTATGAATAAATATCTTACAAACATCGTTGAGTGAGTCGATATACTTAAATGTTACAATAAGGTCATCGTCGCATCACTGGTGTCTATTATATAAGACTTTGGCTACGGGACCACGGCAAAATTATACATAATCTAATATCATATTTTCAATTTTATTTTCACCTAGAAAATTAAAATAAAGCAACAGAGTAGTTTCGTGGCTGTTTAATTTACAATTACAGCGGCTTTCATATGCGAATCAGTGGAGTTAAATCGGTATAAATTAAAAATACCTTGCAAAAAACATACAGAAAAAAACAAATTCAACTGCTTAGCCTTTTTGTGAAGAGCTTGGGCATAATGAAAAAAACATCCTTTTATGTTTGCGGTAGGGAATGTGATTTGAAGGGCATTCATCGCCGCCATTTCATAATCTGTTTGAAATATTTCTGGATTCATATCCGGAATGCGGGCTTTTATCATTCCAAAGAGCCTTTCATATGTATATTGCTCTTTATTAGGTAATAGACAATATATCAATGGAGTAATGTGAGCCGTAGTTAGCCCGTGAACGGTGTACAGCTGTTTGAAAGGTGGCGGTACACTTTTATATGTCCCATCCGCAAAGAAATGTCTCACATTTTTTATTGTTTCTCGAGCCTCTGTACTACAGAATATTAAAATTTTATCTGCGTTGCCATCGTCACAAAGCAAGAAGTCTTTATTTAAGCTTTCACTTAAGACGACATCTTCCAATTTTTTGAAAACTGTCGCGTGTACATTAAGATGCGACTTTCTGGCTCTGTAAAGTGAATCTTTTACCGATTCATAATTTGGCAATATATCATCGTATTCAGGATCGGATTTGTATGGTAACATCACGCGTTCATATATTTGGGGTATGGGACCCAAGTCATCGCAAACGGCTTGTTTTAAATTCGCCTTAATCACCGCCACTTTGTAGGCATAGAAATTAGGTTGGCATGTATGGTCACTTATTCTTGTAATAGTTTCGTCATCTTCCATCCAAGTGACGGATCCTGAGCATCGTCTATTAGTGCATCGCCAAATACTAGAACCATTTTTATTTGATTTTTGGCGTGTGTGACTATGTCCGTTTCTCCACAATGACCAGGAACCCTGTTACAAACATATGTATGCTTATAACGGTTGGCATTTTATCGATCGTCTATAGGAGTGGTAGATGTCAATATCCCTCGATAAAATGCAACCACAATAAGCCGGATTGATTTGATAATAATTATAATTAAAAGAATTAACCAGATACTATTGTAATCAAGTTAAACGCCGAAAAGAATAGCTACATAATATACGTACCTTGGTATTTTTTATTAACACGATGTCACTGTTAGTGATGTATTTTACATAGTTATTATTCATTTTATTCGGTAAATAATAACTGTACCCAATATTAAATAGATACTGTTATTAAACGACATAAGTCATCGTACCATACATGACGTTCTTATTTTATTTTATGTAATATGATTAACCTTCTTGCACTTACCAAGGAGATAAGCTATGATTTTAAATAAAGACATAGGTATGTAATGTATACTTAAATTATATCGCGATATTAGTAGGTACTTACTTTAAAAATAGTCCAATTTTAAGACCTTTTCAACACGACTGTATTAAATTAGGCATCATGATATTCCCGAAATTATTTTTCATAAAATATAGCAAAATGCTATACGACAGTAACTAAAACGAAAAAGTAGGCATAGTGCGACTACGTGTTTGGAGGTTTTCTGAAACAGACGTTACGCTACTAATTGTATGAAAATGTAAAAAAGTCAACCAAGGCCGATAGTAGGCATCTCGCTACTAAATCTATCAGACTACGGCGGTCAAAAGGTTAACAGTCCTTAAATAAAAATAAAAAATGTACCTACCTAACTGTAGATCGCTCGTTCCCTTTAAACCATAATTGCAAAATATCTAATTGCCGATATACATGCTTACCAAAATATTAGATTCCCACAATACCAGTATTTTTATATATTATGTTCCTTTTTTTATCAGTTTTATAAAATACCA
The DNA here is from genome assembly GCA_927399475.2 of Acleris emargana. Taxonomy (NCBI): domain Eukaryota; kingdom Metazoa; phylum Arthropoda; class Insecta; order Lepidoptera; family Tortricidae; genus Acleris; species Acleris emargana. The sequence continues at coordinate 49,339,978 of OV656835.1, read as the reverse complement.
TGTTCTCAATACACCATGTTCACTATAAAACCTTATACCGAAAATATCAAATTTCGAAATCACAAGAATCTCAAAACACTGAAATACTTTACAAACCTGATTAGGAAAACACAATTTTCTCGAAAGAACTTGATCTCGCCTTAGCATGATCATGTAATACTAGATTTTTCAAAGAGCAGATTTCAGATAAACCATATTTTCGATATACCAGAGTGAAGAAAACCAGATCCCCAGAATATCAAATATCAAACAAGTACGGTCAGGTGCTTCAGGACTTCGTTTGCGTTAAATACCAACTTTGTCACTCCTTTTCTCTTCTTTTGGGGATGAGTTGTAAAAAATGCTGAAATACATGTCTAATGAATTTTATTCAGAGATATTCAATCCAAGATTCAAAAAATAGGTCAAAAAAAAAACTCTTTCACCTAAATAGTGTTTGAATTTCAAAAAACCCCGTCTTTTCGGATCTTTACGTTACAAAAGCAAATCCAGATTTAATGTTTCTAGCTTCCGAAGTATTGGCTGGGCGACGATGAATCAGTCCGTCAGGACAGGTCTCTTTATTATATATAAGACTAGCTTTTGCCAGCGACTCCGTCCGCGTGGAAGTCGTTTATCGTGTATATACTTATAAATATTTTGAATTCACCAAATGTTTTTTTTTCAATACTTATTATTTTATTCATAGACTGTATTTGCCATTTGCTAATGATAAAGTTCAGTACCTAGTTAGGTATATATAGTTGACAATAAAAATTTGAAATTTACGGTTGGTTTTGTTGTCTAACCGTACTTATGTAATCTACCAAAGTAAAAATCCGGTGTTTTAGGAATTTAGGCATTCGGAAATCAAGTATGATCAGCATCTGGTGTGTTGGGAATTACGTAAACTGGCAATCTGATATTTTGATGAGTATCTGGTAGCTTAATAAATTGGGTGTTTCAAGTACATTGTGTTTTGCCGGCCTAGTGTTATCAAAATCTGGTATTATGGGAATTCGGTTTTAAAGAGAACATGATGTTTTGAAAACATGTTGATTTGCCAATCCGATATAAAAAGAAACACGGTAAAAAGAAAGTCTGGTATTTTGGGTATTTCATATTTCAGAAAACGGGTAAATCGGCATTTAGATATTTTGCAATTATGGTTTTATGGGAACGAGCGCTGTAGATATACGTTAATCCCATACATTTTTCCAACATAACGTAAACGATGACGATCATCGAATGCAACTTGTCTAGCCCCGCTGGTGACAATGCAATAATAAAGTACCGTCAACAAAAAAGCTTGTAAAAAAATAGAAACTATAATTTTTCTAGTATTTATTTAGTTTTAGGCATCCTGTTTTTCGGCCATCTTGTTTCTGAGACATCCTGCTTGTTAGGCATCTTGTCTTTGAGACATCTTGCTTGTTAGGCATCTTGTCTTTGAGACATCTTGCTTGTTAGGCATCTTGTCTTTGAGACATCTTGCTTTATGGCTATCTTGCTTCTGAGACATCCTGCTTGTTAGGCATCTTGTCTTTGAGACATCTTGCTTTTTGGCCATCTTACTTTTGAGACATCCTTCTTGCTAGGCATCTTGCTTCTGAGACATCCTGCCTGTAGGGCATCTTGCTTTGTAGGCAACTCGCTCATAATAGGATCCAAAGTTCTATGTCTTATTCTATAAAGGGAACTTCTTTTTTCCTCAAAGGATGGCATAATCGTTTCGCTTGATTCTTGAACATTGGCAAGACAATTTTCAAATGATCTGTTCGGCACTTGCCCCCTTTCTGCTTTCGCCTACTAACTGTGAAGTCCATACTATTTGTAAACATTTGCCCCCTTTTAGGAAATCCTTACTTTTAATTCGTACTTTGCCTCCTTTAGTTACCGCATGTATATTATATCTTGATTTGATCCCTTTTCTTAATAATCATGCAAAAAGAAGACATTTGCCCTATTTTGTACAGTAAAAAAAAAAAGATTTTCTTAACAAGTATTTAATATTATGAAGTTAGTAGGTACATACGAGTATGCTTATGTAAATTTTACTTTCACTAGTCTTGACAGTCATTCTTCAACGCTTATTTTGTTTAGTACGAGATCGTCTACTATCTTCACTATTCTTTGATCGGTGACTTTATCTTTTTGTTGCCTTTTTCTTGAGTAGGGCACGTACATTCGGTTGCGTCTCAGCAAAAAGTTGTAGTGAATACTTTCTTCCCTTAAAACCTTAATCAGTAAGAATAAATCAGGTTTCTTAGTTTTAACTATACTATTGAGGCGAAAATGCCATCCTTCCGTAGCAATTATGGTACGGTGACGATAGTAGTTGAAGCAACTTACCAAACTAAAAATCTCAGGCTTCATCCATAGACTTATAAAATAACTAAAAAACTCGTCCCATGCTCTCCCGCGAACCCCGCGGTCGCTAACGTCAAATTCAATACAGAGAAAAGCTTCACTTATGTAATAAACGGGAAGATACGCCAACACTCTTAATTTTCCCAGAACAATTTTTCCCTGAGGTGTGTCTGACAATCCAAGCCTTTTGGCCTTTCTAGTAAGAGCTTGAGCATAGTGAAAGAAACATCCACGAATGATAGCATCTGGAAATATTTCCTTGAATGCATTAATTGCCGCCCATTCAAAATCTGTTTGATAATACACCGGATTAAAATTTGGCAAGTTTTCTTTGATAATATTAAAAAACCTTTTGTAGGCATTCTGAGTTTTGTTCGGTAGTAAACCAAATATTATGGGGGCTAAGTGAGTTTCATCGCTAGAGCTTCCTATATCTCCATGTAAGGCATAAATCTGGGCAAACGGCGGAGGAGCACTTTTAAACGTGCCATCACCAAAATAATGTGCGATGGTATATATGTTTCCGCGAGCTTCATGGCTACAAAAAACTAAAATCTTTTCTTCCGATCCGTCTTCCGCAAGCAAAAAGTTTTCAGCTAAGCATTCAGGAACAACGACATCGTTGAGGAGTTTGAATGATAATGCAATCACCTTTAAGTGTTTTTTCCGAGTGTCATACAAAGTGTCTTTAACTGACAAAAAGCTAGGCAACGCGGCATCGTAATCTGGATTATTCTTGTACGGCATCACGATTTCATCGTATATCCTAGGGATAGGCTAATCACAACATACTGCTTTTTTAAGTTGACAAAATAATCTCTTGTTGTTTGAACGAAATTAAATCGGGTTGACATTGAAGCGGGCTTTCCCTTGTGATGGTTTCATCATCTCCATTCCAAGACAACGAGCCCTTACAGCGACGATTATGACACCGCCAAATCGAAACGTTGTCCCTCTTGTTATTTTTTCGCAAAGTATGCTTATATCCGAGCCTCCAAAGAACTTTTCCACCATTGCGGCCATCCAAAAACACAACATTCATTTTAAAGCCTTTCACGATACGTAATATTATAAAAACATTTATGGAAAACTGTTAGGTAACAAAAATGAAGTCGCGGTTGTCAGCCACGCGGTATGTCAAGTATTACAGCAGACCTTAGCATCTCTCATATTGATAAAATCCTGCCAGTAATTGCACCAATGAGTACCTACTATAAAATGACAGACACAGCTATTATTTATTACGGCCTAAGGGTAAATTTATCGTAGGAAGTTGCTAACTGTACAAATAAGAGGCAAAACACGAAGTTTTGAAAGTGCCGCCCCAATTTTGTACAAATAAAGAATAAAATTCGGATAAGTCAAAAAAGGGGGCCAACTCCTAAAGGGGGCAAAGTACGAATAAAAAGTAAGGATTTCCTAAAAGGGGGCAAATCTCTACAAATAGTATGGACTATAGTAGGCAAAAGCAGAAAGGGGGCAAGTGCCGAACAGATCTTTCAAATACCTTTTTGATAGGTGTTATTTTTGTAGACACGATCTTTTTGCAAGTATCAATAAACATATCTGCTTCATTTTGGTTATAATGCGACCGGCACGCGTGACTACTATGATACTACTTCTTTCAGCATTCAATGTTACCGATTCTGAACAATCATTTCGATTTATGCACCTCCACATGCCAGAGCCTGACTTATTGTTGTTTAACAATTATACCTGTGTCCATCATGAATTAGAGATGGTTGACCTTTTTGGTTGTCTATAAATTTCAGGGTAATATTATTCATTATAACATTTATAATATTACAACACAACAGCTAAGACGTGAATATTAGTAAATGACAAATAATATAATTTTTCAAGTGACATTTGTCACTACAAGTGGCCATTATCTTGTCATTATTATAGACTAAAGGAGTACGTATACGCACACCGACAGATATAACTTAGGAAGATAATCATCATAACTAGATACAGGTAGGATTCATCATAATTAATGTATCTGAATGTACCTTTTGTGTCACACATTACGGATTTCAGACATTCCAAAACGAGGACTTTTAGAAAATCAGTCATTTTGAGAAAAAGGTATTTTGAGTTTTGTACATAGTACGACCGGTGCATTTCGGCATTCAGACTAATGCGGACCGGTGCATTTTGACATTCAGACTAATGCGGACCGGTGCATTTTGGCATTCAGACTAATGCGGAAAAGAGCATTTTGGCATTCAGTTTACCGTGGTATTCCTTTCTTTTATGTCAATCAATAGTATTCCGTGCCAATCGCAGAATACCGTAGCCATTATTTTTTGGGTGGATTGTGTTACCTTCGCCTTCCTAGGCGGCTTTTTACCAGGACGACGCCACTCTATCGATTCCCTTTTGGATAGAGGATCATAGTACAAAACCATGGTTACGTCCCCCGTAACAATTGACTCATAAAAACTCTCTCCGTATCTTCTATACGCGTCTATAACTTCTTGGGAGCACGCTTTTCGCTCACTTCGCCGCAAGCACGAAAATAAGTTTGGGAACCTACCTCGCACTAACTTTATTCATGTGAAGATGTTCATGGAGAATCCTAAAAACGGAAGTTTTTGAAAGCCCTGTCCTTGCCGCTATTTCTTTAGTTTTCAGTCTTCGATCACTCAGAACTCCCGCCCTAAACGATACTGCTTACTCCATTCTTTAATGGTAGAAAATGACGGAGAGGTAGCCCCGTATACAGCATTTAACCTTTTTTTATATCCGTCGGGCTGAGCTGACCCCTTCCTTTGTCAGGAACTTGATCACGGAACGATATTCCAACTTAACCATTTCGAAAACTTTCAGAGAGTTTATTATTCGAAACGCCGTCCAATCAAAACCACAACCAACAGAAACCTCAAAACTATACACGAATAAGCAGGATAAATAACAATCAAATTGACACATTTTTATTTGGTTTTTAAATCGCCATATTTTTCTAGCCAGAAATTTTTGGACCGCACCTCTTATCTTCGTATAGACTGCCCTCTAGTACATACAATCCGGCGATTAAATTGGTGCTAAATCTAAGGCTCTAGCACCTAATCGTGACAGTGCCGTTCCAAACTCGCACCAAGTCGAACGTACAGTCAAGGTCAAATATATGTGTACACCACAGAGTGACAAAAAGTATAGTCATCTAAATGGTCATAAATTCGGCTACATAAAAATATACATAAATAAGTATACATAGTTTGTGAGATAACTGTATAACTGTATACAACAGTTGCAATAATATGTCCTCATCTATTAAACCATAGACTTAGAAACAACATAAAGTTCAAAAATATGTATACACTATTAACCATAATTATATATCCAACATGATAATCAAAATTATGTAAACAATCAAAATTACGTAAACACGACTCTATTGTCAGCGGCGTATGAACGTATTTGCGTTATATCGAACTCCATAATCTTGATGTAATCAGCCAGCCACTTGACGCTTTAGAAGCCGACTCCATTATTTCCTTAACTTTTTCCGGGATTTGCCAAGTTTAGGTAAATATGTCTCCGAATTTCCGAACCCTAGATATGGGAAATCCTTTTGAGGTTTTTTTTTTTAATCATCGTGATAAAGCCTTATAAATTTAAATTTATTAAAAATATATATTTTATAAGTAGCTATTGTAATATAATATAACATCATGATCTGTAATCAATATAAAATAAAAATACGAACAAACATCTAGCTACAGGATTGGAACGCGGGGCAGCACGTGACTCGACAGTTACACCTATTGCTGAGCCACAGGACCACGGTAACTGACGTCTGCATGGACGAAATATTGAAACGCATTACTTACTTTAAGTTAGCAGCTTCAATATTGCAAAATCTGTTAAACACGTAATTCCAATAACGACGTGACAGGTCAAAACATGAGACAAACATATACAATGACAAGTCTGCACTGTTTTCGTGAATTGTCAAAACATTCTATTCAAATTTGTTTCGTGTTAACAAGACCGTAAAGTTGATTTTAGCACGTTTATATTTTGTATACATATTTCTGTAGCAGTTACTGAATCTATATTTAATGACATAAATATAAGTACATTATATTGCATCATTTGCTGGATACTAATTATGTAACTTTCATGGTACCTATACAAGTTTTTAACTTGCCTTATACCTATTTATGTGGCCTTTGAAATTTACATATTTATTAGTATTTGTATGATTACATATCTTTTGAACTTTTTATGATTACCTGTTTTTTATTACATTAGTTGCATATATCGCACGCTTAATCATACAAAGAAATATCTCAAAATTAGTTTTTTTGGCAATCGTCGATCAAAGTTTTGTACCGATTCCGCATTTAGTTTGAAAATTGATAAAAATATATTTTGTTTAGTTCGTATTACTAAACTATAAAAAATGAATCGCCTGAAAATTGATCTTTAATGTTTTGTTACTTAATTTGTTATAACGTGCTTGCAACATACTTATTTTAAAAGATTTTCAAAAAACTTGTCACTTATTTCACTTTATGATTAAAAGTAAGCGGTCAGTTTGGTAAGATTACTCGAAATAAAACCTAATGAGCCATTTATTTATTAAAGAATTATTTTTAATTATTATCTTATTTTGTTTTATTCATTATACTTTTAATAATAATAAATAAACTGCAATTTAAATGTAATTGTTTCGTTTTTGTAGTATAATCTATTTAATCGTTATTTCATGGTTAAAAGTAAAAGTCATTTTAATCAATAATAAATTTTAATCATAAGTTAAATCACAGGAACTTCTTTACCCCACTCATTATTATAAAGGCAATTACTTAACATGAGTAACAAAATCTTAATTTTCAATATCTTCGAAATAATACTATTTTGTCTTATTTATAATCACAGTCTTAGAATCCTTGTATTCATAATAATTAAAAGGCACAGCTCAAGATTGATACCGACATCAAACAAAGACTACGTATAGACATAGTCTTGATTACGGTATTACCTTGAGTTAAGCAACAGTCTTTATTTTCTGTTTTGATCAGACTTGAAAATAATCACATAAAATCTTTCCTTAAACGACATCATCCTATGAGCTACGTAATTAACAGTCTCTAATAACAATAATAAATCTTCAAAAAAATACCTTAATTAAATACCTCTAGTATATATTATTTCCTATTCGTAATAGTAACACTTCAATAACATGACAAATTATCAAAAGTATCTTTTAATAGTTATTTGTTCAACAAGAGAGCAAAGTTGGTTTTTGCTGCGAGTGATGATGTTGAATCCCGAGTAAGGGAAGGATTCTATTATTGAATCACGAGCGTAGCGAGTGATTCTAGGTTAGAATCCTGAGCGTAGCGAGGGATTCAAAGACACGAGACGTAAAAAACTTTGGTCTCGTGTGAGACATACAACTTTTCACCTCAGCAGCGAGAACAACACAGCGCGAAGCTGGTAGGGCCAACGCAGGTCTTCCGTTGTGACCATTTGGTGAATACACGACTAAATAACGACACGATCGCATATGCATCAATCACAAGCAAAGCAAAATACTAATAAAATAAAAAGTGGAAAAAATAAACATGAAACAGATAAAACCTGTCACTCAACTTGATAATGCCGTAGTGCAAACACAACTTTATACAGCTTTATGTAGTCTGTGGCTTTAATTAGGCCTTGTCTATTCTATGGCTATTGGCTATGGCGGACAAATTAACAAAAATTACATCGTCATTTACATTACATTACATTTGTTTAATACGCAGAACAAATTAGCAAAAGTAGGTCAAGGACCATGAAAACCAAATTGAGTATCTAACTATGAAAAACGTCTAGTAACACCGTGCTCCTGAATGCTTGTGGGACATAAAAAAAGGTATGTGAATACGTGATTCGAACTAAATTGCAACTAGGTAGTCTCATATGTCTGAAATTTTCTCGACTTTTTCGCGTTCCTGCAAGTGTTTCCTTAATGAGCCTTAAAACTATGTATATACATTTCAGGTTCTGAAGCGACGGGGGCAGATTATGAGCTAAAGTAGTTACGTTGACGGAATCATTGACAGCCTCGTGGAGTCATAATCTACAAAAAATAAATTAAATTGAACAAAAGACGTGGATTTCTAAACTTGAACAAATTCAAACAAAGAAAAACAGCTACTAACATCATGCTACTTAATGCTTGTGGGACATAAAAAACAGGTATCTGACTGGAACCAAATTAATAGTTACTGTTCCCTTAACTGCAAGTGTTTCTTTAACTGAGTCTTAAAACCATGTATACATTTCAGGTTCCTAAGCAGGCAACAGATTTTTCCAGCAATTTGTTGCTGTGGCCTGATACTTTACTACCCCGAAGAGGAGACATGCCAGATGAAGCTTGAAGATTTTAGGTGTGACATGAACCCACAACGGAATGGCGAAGCAGAGGCTTTTTTTGTTTTTGAGTGAAGACATGAAAAAAAACAATATGATAAAAATTAAATAACATGTATCTATATTTGTAAAACCAACAATTTCAAAAATTAAAAGTTAAAAGTAAAATTACTGCAGTTTTGCAAGTTAAATGTTACAGTTTTGTTTGGAACCGATATTGTTGTCTTAGAAACTTGAGTTTGAGTAGTTGATGAGGCTGAGATTTCGGCTTCCTTACTTGTTGTGGGCTGTGACAGAGGAATAGAGAAAGTAGGTGACTCAGCAGTGGTATTTGTGACTCTGGAAGTAGATGGGCAAGACCAAGGATCTGAGGTCTGTTTCCAGCTCATAGTTTCACCGGCTTCCTTACTTGTAGATTGTGACGGCACAATAGTGAAAGTAGGTGACTCAGTCGCAGTATTAGTGACTCTGGAAGTGGATGGGCGAGACCAAGGATCTGAGGTCTCTTTCCAGCTCATGGTTTCGGCTTCCTCACTTTTGGATTGTGGGGGAAGGATATGGAAAGAAGGTGACTCAGTGGCGGTATTTGTGACTCTGGAAGTAGATGGGCGAGACCAAGGATCTGAGGTCTGTTTCAAACTTATGTTCTCTATGATACGCTTACAGATTTTAGTTTTATTTTCAAGTGAATCTTCAATATATCCTTCCGCAACCATATTCGACCTCCATCCGCCGTGCCGTTTTTGAACATTAGCGGCTGAAAAAAATTTGGACTTCTTGGGTTTGTGCCCTACTGATATTTTCTTCAAAAATGCAATGAGTTTGTGGTAGGTTTCAATGTGCACATCATCCTTCGTTTTTATTGTTGTTTTCAACATTGAGTAAATACTCCACATTGTTGATGGTGGCTTTGTTTGTGATAACTCTATGAAATACGCTAACAGTACAGTCTCCGAAAAAGTTTTGGAACCATTTGCAAGTCTCCATTGCTTAAAAATATCATAAGCTTTCAGATATTTTTCGCGAGACGTAGCGTAACAGAAAAGCAACAAAAAACATTTTTTTTAAACAAGTACAATAATCCCGCTATTTTTGAAATGCGTTCTGAAACTGCCCCCGCGGTTTATGTCACGAAATCAAAGATTGCTAAAACAATAACAAAATTATGTAGATACATGATAAACTTCTTATTTTTCATTAATTTTGTCTTCAAACCATTAAATAAAAAAAATGATCGTATAAAATAGTTATAATAAACACATTTCAAACGTTAACAGATAGTTTTATTTGCAATTTTACGGTTATGTGTGCATCCGAACGTGCGTTTCTTTTTGGGCCTACTATGTGTGGAATTTGAAAATCGAATTTCGAATCAAGTTGTTTCTATCTCTCGCTTTTTTCCTATCGAAGTGAAAGTGACAGAACAAAGTGAAGTTAAATTTTTTCGAATGTTGTAAATAGCCCCAGCACTGCTCACGGCATTTAAAAAAAATAATTAAAAAGCTACTTTGCCTCACGCTCGCAGCAAAATTGAATTTTGCTCACTGTTTTTAAGCAGCAAAACCTGCTTGTTTGAGCTGCTGAGGTGAAAAAATAGTTTCATAATCAAGCAACTGCACGGGCAAGTAACATGATACCTATTCAAATAACACATCCAAAACAAGATAAAAAAACAAAACTGCTTACAAATATGCTTAACATTTGGTTAATTCATAATAGGATTATAAAAATTCGCATAGTATGGAGGAATCAACCCTTTTGTAAGTAGCTCTTTTAAATCCTTTTTTTTATTGGCATTTAATTCTTGCCTTTTGGTATATGCACGATGATGAAGGGTTATTTAGTTCATATTTTGCATCTTTTTCCTTTTATTTCTCACATCAACCTCTCTGTAACTGAGTTCCTTATATGAATTTTTATAATAGAAACTGAATGGGGTTTCTTTCTTAAACATCAACATTTTTATGTTATTCCAATTTACTTGGTGTCCTTCAGTGTCAATGCTGAAATTGTAACCCCATTCTACTTGTAACAGCTTTATATCCATGAAAGACTCGAAAGTCATCTCATGTACATTAATAGATGGTTTGCTTTTTTTAGCATTTTTTATTAAAGCTATATATTGATCAGGACTATAAATGGGACCAGATTTTAGTTTTTTTTTTAATTTCCTTTTCTATCAAACTATGGACTCCATCGGCTTCGTTCCGCGTTACTAAAAACTTGTTTTTTATGCTTTTGATGTTTGAATACTGGACAGCAAACATATACAATGAAGTAATAAATTTGTTTTTATTCTGCCCACAGCAGTTATCGGAATAAAATATGACGTTTTTTTCGTTATTACTATCTTTGCATAAGGCATCGAGATATTGCCAAACACATGTTCCGATTTCAATTGCCCCACGTTTAGCTTCAACTTCTGTCCAGAAATAACAATGAACTATGTCATATGCAGTTTTTGAATTTGAATTTGTTAATTCCGTAAAAGTTTGATTGTAACTGTTAAGTTTCGATTTGTAGTAAAATGAAGAAGTGTCACCTTTTGGGCATTGCAAAACAGCCTCTAAATCATAAATTACGAATCTTTGGTAACATTTTTACGATCATTTTGCTTTTCATTCCTACTTAAATTCTTTTCTTCAATGTGTGTACTGTATTTCTCTTCCAGTTCTTTCTTTTTCTCTTCTGTAGAGTTATAATATGATAAGCAAAAGTCGCACTGGTCCTTTTTAGGTTTAAAAAAGCTTATATTGAATTCAGTTGTAAATATTTTGCAATAAGTTATGTAATTTCCAGATTCTTTATTATTTGTACTTTGCTGTTGAGCAAAATCATTGAATAAATCTTTTATTGTTTTGCCGCCATCTATATATTGTTTAGAGGTTGTAGCCCCGAGATAATGTGACTCTATCCGTGGAATGGAATCAATATGATTTCGAATATCATTTAATAAGTCCGGGTTAAATTTTTTATGATTGTCATGGCTTCCTCGTAGATCTTCGAGTAGAACTCCGCTGTTACTAACTTCTGTTTGTATTGTAAAAATCATGCGGTCCGAAATATCGAGTGTACTTTTGAAGAACGTTTTGCATACCCTTATATTGTTTTTATTAGAAGTCAAATAATAAGCCTTATTGAATCGTCTAGGATTTTCGGCTTTTGTGTATCGGTATTTAGGCGTTATGTCGACCATGCACTTGTTAATATAAGCCCTTTGTTTGTTTAAGACTCCTAGATCCCAAAACTCTTGAAAGATTTCGTATCTACTCTCAGTATTTATTTTATCTGTGCATTTCAACTTACATTTATCTGTGCATGGCACTTTTAAACAACGACTGGGAATTTGTTTGCGGCTTCTGGACATGGATGTACAGTTGTGTGCAAAATAATAGCAGTAAAGGCAAACTAAAGATTAAAATTTATTTAGTTAACTTAAGATTATATATCTTACCTACATTTACAATTCTATGTCTAATAGTACTAAATCAAAATGAACCATAAAATAATCTCAAGTATTTTTGAGGTAAACATAAAAAAATCAAGAGTACCGTTTTCAAAATAATAGCAGTTTATTCATTACCCCGTGTGGTTGCCGGGTTAGAATAGTGACACTCCATATCTTCCCGTGGATGTCGTAAGAGGCGACTAAGGGAATAAAGGCTTGTAGTACTGTTAGGCGATGGGCTTGCAACCTGTCACTAATATGCTGGTAAACATCTTAGCCCATTTGTGCAAATGGTGGTTACTGAATTGTCAAAAACTTTTTGAAGTTGTAATTCTGTAGCTCTGCCTACCCCACTCTGGGATTACAGGCGTGAAGGTATGTGTGTGTGTGTATTCATTAAAAGGCAAATAATAATTTGTAATCAAACAATCAACCAAAAAAAATATAAGTCCTTGTTAGTATTTAGTGGCTTGACCTTTATTTCTAATTCACATCTTCTCGGCATTCAGTCGACTAAAGCTTGACATCTCTCTATAGGGATATTGTTCCATGCTGACTGTACTACATTCCATAATTGGGACTTCGTGGTAGGTTTTTGATCACTTACAGCATTCTTAATGTCTGTCCACAAGTTCTCAATTGGATTTAGGTCCGGCGACTGAGCCGCCCAAGGTAAAACATTTACTTTGTTGACTCTAAACCACTCTTTCACAACTTTACTCGTGTGTTTAGGGTCATTGTCTTGTTGAAAAACCCATCCGAGCGGCGTAGTGTCATTGGCATATGGATACATTACTTCCTGGAGCACCTTCTTTAAATAGTATTCTTTGTTCATTATGCCCACAATTACAATGATAGGGCCTACACCATTGTATGAAAAACATCCCCATACCATCAAACTAAGTCCGCCATGTTTGACCGTCTTTATTGTATACTGCGGCATGAAAGCGGCACCCGCAGGTCTCCTAACGTACTCTCGACGTCCTTTACACCGAAACAGTACTACTTTACTTTCATCACTCCATAGAATATTACGCCATTTCTCCAAGGGCCAATCTGCATGTTCTTTAGCAAAAATAAGCCTCTGTTTTATGTGCCTCTTAGTCAACAGTGACACCTTTCTCGGACTCCTGGCGTGCAGATTAGCTTCAATGAGACGACGACGAACTGTAGAAGTACTCACATTTAAATTTAATGAGCTTTTAATGTGTTTTGAAGACAGAAATGGGTGCTTTTTCGACAGACGAACAATTCTTGAAACCCCTTTTTTCGTTGTAGCCCTTTTTCTACTTCTTGTTTCGGGTTTTTCTTCCCACTTCAGAGCATTACTGATCATCTTAGCAGAACATTTTAAAATTTCTTGAATATCTTTATATGTTTTTCTTGCTTGAATCAACCTTTTAATCAAAATTCTCATTTCTCTGGAACAATGCCTTCCTCTTCTCATAGTCGTAATTTTTTTCTAGTTTTAATTACTTTTACACAGCGACCAATTGTCTATTATACTATGAATAGATAATAATTGTATCATCCGAGTCGGAAAAAACTATGTAATGAGGACATTTTCGTGACACTGCTATTTATATGGAATATATATTTACGAAATTCGGAAATTAAAGTAAGAATTTAAAAAAAAAATTGTATTGCTAGCCAGTGCTAACAATCCCTGGGTGAATAGTTTTTAAATGTGAGGCCCTCTTTTGAGCACTTGGCTTATTTTAGAAAATATTTACTCAAATACCTACACTGCTATTATTTTGCACACAACTGTATATGCTTCCCCAGTATTTCTTAATGTTCTCACTTGGTTTTGCTTCCATTTTGAAGGGTTTCTTGTACGTTTGCGGCCTCTTTTATTTTTATTTTTTTTCTTTCCCGAGTTGTCCGAAGCTGAATATCCGCTACCGCTTGTTGAAGATACAGTGGAGGCAATAGTTTCATCAAGAAGATAATTTCTAGTTTTATGACGTGTATTCAACATGTTATTCTCAAAATTATAGGTGGGATCTTCATCACTCAAATCTATGTCACTTTCGTCTGTGTACATCGGAGAAATATTGTAGGAAGTAGTCGCTTTCGGAACATCTCTTTGCTCTCTATTTCTGCTGCTTGAAGGCTGGCTTGCTGCAATGTTACCACCATTAATATCTTTCGAATTTGGTAACTCTTCGATAGAGTCTAATGAAGGACTTTTCGTAGGAGCAAGATGACGAAGACGACGAGCTCGAAGACGACAAACTCGATGACGAGCTTGATGAAGATGACGTCGTAAAAGATGAGTTTGAAGAGGAACATTTAGATACTGGTTTAGTCGTGTCATCTTTATTTCCGTGGCAGACGCCATCTTCCATAACTGAATTTTCGCTGTCATAATCCGGCACGAG